>OX419758.1:59567032-62029764 GCA_948567375.1 Lunularia cruciata
TAGATTATCAAATCCCATTCTCTGTCGTATACCACCACATATAGAATCACCGGGTTTGGTGAGTTCATCACTCTGTCTATGAATTCTGTTCCATAATGATAAACTAACGATACTCTCATTTGCTCACGGTGAATGTACATAACCTTGATGTGGAATGGATTCAAAAATGAAAAGCTAGGTGTGAGAAATTGTCATCCCAATGCATCCATCTCATCTGCTCTTTGAAGTCTTTCCTAAGTCTAGTAATTACTCTATGTTCTCCATCTCAAATTACTCAGTTTCAATGGTTCATGTTCTTCCAAAAGAGATGATCCACTCTCTTGGACTAAAACACTCGCTCTTATAATATTCCAAGGACAAGAGAAAAGAGAAAATATAGATTTCACACTCAATCATCCAATGCCCCAAAAGAGCATCTTCTCTTCATTATACAGACAAAGAGGATCCCTTCCAAGGAAGCTCCACCATAGGATTAAGCACACAAATAGGTGATATGTCAACAAGCTCTACCCTTGGATTACTTACTTGGATGGGTGATATGTCGATACTGGTTATATCTGGTTAGTCAAACAAGCTTTGACCAAAAGGAATCTTTTAGAGAATCTTCATGTAAGAATCTCAAAATCATATGGATGAAATACCATTGGAAAGTTCTCAAAAAAACAAACCAAAGGGGAAGGAAAGCCGACCTTTCCTCCATTTTGTTAGGGGAAGGGGAGGAACCTACACATTTTTGAGATCTAATTCATCATACACATTTTCAAGGCCTAATTCATCCGTTTAGGTATCCAAAATTATTTTTAAAAATTTCAAGCATATTTCGATTCATACCCTATTAGTAAAAGTTTCCTTTTGGTGATATATCTTTCTGATCTGCTTAGTCCAACAAGAGCTTTGTTTGAAGCCAAAAAAACACATTTTGAAATTGGGCTTGTGCATTTGATGACTCAAAGCATCTATCAACAGGATAGCTATCAGGGTCTTCCCACAGCCAAGTGTCCCGGAATATGATTGTGTTCTCGTGCAGTGCCTTGTCCAGCACCTCGAGTTGATATCTGCATTTAATAGCCAACTCAACTCTTCTTCAGACCAAACACCCGAATGTGGCCGTGTTTACCAGAAATATTAGCAGTGGAGTTTGAGAGATCTGACAATTGAAAAGAAAAACTCAACAACTTAAACAATAAGTTCTAACCACTTCAATCCCGGAGTAATTTCTCTCTTACATGCTCTCATCTCCCATTCACCTTGTAGGCAGGAACAATGATTCTACAACGGCCACCACAAGAATGGTTCAATCTTCACATTTTGAAAGCTAAAAAGGAGTTGATGTTTTGATAGGAATGTTACTTTAAAAGAAGCATGAGTGCATGTATAGCAAGCAACCGTTTGACGAACGTAGATGTGTTACTAGAATCCTCGTTGTCCTGGGTGTTATATTTTAGAAGAGTTCCAAAAGGGCATGTAACAAGTGGCTAAAATCAAGGCTGAATACAACGTGGATCTCTTACAACCAAGCAGTGGCCATCTTTGCATCTTTGCACAAGTTCCATCTTCGCATTGTTGAACTCGGTGTAGACACATCTGTGAAGTTTCATTCGACTCCGTTGCTCAGGACGTGGGTATGCGTGGATAATAAATCTACATTCGTTACAGACCGGAGAACTTCCATGTTATCAGATCACAGTTTGAGGGTGGATGAAGTTCGTTCCTTCAGATCGATGTAGCTTGGACGGAAATATCAGGGCACTGCCTATATCCATGCTTTTAAGCTCAACGACACGTTTAAGGAACACCATATAACGGTTCAATACCATGGAGAGAATCCATAAATTGGACGGAAGTTCGTCAGTGGAGATTACTGTGGCTTGTCCATAGCTTGACACGAGCACGTTGCTTGCATTCAGGCATGGAAACTCAGCAAAACACAACAGAAAAGGCAATCCACCAATTTCTCAAGAGCATTCTGTATACGAACTCACCGGAACGAAGGACTCCGAGAAAACAAATTCACGAGGTCTCCCACCAAGGGGAGCCTGCATTGAATTGAAAAATCTGGCCATCATCATCCCATGATATTTGGCATGCTTGCAGTCCAATTGCGCACTCAGGCTCACGGCCGTGGACTGCGAGCCATCTCTCCATACATCCACCATCTCTTCTATCCTTGATGTTCCCGATCCAGGACTTCTCATTTTCCACATTTGTGGCATAGAGGCAGGGATCTACATCTTGATTTTTAAGACGTGCTAAGGTTGCAGGGATGTACATGGAATCTCCGAGTAACGGAGCATCCATCGCTGCACACTGCAATCGGACCTGCCAATCACAGGAAAAGAAAGTCGCGATCATTAATCATGTTGATATAGGGATAAAACCTATGAAAGCTGACTCACTGCACACAGCGCAGTTATATATACCCCTAAGCATACAGAATATCAAGGACAGCAAGGCTCCAGTTCACACTCACTAAAATGGCGACCTTTAGGATGAATCCATATGTGTTTGAGCTTGCAAGTCCGTGAGACATTGTTTACTTGATAAGTGATAGATTAGAAAGCTGAGTGAACATTTTGTAAACAATTTGGCTGTTGCACAGACCTGGTGTGTACGCCCGGTAAGAAGCTCCAGTGTCAATTCATATGCACACGGTTGCACCTCCAACCCACAATCTTTAACTCCGTTCTTTTTCAGTGTAGAAGGACTTGGCCAAGGGACCTGCTTACAGCTTATTATGTCCAATTCACAACGCTGCCATTTGTCATGACTTCCTGCAAACATGATCGTTGAAGCTTTAGCCAGTGACCAAAGCAGAATGCAGTTGGACTTTCTGCTAGCATCATAAAAACAACATCCCATTCTGCACTACTGTTGGAGAAGGAAATCATTGGAGACATGTAGTCTTTCAATAATATTTATGTACGTAAAGCTTGTGGAGAGAAGGAAGTACCAATGCTTAATAGCCTGGGTGAATGGCGATCTGGTCGCATGTAATGAACCATCCTTCCTACAGGTACTGGTCCTGCTGCAAGGGCACGATATACCTTGTTCATCTTCTTACCCTGTAAACAAAGGCATGCCCAGTACCACGGGGTGAATTAGTGGAGAAACAGCCTTCCGGGAAGATCTAGAGAATACTCAACGTTTGAAAGGACATACAATTGCAGACACGCAACTAAGGACTTAACAGCTAGACTCCCTTATGGCAACCATACTTACCCGCATCAACTCATGAAACTTTGATGAGAATTCTTCTGTTTTGGCCAAAACCACACTGGCAACAAAATCAACAATATAATTAATTCTAGTGCTTCAGTAGACAGAATTTTCTGAAAGAAAAAGAATCCAGACAACAGATTTATAAGCAAAAGTATGCAGGAACAGTTCGAGCCAAGGGGGATCCACATCCAGAAAACAAACACTGTGCACTTTAGTCTTCAGCTTGGGAGCGAGGAACAAAGTCCTCACAAGCTAGCATCTGTGCGCAGGACATGGCTACATACGTACCATCCCTCAGTACAATTGTCGATCTGATGGGTGATGCAAAGAGGTGATTGAAGTCCTATCGCTCGTGCGACGAACATTGCAGAAGTTTCCTCTATGTTATCAACTGTACCACCAACCTACATATTGCAAGTTGACTTTCATTAACCCAGATTCGTTTTGACTATTATATATCGAAAGATGAAGCAAATAGCTACCCAACAACGCATCTTTGCGATCTAGTCACTTGCATTCCACATCAAGGTAAAAAAGTTTACATCACTAACAGTTGCAAACCTAACCTAGTTATAAATATTTATAATTTCAAAGGCTGAGAAAGAAAGTTTTAAACTCAATCAATCAAACAAGCGATAATGTTAATGATATATTCAGACATGAGAGCAGAAGCCGTTCGAAGAACAGGGGATCCACAACTCATTACGTGTAAATGTTGTGCATATGAAATGTAAACATGATATGTGCAAATCGAGATGAGAAATGAAACTCTAAAGAAGGTAAAGAATCTAACCGATTAAATGCGAGGTTAAGCACAAACGAAATATCAACTATATCCTGATCAACAGCAGTAGAGAACGGATATACATCATGTAATCGATCAGCGCTAAGTAAAGCATGTAGCGAAATAGACAAGCTGTAATTGAATACCCATGAGTCAAAACTAAACCAATCAAGAGAACTGAAAGTGCCAGACTGGAGAGAAAACATGAAGCAAAACAACCAATGTGAGTTGGAGCAAAGGGGAAGAGAGTGGATGGTCTCTAGGCTGAGAAGGAGCTAAGCGTCAAAGGACTGGATAGAGTATATCACAGGAAGCGCTATGGACGCATGAGTCCTGAGACACTAACAAACTGATGGAAGCAGAAGGCGGCCATAGTAGACCTCCACTAAAACACATGCGACTTCATCAGTGCCTCACGCAGTGCCAAAGTAACTGAGCAAGTGTCAGTACCCCTGGTACCGAGCTTCTGCTCGATAACTCATGAGTGCCAAGGCAAACTCGGTTGCTGTGTACTCGTGTCGCTCAGGGTAAGGGAAAGCTATAATGTATGAATAAGCAGAATGACTTTGTCATTCTGATTATTCATATGTTATAGCTTATTCATACGTACTGCAAATAAATCAGGAAATAAATCAACATCAGAAGGAAGAGAATGAAATTGTGAGCAAGAGAAGGTAAGGGACTCGAGACATACCTGGTTAAAGCCTGAAATGAAACAAATGTTAGTATCGAAAGCAAATAAAAACTAGTAGAACTACTCGATGATGCAAACAAATAAAGAAGGTGGTAAATTAACTGAGTGAAATCAACAAAGAAACAGTAAGGAGCTGAGGCAGACGGCACGGGAAGGAGCAAGTCGTTTGACACCCAAAGAAGACAGTAGAGAGCGAGTCCAAAGACACACGGAAAGAGCAGGTCATTTGCCACAGAAACAGGGGGTTTTCACAGAGTAAAGCAGAGCGAGCAGCAACCAAAGGTGGAATGAAAACAATAATCCAAAGAGGGAAAGGGGCGGAAGGAGGAGGGGGGTTTTCCAGAGGAATGCCTCGGGTGCTTTGAGGGGCCTCGGGTACTGTGAAGGAGAAGGGCAGCGGGCTGTGTGGGACCACGCGTCAGCAAATAAACCAACAAGTACTAGTACTTATTAGTACTTGTAATGATATACAAGTGGTAAAGACCACATAAAAGATATAGAGATAAGAGCTTGATGGAACTCTTTGTTTGCTTTAGGAAAAATAATCCATGGTCTTTCTCCGATAAGAGACCTGAAGTCTTACCGACACTCCGGCAGGTTTATCTAGAACTAGGTAGGACTCTGTGTCAGAAATTATCCTCTGCTTCCAATCATATTCGTAGCATCTGCGCACATCGCCAAAGAGGTTGACCTCCATTATTAAATTACGATAAATTTTCAATATGTGCCACAAGCCTGGTCAAATTCATAAACGAACTGTTGATATAAAAACGGAAGCGATGAAAAGTCCAAAGCCTTCCGAGACAACAAGA
The DNA here is from genome assembly GCA_948567375.1 of Lunularia cruciata. Taxonomy (NCBI): domain Eukaryota; kingdom Viridiplantae; phylum Streptophyta; class Marchantiopsida; order Lunulariales; family Lunulariaceae; genus Lunularia; species Lunularia cruciata. The sequence continues at coordinate 59,572,542 of OX419758.1, forward strand.
TATGCCGGTCTCTAGATGCAAGAGGATGCAAGATCAACACACACAGTAGTATGGTGGAATATAGAGAAAGAGACCTTCAACACAGAATGAAGTGCAGCACAATTACTCAAAAACTTTCACCAAAAGGGGAAACAAGTACCCACTATGAGCGGTATGAAAAGAAGCAATGACCAAATCCAGAACCGAACATTTGCATGCAGACCAGAGAATTTCTTACATACTCAGGTGAACTAGGAATGAATAAAACATTCGGGACTCGCTAAGCTTCATGGTTATGGAGTAAGATGTTGGGTACCCATGAGAAGAAATCTTGCCTGGGAAATCGTTTTGGATGAACATGGACCCGCAAATATGTCCCAGCTTCCAGATCCATGTCCTTGCTGAGCAGCCTGTAAGTTTTTTGAGCTTCCCTGGCTGTCTTTCCTTTACATGAGGGTCGTTTCTTATGATCCTGTAGGGAAGAAAACTGTTTGTACACTTCAGTCTGTTCCGGTGTGGCAGTTGGCGGAGGGGACGGGCACAAAAGGGCATAATGAACTGCTCCGAACTCTACCAGGTCTTCCACATACCTATGAGCGAAGTTGACAATACCTCAGTTACAATCACACGCAGTTGGACGTTTTGCAAAGGTGTCGATCGAGGAGGACATAATCCCATCCACTTTCTAAAAGTGAGATCCACCGTTATTAAGTGCCATTGTAAGTTTCATGATCTCATTTGAGCTTCAGACTTGATCTCAGTTCTAAAAACTGGAGGAACTAACGGCTATATAGACTCACAGTGGAGGAAGTGAGAGAGCCCTGCTAACAACGTCAATGACGTTTCCACCTTCCTTGAGAACCATTTGTTCTACACGAGGTGGCAATTGGTCTTGGGGGCAAGGATCTAGGCGCCTGTACTCCACGGGCCTGCACTTCAACAGATGATTACAATTACGGAAAAAGATTTTTACCAATTTGTTGTCAATTATCAACAACAATAGCTACAACAGGCCGACTCTTCTTGTGATAGTTAGAACGAGACAGAGATTAGGGGAACGCTGCATAGAACTGTATGTTGTATACTCAGTCTCGGAGGTGAATTATCAATGCTAGTTCACAGAGCTAGCACAACTATACGCTTCGCTAAACAATGATAGAAAACGAAAACATGGATCATTATTTTCATCTATCGTACTTCAGGTATAAGAAACAGCTAGTTTTTGAACGAGCTCTAACGACCTATTGCACCTATGTCTATTAAATGCAAATTTGGGCTTAGAAAGCCGGCATCACCTTTGCGCAGAAGATTCTACGGCGGGCTCCCAAGCTCGACCATTGGGGTGAACCGTGAGAAAAGGTAGCTGAAATGCGGTATCGGAGTCCTTGGCAGGAATCCATGCTCGTCCATTTTCATGAGTCGTCAAGGCAGGTGAACCTAACTTCACATTCGAACTGGGGGCAATTGCAGAGCCTATACTACTGGCTGAACAATCCAGCTTGCATAACACCAGACGAGTCCTTACAACTGGCAGGATACTATTCCGACAGCGCAAGGGACCCGGACGTAGGAGATGCTCGGACACATGAACGCAAGAGGTTCTCAGGGAGAGCTGACAATTGGGTAGCAAAGTAAACCCCATAGCGACACTCTTGCATTTTTGGTCCAGATTGCCACACTCAGAGAACAATTTGCACTTGTTGAGAGTCTGTACACACTGAACCAGTTGTCGTCTTCATACCCAGCTTGAAAACTTTACGAGTTTATGCAACCATCCTCCAATTCGTGTGAGTACTTTTCTTCACCCCACTCTCGCCATGGGGCTAGCAGATGAAGGGTCGCATCTACACTCTTCGAAACCCAACAACAGGATACAACACACGATCAAAATTTTGCTTGAAATCTGAATCTCCAACGCAGCCTTGGATCATATGCGAAGTGTGCATACAGACTGGTCCTAAACCCCGAAGCACGGAGCTGTGAACGTAACACACCAGTTTCCAACTTACTAATCAATCTATTTCTCTCTAATAAGTCGATAAGATTTACTCTTTATTTTCTCTTGAGCAGATAAATCTGCAATTTCCTGGCAAGAAAAAAATCATAGAGTTTCAAACTAGCTGGATGCACATGCTGTTTATTGGTTAGTGACAGTAGGTTATTGTCTACTGAATTTGAAAATCTTTGAAATTTATTTTTTAGAATTATTTTATATTCAGAGGTACAAATCTTGTGAATATTTATTTTGCTAAAAGTATCGAGTCAAATTTAATTTCGCTTGTATACAATTATTTAATCTGCTTATGTATTCTAGGGGAAATGTCAAAAATATACTCGTACTGATATTATAAACCTACTCTAAACAATTCAATATTTACAAAATTAATCTTTGTATTTACCGAGCCTTGATACTGGTTCTGAACGCTAGGTCGAGAGAATGCAAGCCTTGCCTTGATACTGGTTCTGAATGCTAGGTCGAGAGAGTGCAAGCCTTGCCTTGATACTGGTTCTGAATGCTAGGTCGAGAGAGTGCAAGCCTTGCCTTGATACTGGTTCTGAATGCTAGGTCGAGAGAGTGCAAGCCTTGCCCTGATACTGGTTCTGAATGCTACGTCGAGAGAGTGCATGCCTTGCCCATCTTCGGGCTTGCGATTCATCTGGGTTCCATGAGTTCTAGATCACTTCTTCTGGTTGATCCTTCTTGCAAAGCAGTGTTTGAACCATCATGGCAAGCTCGAGTTTCATGCCATCTGATTATGAGTGGAACCATTCCACCTACTATCTTCGACTTTCCATGTTTCACAACGTTTGCACTCTTATATTACAGATTGTTTGAAAAGTTGAATGCTCTTTGGTGGAGACTTTCAAGTGCTATTTTACATTGATCAGATAGTTTAGAAGCAATGGCCAAAAGCAACGCTGACAGGCTTGGATGAGCGGTGGTTATATATGGCATGGTACGGAGGTAGAGAATTGTAAAGTAATGGGAGAAACATACTTTCTAGCCCTGGTTTGCAAAAGAAACTTCGCAATCATGCTTGTGGTCCTAACAAAAATCTGAAGAAACCAACAACAGCGAGAAGAGCTTCCGGTAACAAAGGTTAGGTTTTTGCAATGATCAAAATCTCTTGATCCTAAAGCGCATAGGTTGAAAAGTGAGTAAAAGCAAGAAGAAAGAAACCTTCAGAAAAGTTGACAAGAAGTAGCAATATGAGAATTGTGCCTTACAAAAGGGTGATACAAAGTAGATGGAGTTCCACACAAAAGGTACCATACAATAAGATAATTATAATAAGGGGGTCAAAACCACTTTCCTTAGATGATGTTTGCAATGTTCTAATGTCCTTGACTTGATTGGAATTAGCAAATGAACTTGTTGCACCAAATAATTTTTTCCAAGACTTCTGATACACGGTTTCACTATGCGGATATCAAGACAACCATGTATTCAGTCTACTCCACCAACGATATCAATTGAAATTGAGAGCTGACTTGCATGTCTTGAAAATAATACCTACTATTTGGCTACATCACAATATCAAATGCTTAATTCCGCACATAAGTATTGAATGCTTCATTCCGCACATAGTTGTATGTGTTTGTCTAGAAAGTCTCATATTGAACTAAGACCAACAAGATACACCAATTTGTCAAAAATGTTCTCTTTGTTCTTAGCCAATGACATGTTTATATTGGGAGTTGACCCAACTCTAGTGTAATAGTTGGCTGCCACACTTTGTGAGAGTAGGGATGATATGGTTCATGCTTCTAGAGTAGAGGTGGTTGATAGTGGAGTTGACTTGGTTGAGGAGCATGAGATCTATTCAACGACTAATGGTTTATAGCAAATAACATCAACTAGGTTGGAGGAGTTACCAACTAGACCTTCCTTTGAGTAAGTTTGATTCACACCTAGAGTTGTCCTATTGGACAAATAGAGTGGGATTTTCCATTAGGTGGGACCTTCAAGGAAGGTCTATACACAATAGATTGTCTAATTAGACTCTAATGTGTAGCCCTTTATGTTGGAGAAGGCTACAATTGTTGGTTTTGAGCTATGGAAGACCAAATGTGGAGAGGTGTCCATTTTAGATCCAAATATCTCTAGGGGTGGTTCTACATAATATATCACATATGGTGAGCTCATTGTCTAGATTCAACCTGGTCATCCAATTGATAGCTTTGTGGTGTGAGCTTAGGCCATTGTGACAATAGTAGAGTCATATGATGTACTAGTTGCTGAAGCAGTGTTATATCCTATGGGTATTCAATGTTGACTATTGGGCGGTGACAACTTTTTATAGGCCAAGATTACAATCATGTAAGGAACGGGCATGTTACCTATTGGTGTGCTTTAGTAGTGGTAGTCTTGGCTCACTACAATCAAAGACCATTGTATTAGTTTAAGCTTTCAATGGTTTACTTACTTGGCCTGTTGACTTATTGGAAGGGAATGCTTATGCAAAAGATAACCCAATACCAAAGGAGATCACTTGGATTTGGAATACAAGTAGGATTTTTCCATCCACCTTGGATGTTCCATTGTGGAGTTTCAAGGAGACATTGCAATAGCATACGTATCAATTGGTGCAATATGCTTGTAGTGGAGTCTTTGTACCACCAAGAGACCAATGTGAGGATGAGCACTCTAAGTCTATTACCTTGTGACCTTTGGATACCACACTTATTGCTTTGCAATATTAAGCAAAGGGAGTAAACCTATTAGAGTTTTTTGGTAGGATTATCACTGAAATAGTGGTAGTACTACATGCAAGTTCATGGGTTGGAGGTACTTGTATGTGGAGAGAGATGAGACTTCTAGGCGAGTCTCTCTACATCATGTGGCACACTTGGCTTATTGGTATCTTGAGTTATTACCAATGTCAACAATGAAGGGTTAGCAAAAGACCGTACTTGTAGACATTTCTTTGTTGGGGACATAAGATCTGGAAAGACATGGTCTCATTCATTTGGTGATTTTTGGATAACCATGTAGGAACACACCCATGTTGGCCAAGATCAAGGTCTATAGGATTTCCATTTTAGTGGGTTTTGGGAGATGTTGCATATACTATGATATCTCTAGGTTCATCAATCTATTTCTCCAACCTACATTTTGGAGAACATCCCTTTGATAGGTGATTCTCATACATAGGTGGTGGTAAGTACACATCAAGGCCATTCTTGGATGGACTTTGCCATGTTGTTGGATGTAGCCAAAGCGGGATCACGGGCTCATTGTCTTTGTCTTTGGTGGACAAACCTCTTTCCTAGAGATGTACTACAACATACTTATGATTGGATTTAGAAACTAGACTATCTTATTATTGATGAGATTTTGGATGTTGGATGCTAGTCTCAAATGGTGGTAGTGGTTGATAAGTCACCTATGTTAATGGTGAACCTTCTTTGACAATCCAAAGTTGCTTTATCTACACTTATGAGTTTCCAAAGCTCATACACTTCTTGAGAGAGAGGTCTTGGACTTGTTTGGGACTCATAATTATAGTAGTTGGTGGAACCCAATGCCAATGAGAGGTAGCAATACAATGGGTTTTTGTATTGGTATTACTGCCATTTCAATAATATCAAAGGTATCCAAGCATCAAGTGTTAGGTCAATCTATGGACCTAAACTATTTGACTTGAATTATGAGCCTTGGCTTGGCAAAGCAATGGAGGATGCACTTGATATGCATCACCACTCAAACACTTGTGAGCTCTATGCCTATCACGACAAATTAGGCAGATGTTGGTGGCAATGGACTGAGTGGGCATGGTATTCATAAGACATAGCCAATGGCTTCTAGTGAGAGTGGTCTACTTAGGATGCAATTAGAGGATATATGGAGCTTGCAACAAGAGCAAATAGAGTTTTTTGCTCTGAGGTTGAGGACTTTAGCAGTTGGGGGTATGACATTACTACTCCCAAGTAGCCTATCAATGCATCTTCCATTCCTACATTAGTTACAGAGGATACTTGAGAGCCAAATATTGGACCCAAGCTTACAAGAGAAGAAAGATGGAAAGTTTGGAGGTTCTTGAGGAGTTATATGAGTTTTTTTGCCTTCAATATGAAGAATTTGGGTGCTTTGGAAGGACCCAATAACTAGATTGAGCTAATTAATGATACACTAATTTTTCAACATCCCTATAGATGTAGTGACATGGAGAGATCATTGATTTAGAGCTAGAGTAAAGGCCTTTTTGAGGTTAATTTTGATGGAGATTTCACATGGAGAATATACTTCAACTATAGTGATGCCAACCAAGAAAGATATACATGGCAACTATACAAATTGGCAAATGTATAGAGATTATTGTCCTATCAACCAACAAACTAGGGCTGATTTGTATATCGTGCCTACACCAAAGGAGATCTTTGATATGATTGGGTATGCAAAGGTCTTTAGTACTTTGGATCTTCAAGCATGATAGCATCAGTTGCCAAACAAGGAGGAATACAAGCCCAAGATATCATTTTTGGCTATTGATCCTCATATCAAAGATGTATTATATCAATGGAGGTTCTTATCATTTGGATTAAAGAACACTCCTACCAAGTTCTAAAGGATAATGGACAAGATTCTAGTAGGATTGGAAGTGCAAATTCTTCCATGAGTAGGTTGAGTATTTGGGTCATGTTATCTACACTAGTAGACTTGGTGCTTAGCAAACCAAGGTGGAGGCTATTGCATGTATTTCTTGGCCTATGGATGTGAGTATAGTGTGAGAATTCCTTGGGTTGACAAAATTTAATCACCAATTATAATGTTTCGAGGATAATAGAGAAACACAAAAGAGAAAACACAAATTTTCACACTCAAATTTGGATGCCCCAAAGGAGCACCTTGGCTTTATTATATAGCAAAGTAGAGTGACTCAATGGAAGCATAACCCTTGGATCAGCTACATGGATTTGTGACATGTCATTAATATCCACCCTCAGATTAGATGCATGCATGGGTGATATGTCGGATCTGGTCCTACCTAGTTGGTCAAAATAGTGTTGACCAAAGAGAATTTTTAGGGAATCCTCTTGTAAGAATCTCTAAATTGTATGGGTGAGATATTGTTAGAAAGCTCTTGATGAGACAAACCAAGGGGAAGGGAAGGCCAACCTTTTCTTTCTTAAGGGCAATCTACACATTTTTTAGGCCCAATTCATCCGTTTAGGCCCTTGAAATTACCTCTAAAGATTTTAGGCATATTTTGGTTTTTGCACCATTAGTAGAAGTACTCTTTTGGTGATACCTCTTTTTGATCTATTTAGTCCATCATGTATAATATCCTTCTAAATGTTACCAAACCAAATTTCACCTCTAGATTATGTGTCTAGCTATTGGTTCTAAGGTTTTCAAATCTGTTTTGATTTCTGCCCTATTAGTAGAAATATTCTTTTGGTGACACCTCTATATGATCTATTTAGTCCATCATGTATAATATACTTCCAGATATTATCAAACCAAATTTCACTTCTAGATCATATGTTTAGCTATTGGTATTACACTAATATGTTAGAGAATTTAGTGTTATTGCCAAGGCTTTGACAAAGCTAACCAAACTTACCCAAAAGTGGTGTTGGAAAGATGAGTAGGAGAGAGCTTTTATAGAGCTCAAGGAGAAATTGAATCTTCTCCTATTCTCAAGAGACCAATCAAAGGATGACCATTCCAGGTTCATATTGATTGTTATATGTTGGGGTTTGGAGTAGTGCTTACCCATTAGGATGATGAGTAGAAGAAGTTTGTTGTGGCTTGTGCTAGTCACTCCAACAATTTGGTAGAGATAAAGCATAATTCATTTGAGTGAGAGTGCTTGGAAAAAATGTGAACAATAGCAGATTTTTTATGTTACCTATTTGGTAACTTCTTCACTCTCATCATTGATCATCAACCATTAAAGTGGTTGATGGAGTCTGACAAACTTTCAAGGAAGCTTGCATGATGGACTCTAATTTTATAGGAGTAGAATCTCACAATTATTCAAGACCTATAGTGGTGGATCATGATGCATATGGGTTGCACAAAAATCTATGTCTTAGCCAATAGAATCAGACCGGAGCACATTTGCATGGTGAGACAAATGAGGAGATGTGTCATGTTGGCACACATCTAACTTTCTATGTATTTTTTTTGAGGCTTTGATGGTATCTCTCAACATATACAAGAAGAGTTGTTGAAGTCATAGATCTAAAAGGTGGAGATATTGGTAAAGGTCAACAAGATATTCATGATGATGTTTGTGATGGATTATCTTTGCATTGGTGTTGGCACTAGTTAGTGCCAAGGAGAGATAGTGTCCTTCAACAAATAGATTGAAGCCAAGCGGTTTAGATTGAAGGGTAGACACCTTCTTTGTATATAGGAGGATGGTAGACTGCAAGCAATATCATTTCTATCTCAAAGACCTTAGTTTGTACATCATGCTCATGAGGACCTATGATATTTTGAAGTGAAGCATACATATAGGTTATTCTAGAGTCATTATTGTTGGCACAATATATGGATTGATGTACATTAGTTTGTTGCTAGATGTGTGTGTTTTGATCAAGTTAGGGCATCATTTAATGATCACATGCCATAGTTACACCTAGTACCTATCATGGGGTTAGGTTACCATTGGAGTTGGACTTTGTTGAACTTTTATAGTTGATTGTGAGACATCATCGGTATGTTTTGGTTATGGTGGAGCACTTCTCCAAGTGAATTAAGTTGGTGGCACTTCTTGATAAGTCTAGTGAAGGGACAACTTACTTGTTCTTGGATCAGATTCTTAATCACTTTGATGTACCAACTAAATTTTTGATTAATCAATGTATAGTGTTCTTTGGAGAGTTTTAGGTTTTGTGTAACAAGGCCTAGATTTTCATTATACTACCTCCCAAGATCACTCTAAGGTAGATGGTTGAGTAGAGATAGTGGTGTAGATAGTGAAGAGAGGATTGCATATGTATGGTTTGTGGAGAGGTCACTCAAGAGATTAGGATCTCTAATTATCTTGGTTGGCCATGGGTTATCAGTTTAGCCAGCAAGTCTCCTTAGCATCCATCTCTCTTTAATTCTACTCTATGAATGAGATCTAGATTTATTTACCTATAGCTACTCATCATGATGCTAGTGTAGTTTAGACTTGGATGATCCATATGTATGGGTGAGCACAAGTTCTCAATGGACGGAGACCTTTCTAAGAGTGATGTCAATACCTTTGAGAATTTAGCAATTGCTCAACATAGGGATACCTTATGCCACATTATTATTCAAGGAGGAGGTTATAGATTTTTGATCCATTGATTTCATCTAGGTGCTTATGTAAATCTATAGCAGACTGCCCCAACAACATTAGATGTGACTATAAGCCATGAAGAGTGTGAATAAAGTCATGTTTTGCATTTGTTGTAGATCACACCAACTATCAAACTCTTGGATAGTCATCCAACTCAATGGTATCCACTATACTAGTAGCGCATGAGGCCTTTGGAAGGCCAATAAATCTCATCCATATCCCACAACAATAGTGTGCATATACCAAGTGCACTTTCAACTGAATCAACTCCCATGTCAAACTCTAAATTGGAATTAATCTCCTCCCTTATTGGCACTTGAGATATGGGTTGATATCAAGTGCCACTCCTTGTAAACCCATCACGTATTATAACAAAATCTCCTCTAGAATCCTTGGAGAACTCCATCATGATAATGAACTCTAAACTACATTTGCCACCACCAAGTGCTAACACCAAGAACGCCCACTAATGTGACTCTAACTATGACATCTACATTAGGGGAAATGCCAACTTATAACTTGCCATCATAAAACACTCTCTCACAATTTGTAAGCAATCACTTCTTATTTCACCCAAGAGAAATATATGTAGTATGATTGGTCATCACTCCAGCCTCACTACCAAAAGCACACTAGAGTACCAACACTCTAAATATCATGGCACCTCACACAAACAAGAAGCACAAACAAGAAGTAGAGAATGGAAGGGGTCAAATCACAAGAAATCAAAACTAGATTGACTCTATCACCATTTGGCATTTGACATAATGGGAGTGTTTATCTTCTCTTATGCTACCAAGATCAAGTTGCATCTCTTAGCCAAAGCTACATGAGTTTATGCATTAGGCTACTAGTCATTAAGACAACAAGTGAGGGTGGACCAGTTGGCTAGGGCACCAATTTAAGAACTAAAATTAAGGGTTCAATCTTATTGTGCACAATCTTGAAGGGTGGGTAGATTTTGCCAAACAACTATCAAAAACTCAACTAAATTGGCTACCTTCATGCAAGCAAGTTGGCATTTCATAGCCTCTAAATGCCAAAATTCAGCCAAGTGAGGTTTTTCTTCTTGTCAATTTGAACCTTCACCAATCTGGCTAACTGTAAGACTCTGAGGACAAGAGAAGAGAGAAAACACAGATTGCACACTCAAACAATCGATGCCCCAAGGGAGCACCTTCTCTTTATTATATAGACAAAGAGGATCTCCGCCAAGGAAGCTCCACCATAGGATTAGGGACACAGATAGGTGACATGTCAGAAAGCTCCACCCTTGGATTAATTACTTGGATGGGTGACATGTCTGGTCTAGGTCCTATCTGGTTGGTCAAACAAGCTTTGACCGGAGGGAATCTTTTAGGGAATCTTCCTGTAAGAATCTCAAAATCACATGAGTAAGGTACCGTTGGAAAGCTCTCGATGAGACAAAGCAAGGGGGAGGGAATGCCTACCTTTCCTCCATTGGGGGGGAGAACTTTCACATTTTTTAGGCCTAATTCATCCGTTTAGGCCTTCAAAATTACCTTCAAAGATTTTAGGCATATTTTGGTTCCTACTCTATTAGTAGAAGTCCCCTTTTGGTGATACCTCTTGCTGATCTGTTTAGTCCATCATGTGTAACATCCTTCCAGATGTTACCAAACCAATTGTCACCATCAAATCATATGTCTAGCTATTGGTTCTAAGGTTCTCAAGTCTATTTTGGTTTCTACCCTATTAGTAGAAGTACTCTTTTGGTGATACTTCTATCTTATCTATTTTGACCATCATGTATAACATCATTCTAGATGTTACCAAACCAAATTTCACATCTAGATCATATGGCTAGCTCTTGGTATTACACTAACTTCTGCCAAATTTGACACACTTCCAAATTTGGCAGACCTCTGCCAACTTGACCTTTGAACTTGGCTGACCTCCACCAACTCAAACCTCCAATATGATGGAGCTCCAAGTCTTCTATCAATGTAGAAAACCTATGCTTTGAAGCCTCTAAACACAAAAATTCAACCAAGTGAGGTTTTTCTTCTTGCCAATTTGAACCTTCACCAATCTGACTAACCTCCACCAAATTTGACACACTTCCAAATTTGGTAGACCTCCACCAACTTGACCTCTTAACTTGGACGACCTCCACCAATTGAAACCTCCAAAACGATGGATCTCCAAGTCTTTTGCCAATTTAGAAAACCCTTAAATCTACCAAAATTTAGCCAATTTTCTCCTTAACTTTGCCAAAAGGGATGGGTTTTTCCAAATCCCTAATTTGAGAGGGTATATATTTCACCATCTGCCTCTAATTTTCTTTTCAAGTCAATTTGCAATACTAGGGCCTCCAATTTCACTTTCTTGTACTCAAATTGAACATCCATTGACTCAAAATTGACTTAATTCTCAAGAAATTAGCTAGTGCTTCTGCACACTGTGTACCCCATTATCAAATCTACAAAAACTCAAGCAAGGTTTCCACCCATGATCCACACAATGGAAGGAGAATTTTGAGCAACCACAATTGTAGATACAAACAATCCCACCAAGCTTGGAGATACTACCAAGACACTCAATTTTTGCACCCATTTACCCATTAACTCTCACTCCTTTTGTAACAATATGGAGTTTAGCGACATAATTAGTAAGGCTAATGAAGTAGAGAATAAGCCAAATTAGCCTAGAATATTCCAAAAGCATCTAGGAAGCTTCTTGGGAAGCCTCCTGACTAGCTAACTTGCGCTCCAAGCAGGTAGCTTCTAGAAGCTTCTAACTAGCTTAGCTTGCACGCCAAGTAGGCGGCTTCTAGAAGGAAGCTTCTTGAGAAGCTTCCTAGTTAACTTGGCTTGCACTCTAAGAAAGTGGCTCAAGGAAGCTTCTTGAGAAGCTTCTCAAGGGCCTTGTATGCTACCTATAAATACCAAAGCCGAAGCTCATGCTAGACATTCGGAGTTTTCCCTCATTCAAGTGTCCCAATGTGAGTTTCCATTACCCTATTTCTCTCCTTGGATTTGGTCTTTTACATTGGTATCAGAGCAAGAATATGATGGATTTATGGACCACCAAATCCACTTCCACCAAACCATTGGGATTTTTGCGTCCAAATATTACCCAAGCATTGTTTCACACAATTCATCACCTCGTACTTTGGACAAGATTTTTTGCATATGATCACCACATCTAAGGAACCCTTGGTGCTTCCGGTTATAACTTATGGAGAACAATGGACGTGTTGTTTCTATGTGTTAATAAATTAGATAGATTGGGAGTGGTGTGATAGAGTAGCAACCATGGTGGCAATACCCGATGTTATCCTTGCTATGCAATAACAAATCGAGCACCTTACTCGATTGTTGGATGAACAAGATCTTCGACGACAAGAGCAAGTGGAGAGAGTACCAATTCAAGAAGGAGAAGATCAGATCAGATTCCCTAAACCTAAGGTATTTGAAGGCAAGAATCTTCCGGGTCCAATGGAGAATTTTGTGTTTGATTGTGAATGTTATTTTGAAGCTACCAGTCTACAAGATGAGCAAAAACAAATTCTCTTGGCTTCTAGCCAATTGGATGGAGTAGCAAAGCTATGGTGGAGATTCCGAGTAGAGCAAGCTGAACGACAAATTGTTGCACCAATCTTGACATGGGCAGAATTCAAGAGTGCAATAATTAGTCGGTTCCAAGCTATAAATGCCACACGAGATGCACAAGATAAGTTGGCAGAGTTGAAACAAATTGGCTCTATAAGAAGCTACATCATGCAGTTCCAAAACACCATCATGCAAATTCCAGATATATTAGAAGGTGAAGCTCTAGATTGATTTGCGAGGGGCTTGAAGGTAAGAATCAAATTAGAGGTAACCATGCAAGAGCCACAACACTTGGAGGAAGCTATTTGGTACCAAATGTTTTGATTCATTGGTGGCAACAACTTGGTCTTGCCTCGACCTCCACAAAGCCTACCAATACACTACACACAAGTGGAGGAGCCAGCACCAATGGAGATTGATGCCATTCAACGAAGACCACTTAGCACGGTAGATAGAAAGAGACTGCGACAAAATAGTGGTTGTTTTTATTGTCACCAATTGAGGCATTGCATTGTTGAATGTCCACTCAAGAATGGACGACCTCGACAAGTTGCCCAGGTGGAGGTTGTGGAGCGGAATGATCAGGGAAACAAGGAATCCCAATAGGAGATTTTGAGCCGCCTACTAGGAGCTTGATTAGTTCCAATGGGATTGAAGGCTTGACCTATGCAAGTTTGCTTCACTTGCAAGGTACAATATCTAATCGGGGTTGTAGGATTTTGGTTGATTCTGGAAGTTCAGAGAATTGCATGTCTATGCAAGTAGCAAAGGAATAGGGTTTCCTATCAAGCCAGTGATTGGAAGTACTTTGATGATGACGGATGGTAGAAAGGGTTCTGCATTCCGCACCTTGCATCCTATTACTTTCAAGATTGGGAAGGAGTATTTGGAGTGTATAAGGTTTGTAGTGGCAACTCTACACTATGATATCATTCTAGGTCTACCTTGGCTTGAACATCATAAGGTTCAATTTGATTGGACCCGACGCCAAATTCAAGTACAACACCAAGGTAAGAATTTTTGATTAGGTTGTTTGGCACCTCTGAGTAAGACACCTAAGGATAGGCAGTCCCAAGATGGGAAGTTTGTCGAGAAGGTCGCCATAGAGAAAACATGGAAAGGAGATGAGTCCCAAGATGGGAAGTTTGCCAAGAAAGCAACCAGGGAGCAAGCTTGGAAGAGAGATGAATCCCTAGAAGGGAAGTTTGTTAGTAAAGCAACCATATAGCAAGCTTTGGAGGAAGATAAGTCTGTATTTGTGGTGTGAATCAAGCCGATTGTAGAAGAACAATCTATGGAAGGCCAATATCCTCATCAAGCAATGGTTGATTGGATAATTAAGGAGTTTGCAGGCGTGTTTCCATATGATTTGCCAAAGGGATTACCCTCTAATCGAGGTATGCCCTTCAAGATCAAGTTATTGCCAAGGAGTACTCCAATGAGTAGACCAATCTATCGGCTCTCACCAAAGGAGTTGGAGGAGTTGCAAACAACACTTATAGAGTTGTTGGAGAAGGACTTCATATGACATAGTACCTCTCCTTGGAGAGCACCGGTACTATTTTTTCCAAGAAGGATGGAGGACTTTGTTTTTGTATTGATTATTGTAGGCTCAATAAGCAAACAGTGAAAAATGCATATCCCTTGCCTTGGATCGATGACTTGCTTGATCAACTAAGTGGAGCATGCTACTTTTCCAAGTTGGATCTTCATAACGGCTATTGGCCAATTCCTATTGATAGAGAGGATGTGCAAAAGATTGCCTTTTGCACAAGGTATGAGCATTTTGAGTGGAGAGTTCTACCTTTCGGACTCACTAATGCTCCAGCAATCTTCATGGATCAGATGCATCGGGTGTTGGACTGACTATTGGATCAGTCTGTGGTGGTGTTCTTGGATGATATCTTAATCTATAGCAAGACAAAGGTAGAACACATGAATCATGTGCAAGAAGTCCTAAGACGACTACAACTATGGAAATTTTACTACAAGAAGTCAAAGTGTGCCTTTTGGCAGAAGGAGGTTACCTTCTTGGAGCATAAGATCTCATCAGAGGGGATCAAGATGGAAGAAGAGAAGATCAAGGCATTACTAATTGGCCTACCCCAAAGGATGCTACAAAAGTACGTGCTGTAACACCCATTTGTGCATGTGTGTGGTATTGTGATATTTAGCTTGGTATTACAAGTACTTAAGAGATATTATTTATAGAGATGAAGGATGGTTCTATATTAGTCATGGTTAGCTAAAGTTAGTCATAGCTAAGATAGAGGGGAATTTACTTTAGAGGAAGTAGAAAAGATGAGCACCACTATTTTGGATTTTAGTGTGTTGACTTGGTATTATTCCTAGGTATTTGGCTTTGAGGAAAGAGTTGAGAACTCTTGGGCCCGCAAGCCTTTTTGTTTTGGATTCTTCTTTAGTCCAAGGATAGCCCATGTGAAGGAATCCTTGACTTAGTGGTTGGGTCAAGATAAGACCACATGCTTAGGGGAATATGCTCATGTGAATGGATATTCCATTCTACTTTTTGACTTTACTTGACTTTTAGTCTAGTAACTTGAGTTACTACGGTAATTAGTAACTTTGGTACGTAACTATTTCACAAGTATATAAACAAGGGGTGAGGAGGTACTCATCATCCTTTCATTTGCAACTATCTCTCTCTCATTGAGTTCTCTAGTGAGCAATGTCTTGAGTCTTGGAGTGTTAGCCTTGGAGGAGTATGATGGAGTTGGGGTTCCTTGCCTTCTTAGTCCATGGTGCGCTACCATAATAGCCATCAGAGGTTCATCCTGAGTGAGAGACAGGCCGGCTCACAGGGCTTCCAATGGATTGGCCAGCTTTTACTGACGGTTCATCCACTATTATGCTAATGTGGTTGCACCATTGACTGACCTCTTAGGAAAGAACTCAAACTTCCAGTGGACCACCAAGCATGAAGAAGCATTCCAGAAGTTAAAGCATATGGTGTCTTCAAGACCCATTCTTCAACCATATGATCCTCAACTACCTTGTGTGGTTGATTTTGATGCTTCTAACTTTGCAATTGGAGTTGTGTTGTAATAGGAATTCCCAAATGGACTACATCCCATTGCCTTTGTGTCTCGCCGACTAAATACAGCTGAAAGAAATTACTCTGCTCGAGATTGAGAACAACTTGCAATGGTATATGCCACCAAGGTATGGAGGTATTATCTCTTGGGGAAACAAGTGATCATGCAAACTGATCACAAGCCATTGTTGCAGACCCTACACTTGGAGCACATGAAGAGTCAACATCATTGATGGGAAGAGCAACTCCAATTTTTTGACATCAAACTTGAGTACAAACTAGTTTGGTTCCACGTCATCCTTGATGCTCTATCATGATAGCCCGATTTGAAAGCTCTTCCTCTCATCACGGTGGCAATTACAACGGTGTCAATTGACCCCAAGGTCCATAACAAGTTTTGATCAGGTCTACAACAAGATCTCTTCTTCCAAATAGTACATGGTATTTTGACAGCATGCAACAAGGAGTACAACACCTTCTCCTTCAAGGAAGGCCTTCTATTCCATGCGGACCAGATCTATGTTCCAGCCAAAGGTGATCTTTGACTTGTGCGCCTTCAAGAAGCCCATGATTTACCAATAGTTGGTCACATGGGAGTGGACAAGACCTTGGGCACCCTCCAACGCCAATGGTGGTGGTCCAACATGACACAAGATGTTTGGGACTTTGTTTAATCGTGTGAGATTTGTCAACGTAACAAGGCCAATAACCAAAAGCTTAGTGGACTCTTTCAGTCACTTCCCATTCCAACTACTTGTTGGGAACATGTGAGCTTAGATCTCATCACTTCCTTACCCAAGACACAACAAGGTCACATAGCAATTGTGGTGTTTGTGGATAAGCTTAGTAAGCAAATCCATTTGGCACCAACGGTTGATATTGTGGATGCTCCAACCTTGGCACAACTCTACTTTGGATAATGTCTTCAAACATCATGGGATGCCACGTGTACTCATCTCCAACCGTGATCCTTGCTTCACCGGAAAGTTTTGGCAAGCATTCTTCCAACTACTTGGAACCAAGCTTGCTTTGTCCACAGCCTATCATCCTCAAACTAATGGACAAACTGAACGTGCAAATCACACCTTCAAAGATATGTTTTGTGCCATCGTCAACATTCACCATACCAATTGGGATCAATGTCTTGTAGTGGCAGAGTTTGCATACAATAATTCTAAACAAGCAAGCATCGGATTCTCTCCTTTCTTTCTCAATTTTGGCCAAGATCCGCTTGTCCCAAATTCTCTTCTTGCTCCTCCTCCGTCTCAAGTCTCCCATACTTCAACCTTCTTGACCACCATCTCAGAATCTCTCCAACAAGCCAAATCTCACCTCCTTGTTGCTCAGAATCATCAAAAACAATATGTGGACCATCATCGTTATGATCTCACCTTTGAAGTTGGTGATAAAGTTATGTTATCCTCTAGTAATCTAACCCTCCCACTTGATACCCAAGTTTGTAAACTTGCCCCTAATTGGATAGGACTTTTGATGTCACCCAAATTGTCTCTCTTGTTGCTTATCAACTTGCCTTGCCTTGTCATATGCGCATCCATCCTGTCTTTCATGTTTCCAAGTTGAAACCCTTTGTTCCTAACCCCTCTTCTTTCTCCTCTCAAGTCCAACCTCCTCCTCGCCCTATCCCTATCAATGATCATGAGGAGTATGAAGTTGATCATATCCTTGCACGTCGCCACATCCAACCGCCACCATACGGACGCCGCCACCATACGGAGTACAAGGTCCTTTGGAAAGGGTACACCCTTCATGATTCCACATGGGAACCTCTTTCCCACCTCCAAAATGCACAAATGGCCATCCAGGAGTTTGAAGCTTCAATGGTGACGAGGACGTCACTAACTAGCGGTGGGGGAATATGTAACAATATGGAGTTTAGCGACATAGTTAGTAAGGCTAACAAAGTAGAGAATAAGCCAAATTAGCCTAGAATATTTCAAAAGCATCTAGAAAGCTTCTTGGGAAGCTTCCCGACAAGTTAACTTGTGCTCCAAGCAAGTAGCTTCTAGAAGCTTCTAACTAACTTAGCTTGCAGCCAAGTAGGCAGCTTCTAGAAGGAAATTTCTTGAGAAGCTTCATAGTTAACTTGGCTTGCACTCTAAGAAAGCAACTCAAGGAAGCTTCTTGAGAAGCTTCTCAAGGGCCTTGTATGCTACCTATAAATACCAAAGCCAAAGCTCATGCTAGGCATTTGGATTTTTCCCTCATTCAAGTGTCCCAATGTGAGTTTCCATTCCTCTATTTCTCTTCTCGGATTTGGTCTTTTACACCTTCAATGTATCAATTCACATGCAACTTGAATCACACTCAACTCAAATCAAAAATAAATCCTCAACTCAATTGTCTACCAACAATGTGCTCTGACTCAATGATGCTTGTCGGCCTTTGTCTACTATAGCCAAGAGCTCAAAGGCTCAATATCAAAGAAGTAAGCTCTTTGGAATTGCATTTCAAAGGTATGTGTAATACCAATAGCTAGATAGATGTTCTAGAGATGAAATTTGGTTTAGTAACATCTAGAAGGATGTTATACATGATGGACTAGGTAGATTAGACAAAGGTATCACCAAAAGAGTACTTTTACTAATAGGCCAGAAATTGAAACATGCTTGGAAAGTTTAGAATCAATAACTAGGCATATGATCTAGAGGTGAAACTTGGGGTGGTGACATCTAGAAGGATGTTACACATGATGGAGAAAGTAGATCAGATATCACCAAAAGAGTATCACCAAAAGAGCACTTCTACTAATAGAGCAGAAGCCAGACTAGGACTAAAAACTTCAGAGGTAATTTCAAAGGCCTAAACGGATAAATTAGACCTCAAAAATGTGCACATTCTCCTCATAAGAAAGAGTGGAAGAAGAGGCTAGCCTTCTTTCCCCCTTGGTTTGTCTCATCAAAAACTTTCCAATGGTACTTCACCCATGTGATTTTGGGATTCCTATAGGAAGATTTCCTTTGGTCAAAGCCTGTTTGACCAACCAAATGGGACCATGATCGACATGTCACCCATCCAAGCAAGTAATCTAAGAGTGGAGCTCATTGACAGGTATTCTATCCATGTACCTAATCTTATGGTGGAGCTTCCTTGGAGGAGATCCTCTTTGGCTATATAATAAAGAGAAGGTGCTCCTTTGGGACATCGGAGGATTGAGTGTGAAACCTATGTTTTCTCTCTTGGAGAGTTCTCTTATCCTCGGAGTATTACAATATGCCTCTTGCTCAACCTAGATTTTCTAGCCATAATAGTGCCATTGACGGTGTGAACAATGCAAGTGATGATGGGTCCCATGGTGTAATCCTTAGCCCTATTACAAAATCTAACCGCCGCTAAGTACTCTGTGAGCAACTACTAATATAACTCTAACCGCCAAGAGTATCACTCCAACCCTTTGGTATTGCAAATGTCATGGTAGATCGTAAAATGTAACATAGTGGCCACACTCTTTTACTCAAACTTTCTTTGATGCCACACAAGTCAATGACAATTGTAATTAACTTACATTACTATATAGTAATGTAAGTTGATTACTTTTTTATTACTCAAGATTAGCAACAACAAGATGTTGCTTTTGTTCACATAGTCCACTCTATAATGCATATTCTCTGCATGAAAGCATCACATGATTTAGCTTGTGCTACTTTGGAAGAACTAAGAAATTTCACAATTTTAGGAATATCCAATTGACCTCAAACACAATGACATTCTCCTCAAATTGACTTCAAATTTGATGAATTTTTGGCTAGGAGGTAGCAACCTGGAGATTATACAAAGAGTGAGTACTCACATCAGATTAATGGGACCTATTTCCACTCCCAAACTATTCCTGCAAGTTGTGGGTTTAGTTCACCCAAGAATTTTCATTGTGACCTAGTCACACTACGTTGTCATGATATTATTAACATTCCCTTTGATACCCTATAGTAGACCAATGACTCACCTACTATAGGATAGGTTGGGTTGATTTAGTAAATGCTTGGGAAGATCTAACAATACTCTTAGATAATTCAATTCTCATGAATGTAATATAAAGCATTGTCCTCTACTCACAATCTAAAAGCTAAATCATAAATATTATAGATCTAGAATAATATAGGTCCTTTGAGCATAGTTCGCATAGTCATTATTGATAAATTTAATTAAAAAGTAAAAAAGTAAAAATTTTAGAAAAGATAAATTTTCATTAAAAGCAAAGTAGATACTCAAAATTAAAGAATAAAAATTAGATTTTTATTACCAAATAAATATTATATCCTATAACCATTACAAAAAATATATAATATTTAATTTAATTAATTATATTTAATGGTTTTTATTTATTTATTTATTTAAACTTATTATGTAAATTATAAATTTTAAGCGTTTCTGGTCATTATTTTATTAACTGAAATATCCTTTTGAAAATATTTTTATCTGATTTATTTAAACTATTAAAATATAATTTTTTCATAATATTACCAAATTAATTTTTAATTTTAATAAATGATATTAAATTAAAAAATTATAAATATTCTCTTTCACAATATAAAAATAATCTTGAAAACGGACTGAATACTCATGGGTTGGAAATTTATTGTATATTTATACACATAATGAAATTAATTACTACTCAACACTTAATCTCGTTCAAAGGTGACTTAAAGACCTATTTATTCCTCCTAGCTTTAAGTGGTTCCCGTGACAAAAATTATGTTAGTATTCTACTCTCTTTTTTTGCAATCGGGAATTTGAATTACACAATCACAAGACAAATAAAACATGTAAATAAAAAAGTAATGAAATTAGACATTTTATGTTGATATTAACTTTTTATATTATGGAGGAACTTTTAGAAAAAAAAAACCGTTGTGACTGGATTTCATTGTCAATTAGCAGTTACGTGACATGCCACATAGGAATGACGTAACATGCAAACTAGGAATGACGTGACACGTCAGCGGGGTGGTTAAGTCTTTCTGGCAACTTAAAAGAAAAAGTCTTTCTGCCCAACTTGGGGTGCGGTTAACTCTATGGCCAACCTAGACATGCGGTTAAGTCCATCTGTGTACACTTTCAATATCAACTTCAAAACTCTATTTCTGCCAGGGGACATCTGAGGGTCTCTGGATTAGAGTCCAAGGGAAACATGGTATATGCTTTCACATCCGTCCTGACAGTTGCATTGGCTTTACATTGAACCATAAACTCACATTCTTGAAGCTCGATAGTTTTTCTTCTTCTGGATTTCTTACAGTTGATTGAGTTCAAGATCTGGGCTCAAACAAACCATTCTCGAGATGCCTGGTACCAGAAGGAGAACACCATGTGCCTTAACTTGGCCGAGAGTGTCATAAGTGCTACAAAAGCTCGTGAAGCCTCCAATTGGGTTTCGATTTTCAAGTTCGTGGAATGGCGATGGCGATAACTCATCGATGTTTAGAATACTTTTATGGACACATGGTAAATCGTAGAGAAATTAGAGTCGAATGGATTTTGAACCCAAGAAGGGTATCATAAGGATTATGATACCCTTCTTGGGTTCAAAATCTTGTCGGTAATGAAGGAAGAGTGGAGCCTCAGAAAACATTTGAAACTATCTATCAAGTTTTTCCATTCTTCTGGACAAAAATTTCCAGAAGAATTTCAGAATCCTTATAAAAACCTTAATAAAATGATCACGGCACCACTGAAAACTAGAACAGAACTGTAACCACGAAAAAGTCCTACTGAAAGTACCAATGTTTTAATAAATCCTACCAAAAACGCAGATAGCGGCACCCACTGCTCAAGCGGCCTCGAGAGTTTGCTCTATGATCTGGATCAGATGAGGTCGAAGAACTGGCATGATTGATTGTCATTGTCCAGAACAATTCAGGGTTCATGGATCCATAAGCAATCCTTAACAATTTGAGGCATTCAGTTTCGTTCTAGAGATTCAAACTGTGAATGTCGTTGTGATTGTTCACTTTGAAAGTGGTCAATGTCATGAATTTAGATCCAAACCAAAAGGTAAATCGTAGTGATTTGTGACCATGTTATTCCAGAGTTTTGATCTTTAAGCAATGTGAAATACTGATCTTGCATTTAAAATTCACAGTTTGACTGCTTGAGTTATAGGCTTCGTGAATCACCTGCATCGGATCTCTACGCACTGAAGCTGGATTGGGAGAAGGGTGAGCCCCATCTTCTTGTGAGGTGTGGTAGGTGACTGAAAGTCCATGCTACAGCTCCAGCAAATCCGTTGCAGATATTGTTCTGTGCCTAATCCGGAGCAGGTGAGTGTTAATTAAATAATAATAATGTACATAGTTATGAAGAGTAGAACAGTACATGTGCCCACCTAGCTATTTCTCCAGCAGGATGAACTTTATCGCTTCCTCTCAGGAGAACTTTCTTCATCCAGGGTTTGAAGAACGTACACATTTAGTGATACGGTGGAAGCTCTGATACTCTTGGACTTTGTCTTCTGGACTTTGTTCTCCTGTTTCCTTTGAGATTCGGGAAACCTCTCAGAAATAGATTTAGCTCCGAAGGGAACTTGGCACAAACCTGCATGACCGTGTGATCATGTCATCTAGGTACAGAAGATGGATGGGAGGAAGGTGAGCAAATTAGAGTCTTGAATACACAACTTTATCAAAATATGACGACAATGGAATGCTTGCTTAGTGAAAATACGATGCGATATATATACTGACCTTAGAAAAAATCTTTCTCTCGTACTATGGGGCAACCTTGGAGTATTTCGGGGCATGGAAACAATGGTCAGTCTGTCCGTGTGCACAGTGAGCCCTTGGGAGGAAAATTGGTTCGTGATGCAGATGGATACTTGAAAGGTTTTGATAATACCCAATCGCATCCTCAGCTGATAATAAAAGCTGACAGGATGTCTGACTACTTCTCTGTAATGCTGAGGATTTGTGGAAAGAATAACATTCTCCCTTGAAACAGAAAGACCGAGGCGTAGTTATGAACCTCAATTAGTAGAGTTATGCCAAATCCCTTAATATACTGCTAGCCAAAGAACTGGCATCCTCTCTGGAGCCTCTACTTAGCAGATTTCAGTTCCAGGAAGAACAGTGTGTTATATCTCATTTGGCGATGACCCGATGTTCCTCCGAGGTTGTTTTGGGGTACAACACTCATCAAAGGGACAACCACATGGTCATGATTGCTTCCGAAGCATTGGCTTGTTTTTCTTCATACAGTTATAACATGAAAAACTCTACTGAAATCTCAAGTTGCTGGAGGAAAGAAGCGGAAGAGCTGCATTTGCGGCAAAAGGCGGAACCCAAACCACAGAAGAAGAGCTTGGATTAAGGTTCGGGCAGCGATCCTCCACATCCTAAGCTCATACCGGAAAGGCAAAGATGCCCGGTGAACAATAGTTTGACGACCCATCTGTCCATGGGAATGGGAAGAACACACTGGAGCCAAATGCCTTGATTTTCTTGAAGAGACATTCAGCGAGTCGTTAACCTTCTCGTCCAAGAATTCCATCTCGTTCTCAGTGTCCATTGCACAAAACTCCGGAGATATTGGAAGAATCTGGGCCTTCAGTTCTTCATTCTCTAGTCCGCTTATTGACTCCACCGTCTGTTCTTTCAGTTTGGTGGAGGAAGGGTTTCCAACAGACTCCTGGGTTGGATCTGGTGTGATTTTGAACTTAATGACAGGGTTCTCAACAAACTCCAGCGTCTGTCTGACAGTCAGGTTACTGGAAGAGGGTTTCTGAATGGAATCCAGACCTCGTTTTGGAGTCACTTGAGGCGTTGAGAAAATGGGCCTCTCCACTAAAGGACTGGATTCAAGAGGGTCTGTATATATGTCATAGGTCTGTGGATCAATTAATTTTGGGACGAACCTCCGTCCCCATTTGCACTTAGTCCCTAAACAGTCCAGTTCCAAGCTCAGATCCTTTAGTCTCGAAGCTTGAATTGCACACTGATGAATAAGGTCCTCTGCCCGTTGCATGGAGGAGTTAAACTCGACATGCCAATTTGGAGCAACCTGCATCAACTGGTTGAACAAAAGCCCTGCATGCAAGGGCGATGATTCTAGCTCAGTGCATTCCGAGTTAGCTCTCGGCTCTGACATGGGCGTCATGAGTCTATGTCTGAAACCCCTACTGCTGCTGCTGCAAGGATACAACACGCACTGACTACTCCCTTGCTTCTGAATGGCCGCAGTTTGACAGAGGAGATTTCCTGGGTGGATCTCCACAAGGGGAGTATGAATCCTGAATGAACCATTGTTCTCTCTTACAATAGTGGAACCATGAGTTTCACTACTTGTGGCACGGGCATACATACTAGGCTCTTGGTCGAACTCTGTCTCCACCAAGAGACGTTGTTCCAGTGCTTTGTAAGTGTCGAGTGCGGCTACCTTTTGTGTTGCAATTTTCTTTGCGAAGAACTCCACTTGCTTGGCTAGCGCTTTCAACTGAACTCCCTGGTGTTCACACACCACTCCTAGATCCCTGGTCCTGTCCTTGATGGCTTCAGCCTGGTGCTCTGCTCCCATAGCTCTCGATTCTGCTGCTTTCAGCTTTCTTTCCAACAGCTTACAGTGCTGTTCAGCAACCCAAAACTTGGAGCTTGATTCTGCTCGACTGTCCTCCTCCTCACGTAACTTGGCTTGGAGCAGCCGGATCCTTTTGTTCTGCTCGGAAACCTGGGACGAATATGAGTTGATTCGCTTTGTTAGCTCCTTTGTTCTGGCAGAGTTACTGTCCAGACGAAGCTCTGATACTAGTACCTGTTTCGTCTCCCACATATCCCCTGACTTTACTCCATATGTGGACCTGTACTTGCTCAGAGCGGCCTTCATCTTCTTCCCCCACTGTTCCCAACTATCAGCAATTTGAACTGGTTTCTTATCTGTCAACGAATCTTCGCTGGAGTCTGCACATACAGCGGAAATAAGTTGCTTGTGATCGATTGAAGAAACCGAATTAAAACCTTTTATGATCAGTTTAAACTAGACCTATGTAACGTTGTTGTGAAAAAATAGAAAGAAAACAGGACTTGATGAATTGAGTCAGAGACTAGGTGAGCTTACTTACGGGGAGTGGGGGACTCAGGAGAAACAGACTTGCAGCTGAAGGACATGCCCGGAGTGAGAAGGAGCTCCGCCTCAATTTTGATGGGACAATTTACCACGCTTAAGCCGTTCTCAAAGGTGAGTTTCTCGGCCTTCGCTCGGCAAGGAATCGACCCAAGGTTGCGACCACCCAAGTGCTCTGGCGACAAAAGCATTTCCGCCTTCACCTTAACTGGACTTCGGACATAGTACTCCGCATCCACCCTCCTGGGCAGATAGATAGAGAATTGTCCTTGCCCTACCGTATTCCCTGATTTGGACCTTGGAACATTTTTCTGGAACACCGTCCCTCGAAGATTTGAGCGCCCAGCCATTATAAAACCCCACCCGGATAGATCAGAGCGACCACTTTTTCTGTGACCTTCTCGTGTTACCTTTCCCACCGGCCCACAATTCTTCTCTGACTATGGCCATCTATGAAGTAAATAAACAAGTTCCTCTTTAACAATCATGTCCTTCAATTGTTTTAAAGTGAGCATATGTCACAATCTTTAGGACGTTGAATCGATCAGAAATGCACATTCTATCAGCCAGGCCAGAATCTCCGCATATTCATGCTGGCTTTGAATCTGCAGCATCGTCAAAGGCAGTCTCAGCATGAGTGAAGGTATATTTGTGTGGTATTGTGTTGCCCTCCATTCTCAAGCTGTAAACTCACAGAAATGTCTAGGGGATAAATGGTGGACTTGCTGCATTCGGGTCGGCATTGAATCAACTAGTGTCTGTCCGAACTGTTGATATCAAGAGATTCCGAGATTCACATATCGTTTAGCTTGCTAAGTTCGAGGAAAGCCTGTCTCTTGGTGTCGAACAGACGTAGGGTCGCGTTCCTGATGGGCCGGCCAGCCAGACGAATCCGTTCGATTCAACAAATGACTGTGAAAGTGGACTCACACTTGAAGGTCTGCAGAACACAGGCGAAATTCAAATTCCAAAGCTGTCGTCCTAAATTCATCATCATATTCCCGAGTTGGAGAAACTCGGGGTATCCCTACGTAATGTTTCCCATGTTCTGGAAGACCCATACAAACCAAAAGTGTCGATTCTTTACACCAGAGTCCATACACGCTTCACTTATCCCATCGGCCTTCCGAACAATATCGAGACTTATTCCTCTTTGATTCTCACTCGTCAACATGCCCAAGAGATTCCGAGATTTGTCTCCACAAATGTCACTTAGAACTGAATGCTTCGAACACTTGTATGACGCTCCTTGTAATTCTAGATCACCCACCTAACGTAAGGCTTAAAGTTTGGGTCGGGGAGTGAGTAAGCGAGTGACTGTACAAATTCCCCCGCTGCTGCAGGCGTGTATCTTTACCTGTGCTCCAATCAATTATAGTGCTCGAATTACACTCGTTTCACATTGTTCAGTACAGCAGTCGAATTGCGTAATTTTAAGAACCTGGACCAAGATCACCTAGTTCTTCCCTCGAATTTGGGAGGGCGTATTCTACTAGAGAGGTCGAAAACCTAACTACACAAAGTCTACGAGATCCTCTGGATATCTGAGCGATTTGACTGGTCAAGGAGGCCAAAGAACAATAACATTATTCGTAAACCCATCTATATGGTTTCATCGATTCATCCCGTTGCACATGCATATCAGTTTGGAGAAACATCACCGCAGTTTAAAAGAACAGATAATTCAAACATCATAAGCACACTTGGTCAACGTACCCAGTGTTACACCCCATAAGTTTGTGAAACCCGACAGAAGGCACACGTGAACTAAAAGCATGAAAAACCTGGAATAAAGGGTGAACAAACTGAGCAGTTCTCCCCAGCAATTGCAGGCATATATATTAACTTTGGCAGAAGAATTATGGTAGGATAACTGCTCACTTTCAGCTCAGGTAACTCCTTGTATAGGCGTAGCTTTAGTTTATCCAGTAATGGACCACAGAGCTCAAAGTACAAGGCAAACTGATGGGGTCTTTGAGTAGCTTCCGCTATTTAATATGGGTTATCCATCTGGGAGTGTCTATCTGACATCTATCCTCCGGTTCCCCTCTAATACCTTAAGATACCTGTAAGATACTGGACAAAATTTATTACTCTTATTCCTACACGACCATGACTTGCTTCAGGAGATTAAACGAGCAACCGTAATGCTTCAACAATGAGCACTCCGCCTCCTGCATCTCAACACTTCACTTGAGCCTCCGGTTTTTGGAGGACTCCCACACGGACATGTAATTTGAAAATCATCCTGGAGGTCCTGTTCTCAGGTAAAACGGCAAGGTGTAGTCAAAGGTTAGCTGACTTTATTGTTCCCTAGTGTTCCTTTACTATAGGTATTACGTTTTAAAGAGATTTCATTCACGAATTTTGATAAAGGTTTAAATTACGGCGGCTATGATCTGCCACAGGTATGAACACATCAACACCATACATGCTATGAAGAAATATTTAGGACTGCTTACTAATGACAATCAAGTCTTACATGGATGAAACTTCCTTTCCGAAGTTTTAATTTGTCTCGTGGCAAGCTCATCTTTCAACTTCAACTCCAGATCCTTCATGAGTGTTTCTCTTCTCTTTATAGCCTGCAAAGTTGGACAGGCCCATGACCTCTGTTACCTGCAATTTTTGTCACTCTCTGTTACCTAAACAAAAATGTTGATCATGTCGAACTTCCTAACTAGAGACCGGGCGACAACAGTACTTTTGTATAGGAGTTCAAAACCTACGAGAAAATACCTCGGCGTCTTGTGCACTAGTTGGCTTCGCGAAAGACTCTCGTTTCAAGTACTGCTGCAAGTACGGGTTGTTTCTTCTTCCATCATACTCATCTGCAGTCTTGATCTGCTTCTCTCTTTCCACTGCAGGTTCGAGAAGTCGTTGTCAGGTGATACATAATCAGTTGGCCGTCTTCTCCATAAAGGAACTCATGGCGGCCAAAGTTTTTCTCTCGTCCAAAACTCTCCTCTTCCAAAAGCTTCCACTTAAGCGACGGGAGACAGCAATACACCCTATTATCATTCTAGAAGGTACTATTTGATTGGAAGATGATTAAGTAAGAGAAGAAACTGTGGGGAAATGATTTTGAAGGTACCTTGCTCATCGAGGGCGAACTTACAATCAAGTGATTACATGTTATACTTTTGAAGCCAAGCATCTCTCGAAAAGTTGGTTCGGTGCAAGACCTTTCTTCTGTGAAAAACTTTGCTCTCGCTGCTGCAGCGTGTGGTCTCTGCGCTTCGCTACGAAAGAATCCTGCAAATTTCGCTCAAACAGTCAAGGTAGTTGACTTCATGACTACAGGTTGATGAAGGTGATAAATGACTCAAATAACAAACATGATTGATTCAGATGGACATAACAAATGCCTCGACTTGAATTAGACGTCGAAGCATAACTCGGATTTCTCTTGGGGCAATAGACGAAAATTGGCCACTAATGAAGCAGGAATACTTTGCTCATAAAATCAGCGAAAGGCTTAACCTAGTAGCCAGTCTCAAGTTAGAAGTCTCAAAATATCTCTTGCCCGTTGAGACTACAGCAGTTATCTGTTAATATATCCGCTGACTTACCTGCATGACGGACCATTCAACTTTGAGGATAGCCTTGTAAGGGAAAAATGAAGCATTGTGCTACACCTGAGGTTGTGGCTGGAGCTGAGTTGTAGCATCAATCAATTCCTTCAAGTTTTCCTTCGTAGGGAATTCCAAGTTACTGTTGCTGAATTTTTCTTGTGCTGGAGAAGTTTCAATTAGGACTTGGTGCTTGAAGGTCACACTGGAGATTTCTGGTCTTGGGCTCTTGGAGTTTGTAGCAATCTTTAAATATTCAGCCTCGTGAGACATTTCCTTCAGGGGCTTTATCTCGTCTTTTTCCTCTTTACCTGCTGCGGACCTTCCTAGGTCGAATTGGGTAATCTTTCAGTGGTTGCAGGATTTTGTGAAAGTTGCAAAATATCCCAAAAGCCAGTGCATAGTCAAAGAGTGGTCAGGACAATTTTCCACTGTTCTCTACTTTCTTCAAAACAAATCCATATTCTAGCTCTGGTACGTGTCCAAATTCTTTACCGTCCCACCTAGTGCATCTTCCCATGTGTGTCTTTTTCCTTCCCGTTCGTCCGCTCAGAGGTTGAGACGTTGGATTTAATCCTAAATTATTCAGCTTGTTATGAGAAAGCTTCGGTTTAAAAGCGTGTGTTATAAAGACTTGGTCCTTGTGGTTGGACAAGGGTGAGGCACAAACATTGAGAAAGTTCGCTGCAACTCAGACGTCTGTTTGGCCTGCGGCAGGAAAGAATCATACGACAGAAAGAATCAGCCCTGATAAATCGAAGTCTGGTTCCATGAATTGCGCAAATCATACATATGTATCCAGGTGAGAGGCTAGTGTAGGTCTCTTCCTGATGCCATTATTTTAACGTGCTGGCTCCAATTGTACTGTGGGATGATCAGATGTCAAATCCAAGCAATCCTCCTACTTCCAGTACATCCTACGCTAGAATATCTTGACTAGGTTGAAATTGCGAGCAGAAAGCTGATAGGCAAAATTGCGAAACCTTTTGTTGTTCAGCATTTCGATGACACAACTTTATAACTTCTTCCATGTCGTTCTTCTGTGTAAGGTTAAGACCTGCATATGACTCCGGCGGAATCCCCATTATTTGGCTGAAACTGAACACAACTGGAGCTCTGTGAAGATGACATGGGGCACTATATGTACACGAATTACCTTCATTATGAACTGATGTCAGCTGGATCCACACATTCGCAACTATCTAACAATTTCAAGGAGAAGCCCGACTCTACGCACAGCACAAATCTAACCAGTATTATTACTGTACTGAATAAAGATCTCGTTCAGACAGAGGAATTCTCATACGTGATGTCAGGCTAGTCCTGAAGGTGCGCCAATAACCTTCAGGACTAGCCAACAGAGAAAAGGAGTGGAAAAAGAATCACTGTCCTTGCATGACAGAATTGAAGGATTTTACTTTACCTTCAAAGAGTTCCAAGTCCATAGGCTCGTACACAACGTCTTCGACATCTAGTTGGCTGTTCCGCTTCAGCATCATATCCTGTTCAGAATACTTGAGAAATGGGAGCAGAAGCCGTTCGAAGAAAGGGAGATCCAGAACCCACTAAGTATGTAACCGAGAACATGCATATGAAATCCATGCATGCCCGTATGCAAATCGAAATGACTCGAGTGTAGGTGAATCTAACATTACTAAGATAAGCGGAAATAAGGACGTAATTGATTCGATTCATAAGTAGCACCGGCAGAGAACTAGTATACCTCACGGAATAAGAACCAAGACACAACATAATAAGCATCTGAAACTGAAACAGAGGAGGACCATGAAACAAAGAAACATCGAGCAAGCAGAAAAGACAGAGCTTTAGTTGAGGATGATGGAGTGGAGCGAAATGCGAGAGGAGTGGATGGTGTCTTGGCTGTGTCGGAGCGAAGCGTAACAGGCCTGGAGATGGTATATCGCAGCATGCTCTAAGAACGCGTGAGTCCTAAAACACTGAAGGAAACGGACAGGCGGTCATAGTAAGCTTCACGAAAGAACTAACGACTTCATCAGTGCTTAACGCAGTGCCGAAGTAACTGGGCGAATGCCAGTACCGCTCGTACCGAGTTTCTGTTCAAAAGCTCATGAGTGCCAAAGCAATATCCTGTTCAGATTATGACAAATACATGCCGAAGATGATTGAAGTTTGAAGCACGATCAATGATGAAACGTGTGAGTTGAAGAAATGAAGGGAAAAAGGGTGATCTAATCTAACTTCTCCGCTTGTTTCCTGTATGGGCAGCTAGGTGTATGTACAATGGGTACACTGCATGACTAGTTAAACGTGGTCCAGAGTGACATGACTTGATCTGATAACTTCATGGCGACCCATTTCCACATCTTGCGATAGCAGAAGTGGGCAAATCTAGATGACAGTCTGGAAGAAGCCTGGATAGCAACGCTTGCCCTCAATTTTGTCTGGGGCTTGTGGTTTACCTTAAAGAGAGCAAAGTCATCTACGGTCAGAATAGAATTCACTAAATTGTCGTATGATTCTTCATTCATGTGCCTGCATGTTTATAGCAAATAGCTGGCATGAGGAGCCCTCTATTAACAGAATGAGCCCTTGTTAGCAATGAATTGCAAATGTTTCAGCACCAAACTCGAAGCTCCGGAGACACACTCAACTAATCTGCAGAGTTTTTCCTCCATCACATTGCTGTAATGAACCTTAAAAAGCATCATCACTTGTAGAGTGGGTGAAACAGAAACTCAAGGTCTCAAGCTAAAACTCAGAACAGATCTATGAATTTGCTAGGCCAGTACCGTGAAGACCGTGAGCTGTAAAGGGTTTGAGGGTTTAGGGTTCTTCAAGAAGTTCATGACTAATACGCAGTCAAATTGAAAGGTGGTCTAAGAGTCAGACCTTGCAAGATTTTGGACAAACTCATGCACGGGAACATCCAGAGAACTGAGGTAGTCGCTTATAAGGCCGTCGACAAGCTGCTTAAAGCTGTCGTGAATCTGCTCCGTACTCTGTAGTATTAGTGCTCTAATACATTTTGCTAAAATACAGTAACATATTGGATATATATCTTGCACCCTAAGCTATCTTCGCACCTGCTTTTTCCCAAACAAGGTAGCTAATCATAACCATGATGGAGGTCCAAGGCAAAAATTTAACAAGATAGTGCAATTCAAAAAACTTGAATTCTAATCCGAAAATGAGAGATAGAGAATCACAACGCTGTACTCGAGCTTATTTTCTTCCTTGTCTTCGAATATGGCGCAATTCTCATCTATAAAATCAAGTAGAGGTTGTAGATACGCTGGACTTTGAATGAACCGGGACACTCCATCCGACATCCAATCCATCCCCGTGTCAACACAAATGCAATTCGCTCGAAAACCTCCTATGTCAACTTTGAAACAAACCAGGGTTTCTGTCCCCCACCTCGTTTGCGGTGGATCTTGCGAAGGGTTTGAATGGGGACGTCGTACGAGGGATCAAGTATCAAAGGATTCACCTTTGATTCTCCCCATGAGAATCCTTCGGAACATCCTCGGCATTCAGCGCGGGAAACTCAACCACAACATTCCAGCATGTCAACAAAAGCGTCCAGAAGTTCAAAATTCATCCAGTAACCCTTTCAAACGCTTAAGCCAATCCTTCTCGGCCCAGTCAAACTCTCAGAATCCTAAGATCCATGAAAAGTCGAGGTGACTAACACTCTCTGTGCTCTGAACCTCCGATTCGTAATTTCCGACACCTCAACAAATTCCCCTGTTCTTACCCCGCTATCGGCCAACCAAACAAACCCTAAGCACCACATCAACTGCATTCAACCTTGCAGTTCAGCCAGCTCCAACGACGTAGACCTTCACTTTCCGTCCGTCTGGTCCCGCAGATCTGAATCGGAAGGCCTATATCTGCCACTTTTTAGAATATTCTACCACCAGAAGCGTCTATGATTCTGCCGGATGTTTATCGTCAAGGAATGCCTAAGCGCGGGCTTTCTCATTCTTGGGCTTCGGTGAATCCGAGAGTAGTT
Organism: Lunularia cruciata; assembly: GCA_948567375.1. Lineage (NCBI taxonomy): Eukaryota > Viridiplantae > Streptophyta > Marchantiopsida > Lunulariales > Lunulariaceae > Lunularia > Lunularia cruciata. The sequence continues at coordinate 59,605,070 of OX419758.1, forward strand.
TGAGGAAGACAGAGGAGAGAGGAGACGGACAACAAGAGAGGAGACGGTGCCCGAAGAATTTCGAAGCCGTCCAGCTCGAGAATTTGTTCTGCAGGGTGCTGATCGATAATCATGTCCAACATGCTGGTGAGTTAGCAGACGACTGTCTCTTCTTGCATTTTGGCTCCAACGCGGCGATGCTTCTTTAACCAACTGATAGATTGTTGGTGGATTGGTCGATTGGGAGATAGATAGATGACCGTGCGTGGAGTGGTTTGATTTGCAGTGGGGTGAGGAACGGAGAGTATGTTTGTTTCCATTTTAGGTTGTTTGGGTTGGCGACGAGAGAGGGAATGCATCAGATTGAGTCAGAAGGAGGAATCTTGTGGTCTCGATCATGTTTGTGAAGATTATGGTTGAAGGAGAATAACTTCGGTGATCATCTGTTCGGTGATGCGAGCAGCAACCGCAGATTATTCTTCTCAAGGAGGGAACGGATACCTCCCAGGGGAAGCCGCAGCTAATCAGCAACATCAATGCCTGTATGGCTGTTGTTGATGCTGTGCGCACTACATTGGGCCCCCGTGGAATGGACAAACTGATCCACGGTGATAAAGGTGTTACCATCTCCAACGATGGGGCTACTATTATGAAGCTTCTGGATATCGTACACCCTGCAGCCAAGATTCTCGTCGACATCGCTAAATCGCAAGACTCTGAGGTGTGTTACTTTGTCATTTTTGTCTATACTCGCCATGTTCCTCACTTTGAATCGCAATGCAGCAGGTTGCTCAGGACTTGCAGGAGGACGATCGGCGGCGACATAGGGCGTTTATTCATGCGTGTTAACCATCCTTTGAACATCAGAGCATTGCATGTGTTTAAAAGAAAAGAGACCGCGCAAGTTTCACACCGTACCTCTGTACCCGTGATAATATGTCTGAAAGGGTCTTATATGCTTGGGACCGCAGTGTCCAGGCTTAAATGTACATTTTGGTACCTGAAGTGAGACGCATTGTTTTGTAAACATTTAGAGGAAGCCCGACTGCGCTTTGGACAGCATTAAACCGGGCGTTGCAATGTAGAAATTAATGTCTAAGAATATCAGGGCAACATGTCGGGTTCCTTTGATCGTCCTGCTTTCGAGACTTCAAGATTTGCTGCTGAATATTTAAGCGTTGGATTCCTCAAGGGTAGCGCATGAGCGAGCGCAAATGTTTGCGCAATGACCTCCTATGGAAAATGTGACGTCGTAGTGGTGAAGACTTACGTGACTGTCGCTAATTACAGGCTTGTCAAGAGTAGTGACGTTGGGGAAGTATAGAATGGACATGAAATACGTGAGCTACTTTAGAATTTAAGGACGAGAAACCCAAAAGGATCGGCCTTGAGATAAACCGACTGCTTGCTGTGAGTTACTAAGCGCACTTTCAGTTTTCAGTAACTTCTGAAACGCGAGTTATCAATGTTGCAGGTTGGTGACGGGACCACTACCGTTGTTCTACTAGCCGGAGAATTCTTGCGAGAGGCGAAACCTTTCGTTGAAGATGGCGTCCATCCACAGCTAATTATTCGCAGCTTCCGTGCTGCAGGTCACCTGGTATAGTCCTTTCTAACACCACTGGATGGATTCGCGATTATGGCAATCGTTACTTTTGAGCAGGTATAGGCTGAGCTTGTCATCAGGTTAGTTGGCTTTCTAGTTAGAGTACTTGTACTTAGTTGATACGGTATGTTTCAGGCTGTGCAAAAAATTAAGGAACTTGCAATCAGCATTGAGGGGAAGAGCCTGGAGGAAAAGAAATCCTTATTGGAGAGATGTGCGGCAACTACTTTGAGCTCCAAACTAGTAGGAGGAGAGAAGGAGTTTTTCGCTAAGATGGTGGTTGATGCCGTCACCCAACTTGGTGCGGAGAGTCGTCTGAGTATGTTGGGAATTAAGAAGGTGAGTCAAGCCATTCCTGTATATTTCTTTCTGCCATCCAAGTTATTTCTTACATTTTGAGCTAGATGTCTCTTAATGGCCGGTCGTCACTCTTGTTGTCCATGAGCCTGAGTTCCTATGCACGGGCACTGTCCGGACATCGGTCCATCGGAAAATGGGCCAGATCATATCGATACAAATTGAACTCCGCCATTACTCTATTAAATACACCAAGAGGAATTGCATATTTCTCAGGCACGTCATGGCGGATCCCAGGAAGTTTTCTAGCATCTCTGAAATCTGGAATTTATGAATTGCTTGTCGGAGACTTACTCAGTTGAGTTGTTGGCGTGCAGGTCCAAGGTGGTACTATGCGCGATTCCTTCCTTGTTAGCGGCGTTGCATTTAAGAAAACTTTCTCCTATGCTGGGTTCGAGCAGCAACCTAAGAGTTTCGACAGCCCAAAAATTCTGTTGTTGAATTTGGAGCTAGAGCTGAAGTCTGAGAAGGAAAATGCTGAAGTCAGGTATGTCCTCAATCATCCACGTATCTGCTCAGTCTTATATCCAGTGGCACAATCCAGGTTTAAGAAGTGTTCTTGGATGCACATCTCAAAGCACAAGAATATTGCTGCGGATCGGCGAGATCTCGGGCTTCTTATGCTTGCCTTCGTTAATGCATTCGCAGGTTATCAGATCCTACTCAGTATCAATCAATTGTTGATGCCGAATGGAACATCATTTACGACAAGCTAGACAAGTGTGTGAAGAGTGGAGCAAAGATTGTCTTGTCTCGTCTGGCTATTGGAGACCTGGCAACTCAGGTCCTCACAACTTCGAGCTTGAACAAATTTTGATTTTCTGTGCACCTTCTTGTCAAGCTCCGCCACTGTACGGATCCTTTATACTTTGGCTCTGTTTAGACTTACTTTCACCAAACCGCCGTCTGATCCTTCGATGTAACTTTCAAACCCTTTTCTTGAACAGTACTTCGCAGATAGAGATGTCTTCTGTGCTGGACGTGTTATGGAAGAGGATTTACACCGCGTTGCCATGGCAACAGGTGGTGCTGTGCAGACAACCGTCAATAACGTTGTGCCTGAGGTGCGCACTTTGGGAAGACCTTGTTTTCATGAGAATCATCTGCTATAAAGATCTGCGATTGTTGCCTACAAATCTGCCCTACAGTCATGCTAGATCCAACTAGCAAGTTCTAACTTCCTACATCTTGCTGCTAGCACATGACGAGTTCTAATTTTGATCACCTGGCTTTACTGGTTCAAGGTACTTGGTATTTGTGAGAGGTTCGAGGAGAAGCAAGTAGGCAACGAAAGATTCAACATTCTCAGTGGTTGTCCGGCTGGACACACTGCTACAATCGTCCTACGAGGTGGTGCAGACCAAGTAAGGATTTTTGCTTTTCGTTTTTACGTTTCTGAGGTTCTCCTTCACCTGCACGGTCAGGACTTGTGCAATTAGAGCATAATGTCGCCAGGTGTATCCTAATGTTTCCGCCAGCAATTTTGTTGTTCAACGACCTTTGAGCTTGTTTTCTTATTTTGTCTTACAGTTTATCGAGGAGGCAGAGAGGAGTCTTCACGATGCTATTATGATTGTTCGTCGTGCTTACAAGAACTCAACGGTTGTCGCCGGCGGTGGAGCTATTGATGTAAGTATCCCCCAAAGGTCCAAATTGTACAAATCTATGGTTGAGAGATATGTGTCTGATAATTCACGTGAAGACATGTATCGGTATGTGCATTGGTATTGCACCTTGCCCTACCGATCTTCTTCGTGATGAATTAGCTTCATCTGAGATCTGGTCATGACTCCTAACATAGTCAAGGCACGAATTACTCTGATAGTAGAGATAGCGGAATCTCACCTAGCAGTGTCTTTTCAGATGGAAATTAGCAGATACTTGCGCCAACACGCACGCACAATTGCTGGAAAGTCACAGCTATTTATCAACTCGTATGCAAAAGCCCTAGAAGTTATTCCTAGGCAGCTGTGCGATAATGCTGGGTTTGACGCAACGGACGTTTTGAACAAACTTCGTCAAAAGCATGCACTAGCTACTGGTATGCTTTCCTTGACCCGAAGTCCGTGGTTTGCATTTTGTTTATCTTGAGATAACTTTGGAACTCAAGGATTGCAATTGTAATATCAGAATCAGGGCCAAAGACGGAGGTTTGCTCTAGACAAAAATCGGATTGCGCAGACTACCTTGCAAGTTAACGTGTAGATTACGACGCTTGGGCGACTTTAACCTGAACCTATGCCGGCATAACTTGGTCACTTGCAGGTGAAGGAGCTCTTTTCGGAGTTGAAATTAACACTGGTGGAATTGTTGACACTTTCGCCAACTTTGTTTGGGAACCAGCCGTAGTGAAGGTACTTTTGAACGTCTGTACATACATGATAGTTGGATGTTGAAATCATCTAGTTGTTATTTGGGAACTTGCCCATATATTAGTGCCTTTAGTGTGAAGCAGTGCCATAGAACCTTTGTCACCCTAGATTCGTGTTATAATTGCATTGGTTCCCCCTTCGTCTTTGAGTCGTGCTTACGAGGGTCTGCCGTTGAAATTGCAATATACGATTGATCTTTTTAATATCTTCTATTAATTTTCTTTTACAGATAAACGCTCTCACCGCTGCCACAGAAGCTGCTTGCTTGATCTTGAGTGTTGATGAAACTATCAGGAACCCCAAGGTAAATCAATCTGCGTAGATTGTACCGAGCTACTAGGTGAATAACCACCGCGAAAGGTTTCGAACAAGTAGTTCAGGATAAGTCTAGGTAAAGCGTGGGTCACACTGCATCGCCTTCTTTAAGGATAATCTTTATCTGAAAGTAGGATCCATATTGGCCCTGGTATATTTTACCTACATTGTGAAGTTGTGTACCGGCATGGGAAGAAACCCCCGAGTGCTGAAGACTATTTTTGCTTGCGTCTAGTTCTTTAGGTAACGAACAGTGGTTGGCTTAACATAAGATGTTTTGGACAAGCAGTCTGAGAGTGCAGATGGAGGCGGCGGCGGGGGAAGAGGTCGGGGACGTGGTATGCCAGGAGGTAGAGGAAGGGGTATGCGCAGGCGATAGATGTCAAGGTCCAGGCGTTACGAAATATACCGCAATTCTATGTAAATTGAGTATGTCGTACGGTGAGGAGGGGAGGTTCACGAAGATGCTTTGTCTCCAAAGTACACAGTAGGTGTACGATTATATTCAAATGCTTGTAGACTTCCACCAGTTTTGCCAGTGTTAGTGAGTTTTCTGCCACAATTTCCTTCGCTTTGTTGAGGAGATGCTCGATCGTGAGTTTGCCATACAACGGTCCTCCAGCGGTTTGAAGGGCGCCTTAGAGCCAACATAGCAATTTCAGGAGACTCTAGCAAGCCGGTATATAGAAACCTGCCACTTGGCTTGTGCATACACGCGTCTGCATTATCAACGTGGTGTGTAATCTTTCAGAGTAAAAGTTTTTCATAGACCGATTGCATCAGGAATGGAGTAATTGAGGATGAAGAGAGCATGATTCGTTTCAGATCGTTGTTGCTTTTTAGCTCTATTAAGTGCTATTTCTCCCTCCATATCTTCGCCCTGGTGTCGCATGGTCATCTCCTGCAGGACTGTAGTGGAATTTCTTCGTCTGTATTCCCTACATTTGTTGGACGCAAATCCTTTGTAAGCATTGTCAGGATTCTTCCTCGTTTGCAGAACAGACTTGCTACATTTTGCATTCAGATGTCTACATTACAGTCTCCCGATAAGCGGATCCTGGATCTTTTTCTTTTGTATTTCACATCCAAATGCACTCACTATATACATGTATCACACATCTTGGTACCTTGCTTCACCAATTTTAGTTCAAAACAAACTGTGGTCGCAAGCACCATCTAGGCGTGCCGGTGATGTGGAAAAGATAATGTAATTTGCTGCCGCAACGTAAATTTCGATTACGCCGTAGGATAAGATAATTCAATTACTCATCTGGAAGTCTTCGTAGTTTGCTGCGGACTTGACCGGTCTTTCATATATTACAACCTTCAACTGTGCTTTCAGATACTAAAGATACGATGCAGTATGCTACTGATGCAACATGGTTTTCAGGTCCCAGAAAAGTAACCGAAACACTTATCTGTTGACCAATCTTGAAGACTCCACACTTCATCTTCCTAAAAGAACTCATGGTTAAACTTTGACAAACTGGAGAGCAACTCATGAAGTTGATGTTTGATAGCCTTCTTCGTAACCCTCAATGATTTGAAGTCATTGTAATCCTTTCAGGATATGGAAGCCCGAAAGGTTCATTGTCATTAGTTGGCTCCCGGTTCGACCTTTATAACTCCAAAAAGTGTGAGGTGATTTTTGAAGTAATCCTGCTAGGGTGTGTAAGTCCGAAAGCTTTATTGGAATAGTTGGTTGCAGGTTCAAGCTTTACAAATCTCAGAAGTTGTGAAATGATTGTGATGGGGTGGGGAGGCGAGAGATCAAGAGAGGGGGAGAGGGAGGGGGAAGGAAATGAGAGAGACTTGGGGGGAGAGGAATCGGAAGGAGACGAGAGAGAGCGAGAGTGAAATTCATCCAAGAGTATAGACTAATAGTATTATTCAAAAGTTTTAAAGTGATTGTAATCTTGTGGTGGCTTTCGGAGTTCATGGGGAGAAATATCATGAGAGGGATGGGAAAGGAGATGAGAGAAATTAAGAGACAGGGACAGGAAGGAGATACGAGAGAGCGACTGTGGAATCCATTACACTAACTAACGAGTATATTAGATTAATGATTACAAGTGATCTTTTCATTCTTTCTTTTATAGTTAGTGATTTTAGTAACAAATTTTAAAAGTAGGGAGGGTTGTGGAAAAGATATAAAATATTTAGATTTTTAGAGTTCGGAGTGATTGTTCAGTACCGGGGGTGATTATTTCAGTACAGGAGTGATATAATATGCGTTGTATTTCCAGTTTCTTCTGTTCTTTTACCTTGGTTCTATTGAGAAAGTTTAGGAGATTTAGGATGGAGTATCTTGTATAATTATAGCTTTCTTTGTGTTAGTTATAATTTCACGTTTCCATAGGTTTTACTAACTATGGATTCATGTTATGGTCGGGAAATATAGGATGGAGTATACCCTATTATTATGGTCCTCGGTGTGTTTGTTATAACTTCACTTCTCCTAGGGGCTCTATTAGCTATGGTTTCACTTCCGTTTGGTGGCCACTTAGAGTGGCACAAGTCATACTACACTCTGAATGTCATGGAATTTTCATTTCATAACAGGTAGAGATCCATGTGGGGAATTTATGTAAAAATTATGATTATTCCACTTTAGATGCTCAAGTAAAGTGCACAACATTATTTTGAGATTTTTGACATTTGAGGTTGCGCATGCATCTCTCTTTGTTAATTATTCCAAGTAAACCGATTGAGACAATGGATGTTTAATTTTCTAAGTGCATTGTATTTTCTTGGAAATTTAGAACTAGTTTTCCATGTTTGTGCTTATTTCACAATCTTCCTTGTGCATTTCATAGAGGAGGTTAGATAAGATTTTTGCTTAGTAATCAATCTTTCGAGACACAATTCTATTTATGAGTTAGTGGTTCTTATTTCTCTTACTTCTATGTTGGTATCTTTGTTAACTAGAGGGATGTATGTTGCGCATAAGGAGGTAGTACTTAGATTTTAGAGATTTTGAGCTTCGGATTAGAAAAAACATGAGGATGACTATTCATGTACAAGTATGAGGAAGAGATAAGCTGCTACAAAATCCATCCAATTATGACTATGTAGGATCTTAGGTCAAGTTGTGGAGTATGACAAGCTACATGAGATCCACATTGTTTATGGTTAGTTCTATTAAAAATAATATTGCTTATTTATTTCTATTATATTTTTTGGCATAAAAGAGTAACATTAAAGATTTTGAAGATTAATTAGAGAAGTTACTATGTCTTGATGTATTATTTTAACCATGATCTTTGTACAATTCCATATTTCTCCTCAAGAGGCTTGTTTGAGTGATGGTTTATGTACATCTAAGAGGTTATTTCAAAATTGATGATCTTCTAATGTTTGATGGAGTTGTCATGAGTGGTTGTAACTTAGGATCTACTCTACTTCTTGTGATGGAAAAGAAGATAGGAAGCACTAGATAAATTGCCTTTAATTCAGTCTAATTAGTTGTAATTGTCTTAATTATTGTAAAAGAATGAGACCAAGGATAGAAATAGAAGAAATGGAAAATCGGAGTGAACGATCATCTTGGGACACTTGAATGAGGGAAAATCTGAATGCTTAGCATGAGCTTTGACTTTGGTATTTATAGGGAGCATACAAGGCTCTTGAGAAGCTTCCTTAAGCCGCTTTCTTGGAATGCAAGCCAAGTTAATTGGGAAGCTTCCTTCTAGAAGTTGTCTACTTGGTGTGCAAGATAAGCTAGTTGAAACCTTCTAGAAGCTACCTACTTGAAGTGCAAGCTAAGCTAGTCAAGAAGCTTCCCAAGAAGCTTTTCCTAGAAGTCACTACTTGGCATGCATGTTACTCAATACTTGGAAGGTACCAAGTAGCTTCCTAGATACTTCTAGAATATTCTAGGCTAATTTGGCATATTTGCTACTTTGTTAGCCTTTGACTAACTCATTGGAAAACTCTATATTGTTACATATTCCTCCATTGGTAGTTGATGATGTCATCATCACCATTGAAGCTTCAAACTCCTATAAGGCCATTTGTGTATTTTGGAGATGAGACAGAGGCTCCCAAGTGGCATCATGAAGGGGATACTCTTTCTAGAGGAGTTTGTACTTTGTATGTTATCGACGGCCTTGCTGAATGTGGAAACATACAAGGATACAATCAACTTCATACTCCTCATGATCATTGATAGGGATGGGAGAAGGAGGTTGGACAAGAGAGGAAAAAGAAGATGGATTAGGAACAAAGGGTTTCAACTTAGAAACATGAAACACAAGGTGAATGCGCATATGAGAAGGCAAGGTAATTTGATAAGCAACATGAGAAATGATTTGGGTGACATCAAAGGTTTCTATCCAATTAGGAGCACATTTACAAACTTGGGTATCAAGTGGGAAGGGTTGGTTACTAGATGAGAGCATGACCTTATCACAAACTTGAAAGGTGAGATCATGACAATGGTGGTCTGCATATTCTTTTTGATAATTTTGAGCAACAAGGAGATGAGATTTGGCTTGTTGGAGGGATTGGGATATGGTGGTCAAGAAGATGGAAGTATGAGGGACCTGAATGGAGGAGTAAGGAGGGAATCTAAATTAAGTGGATCTTGGCCAAAATTAAGGAAGAAAGGAGAGAATCCAATGCCTTCTTGCTTGTTTGGAATTATTGTATGCAAACTCAAAAATTGCAAGACACTCAATCCAATTGGTATTGTGAATATTGAGAAAGGCATGAAGCATATCCTCCAAGGTACAATTTTCATGTTCAGTTTGTCCATCAATTTGAGAATGATAGGCCGTGGACAAAGTAAGTTTGGTGTCAAGTATCTAGAAGAGTGCTTGCTAAAATTTTCCAATGAATTGAGGATCACAATCAGAGATGAGTACACAAGGCATCCCATGATGCTTGAAAACATTGTCAAAGTAGATTTGTGCAAATGTTGGAGCATCCACGGTATCAAAGGTTTGTGCCAAATGGATTTGCTTACTAAGCTTATCCACAAACACCATGATTGTTGTATGACCATGCTTTGTCTTGGGCAAGGATGTGATGAGATCTAAGCTTACATGTTCCCATCAAGCAAATGGAATGGGTAATGGTTGAAGGAGTCTACTCAGTTCATGGTTGCTAGCCTTGTTACGTTGGTAGCTCTCACAAGATCAGACAAACTCTCAAACATCTAATGCCATGTTGGGCCACCACCACTAGCATTGGAAGGTACTCAAATTCTTATCCACACCCATGTTACCAATGATTGGTAAGTCATGGGCTTCTTGAAGCACAAGCCAGAGATCAATCTTGGTTGGAACATAGATCCAGTTCTCATAAAATAGAAGACATTCTTTGAAGGATAAGGTGTTGTACTCCTTGTTACATGTTGCAAGACAACCTTGTACCATTTGAAAGAAAGTATCTTGTTGCAAAGCTATCTTGAACTCAATTTGGACTTTAAAGTCAACTCACACCGTCGTAATTGCCATTGTGATGAAAGGAAGAGACGTCAAATCAGGTCATCATAATAGGGCATTGGAGATGACATGGAACCGACCGGGTTTATACTCAAGTTTGATGTCAAAAAATTGTAGTTGTTTCTCCCATCGTTGATGTCAACTCTTCGTGTGTTCCAAATGTAATGTTTGCAACAAGGACTTGTGATCAGTTCACAAGATCACTTTTTTCCCCCAAGAGATAATGCCTCCATACCTTGGTGGCATATACCATTGCTAGTTGTTCTTGATCTCAAGCATAGTAGTTCCTTTTTATTGTATTTATTCAACAAGATACAAAGGCAATGAGATGTAACCCATTTGGGAATTCTTGTTGCAACATAGCTCCAATCTCAAAGTTAGAAGCATCAAAATCAACAACACAAGGTAGTTGAGGATCATATGGTTGAAGAATGTGTCTTGAAGATACCATATGTTTCAACTTCTAGTATCCTTCTTTGTGCTTGGTGGTCCATTGAAAGCTTGAGTTCTTCTCCAAGAGGTTGGTCAATGGTGCGACCACATGAGCATAATAATGGATGAACCATTGGTAAAAACTTGCCAATCCCTTAAATGCTTGTACTTCTATAGTATCCCTCAAAGTAGGCCAATCAGTAATAGCATTGATCTTCTCCCTTTCCATCTTGATCCACTTTGATAAGATCTTGTGACCCAAGAAGACAGCTTCCTTTTTCCAAAAAGCACACTTTGATTTCCTATAGTAAAACTTCCATTGACGTAGTCATCTTAGGACTTCTTGTATGTGATTTGCATGTTCAACCTCTATCTTACTATAGATTAAAGTATCATCCAAGAATACCACCATGTATAGATCCAATAGTCCATCCAACACCCAATGAATTTGATCTATGGAGACTATTGGAGCATTAGTGAGCCCAAAAAGTAGAACTCTCCACAAGCAATCTTTTGTACATCTTCTCTACCAATGGGAATTTCCCAACAATCGCTTTGGAGATCCAACTTAGAGAAGTATCATGCACCACTCAATTGATTGAGCAAGTCATCAATTCAAGGCAAGGGATATGCATTTTTCACTGTTTCTTTATTGAGGCCACAATAATCAATATAGAAACAAAGTCCTCCATCCTTCTTCGGAACAAATAATATTGATGCTCCCCAAAGAGATGTATTATATCTAATGAAATCCTTCTCTAACAACTCTTTCAATGCTGTTTGAAGCTCATTCAACTCCTTTGGTGAGAGCCGATGGATTGATCTACTCATTGGAGTACTTCTTGGCAATAACTCAATCTTGAAGTGCATACCACGATCGGAAGGTAATCCCTTTGGCAGATCATTTGGAAACACATCAGAAAACTCTTGAAATCAGCTTGATCCACACCATAAAAATATACTTATTATCCTCCAAAGCTTGCTCTATGGCTGCTTCATTGATAAACTTCTCATCTTAGGATTTGTTTTCCTTTCAAAGCTTGCTCTATGGCTATTTTCCCAACAAACTTCTCATCTTGGGACTAACTATTCTTAGGTATCTTACTCAAAGGTGCCAGATAACCTAATTTGAAATTCATACCGTGGTGTTGTACTTGAATTTGTCATCAGTTCCAATCAAATTGAACCTTATGAAATCAAGCCAAAGTAGACCTAGAATGACATCATAGTGTAGATGTGCCACTACAAACCTCATACACTCTGAAAACTACTTCTCAATCTTAAAGGTAACAAGATATGAGGTGCGGAATGCAGAACACTTTCTACCATCCACAATCATCAATCTACTTCCAATTATTGGCTTGATAAGAATACTTAATTCCTTTGCTAATCGCATGCACATGCAATTCTCTAAACTTTTGGAATCAACCAAAATCCTACAACCACAATGAGATATCATACCTTGCAAGTGAAGTAGACTTGCATAGGTCAAGCCTTCAATCTCATAAGAGCTAATCAAGCTCCCAATAGGTAGCTCAAAATCTCCTACTAGGATTCCTTGTTTCCTTGATCATTCCACTCCACAAAATCTATATGCGGTATTTGTTGAGGGCGCCATTCTTGAATGGACATTCAATAATATAATGTACAATTTGGCAACAATATTAACAAGCACTATTTTGCCACAATCTTTCTCAATCTGTTATGCTAAGTGGTCTTTGTTGGAGTGCATCAATCTCCATTGGTGTTGGCTCTTCCACCCATGTGTAATGTGTTGGTAGTTTTTATGAAGGTCAAGGTCAAGACCAAGTTGTCACAACCAAAATCAATGTGCTTAGCCAAGTGCATAGCTTCTTCTAAGTGTTTTTGCTCTTGCATAGTCACTTCCCATTTAGTTTATGATTTCAAGTCTTGCACAAATTGATCTAGAGCTTTACCATCCAATATATCTAGAATTTTCATAATGGTGTTGTGGTATTGTGTGATGTAGCTTCTTATAGAACCAATCTACTTCAACTCTACAAACTTATCTTGTATGGCTTGTGTGACATTTATTGCTTGGAATTATCCAATTATTGCACCCTTGAATTTTTCCCATGTCAAGATTGGTGCAACAAACTGCCATTTTGCTTGCTTCACTTGGTATCACCACCATATTTTTGCTACTCCATCCAATTGGCTTGAAGCTAAGAAAATTTGTTTTTGTTAATCTTGAAGATTTGTAACTTCAAAATAACACTCACAATCAAATGCAAAATTCTCCACTATGCCCAAAAGATTCTTGCTATCAAATACCTTGGATTTTGGAAATTGGATTTGCTCTTCTCCTTCCTAAAATGGTGCTCTCTCTATGTGCTCTTGCCATTGATGGTCTTGTTCTTCCAACAATCAAGTAAGGTGCTTGATTTGTTGTTGCATAGCAATGTTAACCTTGGGCATTGCCACTATTACTACTACTCTATCACAATACCCCAATTTATCTAAATTAACACATAGATGCAATATGTCCATTGTTCTCCATAAGTTACAGCCTGAAATACCAAGGGTTCCTTGGATAAGGTGATCCTATTCAAAGAAAATTACCCAAAGTATGAAATGATGAATTGCATGAAATGATGTTTGGATAGTACACATACAAAATCCCAATGGTGTGGCAAAAATGGATTGGATGGTCCATAAATTCTATCCATCCCATTCTTGCTCCAATACAAATGTAAAAGACCAAGACCAAGGAGAGAAATATGAGAATGGAAGACCAAAGTGAAAGATCACATTGGGACACTTGAATGACAGAAACTCCAAATGCTTAGCATGAGCTTTGGCTTTGGTATTTATAGGGAGCATATAAAGCTCTTGAGAAGCTTCTCAAGAAACTTCCTTAAGCCACTTTTTTGGAGTGCAACCCAAGTTACTCAAGAAGCTTCTCAAGAAGTTGCCTACTTGGCGTGCAAGCTAAGCTATTTGGAAGCTTCTAGAAGCTATCTACTTGGGGTGCAAGCTAAGCTAGCCAGAAAGCTTCCCAAGAAGCTTTCTCCTAGAAGTCACCACTTGGCATGCACGTTACTCAATACTTGGAAGGTACCAAGTAGCTCCCAAGATATTTCTAGAATATTCTAGGCTAATTTGGCCTATTTACTACTTAGTTGGCCTTGACTAACTTGTTTGTAAACTCCATATTGTACAAATTATACCTTGTTAGTTGTTATTGTCTTTTAACATCATTCTCACTTCCAGTGACATCTTTATCCATATAAATTTAGATATGTTCTTAAGAGGTTATGAGCTGGTCTCTTTACATTAGAACATTCTTTAATATTCACCTTGATTAGGTTATCTTGTAGGTGGTTTTTGACAATATTATCAATAGGTTTTATGTACATCCATTTCTAGATAGCTTACATAGGTTGTGGACCCTTAGTGAGTCTTGTTCCTTTGGTGTGTTTCTATATTCTACTTCATCTCTCCACCACTAACATATCTTTTCACAAGAAAGAATTATATTTTTTTAGTCAACCATTAGTACTCAACACAAAGATCATGCAACAATTATTTTCCATGTCTCATTTTAGACCTCTTGTGCCCATTGCATTGACCATAGATTCTGTTAAAACTTATATACCATATTAAGCAAACTATTGACCAATTGACTATTAAGCTTTATCTTGTATGCTCAAATGTTTAGGTATTAAAGTGTAAAATATGATTCCTTCTATGTATTTCTCTTGATTTCTAACTTCCAAAAAGAAGTCCTATAATTATAGAGACTTGTGCATTCTTGGAATGCTAAGAGAGTCTAAAGAATTTACCTAACACACTTATATGTTACACTTTAGAAGATATCCTATATACGGATAAGCTTCCACTTGTAAGAAATTCCTAAGTGACATTTAGTATATTCTCTTCTACTACATCTTGTTACCTAACTTTCCTACCTGGCATAGTTCTTCCTTCTACTGACTTCCCATTATGCATAAGAATCCTTTGATAAAAGAATAATGGATGTCTTTGGTAATATTATTAGACCAAGGGACTTTAAGCATATGATAAGGAACTTTGCACATAAATATAAATATTTGTTAACTTTTTGTAGAAAGATAGGCCTACTATCTATGGAAGAAATAGCACCTATAGCATTTTTAGGTTGAGTTGAGCACTATTGGTATTTTTGCTTTCCTCTTACTTTGTGAAATGCATGTGATAGAGGTGGAAGAGAGGTCCTTTCCTCTTAAACTATTATCATAGCAAATGAGAAATGGTTTATTTCTTGAGACACAAGATCATTGTACATCCTTTGTTTCTTTGTCTTTCTTTAAGAATGTGTTTTGCAAATTTCTTGATGAACCAACAATTCTAGCAAGAGATATATTTGCCCTTTGTTTATCTATCCATTCTTTGTGCTACTACATCATGACTATGCTCTTCTTTTGCATGTTCTTTGTCCTACATTCATCAGTGCTTTTTGCACTAGCTATGTTTTCTATAAAATAAAAATTTCTATAACTTATTTGTATCTTTGTTCCTCACTTTTAATTGTGGTACTATACTAAATATAATAGAGATACTCAATTCTAATGGTCGTATTACTCTAATATAGTAAAGGTTTATAAGAGCTATTATCTTCTTAGAGGATAAAAGATATTCACAAATGATGTTTGGAGATGTGGTTGTTTGCAACGGTACAAAAGAACAAATATCACACATAGATAGCACAGGCTATAGCAAATTTCATGAAGATTGAGCATGGTATGCATGGCATACAACCTAATCTTATATACCGAATTTGAGACAATAAGGTTATAATATTGTATGTTATGGTCGTAGATTATATATGTGAGGTTTTACATTTTATATGTCGTACAATATCATTTTATTTTATTTTTAATTTTTTGGGAATCAGTAAAAAATATTAAAATACACCAAATATTTTGCTTTTCATGTAGTTTCCTTGTCCTCTTCTTACATAGAATTATCTTTTGAATAATTTAACCACATAGAATTTAATTATTTAAAACCTATGTATATTCTATTAATTGAAAATTTATCCATAAATTAAAATTTTAATGTAAAAAAGATTAATATAAAATTAAATATTTAATAATTATCAAATTAAAATTATATTAAAGCACTAAAATTAAAATTTTAATCTTTGAAACTAATATGATTATCTAAAATCTTATACTTGAAATCAAAAAACGATGAATTATATATTGAAACAAACAATACCTACATACAAAATCTTATTTAACATGAAATTTTTATATTAAATTAAAATTAAATGTAAATAAAAATATATACTTTTATTTTTATTTTTTATTACTAACTCTTCTGCTACATCTTTTAAATTTAAGATCTATCTCCTTTTCATTCCAAAATATCTCTCAAAAATATTTTTTAGTAGAATAAGGTAAATATGAGATTGAGTGGTTGCACTTTAATACAAGAAGGTATCCCTTTGTTATACTTGTACGACACAACTTACAAATATAAAATCTCCAACTTTAAGTATTATTATTAAAACTATATATATATAACCTGAGTAAATAGAGAGAATAAATCATCATAAAAATTTGTGTAATTTTGTATAAAATTTATTGATTACTAATATAACTTGGGATAGCTTCTCTTGTTCAATGCTTCTTTCCAATTGAGATACTCTCATTCATTTAGATTAGGAAGGGATGTGGTAGTTTTATTACTTCTTTTCTTTTCTTTTCTATAACATATAATTATGAGAGGATAAATATTATAATTATATTTTCATAAACATGTTAATTAATTTTGTGGTGCAATCTCAAAGAAAATTATAATTAAATATGAATTAAAAAAAATTAAGACTATGTAAGGAAACAATAAAACTAGAATCACAATCAAGGTAGTTCAAATTCACAATTGCATTCTTAATCTAACCAAAAAAACAAAAGATTTATTTTTATCCATTTAATAGTAGACCTGCTCTTGAAGGAAGCTTGACTACTATGAAGAAGAAAACTTGTAAATTAAGTTATCTTTCATTTACCTTTATTGAAAATATTATTGTAGACAGAAGCTATCACGGGTCACCGGCTACAACAAGCAATGGCAAGAAAGTACATTTTATTTCATATTTTAGTTTTAACCACTTTAAATTAAACTCTTGTCCTCTTGTCGTGATGAATATAGATATAGCTTATAAGATTCCATCCAAAGGTGCACCTTTGTTCTGAATTATTCAGTTCCCAAATTATTGATTCTAGCAACAATGACAAGCAAAGCATACAACAATTGCCATCAACAACACACCAACAAAAAATTTAAATAAGCACACCATAAGCAATTCAAATACACACATATGTGCAACTCTAGCTTGTAAACAAGCAACAACACTAGAGAATTGAGTGACCCCAACCACAAGTTGGGCAAATCCTACCCAAACTAGAGCACATCCACCCCACTCCTAGTGGATCCATAACTTCCAAGCGGACCCACATAAAAGCCAAGCAAATCCATCCTAAACTTGGGCGGATCCATATCCCTCCAAGAAAATTCACCTTAAACCCAAGAGAATCCACCCCCACCTCAAGCAAATCAAGAGAAAATCCATGAAAACCCACCCTAAACTTGGGTGGATCCATATCCCCCCAAGCAAATTCACCTTAAATCCAAGTGGATATGGCAAGCAAGTCCATCCAAAACCCGAGCGGATCCATATCCATCCCAAGAAAATCCACTAACCAATTTGGGCAGACCTAGGTCCAACCGGACACCTCTAGTCCATAGCCACATCAATCAGATCCGCTTGTAGATCATGTAGAATGTTGTGCATATCCAACTCCCAACCCATGCAGATCTAACTCCCAATCAACAAGCACTTCCGCCCTATATGGGCAAGCCCACCTATGCTATGAGTAAACACATTATCAAATGGGCGGGTCCATTCAAAAATAAGCAAAGCCATTGCATCAAGCATATATAAAACTCATTGGGCAAGACTATTTTACTTGATTTATCCATAACTCTTGTACAAATATCCATTGGGTGCTCAATTTAATGCCAAGTAAGTCTCTACAATTGATTTTTTTGTTTCTTCTCTAATATAGCTAATGCTCCCAACACCAACCTCCATATAAGGATGATTTGATGCACTTGCATCTATGAATTGAAAGACATTTGCTTCATCTCTAACTATTTCCTTTTCATCATCCCACTAATCTATCTATTACTTAAAAGTTTGTGCAATATAATGCATGTGGATATCTAGGGCAAGAAGTAGGAGTTACATTTCTTAGTTTTAGTTGAACCACCTTAACTCCCAAAAAGAGTACCAATATGCTTTAAGTGTACCAATGTAGTGTTTATTTAAAGACCTTGTTTGAGCCACACATTGGTTGAAATCCTTCCATTCTTGTGTATGAGCTTGTTTGAACAAAGGTACTAGATAACTCATTGGCACATATCCATCATCTCTTATTAAAAACTATTGGCTTTCAAATAATGCATAAGTGTGTCTATGATTTAGGTCCAACCAAACCTCCAACATTTTAAAACATGTCATATCATGACACGATCAAGCATTCTTGAGAAAATTTCACACTATCCATTACCACACACTCATCAACCATCAATCACCATTAGACATAAATGAGAATCTTCAATACCCTCAACTTTAAGAACCAAATCTTTGAATACACAATTCTTTTTACTTGCCTAGAAGTGGATAATTCTACACTTGTCATCAAAATCACATGAGCATTGATTGACTATGAGCACTTTTTGCTAAACTAAACTTCCTCATCAATAGTGAGCCATTGCACCAAAGGAAGGAACATACCATCCACTAATCCTACTCACCTTAAAAACCCTTTCTTTGTGAACAAAGATGAAATTCTAGTCCTCTCCTCACTCCTTGGTCATTGCAATTCCTTTCTAAGAACAGACAAGATGGTAATGATTACCCTTTGAGTAAATTTGGTTGTGGATCACAAACTAATTCCCCATAAGTTCATTCCACTTGCAACACATGCTCCATTTCTATTATCTCCAAATTGATCTGATGTTAATGCAACTTGTAGCCGCACTGGTGTTTGGCATCTTCTTGAATCCACCCTTCTTCTAAAGACAACTTGCTCTTTGTGGAAATCACTAAAGTACCAAAGAACCATATATACACTCTCACTAGTTTTTTTAACACTAAAGGATCAAGCATAGAAAAAATAATATACAAATTCTATACTTCACAACATTTGTATTTGTTCCTTCAAATATCACCTTTTGTGGATAAATCCACACTATTTTAGAAGCATATCTTATTATCCATGTTCTCCTCTTCTTTGCTCCAGTCCTTCAAATCCCAACCCTACTCATCATTGCTCTATTCCTAGACATTGTTCTTAAAATCAGAAAATTCAACCAACATATACCTTTCCAATTCTCTTCCCATTAGTTTCCGAGTACTAAGGTGGTGCATTGTGAATGAAATAAACTCAATTTCAAACCCATGTTCCTCAATTTCTCAGTATGTTTGCATATGCATTTTTAATACTCCAAGGACTAGAGAACTCTCCAAGAGAGATACAAGAGAGAAAACACAGGTTTCACACTCAATCTTTGAATGCTCCAAAGGAGCACCTTCTCTTTATTATATAGCAAAGAGGATCCTCTCAAAGGAAGCTCCACCCTTGGATCAGATATATAGATTGGTGACCTGCCATTAAGCTCCATCCTTGGATTAGTTGTTTGGATGGGTGACATGTCAGTCCTTGTCCTATCTAGTTGGTCAAACGGGTTAGACCAAAGGGTATCTTTAGAGAATCTTCTTATAAGGAGCTCAAAATCACATGGGTGAGGAAACGTTGGAAAGCTCTTGATAAGAAAAATCATAGGGGAGAGAAGGCAAGCCTTTTTCTTTGAAGGGGGAGGAGTCTTTCCATTTTTGAGGCCTAATTCATCCACTTAGGCCTCCGAAATTGGCTCAAAAGTTTTCAAACTATTTTTGGCTTCTACCCTATTAGTAGAAATACTCTTTTGGTGACACCTTTATTCAATCTACCTACACCATTGTACACAGCATCCTTCTAGATATTACCAAGCCAATTTTCACCTCTAGATAATATGTCTAGCTACTTGTATTATAACATTCTCACAACAACTATAAACCTAAATTGCATCACCTACAATTTTCATATATGAACAGGAATTGGAAGTATAAATACGCATTTTGGGAGGAGAAAAAAATCAAAAGATGAAATAACAACCAAAACTTTCCTAGGACCTATAGACCTTCTTGGATTGTTGCTTCTTGCTCTCAACCAAAATTTACAATTGGGACAAGGAAATCAAGGAACAAGGATAAAGGAACTGAAGCATTTCAAATTCTCACATCTATAGGAGTGACCCATATCAAAGGATTTCAAATTTAATTAATATTTATAAGCAATTTCTACATGAGTCCCTTAATCCCTCAAAAACCATAATAACTTACATGTTCTTGAAATGATACCCATAGCCGGTTTATGGCTATGGGACATAGAGTATAAGAATTGTGAGTATTTTGCACCGGCACTCCATTTGACTTTACATGACCTCCCATAATTTTTCTTTATGGAATATTTATGGCCGCAAGAATGGTCTAATTGAAACCCCCTACTTTAGTTTTGCTTTAGCTTTCCAGTTGGCTCTTTCAATCTTATACGGTTCTGTCATTGGAGCTAACACAAATCTGATAGTTGAAAATCATGGTGAACAACAAATACTAACAACAACCACCATGTCTTTTACTTTATATAGACTAGATAGGTGTCTTAATGATCCTTCTAGTGGTTTTACCAAGTTGTTTCATGTGGCTGCAACAATAGCGAGAGAAGACATACCTATGTTTGTTAGTTGGGTGTTAGATGTTAGTCAACTTCTCATGATGGAGAAGGACATAGAGGGCATTAGACCGATTGCTATTGGAGAGATCTTTTTTCATTTGTTAAGTCATACCTTGTCCTTCAGCATCATTCTCACTTTTGATAGCACCTCAGTCCACATCAGTTTGGAGTAGCTACACTTGGAGGATGTGAGGCTATATCTCTAAGCATTAGGGCACTCCTAGATCTCCATCCAGAGTAGGCCATCCTACAGGTGGATGTTGAGAACACTTTTAATAGCATCTCACAAGCACCCATCTTTAGAGAGCTTAGGGAGGCTGGTGGATCCTTGGCAAGTCTTATTCCTTTTTTGCAGTCTTTTTATGGCTCTCTTGCTTCCCTTTACTACTAGCATGATGGTTCACACAAAGGAATCACCGTCTTAGAATCAGCTATGGGTTCACATCAAGAAGATCCTTTAGGAGGACCCTTATTTGCCATGGCTCACTTTGGAGCTCTCCTATCCACTACTTTGGCCATGCAAGGTTGTGTATTTCCCTCGTTGGCAAATGATACATACATTGTGGGCCCTATAGATCAGATTAGGCATGCCTTTGACCACTTGACTACTGAGCTACATCTAGTAAGCTTGAGAGTCATGGTGTCAAAGTGTAAAGCATGGTCCTCTTAAGGTATTCCTCCCCATCTTGAGCTTCCATAGAGGTGTATCACGTCTATAAATGGACTACATGTTCTTGGAGTGTCGGTAAGATCTAACGATGTTTTCACACGCTTCTTAGACGTTGCCCTTGCAGAGGATGTTCTCCATGTGGATGACCTTCCATTACTAAGAGATCCGCATGTGGCATTTGGTATACTCTCCTCTAGTATTTCTCATCGACAGTCCTACCTCATCCATATAGTTCCTCCCTCCTTGTCCTTTCTATCACATTTGAGAGCCTTTGATAGGAAGATTATGGGAGTCTTTGGTGATATTACTGGACCAAGGACATTTGAGTGTGTGATAGGGGATTTGGCATGTAGATAAATGGCTCTACCAATCCCGTGTGGAGGGTTGGCTTGCTATCTATAGAAGAGACTGCACCTATAGTGTTTTTGGGTAGTTGTGCTCTCTCGGCACCCCTACTTCCTTCTCATTTTGTGGTTTTGATAGGCCAGTCTTGGAGACTTATGTGACAGAGGTGGAGGGGGATCCTTTTCTCTCCAGATGTTATTGCTACAGACAAGAGATAGTCTATTCCCACGAGCACAAGAGGACTTTCCATCTTTTGCTTTGCTATTGTCAGATTGTACTAGAGGTTTACAGTCTTCCTTGATGGAGCAACAATGTGAGCATATGCTACATTCTCTCTTAGTTGACTCTTCCATTCCTCATGCTACTAGAGCACATCTTTGTTATTGCTCCGGCAAGGTGCAGGCTCTTGGATCCTAGCTCGATCGTACATTAGGGCATTCCGACTCGCACCAACTACTTTCTCTATAGCAATGAGGTTTTGCCTAGGTTTGGTCCACCCATTTGCATCTTCATTACTCACTTGTAAATGTAGTTCTACATTAGATGCAACCACAATCCAGATGAAATGGTGTCCTTTTGGAGGACAAAGGATAGCTACCCATGATGCTATTTGTTTGCTATGGCACGAGATAGTGGATACTTGGCTTGGAGAGAGCGTTCGTATGCTTTGGAGATGACATGTGTTAGGGTAGACTTATACTTGGTCTAAGATGATCAGGTGATAGTAGCGGATGTCGTGATTATAGACACTACACGAGATATAGTTTTGGAGGGAGTGATTACCTATCCTCTTGGATGGGCGGTGAGCACAGTAGTAGGTCGCAAGGTCTCCAAGTATAGGGGCATGCAGCAAGGTCACTCTTTGTTCCTTTAGCCTTGGAGTTATACTAGTGATAGACTAGAGGTAACGATTGATCTACGCTTAGCAAATAGTCTAGGTGTAAACCATCCCCAAACAAAGAGGTTTACTGTAACAGGAGAAACATCAACACTAACGCACTGGATTAGAGCTCCGAATTATAGTTGATGATTTCTAATTTCATGCTATTATTGTTAATTGTATACTTTCCCGGGTTTTTCATGTTTGCATTAACACAGTTATTTGATACCTTATCCATCACCATATCCATATAGGAAAAAAGACAGCATTGTCAAACACATCGATTTGACCGTCGGTCCTTGAGGGGACACCGACCCGATGTGACCGGCGGTCCAACCGAGTTTAATATGCTGACCTGATCTGACCGTCCGTCCATCAGAGTCCTGGCCGTCAAATCTTGCCGTTTGTGGATGCCCACGAGAAAACCGGGAGATCGGGTGTCCCGGTCCGGCCTGCTCTCTCCGGTTTCAAGAGGAAAAAGACGACCGCATAGAATAACAAGCCTAGAATACGGCTTGATGGGAAGACCCCATCAAGTCGTACAAGGAAAAGACATAAGATGTAAAATGGGGCAAAGCCCCAAGGGAAGAGGAAAAGCTATATTTTGCTTTTTGTGAGTTCCAACAGGAGAATCTAACGAGAACAGAAGAATGAGAGCAGTTTAACGAGAATGACTTGACTTCGAACAGGAGAATCGATGGGAAGATCCGACTAAAATTGAAAAGTCAGAGTTGTCTCAAGTTTCAGGTAGTGTATATGCCATGTTCTACAACCTTATTGTAACAAAGTTTACTGATGCGTTGACATCCCTTAATCTTAACCTCTGTTTTATTGATTGCTTCTTGAAGTACACATTTGAAAATTCACATCAGAATCCAGATGACAGGAAACATGACAGGATTATACTGACGATTTACAAAGGTATTTCTCGGCACTCGCCAACAAGCACTTCCTTGCTGGTCGAGGTGAACAGCAAGTGCCTTTACGCAAACATCCTTCTAGGTCGAGGTACAGAACAGTTCAACATGTTGAAGTTTCATATTAAGTATCGAGGTCAGAACGTTTCTGGCAGATGAACCTTATTCACCATTATTTCCCGCTTTCCGTTTTTGTTTGACAAAAGTTACTTTGGTAGAACTCCACATCTTAGAATGCTGTTCGGTTTGAACATGGATACTGTAACCAAGTATTGTTTCCAACCAATGCATTCGCTCGTTGGGTGCAGGATTTGCTCAAAGAGTAGAAACCTTCCTCTTAAAAACTTTGAGAGCATCGACGTGCTTGAGCCTTTTGTTCGATGAATTTCCTGCAGTTGCACCACCAACAATGTCAACTACATCAACTGAAAAGTGAACATGAAATCGTAGTTTCATTTTCTCGTGATAGTCAGGCTACTTTCGATGAGTGTACTACAGTAAAGATAGTACACTCATCGAAAGTTGTCTGATATGAAGAGTAAGTACGAATGAATTGGAGATGTTAACTTCGCAAAAATATTGACATGATCACCTCATTTTGAAACTTCCCTTTTCCGTTTCTCGTTTAAACTTTAGGTAAACTATATGCATGAACACATTATTAATTAGACCTTCCCAATGAACAAGCACCCAACTAGTTTCTGTGGACAATGAACCAAAGTATTCCATAAAGTATTTGGCAACTGATTCATGTTCTCCATGTTAGTTGAACTGATGGGTAGGGAATCAACCTCTGTTGGGTTTACACAAATATTGTTCTCGTGAGGCACCATTTACTGAAAATAAGATCAGTTTTACACCACTCATTAACTCCTCCCGAAGGACCCTCTATGTATACACTGCTAGGAGGTTTACGTACGTCTACAGGCTTTGTGACACTACCGATCAGAAGAATTCACACCATTAATACCTAAATGTAGATCTCCACTTTCGCACTTTAGAAACCCAATGTTCCGGCGTTACACTACCCGCGCAGGAGAGCTCGAGCCATATCCTAGCAAAAAACGTTCAACGTTTACTACATTGCGGCCAAGTAGTGTCGATACAAAGTGGTCTTCTGAGTTGTCGACGAGGTCGCCATTGATTAGAACAGTATATGCCAACAAGATGATCTGCATTACCACATTGTTACAACGATTCTGCTGTCGAGAGCCCCAAACTCATCGCTGGAGCTTTAGATTCTCTAGGAGGTTCAGTACATATCGACAATGTTAACTCCACAACCAAAACTAATCAGGAGAAAGAGTCTACGGATTTTGAATAAGACCATCCTTGAGACGTCTACATAATCCAGTATGAAGGACTGACAAAAATGTTTTCTACTTTACCCATAACGACCACGTCTATTCTTCTCCATAACTAGAGGCTTTCTCCAAAGTAAGCACCATGTAGTTATCAATCATTTAGTCATCTGGGGGCCAAGACTCTGGTTCTCTCGATCCCGACTCCCCTCCTGTCTGAAGAGATGATAGGCGCGATAACTTGTGGCATAGACATACCCCCAGAAACGACGATTTCTGCATGAAAGAATCCAATCTAGTTAGCACCCAACTCAGAGAAAATTTCAGAAGCTAAGTCCGTATTTTCTAGCCACGATATCAATCGCAGCCACATAATGTCAGGCACGCATCCAATTCCCCTCAGAATACATACAAATGATCGACTCCCCTTTAGAGGATATTCCAACAAGTGATTATACATATATTGACATGAAAATTCTGGTCACTAGGGTAAGAACATCACTTATTCCTTCATAAGGTCTAACTACCATTGAAATAAAGGATCACATATATTGGTTAGAGTCGCACCAATTCCCTCTCGAACTGAAAGATTCGGCCGTATGACCTCCCGAGAGCTAACGAGGAAAATGTCCCCAATATAGAGATGATTGGTAGGCACATACACGCTACACAGCTCCTCGTCTCCTGTTTCATTCTGTCCAAAGCATAGGTAAACTTCAGCATGACATACTTAAGGCTACCATACAGAAAAACGAAACGGCGCAAGATACTAGCAAAGACCCTTATGAAGCTGTTCACATGGGCTATTTAAGGAGTAATCGTCCAAAATTTGTTTACGGCACCCGCGACCCCCTAAACATCCAGGCTCTATCGCAGAAACCTGAAAGAAATAGGTAGCCATCAAAATGAAAAGAAATGTGTCTAGGTTCAACCCTGACTGCATCTGCCACTTGGCGTATAATCATATTGGCTTAAGGTTATTTGAGTAATGGGAGCAGAAGCGGTTCATAGAAAGAGAGACCCAGAACCCACTTGGGATGGACCGGACACATGCATATGGAAAATGTCAGCCATCAAGGGATGCAAAATGAAAGGAAGGCAAGCAGACGCGAAAATAAATACATTCCATGATCATCATGCAACAGCGAAATACTTAGAAAACAGAAGCGAACATTGATACATTCCCTGAGTAGCATGCATAGTGAACATCAGCAACGTCCATGTGAGAAAGGAAGTGTCCGTAGAGTAGATACGAAGTAAAGGTGAAGCAAAGGGAACACCCATCGCACAAGTAGGAAGATGGCGTCACTGGATGATGGCTGGGATGGAGCGACGTGTGACGTGACTTGATAGTGTATATCATATCATGCTCTATGAGCGCATGAGTCCCAAAACACTAAACACTAGAAGGAAGCAGTCAGACTGTCACAGTAATTGTATATTCAAACCATTCCAGATGCTCCGAATACGATATACCACCCCAAGGACTGATTACGATTACACATTTTGACATGTGAGATGCTTACATAACGTACAGTACCTGTAGGGTGAGTGTAGATGTGATGAAGCCAAAAGCGTACTCCCCGACACGAGGGTGTCGAATAATAGCCACCTCCTTAAAGGCCTGAGTGTTCTGATCTGTCAAGAGAGCAACCTTGAAACAATAAGCTGGCTATCCATGTATTACACAAACCAATCTAAGCGTCGAGCAGTCATGCTCTATGCAATGCGTGATTGCACCGATAGATCAAACAAATATCTCTTCAGATGACACAAGCTTAATTTCGGTAGATGGCCCAAACTAGACATGTTGAGTTTCAGTCAGAAATTATTGGACTTTTATGCAGTCATTTGTTTTTTAACTCTTTTAATTTCTTGTGTGCATACTTTGACCTTAACTCAAAGTTACTCCCCCGACCGCATAAATCACCGGCCAGAGCACGTTACTCCTTTATCCAATCACAAGTAGATAAAAGTCTATGAGAAGTGAGCGATATAGGAAGGTATGTCATTGAGAGAGCTGGCCGGTTCCACTTGAGGTCTCACCCGGAGAAATGGCTGCACTGATTTGCTTTGAAGCAGAGTAGATATGCTTGACTAAAGGCATCCGCTTGATGAACCACTCGCCCATCCAGAGAACGGATGAACCAATCCACGAGGACACGAAGACACCAACGAGGAAGATGAAGATAATAGACGTAAGAAAACCTACACCTGCAGTTGTAGGAAGTATTAAGGTCAGTGGTCAAATTTATAAAAGAAACAAATCGCCACCTGATTGAAAAGATAGGTAGAAGGAATCAGGGGATGCACGAGCAAAATCCAACAGAATTTCTTAACAACGGTTGACTATATAGCTTAGCTCTAATCAAACTCTTCTTTCAGCAAACATTGCTCATTAAATATGGAGCCATACATAGCCCGACAGGTGCTGAGCCCTGAAACGTGCAAGAATAAAATACCGCACATGAAATAATGCCGTAAAACACAGCTTCCTCTGAAATCAGAAAACTAAACTCCTTCGAGTAAATTCGATCAAGTGGGAGGCCGATTGTCCAAAAATAACAAACGATCTGCTCAACCTAAAGTATATTGAAGCCTTGGTGAATCAAAGTCTCACTTACCAAACACATGGACACCCAACGCCTTGTAAACAGGTCTAAAGAAACCGTCGAAGAATGCTATAAACCACCATGTTACGTAAAACGTAATTGCAATCGGAAAAAGGATAACACTGCACGTGGACAAGAAATGGAACATCCCCATCAAGATGCAACAAGAAAATATACACACTCAGCCTTCTTTGCATTTCACCTCAAATTCAAACTTGAACCAAGTCACTCTTGCAGTCGCTAGTTCGCAACGCACAATCTTTCCCCTAGACATCTTGTGTACTGTTCCCCTAGACATACCATACTTGTCAATCAGAACACAGATCGTGCTCAAATCCTCCTGTAGTTTCCATATGTCTTGACAAGACCATGACTACGACGCTAAACCATAACTCGGAGGGAGCAGAAAGAATGGACGCGTGTTTCCGGAACGTACCAGCCGCTCATAAACTTCTTAGAGGCCCAGCTCTGAAGCACCGCGTAAAAAGCCTGCACTCACATACACAAGTCTGGAAGCTTAACGACTTATACACCTCGTTATCAAACAACCCAAGAACAACTCTCCAAGGAAGCCTGCAACTGTTCTTGGTATCTGGTTTGTGACAGGTGAACGGACAGTCCTTGAGTAGATCATCGGCAATCAAACATACATCTCAGGTTCCCCGACAAGAACTCCGAAGCGTGTACTCAATGTAATCAATATCAAAAACGTTTTTGGGCCTTAATCCACTGTTTCTGGTGATAAAGATGACCTCAGAAGCATTATGACGATAGGAACACCCAAAAGACTCCTTGTGTAAATTCAATCGTATTCTTTGTGTTCCTTCGACAGATGTCTAATTCAAAAGTTGAAATACTGCCATATTTCATATACTGCCATACAGTCATACTGCCAAGGATTGTTTCCAGAAAGCCATTCTGCAAATTAGATTTCTCAGTTTGCTTCAGACATCTTGATCCAGAGCACTTCATTGTCAAGAAGTGAACCTCATGCGTGAGACTACGGTGGCAAAAACTGCGCTGCGAGCCATAACTATTCTTGACGGGAAATGACATCGTGAAAGTGATTGGCATGCTCCTATGCACAGGATCACCAACATATAAACATCATGTTTTATACCTGCATGCGGTACATGGCAAGCAATAAAGTATACTCAGTCACAGCGAATTCTTAGTTTGAAATTCAGCCTTTGTCTTGTGTTTCTCCACAAGAGTTGGACGTATGAAGAGAAGAAAAGGAATAGAGTGCTAAAAAGCCACAAATTGAGTAGAATATGGCTTCACACGATTTCGAGCAATGCGTATGCTGGAGTCAGATTGACAGGAAAAGGATCATCGAAGACATAAATGAATGTGTGGCTTGAGAAACAGAAGCGAAGGTAAAGGTTGGGAATCCTCGTTCCTTCTCAACCAAAAGAACTACGTGTTTGCTGAAGGCATAAGCTTCTAAAATGCTAGAAAGAAGTTTCAAGAAACCTTCTTAGCTAAAAGTTTTCTCAACCGCAAACGAAAAGCTTCTTGCAGAGCAGAAACCGATTAATTCAAGACCTAGCCTGCTGCAGTAAGTAGGCGCAAGAACACATTCCTCTGTAGATCTCCAACGATGAGCATTCGGACATTTAGCAATATTTGCGTCCAAATGAAGGAAATCCTAAGTAGCTTAGGGAAAAAAGAAGATAAGGCGGACACAAAGTTGTGACCACGTCGAGCCTGCTTAGTAGGGAAGTTTGAGAGAGAGATAGAAAGAGAGAAAATAAGAGAAACATAAGAAAATTAAAATTTTGAAGAGAAAAAGAAATCAATACTAGGGGTGCGGTCGCTGGTTGAGAACCATAAACGAGACTGAAATCAACCACAGAGTATATAACCTCAAACCTCAAACAGAGGATGAAACGCAACATCAACAGGTGAAGGTCGAATGGCCAACGAGGGTGAGCGAGCAAACCTCACGGCCCGCATGATAGCCGGAAGGCTGTGGGGGTCCAACTTTCAGGGGGTCTTCAACATCTTCTACATGGCTCTGCATCAAAAGTTCTCTGTCGCTGACAACCCGTGTTCCCAGAGAGGAGGACGTAGCCGACTTATCGTCCCCCATTATTGGAAAGACGATTTCTTGTAACCCTGCCTTTCTTTCCTCTAGCTGGTGGTAATTTTAAACCTGTCGCGATGGCGCGAATCTGCACTCTGACTTTAACAATTTCCTCCTTACTTGTGTTTGTGGTGTTCAATCCTTGTTTACTGGAGTGCGATGCATATATCAACTTTGGGCATCCAGTTTTCAGTAATAACCACGGTTTCAAAGTATTATGCACCGGGCTACGCTCCCCGCACAAAGCTTTTCCTTGCCTGCTCCTGAGGGGTGCTGCCAGTCCTTCTTAAATAGCCATCAACTCTTAAACGCCCGATTGGTAATCCTCTGCCAGCAGCCCACTACGCCCCGCTCCGATCCACAGTCCTCTGTATGGAGCCCTAACCTTGGGCAGTCTGTTCACAACGTACACACCTATGTCCATTCCCCGAAAGAAAATAACACCCAATCTCCTCTACCATAAGTGAAGTCACTCCTTCGCCGTGTAACAGAATTGAAGTGCAAACAAACTCCTCAACGCAGCAGCACGGTAACAGCTCCGCTAGCAACCCCACAGCAAGAGAGGGAGGAGCCGGCAGCTAACAACACACTCGATCCGACAAACCCAACCGGAGATCCAACCCAAGGACGATGAGAAAATTGGATCCAATGCTCGTCGATACACCGAACTAGACACACACACCCAACACCAACACACACGGTATGTACAGAACTGTAGAGAAGACGGTGGCAATGCTGCTGCTGCTACTGCTGCTGCGCTCAAAGGCAAAATCAACCAACCACCTACGCGTCGTCCTCGTCTCGTTGTGGACTTGAAAACTCGAACTTGCCCGCCCGTCAAGTCACCCCTGCCGCAGTCAGACCTGTCTTATCGGTTACTATTTTATACGTATGACCGTGTAGACCTGAAACACGGCACTGGCCTATTAATACACCACCAAGCAATTTAATAAAAGAAGAAGACGAAGAAGGAGGTCATCATCCCGCCTTGTCTGCACGTTTGAATCACTCACTTACTTTGCCTCTCATCAATCGCAATTCAAGCTTTGTTGGCCATGGGATAGAATGAAGATCACTCTCATTATGCAAAAAAAGAATGCCTTGATTATTATTATTATTATTATTATTATTATTATACTACTACGAAGCTACCTTTGATAGAAAGGAAATTAGTGAATCAATGCCCAACATCTATTAAACTTGGATTATAAAGTGATATGAATTCGATGATTAAGTTATCATCAAAAAGTAGAAAGTGGATGGCTTTTATACATTGTTGTTATTTGAAAAAATGAAGTAGAAAGTGGATGGCTTTTATACATTGTTGTTATTTGAAATATACTTAAGTTTGATACTTAAGTCACTCTCAAACTTTGTAGTATATTTTAGACAGTTTGTGTCCGTTGCTCTACAAAGTGCATTGGCTAGTGCAATCCATAGGAGAGCAATCACATTAGATGATGTTTCTTCGGTTGCTCCAGTTGTGTGTAGACCATACTACTTGCATAGCTCGGATATCTTAAGTGCGTTAGGGCAGATTTCTCATATAGACTCTATTGGGGCTTAGCCCCATGTTACCTTTTTTGTCTCTCCCTTGTACGGCTTGATGGGGTCTTCCCATCTTTCATTTTTGCTATGCGGTCGCCTTTTTTCCTTAAGTCTGATATTTAGCTAGTGTGGCATAGTTGATGTGCTAATTAATTGGGACATCTGCAAGCTATTCTGAAAGTCAATAAGGTCATCTTTAATGTATAAAAGTTAAAAATTTACCTTAAATGTTATGCGGACCTCAAATAGAGAGATTTAATTCCGCTTCACACTGGATTTATGGGTAAAGCAGTGGCCCCTCTTCAAAATTTATAGAGTTCTTGAAAATGGCATGCTAGCATATGTATGTTAAATTACATGTTAAACTATTCCTGATCATTCCAAGTAGGATCAACTTGCTAAAATAGGATCATCCTTCATTTTTTCTACGTGGTTGCCTTCTTTCTCTTAAATGGTAAACTTTTTTCTCGCAAAAATTTACTCTAAACTTATATAGAAATGCGGAAGAAGGCATAAGAAATCAATTAGTACTAATTAAATTATTTGTTATGATTTTAAACAAGCTTTAGTACATTAATTTGCTAATATAGTTATGATTGATATACAAGTTATAAATTGGGTTGTAAATGAAGTAGACTATTTGTGATTCAATCAAGTAAAGTCCTCCAAGATTCATTATATCGTAGTCATGTTTTCATTTTATTTTTGTAACTTTTATGGTATCAATATTTATACAAAGAACCAATTTCCTTGGCAATAATTTATTAATTTCAAACAGAGACAACCAAAATTTAAGCAACCACATTTTTAACATTCTATGTGACCTCCCTACATGAGTAACTCTATATCATTTAATCGGTACGGTCAATAATTCAAGCACAATATGTTATGATTGATATGTTATGCTCTAATCTTTAAGTAGTGCCTACATTGTGAATTTATTCTCTTGCCTATAAATGTCTATATTGTCTATTTTGATTTTAGACCCAATTTAGCTAGAATTGTAGCTTCCAAATGTAGATAATCTTCTTGATGAATCAAACATCAAGATAATTACTTTGAAGTGATTATGAATATTCATCCTTACTTGGGGAGTACAAATAAATACTGTAATAATACCTGGCTATTTAATCAAAAAATTTAAATTATGTAGGAGTTGAAAATTTCTTTGATAATAATTATATTTTTAGTAGTAGGCCATACATGCAAAAAAATTTATACTTTTCTACAAACAAGTAAGAAAATTATAAAAAATTTATAACTTCTTATAAGAAGGAGGAAAAAGGGTAGATATTATCAATTCTTCAAGATTAAAAAAACATGTATACAAGTAGTTGAGTGCTTATAGTTTTTTTCTCTTTTTCTTTCTATATATTTTCTTTTAAGTTTTCCGAATAGAAAACAAACAGAGGAACTTCAAAATCTAGAAAAAAAAATCAAGGTTCTAATCTTTTGAATGTTGGCATCTAGAAAAGAGTAAAATCTTTGGAATTTAAAAATGAAATATTATAATTAGATTTATCTAACACTTTCTATCAAATATATTAAATACACTTATGGTTTGTTCTTTTCAAATCTCAAATTATGATTGAGAGAGAGATTTTTCAGTCCAATATCAGATACATGAAATTAATTATAAATAATAAGATAAAGATATATATATTTGGTTAGTTTCAAGTGTTTAATAATATACTTAGCTTAACAAAAAGCTTTTTTGTATCCATTTTATAATATAAATTCATGTATAACTGCATTATAATAATAAAGGAATGTTTTAATTAATAGAGTGATTCAATTTTGAGATTTGTGTAGACTAAATTTTAAAACTGAAGAGTGGCAATTATTCCTTAAAGAGAAATTAGCTTATTATTAATGTTGTCTAAAAACTCTCTAAGTTAAGAGATTAATTTAGTTTGACTAAAACTTAATACAAGTGTGGAAGAAATATAGGTAACTTATGCCAAAATTTTAACACCAAGACTAAAATTTGGGTTACAAAGTTAAAGATATATTCAAATCGCGACTAAAATATCCAATATCTTCAACAAAAGAGTTATAAATTTAAATTAAGAATAAAATTTTAAAGCTTGAGTGATGATGCTGTGAAGTCTTCAATTAGAGTTTTTCAACAAAACTAATAGTAATATAAGTCTATGGTTAAAATGCCATTTATTTGTATATAGATATAAGAATCTGAAACTTTTTAAAATATGAAGCAATCCAAAATCACACTTGAACATGTAATCTTTAAGGCCATTTATATAATATAAAATTTACATTAGCATTTTTGAACTGTAAATGATTTTTAGAGCTCATATATATTTTCTAATGAAGGTAATTTCAATGAATCTTTATTATCTGAGGATATACATATTTTAGTATAAAATGCTTTTTGTTAGAATGCTCCTATAATGAAATTTCCAAGAATTCTTCAAGCATCTGACTATCATGGTACTTGGTAGAAATGTGCTCAAATTGAAACTTAGTACTGATTCTTAAGTTAAGGAATTGTATTTTGCATTTCATTTATTTGTGAATACATGTTTTATGGTGATGATCTTATAACTATCCTAAAGCATTTTTTATGGCATATCTAACAAGATCAAGGCCATCCCAAGAACATTGATATGGAGTGAGTTATATGAGTTAGAATCCAGACAAAATATTGATATCTCAAATCTTGGACTATGTTCATAACTACAAAAATGAATTATTGGTACATTTAAAGCTATAAGTAGATTGGACAATGGCCACCATCAAGAAGCCCTTTGGATGTCATTTTAGATCAAACCAAGTTGACCTAAAATTATGAGTGTAACACTATGGAACATGAATTGGTTAGATTATATTAGTTGATTAGTTAGATTATATTGTTTGAAGAAATAAAAGAGAAGATAGTTCTTGGATATTTCATGCATATATACATTGCAACACAACATACATTGTTGTAAGCATCACACACTATAGAAGCAAAACTCACACATAAGTCATACACGGACTCTCAAGTGCAACAATTAATCATTTTGTTCACACAACTCAAATCACACTCAACTAGATCAATACTTGATTTGTGAGCCAGCCTGTCTCTCACTCAAGATGAACCTTTGATGGTTATTACGGTAGCGCACCATGGACTAAGAAGGCAAAGAACCCCAACTCTATCATACTCCTCCAAGGCTAACACTCTAAGACTCAAGCCATTGCTCACTAGAGAACTCAATGAGAGAGAGATAGTTGCAAATGAAAGGATGGTGAGTACCTCCTCACCCCTAGTTTATATACTTGTGAAATAATTACTCACCAAAGTTACTAATTAATGGAGTAACTCAAGTTACTAGGCTAAAAGTCAAATAAAGTAAAAAAGATAAAGGAATATCTATACTCATGAGAATATTCTCCTAAGCATGTGGTCTTATCTTGACCCAACCACTAAGGCAAGGATTCCTTCACATGGGCTATCCTTGGACTATAAAAGAATCCAAAACAAAAAGGCTTGTGAGTCCAATAGTTCTTAACTCTTTCCTTGAAGCCAAACACCTAACAATAATACCAAGTCAATACACTAGAATCCAAATAATGGTGCTCATCTTTTCTACTTCCTATAAAGTAAAACCCCCTTTATCTTAGCTATGAATAACTTTAACTAATCATGACTAAGGTAGAACTATCCTTTATCTTTATATAAATAATATCTCTCAATTACTTGTAATACCAAACTAAATATCCCAATACCACACACATGCACAAATGGATGCTACAGATCTATCACTTAATAATTTGCAAAAAATTGGGCATTGATTACAATAAAGCCACACCCATTCTAGTTAAGAAAGTCTAGGTGATGCTTTTTGGCCTCTATCCACCATAGCCAAGAACTCAAAGGATCAACTTTAGAGAAGTGAGCTCTTTGCAGCTACACTTTGAAAGAAGTATACCCCTTGGTCTCCAACCATAAGAGTCTTGTTGATGGCACATCCAATGGTGAAAATGGTGCTAAGTGACGGTGAGCTCCATCATGTAGTCAGTGCACCAAACACAAAATCTGACCGTCAACAAGTAGTCCATGAGTAACTACCAAAATACTCTTGACTACCAACATTACTACTCTAAGTCCAAGCAATCTAGGTGTGATGCTACAAATGTGTGACAAATATTGTTTATATATACATTGCTACACAACGTACATCACTATCAACATCACACATTATAGAAGCACAACTCATACATAAGTCATACATGGACTCTCAAGTGCCACAATTGGCCCCCTAACTGGTGGTTAGGTCACTCTAACTCAAGATACTCATCTACTCCAAGTATATGATATACCCTATCATGGTCAAAAGATCAGGAAGCCAAGTGCTATCAAGCCCCATCGTTAGTCTCTTGTCTACAATCTATACTATATAAAGGATGAACTAGCTATAGATCAAGTACATCTAGGATATAACCATTGTCCTTGAGGAACTACCATGAGGAGAGGAGTCATATATGCCATATGCCATTCTCTTGAATAGCTATCACACACTAACATAGTAGCAACTCCATCGGAAGAGCAACATAACATACATCACAAGCCTACACATACAAGTGCCAAGCTTGGGTCTATAATACCATCAATGTTTGGGAGGTGGCACGGTGCTCATGATCCTTCCAAAAAACACCATCATGTCCTTCCAACATAAGGACTCTAGATGGAAAAACCTCATGCACTCTCAAGATCATGCGGCTTGGAGAAACATCAAGTGTCATCGATGTTATCTGATGTAGATATACATGATCAATTTGATGAAATTGATAGATCAAGGATCTATAACATTCTCCTCAAATGGTAACATAGCATAAGGTATCCCTATGTTACGCAAGTTCTTAAAGGCCATAAACATCACTCTCCAAAATATCTCTACTCATTGAGAACATGCGTTCATCCATACGTTTGGATCATCCAAGTCCAACATTACAATAACATTTCAAAAAATAGCTACAAGTTAATATGGATCTCGTCCAAAGAGCAAAAAGTAAGGAGAGAAGGATACTAAGGAGACTAAACCAATAGCACATAGCAAACCAAGGTAATTAGAGATTCCAATCTCCCAAGTGACTTCTCTTCAAACCATATTTCCGCAATCCTCTCTTCACCATTTGAACTACTCTCTCTGCTAAGCCATCTACCTCAAGGTGATCTTGGGAGGTAATATAATGATCAATCAAAGCCTTGTCACACAAGACTTGCAACTCCCCCAAGAACCCTATACCCTAATCAGTTAAAACCTCAAAAGGTGCACCAAAATGACTAAGAACACAATCTAAGAATGAGTAAGCCGTCCCTTCATTGGACTTATAAGGAAGTTCTACCAATTCAATCCACTTGCAGAAGTGCTCCACCATCACCAAAATATACCGATGATGTCTCACAATCAATGGTAAAGGTACAATGAAGTCCAAACTCCAATGGTAACTCAATGTAATACCAATAGTTAGACATATGATCTAGAGGTGAAATTTGGTTTGGTAATATCTGGAAAGATGTTATATGTGATGGACTAAATCAATCAGATAGAGGTATCACCAAAAGAGTACTTCTAATAATAGGATAGAAACCAAAACAGACTTGAAAACCTTAGAACCAATAGCTAGATATATGATCTAAAGGTGAAATTTGGTTTGGTAATATCTGGAAAGATGTTATACATGATGGAATAAATGGATCAGAAAATGGATCAGACAGAAGTATCACCAAAAGAGTACTTCTACTAATAGGGTAGAAACCAAAACAAACTTGAAAACCTTAGAACCAATAGCTAGACATATGATCTAGAGGTGAAATTTGGTTTGGTAAGATTTGGAAGGATGCTCACATGATGGACTAAATAGATTAGAAAGGAGTATCACCAAAAGGGTACTTCTATTAATAGTGTAGAAACCAAAACATGCAATTTTGATGCCTAAATGGATGAATTAGACCTCAAAAAGGTGCAAATTTCTCCCTAAGGAATGAGATGGTTGGCCTTCCTTCCTTCCCTATTTGTCTAATCAAGAGCTTTCCAATGATACCTTACCCATATGATTTAGAGATTCCTACAAGATTCCCTAAAGATTCCTTCTAGTCAACATTGGTTTGACCAATCAAAAAGGACCAGATCTGAACATGTCACCAATGCATGCATATAATTTGAGGGTGGAGATCAATGACATGTGACAAATCCATGTATCTGATCTAAGGGTTATGCTTCCATTGAGTGTCTCTATTTTGTTATATAATAAAGCCAAGGTGCTCATTTGGAACATCAGAGTTTGAGTGTGAAACTTGTGTTTTCTCTTCTATGTTTATCTATCCTTAGAACATTACACTCAACCTCATGATAGGTAATGGGTGTAACTATGGCGTAGAAGCATTGACTAATGCTCTAACTCAATCACAAACCACACATATGGCAACAAATTGATGTACATTGATGTGGTACCCACATTTTTTTGTTTTTCTATGTTTAGTTGTGTTTAAGAGAAGAAGTAAGCACTAAAAGTCGAACTACGGACGAAGAATAGACAAAACTAACTTCGGAGGACATCCAAAGAAGATGACATCGGATCCGATGATGGAGGTACTTGGAAGAGGAGTACGATGCAAAAAGTCCAAAGATCATTGTCTTTGGGTTGTAAGGTGCAGGAGAGACAAAGAGCGTTAAACAACCTTGGTATGTGGCAAGAAAGTACATTTCAAGAAACGGCAAGGGTAGAAGAAGCATGTCTTGACAGTGACCGGGATTTGCACACAAAAGAGAGAAATTCAAAGCTGAAATTGACTGAAGAATGACTATGATTTGGGGTAATATAAAATTGCGACTACGCAAGGAAAAGTTGAATGTTCCGAGTAAATTTCCAATCCCTTTGAGTAGTCGTCCTACAGTAATGCGTGTCAGGAAGCCTATCAAGAGTGAGATTTTCCGAAACCCCAAGGGAGTTAGAGTGTCTCATTCAGGAGAGGGTCTCATCTTCCAGAATTGTAGAACAAGAGAACAGATCATGGCGAAGAAGGTGGCCAATGTGTTGGCGGTGCGAGGTTTGACAATTTGAAGAGTAGATGTAGTAGCTAGAATCAAAGTCTTGACTAGACTTTATATTACATTTTTAGCATGGAACTGGAATTTCAATTTCTTGGGAGTGATGGTAGAGATCACTGCCAGTAATTGTGAGGAGGGTCCCAAGGTGAAAGGAAAGAGAGGCAATCTGGCTTGATGGACTGAGTTGGATTGGAGGTTAGTCTTGGCTAAAGAAGCATGAGAGCCAACGGGGATCACCTTCTATCAGAAGTGTGATGCTGTAGAGGAGACTGTGGAGATCTGCAACTCATTTTTTGCTCCAAGAACGACAAATAGATACAAGGTGGAGTCCTATTGGGATCCGATCCAAAAAAGCATTGTAGGGGCAATGATGGCCATGTTCAAGCCAGAACAAACCACCTACGTGAACATGCAACAAGCCATATTCTTCCATCAGATGTTTGCAGGAGTTCCAGTGAATTGGGCAAAGTGCTTTCACCACCAAACAAGGCAGATGGTGGTTAATAGGCAAACGGGCTCGCCACCGCATTACTTTGCACCATTCGCAGCACATTTTTACTTTGGACTAAACCTATTGACCAAAGAGGAGCGTCATTGTATGGGGTCTCACATGCATCCGGATCTACGACGGGAAGCAGATGAGGAAGAGCACTAGTATATGCTGCATCTTTGAGCAAATGATGAATACTTCTCGAAGACCGGACAGTGGAAGGTCAAAAAAATTACCAGTCCAAAGACAAAGAAACATGGCAAACCTGAAGAAGCAAGGTTGCCTCCCACGCAAAGAAAGACTTGCGGCTGATTTTAAAGACTACAAAGATCGTAAAAGATGCATCATCGGGATCGGAGTCTGAGGAAGAAACCAAGTCGCAAGAGGAGGAATCTGAAGAAGAGGAGCTCACCTTAAAAAGTGAGGAGTCCGGGAGCAATAGCGATGGGGAGCCAGAAGTTTAGCAATCGGTGGCGGTCAGTGAAGCTTGTCAGGCGATGGTGGTGAACAAGCCAAGACCAGAAGAGAGAGAGGAGAATCCCGTGGGGCCGAGTTCAAGAGGCCCAGACAAAGAAAGTACCAAAACAATAAAGATACAAAGATCATGACTTTGGATAAAGGAGCCGATGATGGAGGAGAAGACTCAAGATGAAGATGGTGATGAAGAGGAAGAGAACTTTGGCGGGATATTGTATTTGACGAAGGTGGTCACACCCTTGCTGGAGATACTAAAGGATCATTGGAAGGTAATTCCCCAAGATCGCAAGAAGGGGATGAACGAGTTGCAGGTAGTGATGTATTTGATGAGTGAAGTAAAGGAGTTGCAGGAGCAACAAGTCCAAAGAAGTGAGGAAGTGGAAGGACTTTGGAGAGAGGAAGGCTTGACAAAAAAGACACTTACCATGTTACAAGAAAGTTGCACAATAAAAGAAAAAGAACTGCAGAGGTGAGCCAGAGAATTAACAGAACAAGCAATGTGGCTCAGCAAGATGAAGGAGGAGTGAGTGATGTGCACATTGAGAATGTTCATTTGAAGGTGATGACCATCATAATGGAGCAAGAGTTGGATAGTTTGAAGAAGAGTGCAGCGGTGAAAGATCAAGCATGGCAGAGAGAGTTGGCAGCCAGGCAAGGAGAAGAGGAACGATTACAAGAACTTGTCAAGAGCGCAAAAGGGCAGAGCATGCAGTATGCAGAGGAGAAGAAGATGCTCGCTACAGAGTACGGAGATGAGTTGAAGATGTATCATGAGGAGTTGAAGGTAGAGCGCTCTTGAGGATTTGCATCGAAATTAGTGGGAGAAGTTGCAGGGAAGTTGAGAGCAATCTTAAGCAAGGAGGTTGAAGGGAGATTGGAAGAAGCCCGCCTACATGAGTTAAAGTTACTTGTGCAAGAAACTTGGAGGAGAAAAGCCAAGGATGTGGACATGAACACCTTGTTGATCCGATTGAGAGAACGCATAGATAGGAAAATGTTAGAAGTAGAGAGCAATCTTAGTCTTAGATTAGAGTTAGTCAATTCAGAGTTAGAAAAGATTTGGAATAGTGTGACAGTGGAGAAGAAACCCGATGTCACAGAAATAGAAATTCAAGTGTCATCAAACTTGATAATTGATACATTAGAGAAG
Organism: Lunularia cruciata; assembly: GCA_948567375.1. Taxonomy (NCBI): domain Eukaryota; kingdom Viridiplantae; phylum Streptophyta; class Marchantiopsida; order Lunulariales; family Lunulariaceae; genus Lunularia; species Lunularia cruciata. Next base: position 59,644,963 of record OX419758.1, read on the forward strand.
AGTGGGTCAGGAGATAGAGAGTTAGATAAGTCACTCGTGAGCTCAATGGTAGTTCCTAGCATAGAAGTTGTAGAATTAGTGAAGGAATTGGTAGAATTAGCTATACTTGAAGAAGGAGAAGTAGTAGGAAGATCATCAGGTTTGGAAGCCGATGATGAGGTAGACATCGGATCGGGCTAAGTATTGATTTTGAGATAGGAAGGGGCAAATATGAAGAGATAGACTGTCACTTGGGATCTGCAGGTAGGAAAAGATGTTAGGAAGCGGTGCCTAGGTAGGCAGGTCTGCCGTTTGCTTCAGTATTTAAGTGGAGCATTCACAGTCCTATGTTATTTAGTATTCATATTTCTGAAGATAGATAAAGCAAAGTGCTGTTCTCAGTGCTCATCGCTTAAGCTTAATTCCGATTGTCAATTTTGTGTTCATAGTTGTGAGTGTGTAGAGAATTCTAGAGAGCAAGTCAGTGTGTCTGTGGATGTTGGAATCTGCAGCCTTGATCTTCATTTTGTGTGTTTGATCCTGAGTGAAGTGCATCGGAGCAATGCCTTGAAAAATCTGAGAAGAATTATAGTGTTGGTAGTATTCTTCATTTGTGAGTGCAGTGTGAAGTTGATGTGAAGCAATTTTGATTGAAGAAGTTGTGCCTTTAGTGGAGGGATGGAACACAATTTTGAGGCAAAATCGTTCTTTGCTGTGAAGTGCTGTCTTTGGGAGAATCTGAATCATCACAATCAAGAGTTGTTTGGACAGAATTTGCTATGATGTGGTTATGTGTGTGTATTCGTGACAAGTTGTCAAGATTGTGAGCTTTTTACTCTCTTTTGGGTGTGGTTTCTACTTGAGAGATTAAAGACACAACCAAGAAGAACTAAAGTGTTACTGTTTGACTTCGTATTTAGACATTTCTGACTCGTATCTTTACGGGAACAAACTTTACTTACCCGATTACCGCAAAAGTGATATTTGCCGGGTTGTCACAATTGACCTGCATATCATGCCACCAATAATGACTCTAGAGTAAGCTATATGTACCCTTTACTCCAAAATGTCCTAGCTCCTCATAAGCGTGATAGACCAACTATGATCTTTGAGATAGAAATGATACTACTCTCACTCTACCATCCTCCCATACACAAAGAAGGTGTCTACCCTCCAATCTGAATTGCCTGGCTTGGTGAAGGACATGGTCTCTCTCCTTGGCCCAATTGTGCCACCCACAACACTAGTGTGAAGATAAACCATCACTAAGACATCATCATGAATGTCTTGTTGCATTGGATGACTATCTCCACTCTCTGGATCTATGACCTCAATAACTCCTCAAGATTGCATTGAGAGAGATACCACCAAAGCCTTAGAAGATATACAGAGAAAGGTAGATGCATGCCAACCTAACACCATCTCCTCATCTATCTCACTATGCCAATGTGCTCCAATCTAATCTTATTGGTTGGGACATGGGTTTCTACTCAACCCATCTATATCATGGTTCATTACTACAGGTCTATCACTAAGACATCATCATGAAAATATACTCTTGTAAAATCAGAGCCCGTTGTGCAAGCTTGCTTGAATGCTCATTAGATTCCATCAACCATTTCAGTAATTGATGATCAATGATGAGAGTAATGGGGTTACCAAATAGGTAACATGAGAAATATGCTACTATGCATACTGATGCCAAACACTTTCTCTCATATGAACTATACTTTGACTCCGTTGAATTGTTGGATCAACTAGCATAGGACACCACAAACTCCTTCTCCTCATCATCATGTTGGGTGAGCACTACTCCAAGCCTCAACATACTCCAATCAGTGTGAACCTAAAATGGTTGTCCTTTGATTGGCCTCCTCAAAATAAGAGCAGATGTCAACCTCTCCTTGAGTTCTACAAAAGCTCTCTCCTACTCATCTCCCCAACACCACTCTTATGTAAGCTTGGTTAGCTTTATCAAGGCCTTGGCAATGGCACTCAAACCTCTAACATATCAATAATAGAAGTTTTCAATCCAAGGAATGTCTCACTATGCTTACATCCATAGGCCAAGGAATATGTGCAATAGCCTCCACCTTGGTCTATTGAACACCAAGTCCTCCAGGGTAGATAGTGTGACCCAACTACTCAATTTGCTCATGGAAGAACCTATATTTCCCATGATGTAATTTGAGTCCATGAGATCTCAAGGTCTTAAACATCTCCAACAATTGTCTCTCATGCTCCTCCATAGTAGTGCTATAGACCAAAATATCATCAATATAGCACCAAGAAAAATCCAATCCAGCTAGGATCTTGTCCATGATCCTCTAGAACTTGGCAAGAGCACTCTTTAACCCCAATGGTAAGAACCTCCACTAATATAACACATCCTTGCCATGAGGATCAATAGCCCAAAATGTTGTCTTGGACTTATCCTCCTTCCTGATTGGCAAATTGAAGTTATCCTACTCAAAGGTCCAAAGTATTGAAGACCTTTGCATGCCCAACCACATCAAAGTCTCCTCCAATATAGGCATGGCATACCAATCAGCCATAGTCTATCGGTTGATAGGACGGTAATCTCCACACATCTGCCTATTTGTGTAGTTGCCATGCTTATCCTTCTTGGCTGGCATCACTATAACTAATGCATACTCTCCATGTGAAATCTCCACCAAACCAACCTCAAAAGGTCTCTAATCCGGCTCTAAATTAGTGCTCTCTCCATGTCACTATATTGATAAGGACGTAAAAAAACTAGTGTATTGCTAATAAGCTCAATTTGAATTGCAAGTCCCTTTAGAGCACCCAAATCCTTTATAGTGAAGGCAAAACAACTCGTGTAGCTCCTCATGAGCATCCAAACTCTTTGTCTTTCCCTTCTTTTAAGCTTAGGTCCAAGATTTGGCTCCCAAATATCCTTTGTAATTGTTGTAGGAGTGGGAGATATACTAATTGGTTGCTACATTGGGCCGTTAGGAGCAGTAATGTCATGCTTCCAATCACTAGAAGTCCCAACCTCAATGTGAAAAACTCCCTCAGATCTGGCTACAAGCTCCATACATCCTCTAGTTGCATCCCAAGTAGACCAAGGATGTAATCCAAGTAGACCATGCTCACCTAGATGGACTCCAAGTAGACCACTCTCTCTAGTAGCCATTGGTTGTGGGTCCCAAGAATACCTTGTCCACTTGGTCTATCACCCCCAACATGTGCTTGAATCATTTTGATAGGCACAAAGTTCATGTGTTTGAGTGGTGGTACCTATCAAACTCATCCTATGCTACTTTTCCAAGCCAAAGCTCATAATCCAAGTCAAACAATTCAGGTCCATAGCATGACCTAACACTTGATGCATGCATACCTCTAACATTGTTAGAACAATGGTTATACCAGTGTGAAAACCCATTGCCTGCTCTCTCTCATTGGCATTGGACTCCACCAATTGCTATAACTATGAGTCCCAAACAAGTCCAAGACCTCCTTCTCAAAAATCATGGGAGCCTAAGAAACTCATAAGTGTGGGAAAAGTGGCTCTAAGCTATCCAACTAGGTTCACCACTTCAATAGGTGAACTATAGCTACTACCACCATCTAAGACTTATGCCCAACATCAAAGATGTCATCAACAATGATGAGGTCTAGTCATTGAATCCCATCATAAGCGCATTATAAAACCTCTCTAGGTAAGAGGTTTGTCCACCAAAGAAAAAGGTGATGAGCTTGTGACTCTACTTTGGCTGCATCCAAAAACATGGTAGGTCCCATCCAAGAATGGACATGATGTGTACTTGCCACCACATGAGTGCAAGAATCACCCATCAAAGGGACATTCTCCAAAATGTAAGCTAGAGAAATGGACTGATGAACTTAAAGATGTTGTAGTATATATAACATCTCCCAAACATACAAAATGGGAATCTTGAAGACCTAAACCTCGGCCAATATGTGTATGAACCTGACATGGCCATCCAAAAATCACCAAATGAATGGAACCATGTCTCTCCAAGTCCTGCACCCCCAATAAGGAAATGGCTACTAAAAGGATCTTTTGGTAACCCCTATTGTTGACATCGGTAACAACTTAGGATACCAATAGGCCAAGCGTGCCCCATGATGTATAAAGACTCACCTAGAAATCTCATCTCTCCATATACAAAGTACCTATGTACTTGTATACCTACTTATAGTATTGTAGCTAGTCAAATGTTAATCCCATCAAACAACTCCAATAGACATACTTCCTCTACTAGATATTACCAAGCAATGAGTGTGGTATCTAGAGGTATCAAGTTAATCAACTCTAGAGTCTCATCCTCACACTGTTCTCCTAGTGCTACAAAGGCTCCATTCCAAGCCTATTGCACCAGATGATCCACATGTTACTACAATGCCTCCTCTGAACTCCACAAAAGAACATCCAAGGTGGATAGAACAATCCTATTTGTACTCCAAATCCAAGTGATCTCCTCTTGTACTAGAATATCCTTAACATGTGCATTCCACTCCAATAAGTCACCAAGCCAAGTAATAAAATCACTAAAAGTTGAATATTGATGCCGCCACGGTCCCAAACTAGAGTGAGCCAAGATTGCTACAACTAAAGTGTACAAGTAAGTGACATACTCATCCCTCTCTTGACTGCCAACCTGGTCTATAGGAGGCTATCTCCTCCCAATAGTCAATACTAAAACCCATGAGGTACAACACTACTCTTGCAACTAACACATCATATGACTTAACTATTGTTGCAATGGCCTGAGCTCTCACTACATAGCTATCAATCGGATGATCAAGCTGAATTTGAACAACATGCTCTCCACATGTGATGTACTATGTAGAACCATCCCCCTAGAGATGTCTAGATTTGAAATAGACACCTTTCCACATTGGTCTTTTGTAACTCCAGACCAACAAATGTAGCCTTCCTCAACATAAGGGCATGTGCACCAGAGTCTAGTCAGACCCTTTGTGGTGTATAGACCTTCCTTGAAGGTCCCACCAAAAAAAATCCCACTTTTGTTATCCAATATGACAACCATAGGTGTAAATCATGCTTGCTCAAGGCCAGTCTAATTGGTAACTCCTTCAATCTAGCTATTATTGCTTGCCATAAACCACTAGTTGTTGAGCAAATCCTATGTTCCTCAACCAAGTCAACTCCACTATCAACCACCTTTGCTCTAGTAGTAGGAACCACATCATCTCTACCCTCACAAAGCATGGTAGCCAATTGGAACACTGGGGCTAGATCAACTCCCGATGTAAACATGTCATTGGCTAGGAATAATGGAAACACATAATCAATTGAGCGGCCCCCAAAATTGAGCTACCCCCAACATTGAGCTAGACTCAATGGGTGTAGTGGCAGGTAGCTGACTAGTAGGTAGTCAACATGCATCCCATCACCACCTACCACACCTATACTAGGACATCTAGGAGCCATGGATGTTGTCTATAGTGCCTCAAAGAGTGTAAAAGATTAGGGAAGTTTGACTTGTCTACCAACCTCTCCTCTTTGTGTGTCCAACTCCATTGATGCTCCTCTAGGCTCTAAAGCACGTATTGCATTCCTAGTCACTACGGCAGATGCATCCACCTATGTTGCTCCACACATGAAGTCTCAAATATCTCTATCACCCGCATATGAAGTGGGAGCCTCAACACCCAAATCTGATCTCCTCTGAGCTATGGCCATGCTAGCCAATCTCTACTCCAACTACTTAATGTAAATAGCCATGGCTGTATCAAAACTAAGTGCAAGTACTACACCCCTACTATGTGTGGATCCTCTACCAATGCCTTGTCCTCCATGACCTAGAGCTCCTCTACCACCTACCATAGCAACTCTACCACTCTGTAACTCCAAGTGTAGGTCAAAGCATCAACCAAATCTATGACAATGCTCATATTGTTTTTGAGATGGCTATGATGCACCTTAAGGTATCAGGTCCGCTGCCTTGAGTGCACTCTCTCTTGTAGTGAGGTCCACTACAAGTCCAACAAGCAACACCACCACTCATTGGTTGCTATTGACCCAAAAATGAAGGTAAGGGTCTAGCTACACTAGGGATCCACTTGCTCCATAGGATTTGGGCTGTCCATCCTATCCTCAAAAACCTACATGGCATGGTGCACTCTACTACACTCTAGAAGACGTAGCAATTGTGGATGAGGTCTCTCAACCAAATCCAAATATCACCATTCTCTCCTCCACCATGTTGAGCTCAATATGCTCAGCCAAACCAAAGACCATTGCCAAAGTAGGCAAAGGAGCATGTAACAACATAGCATCATGGACTCTACGTCGCAACTTCCATCCAATATCCCATATCAAAATTGGATTGCTAGGGCCTCAATAACTCCATGAGTAAATTGATCAGCAGTCTCATGCAAGTTTATGCCTTGCATAGGCTCTCTTTAGCCCTCCCTTGGAAATCTTGCAAGCTCCTCAGCTTGTCAATCTACATTGTAGTACCCATTTGTGCATGTATGTAGTAATGTGATATTTAGTTTGGTAAAACTAGTACTTGAGAGATATTATATATAGAGATAAAAGATGGTTCTACATTAGTCATGACTAGCAAAAGTTAGTCATAGCTAAGATAGAGAGGAACTTACTTTAGAGGAAGTAGAAAAGATGAGCACCACTATTTTGGATTCTAGTGTGTTGACTTGGTATTATTCTTAAGTGTTTGGCTTTGAGGAAAGAGTTGAGAACTCTTGGGCACACAATCCTTTTTGTTTTGGATTCTTCTATAGTCCAAGGATAGCCCATGTGAAGGACTCCTTGACTTAGTGGTTGGGTCAAGATAAGATCATATGCTTAGTGGAATATGCCCATGTGGATGGATATTTCTTTATACATTTTGACTTTACTTGACTTTTAGCCTAGTAACTTGAGTTACTCTAATAATTAGTAACTTTGGTGCATAATTATTTCACAAGTATATAAACTAGGGGTGAGGAGGTACTCATTATCCTTTCATTTGCAACTATCTCTCTCTCATTGAGTTCTCTAGTGAGCAATGTCTTGAGTCTTGGTGTGTTAGCCTTGGAGGAGTATGATGGAGTTGGGGTTCCTTGCCTTCTTAATCTATGGTGCGCTACCATAATAGCAATCAAAGGTTCATCCTGAGTGAGAGACAGGCTGGATCACATTTTTGATTCCATTCACAAGACCTCTCTAAAAGGCAAGATAATGTTTCGTGTACAATTCTATATTAAACAGAAGGAGGTTATGAGAGTTCACTTTGAGAGAACTTTAGGGGAGGAGAGGGATAAAATTATGTTAGAAAACTTGGACCCATTTGTATACCCTTTAGTTCATTATGACTTCTTTGAGGTGATTTTGTACATCTTGTACACTTGAGAGGATTTGGAGAGATTGTGTGAGATGGATTGTAGATTTTGAGGAATAAGGTGATTTTGGGCAAAATCTCAACTTTGAGATCTGGACTTGAAATTTCTACATATGATAGATTGGGTTATCTTTTAGTTAGCACACTTGAAATTATTGTGAGAGCTACTATGTGAACTAGGCTAGAATTTTTGAAATTTGATAGGGTAAATTGCTCCTAGAGTAGAAACTAAAGAGTAAATTGCTCGCAACTACATGATCTTTGGAAAATCATACAAAGTCAGCCATTTCTTCAATTTTAGTGGATTTTTCTGAAATTTTTCAAGAAAATTCAATGCATTGTATCCTACCTACTGACACAATTAGTGAATGATCAGTCTTGCGCAGAGAGCTATGAGTTTTTAAAGTGAGGGGGATAGTTTTCAGACCAAATTTGAAATATGTGTGCTGAATAGAAAATTATCTAGTCCAAATGGCTCAATGAAAAGATCTGAAATTTTGCAAGGAAGTACTCCCTAGAGTTGTGATTAAGTGTGCAGAATTTCAGAGAACTATAACATACCAGTTGAGAGATTTGAGTGACATTGTGAAGAAGGGTCAATTTTGCAAAGTTGAGATCTCATGCATTAGGAGTTTGAGAGCAACAAAAACCATGTTTGAGTGTTTAGATTCATCTTGGGAACATGGAGGGTCATCAAGAGTGAAAATCAAGACTATGCAAGGTTCCCCAAGAGTTTGAGGTGATTTTAGGGGTGTATTTGAAAGAAAAAGAGTCTAGAATAGAATTTGAAGAGAGTGTTGAGAGGATCCAAAAACCTACATGACTTGGAGGAAAGAGTGAGTCTAAGTGCTTTTTATGTAGAGAGAAGGGAAATAAAGCAAGTTCATGTCCATTAAATTTGAGAGCAAGAGATTGAGGGAAAGAAGAGGTTTACTTGACTTGGGTTTGCATGGAGCATGGACCTTCTTCACCAAGATTGGGAGGGAGAAGATCTAAGAACAAGGAGTTGTGTGAGGTTTGTGGAGTGGAAGGACTTCCAAAAAGACATGATTTAGAAGAGTAAAACAACTTTTGGAGACTTTGGTGAAAGATCTTGGAGAGAGTCTTAGTACAACTACAAAAATACTAGTGATGGAGATAGTGATGGAGATAATCTTTCAACTTATAGATAAACTATCCATGAGAGTTAGATTAATATGCACTCTAGGATTTGATGTTGCTATAGAAATCTTGGAGTAACCTAAACCTTTTGTGCTCCCTAGGGTGGATTACTCTCAAATGGTGTTAGTCATGTATATACTCTGTTAGTTATAGAGTGAGAGCAAAGAAAAAAATTGAGAGAAAAGAAAGATAGTGAGGGGTTAAGATGTGGAAACTTCCGATTTTCTTTGGCAAGGATGGAGAAGGTGTGGAGGCCTTTGTGAGAGACTTCAAGAGAGCTTGCATAGAAAACAATGAGAGGAGGAAGAATGAGTGGGCCTCATTACTACCAGATTTCTTTGAGGATGCAACACTTACATGGTATGAGTCAAAATACCAAAAGAGAGAGTGGAGAGATGGGCAAGAAGAGTCTTGGGAGAGTTTGACTTCAGCACCCATTAATAACTTTCTTCTAGATGAGAGTTATGAGAGATTGATGAGTGAGGTTACCTTTCTCAAGCAAAGAGATGGAGAGAAAATGAGAGTCTACGTGGAAAGAGTAGAGAAGTTAGAGTCTAGATTTTGCATAGTGTTGAGGAAGGGTAAGGATGATGTGGAGAATACTATGATTGGCATAGGAGCTATGCTCACCAAGAATTTTGTGAGAGGGTTGAGACCATAGATTAGAAGCAAGGTAAGATATGAGAAATCTTCTTCCAAGTTTGAAGCTATCAAGATTGCAATTTTTATGGAGGAGAGTTGGAAGGGGATGAGAGTGATTTAGTGGTGAAGGAGGTTGTGCATCCTCCTCAAGGCTACAAGTATGGGGGAACTTCTGATAGTTTTGTGGCAAGGGTTGCACCACAAGTAGTAGTTGCTCCAATTCTTGCACCTCCACCAAAAGATCCACTTCAAACTATCACAAAACAACTTGCAGATCTCAAGATCAATGTGGTGCAACCATGGGAGAAGAGAGAGCTGGATCAGAATATAGGGAGAGGGCCTAGGAGTTATGGAAACTATCCATATAGAGGAGGCAAACCAACCAACAATTTCAATGATTGAAATTGTTGTGGTTGTGGAGCAAGAGGCCATATCCAAAAGAATTGCCCAAATTCTACTTACCATGGAGGAAGGGGTTATGAGGGAGCCAATAGAGGGAAAGAGGGAGGTAGTGAAACCCAAGTGGCTCCTAATCCAAACAAAGGTAAGAGTATAGCATCCATAGATGTGGTCAATAGTAAGTGTAATACTCCAAGGACAAGAGAAGAGAGAAAACACAGATTGCACACTCAAACATTCGATGCCCCAAGGGAGCACCTTCTCTTTATTATATAGACAAAGAGGATCTCCTCCAAGGAAGCTCCACCATAGGATTAGGGACACAGATAAGTGACATGTCAGCAAGCTCCACCCTTGGATTACTTACTTGGGATGGGTGACCTGTCTGGTCTAGGTCCTATCTGGTTGGTCAAACAAGCTTTGATCAAAGGGAATCTTTTAGGGAATCTTCCTGTAAGAATCTCAGAATCACGAGTAAGGTACCGTTGGAAAGCTCTCAATGAGACAAAGCAAGGGGGAGGGAAGGCCGGCCTTTCCTCCATTTGGGGGGGGGGGAATCTGCACATTTTTGAGGCCTAATTCATCCGTTTAGGCCTCCAAAATTGTCTTCAAAGATTTTAGGCATATTTCGGTTCCTACTCTATTAGTAGAAGCCCCCTTTTGGTGATACCTCTTTCTGATCTGTTTAGTCCATCATGTGTAACATCCTTCCACATGTTACCAAACCAATTCTCACATTTAAATCATATGTCTAGCTATTGGTTCTAAGGTTCTCAAGTCTATTTTGGTTTCTGCCCTATTAGTAGAAGTACTCTTTTGGTGATACTTCTATCTGATCTATTTTGACCATCATGTATAACATCATTCTAGATGTTACCAAACCAAATTTCACATCTAGATCATATGGCTAACCCTTGGTATTACAGTAAGTATGAGAAGGGAGAGTGCTCAAACTCCAAGGGTCTTAATTTGGAGCTTTTGGCACAAGAGAAGGAAGAGAGCTCATTTTGTAGAGGATGTTCATTATTCTCAAGGATTTACTCCAAGGATACTCCCATGTCTACTAGGAGCACTCTTGCCTCAACACCATCAACAACAAAGACTCCAAGGAAGAAGTTGGGGATGGAGGATTTCTTGATTTCAAAGCAATAATAGAACTGCAATGTGTTGGAGGATGTTGGTAGTCACAAAGCTAACATCATAGTGGGCCAATTGATTGCTTTGAACCTTACCTTGAGAAAAGAGCTTAGAGATGGTTTGAGTTCTACAAGGAGCAAGAGTGTAAAAGACCAAAGTCGAGGAGAGAAATAGGAGAATGGAAACTCACATTGGGACACTTGAATGAGGGAAAACTCCGAATGCCTAGCATGAGCTTCAGCTTTGGTATTTACAAGTAGCATATAAGGCCCTTGAGAAGCTTCTCAAGAAGCTTCCTTGAGCTGCTTTCTTAGAGTGCAAGCCAAGTTAACTAGGAAGCTTCTCAAAAAGCTTCCTTCTAGAAGCCGCCTACTTGGCGTGCAAGCTAAGCTAGTTAGAAGCTTTTAGTAGCTTCCTTCTAGAAGCTACCTGCTTGGGATGCAGGTTAACTAGTTGGGAAGCTTCCCAAGAAGCTTCTTAGATGCTTTTGGAATATTCTAGGCTAATTTTTTTTATTCTCTACTTTGTTAGCTTTATTAGCTATGTTGCTAAACTCCATACTATTCCATATTCCCCCACCACTAGTTGGTGACGTCCTCGTTGCCATTGAAGCTTCAAACTCTTGGATTGCTATCTGTGCATTCTAGAGGTGAGAAAGAGGTTCCCATGTGGCATCATGAAGGGGATACCCTTTCCAAAGGACCTTGTACTCTATATGTTGGTGGCGTCCGCATTGGATGTGGCAACATGCAAGGATATGATAAACTTTGTACTCCTCATGATCATTGATAGGGATTGGAAGAGGAGGAGGTTGGACTCAAGAGGAGAAAGAAGAGGGATTATGAACAAAGGGTTTCAACTTGGAAACATGAAAGATAGGATGGATGCGCATGTGAGGAGGCAAAGCAAGTCAATAAGCAACAAGAGAAACAATTTGGGTGAAATCAAAAGGTCCTATCCAATTAGGGGCAAGTTTACAAACTTGGGTATCAAGTGGGAGGGGTAGATTACTAGAGGATATTATAAATTTATCACCAACTTCAAAGGTGAGATCACAAAGATGATGGTCCACATATTGTTTGTGAGGATTCTGAGCAATAAGGAGGTGAGATTTGGCTTGTAGGAGAGATTCGGAGATGGTGGTCAAGAAGGTTGAAGTATGGGTGAATTGAGACAGAGGAGGAGAAAGAAGAGAATCCGGGACAAGCAGATCTTGGCCAAAATTGAGAAAGAAAGGAGAGAATCCGGTGCTTGCTTGTTTAGAATTATTATATGCAAACTCCATAGCTACAAGACATTGATCCCAATTGGTATGGTGAATGTTGATGAAGGCCCAAAGCATATCTTCCAAGGTGCGATTTGCATGTTCAGTTTGTCCATCAGTTTGAGGATGATAGGCTGTGGACAAAGCAAGCTTGGTGCCAAGTAGCTGGAAGAGTGCTTGCCAAAACTTTTTGATGAAGTGAGGATCACGGTCAGAGATGAGTACACATGGCATCTCATGATGTTTGTAGACATTATCAAAGTAGAGTTGCGGCAAGGTTGGAGCATCCACAATATCAACCATTGATGCCAAATGGATTTGCTTAGTAAGCTTATCCACAAACACCACAATTGCTATGTGAACTTCTTGTGTTTTGGGTAAGGAGGTGATGAGATCTAAGCTCACATGTTCCCAATGAGTAGTTGGAATGGGAAGTGGCTGAAGGAGTCCACTCGGCTTGTGGTTAGTGGCCTTGTTACATTGACAAATCTCACACAATCAAACAAAGTCCCAAACATCTAGTGTCATATTGGACCACCACCATTGGCATTGGAGGGTGCCCAAGGTCTTGTCCACTCCCATGTGACTAGCTAGTAGTAAATCATGGGCTTCTTGAAGGCACATAAGTCAAAGATCACCTTTGGTTGGAACATAGATCTGGTCCATATGGGATAGAAGGCCTTCCTTGAAGGAGAAGGTGTTGTATTCCTTGTTGAATACTGTCAGACAACCTTGTACCATTTTGAAGAAGGGATCTTGTTGTAGAGCTGATCAAAACTCATTTTGGACCTTGGGATCAATTGACATCGTCGTAATTGCTGCCGTGATGAGAGGAAGAGCCTTCAAATCAGGTTGTCATGATAGAGCATTAGGGATGATGTGGAACCGACCTGGTTTGCACTCAAGTTTGATGTCAAACAATTGGAGTTGCTCTTCCTATTGATGATGTTGATTCTTCATGTGCTCCAACTGTAGTGTTTGCAACAATGGCTTGTGATGAATTTGCATGATCACTTGTTTCCTTAAGAGATATTGCCTCCATACCTTGGTGGCATGTATCATTGCAAGTTGTTCCTGATCTCAAGTAGAGTAATTTCTTTTAGTTGTATTTAGTCAATGAGACACAAAGGCAATGGGATGCAGTCTATTTGGGAATTCTTGTTGCAACACAGCTCCAATTGCAAAGTTAGAAGCATCAAAATCAACCACACAAGGTAGTTGAGGATCATATGGTTGAAGAATGGGTCTTGAAGACACCATATGCTTTAACTTCTGGAATGCTTCTTCATGCTTGGTGGCCCACTGGAAGCTCAAGTTCTTTCCTAAGAGGTCAATCAATGGTGCAGCCACATGAGCATAATAGTGGATGAATGGTCGGTGGCCAATCTATTGAATGCCCGTACTTCTATAGCATCCTTTGGGGTAGGCCAATCAATAATGGCCTTGATCTTTTCTTCTTCTATCTTGATCTCCTCTGATGAGATCTTATGACCCAAGAAGGTAACCTTCTTCTCCAAAAGGCACACTGCCACTTCTTGCAGTAAAATTTCCATTATCGTAGTCGTCTTAGGACTTCTCACACATGATTCACATGTTCTATCTCTATCTTGCTATAGATTAAGATATCATCCAAGAACACCACCATGGACCAATCCAATAGTCCATCCAAGACCCAATGCATTTGATCCATGAAGACTATTGGAGCATTATTGAGTCCAAAAGGTAGAACTCTCCACTCAAAATGCCCATACCTTGTGCAAAAGACAATCTTTTGCACATCCTCTCTATCAATAGGAATTTGCCAATAGCCGCTACAAAGATCCAGCTTGGAAATGTAGCATGCTCCACTTAGTTGATCAAGCAAGTCATCGATCCAAGGTAAAGGATATGCATTCTTCACAGTTTGCTTATTGAGCCCAGATAATCAATACAAAAACAAAGTCCTCCATCCTTCTTTGGAACAAATAGTACCGGTGCTTTCCAAGGAGAGGTACTATATTGTCTGAAATCCTTCTCCAACAACTTTGTAAGTGTTATTTGCAACTCCTCCAACTCCTTTGGTGAGAGCCAAATAGATTGGTCTACTCATTGGAATACTCCCTGACAATAACTTGATCTTGAAGAGCATACCTCAATCAGAGGGTAATCCCTTTGGCAAATCATCCGGAAACACATCTGCAAACTCCTCAACTATCCAATCAACCATTGCTTGATGAGGGTCTCGGCCCTCCGTAGATTTTTCTTGTGCAATCGGCTTGATCCACATCACGAATACAGACTTATCTTCCTCCAAAGCTTGCTCTATGGCTGCTTTACTAACAAACTTCCCTTTTAGGGACTCATCTCTCTTCCAAGCTTGCTCCCTAGTTGCCTTCTTGGCAAACTTCCCATCTTGGGACTCATCTCCCCTCCAAGTTCACTCTATGGCTACCTTCTTGACAAACTTCTCATCTTGGGACGGACTATTCTTAGGTGTCTTATTGAGAGGTGCCAAACAACCTAATCGAAAATTCCTACCTTGGTGTTGTACTTGAATTTGGCATTGGGTCCAATTGAATTGAAACTTATGATATTCAAGCCAAGGTAGACCCAGAATGATATCATAGTGTAGAGGTGCCACTAAAAACCTCATACACTCTAAATACTCCTTCCCAATCTTAAAAGTAACAAGATGCAAGGTGCGGAATGCAAAACCCTTTCTACCATCCACCATCATCAAACTACTTCTAATCACTGGCTTGATAGGAATGCCCAATTCCTTTGCTACTTGCATAGACATGCAATTCTTTGAACTTCCAGAATCAACCAAAATCCTACAACCCCGATTAGATATCATACCTTGCAAGTGAAGCAAACTTGCATAGATCGAGCCTTCAATCCCGTTGGAACTAATCAAGTTCCTAGTAGGCGGCTCAAAACTCCTACTAGGATTCCTTGTTTCCCTAATCATTCCGCTCCACAACCTCCACCTGGGCAACTTGTTGAGGTCATCCATTCTTGAGTGGACATTCAGCAATGCAATGCCTCAATTGGCAACAATAAAAACAACCACCATTTTGTTGCAGTTTCTCTCTATTTGCAGTGCCAAGTGGTCATTGTTGAATAGCATCAATCTCCATTGGTGTTGGATCCTCCACTTGTGTGTAGTGTATTTGTAGGCTCTATGGAGGTCAAGGTTGAGACCAAGTTGTTGCCACCAAGGAATCAAAATGTTTGGACAACCGCATAGCTTCCTCCAAGTGCTGAGGCTCTTGCATGGTTACCTCTAATTTGGTTCTTGCCTTCAAGCCCCTCACAAATTGCTCCAGAGCTTCACCTTCCAATATATTTGGAATTTGCATGATGGTGTTTTGGAACTGCATGATGTAACTTCTTACAGAGCCAATCTATTTCAACTCTGTCAACTTATCCCGTGCAGCTTGTGTGGCATTTATAGCTTGGAACCGACTAATTATTACGCTCTTGAATTCTGCCCATGTCAAGATTGGTGCAAAAATTTGTTGCTCAGCTTGCTCCACTCGGAATCTCCACTATAGCTTTGCTACTCCATCCAATTGGCTAGAAGCCAAGAGAATCTATTTTTGCTCGTCTTGTAGATTTGTAGCTTCAAAATAACATTCACAATCAAACACAAAATTCTCCACTGCATCTAGAAGATTCTTGCCTTCAAATACCTTAGGTTTAGGGAATCTGATCCGATCTTCTCCTTCTTGAATTGGTACTTTCTCCACTTGCTCTTGTTGTTGAAGATCTTGTTCATCCAACAATCGAGTAAGGTGCTTGATTTGTTGCTGCATAGCAAGGATAACATTGGGTATTGCCACCATGGTTGCTACTCTATCACACCACTCCCAATCTATCTAATTTATCAACATATAGAAACATCACGTCCACCATTCTCCATACGTTACAATTGGAAGTACCAAGGGTTCCTCAAATATGGTGATCATATGCAAAAAATCTTGTCCAAAGTACGAGGTGATGAATTGTGTGAAACAATGCTTGTGTAGTATTTGGATGCAAAAATCCCAATGGTTTGGTGGAAGTGGATTTGGTGGTCCATGAATTCCACATATCTCATTCCTACTCTGATACCAATGTAAAAGACTGAATCCGAGGAGAGAAATAGGAGAATGGAAACTCACATTGGGACACTTGAATGAGGGAAAACTCCAAATACCTAGCATGAGCTTCAGCTTTGGTATTTATAGGTAGCATACAAGGCCCTTGAGAAGCTTCTCAAGAAGCTTCCTTCTAGAAGCCGTCTACTTGGCATGCAAGCTAAGCTAGTTAGAAGCTTTTAGAAGCTTCCTTCTAGAAGCTACCTACTTGCGGTGCAAGTTAACTAGTTGGGAAGCTTCCCAAGAAGCTCCATAGATGCTTTTGGAATATTCTAGGCTAATTTGGTTTATTCTCTACTTTGTTAGCCTTACTAGCTATGTTGCTAAACTCCATACTATTACAAAGAGGAAGAAGAAGCAAAAACCTCCAATATCAATGGGGGTGGTGGATGCCAAGCCAACACCATAGGAGGCTTGTGAATATGCCTCCAAGATTGATGTGAGAGTGAATGGTCACAACATCAAGCATTGGTTGATGGATGATCAATAGTGAATGCCATGTCAGAAAGGTTGATGAAGAAGTTAGGTATGACACCCTCTAGACCTTCAACATTTGTGGTGAGTATGGCAAACAAGCAACAATTTTGACCAGTAGGGGTGATGAGTAAGGTGGTAGTTTCAGTTATGGAAGTTCAAAATCTCATGACTTTCCAAGTCTTGAAGGATTGAAGCTATAACTTACTTCTTGGGAGGCCATGGTTGAGAGTAGCATGCACAACTGATTGATGGCACAAAGGGTACTTGAGGATTGGGCCATCAAACCATAGAGTCATAGTTCTTGTGACCAACACCACCAACACTTCATATTCAAATACACTATCTTCTAATTATTGGGAATCAGATTCTGAAGAAGTAGCTTTAGGTGTGGACACAAGCATGGAAGAGGAGACTTCCATGCTTGATTCAGATGTGTATCCCTTGTGTGCTATGGATTTTTCACCTAAGCCAAAGGTTTTTAAGGACCTAGATAAATCACCATTGACACTTGAGGAGATAGAGTAGAGGTTATCTACCCTCAAGTATGGCCCAAATGTTACCAAGTAGGAGAAGGTGAGATTTGAGGAGATTTTTTGCAAGTTTATCCATGTGTTTGCTTTTAGTTACAAGGATTTGAAGACAATCACCTTGGAGGAGCACAAGATAGAGTTGGAGTCACATGCAAGACCAATCCGCCAAAAGCAATGTTGCATTAGCCCACCAATATCTTTGGTTGTGAAGGAGGAGATTGATAAGCTCAAGGAGGTAGGATTTATCTTTGAGGTGGAGAATTTAGAATGGATGTCTCCAATTGTCATTGTGAAGAAAAAGAATGACAAGCTTTGAGTATGTGTGGATTACAAGAAGCTCAACACTGCTACCAAGAAGGACTACTACCCATTGCCATTCATTGATGAGATCTTTGAGGAGGTTGCAAGTCATGAGAGGTATAGTTTTGGAGATGGTTATAATGGATATAACCATATCAAGATTGCACCAAAGCATCAACAACTCACCACATTCACCACATTCACCACACCTTGGAGGACTTATGCTTTCAAGGTCATGCCTTTTGGGCTTTGCAATGCTCCAGCTACATTCCAACGGTTCATGAACAAGGTATTTGAACATTTCATTGGGAAATTTGCAAGAGACTTCATTGATGACTTTTATGTCTACGGGAGCAAGGAGGAGCAAGGAGGAGCACTTTGAGCACCTAATCAAGGTCTTGCAATACTTGGATGAGGCAAATGCATCACTCAACCTAGAGAAGTGCATTTAGATGTGAAGAAGGTCTACTTTTAGGACACATCATCTCCAAGGATGGAATAGTTGTTGATCCTAAGAAGGTGAGGAAAATCTCAGACCTTCTATTCCCTTTAAGCTTGACAAAGTTATGCCAATTCTTGGGGATGTTTGGGTACTATAAGAGGTTCATCTTCTCATTTTCCAACAAGGCTTATGCATTAACCATCTACATTAAGAAGGATGTAGATTACATGGTGATTTTGGAGGACAAGGAGGCTCTCAAAGCTTTTTAGGAGCTCAAGCAATCCCTTGTTGTAGATCCAATTCTTGCTAAACCTGATTGGAGTAAGCCTTTCATCCTCTACATTGATGCTTCCAATGTTGCTATAAGATGCACTCTTAGTCAATTAGACCAAGATGTGCATGATCATCCAATAGCTTATTATAGTAGGCAGATGGTTTCAGCAGAAATGAACTACTTTGTCATAGAGAGAGAAGGATTGGCAGTGATATTTGGTCTCAAGAAGTTTAGAGAGTACTTGATTGGAGGGAAAGTCACCATTGTCACAGATCACAAGGCCTTGAAGTACATCTTCAACAAGCCTAATGTTGAAGGGAGACTAGCAAGGTGGATGATACTCTTGTATGAGCATGATTACACTATTGAGGATAGGCCAAGAAAGAAACATGCAAATGCTAATTTGTTATCTAGGGCCTATGATCATGATGTAGATGAGCCAATGGATGATTCCTTTTCGGATGAGGAGCTCATGACAATTTGAGTCACTCAACAGGTTCCAATGGAGTACAAGGAGATTGTGGATTTTGTGACAAGAGGTAACTATCCAGAAGTGATGCATGCTAGGGAAAGAAAGGCCCTTGCAGCAAGATCTAGACCTTACACAATGGTGGAGGATATTATTTTTCACCAAGGCACAGATGGTCTACTTCAAAGAGTAGTAGGTAAGGAAGAGTCTATTCTACTCATAAAGGAGTTTCATGAAGGTTTAGTGTGTAGAGGACACTTTGTAGGAAAGGTGATTGCTTTCAAGATTCTAGATGCAGGTTACCATTGGAGGGGAATTTTCAAGGATTGTCTTGATTATTGCAAAACTTGTCATGTTTGTCAAGCTTTTGCTAGAAAATCTACTTCCACTCCACCACTTAGATCAATTCCATTACTAAGACCTTTTGAGAAGTGAGGAATTGATTTTGTAGGTCCTCTCAATAGAACCCCAAGGAACAATTGGTACATTATGGTAGTTACTAATTACCTTACCAAGTGGGTTGAGGCTAGACCATTGAGGGACAAGAATGAAGATGAAGTTGGGTAGATTTCTTTATGAATGAATTATCACTAGGTTTGGATGCCCTTTAGAGTTGGTTTCTAATACAGGAGGAGAGTTTACAAGAAGCATCACTACATCCATGTTACGACATTTCTCTATCACACATAGAATAACTACATCTTATAATCCAAATCCAATGGCTTGGCAGAGAGAACCAATCAGACCTTATGCATGATGTTGGCCAAAGATGCAAAAATGGAGAGGGCTAAACATCATTGGGACAAGAGGATTTATGCAGTTTTGTGGAGTAAAGGACAACCTTGAAGACTTCTACCAGATATTTTCCATTTCAATTGGTATATGTTATTGGGTCTACCTTACCTAGTCACTTTGATCTTCCTACCTTCCAAAGCATTCATAGAAGATTGAAGAAAGCACAAGAAGGTGATGCAAAGAAGTCAAGGAAGGATCAACTCATGGAGTTGGAAGTAGCAAGAGCAGTTGCTATGGTTTGAGTGGAGCAAGCCCAAAGGAAACAAAAGGAGAGCTATGACAAGAGGCAAGGCAAGAAGAAGGTAAAGCCTTTCAAAGAAGGTGATTGGGTAATGTTATTTGATTCCATTTGATTCAAGAGAGTGAAAAATAAGTTTTTGCCTAAGTACTTTGGACCTTTCATAATGGAGAAGCTATGGGCCAATTATACCTATGATCAAGGAGTTGGGAGGAAGACACTTTGATAGGATTAACCATGATACGTTGAAATGTATCATAAAAGGTAGAGAGACCTTCACTTTGAGGACAAATCAGAAAACTTAGTCCGAGAGTAAATGTAACACCCATTTGTGTATATATGTAGTATTATGATATTTAGTTTGGTATTACTAGTTCTTGAGAGATATTATTTATATAGAGATAAAGGATGGTTCTACATAAGTCATGACTAGCAAAAGTTAGTCATAGCTAAGATGGAGAGGACCTTACTTTATAGGAAGTGGAAAAGATGAGCACCACTATTTTTGATTCTAGTGTGTTGATTTGATATTTTTCTAAGGTGTTTGGCTTTGAGGAAAGAGTTGAGAACTCTTGGGCCCGCAATCCTTTTTGTTTTAGATTCTTCTATAGTCCAAGGATAGCCTATACAAAGGAATCCTTGACTTAGTGGTTGGGTCAAGATAAGATCACATGATTAGTGGAATATGCCCATGTGGATGGATATTTCTTTATACATTTTGACTTTTCTTGACTTTTAGCCTAGTAACTTGAGTTACTCCAATAATTAGTAACTTTGGTGCACAATTATTTCACAAGTATATAAACTAGGGGTGAGGAGGTACTCATCATCTTTTCATTTGCAACTATCTCTCTCTTATTGAGTTCTTTAGTGAGCAATATCTTGAGTCTTGGTGTGTTAGCCTTGGAAGAGTATGATGGAGTTGAGGTTCCTTGCCTTCTTAATCTATGGTGCGCTACCATAATAGTCATCAAAGATTCATCTTGAGTGAGAGATAGGCCGACTCACAACACTCCTTGGTAGTTTTGCCTCAAACATTGGAGGAACTCCACCATGGGGTTAAACCTTGGTATTAAACCACCTTTTGTAGTAGTACCTCCACTCATAGTAGCACCCTCTCCAAGAGATCCACCAATGCTACTAGAGCTAGAACTCATATTACCATTGATCTACCCCAAGAAATTGAGCTTGAAGTGATGGAGACATAATTCAAAGACCAATATTGTCTCCATAGCTCAATCTCTTCCGAGTGAGCTCTCTTGAACTCATGGTAGTCATCCATCAACGGACCTTCTAAGTGCTAAAATAACCCTTTCCATGCAATGAGGGGTGTGAACAAATTTGGGTTTTGCATCTTCTATAGATCACACTAACTATCAAACTCCTAGATGAATTCATCCAACTCAATGGTACCCACCATACTAGAGTAACACATAGGGCCTTTGGAGGACCCATAAATCTCATCCATGTCCTACAACAATGGTGCAAACACACAAAGTGCACTTTCAACTAAATCAACTCTTGTGTCAACCTCCAACTTAAAGTCAATCTCCTCCCTCACTAGGACTTGAGATACATATTGATATTGAGCACCACTCCAAGTAAACCCACTACATAGTACAATGCTATCTTTTTTAGAGTCCCCAAAGAACTCTATCATGAAAAAATAACCAGAAATTGCTACTTGCAACCGTAACCACCACAAGTGCCAACACCACCAAATGCCAACGCCACCAAGTGCCAACATACCAACCAAATGTTATCCACTAATGTAGCTCTAACTATGACAACTACATTAGGAGAAAGAGCAACTTGTAACCTACTATCACAACATGCACTCTCACGATTTGTAGTTCATCACTTCTTGCCTCACCAAAGAGAAACATAGGTAGTTTGATTGGTCATCACTCTAGCCTCACTACCAAGAGCAGACCAGAGAACCAACGCTCTAAAGTTAGGGCTCCTCACACAAGCATGGTACACAAATAGCAAGCAAAGAATGGAGGTTGTTCAATCACAAGAAATCTAAACAAAAATCTTCCATCTCAAAATTACCACGGATTGACTTTGCCACCATTTGGCATTTGACATAATAGGAGTTATCTACTTCCTAAGCTACCAAGATCACCAAGAATAGAATCAAACTATCTCTCCTAGACAAAGCTACATGTTTATAGATAATAGTGGAATAGTCATTAGGACAAGTGAGGGTGGACTAATTGGCTAGGGCACCAATCTAGGAACCAAAGACCTAGGGATCTTTGGAACCCTATTGTGCACAATCTAGAAAGGTGGGCAGATTTTGCCAAACAATGACCAAAATCTACTCCAAATTAGCTAGCCTCACACCAAGTTGGCTTGCTGGCCCTTCTAGGCCTTCATAGTCCACAATCCTATGCCTTGCAACTTCTAAATGCCAAAATTCAGCCAAATGAAGCCTTTCTTCTTGCCACTTTGAACTCTCTCTAAATCTAGTGAAACTCCTCTAAATCTGGCCAAGATCTGAATGTAAACTCCAGCAAAAATTTGATGTAAAATCTGAAGTAAATCCCTAAAGTTGGCTAACCACCAAATCCTCTACTAAATCTTCATTCTCATCAAATTGCACGGACTAGATTCTCTAAATTTCTAGTTCATGTGGATGGGTTCTCAACTCTACCTTCAATTTCACTTCTTGAGCTCAACTTGTACCAAATTGGTCTAGATTTTGCCTCTTGAACTCAAAATGACACCAAAATTTAGCCAAATGAGGTATTTTTTCTTACCACTTTGAACCCTCTCCAAGTCTGGCAAAAATCTTCCAAATCTAAAAGTAAACTCCAACAAAAATTTAATGTAAAATCTAACATAAATCCCTAAAGTTTGTTGATTGCCAAATCCTTTGCTAAATCTTCATTTGAGCCAAATTAGACAAAAAAAATTCTACAAATTTGTAATTCATGAGGATAGGTTCTCAACTCCACTTTCAATTTCACTTTTTGAGCTCAAGTTGCACCAAATTGGTCCAACTTTCACCTCTTAAGCTCAAAATGACAACTTTTGCTTGAAAATTGCTTCTTTGTGCTCAAAATTTAGCTAGCACTTCTACACACCGTCTGCCTCATTGCCAAATCTGCATCAATTGAATGAGCTTTTGCATACTAGGGAAATTTGAACTCCAATCAAGCTACCAATGTTCAGAAAGTCTTGGAGATACCACCAACACTCCCAATTCTTGCACTCAATTTTCCCTCAACCTCACTTCTCTAATGTAATCAATTTGTTCACACAACTCAATCATACTCAATTAGATCAGTACTTGATCTGTCACTCAATAATTTTCCAACAACTAGGCACTAATTACAGTCAAGTCACACCCACTCTAGCTAAGAGAATCCAAGTAATGCTCATTGACCTCTATCCACCATAGCCAGGAACTCGAAAGCTCAACATCAAAGAAGTGAGCTCTTTGGAGGTGCACTTCAAAAGTATACCCCTTGGTCTCCAACCCTAACGGTCCCATTGAAAGCACATTTGATGGTACAAATGGTGTTATACAATGGTGGACCCAACCATGTAGTCACTAGAACATGAAATCTTATTGTCAAATAAGTAGTCTATGAGTAACTACCAAAATACTCTTGATTACCAACACTACTACTCTAGAGTACAAGAAATTTAAGTGCAATGCTACAAATGACATGATAGATATATGAGTAGTTTTAGATAAAATATAACTTAGGAGTTGATTTTGGAAAGTGAAGTGTATTTTTCAATTACCATTGGTTGTTTTGTTCCAAGTTGCCTACCAACCTAAGATATAATTTGTCAAGTATGGTAAGTATATTAAGGATCCTAACTTAGTCTTATAATATTTTATGCATCTAATATTTACTTAAAACACTATAGAGATTGAATTGTAGCTTATGATTTATAGACCATAAGTATAAGCTAGACTTAGTTAGACTCCAGGGAAAATTGAGACATTAAGGAGGTAAAAAATGTAAGTTAAAGACTCTAAATTGTAAAGAAGTTAAGTTGATTACAAATCTCAATTTATAAATATATAAAGTGAGGTCTAAATTGACTAGATGGCAAGTATTTCATCCCATTTATAAATATATAAAGTGAGGTATAAATTGACTAGATGGACCAAGTAATTTGTCCAAGCCTCTACAAGTATAAGAACAATTGAACTTGAAATAGTATATAAGAATTATAAACTTGAAATGAAACTTAGCAAAACCTTTAAAATGTTGAATTGATTGATGTTTGAATTACTAATATTGAGTTTACTGGATATAATGTAGTGTTGAGATGGCAAACTACTAAAATACTAGCTTCGGCATCTACTTTATACACAAACTAACATTAAAGGAGAGATAGTTTATCATTATAGTTTATATTATAAATTTTGTTGAGAAGTCTTCTTAGATACATATCATAAGTTGAATAATATATAAAATACGCAAGAATAATATACAAAAGTAATTTATACTAGGTTTTTTTATGTAACTTATAACAACAAAGTAGACTCAGATCTTGACCCATAACATTATTCTTTGTTCTAAATTTTCTTGGATTTTAAATTATCAATCAAAATTTAAATTATACAATTTTATTGGATTTTAAAACATCAATTACAATTTAAATTTTACCTTAAATTGTTTGAAGAGTCTTCACCTACTTCACTTATTTCTTCCATTATCATAAAGACTTCTTTACTTCATTATTGCATGTATCTAATTGACATTTTCTTCATTTCCTCCTAACTCATAGTTCTAAGAAATTTTCTAAGTTCCATATTTCACCAAGTATTTCTAAGTAACTAGACATAGTATTATTCTACATAGATTTCTTGCATGTTTTCCAAATGAATTTGGAAGAAATGTTCATATTTATCTATGTAATCTAAGAATTGTATAAAATATTGTAAAACCATCTAATATCTGACTTGATCAAACTTAACTATGCTAATCTTGGCAAGAGGAATAAAAGGAAGCTTGATCTACATCTTTTCTATTTGTTTATTATCCATATTTCAGAAGATTGTATGTAAAATGGAATAGGAACTTTAAATCAATGTAGAAATTATAGAATTTATGAGTCTACTTTTATTTTATCCTTACTTTCTCTCTCCTCAATTCAAAGATTTTAATTGCATTCAAAAAAATGACCAAATCAATACAAATAAAGTCACTTTTAATATTAATCCAACTTCAAGAAAATATTATTAACCTTGGTATAATAATTTAAGAAATAATATTAAATAAATAAAATTTTATATAAAATTTAGCTACTATAGTGCATTTTTATTAATATGTATCAAATTTCAACTTCATGTAAAGAGTTGTTATAACTTTGACTAGTTTATAATCACCAACTATCCAAAATAAATTTATAGTAACTTGACCTTTTAGAATGTATTTAAAACGCATTGAAGGTATTTCCAATCAAACACAACATAATATCCTGCCTAATAAACTTGATCATGTGTAATTAATTATCTAGGAATGCTAATTGTTAGTTCAGGTACATTTGAGGAAACAAACAACACACATTTATAATTATATAGGAATGCTAATTGTTCATTCAGGTACATTTGAGGAAAAAAAACAACACAAACTAAGTCTATTGGTTCCATAATATGTTTTGTGGTTGAAATTTGATTTCTATTGCAAAGAATTTACCTTGATTTGAACATTTTTTTTTCTCAAACATTCAACTCTATGCGTAACAATATGACTGGTTCCATAACATGTTTTGTGGTTAAAATTTGATTTCTATTGCAAAGAATTTGCCTTGATTTGAACATTTTTTCTCAAACAGTCAACTCTATGAGTAACAATATGATTGATGTTCTTTTGATATTTAACTATGATATCCTACATTTGATATTTACATTGTAGAGCAATAAATGATTAGCATAAATTACCTCTCTAATTTTTCTTGTATGGTTTGAGGGGTTTTCCTATGCCTCAAACTTCTTTACCTATGATTATTTATGTAATACAATACACCTAGATTAAGTAGTCATTGGATTTCCTTTGTATGGTTTGATGTACCTTCCTATTCTTCATCCTATCCTATTTGAGCATGCAAAGAGATCATAGAAATGTCTGCTTTCTTGTCCAACTGTATGAGGTCTTTCAAACCTTTATGTTGTTGTCCTTGCATCTAGACTACATGTCGTGCGTCAAGACTACATGTAAGTGACAATGGGATTTTCATGATCTTTCTTCCCACCAATTATTAAGCCTTAGATAGGATCATTTGAGTGTTGTCCATGCAATGGATATGACCAGACTAAATTCAAAAATCATCAAGGGCATGCAGAAGTGAGATGGTTCAATGCTATTGTGAAAGTTTAGTTCAGGTTAGGCAATTGTCAAATAGAAGAGTACACAAGTATGTAAATAATAGAGCATTTCAAGAATCCCTTTTTATCTTTTGTAAATTATTTTAAGGGAGATATTATAAAAAATTATAGTGTGTGAGAGGAGAATCCATGAAAGGATTTCAAAAATGTCCTCTTATAAATATGCTATAAAAATAATTATGGGGAGTTTTGGAATTTACTATGGGGTGTTAAATAAAGGAGATTTGAGATCTTTACAAGGGAGCTTTGTTGCCATAAATTATCTACAAGAGATACAAAATATGATCCATAGTGTTCTATGGGGGAGTCTCATGGTCCCATTAATATTAGTTCTTTCACTTTTTGATATTAATTATGGTTGGACGTGCCATGGTGCCTTGTCATTGGGACATGGATGACATGGTAGACCTTGATGAATTGAGTTTTGATTCAAAATGAGCTTGGTGTTCAGATGGGCAAAACATGAATCCTTTGAGTTTTAAGTTAGAACTCGAGGAATATGAACATGAGAACTAGTTAGAGAACTATTTGCAATAAAGAGGATTCCAATTATAACAAGAGAAATGAGAAATGAGTGCAATGTGTGAAAGATGAGTACTCAATGCATAAAGTTCTCCAAGTAAATGATTTGGAGTAGAATGTGCATTTCTTGGTGCACCAAGTCAAGTCCAAGGAGAGGAATTTTGAGTTGGGACTCAAGAACAAGAGAGGTAGTGATTTCAAGAGATCCAATTTGGAATGGAATATGTTAGAACATATCATACTTTTCCTTTCTCTCTATAATATTCCAAGGATAGAGAAACACAATAGAGAAAACACGAATTCCACACTCAAACTCAA
This sequence comes from Lunularia cruciata, assembly GCA_948567375.1. Lineage (NCBI taxonomy): Eukaryota > Viridiplantae > Streptophyta > Marchantiopsida > Lunulariales > Lunulariaceae > Lunularia > Lunularia cruciata. Next base: position 59,671,750 of record OX419758.1, read on the forward strand.
ATGCCCCAAAGGAGCACCTTCTCTTTATTATATAACCAAAGAAGATCTCTTCCAAGGAAGCTCCACCATAGGATTAGATACATAGATAGGTGACCTACCAATGACCTCCACCCTTAGATTACTTGCTTGGATGGGTGACATGTTGGTCTTGGTCTCATCTGGTTGGTCAAACAAGCTTTGATTGGGGGGAATCTTTTAGAGAATCTTCTTATCAGAATCTCAAAATCAAATGGGTGAGGTACAATTGGAAAGCTATTGATGAGACAAACCTGGGGGAGGGAAGTCCAACATTTAATTTTTTGGAGGAGGGGAGAATTTGCACATTTTTGAGGCCTAATTCATCCGCTTGGGCTTCCAAAATCCAAAACCCTAAACCCTAAACCTATTTTGGCTTTTGCCTTATTAGAAGAAGTGCCATTTTGGTGATATATCTATCTGATCTAATTTCTATATCATTTGTAACATCCTTCTAGATGTCATCATCCCAAATTTCACCTCTAGATCATACCCATAGCTATTGATTCTAAAGTTTCCAAGCATGTTTTGGTTTTTGGCCTTTTAGTAAAAATATTCTTTTGGTGATACCTTTTTTTGATCTACTTAGTCCATCATGTATAAAATCATTCCAGATATTACCAAACCAAATTTCATCTCTAGATCATATGTCTAGCTATTGGTATTACACTCTCTTTGGAAACACATAGGTGCCTAGTTATGGAGCTTATGGATCAAAAGTTGTATGTAAATCTATCACTACTAAGTCTAAGAATGTGTGTTACCTAACTTTTGGAACCCTCTGCTCTTGTTTTAGTACTTTTTATTGGGTAGGGTAATAACCTGGCAACCTAACCTGGTCACAACACACACTCTTGGTTTGTTGGTCATCACGTCCAGTGTAACCAAAGAGAAATACACAACACTCATAAAAGAAAAGAATCTAAGCATAACACTCGCACACCAATCCAAGCTAACCAAGGGTACAAACAAGCATGCAAGCACTATTGTAACACTCCAAGGACAAGCGAAGAGAGAAAACATTGATTTCACACTAAAGCATCCGATGCCACAAAGGAGCACCTTCTCTTTATTATATACACAAAGAAGATCTTCTCCAAGGAAGCTCCACCATAGGATTAGGCACATAGATAGGTGACATGTCAACAAGCTCCACCCTTGGATTACCCACTTGGATGAGTGACATATTGGTCGTGGTCCTATTTGGTTGGTAAAACAAGCTTTGATCAGAGGGAATCTTTTAGGGAATCTTCTTATAGGAATCTCAAAATCACGTAGATGAGGTACCATTAGAAAGATCTCAATGAGACAAAGAAAGAGGGAGGAAGGCTAGCCTTTCCTTCATTGGGTGAGGGCATATTACATATTTTTGAGGCCTAATTCATCCGTCTAGGCTTCTAAAATTGCCTTCAAAGATTTCAGGCATATTTTGGTTCCTACTCTATTAGTAGAAGTCCCTTTTTGGTGATAAATCCTTCCGATCTATTTTTTCCATCATGTATAACATCCTACCAGATGTTACCAAACCAATTCTCACCTTTAAATCAACCTTTAAATGTCTAGCTGTTGGTTCTAAAGTTTTCAAGTCTATTTTGGTTTCTGCACTATTAGTAAAAGTACTCTTTTGGTGATACTTTTATCTGATCTATTTTGTTTATCATGTATAACATCATTCTAGATGTTACCAAACCAAATTTCACATCTAAATCATATGGTTAGCTCTTGGTATTACACACCTCCCTCTTTTTAAGATGCAATGTCCTCGTTGTGCAACTATTGCTCAAACGCTTGCACCAATAGCGGTGCATGTGTCAAATTGGCAACGGGCTCCCAGGTTGCCTCATAGAGGAGGTAAAATTTTAATTGTACTAGATAGTCCACCTATGGATGGCGAGTACCACATATGCATTTTTGGAAGATACGCTCTACTTCATATTCCTCCATGCCATCAATGAGTATCAAACAAGGTCAAATATCTTGTGTAGAATGACAATGGCCAGATCGGGGACCATATTTGTAGTAGGGAAACATGGAACATTGAATGGATCTTCATCTGTGGTGGTAGCTCAAGGTGATAGGCCACAATGCTGACTCGACAAAGAATAGAAAAAGTCCCAATAAAATGAGGTGTGAGCTTACAAGGCCAACTAATGTGAGGTTGGTTGTAAAAAGCCACACGTGATCCTCAACATTGAACTCCATGTGCCTATGGTGTGCATCAGCATACTACTTTTGTTGATTTTGTGCAATTTGCAATCTGTGCTTGGCGCTCTCCACACCTTGTTGGATTTGAGAAACAAATGTGTTGACCGCATTGACCTTGGTAGCCATTGGATAGATTTTCACCAAGCTAGAAGGTGTGAAAGGATGCTCACCATACATGAGGAAGAATGGAGTGACACAGGTGGATGCATTCACCAAATTTTTGTAAGCAAATTCCACCAAGGAGAGTAGGGTATCCCACCTCTCTTGCTCTTCTAAGGTGTAGCCGCACAACATGTCTTCAATAGTGTGATTAGCCCATTCTATTTGTCCATATGTTTGTGGGTGGTAAGTTATGGACATGGCCAACTTGGTTTTGAAGAAACAAAAAAGTGTTTGCCAAAACAAACTCGTGAATTGAGTGCCTCTATTGATGATGAGTACTCAAGATAAGCCATGGTGAGAGAAGATTGCATCTAAGTATAATTGAGCTAGTCGTGGAGCGGTCACATCCTTGGTGGTAGGGCATACATGAATCATTTTGTTGAGTTGATCCACAAATACCACAATGGAGTCAAACCTTGAAGTGGTCTTGGGTAATTCACAAATGAGATCCATACTCACCTATTCCCAATGTTGTGTAGTGTAATACCAAGGGTTAGCCATATGATCTAGATGTGAAATTTGGTTTGGTAACATCTAGAATGATGTTATTCATGATGGTCAAAATAGATCAGATAGAAGTATCACCAAAAGAGTACTTCTACTAATAGGGCAAAAACCGAAATAGACTTGAGAACCTTAGAACCAATAGCTAGACATATGATTTAAAGGTGAGAATTGGTTTGGTAACATCTGGAAGGATGTTACACATGATGGACTAAACAGATCAGAAAGAGGTATCAGCAAAAGGGGACTTCTACTAATAGAGTAGGGACCAAAATATGCCTGAAATCTTTGAAGGCAATTTCGGAGGCCTAAACGGATGAATTAGGCCTCAAAAATGTGCATATTCCCCCCCCCAATGGAGGAAAGGCTGGCCTTCCCTCCCCCCGACTTTGTCTCGTCAAGAGCTTTCCAATGGTACCTTACTCACGTGATTCTGAGATTCCTATAGGAAGATTCCCTAAAAGATTCCCTCTGGTCATTCCCTCCGGTCAATTTTGAAGGTTGAGACACGCTCTAGCAAGAAGAAGCGTGATCCCAAAGAGCTGAGTACGACCTCGTCATCTTCCAGAAAGGCAAAGAGACTGCGCCCAAAGGCAATTCTTTCTGCCAAGGAGGAAAAGATCCTTGCAAAAGCCAAAGCCAAAGCCTTGCAGAAAGAACTAAAGGATGCACTACTCAAGACTCAGGAACTGAGTTTGGAAGAGGAGATGAAGACAAAGTCTCCAGTTTTTCCGGCAGACATCCGATCCGAAGTAAAGGGTCTGATCCAAGCCAAGGTAGGCCAACCCGAGGAACCTTGGATTGAGGCCACTAGCAATCCCGTGACCATTTTGAAGCGTCCTAAAGTCAAGACGGAACATGGAGACACTTTGAACCCAAAGCCAAAGGCAAAGACGGTCAAATTGGGAGGAGTACCCCAATACAATATTGTAGCAGATTTGGCAGCCACAAATGCCAATGTTACATTCAAGCAATTGTGGGAAGATAACAAGCTGTACAAGAAGCAACTGAATTTGGCACTCAAGAAGGTGAGGTCAACGTCAAAGAAGGACCTACTTGCTATCTATCATATTGAACAAGAAGATTTGGGATCTCCCGAGGTAGATGTAGAGATTGCAAGGTGCATGATCACATTGATACCCATTGATTTGGGGTCTGGTGTGAATGTCATGACCAAAGATACTGCAAATCGATTGGGGTATCACACGTTTGAGCCAACACCCCGAGTGTTGAAGTTTGCAGACCAAACTAGGAGACGGCCTTTGGGCATGCTGTCAAACATAACCACAATCATTGGAGGGGTTCCCTTCAAGTTGAATTACATTGTGTCGCGACCAGTGACAAAGACTGGTTACCCTCTGTTGATTGGGAGACCCTAGTTGTACAGTGCCCAAGTTGTGGTGGATTGGTATCAGCAAAAGTTAAGATTCAAGGACATTTCGTCCGAAGATCAAAAGCTGGTGACTGTGAGTTGGACAAAAGTTCCCCACCTCAGGGAAACAAGTTTTTTGGAAGAGGAGGATGAATCCAAAGACTCATCATCTTTGTCCTCAAACAAATCTGAAGATGAAGTCCAAGTTAACTATTTGGAATGCTACGAGGTGGATGTCGAAGATGAAGATCTATATGACCTTGCCTCGGGTGAACTTGACTTGGAGGAAGGAGTTTTGATGGAAGCTCACCTTGGGTTAAGCCGAGTAAGCCACATTGAAGGCGTCATCAACCTTGATGACTGTCAAGATGTTTTATTAACAAAAGGAAACATTTTGAAAATTTTGAAGACAGTCACTTTGGAGGAGTTGGCAGGATACACTTCCTTGTTCATAGAATTCCAAGATGTATTTTCCTGGTCTATGGATCAAATGCCGGGTCTTCCACGAGAATTTGGAGAACACCGGATTGATTTGGTTGAAGGTGCAGTTCCGGTTCGGCAATGACAATACCGCCTGAACCCAAAGTACTCACTTTTGGTGAAAGATGAAATTGACGAGTACTTAGGGGCCAGAATCATCTTCCTTGTCTTAAGCAGTGAATGGGTTTCCTCCATTGTCATTGTCCTAAAGAAGAAAACAAGGAAGATCAGAGTGTGCCAAGACTTACGGAAGTTGAACGTAATCACAAGGAAAGATCATCATCTCTTGCCTTTTACCAATACAATTTTAGATCAGGTAGCGGGTCATCCTTGTTATAGCTTTCTCGATGGATTTTCCAGGTACAATCAAGTATCCATTCGAGAAGAGGACAAGGATAAGACCACATTCACGACCAATTGGGGCACTTTTGCTTACAATCAAATGCCCTTTGGGTTGTGTAATGCTCCCGCTACTTTCCAGCGGATGATGAATTCAATCTTCAAAGATTTCCTGCGCAAATTTTTGGAAGTTTTCATTGATGATTTTTGTGTGTTTGGGCAAAGAGATGTACATTTAGATCACCTTCACCAAACTTTTGAAAGGTGTCATTTTGCCGGCTTGTCATTACACCCGGAGAAATGCTTCTTTGCAATGAAGGAGGGAATTCTTCTGGGGCATTGGGTGTCAAGCCGAGGTATTAAAGTTGATGTCGAGAAGGTTAAGATAATTGCAGCTTTGGAATTCCTGAAAAACATCCAGGAGCTGAGAGCCTTCTTGGGACATGTTGGATAGTACAGACGCTTCATGTCAAATTATGCGGTGCTTGCTGCACCACTTACAAAGCTGCTGAAGAAATCCAAAGACTATCTGTGGGAAGCAAATCAAGAGGAAGCTTTCCAGGTGTTGAAGAAGAAGCTGGTTGAAGCACCAATTATGAGGGCCCCAAATTGGGACGTCCCTTTTCATGTATATGTGGACACTTTGTCCATGGCCATCGGAGTTTTCTTAAGTCAGAAGGACAAAAAGAAGAAGGACTACCCGGTGTATTATGCCAGCCGACAACTTTCAGTTTCTGAAAAGAACTGTTCGACAACTAAAAGAGAAGCACTCGGAATGGTGTATGCCTGCAAGAAATTTTTCCACTATCTGCTGGGATACAATTTTGTCTTCTATGTTGACCATTACGCATTGCAACATTTGGTCAAGAAGGCAGATTTATCCGGGCAAATTGCAAGATGGATCTTGTTGTTACAAGAATTCACATATACTGTACAAGTACGGAAGGGAGCTTTGCATTTGAATGAGGACTTCCTATCCAGGTTAGAAACTCAAGACCAAGAGTGGGAAATTGACGATCGGTTCCCTAACAAAGAGTTGTATCAATTATCAGCAATGCAAAGTACGAGGTATGCAGCCAAATATCACTATCTGCATACTCTCCATTGTCCTGAAGGGATGGACCCGGAGCAGAGGGCAATCTTTCTCAGGAAAATGGGGCTGTACTAGCTTAAACACAACATTTTATTTAAAATGGGTGAAGACAAAGTACTTTGGCGATGCTTGGAGTCATACGAAGTAGGAGGAGTGATTGAATCTTTACAATCCAAAGCATCGAGAGGACACTATGCTTTGAAGAATACTATAAAGAAAATTCTTTTGGCAGGGTATTGGTGGCCTACAATGTACAAAGATGTGCATGCTCATATCCAAAGCTGTGATGCTTGTCAGAGAATAGGGAAGTCGATGGCTACTTCTCAATGGCCTTTGAGACCAACTTTGCCTTTGGCCCCATTTGAGAAATGGGGAATTGATTTTGTGAGTCCCATTCAACCAATGACCCGAGTCACAAGAAAGTGATACATTTTGGTTTGCACTGACTATGCTACCAAGATGGTCGAAGCTGAAGCAACTCGCAGAGATGATGCTGAAATTGTGGCGGAATTTTTCTTTTGAAACATCATCTCCCAATATGGGTGTCCTCTGGAATTGGTCAGTGACCGAGGAACACATTTTTTGAACTCTGTAATGGAGGCATTAACCAAGTACTTTCAGATTAAACATTGGAAGACGACTCCTTATAACCCAAAAGCAAATGGCTTAATGGAAAAGGCGAATGGGTTACTTTGCAAAATTTTGAATAAGGTGACTGTCAATTATGCTTATGACTGGGACACGAAATTACCAGCCGCATTGTGGGCATATTGAATGACAGAAAAGATTACAACCAAACAAACTCCATACTTCTTGACATATGGCTTGCATCCCATATTGCCAGTTGAATTTGAAGTGCCGATATATCGGATTCTTTGCAAAGAATGACTGTCGGAGGAAGAAATTTAGGATCTTTGGATCCATCAACTGATGTGGTTAGTAGAGAAAAGAGATGATGCAATGCAAATGACAAAAGAAGTACAAGCACAAAGGAAAGTTAGGCACAATAAGTGAATCAAGCCTGTGGCTATACGTGAAGGAGATTTGGTTTTGTTATATGAAAATCGCCAAATATTTTTTCTAGACAAGTTGCATTTGAGATGGATGGGTCCCTATCAAGTTCTTCATCTTTATGAAAATAGGTCCATGCAGCTTGTAGACTTGGAAGGTAATCCTTTTGCAACTCGAGTAAACGGATCGAGAGTTCGGAGATATTGGACCATAGACTCGGAAGTCTCTAAGACACCCGAGGTCAATGTTTGCATGGACGCCCACATTTGAGGGAGGGGGTATGTGGTGCCCACATTTTTTGTTTTTTTTTCAAAATAGAGAAGAAGAAGTGTATAGAGAAGTTGGATTGCGCCTATATGGCCAAAGAGGGAAAGAAAAGAGTCTTCGGGATGAAACCTGAAGTAAAGTGACTTCGGGTCATAAGGCAAAGTACTCGGAAATGCCCTGTCAACATACAACCCAAAGTAAGGAGTCTTTGTATTGGGGGGAGCTCAAGCCGAGGCGAAGTCTGTCTAACAACTTTTCGTCAGGGTGAGAAATTCAAGAAGGGACCGTTCAAAACCGGCGGCCCATACATGCAAAGTACAATTGACAGTGACAGGTGCATGCAAGAGGTGTGATTTCTTGGTAGAAACTCAAAGTGAAGAGAGACAAAGAAAGCATAACTCTATAAAAATCGAGCTTGTGACAAAGCAATGTCGAGCAATTTTCCTTCGCCGTTGAGAAGTCGTCCTGTAGGTGATCGTGGAAAGGGAAATAGAGTTGGAGATGCGCTAGTGTGTAAGGGGGAAGTCAAGAGAGTGAAGCCGAGAGATAGTGAGAAAGCAAGAGAGATGGGAGGAGGAAAGAAGAACTCCAAATTTGCAGTGAGGAATCATGCGATTTGGAGATGAGACGTAATTGCAAGAATAGAAGACTTGAGCCGACTTCGGATTACGTTCTTGGCATAGAACTGGAATGTTAGTTTTCCAGGTTTCATGACTGAGATCATTGAGAACAAGTGTCTCAATGGGCCCAAGGAAGAAGGGAAGAGAGGAAATCCGGCTCACTGGACAGAGTCGGATTGGAGACTAGTACTCAAGAAGGGAGAGATAGTTGAGGAAACCCAAGAAGTGAGAGATGCATTCTTGTCAAAGTAAACAAAGAATGGGTACAAAGTAGAGAGTTACAAAGATCCTATCAAGAGGGGAATTGTGAGTGCTCTGATGGCAATCTTGAAGCCGGAGAGAACAACCTATGTGTTGAAACACCAAGCGGTGTTCTTTCACAAATTGTTTGCAGGAGAACCAATCAATTGAGCAAGGTGTTTCCATGGGAGAATGCAACAAATCATGTGGAATCTGCGGGATAAATTGCCTCCACGTTACATCATGCCGTTTGCAGCACACTTCTACCTTGGGTTGAATTTGCTGAACTCGGCAAAGCAAACTCGGATGGTGTCGCATTTCCATCCTAATTTAAGAAGGGAGGTTGATGTAGAGGAGCAACAGTACATCTTACAAATCAGAAGCACTGACGAGTACTACAAGAAGACGGGGAAGAATGTGGAGATAGAAGTGAGTACTCCAAAATCAAAGAAGAGAAGTTGGCAGGGCGACGCCGAAGACAAGATGAAACCTTGGAAGACTAGGAGAGGAAACCCAAGGTGAGGCATGGTGGTGATTGAGTCAAAAGATGAAGACTCGGAAGGTGAAGCCGAGTGCAAGTCCAAAGATTCAGAACGTGAGGAGGAGCCCGAGCTAATACTACAAAGCAGAGATACGAGTAGCGACAGCAATGAGGGTGGAGAAATGACATCAATGCTAATTGCTGCAGAGGAGGAAGAAGAAGTGCAGGCGAAGACCAAGGCCGAGGACAACACAAAGTTGGAGGATGAGATACCCGAGGCCGAAGAGAAGAAGATCGCAGTTTAGAGGGGAGTTTGCTCAAGATGCAAGGCAAAGTGTGATGGAGGTCCGAGTAAAGTAAACAAAGAAGAGAATGAAAGCTCAAGAAGTGAGGCGTTAGTGCCGATACAAAGATTGCAGAGACAAAGGCGAGTATCGGGCAAACAAGAAGTGAGAAGGGAGGTTGCTATGCAAGAAGAAGTAGTAGCGAGCGATGGAGTAGAGTACCTGTGGGATGTCGTGTGTCCACTGCTGATGAAATTGGAGCACAAGAAGAAGGAAATGCAGTCATCTTGTCCAGAAGTGAAGACTGTGTTGTTGGTCTTAGCGCGATTAGAAGAGGAGAACTCGGAGTTGAAGAAAATCATAACCAGAGGTGAGGAAGAAAGTGAAGTACTACGAGCAGAGGCAGTAGTGACGACTCAGGTAATTGAAGACCTGAAGAGATAAGTGAGATATCAAGAGGAGCTTGTTAAGAAGAGTGACATAGCAAGGGAAAGGCAAGTAGCAAAATATGAGATTTTGAAGCAACAGTTTGCTAATTCAAGAGTAGAACTTATCTATGCTATGGCGAGGGTAGCAGCAAAGGAACAAGAGCTCGATAGAGTCACGAGAGTGTAGAAGAGAAGAAGCAACTCTGGCAAAGAGAGTTAGCAGTACAATATAGGGAAGAAGAAAGACTACAAGAGTTACTTTGTAATTAGGAGGAGAAGATTGTACAAAAGGAGAAGGAGAAGGAAATGGTGAAAGCCGAGTTCAAAGCAGAGTTGGCAATCTACAGGGAAGATTGGCTTGCAAATTGAGAGCGAGAAAGAAAAATGCGATTAGAGCCATTGAAGGAGATTGTCCTCAGGATGAACGCGATGTTGAGTACAAAGGCTAGCATTCGAATTGAAGAAATGAGGCTGCACAAGTTGAAATTGTTGGTAGAGGAGACGAGGCAAAGACAGGCAAAAGATACAAATTTGAATGCATTGTTGATAAGTCTCAGGACTCATGTAGATAGGAGAATATTAGAGGTAGAAGATAATATCGCGATTAGATTAGACATAGTAAAGTTGGAGATAGAAAAACTTCGGAAGGATGTTAGAGCCAAACCCGAAGTAGATAACATAGGAGTGCAGATGTCTTTGGAGTTACCATCGGAGACATTGGAGAAGAGTGGGTCAAGAGATGAAGAGTTACCCACTAGTGTAATTTCAGATCAGGAACGAGAATTGTTAGATCTGGTAGAAGATGTAGGAGTTGTGAAACCTGAGGATAGGGTAGTAGGAAGTAAAATTACTTTGGGTTCAGGTTTCAAAGCCGAGGAAGAAGTAGACATCGGATCGGAGTAGTAACAATTTTGAGATATGAAGAGGCAGATATGAAGAGGTGCATTGACATTTTGGATCTGTAGGTTAGAAAAGTTGTTATGGAATGGTATAGTTGTTAGAATTGTCGATTTGTTCACTACTTAAGAGTGACATTCATAGAGAAATGTTATTCAGTTCTCATAATTCTGAGAATAGATAAAGCGAAGTGTTGTGAAGTAGTGCTCATTGCTTAAGCTTGATTCCGAGTATCAACTTTGCGATTGTGTTTGTGAGTGTGTGGAGAAATTTGAAGTGCAAGTTAGTGTGCTTGTTGGATGTTGGATTCCGCATCCTTGATCTTCATTCTATGTGTTTGATCCTGAGTGAAGTGCAATCTAAGCAATGCCTTGACAGATCCGAGAGGAATTGTAGTGTTGGTAGTATTCTGCATTGTGAGTGCAGTGCGAAGTTGATGTGAAGCAATTTTGATTGAGGAAGTTGTGCCTTCAATGGAGGGGTGGAACACAATTCTGAGGCAAGGTTGTTTTACAGTGAAGTGCCATTTTTGGGAGAGCCTGAATCATCACAATCAAGATTGTTTGGAATGATTTGATAGAGTTGTGATTAAGGAGTGTGAAATTCGTGACAAGACTACAAATCAGTGCTTGTTACTCTCTTTTGGGTGTGGTTTCTACCTGAGAGACTAAAGAAGAACTCAAGAAGAACTCAAGAAGAACTAAGATTGTTACTTTGCTTCGTATTTGACCAATTCTAACTCATATCTTTGCGAGAACAAACTTTACTTACCTGATTACCGCAAAAGTGATTTTTGCCGGGTTGTCACAGACCAATTTGGTCATAGTGGGAATGGGGAATGTATAGCTTGAAGCACAGACTTGTGGAGCATTAGTGTAGGATGCACCACATGATTCATTAGAAGAGTAATCATTGCAAATTTAGCAAATCTAGCAAAAGAGGTTGTGTGGCTTGATAGGGAAGAAAGAGAAAGGATTTTGCAAGTATTTGGAGCAAAAGAATTCCTAGGCTGCATATGATTGGTTGACTAAACCTTTTTCCCACTAGGTTAAAAAGACCAAAAATTAATAATGAAATGTAAATTAGTTGGAAAGGATCTTACTCCATCAATAGACAAGTAATCTATGTTATGCATGTATACATTGCTACACAACATTGATTGCTATCAACATCATACACTATAGAAGCACAACTCACATAGAAGTCATACATGAACTCTATGTAACGCCATTTGTAGTGCCGCATCTAGATGCTCGGACACTGGAGTTCTGGTGATAGTAGTTAGAGTTATTTCAGCAGTTTCTCAAAGACTACTTTCCAATGGTTAGATTTTGTGTTTGGGGTATTGACTTCATGGTGGGACCCACCGTCACTTTGCACCGTTTGCACCATCGAGTGTGCCATCAGCGGGACCGTTAGGGTTTCAGAGCTAGCTTGAGTCTAGGGGGTATAGTTTCAAAGTGAGCTCCAGAGAGCTCACTTCTCTGATGTTGAGCCTTCGAGTTCCTGGCTATGGTGGATAGAGGCCGGCAAGCATCACCTGGAATCTCTATGCTTGAGTGGGTGTGGCTTGATTGTAATAAGTACCCAATTGTTGGCAGTTTATAGAGTGATATATCAAGTACTGATCTGTGTTGAGTTGAGTTGAGAGTGGTAAGCAATCTGATTACATCAGAGAAGTGAAGTCAGGGGGAAATTGGGTGCAAGAACTTTGAGTGTTGGTGGTATCTCCAAGCTCGGTGGATTGTTGGTAGCTCGATTCAAGTTCAGTGTTTCCCTAGTGTGTAGAAGCTTGTTCAAGTGATGCAAATTTGGCAGTTAGGCGGACGGTGTGCAAAGAAGGAGCAAATTTTGAGCAATGGTTGTGATTTTGAGCTCAGGAGGTGAAGGCAAGACCAATTTGCTATGAGTTGGGCTCAGGAAGTCAAATTGAAGGTGGAGTTGGGAAGCTCTTCTCATGAATTTGTGATTTGGAAAAACCTGTGTTGTCAATTTGGCTCAAGTGGAAAGTTAGCGGGGGATTTGGCGGACATCCAACTTTAGGGTTTATGTTAGATTTTATGTCAGATTTTGGTTGGGATTTACATCAGATTTTGGCCAAATTTGGAGGAGTTTTTGCTATTTGGCCAGATTTGGATGAGTTTTGCTAGTTTGGAGGACTTTTGTAGATTTGGAGAAGTTTCACCAATTTTAGAGGAGGTTCGAAGTGGCAACAAGAAAGGCCTCATTTGGCTGAATTTTGGCGTTTCAAGGTATAGGGCTGTGGGCTATGAGAGGCTATGAATGCCTAAAAGCTAGCTTGCTGGCGTGAGGCTAGCTAGTTTAGAGTAGATCTTGGTCATTGGTTGGCAAAATCTGTCTTTCCTGCTAGATTGTGCGTAATAGGGTTTGACCGCTAGATCTCTTGTTCCTAGACTGGTGCCCTAGCTAACTGGTCCACCCTCACTTGTTGTCATAGTGAATGTGCCATTGTTATCTATACACATGTAGCTTTGGCTAGGAGAGGCAGTTTGATCCTATTCTTGGTGATCCTGGTAGCTTAGGACTTAGATACAAACTTCTCTTATGTCAAATGCCAAATGGTGGCAAAGTCAGTCCCGTGTTGTGTTATGAGATGGAGAGTTTTTGTTTAGATTTCTTGTGATTGGACCCCCTCCATTCTTTGCTTCCTATTTGTGCACCACATTTGTGTTAGGTGCCCTGACTTTTGAGCGTTGGTGCTCTGGTGTGCTCTCGGTGGTGAGGCTGGAGTGATGACCAATCAGACTACCTTTGTTTCTCTTTGGTGAGGCAATAAGTGATGACCTGTAGACCATGAGAGTGCGTGTTATGATAGCAGGTTACAGGTTGCCCTTTCTCCTAGTGTAGTTATCTCGGTTAGAGTTACAATAATGGGTGGCACTTGGTGGTGTTGGCACTTGGTGGGGCACTTGCGGTTGCGACTTGCTATTGCAGTTGGTGGTTCGGGTTTGTTGTTGCAGTTACTTGGTCAGGACGGAGTTCTTTGGGGATTCTAGAGGAGTTAGCTCTGCAGTATGCAGTGGGTTTACACGGAGTGGTGCTTGGTATCAGCCTGTATCTCAAGTCTCAATGACCGAGGAGATTGACTCTGAGTTGGAGTTTGACACAAGAGCTGATTCAGTTGAAAGTGCACTTGGTGTGTCCGCACCGTTGTTGTGGGATATGGACAAGATTTATGGGGCCTCCAAAGGCCCTAGATGTTACTTTGGTACAATGGGTACCATTGAGTTGGATGACTTCATCCAAGAGTTCAATAGTTGGTGTGATCTGCAGCAGATGCGGAACCCGACTTTGTTCACACCCTTCATGGCATGGAAGGGGTTGTTTCAGCACTTGGAGGGTCCTGTCACGCCATTTGTAGTTCCGCATCTAGATGCTCGGACACTGGAGTTCCAGTGATGGTAGTTAGAGTTATTCTAGCTGTTTCTCAGGGACTACTTTCCGACGGTTGGATTTCGTGTTCGGGGTACTGACTTCACGGTGGGGCCCACCGTCACTTTGCACCGTTTGCACCGTCGAGTGTGCCGTCAGCGGGACCGTTAGGGTTTCAGGGCTAGCTCGAGTCCAGGGGGTATAGTTTTGAAGTGAGCTCCAGAGAGCTCACTTCTCTGATGTTGAGCCTTCGAGTTCCTGGCTATGGTGGACAGAGGCCGGCGAGCGTCACCTGGATTCTCTATGCTTGAGTGGGTGTGGCTTGACTGTAATCAGAGCCCAGTTGTTGGCAGTTTATAGAGTGACAGATCAAGTACTGATCTGAGTTGAGTTGAGTTGAAGTGTTAAGCAATCTGATTACATCAAAGAAGTGAAGTCAGGGGGAAATCGGGTGCAGGAACGTTGAGTGTTGGTGGTATCTCCAAGCTCGGTAGATCGTGGTAGCTCGATTCAGGTTTTGTGTTTCCCTAGTGTGTAGAAGCTCGTGTAGTTGATGCAAATTTGGCAGTTAGGCGGACGGTGTGCGGAAGCGCTGGCCAAATTTCGAGCAAAGAAGGAGCAATTTTCGAGTAGTGTTGTGATTTTGAGCTCAGGAGGTGAAGGCAGGACCAATTTGCTGCGAGTTGGGCTCAGAAAGTGAAATTGAAGGTGGAGTTGGAAAGCTCTTCTCATGAAATTGTGATTTGGAAAAACCCGTTTTGTCAATTTGGCTCGAGTGGAAAGTTAGCGGGGGATTTGGCGGACATCCATCTTTAGGGTTTACGTCAGATTTATGTCAGATTTTGGGCCAGAATTGGAGGAGTTTTGCTGTTTGGCCAGATTTGGAGAAGTTTCACTAGTTTGGAGGAGTTTTGCAGATTTGGAGAAGTTTCGCCAATTTTGGAGGAGGTTCGAAGTGGCAACAAGAAAGGCCTCATTTGGCTGAATTTCGGCGTTTTGAGGTTTCGAGGCATAGGGCTGTGGGCTATGAGAGGCTACGAAGGCCTAGAAGGGCCAGCAAGCCAGCTTGCTGGCGTGAGGCTAGCTAGTTTAGTGTAGATCTTGGTCATTGGTTGGCAAAATCTGCCTTTCTTGCTAGATTGTGCGCAACAAGGTTTGACCCCTAGATCTCTTGTTCCTAGACTGGTGCCCTAGCCAACTGGTCCACCCTCACTTGTTGTCATAGTGACTATGCCACTGTTATCTATACACATGTAACTTTGGCTAGGAGAGGCAGTTTGATCCCATTCTTGGTGATCCTGGTAGCTTAGGACTTAGATACGAACTACTCTTATGTCAAATGCCAAATGGTGGCAGAGTCAGTCCCGTGTTGTGTTATGAGATGGAGGGTTTTCGTTTAGATTTCTTGTGATTGGATCCCCTCCATTCTCTACTTCCTGTTTGTGCACCACGTTTGTGTGAGGTGCCTTGACTTTTGAGCGTTGGTGCTCTGGTGTGCTCTCGGTGGTGAGGCTGGAGTGATGACCAGTCAGACTACCTTTGTTTCTCTCCGGTGAGGCAGGAAGTGATGACCTGCAGACCGTGAGAGTGCGTGTTATGATGGCAGGTTACAGGTTGCCCTTCCCCTAGTGTAGTTATCTCGGTTAGAGTTACATTAGTGGGTGGTGTCTAGTTGGTGTTGGCACTTGGTGGGGCACTTGCAGTTGCGACTTGCGGTTGCAGTTGGTGGTTCGGGTTTGCTGTTGCAATTACGTGGTCATGATGGAGTTCTTTGGAGATTCCAGAGGAGTTAGCCATGCAGTACGCAGTGGGTTTACTCGGAGTGGTGCTCGGTATCAGCATGTATCTCAGGTCCCAGTGAGGGAGGAGATTGACTCTGAGTTGGAGTTTGACACAGGAGCTGATTCAGTTGAGAGTGCACTTGGTGTGTCCGCACCGTTGTTGTGGGACATGGATGAGATTTATGGGGCCTCCAAAGGGCCTAGGCGTTACTCTGGTACAATGGGTACTATTGAGTTGGATGATTTCATCCAAGAGTTCGATAGTTGGTGTGATCTGCAGCAGATGCGGAACCCGACTTTGTTCACACCCTTCATGGCATGGAAGAAGTTGTTTCAGCACTTGGAGGGTCCACCGATGGACGACTACCATGAGTTCAGGAGAGCTCATTTGGAGGAGATTGAGTTATGGAGACAGTATTGGTCTCCTCACTATGTCTCCATCACTTCAGGCTCGGTGGCCAGGAGTAGATCGGCTATACCTACGAGTTCTAGCTCGAGTAGTGTGGGTGGAGCTAGTGGAGGTGCACTAGCTGGAGATAGTGCTACTACGAGTGGAGGTACCGCTGCAGGAGGTGGTGTGGTACCGGGGTTTAACCCCATGGTTGAGTTCTTCCTATGTTTGAGGCAGAACTACCAGGGAGTGCGGACTGACAAGTTGAGGAGCTTGCAGGAGTTCTAGCGGAAGGCTAGAGAGAGCCTACGCGAGGCATACACTCGCATGAGGCGGCTGATCAGTTTCATTCAGGGAGTTACTGAGGCCCAGGCAGTCCAGTTTTGGTATGGGATACTGGACAGGGAGTTGCGACGTAGAGTTCGTGATGCTACATTGTTGCAGGCTACTTCGCCCACTTTGGCAGTAGTCTTTGGTTTGGCTGAGCGTATTGAGCTCAACATGGTGGAGGAGAGAGTGGTGACAGCTGGATTTGGTAGAGAGACCTCATCCACGGTTGTGACTTCTTCTAGAGTGCAGCAGAGTGCACCACGCCCAGTTGGTTTTCGAGGATAGGGTGGACAGCCTAGATCCTATGGAGCGAGTGGAGGGCCTAGTGGAGTTAGACCCTTACCCTCATTTTCGGGTCAGCAGCAGCCAGTGAGTGGTGGTGTTGCTTGTTGGACTTGTGGTGGACCTCACCATAGGAGAGAGTGTACTCAGGGCAGCGGACCTGATACCTCTGGTGCATCACAGCCAGCACAGAGGCAGTGTGAGCATTGCCACAGATTTGGTCACACTAGTGACCGGTGTTTTGACCTACACCCGGAGTTACGGAGTGGTAGGGCTGCTATGGCAGGTAGTAGAGGAGCTCCAGTTCATGGAGGACGAGGTGGTAGAGGTGGTGGTAGAGGATCTACACCTAGTAGGGGTGCAGTACCTGCTCTTACTTTTGACACAGCTATGGCTACTCGAATTGAGCAGTTGGAGCAGAGATTGGCTAGTATGGCTATTGCTCAGAGGAGATCAGATTCGGGTGCTGAGGCTTCCACGTCATATGTTGGTGATAGAGATGCTTTGGACTTCATGTGCGGAGCAGCACAGGTGGATGCATCTGCAGCAGTGACTAGGAGTGCAGTACGTGCTCCAGAGCCTAGAGGAGCATCAGTGGAGTTGGACCCACAGAGAGGAGAGGTTGGGAGACAGGTCAGACTTCCCCAGTCTTTCATGCTATCTGAGGCATTGCAGACGACATCCATGGTTCCTAGACGTCCCAGTGCAGGTGTGGTAGGTGGTGATGGAGTACCTGCTAGTCAGCCACCTGCTACTACACAGACTGAGTCTAGCATGATGTTGGGGGCGGCTCAGCTGATTATGCGGCATCCTTTATTTTCAGCCAGTGACATGTTTACATTGGGAGTTGACCCAGCCCCAGTGTTCCGGTTGGCTGCCACGTTGTGTGAGAGTAGGGATGGTGCAGTTCCTACTACTAGAGCAGAGGTGGTTGGTAGTGGAGCTGACTTGGTTGAGGAGCATGGGATCCGTTCAGCGACCAGTGGTTTATGGCAGGCAACAGTGGCTAGATTGGAGGAGTTGCCAGCTAGACCGGCCTTTGAGAGAGCGCGGTTTACACCTGGTGTTGTCCTATTGGATAACCAGAGGGGGATTTTTTGTTTGGTGGGACCTTCAGGGAAGGTCTATACACCACAGAGAGTCTTGTTAGACTCTGGTGCGCAGCCCCTTATGTTGGGGAAGGCTACAATTGTTGGTCTGGAGTTATGGAAGACCGATGTGGAGAGGTGTCCATTTCAGATCCAGACATCTCTTGGTGGTGGTTCGACACAGTACATCACACGTGGAGAGCTTGTTGTCCAGGTTCAGCCTGGTCATCCGACTGATAGCTCGGTGGTGAGAGCTCAGGCTATTGCGACGATAGCTGAGTCATATGATGTGCTAGTTGGGGGAGCAGTGTTATACCCCATGGGTTTCAGTATTGATTATTGGGAGGAGACAGCCTCTTATAGACCTGGTTGGCAGTCTGGTGAGGGACGGGTATGTCGCCTACCAGTACGCTTTAGTAGTGGCAGTCTTGGCTCACTACAGTCCGGGACCATGGCAGCATCAGTTTTGGCTTTGAGCGGTGCAGTTACTTGGCCTGGTGACTTGTTGGAGGGGAACACCCATGCAGAGGATACTCCAGTACCAGAGGAGATCACTCGGCTATGGAGTACGAGTGGGATTGTTCCATCCACCTTGGATGTTCCATTGTGGAGTT
This sequence comes from Lunularia cruciata, assembly GCA_948567375.1. NCBI lineage: Eukaryota > Viridiplantae > Streptophyta > Marchantiopsida > Lunulariales > Lunulariaceae > Lunularia > Lunularia cruciata. The sequence continues at coordinate 59,690,027 of OX419758.1, forward strand.
CAGAGGAGGCATTGCAGCAGCATGCAGATCAGTTGGTGCAGCAGGCTTGGAGTGGAGCCTTCGTACCATCAGGGGATGAGTGTGAGGATGAGCCTCCAGAGGCGATTGCTTTGACACCTCTGGATACCACACTCATTGCTTGGCAGTATCCAGTAGAGGGGATATGTCTATTAGAGTTGTTTGGTGGGATCAGCACCGGACTAGCTGCGGTGTTACAGGCGGGTATCCGAGTACAAAGGTACTTGTATGTAGAGAGAGATGAGACTGCTAGGCGAGTCTCTCTACATCATGTGGCACACTTGGCCTATCGGTATCCGGAGTTATTACCGATGTCAGTAGTCAGAGGTTACCAGAAGGCCTTACCAGTAGACATTTCCTTACTGGGGGCGCATGACCTAGAGAGACATGGGCCTATTCACTTGGTGATTTCTGGATGGCCATGTCAGGGACATACACGTGCGGGCTGCGGTTTGGGTCTTCAGGATCCTTGTTCTGGTGTGTTTTGGGAGATGTTATGGATACTACGACATCTCCAGGTTCATCAGTCTGTTTCTCCAGCTTACCTTTTGGAGAACGTTCCATTGATGGGTGATTCTCGCACTAGAGTGGTGGCGAGTACACATCAGGTCCATTCTTGGATGGGACCTGTTGTATTGTTAGATGCAGCCAGAGTGGGATCACGGGCTCATCGTCTTTGTCTTTGGTGGACGAACCTTTTACCCAGAGAGGTTCTACAGCGTAGTTATGATGGGATTCAGCGACTAGACCACATTCTTGTTGATGATATCTTGGATGCTGGACGTCAGTCTCAGACAATGGTAGTGGCTGATAGGTCACCTATGGCAGTGGTGAATCTAGTTGGACAGCCTAGAGCTGCATTTCCCACACTCATGAGTTTCCCAGGCTCTCATGCTTTTCGAGAGGGAGGACCTGGACTTGTTTGGGACTCACAGTTACAGCAGTTGGTGGAGCCCAATGCTGATGAGAGAGAGCGTGCGATGGGTTTTCGCACCGGTATTACCGCTGTTCCAGCAGTGTCAGAGGCATCCAGGCGTCAAGTGTTAGGTCAGGCTATGGACCTGAACTGTTTGACCTGAACTATTTGACCTGGATTGTGAGCCTTGGTTTGGCAAAGCAGCGTAGGATGCGCTTGATAGGCATCACCACTCGGACACTTGTGAGCCCTGTGCCTATCGAGACGATTCAGGCACATGCTGGGGGCGATGGACCGAGTGGACATGGTATTCTTGGGACACATCCAGTAGCTACTAGGGAGAGTGGTCTACTTGGAGTCCATCCAGGTGGCGTGGGCTACTTGGATTACACCCTTGGTCCACATGGGATGCAGCCAGAGGACGTATGGAGCTTGCAACCAGAGTGGAGGGAGTTTTTCACACAGAGGTTGGGACCTCTAGTGGTCGGGAGCATGACACCATTGCTCCCAAGGGCCCAGTGTAGCAGCCAGTCAGTACGTCTTCCACTCCTACTACAGTTACAGAGGATACTTGGGAGCCAGATCTTGGACCCAAGCTTATTGGAGAGGAAAGACGGAGGGTTTGGAGGTTCTTGAGGAGTCACACGAGTTGTTTTGCCTTCAGTATGAAGGATTTGGGTGCTCTGAAGGGACCTGGTATACGGATTGAGCTGACTAGCGATACACCTGTTTTCCGACGTCCTTATCGATATAGTGAGATGGAGAGGACATTGATTCAGAGCCGGAGTAGTGACCTTTTTGAGGCTGGTTTGGTGGAGATTTCACATGGAGAGAATGCATCAGCGACAGTGATGCCAGCCAAGAAGGATATGCATGGCAACTATACAGATAGGCGGATGTGTGGAGATTACCGTCCTATCAACCGACAGACCAGGGCTGATCGGTATGCCATGCCTACACCGGAGGAGATTTTTGATGCGATTGGGCATGCAAAGGTCTTCAGTACTTTGGATCTTCGAGCGGGATATCATCAGTTGCCAATCAGGGAGGAAGATAAGTCCAAGACAGCATTTTGGGCTATTGATCCTCACGGCAAGGATGTGTTATATCAGTGGAGGTTCTTACCATTTGGGTTGAAGAACGCTCTTGGTGAGTTCCAGAGGGTCATGGATAGGATCCTAGCTGGACTGGATTTTGCTTGGTGCTATATTGATGACATTTTGGTGTATAGCACTACTGTGGAGGAGCATGAGAGACAGTTGTTGGAGGTGTTTGAGAGGTTGAGATCTCATGGACTCAAATTACATCCTGGGAAGTGTAGGTTCTTCCATGAGCAGGTTGAGTATTTGGGTCACACTATCTATCCCGGAGGACTTGGTGTTCAGCAGACCAAGGTGGAGGCTATTGCACGTATTCCTCGGCCTACGGATGTGAGCAGAGTGCGAGCATTCCTTGGGTTGGCGAACTTCTATCGCCGCTATGTTAGAGGATTTAGTGCCATTGCCAAGGCCTTGACGAAGCTGACCAAGCTTACACAGGAGTGGTGTTGGGGAGATGAGCAGGAGAGAGTTTTTGTAGAGCTCAAGGAGAGGTTGACATCTGCTCCTATTTTGAGGAGACCGATCAGGGGACGACCATTTCAGGTTCACACTGATTGGAGTATGTTGGGGCTTGGAGCGGTGCTCACCCAACATGATGATGAGGAGAAGGAGTTTGTGGTGGCCTATGCTAGTCGCTCCAACAATTCAGCGGAGGCGAAGTATAGTTCATATGAGGGAGAGTGCTTGGCAGCAGTTTGGGCAGTAGCACATTTCCGATGTTACCTATTTGGTAACCCCTTCACTCTCATCACTGATCATCAGCCGCTGAAGTGGTTGATGGAGTCCAACAAGCTTTCAAGGAAGCTTGCACGATGGGCCTTGATTTTACAGGAGTATGATTTCACGGTTGTTCACAGACCTGGAGTGGTGAACCGTGATGCAAATGGGTTGAGTAGAAACCCATGTCCCAGCCAGCAGGATCAGACCGGAGCACGTTGGCATGGTGAGACAGATGAGGAGATGGTGCCAGGTTGGCATGCATCAGCCTTTCTGTGTATATTTGCAGAGACATTGGTGGTATCTCTCTCAGCGCATACAGGAGGAGTTATTGAGGTCACAGATCCAGAGAGTGAAGATATTGGTACAGTTCAGCGAGACATTCATGATGATGTCTTAGTGATGGACTATCTTCGCATTGGTGTTGTGGGTGGCACAGTTGGGGCCAAGGAGAGAGACCATGTTCTTTAGCGAGCCAGACGGTTCAGATTGGAGGGTAGACACCTTTTGCGTGTATGGGAGGATGGTAGAATGCGAGTAGTACCACTTCCATCACAGAGACCACAGTTGGTCCATCATGCTCATGAGGAGCTAGGACATTTTGGAGTAAAGCATACATATAGCTTACTCCAGAGTCATTATTGGTGGCGCGGTATGCAGATCGAGGTACAGCAGTTTGTTGCCAGATGTGTGGTTTGTGACCGAGTAAGAGCATCATTCAATGCTCCTACGCCACAGTTACACCCATTACCTATCATGGGATTGGGTTACCGTTGGAGTTTGGACTTCGCCGGACCTTTACCGCTGACTGTGAGCATCATCGGTATGTTTTGGTGATGGTGGAGCACTTCTCCAAGTGGATTGAGTTGGTGGCACTTCCTGACAAGTCTAGTGAAGGGATAGCTTACTCGTTCCTGGATCGAGTTCTTAGTCATTTTGGTGCACCAGCTGAGGTTTTGATTGATCAGGGTACAGAGTTCTTGGGAGAGTTTCAGGTCTTGTGTGACAAGGCTTTGATTGATCATCGTACTACATCTCGAGATCACCTTGAGGCAGATGACTTAGCAGAGAGAGTGGTTCAGACGGTGAAGAGAGGATTGCGAAAGTATGGTTTGCAGAGAGGCCACTTGGGAGATTGGGATCTCCAGTTACCTTGGTTGGCCATGGGCTATCGGTTCAGCCGGCAAGCCTCCTTAGCATCCTTCTCTCCATACTTTCTACTCTATGGACGAGATCCAGATTTACCTACAGCCATTCGTCGAGATGCTACTGTAGTTTTGGACTTGGATGACCCTGATGTATGGATGAGCGCATGTTCTCAGCGGGCAGAGATCTTTCGGAGAGTGATGCCGATGGCCTTCACTTCACGGTGGGGCCCACCATCACTTTGCACCGTTTGCACCGTCGAGTGTGCCGTCAGCGGGACCGTTAGGGTTTCAGGGCTAGCTCGAGTCCAAGAGGTATAGTTTTGAAGTGAGCTCCAGAGAGCTCACTTCTCTGATGTTGAGCCTTCGAGTTCCTGGCTATGGTGGACAGAGGCCGGCGAGCGTCACCTGGATTCTCTATGCTTGAGTGGGTGTGGTTTGACTGTTATCAGTGCCCAGTTGTTGGCAGTTTATAGAGTGACAGATCAAGTACTGATCTGAGTTGAGTTGAGTTGAAGTGTTAAGCAATCTGATTATTGTGGCACTTTAGAGTCTATGTATGACTTATGTGTGAGTTGTGCTTTTATAGTGTATGATGTTGACAGCGATGTATGTTGTGTAGCGATGTATATACGCACGACAGTCCACCAATGGATGACTACCATGAGTTCAGGAGAGCTCATTTGGAGGAGATTGAGTTATGGAGACAATATTAGTCTCCACACTACGTCTCCATCACTTCAGGCTCGGTGGCCAGGAGTAGATCGGCTGTAACTACGAGTTCTAGCTCGAGTAGTGTGGGTGGAGCTAGTGCAGGTGCACTAGCTGGAGATAGTTCTACTACGAGTGGAGGTACCGCTGCAGGAGGTGGTGTGGTACCGGGGTTTAACCCCATGGTGGAGTTCTTCCTATGTTTGAGGCAGAACTACCAGGGAGTGCGGACTGTAACACCCATTTGTGCATGTATGTGGTATTGTGATATTTAGCTTGGTATTACAAGTACTTAAGAGATATTATTTATATAGAGCTAAAGGATAGTTCTATATTAGTCATGGTTAGCTAAAGTTATTCATAGCTAAGATAGAGGGGACTTTACTTTAGAGGAAGTAGAAAAGATGAGCACCACTATTTTGGATTTTAGTGTGTTGACTTGGTATTATTCCTAGGTGTTTGGCTTTTAGGAAAGAGTTGTGAACTCTTGGGCCCGCAAGCCTTTTTGTTTTGGATTCTTCTTTAGTCCAAGGATAGCCCATGTGAAGGAATCCTTGACTTAGTGGTTGGGTCAAGATAAGACCACATGCTTAGGGGAATATGCCCATGTGAATGGATATTCCTTTCTACTTTTTGATTTTACTTGACTTTTAGTCTAGTAACTTGAGTTACTATGGTAATTAGAAACTTTGGTACATAACTATTTCACAAGTATATAAACAAGGGGTGAGGAAGTACTGATCATCCTTTCATTTGCAACTATCTCTCTCTCATTGAGTTCTCTAGTGAGCAATGTCTTGAGTCTTGGAGTGTTAGCCTTGGAGGAGTATGATGGAGTTCGGGTTCCTTGCCTTCTTAGTCCATAGTGTGTTACCATAATAGCCATCAGAGGTTCATCCTAAGTGAGAGACAGGCCGGCTCACATTTTTGGTTCCGTAACCGGGACCTCTCTAGAAGGCAAGATAATGTTCCGCATTCAATTCTACATTAGGCAGAAGGAGGCTATGAGAGCTCACTTGGAGAGAACATTAGGAGAGGAGAGGGCTGAACTTATGTTAGAGAACCAAGATCCATTTGTATACCCTGTAGTTCATTATGATGTCTTTGAAGTGATTTTGTACATCTTGTACACATGGGAGGAATTGGAGAGATTGTGTGAGGTGGATTGCAAATTTTGGGGATTAAGGTGATTTTGGGCAAAATCTCACGTTTGAGATCTAGACTTGAAATTTCTACACATGATAGCTTGGGTTATCTTTGAGTTAGCACACTTGAAATTATTGTGAGAGCTACTATGCGCATTGGGCTAGAATTTTTGAAAGTTGATAGGGTAAACTGCTCCCGCAACTGCATGCTCTCTGGAAAATTGTACAGAGTCTGCCATTTCTTCAATTTTCAGCAAATTTTCCTGAACATTTCCAAGAAAATTCAGTGCATTGTATCCTACTTGCTGCCACAAAAAGTAGAGAGACATCGTTCTTGCGCAGGGAGTTATGAGTTTTTGAAGTGAGGGGGTGGTTTTGAGACCAAATCTCAAATATGTGTGCTGAATAGAAAGGTGACTAGGCCAAATGGCTCAATGAAAAGATCTGATATTTTGCAGGGAGGGACGCCCTAGACTTGTGATCAAGTGTGCAAAATTTCAGAGGATTGTGACGTACAGATTGGGAGATTTGAGTGACATTGTGAGAAAGGGTCAATTCTGCAGAGTGGAGATTTCATGCATGAGGAGTTTGAGATCAACAAAAAGCATGTTTGAGTGTTTAGATTCATCTTGGGAACATAAGGCGTCACAAGAGTGGAAATTGAGATTATGCAAGTTTCCCCAAGGGTTTGAGGTGATTGTAGGGGTGGATTTGAGGAAAAGAGAGTTTACAATAGAATTTGAAGAGAGTGTTTAGAGGATCCAAAAACCTACACCACTTAGAGGAAAGAGTGAGTCTAAGTGCTTTCTATGTGGAGAGAAGGGACATAAGGCAAGTTCATGTCCATTGACCTTTGAGAGCAAGAGATTGAGGGAAAGGAGAGGCTTACTTGACTTGGGTTTGCATGTTGGACCTTCTTCACCAAGATTAGGAGGGAGAAGATCTAAGACCAAGGAGTTGTGTGAGGTTTGTGGAGTGGAAGGACTTCCAAAAGGACATGAGTGTAGTGGAGTAAAAGCACTTTTGGAGACTTTGGTAAAGGATTTTGGAGAGAGTCTTAGTACAACTACAGAAATACTACCACCTTCATCAACTAGTTCTCAAGATTAGTGATGGAGATAATCTTTCAACTTATGGATAAACTATCCATGAGAGTTAGATTAATATGCACTCTAGGATTTGATGTTGCTATAGAAATTTTGGAGCAACCTGAACCTTTTGTGTTCCCTAGAGTGGATTATTCTCAGATGGTGTTAGTCATGTATATAATTTATTAGTAATAGAGTGAGAGAAAAGAAAAGAGAAAAGAAAGATAGTGAGAGGTTAAGATGGGGACACTTCTGGTTTTCTTTGGCAAGGATGGAGAAGATATGGAGGCCTTTGTGAGAGACTTCAAGAGAGCTTGCATAAGAAACAATGAGAGGAGGAAGAATGAGTGGGCCTCATTATTACCAGATTTCTTTGAGGATGCAGCACTTACATGGTATGAGTCAAAATACCAAAAGAAAGATAGGAGAGATGGGGAAGAGGAGTCTTGGGAGACTTTGACTTCAGCACTCATTGAGAACTTTCTTTCTGATGAGAGTTATGAGAGATTGATGAGTGAGGTTACATTTCTCAAGCAAGGAGAAGGAGAGAAAGTCAAAGTCTATGTGGAAAGAGTGGAAAAGTTAGAGTCCAGATTTCGCATAGTGTTGAGGAAGGGTGGGGATGATATGGACACTACAATGATTGGCATAGGGGCCATGTTCACCAAGAATTTTGTGGGAGGGTTGAGACCACAAATTAGAAGTAAGGTGAGATATGAGAAACCTTCTTCCAAGGTTGAAGCTATCAAGATCGCAATTCGTATGGAGGAGAGTTTGGAAGGAGATGAGAGTGATTTGGTGGTAAAGGAGGTTGTGCATCCTCCTCAAGGCTACAAGTATGGTGGAACTTCTGATACTTGGGTGACAAGGGTTGCACCACAAGTAGTGGTTACTCCAGTTCTTTCACCTCCACCAAAAGATCCACTTCAAACCATCACAAAACAACTTGCGGATCTCAAGATCAATGTGGTGCAACTATGGGAGAAGAGAGAGGTGGATCAGAATGTAGGGAGAGGGACTAGGAGTAAGGGAAACTATCCATAGAGGAGGCCAACCAACCAACAATTTCAATGATAGAAATTGTTTTGGTTGTGGAGGAAGAGGCCATATCCAAAGGAATTGCCCAAATTCCACTTACCATGGAGGAAGGGGTTATGAGAGAGCCAATAGAGGGAAAGAGGGAGGTAGTGAAACCCAAGTGGCTCCTAATCCCAACAAAGGTAAGGGGATAGCATACATAGATGTGGTTGAGAGCAAGTATAAGAAGGGAGAGTGCTCAAACACCAAGGGTCTTAATTTGGAGCTTTTGGCACAAGAGAAGAAGAGAGCTCATTTTGCAGAGGATGTTCACTCTTCTCAAGGATTCACTCCAAGCAAGGATACTCCTATGTCTACTAGGAGCACTCGCACCTCAACACCATCAACAACAAAGACTCCAAGGAAGAAGTTGGGGATGGAGGACTTCTTGATCTCAAAGCAACAATGGAACTACAATGTGTTGGAGGATGTTGGTAGTCACAAGGCTAACATCACAGTGGGCCAATTAATTGCTTTGAACCCTACCTTGAGAAAGGAGCTTAGAGGTGGTTTGAGTTCTACAAGGAGCAAGAGGAAGAAGAAGGCAAAAGCTCCAGTATCAATGGGGGTGGTGGATGCCAAACCAGCACCATGGGAGGCTTGTGAATATGCCTCTAAGATTAATGTGAGAGTGAATGGTCACAACATCAAGGATGCATTGGTTGATGGAGGATCAGCAGTGAATGCCATGTCAGAAAGGTTGATGAAGAAGTTGGGTATGATACCCTCAAGACCTTCAACATTTGTGGTGAGCATGGCAAACAAGCAACAAGTTCGACCAATAGGGATGATGGATAAAGTGGTAGTTTCAGTTATGGGAGTTCAAAATCTCATGACTTTCCAAGTCTTGAAGGATTCAAGCTATGACTTACTTCTTGGGAGGCCATGGTTGAGAGCAACACGCACAACTGATCAATGGCACAAAGGGTACTTGAGGATTGGGCCATCAATCCATAGAGTCACAGTTCCTGTGACTAACACCACCAACACTTCACATTCAGATACACCATCTTCTCATTATTGTGAATCAGATTCTGACGAAGGAGCTTCAGGTATGGACACAAGCATGGAAGAGGAGACTTCCACGGAGCAGGATGAATCTGAATCTGATTCAGATGTGTATCCTTTGTATGCTATGGATTTTGCACCTAAGCCAGAGGTTTTGAAGGACCCAGAAAAATCACCATTGACACTTGAGGAGGTAGAGAGAAGGTTATCTACCCTCAAGTATGGCCCAAATGTTATCAAGGAGTAGAAGGTGAGATTTGAGGAGATTTTCTGCAAGGTCATCCATGTGTTTGCTTTTAGTTACAAGGATTTGAAGGAAGTCACCTTGGAGGAGCACAAGATAGAGGAAGAGTCACATGCAAGACCAATCCGCCAAAAGCAACGTCGCATTAGCCCACCAATATCTTTGGTTGTGAAGGAGGAAATTGATAAGCTCAAGGAGGCTGGATTTATCTTTGAGGTAGAGAATTCAAAATGGGTGTCTCTAATTTTCATTGTGAAGAAAAAGAATGGCAAACTTTGGGTATGTGTGGATTACAAGAAGCTCAATGTTGTTACCACAAAGGACTACTACCTATTGCCATTCATTGATGAGATCTTGGAGGAGGTTGCAGGTCATGAGAGGTACAATTTTGGAGATGGTTATAGTGGATATAACCAAATCAAGATTGCACCAAAGCATCAACAACTCACCACATTCACCACACCTTGGGGAACTTACGCTTTCAAGGTCATGCCTTTTGGGCTTTGCAATGCTCCAGCCACATTCCAATGGTTCATGAACAAGGTATTTGAACCTTTCATTGGGAAATTTGTGAGAGACTTCATTGATGACTTTTGTGTCTATGGGAGCAAGGAGGAGCACTTTGAGCACCTAATCAAAGTCTTGCAACGCTTGGATGAGGCAAATGCATCACTCAACCCAGAGAAGTGCATTTTTGGATGTGAAGAAGGTCTACTTTTGGGGCACATCATCTCCAAGGATGGAATAGCAGTTGATCCTGAGAAGGTGAGGAAAATCTCAGACCTTCCATTCCCTTCAAGCTTGACAAAGTTATGCCAATTCTTGGGAATGGTTGGGTACTATAGGAGGTTCATCTTCTCATTTTCCAACAAGGCTTATGCATTGACCATCTACATGAAGAAGGGTGTAGATTACATGGTGATTTTGGAAGACAAGGAGGCTCTCAAAGCTTTTGAGGAGTTCAAGCAATCCCTTGTTGTAGCTCCAATTCTTGCTAAACCTGATTGGAGTAAGCCTTTCATCCTCTACACTGATGCTTCTAATGTAGCTATAGGATGCACTCTTAGTCAATTAGACCAAGATGGGCATGATCATCCAATAGCTTATGCTAGTAGGCAGATGGTTTCAGCAAAGAAGAACTACTCTGTCACGGAGAGAGAAGGGTTGGCAGTGATCTTTGGTCTCAAGAAGTTTAGACACTACTTGATTGGAGGGAAAGCCACCATTGTCACGGATCACAAGGCTTTGAAGTACATCTTCAACAAGCCTAATGTTGAAGGGAGACTAGCAAGGTGGATGATACTCTTGTCTGAGTATGACTACACAATTGAGGATAGGCCAGGAAAGAAACATGCAAATGCTGATTTGTTATCTAGAGCCTATGATCATGATGGAGATGAGCTAGTAGATGATTCCTTCCCGGATGAGGAGCTCATGACAATCTCAGTCACTCAAGAGATTCCAATGGAGTACAAGGAGATTGTGGATTTTGTGACAAGAGGTAACTATTCAGAAGGGATGCATGCTAGGGAGAGGAAGGCCCTTGCAGCAAGATCTAGACCTTACACAATGGTGGAGGATATTCTTTTTCACCAAGGAGCAGATGGTCTACTTCAAAGAGCAGTGGGTAAGGAAGAGTCTATCCTACTCATAAAGGAGTCTCATGAAGGTTTAGTATGTGGAAGACACTTTGCATGAAAGGTGACTGCTTTCAAGATTCTAGATGCAGGTTACCATTGGAGAGGGATTTTCAAGGATTGTCTTGATTATTGCAAAACTTGTCATGTTTGTCAAGCTTTTGCTAGAAAGTCTACATCCACTCCACCACTTAGATCAATTCCATTGCTAGGACCTTTTGAGAAGTGGGGAATTGATTTTGTAGGTCCTCTCAATAGAACCCCAAGGAACAATCGGTACATTGTGGTAGTTACTGATTACCTTACCAAGTGGGTTGAGGCTAGACCATTGAGGGACAAGAATGAAGATGAAGTGGGTAGATTTCTTTATGAACGCATTATCACTAGGTTTGGATGCCCTTTGGAGTTGGTTTCTAATAGAGGAGGAGAGTTTACAGGAAGCATTACTACAGCCATGCTACAACATTTCTCTATCACACATAGAGTAACTACATCCTATAAGCCAAATTCCAATGGCTTGGAAGAGAGAACCAATCAGACCTTGTGCATGATGTTGGCCAAAGATGCAGAAATGGAGGGGTCTAAACATCATTGGGACAAGAGGATTCATGCAATTTTGTGGGAGTATAGGACAACCATGAAGACTTCCACCGGATATTCTCCATTCCAATTGGTGTATGGTACTGATTCTACCTTACCTATTCACTTTGATCTTCCTACCTTCCAAAGCATTCATAGGAGATTGAAGAAAGCACAAGGAGGTGATGCAGAGAAGTCAAGGAAGGATCAACTCATGGGGTTGGAAGAGGCAAGAGCAATTGCTATGGTTTGAGTGGAGCAAGCCCAAAGGAAACAAAAGGAGAGCTATGACAAGAGGCAAGGCAAGAAGAAGGTGGGGCCTTTCAAAGAAGGTGATTGGGTAATGTTGTTTGATTCCATTCGATTCAAGAGAGTGCAAAAGAAGTTTTTGCCTAAGTACTTTGGACCTTTCATAGTAGAGAAGGTGTGGGGCAATTACACCTATGATCTCAAGGAGTTGGGAGGAAGACACTTTGATAGGATTAACCATGATAAGTTGAAGATGTACCATAGAAGGTAGAGAGACCTTCACTTTGAGGACAAAGTGAAAACTTAGTCCGGGGGTAAATGTAACACCCATTTGTGCATGTGTGTGGTATTGTGATATTTAGCTTGGTATTACAAGTACTTAAGAGATATTATTTATATAGAGATAAAGGATGGTTCTATATTAGTCATGGTTAGCTAAAGTTAGTCATAGCTAAGATAGATGGGACCTTACTTTAGAGGAAGTAGAAAAGATGAGCACCACTATTTTGGATTTTAGTGTGTTGACTTGGTATTATTCCTAGGTGTTTGGCTTTGAGGAAAGAGTTGAGAACTCTTGGGCCCGCAAGCCTTTTTTTTTGGATTCTTCTTTAGTCCAAGGATAGCCCATGTGAAGGAATCCTTGACTTAGTGGTTGGGTCAAGATAAGACTACATGCTTAGGGGAATATGCCCATGTGAATGGATATTCCTTTCTACTTTTTGACTTGACTTGACTTTTAGTCTAGTAACTTGAGTTACTTTGGTAATTAGTAACTTTGGTACGTAACTATTTCACAAGTATATAAACAAGGGGTGAGGAGGTACTCATCATCCTTTCATTTGCAACTATCTCTCTCATTGAGTTCTCTAGTGAGCAATGTCTTGAGTCTTGGAGTGTTAGTCTTGGAGGAGTATGATGGAGTTTGGGTTCCTTGCCTTCTTAGTCCATGGTGCGCTACCATAATAGCCATCAGAGGTTCATCTTGAGTGAGAGACAGGCCGGCTCACAGGTCAAGATAAGACCACATGCTTAGGGGAATATGCCCATGTGAATGGATATTCCTTTCTACTTTTTGACTTTACTTGACTTTTAGTCTAGTAACTTTGGTACGTAACTATTTCATAAGTATATAAACAAGGGGTGAGGAGGTACTCATCATCCTTTCATTTGCAACTATCTCTCTCTCATTGAGTTCTCTAGTAAGCAATGTCTTGAGTCTTGGAGTGTTAGCCTTGGAGGAGTATGATGGAGTTTGGGTTCCTTGCCTTCTTAGTCCATGGTGCGCTACCATAATAGCCATCAGAGGTTCATCTTGAGTGAGAGACAGGCCGGCTCATAGGACAAACAAGCTGAGGAGCTTGTAGGAGTTCCAACGGAAGGCTAGAGATAGCCTATGCGAGGCATACACTCGCATGAGGCGGCTGATCAGTTTCACTCAGGGAGTTATTGAGGCCCCGGCAGTCCAGTTTTGGTATGGGATACTGGACAGGGAGTTGCAATGTAGAGTTCATGATACTATGCTATTATAGGCTACTTCGCCCACTTTGGCAGTGGTCTTTGGTTTGGTTGAGCGTGTAGAGCTCAATATGGTGGAGGAGAGAGTGGTGACATCTAGATTTGGTAGGGAGACCTCATCCACGGTTGTGACTTCTTCTAGAGTGCAGCAAAGTGCACCATGCCCAATTGGTTTTCGAGGACAAGGTGGACAGCCCAAATCCTATGGAGCGGATGGAGGGCCTAGTGGAGTTAGACCCTTACCCTCATTTTTGGGTTAGCAGCAGCCAGTGAGTGGTGGTGTTGCTTGTTGGACTTGTGGTGGACCTCACTATAGGAGAGAGTGTACTCAGGGCAGCAGACCTGATACCTCTGGTGCATCACAACCAGCACAGAGGCAATATGAGCATTGCCACAAATTTGGTCACACTAGTGATCGGTGTTTTGACCTACACCCGGACTTACAGAGTAGTAGGGCTGCTATGGCAAGTAGTAGAGGAGCTCCAGTTCATGGAAGACGAGGTGGTAGAGGTGGTGGTAGAGGATCTACACCTAGTAGGGTGCAGTACCTGCCCTTACTTCTGACACAGCTATGGCTACTTGGATTGAGCAGTTGGAGCAGAGATTGGCTAGTATGGCTATTGCTCAGAGGAGATCAGATTCGGGTGCTAAGGCTTCCACCTCATATGTTGGTGATAGAGATGCTTTGGACTTCATGTGTGGAGCAGCATAGGTGAATGCACCTGCAACAATGACTAGGAGTGCAGTACGTGCTCTAGAGCCTAGAGGGGCATTGGTGGAGTTGGACCCACAGAGAGGAGAGGTTGGGAGACAGGTCAAAACAACATACATGGTTCCTAGACGTCCCAGTGTAGGTGTGGTAGGTGGTGATGGAGTACATGAAGTACTACCTGCTAGTCAGCCACCTGCTACTACACAGACTGAGTCTAGCATGATGTTGGGGGTAGCTTAGCTGATTATGCGGCATCCTTTGTTTTTGGCCAGTGATATGTTTACATTGGTTGTTGACCCAGCCCCAGTATTCCGGTTGGCTGCCATGTTGTGTGAGAGTAGGGATGGTGCAGTTCCTACTACTAGAGGAGAGGTGGTTGGTAGTGGAGCTGACTTGGTTGAGGAGCATGGGATCCGTTCAGCGACCAGTGGTTTATGGCAGGCAATAGTGGCTAGACTGGAGGAGTTGCCAGCTAGACCAGCCTTTGAGAGAGCGTGGTTCACACCTGGTGTTGTCCTATTGGATAACCAAAAGGGGATTTTCGTTTGGTGGGACCTTCAAGGAAGGTCTATACACCACAGAGAGTCTTGTTAGACTCTGGTGCATAGCCCCTTATGTTGGGGAAGGCTGCAGTTGTCGGTCTAGAGTTACGGAAGACCGATGTGGAGAGGTGTCCATTTCAGATCCAGACATCTCTAGGTGGTGGCTCGACATAGTACATGACACATGGGGAGCTTGTTGTCCAGGTTCAGCCTGGTTATCTGACTGATAGCTCAGTGGTGAGAGCCCAGGCTATTACGACGATAGCTGAGTCATATGATGTGCTAGTTGGGGGAGCAGTGTTATACCCCATGGGTTTCAACATTGACTATTGGGAGGAGACAGCCTCTTATAGACTTGGTTGGTAGTCTGGTGAGGGATGGGTATGTCACCTACTAGTACGCTTCAGTAGTGGCAGTCTTGGCTCACTACAGTCCGAGACCATGGTAGCATCAGTTTTAGCTTTTAGTGGTGCAGTTACTTGGCCTAGTGACTTGTTGGAGGGGAACGCCCATGCAAAAGATACTCCAATACCAGAGGAGATCACTCGGCTTTGGAGTACAAGTGGGATTGTTCCATCCACCTTGGATGTTCCATTGTGGAGTTCAGAGGAGGCATTGCAGTAGCATGCAAATTAGTTGGTGCAGCAGGCTTGGAGTGGAGCCTTTGTACCATTAGGAGATGAGTGTGAGGATGAGCCTCCAGAGGCGATTGCTTTGACACCTTTAGATACCACACTCATTGCTTGGCAGTATCCAATAGAGGGGATATGCCTATTTGAGTTGTTTGGTGGGATCAGCACCGGACTAGCTGTGGTATTACAGGCGGGTATACGAGTACAAAGGTACTTGTATGTAGAGAGAGATGAGACTGCTGGGCAAGTCTCTCTACATCATGTGGCACACTTGGCCTATTGGTATCCGGAATTATTACCGATGTCAGCAGTCAGAGGTTACTAGAAGGTCCTACTAGGAGACATTTCCTTAATGGGGGTGCATGACCTAGAGAGACATAAGCCTATTCACTTGGTGATTTCTAGATGGCCATGTCAGGGACATACACGTGCTGGTAGAGGATTGGGTCTTCAGGATCCTTGTTCTGGTGTGTTTTGGGAGATATTACGGATACTACGACATCTGCATGTTCATCACTCTGTTTCTCAAGCTTACCTTTTGGAGAATGTTCCTTTGATGGGTGATTCTCGCACTAGAGTGGTGGCCAGTACACATCAGGTACATTCTTAGATGGGACCTACTGTACTGACAGATGTAGCTAGAGTAGGATCATGGGCTCATCGTCTTTGTCTTTGGTGGATGAACCTCTTACCAAAAGAGGTTCTACAGTGCGCTTATGATGGGATTCGGCGACTTGACCACATCCTTGTTGATGATATCTTGGATGTTGGGCGTCAGTCTCAGACAGTGGTAGTGGCTGATAGGTCACCTATGGCAGTGGTGAACCTAGTTAGACAGCCTAGAGCCGCATTTCCCACACTCATGAGTTTCCCAAGCTCTCATGCTTTTCAAGAAGGAGGACCTGGACTTGTTTGGGACTCACAATTACAGCAGTTGGTGGAGCCCAACGCTGATGAGAGAGAGTAGGCGATGGGTTTTCACACCGGTATTACCACTGTTCCAACAGTGTCAGAGGCATCCAAGCATCAGGTGTTAGATCAGGCTATGGACTTGAATTGTTTGACCTAGATTGTGAGCCTTGGCTTGGCAAAGCAGCGTAGGATGCGCTTGATAGGCATCACCACTCGGACACTTGTGAGCCCTGTGCCTATCGAGACAATTCAAGCACATGCTGGGGGCGATGGACCGAGTGGACATGGTATTCTTGGGACACATCTAGTAGCTACTAGGGAGAGTGGTCTACTTGGAGTCCATCCAGGTGAGCATGGGCTAATTGGATTACACCCTTGGTCCACATGGGATGCAGCTAGAGGACGTGTGAAGCTTGCAACTAGAGTGGAGGGAGTTTTTCACACAGAGGTTGGGACCTCTAGTGGTCGGGAGCATGACACTATTGCTCCCAAGGGCTCAGTGTAGCAGTCAGTCAGTACGTCTTCCACTCCTACTACAGTTACAGAGGATACTTGGGAGCCAGATCTTGGACCCAAGCTTACTGGAGAGGAAAGACAGAGGGTTTTGAGGTTCTTGAGGAGTCACATGAGTTGTTTTGCCTTCAGTATGAAAGATTTGGGTGCTCTGAAGGGACTGGGTATACGGATTGAACTGACAAGCGACACACCAATTTTCCAACGTCCTTATTGATATAGTGATATGGAAAGGACATTGATTCAGAGCCGGAGTAGTGACCTTTTTGAGGTTGGTTTGGTAGAGATTTCACATGGAGAGTATGCATCAGCGACAGTGATGCCAGCCAAGAAGGATATGCATGGCAACTATACAGATAGGCAAATGAGTGGAGATTATTGTCATATCAACCCATAGACTAGGGCTGATCAGTATGCCATGCCTACACCGTAGGAGATTGTTGATGCGATTGGGCATGCAAAGGTCTTCAGTACTTTGGATCTTCGAGCGGGATATCATCAGTTGCCGATTAGGGAGGAGGATAAGTCCAAGACAGCATTTTGGGCTATTGATCCTCATGGTAAGGATGTGTTATATCAGTGGAGGTTCTTACCATTTGGGTTAAAGAATGCTCCTATTGAGTTCCAGAGGGTCATGGATAGGATCCTAGTTGGATTGGATTTTTCTCGGTGCTATATTGATGACATTTTGGTTTATAGCACTCCTGTGAAGGAGCATGAGAGACAGATGTTGGAGGTGTTTGAGAGGTTGAGATCTCATGGACTCAAATTACATCTTGGGAAGTGTAGGTTCTTCCACAAGCAAGTTGAGTATTTGGGTCTGTGAGCCGGCCTGTCTCTCACTCAAGATGAACCTCTGATGGCTATTATGGTAGCGCACCATGGACTAAGAAGGCAAGGAACCCGAACTCCATCATACTCCTCCAAGGCTAACACTCCAAGACTCAAGACATTGCTCACTAAAGAACTCAATGAGAGAGAGATAGTTGCAAATGAAAGGATGATCAGTACCTCCTCACCCCTTGTTTATATACTTGTGAAATAGTTACGTACCAAAGTTACTAATTACTGTACTAACTCAAGTACTAGACTAAAAGTCAAGTAAAGTCAAAAAGTAAAGGGAATATCCATTCACATGGGCATATTCCCCTAAGCATGTAGTCTTATCTTGACCCAACCACTAAGTCAAGGATTCCTTCACATGGGCTATCCTTGGACTAAAGAAGAATCAAAAACAAAGAGGCTTGCGGGCCCAAGAGTTCTCAATTCTTTCCTCAAAGCCAAACACCTAGGAATAATACCAAGTCAACACACTAAAATCCAAAATAGTGGTGCTCATCTTTTCTACTTCCTCTAAAGCAAGGTCCCCTCTATCTTAGCTATGACTAACTTTAGCTAACCATGAATAATATAGAACCATCCTTTATCTCTATATAAATAATATCTCTTAAGTACTTGTAATACCAAGCTAAATATCACAATACCACACACATGCACAAATAGGTGTTACATTTATCCCCGGACTAAGTTTTCACTTTGTCCTCAAAGTGAAGGTCCCTCTACTTTCTATGGTACATCTTCAACTTATCATGGTTAATCCTATCAAAGTGTCTTCCTCCCAAACTCCTTGAGATCATAGGTGTAATTTCCCCACACCTTCTCCACTATGAAAGGTCCAAAGTACTTAGGCAAAACTTCTTTTGCACTCTCTTGAATCGAATGGAATCAAACAACATTACCCAATCAACTTCTTTGAAAGTCTCAGCCTTCTTCTTGCCTTGCTTCTTGTCATAGCTCTCCTTTTGTTTCCTTTGGGCTTGCTCCACTCAAACCATTGCAACTGCTCTTGCCTCTTCCAACTCCATGAGTTGATCCTTCCTTGACTTCTCTACATCACCTTGTTGTGCTTTCTTCAATCTCCTATGAATGCTTTGGAAGATAGGAAGATCAAAGTGAATAGGTAAGGTAGAATCAATACCATACACCAATTGAAATGGAGAATATCCGGTGGAAGTCTTCATGGTTGTCCTATACTCCCACAAAACTGCATGAATCCTCTTGTCCCAATGATGTTTAGCCCTCTCCATTTCTGCATCTTTGGCCAACATCATGCACAAGGTCTGATTGGTTCTCTCTGCCAAGCCATTGGAATTTGGCTTATAGGATGTAGTTACTCTATGTGTGATAGAGAAATGTTGTAGCATGGTTGTAGTAATGCTTCTTGTAAACTCTCCTCCTCTATCAGAAACCAACTCCAAAGGGCATCCAAACCTCATGATAATGCGTTCATAAAGAAATCTACCCACTTCATCTTCATTCTTGTCCCTCAATGGTCTAGCCTCAACCCACTTGGTAAGGTAATCAGTAACTACCACAATGTACCAATTGTTCCTTGGGGTTCTATTGAGAGGACCTACAAAATCAATTCCCCACTTCTCAAAAGGTCCTAGCAATGGAATTGATCTAAGTGGTGGAGTGGATGTCGACTTTCTAGCAAAAGCTTGACAAACATGACAATTTTTGCAACAATCAAGACAATCCTTGAAAATCCCTCTCCAATGGTAACCTGCATCTAGAATCTTGAAAGCAGTCACCTTTCCTGCAAAGTGTCTTCCACATACTAAACCTTCATGAAACTCCTTTATGAGTAGGATAGACTCTTCCTTACCCACTGCTCTTCGAAGTAGACCATCTGCTCCTTGGTGAAAAAGAATATCCTCCACCATTGTGTAAGGTCTAGATCTTGCTGCAAGGGCCTTCCTCTCCCTAGCATGCATCCCTTCTGAATAGTTACCTCTTGTCACAAAATCCATAATCTCCTTGTACTCCATTAGAACCTCTTGAGTGACTGAGATTGTCATGAGCTCCTCATCCGGGAAGGAATCATCCACTGGCTCATCTCCATCATGATCATAGGCTCTAGATAACAAATCAGCATTTGCATGTTTCTTTCTTGGCCTATCCTCAATTGTGTAGTCATACTCAGACAAGAGTATCATCCACCTTACTAGTCTTCCTTCAACATTAGGCTTGTTGAAGATGTACTTCAAAGCCTTGTGATCCGTGACAATGGTGGCTTTCCCTCCAATCAAGTAGTGTCTAAACTTCTTGAGACCAAAGATCACTGCCAACCCTTCTCTCTCCGTGACAGAGTAGTTCTTCTATGCTGAAACCATCTGCCTACTAGCATAAGCTATTGGATGATCATGCCCATCTTGGTCTAATTGACTAAGAGTGCATCCAATAGCTACATTAGAAGCATCAGTATAGAGGATGAAAGGCTTACTCCAATCAGGTTTAGCAAGAATGGGAGCTACAACAAGGGATTGCTTGAGCTCCTCAAAAGCTTTGAGAGCCTCCTTGTCCTCCAAAATCACCATGTAATCTACACCCTTCTTCATGTAGATGGTCAATGCATAAGCCTTGTTGGAAAATGAGAAGACAAACCTCCTATAGTATCCGACCATCCCCAAGAATTGGCGTAACATCCTCCAACACATTGTAGTTCCATTGTTGCTTTGAAATCAAGAAATCCTCCATCCCCAACTTCTTCCTTCAAGTCTTTGTTGTTGATGGTGTTGAGGTGCGAGTGCTCCTAGTAGACATAGGAGTATCCTTGCTTGGAGTGAATCCTTGAGAAGAGTGAACATCCTCTGCAAAACGAGCTCTCTTCTTCTCTTGTGCCAAAAGCTCCAAATTAGGACTCTTGGAGTTTGAGCACTCTCCCTTCTCATACTTGCTCTCCACCACATTTATGGATGCTATCCCCTTACCTTTGTTGGGATTAGGAGCCACTTGGGTTTCACTACCACCCTCTTTCCCTCTATTGGCTCCCTCATAACCCCTTTCTCCATGGTAAGTGGAATTTGGGCAATTCCTTTGGATATGGCCTCTTCCTCCACAACCAAAACAATTTCTATCATTGAAATTGTTGGCTGGTTGAACTCCTCTATGTGGATAGTTCCATAACTCGTAGTCAGTCTCCCTACATTCTGATCCACCTCTCTCTTCTCCCATAGTTGCACCACATTGATCTTGAGATCCGTAAGTTGTTCTGTGATGGTTTGAAGTGGATCTTTTGGTGGAGGTGCAAGAATTGGAGCAACTACTACTTGTGGTGCAACCCTTTTCACCAAAGTATCAGAAGTTCCACCATACTTGTAGCCTTGAGGAGGATGCACAACCTCCTTTACCACCAAATCACTCTCATCCTCTTCCAAACTCTCCTCCATACAAATTGCAATCTTGATAGCTTCAACCTTGGAAGAAGGTTTCTCATATCTCACCTTGCTTCTAATTTGTGATCTCAACCCTCCCACAAAATTCTTGGTGAGCATGGCCCCTATGCCAATCATTGTAGTCTCCACATCATCCCCACCCTTTCTCAATACTATGCAAAATCTGGACTCTAACTTTTCCACTCTTTCCACATAGACTCTCACTTTCTCTCCATCTCCTTGCTTGAGAAATGTAACCTCACTCATCAATCTCTCATAACTCTCATCAGGAAGAAAGTTCTCAATGAATGTTGAAGTCAAAGTCTCCCAAGACTCTTCTTGCCTATCTCTCCTCTCTCTCTTTTGGTATTCTGACTCATACCATGTAAGTGTTGCATCCTCAAAGAAATCTGGTAATAATGAGGCCCACTCATTCTTCCTCCTCTCATTGTTTCCTATGCAAGCTCTCTTGAAGTCTCTCACAAAGCCCTCCACTTCTTCTCTATCCTTCCTAAAGAAAACCGGAAGTGTCCCCATCTTAACCTCTCACTATCTTTCTTTTCTCTCAATTTTTTTTCTCTTTTCTTTTCTCTCACTCTATAACTAATAAATTATATACATGACTAACACCATCTGAGAATAATCCACTCTAGGGTACACAAAAGTTTCAGGTTGCTCCAAGATTTCTATAGCAACATCAAATCCTAGAGTGCATATTAATCTAACTCTCATGGATAATTTATCCATAACTTGAAAGATTATCTTGAGAACTAGCTGATGAAAGCGGTAGTATTTCTGTAGCTATACTAAGATTCTCTCCAAGATCCTTCACCAAAGTCTCCAAAAGTGCTTTTACTCCACTACACTCATGTCCTTTTGGAAGTCCTTCCACTCCACAAACCTCACACAACTCCTTGGTCTTAGATCTTCTCCCTCTTAATCTTGGTGAAGAAGGTCCAACATGCAAACCCAAGTCAAGTAAGCCTCTCCTTTCCCTCAATCTCTTGCTCTCAAAGGTCAATGGACATGAACTTGCCTTATGTCCCTTTTCTCCACACAGAAAGCACTTAGACTCACTCTTTCCTCCAAGTGGTGTAGGTTTTTGGATCCTCTCAACACTCTCTTCAAATTCTATTATAGACTCTCTTTTCCTCAAATCCACCCCTAAAATCACCTCAAACCCTTGGGGAATCTTGCATAATCTCAATTTCCACTCTTGATGACCTTCTATGTTCCCAAGATGAATCTAAACACTCAAACATGCTTTTTGTTGATCTCAAACTCCTCATGCATGAAATCTCCACTCTATAGAATTCACCCTTTCTCACAATGTCACTCAAATCTCCCAACCTGTATGTCACAATCCTCTGAAATTTTGTAAACTTGATCACAACTCTAGGGTGTCCCTCCTTGAAAAATATCAGATCTTTTCATTGGGCCATTTGGCCTAGACACCTTTCTATTCAGCACACAAATTTCAGATTTGGTTTGAAAACCACCTCCCTTACTTCAAAAACTCATAACGCCCTGTGAAAAAACGATGTCTCTCTACTTTTTGTGGCAGCAGGTAGGATACAATGCACTTAATTTTCTTGAAAACTTTTAGGACAATTCATTGAAAATTGAAGAAATGGCAGACTCTGTACAATTTTCCAGAGAGCATGTAGTTGCGGGAGCACTTTACCATATCAACTATCAAAAATTCTAGCCCAGTGCGCATAGTAGCTCTCATAATAATTTCAAGTGTGCTAACTCAAAGATAACCCAAGCTATCATGTGTAGAAATTTCAAGTCCAGATCTCAAACTTGAGATTTTGCCCAAAATCACCTTAATCCCCAAAATTTGCAAACTACCTCACACAATCTCTCCAATTCCTCTCATGTGTACAAGATGTACAAAATCACCTCAAAGACATCATAATGAACTACAGGGTATAAAAATGGATCTTGGTTCTCTAACATAAGTTCAGCCCTCTCCTCTCCTAATGTTCTCTCCAAGTGAGCTCTCATAGTCTCCTTCTGCCTAATGTAGAATTGAACGCGGAACATTATCTTGCCTTCTAGAGAGGTCCCGGGAACGAAACCAAAAATGTGAGCCGGCCTGTCTCTCACTCAAGATGAACCTCTGATGGCTATTATGGTAGCGCACCATGGACTAAGAAGACAAGGAACCCGAACTCCATCATACTCCTCCAAGGCTAACACTCCAAGACTCAAGACATTGCTCACTAGAGAACTCAATGAGAGAGAGATAGTTGCAAATGAAAGGATGATCAGTACCTCCTCACCCCTTGTTTATATACTTGTGAAATAGTTACGTACCAAAGTTACTAATTACCGTAGTAACTCAAGTTACTAGACTAAAAGTCAAGTAAAGTCAAAAAGTAGAAAGGAATATCCATTCACATGGGCATATTCCCCTAAGCATGTGGTCTTATCTTGACCCAACCACTAAGTCAAGGATTCCTTCACATGGGCTATCCTTGGACTAAAGAAGAATCCAAAACAAAAAGGCTTGCGGGCCCAAGAGTTCTCAACTCTTTCCTCAAAGCCAAACACCTAGGAATAATACCAAGTCAACACACTAAAATCCAAAATAGTGGTGCTCATCTTTTCTACTTCCTCTAAAGCAAGGTCCCCTCTATCTTAGCTATGACTAACTTTAGCTAACCATGACTAATATAGAACCATCCTTTATCTCTATATAAATAATATCTCTTAAGTACTTGTAATACTAAGCTAAATATCACAATACCACACACATGCACAAATGGGTGTTATAGTACAAGAATCACCCATCGAAGGGAAGTTCTCCAAATGTTAGCTAGAGAAACTAATTGATGAATCTAAAGATGTCATAGTAGATGTAACATCTCCCAAAATAGACCAAAACAAGTATCTTGAAAACCCTAATCTCGGCCAACACATGTATGTCCCTATCATGGCCATCCAAAAGTGACCAAATGAATGGGACTATGTCTCTCTAGATCTTGCACCCCTAGGAAGGAAATATTTGCTGGTAGGTTCTAGTAGGTTTTGGTAGGTTTTGGTAACCTTTAATTGCTAACATTAGTAATAACTTAGGATACCAATATGCCAAGTATGCCACATGATGTAGAGAGACCCACCTAGTAGTCTCATCTCTCTCTACATACAAGTACTCAAATACCTATCTGTAATACCATAGCTAGTCCAAAGCTAATCTCACCAAACAACTCCAATAAACATGTTTTCTTTATTAGATACTACCAAGTAATGAGTGTGGTATCCAAAGGTGACAAGGTAATCAACTCCAGAGGCTCATCCTCATGTTGATCTCCTAGTGGTACAAAGGCTCCACTCCAAGCTTGTTGCACCAACTGATATGCATGTTACTGCAACGCCTCCTTTGAACTCCACAATAGAACATCCAAGGTGGATGGAATGATCAAACTTGTACTCCAAATCCAAATGATCTCCTATAATACTAGAATATCCTTTGTATGTGTGTTCCCCTCCAATAAGTCACCAAGCCAAGTGACAAAACTACTGAAAGCTAAAACTGATGCCACCATAGTCTTGGACTATAATGAGCCAAGACTGCAACTATTGAAGCATATTGGTAGGCAATATACCTATTCTTCACCTAAGTACCAACCTAGTCTATAAGAGGTTATCTCCTCCAAATAATCAACACTAAAACCCATGGGGTATAACATTGCTCCACCAACTAGCACATCATACAACTCAACTATTAGCAATAGCCTAAGCTCTCATCATAGAGCTATCCATTGGATGACCAAGATGAATTTGGACTGTGAACCAGCCTGTCTCTCACTTAGGATGAACCTTTGATGGCTATTATGGTAGCGCACCATGGACTAAGAAGGCAAAGAACCCCAACTCCATCATACTCCTCCAAGGCTAACACTCTAATACTCAAGATATTTCTTACTAGAGATTTCAATGAGAGAGAGATAGTTGCAAATGCAAGGATGATAAGTACTTCCTCACCCCTTGCTTATATACTTCTGAAATAGTTATACACCAAAGTTACTAATAAATAGAGTAACTCAAGTTACTAAGCTAAAATTCAAGTAAAGTCAAAAAGTATAAAGGAATATCTATCCACATGGGCATATTCCACTAAATATGTGATTTTATCTTGACCCAACCACTAAGTCAAGGATTCCTTCACACTGGTTGTCCTTGGACAATAGAAGAATCCAAAACATAAAGGCTTCCAGGCCCAAGAGTTCTCAACTCATTCCTCAAAGCCAATAATAATACCAAGTCAACACATTAGAATCCAAAATAGTGGTGCTCATCTTTTCCACTTCCTCTAAAGTAAGGTCCACTCTATCTTAGCTATGACTAACTTTAGCTAATCATGACTAATGTAGAACAATCCTTTATCTCTATATAAATAACATCTCTCAAGTACTTGTAATACCAAGCTAAATATCACAATACCACACACATGCACAAATGGGTGTTATAGGACAATGAGCTCTCCACATGTGGTGTACTATGTAGAACCATCCCCTAGAGATGTCTGGATTTGAAATGGACACCTCTTCACATTGGTCTTCTATAGCTCTAGATTGACAATTGCAACCTTCCCCAACATAAGAGGTTTCACACTTGAGTCTAATAAGACCCTTTGTGGTGTATAGACCTTCATCAAAGGTCCCACCAAATAGAAAATCCTCCTCTAGTTATCAAATAGGAAAACACCATCTATGAAACATGCTCTCTCAAAAGTCGGTCTAATTGGTAACTCCTTTATTCTAGCTGCTATTGCCTACCATAACCCACTAGTCATTGAATGGATCTCATGCTCCTCAACCAAGTCAACTCCACTATTAATCACCTCTGCTCTAGTAGTAGGAACCACATCATTCTTACTCTCATAAACTATGGTCAACTAGAACATTGGAGTTGGATCAACTCCCAATGTAAACATGTCATTGGTTGAGAATACAAGAAAGCACATAATCAATTGAGCCGTCTCTAACATCAAGTTATACTCAATTGATGTAGTAGTAGTAGTAGGTGGATGACTAGCAGATAGTCTATCATGCATCTCATTACCACCTACCACACCTACACTAGGATGTTTAGGAGCCATGGATGTTGTCTCTAGTGCCTTAGAGAGTGTAAAAGATTGGGGAAGTTTGACTTGCCTACCAGCCTTTCCTCTTTGTGGTCCAACTCTAGTGATGCTCCTCTAGGCTTTAGAGCACATACTACACTCCTAGTCACTACAGCAGAGGTATCTACCTATGCTACTCTGCATATAAAATCCAAGACGTCTCTATCATCAATATAAGAGGTAGAAGCCTTAGCATCCAAATCTGATCTCCTTTGAGTTATAGCCATACTAGCCAATCTTTGCTCCAATTGCACAATCCAAGTAGCCATGGTTGTATCTAAAGCAAGGGTAGGTATTGTGCCCTTATTAGGTGTGGAGCTTCTACCACCACGTCTACCACTTTGTCCTCTATGACATGGATCTCCTCTACTACCTACCATAGCAGCCCTACCACTCTATAACTCTAAGTGTAGGTCAAAGCATTGGTCACTAGCATGACCAAATCTATGGCAATGGTCATATTATCTTTGTGCCGGTTGTGATGCACTAGAGATATCATGTTTGCTGCCCTAAGTGCAATATCTCTTGTGGTGAGGTTCATGACAAGTCCAACAAGCAACACCACCACTCATTGGTTGTTGTTGACTTGAAAAGGAAGGTAAGGATGTAGATACACTAGGCTCTCTACTTGCTCCATAGGGTTTGGGCTGTCCACTCTACCCTTAGAAGCCAACATGACATAGTGCAGTCTATTACACTCTAGAAGTAACAATTGTGGATGAGGTCTCCCTACCAAATCTAGATGTTACCACTCTCTCCTTATCATATTTAGCTCAATATGCTTAGCCAAAACAAACACCACTGCCAAAGTAGGTGAAGTAGCCTATAGCAACATAGCAGCATGTACTCTACATTGTAACTCCTTGTCCAGTATCCCTCACCAAAATTGGATTGCTTGGGCCTTAGTAACTCCTTGAGTAAAACTGATCAGCCATCTCATGCATACCTCTCATAGGCTCTCTCTAGCCTTCTATTAGAACTCTTGTGAGCTTCTTAGTTTGTCTGTCCGCAATCCTTGGTAGTTTTGCCTCAAACATTAGAAGAACTCCATTACGGGGTTAAACACTAATACTACACCACCTCTTGTAGTAGTACATCCACTTGTAGTAGCACCATCTCCAACTAGTGCATCTCCACTAGCTCTACCAATGCTACTAAAGCTAGAACTCATGAGTATTGCCAATCTACTCCTAGCAACCAAGCTTGAAGTGATGGAGATGTAGTTTGGAGACCAATACTATCTCTATAACTCAATCTCCTCCAAGTGAGCTCTCCTAAACTCATGATAGTCATCCATTGGTAGATCCTCCAAGTGCTAAAACAACCTCTTCCATGCCATGAAAGGTGTGAAAAAAGTTGGTTCTCCATCTATTGTAGATCACACCAATTATTGAACTCTTGTATGAAGTCAACTCAATGGTACCCACCATACTAGAGTCACGCTTGGGACCTTTGGAGGCCCATAAATCTTGTCTATGTCCCACAACAACAATGCAAACACACTAAGTGCACTCTCAACTAAATAAGCTTTTGAGTCAAACTCCAACTTAGAGTCAATCTCCTCCCTCATTAGGACCTAAGATATAGATTGATACCAAACACCATTTTGAGTAAACCCATTGCATATTATAGTGCTATCTCTTATGGAATTTCCAAAGAACTCCATCGTGACAAAGTAACCATAAACTGCAAACTGTAACCATAACCATTCCAAGTACTCCAACAAGAATCACTACCAAGTGCAACCACCAACTAATGTAACTCTAATTATGACAACTACACTAGAAAAAAGTGTAACATGTAACTTGCCATCACGTGCACTCTCACAATCTGTAGGTCATCACTTCATGCCTCACCATAGAGAAACATAAGTAGTCTGATTAGTCATCACTCCAACCTTACTACCAAGAGCACACTAGAGCAACAACATTGTAAATTTAGTACACCTCACACAAACAAGTTGCCCAAACAAGAAGTAGAGAATGGAAGGGATCCAATCACAAGAAATCTACACAAAAACCCTCTGTCTTATAAATCAACACTAGACTAACTCTACCACCATTTAGCATTTGACATAATTATAGCATCTATCTACTTCCTAAGCTACAAGGATCACTGAGAATGGCTTCTTCTTGCCAAAATTTGACATAAATTCTCCATAAAATTTAATGTAAATTTGATGTAAAATCTAACATAAATCTATCATAAAAAGTTGACTACCAAATCTTTACTAAAGCCAAATTGGAAAGATGGGGATCTCCAAATCTATAATTCATGGAGATGGGTCTCAACTCCACCTTCAATTTTTCATTTTGAGCTCAACTTGCACCAAATTTTCCTTGCTTTCACCTCTTGAGCTCAAAATGAAGACTATCGCTTGAAGTTTACTCTTTTCTTAGGGAAATTTAGCCAACACTTCTGCACACAATCACTCTCAAGGAAATCCAAACTGCAATCAAGGTACCAAAAATCAGCAAGGCTTGGAGATACCACCTACATCCTCAGTTCTTGTACCTAATTTCCACTTAACTCTCACTTCTCTAATGTAGTCAATTCTTCATCAACTTGAATTAGATCAATACTTGATCTCTCACTCAACAATTGTGCACTAATTATAGTAAAGCCACTCACACTCTAGCTAAGAGACTCCAAGTGATGCTCATCAGCTTTCTTTCCACCATACTTATGAACTCAAAGGCTCAACATCAAAGACGTGAGCTCTTTAGGGCTGCACTTCTAGGGTATACCTCTAATTTTGACCTAGATCTCCAACCATAACAATCTCACTGATAGCACGCTTGATAGTGAAAATGGTGCAAGTGGCAATGGGCCCTACCATGTAATTAGTAACCCCAAACATGAAATCTGATCGTCAACAAGTAGTCAATGAATAATTGCCAAAATATCTCTAACTACCAACACTACTACTCTAACTTTTAAGCAATCTAGGTGCAATGCTACAAATAGCATGACATCTACAATAACATGGGGAGAATAATATAATTCTTGAGTAGTAAGGATCCATTTGGTGTAGTTATAGTTGTGCGTATCTTGTGCTTGGTGTTTACTAGATTGCAAAGATCTTGTATGTTTTAATTAATTCACAATCACAAGTTCATATGTTGAGTCAATTGGTTCACATCAATATCTTTAGGGAGATTTAGCCTATGTGTCCATGAGTCATTTGGTACTTTCTCTTAGACTACAATGTTCTTGAGATCAAATTGACTTCAAAAACCATGTAGCTTGTACTTGCATTCTCAATGATCAATGCATAGTGATTTTCAAAGGTAGATGGTGTTCATTGCTTGAATTGAGAGTTCAATTGAAAAGGAATCCAAGTAGAAGTAGATATTTTTTAAGGTGGATTAGTGTATTAGTTTGCATAACTTTTTGATATACTGAATGAGACTTGTGGGAGGATCAAGAAGAATATATAGACAGTTCAAAGGCAGACATTCCTACTATAGCTCGATATATATTTTTGAGTTATATAGAAATTGTGAGAGATCTTAATAGACCTCATTTCTTGGAGTAGTGTTCCCAAACCATGAGGAAGGGATGGTGCTACTTTACCATGAGTAGTACTTCATGGTATATTTTACAGCTCGGCATTAGAGGGTTTATGGAGTATTGTATCACACACATTGAGGTGATCATATGGACCAATGATCTAAAGTAGGATCTAGAGATCCTATTACATTCTACGTGAGAGCTTGGTCACCTACAAGCAAGAGTTCACACTAATTTATGTCTAATGGTATGCCTCGCTGAGACAAATGGATATTTTGATGAGTTTAGAGGTTTTATGGTTAGACCATATAGTGCTTTTATGTCATTAAGTTTCTCTAACCTAAATATATTATTTGTGGATAGCAAAACTCTTCTTTATTGCAAGAACCATCCTCATAGAGCTATACATCTTCCACAATTGTTGCCAATGATACACTTAGTACCTTGTACACCTCATTATTTCAGCTAATTGTATCACCTCTACATAGATTTAGGGCTTACATGGCTCCGGCCATTAGGTTCCTAAAGGAAGACAACACCAATAATTAATTGAGGATTATAGTTTTGATCCTTATAATCTTTTAAGATAAGAATTTAGTGAGCCTATGATGCATGTTTGGGAGAGGAGATAGATGTGGTGCTATAGTTCTTTTTTTATTAGACCTACCTTATATTGGAAAATAAATGATGACATGCAGAGATATGCACGGTAGACCTTATGCCTAGCCTTTAATGCCTTTGTATATTGTACATAATTTTCTCTTTCCTTTTTTTGTATATCGTATATACTATTTTCATTTATATATTTCTCTTTTATACTTGCAATGTTGATTTTTTAACCATTGAGTTTTGATGGACAATGTTGATGTGAAAATATGTAGAGCAATCCATTATGATTTATATTGTTCTAATCAACTTTAAGATTGAGAATATAGAGCATCCTCACACATAAATGGGTGCGATGCAGATCATGCAAACCATGCAAACAAGTGTGTGGACTACATGTGTTAACCTGTCCGCACAAACCAAGTTTTGGGTTGGTGGCACAAACAAAAAATGGGCCTTTGAGTATTAAATGACAAGATTTAAAAATCATTGCACATGAGTGTCATCCAAAGGTGCCTTTGGTAGTTTGCGGTTTTACAACTTAAATTGGCACAAGAAGGTCACTTTAGATATCAAATGTGTTTTCCACAAGTGAATTCTACAATTCTCATATTTTGTAGTTCTCATATCATAATCAAATATGTTATGCATATACAAATGGGTGAATTTGACAATGAGAGAATTGCTTGACGATTCAAATGGAAATAATCATTGCCAAGGAGGAAACATGGAGTATCTTGGATACACAACACAAATCAATAAATTTTATATACATAATTGTTTACATTGGAAGATCCCTAAGCATAATAGAGCTCTTTACTAAACTCTCAAACTCTTGCTTATTCCTCACTCATGTTCCAACAAGCGTGAGGTGAGCATACTAGGACTCATAACCATACTTTCCAAGTCTTGACTATTCCTCACTCTTGTTCTGTAACACCCATTTGTGCATGTGTGTGGTACTGTGATATTTAGCTTGGTATAACAAGTACTTAAGAGATATTATTTATATAGAGATAAAGGATGGTCCTATATTAGTCATGGTAAGCTAAATTTAGTCATAGCTAAGATGGAGGGGACTTTACTTTAGAGGAAGTAGAAAAGATGAGCACCACTATTTTGGATTTTAGTGTGTTGACTTGGTATTATTCCTAGGTGTTTGGCTTTGAGGAAAGAGTTGAGAACTCTTGGGCCCGCAAGCCTTTTTGTTTTGGATTCTTCTATAGTCCAAGGATAGCCCATGTGAAGGAATCCTTGATTTAGTGGTTGGGTCAAGATAAGACTACATGCTTAGGGGAATATGCCCATGTGAATGGATATTCCTTTCTACTTTTTGACTTTACTTGACTTTTAGTCTAGTAACTTGAGTTACTACGGTAATTATTAACTTTGGTATGTAACTATTTCACAAGTATATAAACAAGGGGTGAGTAGGTATTCATCATCATTTCATTTGCAACTATCTCTCTCTCATTGAATTCTCTAGTGTGCAATGTCTTGAGTCTTGGAGTGTTAGTCTTGGAGGAGTATGATGGAGTTGGAGTTCCTTGCCTTCTTAGTCCATGGTGCGCTACCATGATAGCCATCAGCGATTCATCCTGAGTGAGAGATAGGCCGGCTCACATTTTTGGTTCCGTTGCCGGGACCTCTCTAGAAGGCAAGATAATGTTCCGCGTTCAATTCTACATTAGACAGAAGGAGACTATGAGAGCTCACTTGGAGAGAACATTAGGAGAGGAGAGGGCTGAACTTATGTTAGAGAACCAAGATCCATTTGTATACTCTATAGTTCATTATGATGTCTTTGAGGTGATTTTGTACATCTTGTACACATGAGAGGAATGGGAGAGATTGTGTAAGGTAGTTTGCAAATTTTGGGGATTAAGGTGATTTTGGGCAAAATCTCAAGTTTGAGATCTGGACTTGAAATTTCTACACATGATAGCTTGGGTTATCTTTAAGTTAGCACACTTGAAATTATTATGAGAGCTACTATGCGCACTGGGCTAGAACTTTTGAAAGTTGATATGGTAAAGTGCTCCCACAACTGCATGCTCTCTGGAAAATTGTACAGAGTCTGCCATTTCTTCAATTTTCAATGAATTGTCCTAAAAGTTTTCAAGAAAATTAAGTGCATTGTATCCTACCTGCTGCCACAAAAAGTAGAGAGACATCGTTTTTTCACACGGCGTTATGAGTTTTTGAAGTAAGGGGGGTGGTTTTCAAACCAAATCTGAAATTTGTGTGCTGAATAGAAAGGTGTCTAGGCCAAATGGCCCAATGAAAAGATCTGATATTTTTCAAGGAGGGACGCCCTAGAGTTTTGATCAAGTGTGAAAAATTTCAGAGGACTGTGATATAGTGGTTGGGATATTTGAGTGACATTGTGAGAAAGGGTGAATTCTATAGAGTGGAGATCTCATGCATGAGGAGTTTGAGATCAACAAAAAGCATGTTTGAGTGTTTAGATTCATCTTGGGAACATAGAAGGTCATCAAGAGTGGAAATTGAGATTATGCAAGATTCCCCAAGGGTTCGAGGTGATT
Organism: Lunularia cruciata; assembly: GCA_948567375.1. Lineage (NCBI taxonomy): Eukaryota > Viridiplantae > Streptophyta > Marchantiopsida > Lunulariales > Lunulariaceae > Lunularia > Lunularia cruciata. Next base: position 59,722,503 of record OX419758.1, read on the forward strand.
TTAGGGGTGGATTTGAGGAAAAGAGAGTTTATAATAGAATTTGAAGAGAGTGTTGAGAGGATCCAAAAACCTACACCACTTGGAGGAAAGAGTGAGTCTAAGTGCTTTCTGTGTGGAGAAAAGGGACATAAAGCAAGTTCATGTCCATTGACCTTTGAGAGCAAGAGATTGAGGGAAAGGAGAGGCTTACTTGACTTGGGTTTGCATGTTGGACCTTCTTCACCAAGATTAGGAGGGAGAAGATCTAAGACCAAGGAGTTGTGTGAGGTTTGTGGAGTTGAAGGACTTCCAAAATGACATGAGTGTAGTGGAGTAAAAGCACTTTTGGAGACTTTGGTGAAGGATCTTGGAGAGAATCTTAGTATAGCTACAAAAATACTACCACCTTCATCAGCTAGTTCTCAAGATAATCTTTCAAGTTATGGATAAATTATCCATGAGAGTTAGATTAATATGCACTCTAGGATTTGATGTTGCTATAGAAATCTTGGAGCAACCTGAACCTTTTGTGTTCCCTAGAGTGGATTTTTCTTAGATGGTGTTAGTCATGTATATACTTTATTAGTAATAGAGAAAGAGAAAAAAAAATTGAGAGAAAAGAAAGATAGTGAGGGGTTAAGATGGGGAAACTTCCGGTTTTCTTTGGCAAGGATGGAGAAGATGTGGAGGCCTTTGTGAGAGACTTCAAGAGAGCTTGCATAGGAAATAATGAGAGGAGGAAGAATGAGTGGGCCTCATTATTACCAGATTTCTTTGACGATGCAGCACTTACATGGTATGAGTCAGAATACCAAAAGAAAGATAGGAGAGATGGGGAAGAGGAGTCTTGGGAGACTTTGACTTCAGCACTCATTGAGAACTTTCTTTTTGATGAGAGTTATGAGAGATTGATGAGTGAGGTTACATTTCTCAAGCAAGGAGATGAAGAGAAAGTGAGAATCTATATGGAAAGAGTGGAGAAGTTAGAGTCCAAATTTTGCATAGTGTTGAGGAAGGGAGGAGATGATGTGGACACTACAACGATTGGCATAGGGGCCATGCTCACCAAGAATTTTGTGGGAGGGTTGAGACCACAAATTAGAAGTAAGGTGAGATATGAGAAACCTTCTTCCAAGGTTGAAGCTATCAAGATCACAATTCGTATGGAGGAGAGTTTAGAAGGGGATGAGAGTGATTTGGTGGTGAAGGAGGTTGTGCATCCTCCTCAAGGCTACAAGTATGGTGGAACTTCTGATACTTTGGTGACAAGGGTTGCAACACAAGTAGTAGTTCCAGTTCTTGCACCTCCACCAAAAGATCCACTCCAAACCATCACAGAACAACTTGCAGATCTCAAGATCAATGTGGTGCAACTATGGGAGAAGAGAGAGGTGGATCAGAATGTAGGGAGAGGACCTAGGAGTTATGGAAACTATACATATGGAGGAGGCCAACCAGCCAACAATTTCAATGATAGAAATTGTTTTGGTTGTGGAGGAAGAGACCATATCCAAAGGAATTGCCCAAATTCCACTTACCATGGAGGAAGGGGTTATGAGGGAGCCAATAGAGGAAAAGAGGGAAGAAGTGAAACCCAAGTGGCTCCTAATCCAAACAAAGGTAAGGGGATAGCATCCATAGATGTGGTTGAGAGCAAGTATGAGAAGGGAGAGTGCTCAAACTCCAAGGGTCTTAATTTGGAGCTTTTGGCACAAGAGAAGAAGAGAGCTCGTTTTGCAGAGGATGTTCACTCTTCTCAAGGATTTACTTCAAGCAAGGATACTCCTATGTCTACTAGGAGCACTCGCACCTCAACACCATCAACAACAAAGACTCCAAGGAAGAAGTTGGGGATGGAGGACTTCTTGATCTCAAAGCAACAATGGAACTACAATGTGTTGGAGGATGTTGGTAGTCACAAGGCTAACATCACAGTGGGCCAATTAATTGCTTTGAAACCTACCTTGAGAAAGGAGCTTAGAGGTGGTTTGAGTTCTACAAGGAGCAAGAGGAAGAAGAAGGCAAAATTTCCAGTATCAATGGGGGTGGTGGATGCCAAGCCAACACCATGGGAGGCTTGTGAATATGCCTCCAAGATTGATGTGAGAGTGAATGGTCACAACATCAAGGATGCATTGGTTGATGGAGGATCAGCAGTGAATGCCATGTCAAAAAGGTTGATGAAAAAGTTGAGTATGATACCCTCAAGACCTTCAACATTTGTGGTGAGCATGGCAAACAAGCAACAAGTTCGACCAATAGGGATGATGGATAAAGTGGTAGTTTCAGTTATGGGAATTCAAAATCTCATGACTTTCCAAGTCTTGAAGGATTCAAACTATGATCTACTTCTTGGGAGGCCATGGTTGAGAGCAGCACACACAACTGATCGATGGCACAAAGGGTACTTGAGGATTGGGCCATCAAACCATAGAGTCACAGTTCTTGTGACTAACACCACCAACATTTCACATTCAAATACACCATCTTTTGATTATTGTGAATCAGATTCTGAAGAAGGAGCTTCTGTTTGGACACAAGCATGGAAGAGGAGACTTCCACGGAGCAGGATGAATCTGAATCTAATTCAGATGTGTATCCTTTGTGTGCTATGGATTTTGCACCTAAGCCAAAGGTTTTGAAGGACCCAGATAAATCACCATTGACACTTGAGGAGGTAGAGAGAAGGTTATCTACCCTCAAGTATGGTCCAAATGTTACCAAGGAGGAGAAGGTGAGATTTGAGGAGATTTTCCGCAAGTTCATCCATGTGTTTGCTTTCAGTTACAAGGATTTGAGGGAAGTCACCTTGGAGGAGCACAAGATAGAGATGGAGTCACATGCAAGACCAATCCGCCAAAAGCAACGTCGCATTAGCCCACCAATATCTTTGGTTATGAAGGAGGAGATTGATAAGCTCAAGGAGGCTGGATTTATCTTTGAGGTAGAGAATTCAGAAGAGGTGTCTCCAATTGTCATTATGAAGAAAAGGAATGGCAAGCTTCGGGTATGTGGATTACAAGAAGCTCAATGTTGTTACCAAGAAGGACTACTACCCATTGCCTTTCATTGATGAGATCTTGGAGGAGGTTGCAGGTCATGAGAGGTACAATTTTGGAGATGGTTATAGTGGATATAACCAAATCAAGATTGCACCAAAGCATCAACAACTCACCACATTCACCACACCTTGGGGAACTTACGTTTTCAAGGTCATGTCTTTTGGGCTTTGCAATGCTCCAGCCACATTCCAACGGTTCATGAACAAGGTATTTGAACCTTTCATTGGGAAATTTGTGAGAGACTTCATTGATGACTTTTGTGTCTATGGGAGCAAAGAGGAGCACTTTGAGCACCTACTCAAAGTCTTGCAATGCTTGGATGAGGCTAATGCATCACTCAACCCAGAGAAGTGCATTTTTGGATGTGAAGAATGTCTACTTTTGGGGCACATCATCTCCAAGAATGGAATAGCAGTTGATCTTGATAAGGTGAGGAAAATCTCAGACCTTCCATTCCCTTCAAGCTTGACAAAGTTACGCCAATTCTTGAAGATGGTTGGATACTATAGGCGGTTTAGACCATCCTGGGTGTAAATCTTTTACCATTCTCCATATCTTTGTACAATTTCAAGTATCGTGCTCATTTTTGTAAAGCTGATGCCAGCTCACAGAGGTTGGCAATTCTCTTTGGTGACAAACCAAGCAAGTGAATATGTAATTGAGGGTTGTGTTTATTGGGGCTTGTTTTTACTATTTCCTCAATGCTACTTAAAATACTCCAGATCATTCAAATAATCAAGTATTTATGAGTAAAAGCAAACCGTCCTAAATCAATCTTCTCCCTTTATTGCTTTGCCCTGCATGGCTTTCAACCCTAACCTCACCGTCCCATGTGTTTGGATGGGACCACTGCTTGATCTTTTCCTTGTTGCATTCATCCAAGGAAGTGGTACAGACACAACCATCTGTACTACTTCCTTGGATGGATGCAACAAGGAAGATATCAAGCAGTGGTTCCATCCAACCATCTTCTCAAGTAATATTTGATATTGAACAAGGAGAAAAGAGCAAAATTGAAATGGCAAGTGAAGGTGGCTAGCGGAATGCTAAGTTCAACCGGCGAGGTAAAGGTGGATAGGGAACCAAGAGTTACATCTACATTTTCAAAACATAAGAAGTAAATTCAGATATAAATTTCAATTCGCCCCTACATTTGCTGTTATTAACAATTGTGACAGGATTATCATTTATTAAATTCAAATACTAATTTCAATTTAACCCTCCATTTGCTATTATTAATAATTGTGACAGAATTATCGTGCAATAGATGTCATTCTCACTCATCACTTCTAACACATTTGAAAATTGACAAAATCTTCAAATCCAAAGGTCCTGTTTAGAACCGAATCCTACCATCCGATCGACCAACGGTCCGCGGTGAATTGCACATCCTTAGAGCTACATTATGTTTTCAAAGTTGACTAAGGTTACGGGATAATTTTCAAAGAATATTTCACACTTGGCCCATCACATTTGCTGTCTCCCTTCCATCTGGTTTAATACGGATAGATAACATTTGCTGTCTCCCTTCCATTTGGTTTAGTTTCGTACTCGCGTGCTTAAGTCACGCCAATGAATGAACAAATTTGCTAAGTAAAGCGTCAAAAGCGCGCAAGAAACTAGACCGGACTCCAATGCTCTCGTAGGCAAGACAATGATTTTGGTCCCGCCGCCTTGTGCAGGTGCGCATCAAAATATGGTGGATACAAAATGTCGCCCCGCCATTCTCATAACGAGAGTATTCATCAAGTGAGGATGTACATTATCCTCGGAATCCACAGTGATCCAATAATTCATTCAGCGTAGGATTGTCCATATCAAAAAACACCATTTCCACGACTACGAAGTAGGTGATGGAGATTCACCGCGGAAACAGCCACATAACCTTCTGAATCCTACATCAATCCGAGATAAGTCAAAAATGCTAAATAATACTCAACGTCCACATGTCAACAAGTCCCTCATTTGAAGCACTTCGCCTCAAGGAGCTTCTCGCCATCAATAACATCGGGTTCCTCGAAATAGGCGCTAACACGTCCCTTCTGGGCCTCGTCAGTAATATCTGCCTTAGTCCATTCATACAACTCCATATCGTAACACTCGTCCTTCACCAACTGAGGGATTTCAGTACCGCGGAACAGCCAGACACCCTTAATCTTGAAAGGTGGGGTATCTCCCAAAATGCACATCTTTCCAAAGGCGTACTTGCGGATAAAGTCCATTCTCTGTAAAAATCCCCCAACTTTGTTCATAGTTACGAAGGAAACTTGGTTCTCTTCGTTGTACTTGTAGTCACAGAACCACAAGGAATATCCTTCGGCATCATACATATCCCAAAATCCTGCACTCCGACCAGAAGACCTCAACATCAGCTCATGCTTCCTGAAGGACTAAACTCGTGTCGGAACAGGACCCCAAACTTCCCAAAAAAATAAACACGTTTCTCCCCAATAATTCAGTTTCAGCTCCGAAAAAGGATCGTGTTCCGTAGGGACCGCCTACGGACGTGGTACAGCTCCTTCTCGCCAAATAGGTTGCAAGTAGAATATTAAGTAAAAAGCTTAAGTGAGCAGATCGTAGATTTGAAAAAGCAAGGAATATGTAAATAATTATGTCCATCGTCAACCATACAACGCGTCTCCTTCGTTAAGGATCGTTCGTGACGTGTTGCGATTGCTCAGGATTTAGATTTAGATTTAGATTAAAAAGCAACAGGATCCAAATTTGGTGAAGCACACAATCCCTCCCAGAATCAAAACTCCAGTATTCTTTAACGACTAAGATTGTTGTTAGATAAATCCCAGCGGTATTGACAGCAGTCGGTGATTGATTGGAACTCGTACCTTTGATGGCTACTTCAGCGAAGTCCTTAGCTTTAGTGTTAGAGTAAAGTCTCTTCCAATTATCCAAAACCATAGGACTAGGAGGAAGAAGATCGAGGGGGTTCTTCGTCTTCTTTACAGGGGCGGCTTCCTCATCGTCGTCACCAGCTGGGGGGGTTGGGGCAGCTACCTTCGGCTTCGGCGCCTCCTTGGGTGCAGCTTTAGGTTTCTCTTCCTTAGGTGCGCCGGGTGCTGAGGCACGACCAGCAATAACAGCTTTTATCATTGCCAGTTTGTCCCCGATTGAAATTTCGCCTACTACCTTCTTGAATTCTGGTTGATTGACGAGGGTCCAAAAGAATCTCTCTACGTGAGGAAATTCAGCCATGAACTCCTTGGTAAACACAGTTCTAACTCCCAACTGGAGGTTACACGCCACAATGATGTCGGCTACAGTGACGGAGTTTCCAACCAGGTAAGTGCGAGTAGCAAGGTACGTGTTAAGAGCCTCCAGCGCCCTCTTGAAGTTAGCTATGGAAGTAGCCGTCACCTACTCGAAACAAAACAATGAGCAAGGTACTCTTTATACAGTTCACTATCTACAGGAACTTTGCACAATCAGATAAGTTAAAGTAACTTCACAGAGAAGAGAGGGAATGCGTCGCTTACATCGGGGGGCGGGGTAGGGTATATTCCCAACACCGGGTACACCCATTTGGCCAAATTCGAATCGATCTCATTGGAAGCAAAGTCGCACCATTGATCGACTACTGCCTGTGGCCAGTTAAGCGGTTAAACAAAATATGATATATTGGAATCGAATTTCCAATCTCACGAGGAGAAAACAAAAACTACACCAAAAAGCAGGAATGACGTCATGAAAGTGATCAGGACATTACATCCTTGCAAACAGTGATCGGGAAGCAAAAAAAGGTATAAGCGGATACATACCTTTTCATACAAAGTAGAACCCAATAGCTGATCCTTCGATCTAGCCACTACAATACACAGACGTTGAGTCAGATACGATGCATAGGAGATAGCCGATACTCCAAACTGGCATCATGACCGGACGATAGGCAGGGACAACCAGGCATTTTCAATGTTAACTGCTCGCTTTAACTTTACACAAGGCTTATCGAATCAGTAGCAATATGGTTGATCTTCAACAGAGGAACACTCCGCGTAACGTAGTACCCATGACGACGGCAGAGAATTGGGAGAACAAGCAGAGTTCACTAACCGTAGCGTGCAATGGCGTTGCTTTCAAAAATGGGGCCGTCTGGGGTGATGAGACATGGAACCTGTGTAAGGAAGCCATAGTGGGGCACAACGTCAGTAAGGTGTGAAGAGAAGAACCAGTGGGAGACAACCAAGCGTGAATGCGATATACTCGATTCAACTTCAACGAAGTATACCTTTTGGATCGGGTTTAGCTTCTTGAACTCGTCAGTCTTGTTGGTAACTCCGTGCTCCATCGGAAGAACCTCAATCTCAACACCGACATACTCGGCGGCGATGAACGCCTTCTCGGCGTTCTTGTTTCCCTTCCCGCCGTTCATGCCGGCGTACAGCTTCTGCGAGCGGAACCGTATACGTTAGCAACATAGTATTTCATAGGACTCGATTTCATTCCAGGACGGAATACAAACCTGCTCGAAATGTTGTTCGAGGGGCCGACAAAGGTCACCTTCATGGAAGAAAAACACGCCGTCCTATTGAGACAACGCCGTTGTCTACAACTGACAATCCACGATGAGGCCATCTAAATATACGACTGATTCAAGAAACCGTAGATTGCGAAGGGAAGGACCAGAACTCCAGAAATAGGTTGGCAGGCAAACAAGGATTCCCGCTACACGAGAAGCAGAAAGACCCTCGAAAATGTTGACATGGTCGGCAGTAGTAGATTTGAGCAGAATTCAACACGATCACACAAGCTAACGTACAGAACGTGAAACTCAGATTCAACGCCCTGGACACCAATCCGTCCATCGAGAGAACTCGCGCAAACAAAACTACAAGACGAACAATTGAGATAATTCCGAGTGTCGAGAGGAACTCACGAGAGCCATGGTGATGGTGGTGGCTAGACGCTTGTTCGCTTAACCCCCTCCAACAGGAAAACGAGAACAATGGCGACGAGATGAAGCGATGCGTTCGAAAGGATAGTTAAAGAGGGAAAGCCAGTCGGTGATGAGCGCCTAATATCCAGTGCATTCAGCGCCTCCTTCTCTTCGTTCACGGCTTGTTCGTTTCTTGCGCTTCACGAGAGCTTACACTTAGGGCAAAACCATGTCTCGCCCTCTCCTCCTCACCCTTCCCTTCTCTCCCGTTCGTGGATTGATGGATATAACGCAGAATATTCTCCCCGATGTGGCCCTTCCGCTTGCGGAGACTTGCGAGCAGCTCTCATTTGCGGCATGTTCCGTGACTTTCAGTGCAACTTACGGCCGAGAATTGTTTCCGGCACTGCTGTACTCAAGTACTTGCATTTCGTCGCGACCTTGGTTTTGAAGATGACTGTTTTCTCATTAAAACTATGTACTATTCACGTTGAATATTGCAGAGATGGCCGATCCAGACGTGCTGCTTAGCAATCTATTAGGCTTAAACACTTAGATGTATTATCGCCCAAACTCTTTTGGTTGACTCACATATAAAAACGTAATTTCTTCAAGCGCAGTAATTGAAATCTTACAGTATTGTAATCACACATGTGTTTGAAGTTATGGCATGACTGGCGCTGCTTCGGAGACAGCTCTAGATTCAGCAGACCACTACTTATCATGAGCGCTTCTGATCTGCGAGACTATATATATTTACTTCTCTACCATATTCTCTTCGATTCATCGTCATGGGCATATACACAGATGTTACTTGCAGCACGACGTGACAACTCAATAAGGCATGCATTCTTCAAGACTAAACAGCTGATAGTTCTGAGGCTAGAAGAAATAGGTGATTCATAGAATAGACCTTAAACAAACGCCTTTTGCAACTGCCCGCTCATATGACCACTCATTCCATTTTTCCATGGGCTCTAATCCTCTTCCTTCGGAGATATACGGCTGCTACGAGAAGTAGCAGTAAGAAAAGAAAGAAAGCAGTGGGCCCTTTCAGGAAAACCCATAATAGCGGTTGGCCCTTGGGCTCGTCAGATCCGGGGGCGGAGGAGGAGGAGATGTAATCACATTCGAGGCTGTTTTGTTATGAGGGGAACGGGTGCAGAAAATGGTGTAGACACCATCCCAGGTGGTGTTGTCGGTGGTGTTCTATCATCTGAAATGCATACAACGAACGAGCACCCCACGTTAAAAGTCAGCGAACGGATGCCAAGTATGAGAAGAAGCAATACTAACGTATCATAGACTACTCCGACATGGGACTTACATAATCTTTCAGCAATACATTGCTGTCTGTGAATGACTTTCCTTATTTTAGTAGAGTTTTCATCTCCAAAGCTCGTCACAAGTGTGATCACAGTAAAACTTTTTTTCTCTGACCCATTGCTTGACAATTTTCTGAGCACGCATATTTCGCTTACTTGTAGATAATACGATGCAGGATGCTATGAAGTCTACTTCTTGGCTGAAGAAAGTAGACATTGACAGCTGAGAGATAGGCATTTTCTATATCTAAAACTCGGAATATCCAGAACACCCGATAATCCAAGTTCACCGTCTGCTTCTTAGAGAGGTTGCGAAGTTCCAGGGGAGAGTTCAGATAACCGGGATAGTTTCCTCCGCTTTATGTGATAGCAGCTAAGTTATATCAGAAGTCCCTGAATTTGTCACAACTCATTGATCTACTTCTTCTCGATAAGCACAATCCCGACTGCCCGGTAGCAGGTAAGAATAAGAAAATTATAAACAATTTTAACTTCTTATAAGAGAGAGGAAAAACAGGTAAATATTATCAATTCTTCGAGATTAAAAAAAACCTATATAGTAGTCTTTGACTGCTTATAGTCTTTTCCTCTTTTTCTTTTTGTATATTTTGTTTTAAGTTTTTCCAAGAAGAAAACAAACAGGAAACTTCAAAATCTATAGAAAATCAAGATTATAAATTTTGGATTAAGGCATGTAGAAAAGAGTATTATCTGTGAATTTATAGAGTGAGTTATTATAATTAGATCTGTCTAACTCCTTCTATCAAATATATTAAATACACTTATGGTTTTTTCTTTTCAATAATCTCAAATTATGATTCAGAAGGAGATTTTGCAATCTCATATCAGATACCTGAAAATAAATACAAAAAATAATATAAAGATATAAGTTTTGTCAGTTTCAAGTATTTAATAATATACCTAGCTTAATGAAAAGATTTTTTAGATCCATTTTATAATATAAATTAATATATATTTGCATTATAATATTAAAGGAGTATGTTAATTAATAGAGAGATTCAGTTTTGAGATTTGTGTAGACTGAATTTAAAACTGAAGTTTGGAAATAATTCCCTAAAAAGAGTATTTAGCTTGTCATTGATGTTGTTTTGAAACTCTCTAAGTCAAGAGATTAACTTAATTTGACTAAAACTTAATACAAATGTGGAAGAACTATAGTATTGGTGCCAAATTTTAACACTCAAGACTCAAATTTGGGTTACAAAGTTAAAAATAATCATATTCAAATTACCACTAAAATATCCAATGTCTTTAAAAAATAGTTATAACTTTAAATTAAGAATAAAATTTAAAATCTCTATTTATATTGCTATGAAGTCTTCAATTAGAGTTTTTCAACAAGACCACTGGTAATATAGGCCTATGGTTAAAAGGTCATTTATTTGTATATAGATATAAGAATCTGAAACTTTTAAGAATATGAAGCAATCCAAAGTTACACTTGAACATGTAGATCTTTAAGGCTATTTATGTGAATTTAAGTTTTACATTAGCATTTTTAAAGTGCACATTGAATGATTTCTAGAGTTCATATTGATTGTTTTTATTTAATTAAAATAAAATGTCAATAATGAGTCTTTATTTAATTTATTTAATTTCTAGAGTTCATATTGATTGTTTTTATCTAATTAACGTAAACGTCAACAATGAGTATTTATTTATTTATTTATTTTATAGAGTTCATATTGATTTATTTTTATTTAATTAAAGTAAATTTCAAAAATAAGTCTTTATTATGTGAGGATAAATTTTTTTTGTAGTATGAAGTGCTTACTTTGTTTACTTTATTCTCTTACAAACAAATTTCCAAGAATTCTCTAAGCATTTGAATATCATGGAATCATGGTTATTTGTAGAAATGCGCTCAAATTGAAATTTAGTACTAATTATTAATTTTAGGAAAAAAAATCATTTATTTGAATACATGTTTTGTTTGGATAATCTTATTATTATCGAAAAACTTTTTTCATGACATGTCTAACAAGACAAAAGTAGTCTCAAGAACATTGATATGGGGTGAGTTATATGAGTTAGAACACAAACAAAAATATTTTAAATCTGTATCCACAACTCCAAAAATGAATCATTGGTATATGTAGTGTTGTAAGTAGATTGTACAATGACAAAATTGAAAATTGTAGTATCATTTAAGAAGCCATTGAGAAGTCATTATTTATCATACTAAGTTGACCTAAAATAATGAGTGTAAGACTTTGGAGCATGAAGTTTGTTAGTTGGATTATATTTTTTGAAGAAATAGAAGAGAAGATAGTTCTTGGATAGTATATATATATATATATAATTTTTTAGATAAATTATAGAACCAGGAATTGATTTAGGAAAGTGAAGTGTAATTTTCATTTACCACTAGTTGTCTTCTTCCAAGTTGCCTACCAACCTAAGATATAATATGTCAAGTATGATAGGTGTATTGAGGATTCTAACTTAGTCTTATAATATATTTATACATCTAATATTTAGCTAAGACATTATAGAGATTGAATTTTAGCTTATGATTCATAAGTCATACGTCACAATTAAGTATAAGCTAGACTTAGGTAGACTCCTTGGACAATTAAGACATTAAGAGGTGAAAAATGGAAGTTAAATACTCTAAATTGTACAAGAAGCTAAGTTGATCACAAAACTTAATTGACTTGTTAACTTTAGAGAAAGCAAGTTTGTAGTCCCATTTACAAATATATAAAGTGAGGTCTAAATTGATTGGATGGACCAAGTAGTTTGTTCAAGCCTCTACAAATATAGGAATTGGTGAACTTGAAATAGTATATAATAATTATAAACTTGAAATAAAATTTAGCAAAACCTTATAAATGTTGAATTGATTGATGTTATAATCACTAATATTCAGATTACTTGATATAAGGTACTGTTGAGATGGTGAAGTACTAGAATGCTAGCTTCTACTGCTACTTTACACATAAACTAGCATTAAAGCAATGATAGCATTATAGTGCAATGGAGGTATTTCACTCTAAATTTTGTTGAGAATTCTTCTTATACACAAGAGTTCTAAGTTAAACAATACACACAAAATAAAAAATAATAATATACAAACAAAATTTATACTAGATTTGTAATGTAATTTATAACAACATAGTTGAGCTCAAAGTTAGACCAATAACATTATTCTTCATTCTAAGTTTTGTTGGATTTTAAAATATTAATCACACTTTAAATTATACATTAAAGTATTTGAAGGATCTTCACCTATATTTTTTTCTTCCATTATCATAAAAGCTTAATTACTTCATTATTGCATGTGTCTAATCCATATTTTCTTCAATTCTTCCGAACTCATCATTACAAGAATTTCTGATTTCCTTATTTTCCCAAGTATGTGTTAAGTAATTAGATATTGTATTGTTTTACATGCATTTCTTGCATGTAAAACAATGAATTAATTTGGATGAAATGTTAAATTTTTTTTTTTTAACCTAAGAATTATATAAAATGTTGTAAAACCATCTAATATTTGACTTGATCGAACTTAACTAAGCTAAGATTGTATGTAAATGGAATAAGAACTTTAAATCAACATGGAAATTATAGAATTACGAGTCTCCTTTATTTTATTTTTACTTTCTTTCTCCTCTATTGAAAAACTCTAATTGCATTCAACAAAATCACCATAACCAATACAAGTAAATTCACTTTTAATATTAATACCAACTACAAGAAATATTGATAACTTTGATATACTAAATTGAGCAATAATATTGAATACTATAAAATAAATAAAATTTAACATAAATTTATAGCTACTATAGTGCATTTATTTCATTATGTATCGAATTTAAACTTCATGTAAAGAACTACCATAAGTTTAACTAGTTTATGGTCACCAACTATTCAAAATATATTTATAAATAACATGACCTTTTATGTATGTATTGAAGGTGTTTTCACTCAAACACACCATAATATCTTGCTTAATAAACTTGATCATGTATAATTATATAGTAATACTAATTATTCATTCAAGTAAATTTGAGGAAAATTAACAGTACATATATATACAATTACCTAGAAATGCTAATTGCTCATTCAAGTGCATTTGAGGAAAATAAAAAACACACATTTATAATTATCTAGGAATTCTAATTGTTCATTCAGGTACATTTGAGGAAAATAAGCAACACACATTTATAATTATCTATGAATCCTAATTGTTCATTCAGGTACAATTGAGGAAAACAAACAACACAAACTAAGTCTAGTGGTTCTATAACATGTTCTCTGGTTGAATTTTGATTTCTATTGCAAAGATTTTACCTTGATTTGAACTTTGTGTTGCTCAAACATTCAAATCTCTAAGTAAAAATATGAACGATGTTCTTTTGGTATTTAACTATGATATTCTAGTTTTGATATTTACATTGCATATTAATAAAAGGCTAGCACAAATTACCTCTCTAATTTTTCTTGTATGGTTTGATGGGTTTCTTATCACTCACACTACTTTACCTATGATTATTTGTGTAATACAATACACCTAGATTGAATAGTCATTGGTTCCTTTGTATGTGTTGATATGCCTTCCCACTATTTGTACTATCCTATTTGAGCATGCAAAGAGGTCATACAAATGTCCAAAGTTTTCTGGTCCAACTTTATGAGGTCTTCCAAACCTTTATGTTGTTGTCCTTGCATCAAGACTATATATCATGCATTGAGACTACATGTAAGTGACAATGTCATTGCCATAATCTCTCTTTTGGCCAATTGTTAAGCCCTAGATGCAATCATTTGAGTGGGTTGTCCATGCAATGGATATGACCAGATTAAATTCAAAAGCCATGAAGGGTATGCAAAAGTGAGATGGTTCAATGCTATTGTAGAAGTTTAGTTCAAGTTAGGCAGTTGTCAAATTGAAGAGTACATAAGTGTTTAAATACTAGAGCATTTCAAGAATCATTTTTCATCATTGGTAAATTATTTTACGGGAGATATTGTCAAGTATTATAGAATGTGAGAGGAGAATCCATTACGGTATTTCAAGATTTTCCTCTTATAAATATCCTTTAAAAGTAATTATGGGGAGTTTTGGAATTTACTCTAGGATGTCAAGTAAAGGGGATTTGAGATCTTTACAAGGGAGCTCTATTGCCATAAGCTATGTACAAGAGTTACAAAATGTGACCCATGGTGTTCCATGGGGGAGTCCCATGGTCTCATTAATATTAATTCATGTAAATTCTTTCACTTTTTGCTATTAATTGTGGTTGGACGTGCCATGGTGATTTGTCATTAGGACATGGATGGCATGGTAGGCCTTGATGAATTGAGTTTTGATTCAAAATGAACTTGGTGTTCGAGATGGGCAAGAGATGAATCCTTTGAGTTCTAAGTTCAAACTTGAGGAATATGAACAAGAGAACTAGTGAGAGAACTATTTGCAATAAAGAGGATTCTAAATATACAAAGAGAAATGAGAAATGTATGATAGATGAGTACTTGGTGCATAAAGTTCTCCAAGTAAATGATTTGGAGTGGAATGTGCATCTCTTGGTGCACCAAGTCAAGTCCAAGGATGGGAATATTGAGTTGGGAATCAAGAACAAGAGAGCTAGTGATTTCAAGAGGTACAATTTGGGATGGAATGTGTTAGAATGAGAGAGCTAATGATGTCAAGAATTCCAATTTGGAATAGAATGTGCTAGAAAAAGAGATGTAATGATGTCAAGAGATCCAATGTCTCTACAATTTGGAGTGGAATGTGCAAGAGAGATGAGTACTCTATGTAGAGGTACTTGATGCAAGTATAAGTCCAAGAAGGGAATTTTGAGGTGGAAGTGCACTATATGTATATATGAGTCCAAGGAGGGGAATTTGACTTGGAATTTTGAGCTAGAAATTGAGTGGAATGATTGGTAGGGAGTTGGTAGGGCTTGAAACTAGCAAAGCAAATAAGAAAATCTAAGAAGAAAGAAAGTACATTGACAAGTCCCATTACATTGGCTTGTGCAAATCCAAACTGAAAGAGGGTTTGTTGCATGAGACAAGATAACAAGATCAAAGAGTCATGAAGTTTGAAATTGAGTAATACTCTCATAAATTTTTATGGTTATAAATTTGACTTGAATCCATTTTGTGAGTAGGACTAGAGGACAAAATCCTTGGGTTTCCTATTGTACACATCCAAAAGAGTTCTAAAAGAAAAACCCTTGTGGGTTAGTAGAAGTTCTATAAGAAAAGCGCAATGGGTTAGTATGAGTCTCACATATAATAGAAGTTACAGATAAAAATGATAGGTTTTATCATTAGCAAGAGTCATCCTTGGTCGAGATTCATGTCCATAGGAATCAGAATTTTATAAGAAAAACATCATGGGTTAGTAGGAGTCACCCACAAAGTAAAGGTCAAGAAAAAAATGATAGGTTTTGTCATTAGAAATAATGGTCAAGAAGGAAATCAGGGAATCTCTCTCTAGTTAGTATATGGATTTGTTCATTTGCAATAGGAATCAAAAAGGAAAATCATTGAGTTCTCTCTACTTAGTAAAAGTCATCCAAAAGAGGGAAAACCTCTCTAATAGTAGTCAAGAAGGAAAACCACTTGGTTCTCTCTAATTAGAAAAGTCATTGGAGCCTTTTGTGCTCTCTTGGGAGTAGAACTCTCTTGTTAGTAAGAGTTAAAATACAGAAAAGAGATGGGAGTTCTCTTGTTAGTTAGTAGGAGTCAAAGAAAATAGAAGAGAAAAAGAGAAAAGAGACTGGAAAAGGTGGATCTTTCTAGACCTTTGATCTTTACTAATGTTTGCAAATGTACAAAGAGGAGCTAGTAGAGAATCTCCACATAACCAAAGATCTTTGTGAATGTTTACAATTGTACAAAAGGGCCTAGAATCTCCACATAACACCTATGAGAGTATATGCTTGTAAGGGGTTCTAAGCTAGTATTGGTGTTTGTTGTGGAAGACATATAGGGATTTTTAGAGTGTGGTGTTTTAGAGTGTGCTTTCTATGCATCTTCTTCAATATGCTCCATCTTAGTGCCCAACAAGAGTCAAAAAATAAGATAAGAGAGGCTATCTGGTGGCATTTGTCATTATGGCAAAGTGAGATTGAACTTGACATTGAGGTTGGGTTTAGAGGTTTGCCAATATGGATGAAGATGAAAATTATGCTCACATTGAAGAATGTGTTAAATTAATATGATAGTGGGACTTTGCCCATACCTCTTGCTCTTTTGTGGAAAAAACTATTGTGGATTGCCCTAGCAATTTTGTAAAAAATGATTTTCCAAAAGCTAGATCCAATCCCTTTTAAACAATTGATTAGGATGCATGTAAATTCATTTTAAACATTGCTAGCTCTAATTAAACATCATGATGTGTTCAACAAGAGATACTCAAGAAGGAAACAAACCCGGTGTGGATCCAACTTGTTATAGTGCAAAGCCAATTTGGTCATAGTGGGAATGAGGCATTTATAGCTTGAGGCACCAACTTGTGGGGTATTAGTGCAAGGTCCACCACAAGATTCATTGATAGAGTAATCATTGCCATTATAACAAATCTAGCAAAAGAGGTTGCGTGGCTTGATAGGGAAGAAAGAGAAAGTATTTTGCAAGTATTTGGAGCAAAAGGATTTCCAAGATATGTGGGATTGGTTGACTAAACCCTTTTCCCACGAGCTGTAAGACCAAAAATTGATGGTGAATGTATATTAGTTGGAGAGGATCTCACTCCATCAATGGACAAGTAATCTGCAAAAACATGAGGAGAATAATAAAATTTTTGAGTGGTAATGATCCATTTGGTGTGGTTAAAATTTTATGTATCTTGTGCTTGGTGTTCACTAGATTGCAAAGATTCTTGAATGCTTTAGTTAGCTCACAATCCCAAATTCATGCGTTGATTATTTTATCTTACATATCATTATACAAGGATGTCAAATTCTTGCCATGACATGACTTGTCTAAAAATTTCAACCTTATGGAAGGAATTGAATACAAGAAGAGGTAACAAGTCATTTGGTTTCCATTGGTATCTTTTGGGTGATTTAGCCTATGTGTCAATGAGTCATTTGGTACCTTCTTTTAAATTGCAATGGTTTTGAGATCAAATAGACTTCAACAAACATGTAGCTTGTACTTTCATTCTCAATGATCAATATGTAGTGATTTTGAAAGGTAGATGGCATTCATTGCTTGAATTGAGAAATCAATTGAAAAGGAATCCAAGTAGAAATAGATATTTGTTGAGGTGGAGTAGTGTATGCATTAGTTTGCCTAAATTTTTGATAAACTAATGAGACTTCTGGGAGGATGAAGGAGAATACAAAGAGAGTTCAAAGGCAAACATTCATACTATAGCTTAAGATATTTATGACAAAGACAAACAAAGTTTTAGTAGAGAGGATATAAGATCACATTTTATGAGCAATTACCTCTCCTTTAACTACTTGTTGGGTTTTGAACCCTTGATCAATTCATTTGATCATTTTTAAGAGACTTTAAAAACTTTGACATATTATACTATTCTATGCTGCTTTGTATTGCACCATGTGTTACAAGCTTTTGTATCATAAAAAATTTAGGATGTTATTTTTGGATAAGAAATAAAGCTTGTGAAATAAAGAAGCATGGAACAAGGAGCTTCTTGACAAGAAGTAGAAGTCCAAGCAATTCAAAATTTGAGGAGTGACCTCACGCATTTTTTAATTTGGAAATGGAATCTTGAATCTTTCAATTTGGAGATTGATTTTTGTATGATACTATGATATTCATTCATAGGATATGGTTCTACATAATATTGGTTCCACTAAAGGTTTTCTACTTGTCCAACTACTGCACAAGACAATCTTCCAACTAGTTCTAACTCATTGATTACTGATTGTCTAAGTAGTGCAAAAGACTCAACCATGTTTGTTCAGATCTCCCCTTATAAAGCTAGTGCATGTCACAAGCATGTCTCAAGATGATTCTTTCTTTCAATCTATGTAGCACATTTTAAGCATAATTAGACCATAAATAAGATTCAACTTCAATATAGTCTGGATAGTAGCATTATGAAGATCTCCTTCACACTATTAATACCTTTTTACTTTTTTAAATTATTTAATTATTATAGTTTTTGTAGATTAATGAGAGGTTAAGAAAGCTTTTTGGCTAGAACATGTGATTGTGCCATTTTATCATTGATCTAGAAAGCCACCAAGTAGGAGGATGAGAAGATGATATAGGGAAAAACACCATGGCTCTTCCACAACCACAGACCATGAGGATAATCATCCTCATGGTCATGATTCTTGTGATTATGATCTTCATAATCAAGATCATGGTCCCATGATTGTAATTTCTCAATGGCAATGACCTTAGGGCCAATGCTTGTGAACAAAGAAGAATTTTATATCAATACCATCAGGATTGTGGAAGACATTAGCTTGGAGAACCTTAGTGCATGTCAAATCATGTATATCTATTTTAACAAGTTAAAATGAAGAATTTGGTTTTGTTGGAAGTGTTTTGTCATAGGCTTTCTATTGTAATTTTAGGATTTGGAGGCCTAGAGCAAAAGTTACAACCATATAAAGTTTTGGACACCTTTGGCATAAAAGACACCATCAGCCAAGAAGACACCATTGGATTGAACTAGAAGGCACCTTTGTAGCTTTACATATTTTTGAAAGGGAAACACCTTGTTGGTGGTGCACTGTTATGGTGGAAGACCATTGGAGTTGTTTGACCATTGGGATCATCATGTTATTGGGGCCAAACCTCACATTGGTGGGCAACCATCAGAGTTGAGTATCATCATGGTGAAGACCATCAGAGTGGGATGATCATGATGATGATGATGGTCACAACAACAAGAATAATGACAATCACAACGCCATCAGGGTCAGATCTCATCATAGTGGTAGTGCATCCATACCCAAACATTTGTACAAACTATGAGTATGGTAGTATAGTTGTACAAAAGGTCAATTTTGTGTTGCCATGTCATTGAGACTATTTTCCAATGCCTAGCTTGAGTCAAAAAATTAGCAAAGTGTACAATAGTAATACTTCAATGCAAGTTATGCCATGCCAAAATTAACTAGGTCAAGACAAGGTAGTTACATTTTGGTTAGTATTAGTGTCACTTGGTTTAGCACTAAATTTGGGGATTCCAACATTGCAGAATTGTGGATGCACCCCATTGTTTTCTAGCAGTATGTATAAGGAGGATCATCCCAACATAATACAAGTTCAGTTTAGCTTAGACATGTGAAAAAGTCTAGCCACATCATTTTATTGTCCATATTTTTGTATGCTCAATCTACACTTGCCTTTGTATGCATGAATAAGATTTTGTATTGGAAAAGTTGCAATGAAGACCTCCATGATTCTTAATGCATCAATGTCAGTATTGTGTATGTTTTGTGATTTTTGGATGGAGTCATGGTGAGAAACTTGAAGTAGGAATGCAAGTGCTGAGGTGCAAGAGTGCAATCACACTTGACTTGGGTTTTAGATCCTTAAGTGTTCTAAACGTTTGGAGCAATGTGTTGATAGACCATGAGGCCTATGAGCGTTATGAAGTACTATGTATAATGAAAAACCCAAATGGTCACAAACCTATAGTATAGTGGTAGGAACACCTTCTAAGAAGGGTAAAATGTCTCATTTGCATTGTGGTATGCACCATATTGATAATTGCAAGAGTATATACCTTTGGGGTCAATGATCTTCATATAGACTGAACCATCACCTCCAAGAGCAAAGTTGATAGTATATCTTTTATGAATGTGATTGAGGGTGTGATTTTATTTCTATATTTACCATTGTGGGGTAGTACCCTCTTATAGGCATTGTCTTACCAAAGAAGATAAAGATACAACAATAGATGACTTGTGACAAAGTGACATTGTTTCCTTCATGCTTAGCAATTTTTGAATTGTATCCTTGTGGGAATGACCTGTTCTTACTAATTGTACTCTTAGAATGTTGACACTAGGTTGCCACAAGCATAATTGAATATGAAACATGTGGAAGAAAGTGATCTAATTCCAAACTACAAACCATACAAACCAAATTCTATGCAAACCACAAATGCCGTACAAACCAATGTGATGCCTTTTAGTTAGTTTATTGGTTTAGTTTAGTCATGTTTGCATACTAGGCATTGCGGTATGTGTAAGACCTCAAGAGTTGTTAGCATGAATAATAAAATTGAGCCATGATTGCAAAAATTCTTCAATTCTCCATGGTTACAATTTGTTTTATGTGTTTGTGAGCATTGAATGAAGACAAGTAAGTAATCCAAATTACACACCATGAGTTTTATGCTTCAACAAGGGTTTAGAGTACTTTGGGCAAATAGACTAGATAGTTTGTACATCTCATAGTGTACTTGGTTGGTTGTTCTTGTTGTGTAGCCAAGATTCAACCTAAATTTACAAGCATGATATAGAGAAAATGGATAACTAAAAAATAGTATTACATAATAACATCAAGCTAGCTTTCAAACTTTCCTTCCCAATTCAGCTCATGTTCAAGAGAATTGAGCAGTGGTATCTTGGTGTCATAAGAGACACCAATGTAGAGTTTTGTAGCAAGCTAGCTTCTCATTCTTTCAGTGAACTCAATAGCTTGATTGATTCCATGGGATTAATAATACATAAGAATCCACTAATTGTAATTAGAATAAGACATAACACACATCTTAGCAACCTTGAAAGAATGAGAGACAGTTGCCAAGCTCACCTTTGTGTTTCTAATAATAGGAGCACAAACAACATGATTATTTATGCCACTTAAGGTACTTATTGCACAATTTAAGAGCCTCTAAAAGTAGCTATGAGATTTGGTTGTTAAAGCTGAAGTTGTTCTATTGGACTTCACTTCTTGAGACATATTGACTCCATTCAAAGAGCACAAATTTTTGAGAGAAGAAACTTGGATTTTACACAAAAATTGATGTTTAGATGAGTGTATCTATCAATCTCTATTTTTCATTGTAGGCCATACATAACATTCATAACTCAAGTGTCTATCAACTTCCTTGTGAAAGTGTCATACCTTAAAAGTGTGTTTACTAATTAGAGGGGTGACCATATAGCTAGTAGTCCAATAAATTTTAAGAAATAGTAATAGGATCTGGCTAATCTTGATAGGCATATTTTGAACCTTGAAACACTATGCCAATCTATTTTTCATTTTGAGGTGCATCTTGCAAGGACTATTGTAGCTTTGTTTTATTGTCTCTTCCACTTTGAGATTTCCATTATGCAATCATTGCATATACCAAAGTGTGCCTCACTTTTATATACAAATTTTTAGTTCTCTCAATTGCTTCTCTTCTTATTGTCTCCTCACTATTTGTGTGCACTATAATGTCCAAGTGCTACATTGTATATTCTACTTTATGAATTTATCACTAGTCTCACATTGTGCATAAAGAAAATCTTGGTTACAAATCATATTCATTTAATGAGTTTTGGATCACCCATTCTAGGAATGGCTTCTACTCTCATTTACCTATATCCATTTCATTATTGGAATCCAAAAGATACAAATATTTAAAATATAAAAAATGAAACCCTAATATATTTATAAAACCAACAATAATACAAATGTGTGCAAGTAATAATAATACCAAGGTGCAACATACATGCTACCTAGGTTGCCTACTCTAAAGCATCATTAAATCACCAATATAGGGTGGATTAAGGAAGAAAGGACTATAACACCACATCCATCTCTTCTCACAAGGATACATCTTAAGCTCATAAAATGCTCTTCCTAAAAGCTCATAAAGATCTGAATTATAATCACTAAAATAGCATGAGTTCTATTGCTCCTCTAGAAAACTAATAGCAACATGTGTAGAGACTCTAAATCTGTCTAAATGAGATATGAGTCTAAATAATAAGGAGGTGCATGAAGCACTAGGTGTATCAAAAGGAGCCAATGTCAAAGGATGTATAGCTCCATGAGGATGGTTTCTACTATAAGGAAAAGCATTACTATCTCCAATCAATATATCTCTAAGAGATAAACCCAAGAAAGTAAATGTACTATAGGATCTAACCATGAACCCTCTATACTCATCAATATATATATCTATATTTGAAAGGCAAGCCATGAGCTATGAACATATGTGTACTCCAAATGGTAAAAAACCCTTATCTTACATATATTGCAATAAGAATACTTACTTCTTTGGACCACTAGTCCAAATGATAACCTCAAAGTGTGTGATATGATACTCCATGAACTCAAGTACACTAGGATGTGGAATATATCATAAAGTACTACTTGCTTTGTAACTTGCTATCCTCTCCTACTAGTCTTTGCACACCACTGCAGGAAAGGTATTCGAAGTCTAGTAAGATTGCTCAAGTGAATGAATGAATGCACATCCAATACTATAATCCTCCTTCTCAAATTGGCATGGAAAAGCATGCATGGGATGTATACTCTAGACATGCTCATCCTATATCTAAGTTCTATGAGCCTCAATACCTCATATTGAAAAATTTGCTTCCTCTCTTGAAGCCACAAATTCTCATGGTATGTATCTTTGAAGTGCAAAGGGGTGGCAAGATGATTGCCAATGCAAGGTCTCTAAGTCAAAATATCCACTCTTATACAAAAATAAGGCTCCTTCCTTAGCCCACCTATGAGAGTCTACAGGAAAGGTATTCGAAGTCTAGTAAGATTGCTCAAGTGAATGAATGAATGCACATCCAATACTATAATCCTCCTTCTCAAATTGGCATAGAAAAGCATGCATGGGATGTATACTCTAGACATGCTCATCCTATATCTAAGTTCTATGAGCCTCAATACCTCATATTGAAAAATTTGCTTCCTCTCTTGAAGCCACAAATTCTCATGGTATGTATCTTTGAAGTGCAAAGGGGTGGCAAGATGATTGCCAATGCAAGGTCTCTAAGTCAAAATATCCACTCTTATACAAAAATAAGGCTCCTTCCTTAGCCCACCTATGAGAGTCTACAAAGTTTGACTTGCACAGTGGGTTGCCCAACCCCAACCAAAAAATGAAGTCTGAGTAGCTCTAGTCTCACCACCAATGTGATCCCCATCAAAGGTGAAGTATGAGTGTAAGTAGTTCTAATCTTACAATCTATACCACCCGTGCCATGAGTCCCCATATGCAAATATGAAGGTGAATATCTATGAGATCCTACTCCATGATCCCTAAATCCTACACCACCACAATCATCATGTACATGGTTGGTGGTCTGAGTAACCATATCAATGTGAAGAAAATACCAAGGGAATTGTATTATCTCCGCATCTAGCCACTTGGTAGCCTCCTCACAAGCATCCTCATATGCAAGCCTAAGAGAATATAGCAAAGTCTTCACCTCATGTAGAGTACACTAGGTATTCTGCAATAGGTCCATAGTGATGACAAACTCTCTCAAATAAAAAAATCTCTTGAAGTCTATACTCCTTTGCCATCAACTTGATTTCTCTCATAAGTATATCCAACTCACAATCCTCTCAATTATATCACCAAGAAGGCTATTCAGCTTGGCAATTCTATGATTTTGTGCTCCCTCTTCTCTCCCTCCTTCTCTAATAGCATTAACTAAATGTGCTAACCTCCCATGAATAATACCTTCCTCTTTATATAAGTGCATCACTTGCTCAACCATAATTGTTTCTCTTTCCATAAAAATATGGTCTTCTAGCCTCATCTTCTACTCCTTCTTTCCTAATCTACTCTCACAAGTACTCATCCTAGACTCATATCAGCTAGTCTATGCTCTTGAAGACAAAATTTTTCTTCTCTCTCAACTAGATGCTCCTCTAGAGATATAGACACATGAGTCTCACTAGGTAGAGTAGGAGACCCAACTTCCATGAGAGCACTACGATATGGAGAGTGAGTATGGGGATTGCTCTTTTGGAGAGAAGGTGGGGGTGAGGATGCTCTCATGGGAAGAGGGAGCATGACCTATACACAAAATCTATACATGATCAAACCTCACAACATGACAATCATTCATCCATATATATCATCTCATATCAAAGCTTCCATCAAACAAGTTAAATCCATGAAATATCCAATGATAATGACTTTAGATTTGACAATATTACTAGCATAACTTCCATATGCTTCATCATAAATACACAAAAAAGAAGAAGATACAAGCACATGTTTTATGCAAGTCAATCTTACTCACCTTCATAATCATCATGGTCATTAAGTGCCTCTTTTCCATCATCCTCATACTCAATGTCTTAAATCTCCTATACCTTTCCAGGGCCATATACAAGCCCCACCAATCTTTTCTCTATGAACAAGTGTGTGAGTACCTACCCTACATGAGTCACACAAAAGTGTCTCAATTCTAGGTGGTTAAGTTGCCTTCAAGCTACAACTAGCTTGGCATTAATATCAAATAAAATAAGCTTTGCCCACTAATAGAACACCAAGGTGGAACACTCCATCTTACTATCTATTATCAATATGAAATTCTCATGTACTACTCTTGGTTGCTTAGATGGAATAACAAGATAGCATAACATCAGAAAGAATGGCTTGAATGCAAGGGATGCACAATATCATGCTAAATATCTCCAAGTAGTATGATCTCTCATTGAGAACCAATCTCCAATTAAACTTTGTGGGACTACCTTCCTCCATAAAATACTCTCCTTAGCAAAAAAAATGCCTCTTGAAGCACCTTAGTAGTGAGAACTAACTCTTGCACTCTAATGTACACTTGACGAGTATCCTTGTTCTAAGTATGTGGAAATTTAATACACAAAGGAACCTTCACATCACAACACAAAGAGTGGTTTTGATTCATATCTTCATATAGATGGCTAAGAATACCTAACCACACATGTATCAATGTATATACATTAAGCATTGATTAATCAGATAGATATGAAGGTATGTGTGAACTCAAACTTACTTTGAAAAGTAAGGATAACCTTTCCAAGTACATAGCTAGATAGCAATTGCAGATCTAGATGAAGGTGAGTATGACCTCAAAGTTACTATGAAGAGTAAAAAGTACCTTTCTAAGCATCCTGCTAGATAGCAATGGCAGATATAGATGAAGTTGAGTGAGATCTCAAACTTACTTTGAACAACAAGATGTACCTTTCCAAGCACTAGTTAGATAGCAATAGAAGGAGATATAGATGAAAGTGAATGGGGCTCAAACTTACTTTGAACAGTAAGTTGTACCTTTCCAAGCATACAACTAGCTAGATAGCAGTGGCAAACTAATGTCTTTTAATTGCAAAGTACTACGTCAGATATAGGTATATACAATATCTGCTCAGGTTTGATAGTTGAATCATATATTCAAATAAATCTGGAAGGTGTAAAGTAGATTAGCCTCAGATTAACCAAACAAGGTTGAGGTTTACAAAAACTAAGGAACCAAAAATATTGTGTGGAAGCAAAGTAAATTCAGAATTGACTTTGACATGATCTAGATTGATATGGGTTACCAAGTATGACCAATTATCCCTATGCAAATTGCCATCCCACAAACTGCCATCTCATAGACCATGCAAACCTCTTGAAGGTGGTTTACATGGGGTAACTTACAAGATGAGATTTTGGGAATTCAAGAATTCAAATTAATTCATGCTTGCAAAATTTCAAAACCTGAGATGAAAAACTCACATAAGAATGAGGATACTCCATTCCAAGTGCAATCTTCAATTCAAGAGCATCTTGTATTTGTTTTGTTGCTTCCTTGATTTGTACTTTATCCATCTAATACCATTTCACAAAGTCAGTCAATGTATAAATCTCAACAATCCAGGTCCTCCAATTGTTTATGTTACCCTTTGCTCCTCTTTGTCAATCATTCTCTCATACCCTTGCATTGATGTCTTTGATTTTTGATCACCTTGTCTCTTTGCAATTTCTATTTGAATTTTGGTTTGTTTGTTCTGTACCACCCATTTGTGCATGTATGTAGTATTGTGATATTTAGTTTGGTATTACTAATACTTGAGAGATATTATTTGTATAGAGATAAATGATGGTTCTACATTAGTCATGATTAGCTAAATTTAGTCATAGCTAAGATAGAGTGGACCTTACTTTAGAGGAAGTAGAAAAGATGAGCACCACTATTTTGGATTCTAGTGTGTTGACTTGGTATTATTCCTAAGTGTTTGGCTTTGAGGAAAGAGTTGAGAACTCTTGGGCCCGCAAGCCCTTTTTTTTGGACTCTTCTATAGTCCAAGGATAGCCCATGTGAAGGAATCCTTGACTTAGTGGTTGGGTCAAGATAAGATCACATGCTTCGTGGAATATGCCCATATGGATAGATATTCTTTTATACTTTTTGACCTTACTTGACTTTTAGCCTAGTAACTTGAGTTACTCCAATAATTAGTAACTTTGGTGCATAACTATTTCACAAGTATATAAACTAGGGGTGAGGAAGTACTCATCATCTTTCATTTGGAACTATCTCTTTCTCATTGATTTCTTTAGTGAGCAATGTCTTGAGTCTTGGAGTGTTAGCCTTGGAGGAGTATGATGGAGTTGGGGTTCCTTGTCTTCTTACTCCATAGTGCGCTATCATAATAGCCATCAAAGGTTCATATTGAGTGAGAGACAGACCGCTCATATTCTTGGTTCCATTGCCGGGACCTCTCTAGAAGGCAAGATAATATTTTGCGTATAATTTTATATTAGACAAAAGGAGGCTAGGAGAGCTCACTTGGAGAGAATTTAGGGGAGGAGAGGGCTGAACTTATGTAAGAGAACTTGGACCCAATTTTATACCTTGTAGTTCATTATGATGTCTTTGAGGTGATTTTGTACATCTTGTATACTTGAGAGGATTTGGAGAGATTGTGTGAAGTGGATTGCAGATTTGGGGATTAAGGTGATTGGGGCAAAATCTCAACTTTGAGATCTGGACTTGAAATTTCTATACATGATAGCTTGGGTTATCTTTCAGATAGCATGCTTGAAATTACTATGATAACTACTATGGAAATTGGGCTAGAATTTTTGAAAGTTGATAGGGTAAATTGCTCCTACAACTACATGCTCTTTGGAAAATTTTATAGGGTCTGCCATTTCTTTAATTTTTAGTGAATTTTATTCAAAATTTCCAAGAAAATTTACTGCATTGTATCCTAGCTTTTGACACAAAAATTAAAGAGAGATCATTCTTGTGCATAGAGTTATGAGTTTTTTAAGTGAGGGGGTGGTTTTCAGACCAAATCTGAAATATGTGTGCTGAATAAAAAGGTGTCTAGGTCAAATGGCTCAATGAAAAGATCTAAAATTTTGCAGGGATGGATAAATTGGAGTTGTGATCAAGTGTGAAAAACTTTCAGAGGATTGTGAAATACCAATTGAGAGAGTTGAGTGACATTTTGAGGAAGTGTCAATTTCTGTAGAGTTGAGATCTCATGCATGAGGAGTTTGAGAGCAACAAAAAGCATGTTTGAGTGTTTAGATTCATCTTGGGAACATGGAGGGTCATCAAGAGTGGAAATTGAGACTATTCAAGGTTCCCTAAGGATTTGAGGTGATTGTAGGGGTGGATTTGAGGAAAAGAAAGTTTAGAATAGAATTTGAAGAGAGTGTTGAGATGATCCAAAAACCTACACCACTTGGAGGAAAGAGTGAGTCTAAGTGCTTTCTATGTGTAGAGAAGTGACATAAAGCAAGTTCATGTCCATTGAACTTTGAGAGGAAGTTCATGTCCATTGACCTTTGAGAGCAAGAGAGTGAGGGAAAGGAGAGGATTACTTGACTTGGGTTTGCATGTTGGACCTTCTTCACCAAGATTGGGAGGGAGAAGATCTAAGACCAAGGAGTTATGTGAGGTTTGTCAAGTTGAGGGACTTCCAAAAGAATATGAGTGTAGTGGAGTAAAAGCAATTTTGGAAACTTTGGTGAATGATCTTGGAGAGAGTCTTAGTACAACTACAAAAATACTACCACTTTCATCCGCTAGTTCTCAAGATTAGTGATGGAGATAATCTTTCAACTTATGGATAAACTATCCATGAGGGTTCAATTAATATGCACTCTAGGATTTGATGTTGCTAAAGAAATATTGGAGCAACCTGAACCTTTTGTGTTCCCTAGGGTAGATTACTCTCAAATGGTGTTAGTCATATACATACTCTATTAGTTACAGAGTAAGAGAAAAGAAAAAAGAAAAAAAATTGAGAGATAAGAAAGATAGTGAGGGGTTAAGATGAGGAAAATCTCCATTTTCTTTGGCAAGGATGGAGAAGATGTGGAGGCCTTTGTGAGAGAATTCAAGAGAGCTTTCATAGGAAACAATGAGAGGGCCTCATTAATACCAGATTTCTTTGAGGATGTAGTACTTACATGGTATGAGTCAAAATACCAAAAGAAAGAGAGGAGAGATGGGCAAGAAGAGTCTTGGGAGAGTTAGAATTCAACACTCATTGAGAACTTTCTTCTAGATGAGAGTTATGAGAGATTGATGAGTGAGGTTACCTTTCTCAAGCAAGGAGATTGAGAGAAAGTGAGAATCTATGTGGAAAGAGTGGAGAAGTTAGAGTCTAGATTTTGCATAGTGTTGAGGAAGGGTGGGAATGATGTGGAGACTACTATGATTGGCATAGGATCTATACTTACCAAGAATCTTGTGGGAGTGTTGAGACCACAAATTAGAAGCAAGGTGAGATATGAGAAACCTTCTTCCAAGGTTGAAGCTATCAAGATTGTTTGTATGGATGAGAGTTTAGAAGGGGATGAGAGTGATTTGGTGGTGAAGGAGGTTGTGCATCCTCCTCAAGGTTACAAGTATGGGGGAACTTCTGATAGTTTGGTGGCAAGGGTTGCACCACAAGTAGTAATTTCTCCAATTCTTGCACCTCCACCAAAAGATCCACTTCAAACCATCACAAGACAACTTGCAGATCTCAAGATCAATGTGGTGCAACTATGGGAGAAGAGAGAGGTGGATCAGAATTTAGGAAGAGGGCCTAGAGGTTATGGAAAATATCAATATAGAGGAGGCAAACCAGCCAACAATTTCAATGATAGAAATTGTTTTGGTTGTGGAGGAAGAGGCCATATCCAAAGGAATTGCCCAAATTCCACTTACCATGGAGGAAGGGATTATGAGGGAGCCAATAGAGGGAAAGAGGGAGGTAGTGAAGCCCAAGTGGCTCCTAATCCAAAAAAATTTAAGGGGATAACATCTATAGATATGGTTGAGAGCAAGTATGAGAAGAGAGAGTGCTTAAATTCCAAAAGTCTTAATTTGGAGCTTTGGCACAAGAGAAGAAGAGAGCTTGTGTTGCAGAGGATGCTCACTCTTCTCAAGGATTTACTCTAAACAAGGATACTATTATGTCTACTAGGAGCACTCACATATCAACACCATCAACAACAAAGACTCCAAGAAAGAAGTTGTGGATAGAGGACTTATTGACATCAAAGCAACAATGGAACTACAATGTGTTGGAGGATGTTGGCAGTCACCAGGCTAATATCACAATGGGCCAATTGATTGCTTTGAACCCTACCTTGAGGAATGAGCTTAGAGGTGGTTTGGGTTCTATAAGGAGCAAGAGGAAGAAGAAGGCAAAAGCTCTAGTATCAATAGGGGTGGTGGATGCCAAGCCAACACCATGAGAGGCTTGTGAACATGCCTCCATGATTGATGTGAGAGTGAATGGTCACAACATTAAGGATGCATTGGTTGATGGAGGATTAGCAGTGAGTGCCATGTCAAAAAGGTTGATGAAGAAGGTGGGTATGATACCCTCTAGACCTTCAACATTTGTGGTGAGCATGGAAAACAAGCAACAAGTTTGACCAGTAAGGGTGATGGATAAGGTTCAAAGAGGAAGGCCATTGCAACAAGATCTAGACCTTACACAATGGTGGAGGATATTCTTTTCACCAAGGAGCATATGGTCTACTTCAAGTAGCAATGGGTAAAGAAGAGTCTATCCTACTCATAAAGGAGTTTCATGAAGCTTTAGTGTGTGGAGTACACTTTGCAAGAAATGTGAATGCTTTCAAGATTCTAGATGCAAGTTACCATTGAAGAGGGATTTTCAAGGATTATCTTGATTATTGCAAAACTTGTCATGTTTGTCAAGCTTTTGCTAGAAAGTCTACATCCACTCCACCACTTAGATCAATTCCATTGCTAGGACCTTTTGAGAAGTGGGGAATTGATTTTGTAAGTCCTCTCAATAGAACCTCAAGAAACAATTGGTACATTGTGGTAGTTACTGTTTACCTTACCAAGTGGGTTGAGGCTAGACCATTGAGGGACAAGAATGAAGATGAAGTGGGTAGATTTCTTTATGAACGCATTATCACTAAGTTTGGATGCGCTTTGGAGTTGGTTTCTAATAGAGGAGGAGAGTTTACAAGAAGCATTACTACAACCATGCTATGACATTTCTCTATCACACATAGAGTAACTACATCCTATAAGCCAAATTCCAATGGCTTGGCAGAGAGAACCAATCAGACCTTGTGCATGATGTTGGCCAAAGATGCAGAAATGGAGGGGGCTAAACATCATTGGGACAAGAGGATTCATGCAGTTTTGTGGGAGTATAGGACAACCATGAAGACTTCCACCGGATATTCTCCATTTCAATTGGTGTATGGTATTGAGTCTACCTTACCTATTCACTTTGATCTTCCTACCTTCCAAAACATTCATAGGAGATTGAAGAAAGCACAAGGAGGTGATGCAGAGAAGTCAAGGAAGGATCAACTCATGGAATTAGAAGAGGCAAGAGTAGTTGCTATGGTTTGAGTGGAGCAAGCCCAAAGGAGACAAAAGGAGAGCTATGACAAGAAGCAAGGCAAGAAGAAGGTGGGGCCTTTCAAAGAAGGTGATTGGGTAATGTTGTTTGATCCATTCGAGTCAGGAGAATGCAAAAGAAGTTTTTGCTTAAGTACTTTGGACCTTTCATAGTGGAGAAGGTGTGGGGCAATTACATCTATGATCTCAAGGAGTTGGGAAGAAGACACTTTGATAGGATTAAACTCAAAGTGAAAACTTAGTCCAAGAGTAAATGTAACACCCATTTGTGCATTTATGTAGTATTGTGATATTTAGTTTGGTATTACTAGTACTTGAGAGGTATTGTTTATATAGAGATAAATGATGGTTCTACATTATTCATGATTAGCTAAATTTAGTCATAGCTTAGATAGAGTGGACCCTACTTTAGAGGAAAAGAAAAGATGAGCACCACTATTTTGGATTCTAGTGTGTTGACTTGGTATTATTCCTATGTGTTTGGCTTTGAGGAAAGTGTTGAGAACTCTTGGGCTCGCAAGCCTTTTTGTTTTGGATTCTTCTATAGTCCAAGGATAGCCCATGTGAAGGAATCCTTAACTTAGTGGTGGGGTCACGATAAGATCACATGCTTAGTGGAATATGCCCATGTGGATGGATATTCCTTTATACTTTTTGATTTTTCTTGAATTTTAGCCTAGTAACTTGAGTTACTCCAATAATTAGTAACTTTGGTGCATAACTATTTCACAAGTATATAAACTAGGGGTGAGGAAGTACTCATCATCCTTTCATTTGGAACTATCTCTTTCTCATTGATTTCTTTAGTGAGTAATGTCTCGAGTCTTGGAGTGTTAGCCTTGGAGGAGTATGATGGAATTGGGGTTCCTTGTCTTCTCAGTCCATGGTGCGCTATCATAATAGCAATCAGAGGTTCATCCCGAGTGAAGGACAGGCTGGCTCACATTTTTATCCATCTCTGCTCATTCCCCCTTTGTTTTTATTCTCTCTCCTCTACTCTCCATCCCTAAGAGTATTCCCTCCATGAGCCCTAAACCCTAAGAATCTTTATGGTTTGAATTCAATTCTTTCTTTTGCTTGGTTTGCACTAAACCTGTTGAATATCTATTTTGTGAATGAACTTTCTACAAGTTGAATCCTTAAACCTCTCCTCTTGCTCCTTCCTCTCTTTATATTTTATTTCTTGTATTTTCTCTTAATTTTCTCTATTTGTATTTTCTCCTTCCTCTCTACTCTACCTCTGTCTATTCTATCCACAAGTCACCAACCATGGGAAGGAGTCCCTATAGGTTTAGTCAAATTTAATTCTTTCTTTGTTTCTAGTTTTTGCTTGACCATTAACCTTTTGAATGCCTTTTCTATGAAAGAATCCCTTAAACCTCTCTGATCAATTTACTAAGCCCTCTCAGGTCAATTTCCTAAACTCATCTCTTCTCTTTAGATACTTTTCTTTTTGGAAAATTGTCCTTCTTTAGCTGTGCAAAACTCCCAGAACCAAATCTTCTTCTTTGACAAATCCTTGATACACTTGATACAAAAAACAAAATGTTGATCAATATTTTCTTCTCCTAATTATATTCTCTCCCCTAAATCTCTCCATCTTTTCTCCAATTGGTTACTCATAGCTTTGGGAGGGTGAAGACTCACCCTTGAACCAAATCTCTCTATTTTTTAAGTACTTGTGAATAGCTTTGGGAGGGTGAAGGTGCACCCTTGAACCAACTCTTCTCTTTCACATCCTTAACCAAATCAAATCAAAGGTTCATAAACATGGTTATTCAAACTGGATGATGAATTGACATTGAATAAAGCTGAATAAAATATTGAGAACAAAGCAAAAGATTTTATATCAAGAGATATATATGAACCCAAGGGAATACATGTATGAAAAGCACATCCCAAGTGGTACTAGACAACTTCTATTACTATTAAGTCACTATTCTCTATATGGGACAAGGTTTCATCTGAGCTAGGAACCATGCTCTTTTGGCTCATGATGTTTATTTCCTCTAGTGTTTTCCTTCCTATTAAGTCTATAATTTCTTTTTGAAACTATTTGGACTTGGGACTCCTTTTCGTGATTCTCAACTTCTCCATCTTGGAAAGTCTCTTCTAAATCTTGGAAATTTTCTCTATTTCACTTACATTCTCAAGTTCTCCATCTTGGCAAGTCTTTGAGCTTGAATTTCAAGAAGCATGCACCTCTCCCTAACTTTGATTGTTTTTGTTCTTAGTTTTGTAACATATGAAAGATCATGTGCAAATTTGGCCATAGTAGAAGAGGTTGGTATTTGTAACAATATGGAGTTTAGCAACAATGTTAATTAGTGCTAACAAAGTAGTGAATAGGTATTTGTAACAATATGGAGTTTAGCAACAATGTTAATTAGTGCTAACAAAGTAGTGAATAGGCCAAATTAGCCTAGAATATTCTAGAAGTATCTAAGAAGCTTCCCGGATAGCTTAGCCTGTGAGCTTCTAGGGAAGCTTCTTGGCTGGCTTAGCTTGCACCCCAAGTAAGAAGCTTCTAACTAGCTTAGCTTGCAAGCCAAATAAGAAACTTCTAGAAGGAAGCTTCTTGAGAAGCTTCTTGGTTAACTTGGCTTGCACTCCAAGAAAGTGGCTCAAGGAAACTTCTTGAGAAGCTTCTCAAGAGCTTTGTATGCTCCCTATAAATACCAAAACCAAAGCTCATGCTAGGCATTCATAGTTTCCCATACTCAAGTGCCCCAATGTGATCTTCCATTCTCCTATTTCTCTCCTCGGTCTTCGGTCTTTTACATTAGTATCTGAGCACAAATATGATGGATAGAATTTATAGACCACCAAATCCATTTCCACCAAACCTTGGGATTTTTGTATCTAGGTACTTCACAAGCATCACTTCACATAATTCATCACCTCACTTTTTGGGCAATTTTTTTTTGAATGCAATCACCTTGTTCAAGGAACCCTTGATAATTCCAATTGTAACTTATGGAGAATGGTAGACATGTTGCATCTATGTATTTGTAAATTAGATAAATTGGGGGTAGTATGATAGAGTGATAGCCATGGCGGCAATACCTAAGGTTATCATTGTTATGCAACAACAAATCAAGCACCTTACTTGATTGTTGGATGAATGAGACCAATGATGACAAGAGCATGTAGAGAGAATACCATTTCAAGAAGGAGAACACACCAAATCTGATTTCCAAAACCCAAGGTATTTGATGGTAAGAATCTTCCAAGTGCAATGGAGAATTTTGTATTTGATTATGCATGTTATTTCAAGGCTACAAATCTTCAAGATGAACAGAAACAATTCTCTTAGCTTCAAGCCAATTGGACGGAGTAGCAAAATTATGGTGGCAATTCCAAGTGGAGCAAGCTGAAAGGCAGTTTTTTGCACCAATCCTAACATGTGAATAATTGGGTGTAATATAGAATTCAAGGTGCAATAATTGGATGATTCCAAGTGATCAATGCCACACAAGCTGTATGAGATAAGGTGGCAAAGTTGAAGTAGGTTTGTTCTATAAGAAACTACATCACACAATTTGTAATACTCTGAGGACAAGAGAAGAGAGAAAACACAGATTACACACTCAACATTTGGTGCCTCAAAGGAGCACCTTCTCTTTATTATATAGACAAAGAGGATCTCCTCCAAGGAAACTCCACCATAGGATTAGGCACACAGATAGGTGACATGTCATCAAGCTCCACCCTTGGATTACTTACTTGGATGGGTGACATGTCGGTCTAGGTTGGTCAAACAAGCTTTGACTGGAGGGAATCTTTTAGGGAATCTTCCTATAGGAGTCTCAGAATCATGTAAGGGACCGTTGGAAAGCTCTCAATGAGACAAACCAGGGGGAGGGAAGGCCAAATTCTCCTTTTATGGAAGAGGAATCTGCACATTTTTGAGGCCTAATTCATACGTTTAGGCCTCTGAAATTGCTTTCAAAGATTTTAGGCATATTTTGGTTCCTACTCTATTAGTAGAAGTCCCCTTTTGGTGATACCTCTTTCTGATATGTTTAGTCCATCATGTGTAACATACTTCCAGATATTACCAAACCAATTCTCACCTTTAAATCATATGGCTAACTATTGGTTCTAAGGTTCTCAAGTCTATTTTGGCTTTTGCTCTATTAGTAGAAAGACTCTTTTGGTGATACTTCTATCTGATCTATTTTGACCATCATGTATAACATCATTCAAGATGTTTCAAAACCAATTTTCACATCTAGATCATATGGCTAGCTCATAGTATTACACAATTCTAGAACACCATTATGCAAATTCCATATATACTTGATGGTGAAGCTTTAGATTGGTTTGTGAGGGTCTTGAAGTCACAAACCAAATTAGAAGTGATAATGCAAGAGAGCCAAAATAATTGGAAGAAGCCATGCAGCTAAATCAGTTTTGATTCCTTGGTTGTGACAACTTGGTCTCAATCTCGACCTTCACAAAACCATCTAGCACATTACATACATGTGGAGGAGCTGACACTAAGGGAGATTGATGCCATCCAATGGAGACCACTTGGAACAGTGATTGAGAAAGGTTGCGGAAAAATGGTGGTTGCTTTTATTGTCACCAAATTGGACATCACATTGCTGAATGTCCATTCAAGAATGGATGATCTCATCAAATTGCCCAAATGAAGGTTCTAGAGCAAAATGATCCCAATATGAGATTTTGAGCCGCCTATTGGGAACTTGATTAGCTCTAATGGGATTGAAGGCTCAACCTATGCAAGTTTGCTTCACTTGAAAGGTATAATATTTGATCATGGTTGTAGGATTTTGGTTTATTCTTGAAGTCCAAAGAATTGCGTGTCTATGCAATTAGCAAAGGAATTGAGTATTACCATCAAGTCAGTAATTGGAAGTAGATTGATGATGGCGGATAGTAGAAAGGGCTCTACATTCCGTACCTTGTATCTTGTTA
The DNA here is from genome assembly GCA_948567375.1 of Lunularia cruciata. NCBI lineage: Eukaryota > Viridiplantae > Streptophyta > Marchantiopsida > Lunulariales > Lunulariaceae > Lunularia > Lunularia cruciata. Next base: position 59,758,480 of record OX419758.1, read on the forward strand.
CCTTCAAGATTGGGAAGGAGTATTTGGAATGTATGAGGTTTGTAGTGGTACCTCTATACTATGATGTCATTTTAGGACTACCTTGGATTCAATATATTGTTGATTCAACATATTCAAATTTAAATTCAATAGAAGCTTCAATAACAACAAGAATTTTCAACTATCCATGATAATACTCTCTAAAATGTAAACAATTAGAGATCAAATAAAGAACAAAACCAAAACCAAACCTCAACTGCTAATTGAACTCACATGAGGTTTAGAATATTAGGTGTTGATTGCAATGACAAGTCCAATTGCATCAAGATCAATTTCTCACATTGTATTCATTGAACTCTTGACTTGATGATTATCTAGCCATCCCCACCTTATAAAAGTCATTGCATCTAAAATGGTTTGATATTTGATGAGGAAGATCCACTTGAGTCTCTCTTATGTTGCACTCCTCCACAATCTTGTAATAAAATATCATTGCCATTTACTCTTCTCTCCTACTTTTACCTTTGACTTTTGAATGCCACGCTTTAGTTGGTCTAAAATCTTAAACTCAATCACAATCCTACTGCCCATAGTTGCACCTCCATACCATCAATGGGAAAGAATGCTCTTGCTCCTGCTCACTCAAAGGTTCACTCTACTCAGCAATGTTCAAACAGCCCTTGTGGTTTGAAACTCCTGATTATACTAAACTTCTCCTCCTACCAACCCTCCTCTTATCAAAAACTGCTAATCTTCCTTGGGACACTTTGGACCTTCTTGCCTTCTATTTGGGACTCTTGTTATTTGAGATACTTGCTTCTTGTGAGGTGAACTACCTTCTCTCCTATTGCCTACCTTTGCTCTATGAATTTGGGACTCTAGGCCCTTCTTGCATGGTTGGGACACTTGCCTCCCATGAGTGACCTGCCTAAAATTTGCTCACACTCACACTCAATGAACTTAATTATTTCAAATGGCACTTCCAAACCTATTTATACTATCTCATGAAACATGAAATGAATCAAACCAACTAACTTAGATCACACCTTTTTGAATATCTTTACTTGAAGTATTGTTTTATCCAACATTTTCCAGGTTTTTTTGAACTTATAAATGTTTTCTCTACTTGTATACATTCTTTCAACTATGCATTTATTTTGAATTTTCCATTTTATCTTGAACTTATAGACATTCTCTACACTCAATCTATACATTATTTCTTGAACTGAATTCTAAACATTCTTTCTTGAATTGAATTGACTTATAAACATTCTTTGTGACTTATGTATATATACACATATAATTTTGCTGATATATTTCAGCATGCCTTTCTTTCTTATAATTATATCTATCCATTGTCTTTCATGGACCAAAACAGACCAGCCTAACCTGGCCTGTAGTAGCTCTAAGCTTCACTGCCATCCACTATCCACAAATAGACTTACTTTGTTTGTTAAAACTTTTGAGCAAAAAGAAATGTATGGATTAGTGATTATCATAGACATAAATTTTCAATGGCTTTTTGAGCTTTATGGCTTTGAAAATTCAGGCAAAATTTTTTAAATTGTTATAGCCAAAAATGAACTTGGAGTGGACTATAATTCCATATATTTCTTGCATAGCGACACTACTTGCTAGCAAGCAACTATTAATACACTTCCATTGTGATGCAGCTCCAGAGGTATGTGACAATGATCTCTATACATAAACTTCAACCACTCTCTAGCTGTAAATACTATCAAAAAATTGCCATTGTGATGCAGCTCTAGAGGTATGTGATAGTGATCTTTATAAATATGCATAAACTTCTCCACTCTCACACTTTGAATACTATCAAAACAGTTCCATTGTGATATAGCTCTAGAGGTATTTCTAACATTGATCTCCCTAAATATGCATAAAATTCAACCACTCTCACATGATGAATTCTATTTAAATCTTGCCAAGTGTGAATCCACTCATAAACATAAATATAGCAAATGAAAATACCATCAATATCAAGATCTCTTCATTATAATAACTTATAGACTTGGATCTCATGGATCCAACAACTTGCTAATTTGGTAGTTGAATGCAAGGCAAGGATGCATAATTTCATTTCTAGTCTCATCTCTATATTCTAGATGGGGCACAAATGTACCACCTAGGTCTGATTCTATCTTTTTCAAAAACTCACAATCTTCTTCTTCCCATGTGTTAGCTTGATTATTTAATAAATTATGAATAATTATACATATAGTTATTGACTTATAATTATGAATTCATAACGGATATAAATTCTTGGAAGGGTCATTTAGGTGCACTTTATTCTCTAAAAGAGAGTGCTATCTTGTCTTCAAGACTCCTATAGTGCTCATTTACAACTCTGGTCAGGAATACACATCTGTAGAAATCAACACACAGGAAAATACCTTGAAACCCCCAATAAATGTTGTTGGTGCTCAAACAATGCACAATTCACTCGTGTTCAGATTGTTCCAAATTGGGGATCACCATAAGCAAGCCATGTCATAGCATGATCTAGGCATCCCTTATATACAAAAAAACACACACTACTTCATTAATTGGTCTTACAAAACTTACAACACTACCTTGCAACAATTACATTACACATTATTATATAAACTCAAATAGAAAACTTACAAGATTGGAAGGAATATTTCACATTATTAAAAAGCTCAGAAATCCATTCCATTCTCCCTGTACTTTAACTCTAAAAATGTAGTATTCTCCTTCTATTGTTGCCCACAACTTGTCCATTTATTGAATAAAACCCTTTCCTACTGAAGTTGACCTTGCCATTGTAAGTAGGTTTTTGTACCAAGGGAAATAGAGTCCCATCAACTAGCTCTATGGAACCTAAAAACCCTTTTTGTGAAAAGAGAAAAAATATTCTTACTCTTTCTGCACTATCTGGCCACTTCACTTCCTTCTCTAGGACAAAAATGATTATTGTCATTACTCTATTTTTGAATCTCATAATTGATCCTACACTCTTACCCCAAAGGTTGATTTCCCTTGCTTTATATACCCCATTCCCATTATGTCTAAACTTATTGGGAGCTAATGCAACTTGTATTTAGATTGGAGTTTGCTCTTTGACAAGTTCTTAAATACTCTATGATCATGTACGGCATACACTAAAGCTTGAAAGTATTGAATATCCATCCTCATTAATTGTCTTCATGACCATATCTAATCCAAGGACAAATTTGTAAACAAATTCAGTACCACAAGTAAGTTGAATTCAGTTATGCAAGTAAGAAGATGAGTCAATGAGGTTACATCACTTGCACAACAAATCTAATGTATCTTCTTCTTCCTCTTTTGCTTCACTCAATAAGTCATCCACTTCAAGCAAGGTTTCATTATTCCATCCATGAAGATCACCTTCAGTCTTGATTTCCATCTTAGTCCACATTAAAACATGGGTCTACTCAACAAGTGTTTTTCTCAGTTATGCATGAGCACTAATGCATGGAATTTTTTTTCTCTCAATGATTATCACTATGCAAGGAATGTGGAAGATCTAACTTCTTACAAGATCACCAATGTGTGCAACATGATTGCTTGCTTACATCTCAACTCCTAACTCTTAGTTGAGTGAAAACTTTCTACAAAGGCAAAACTCCAAAATTGCTCACCAATTTGTGTCTTGATTCTTACTCAACTCACAACTCTATCCTTGTGATACACCATTACATTGTACATTAGATTGTATGGGGTGTGAACTCCCTAACAATCAAATCTCAACTCAACTCTTGAAAGCTTAACTCTATCCTCATGAAAGAACTTCTCACCATTAGATGTTATGAATATAGTGTAAACTCACAAACTCAACTCCAATCCTTGTAAAAGCAACTCTTAGCATATCAACTATGATCCTCATCCGCATGAAAGAAAGGTGAAACTCCTAATCTTCTCACCATTAGATGATGTGACCCAATGCATAAAATCCATCAAACAATAAAGCTAACTCTTGAACTCTAGATCTCCACTTTCCAATATAGGTGAATAAGAGTCAAACTAAATAGGCTCAAGTTGAACTCCCAAGCTCAAGAAGACAATTTGACAAGAGAGGCAAACTAAAAGTGAACTCATGATGGGCTAAAGTATGTGAAGACCCAATGTATGGCTATGGATGGTAGAAACTTCTCAAATCTAAAATGTGAAGGAGAAGTCACAACCCGCTAAAGCCTCTTGATTATGAAGAAGGTCACAATCTATGGAAAATTGCAAAATGGAGATCTCAAGAAAAATGATTTTGTAATAAATGTTAAACCCCATGTAAAGGTGTGAAAATGTAGAAGAATGTGAAGTAAAACTAGAAAATGTGTGAAAAATGTGTGAATGAAGAAATGGTGAGGAAGATTATTGAAGCTCAAGAAGAAGGAAGCTATAGAAGTTGGGCAAGAACTATGGAAAAATTTGTAAATAAGAATTGGTGGAGAAGATCATAGAAGCTCAAGAAGCTCTAGGCCAACAACAAAACATGAAAGTGAAGCTTGGAAAACTGAGTGAATGCTTGGCAGCAAGAACACCATTCCTTTCTCTTCCTCCTTCCCAAGCAATTCCAAATCTAAATGTATAAGATATGCTTTAAGAAAGTATGCATTCCCTTTCTCTTTCTCTCACTCATTTCCCTCTTTCCTCCTGAGCATTTTTATATTTTATTCTAAACTTCTCTAATCCAATCTTGATTAAGATTAGATTGAAAGTTAGGATTAAACAAAAAGATAGTTGGAGGAGCATCATAACTATAAGAACTCATGGTTCGCAATTTAGATTCCTCATAAATAATTAATAGCTATGGCTAGTCTTCCCTTAAGTTTAAATGTGTACCTCTCAAACCATTGCAAGTAGAAGTTTTATGGTGTATAACAATATGGAGTTTATTGAAAAGTTAGTTGTAGCAAATATGCCAAATTAGACAAGAATTATAAGAATATTCTAGAAGCATCTAGGAAACTACTTGGTACCTTCCAAGTATTGGATAATGTGCATGCCAAGTGGTGACTTCTAGGAGGAAGTATCTTGGGAAACTTCCTAGCTAGCTTAGCTTACATGCCAAGTAGGTGATTTATAAAAGGAAACTTCTTAGAAAGCTTCTCAATTAGCTTGGCTTGCACTCTTAGAATCCTATTGTGATCTTTCATTTTGATCTTACATTCTCTTATTTCTCTCCTTGGTTTTTTACATTGGTATTAGAGAAGGAATAGGATGGATGGAATTTATGGATCACCATCCATTTTTGCCAAACCATTGGGATTTTTGTGTACATGTACTATCCAAGCATCATCTCATGCTTTGGGCAGAATTTTTTGAATGCAATCACCTTACCCAATGAACCCTTGGTACTTTTGATTGTAACTTATGGAGAATGATGGATGTGTTGTATCTATGTGTTAAATTGGATAAATTGTAGGTATTTTGATAAAGTAGTCACCAAGGTGGCAATGCTCAAATTTATCATTTTTATGCAATAATAAATTGAGCACCTTAATTGACGGTTGGAAGAATGAGATCATCAATGACAAGAGCATGTAAAGAGAGCATCATTTCTAGAAGGAGAAAAGAAAATCCAATTTCTAAAGCCCAAGGTATTTATAAGCAAGAACCTCTTGGGCATAATGGAGAATTTTGTGTTTGATTGTGAATATTATTTTGAAAATACAAATCCTCAAGATGAACAAGGACTTATTCTCTAGACTTCAAGCCAAAACTATGGTGACGATTCCAAGTGGAGCAAGTCAAATGGTAGTTTTTTGCATCAATCTCAACATAGATAAAATTCAAGAGCACAATAATTGGATGATTCCAAGCAATGAATGCTATAAAAGCTCCACAAGATAGGTTGGAAAAATTGAAGTAGATTGGTTCTATAAGAAGCTACATCACTTAATTCCAAAACCCCAAAATGCAAGTTTCAGATATATTCAAAGGTGAAGCTCTAGATCAATTTGTGATGGGCTTGGAGTCACACACCAAATAGGAAGTTACCATGTAGGAGCCCAAACAATTGGAGGAAGCCATGTAGTGACTAAGTGCTTTGATTCCTTGGTTGCGACAACTTGGTCTTGATCTTGACCCCCACAAAACCTACCCACACACTATTGAGACAACCCAACAAGTATCACTTTTGCAGTAATAAGTAAGTAATCATTAGTTCCCATAGAGATATTGGTAAAAAATGGTCAAATATAGAGTAAAAGTCACCAATCAGTTCTTTTTGACTGCATCTTTAACCTCTTGGGTAGAAACCACACATAGAAGAGAGTAACAAGTGCTCAATTTGCCAACTTCTCTTACAAACATCTAGTGAAAAAATACAACCTATTGCTTTGTAACATAAGTAGTTTGCTTTGGCTTAAACATTGCCATCAATGCTCTGACTATACCCCTTCTTATTGGGTTTTTATAACTTGTACCCATTCTTAGTGCAAGGAGCACTAAAAGAATTCCTCACCTTTGCAGTCTCTTCCAAAGAATCACACTTCCAATAGAAGGTGACTCCTCATACTTCTCCAACTTCTCTCCTCAAGGCCAATCTCCAATCCAACTTAGTCCATCAAGCCAGATTCCCTCTCTTCCCTTTTGCCTTGGGACTATCTTTGCAATCATTGGTAGTGCTTTTTGCCATGAACCCTATAAAACTCAAGTTCTAGTTCCATACCAGAAAGGTGATACAAAATCTGCTCAAGACTTTGATCCTTAGATGTAGATCTAATCTCCAAATTGCAAGACTCCTCACCAAACTCTACTTGCTACACTTTGTTGTAATTTGTTTGTTTTCTCACCCTTGGTCTTTGAAAGATCAAACCCTCCTCAAAGCGTGAGATTCGAACTCCATCTAGACAACTATTGAGAGGCATAAGATATCATTGTGGCATTTTAGAACTTCCTTGATGAAGTCTTAATCTTATAGTATTTTGCTATGCGGTCATTCTTTAGTTGATCTTCAATTGACACTCATAGATTTTGGATGTTTGTTTTCTATCACTCTCAATGTCATCTTGATCCCAAAGTATCCATTTTCTTTACCCATACTTTCTTGATTTGTTATAGGTTCTTTGGATCAGGTTGTGCATCTTGATGTGAAGTAACCTTACTTTGGTTTACCATCCCGTAAATCCAATGTGAGTCCTTCTAACCCTAACACAAATTCAACTTCTTTGGGTCTACTCTAAACACACAATTCTCCTCTTTCTTCTTCATAAGGCTATAATTTGGCATCAACAATACACTTCTTCTTTAAAACTTGTACCAAAAAGTAAGTGGGTACCACATACCTTTTTGGATGTGAGTGTCATCATGAACATCAACTCACTCTTCTTTACATGTCTGAGTCCATGATGCAATATTTTTGGACTCTCCACCTCTTCACTCAAGGGGCAAATGGACTTCCATCCAGGTCTAGGAGTTGAATAGAGCCATTGTCATAAATGTGCATCACTTGGTATGGCTCCATCCACCTTAAGTGCAACTTTCTTGAGGAAATATGCAGCAATTGTCATACAATAACACCAAATCTCTGTCCCAAACAACAATAGGCTTTATTTGCCTTTTGTGCCTCACTTTACACTTTTCATGTATCTCTTTCATGCTTTGCATTGCATCATCTCTTTTCTCTTCTAACCACATCAATTGATGGATCCAAAGATCCTACTTCTCTTCCTTTGATAATTGTTCTTTGCAAAGAATACCATATGACAAGACTTCAAATTCAATTGGTAGTATGGGATGCAATATGCACGTCAAGAAATATGGAGTTTACTAAGTTGTAATCATTTTGGTGGTTTTGTATGTCCACAAGGCTGCAGTTAGCTTTGGGTCCCAATTGTAGGCATAGTTGACAATCACCTTATTCAAAAGTTTACATAACAACCCATTTTCCTTTTTGTCAATCTATTTGCTTTTGGATTGTAAGGTGTATACTTCCAACATTTGACTTGGACATACTTGGTTAATAGTTCTACAAGTGAGTTAAAAATATGAGCCCCTTGATCTGTAACACCCATTTGTGCATGTGTGTGGTATTATGATATTTAGCTTGGTATTACAAAGTACTTAAGAGATATTATTTATATAGAGATAAAGGATGGTTCTATATTAGTCATAGTTAGCTAAATTTAGTCATAGCTAAGATAGAGGGGACCTTACTTTAGAGGAAGTAGAAAAGATGAGCACCACTATTTTGGATTTTAGTGTGTTGACTTGGTATTATTCCTAGGTGTTTGGCTTTGAGGAAAGAGTTGAGAACTCTTGGGCCCGCAAGCCTTTTTGTTTTGGATTCTTCTTTAGTCCAAGGATAGCCCATGTGAAAGAATCCTTGACTTAGTGGTTGGGTCAAGATAAGACCACATGCTTAGGGGAATATACCCATGTGAATGGATATTCCTTTCTACTTTTTGACTTTACTTGACTTTTAGTCTAGTAACTTGAGTTACTATGGTAATTAGTAACTTTGGTACGTAACTATTTCACAAGTATATAAACAAGGGGTGAGGAGATACTCATCATCCTTTCATTTGCAACTATCTCTCTCTCATTGAGTTCTTTAGTGAGCAATATCTTGAGTCTTGGAGTGTTAGCCTTGGAGGAGTATGATGGAGTTAGGGTTCCTTGCCTTCTTAGTGCATGGTGCGCTACCATAATAGCCATCATAGGTTCATCCTGAGTGAGAGACAGGCCGGCTCACATTTTTGGTTCCGTTGCCGAGACCTCTCTAGAAGGCAAGATAATGTATCGCGCTCAATTCTACATTAGGCCGAAGGAGGCTATGAGAGCTCACTTGGAGAGAACATTAGGAGAGGAGAGGGCTGAACTTATGTTAGAGAACCAAGATCCATTTGTATACCCTGTAGTTTATTATGATGTCTTTGAGGTGATTTTGTAAATCTTGTACACATGAGAGGAATTGGAGAGATTGTGTGAGGTGGATTGCAGATTTTGGGGATTAAGGTGATTTTGGGCAAAATCTCAAGTTTGAGATCTGGACTTGAAATTTCTACACATGATAGCTTGCGTTATCTTTCAATTAGCACACTTGAAATTATTGTGAGAGCTACTATGCGCACTGGGCTAGAATTTTTGAAAGTTGATAGGGTAAAGTGCTCACGCAACTACATGCTCTCTGGAAAATTGTACAGAGTCTGCCATTTCTTCAATTTTCAGTGAATTGTACTGAAAATTTTCAAGAAAATTAAGTGCATTTTATCCTACCTGCTGCTACAAAAATTAGAGAGAGATCATTCTTGCGCAGGGAGTTATGAGTTTTTGAAGTGAGGAGGGTGGTTTTGAGACCAAATCTGAAATATGTGTGCTGAATAGAAAGGTGTCTAGGCCAAATGGCTCAATGAAAAGATCTGATATTTTGCATGGGGACGCCCTAGAGTTTTGATCAAGTGTGAAAAATTTCAAAGGATTGTTACATACTGGTTGGGAGATTTGAGTGACATTGTGAGGAAGGGTCAATTCTGCAGAGTGGAGATCTCATGCATGAGGAGTTTGAGATCAACAAAAAGCATGTTTGAGTGTTTAGATTCATCTTGGGAACATGGAGGGTCATCAAGAGTGGAAATTGAGATTATGCAAGGTTCCCCAAAGGTTTGAGGTGATTTTAGGGGTGGATTTGAGGAAAAGAGAGTTTACAATAGAATTTGAATAGAGTATTGAGAGGATCCAGAAACCTACACCACTTGGAGGAAAGAGTGAGTCTAAGTGCTTTCTGTGTGGAAAGAAGGGACATAAGGCAAGTTCATGTCCATGGACCTTTGAGAGCAAGAGATTGAGGGAAAGGAGAGGCTTACTTGACTTGGGTTTGCATGTTGTACCTTCTTCACCAAGATTAGGAGGGAGAAGATCTAAAACCAAGGAGTTGTGTGAGGTTTGTGGAGTGGAAGGACTTCCACAATGACATGAATGTAATGGAGTAAAAGCAATTTTGGAAAATTTGGTGAAAGATCTTAGAGAGAGTCTTAGTACAGCTATACAAATACTACCACCTTCATCAGCTAGTTTTCAAGATTAGTGATGTAGATAATCTTTCAACTTATGGATAAACTATCCATGAGAGTTAGATTAATATGCATTCTAGGATTTGATGTTGCTATAGAAATCTTGGAGCAATCTGAACCTTTTGTGTTCCCTAGAGTGGATTATTCTCAGATGGTGTTAGTCATGTATATAATTTATTAGTAATAGAGTGAGAGGAAAAAAAGAGAAAAAAAATTGAGAGAAAAGAAAGATAGTGAGGGGTTAAGATGGGGAAACTTCCAGTTTTCTTTGGCAAGGATGGAGAAGATGTGGAGGCCTTTATGAGAGACTTCAAGAGAGCTTGCATAGGAAAAAATGAGAGGAGGAAGAATGAGTGGGCCTCATTATTTACCAGATTTCTTTGAGGATGCAACACTTACATGGTATGAGTCAGAATACCAAAAGAGAGATAGGAGAGATGGGGAAGAGGAGTCTTGGGAGACTTTGACTTCAGCACTCATTGAGAACTTTCCTCCTGATGAGATGTATGAGAGATTGATGAGTGAGGTTACATTTCTCAAGCAAGGAGAAGGAGAGAAAATGAGAGTCTATGTGGAAAGAGTGGAAAAGTTAGAGTCCAAATTTTGCATAGTGTTGAGGAAGGGTGGGGATGATATGGAGACTACAATGATTGGCATAGGGTCCATGCTCACCAAGAATTTTGTGGGAGGGTTGAGACCACAAATTAGAAGTAAGGTGAGATATGAGAAACCTTCTTCCAAGGTTGAAGCTATCAAGATCGCAATTTGTACGGAGGAGAGTTTGGAAGGGGATGAGAGTGATTTGGTGGTGAAGGAGGTTGTGCATCCTCCTCAAGGCTACAATTATGGTGGAACTTCTGATACTTTGGTGGAAAGGGTTGCACCACAAGTAGTGGTTGCTCCAGTTCTTGCACCTCTACCAAAAGATCCACTTCAAACCATCAAAGAACAACTTGCGGATCTCAAGATCAATGTGGTGCAACTATGGGAGAAGAGAGAAGTGGATCAGAATGTAGGGAGAGTGCCTAGGAGTTATGGAAACTATCCATATAGAGGAGGCCAACCAAACAACAATTTCAATGATAGAAATTGTTTTGGTTGTAGAGGAAGAGGTCATATCCAAAGGAGTTGCCCAAATTCCACTTACCATGGAGGAAGGGGTTATGAGGGAGCCAATAGAGGGAAAGAGGGAGGTAGTGAAACCGAAGTGGCTCCTAATCCCAACAAAGGTAAGGGGATAGCATCCATAGATGTGGTTGAGAGCAAGTATGAGAAGGGAGAGTGCTCAAACTCCAAGGGTCTTAATTTGGAGCTTTTGGCACAAGAGAAGAAGAGAGCTCGTTTTGCAGAGGATGTTCACTCTTCTCAAGGATTTACTCCAAGCAAAGATACTCCTATGTCTACTAGGAGCACTCGCACCTCAACACCATCAACAAAAAAGACTCCAAGGAAGAAGTTGGAGATGGAGGATTTCTTGATTTCAAAGCAACAATGGAACTACAATGTGTTGGAGGATATTGGTAGTCACAAGGCTAACATCACAATGGGCCAATTGATTGCTTTGAACCCTACCTTGAGAAAGGAGCTTAGAGGTTGTTTGAGTTCTACAAGAAGCAAGAGGAAGAAGAAGTCAAAAGTTCCTGTATCAATAGGGGTGGTGGATGCCAAGCCAGCACCATGGGAGGCTTGTGAATATGCCTCCAAGATTGATGTGAGAGTGAATGGTCATAACATCAAGGATGCATTGGTTGATGGAGGATCAGCAATAAATGCCATGTCAAAAAGGTTGATGAAGAAGTTGGGTATGATACACTCAAGACCTTCAACATTTGTGGTGAGCATGGCAAACAAGCAACAAGTTCGACCAGTAGGAGTGATGGATAAAGTGGTAGTTTTAGTTATAGGAGTTCAAAATCTCATGACTTTCCAAGTCTTGAAGGATTCAAGCTATGACTTACTTCTTGGGAGGCCATGGTTGAGAGCAACACGCACAATTGATCGATGGCACAAAGGGTACTTGAGGATTGGGCCATCAAACCATAGAGTCACAGTTCCTGTGACTAATAGCACCAACACTTCACATTCAGATACACCATCTTCTGATTATTGGGAATCAGATTCTGAAGAAGGAGCTTCAGGTGTGGACACAAGCATGGAGGAAGAGACTTCCATGGAGGAGGATGAATCTGAATGATTCAGATGTGTATCCTTTGTGTGCTATGGATTGTGCACCTAAGCCAAAGGTTTTGAAGGACCCAAAAAAAATCACCATTGACACTTGAGGAGGTAGAAAGAAGGTTAGCTACCTTCAAGTATGGCCCAAATGTTACCAAGGAGGAGAAGGTGAGATTTGAGGAGATTTTCTGCAAGTTCATCCATGTGTTTGCTTTTAGTTATAGGGATTTGAAAGAAGTCACCTTGGAGGAGCACAAGATAGAGATGGAGTCACATGCAAGACCAATCCGCCAAAAGCAACGTCGCATTAGCCCACCAATATCTTTGGTTGTGAAGGAGGAGATTGATAAGCTCAAGGAGGCTGGATTTATCTTTGAGGTGGAGAATTCAGAATGGGTGTCTCCAATTGTCATTGTGAAGAAAAAGAATGGCAAGCTTCGGGTATGTATGGATTACAAGAAGCTCAATGCTGTTACCAAGAAGGACTACTACCCATTGCCATTCATTGATGAGATCTTGGAGGAGGTTGCAGGTCATGAGAGGTACAGTTTTGGAGATGGTTATAGTGGATATAACCAAATCAAGATTGCACTAGAGCATCAACAACTCACCACATTCACCACACCTTGGGGAACTTACGCTTTCAAGGTCATGCCTTTTGGGCTTTGCAATGCTCCAACCACATTCCAACGGTTCATGAACAAGGTATTTGAACCTTTCATTGGGAAATTTGTGAGAGACTTCATTGATGACTTTTGTGTCTATGGAAGCAAGGAAGAGCACTTTGAGCACCTTATCAAAGTCTTGCAATGCTTGGATGAGGAAAATGCATCACTCAACCCAGAGAAGTGCATTTTTGGATGTGAAGAAGGTCTACTTTTGGGGCACATCATCTCCAAGGATGGAATAGCAGTTGACCTTGAGAAGGTGAGGAAAATCTCAAACCTTCCATTCCCTTCAAGCTTGACAAAGTTACGCCAATTCTTGGGGATGGTTGGATACTATAGGAGGTTCATCTTCTCATTTTCCAACAAGGCTTATGCATTGACCATCTACATGAAGAAGGGTATAGATTACATGGTGATTTTGGAGGACAAGGAGGCTCTCAAAGCTTTTGAGGAGCTCAAGCAATCCCTTGTTGTAGCTCCAATTCTTGCTAAACTTGATTGGAGTAAGTCTTTCATCCTCTACACTGATGCTTCTAATGTAGCTATAGGATGCACTCTTAGTCAATTAGACCAAGATGGGCATGATCATCCAATAGCTTATGCTAGTAGGCAGATGGTTTCAGCAAAGAAGAACTACTCTGTCACGGAGAGAGAAGGGTTGGCAGTGATCTTTGGTCTCAAGAAGTTTAGACACTACTTGATTGGAGGGAAAGCCACAATTGTCATGGATCACAAGGCTTTGAAGTACATCTTCAACAAGCCTAATGTTGAAGGGAGACTAGCAAGGTGGATGATACTCTTGTCTGAGTATGACTACACCATTGAGGATAGGCCAGGAAAGAAACATACAAATGCTGATTTGTTATCTAGAGCCTATGATCATGATGGAGATGAGCCAGTGGATGATTCCTTCCCGGATGAGGAGCTCATGACAATCTCAGTCACTCAAGAGGTTCCAATGGAGTACAAGGAGATTGTGGATTTTGTGACTAGAGGTAACTATCCAGAAGGGATGCATGCTAGGGAGAGGAAGGCCCTTGCAGCAAGATCTAGACCTTACACAATGGTGGAGGATATTGTTTTTCACCAAGGAGCAGATGGTCTACTTCAAAGAGCAGTGGGTAAGGAAGAGTCTATCCTACTCATAAAGGAGTTTCATGAAGGTTTAGTATGTGGAGGACACTTTGCAGGAAAGGTGACTGCTTTCAAGATTCTAGATGCAAGTTACCATTGGAGAGGGATTTTCAAGGATTGTCTTGATTATTGCAAAACTTGTCATGTTTGTCAAGCTTTTGCTAGAAAGTTTACATCCACTCCACCACTTAGATCAATTCTATTGCTAGGACCTTTTGAGAAGTGAGGAATTGATTTTGTAGGTCCTCTCAATAGAACCCTAAGGAACAATTGGTACATTGTGGTAGTTACTAATTACCTTACCAAGTGGGTTGAGGCTAGACCATTGAGGGACAAGAATGAAGATGAAGTGGGTAGATTTCTTTATGAACGCATTATCACTAGGTTTGGATGCCCTATGGAGTTGGTTTCTAATAGAGGAGGAGAGTTTACAGGAAGCATTACTACAACCATGCTACGACATTTCTCTATCACACATAGAGTAACTACATCCTATAAGCCAAATTCCAATGGCTTGGCAGAGAGAACCAATCAGACCTTGTGCATGATGTTGGCCAAAGATGCAAAAATGGAGGGGGCTAAACAGCATTGGGACAAGAGGATTCATGCAGTTTTGTGGGAGTATAGGATAACCATGAAGACCTCCACCAGATATTCTCCATTTCAATTGGTGTATGGTATTGAGTCTACCTTACCTATTCACTTTGATCTTCCTACCTTCCAAAGCATTCATAGGAGATTGAAGAAAGCACAAGGAGGTGATGCAGAGAAGTCAAGGAAGGATCAACTCATGGAATTAGAAGAGGCAAGAGCAGTTGCTATGGTTCGAGTAGAGCGAGCTCAAAGGAAACAAAAGGAGAGCTATGACAAGAGGCAAGGCAAGAAGAAGGTGGGGCCTTTCAAAGAAGGTGATTGGGTAATGTTGTTTGATTCCCTTGGATTCAAGAGAGTGCAAAAGAAGTTTTTGCCCAAGTACTTTGGACCTTTCATAGTAGAGAAGGTGTGGGGCAATTACACCTATGATCTCAAGGAGTTGGGAGGAAGACACTTTGATAGGATTAACCATGATAAGTTAAAGATGTACCATAGAAGGTAGAGAGGCCTTCACTTTGAGGACAAAGTGAAAACTTAGTCCGGGGGTAAATGTAACACCCATTTGTGCATGTGTGTGGTATTGTGATATTTAGCTTGGTATTACAAGTACTTAAGAGATATTATTTATATAGAGATAAAGGATGGTTCTATATTAGTCATGGTTAGCTAAAGTTAGTCATAGCTAAGATAGAGGGGACTCTACTTTAGAGGAAGTAGAAAAGATGAGCACCACTATTTTGGATTTTAGTGTGTTGACTTGGTATTATTCCTAGGAGTTTGGCTTTGAGGAAAGAGTTGAGAACTCTTGGGCTGTGAGCCGGCCTGTCTCTCACTCAGGATGAACCTCTGATGGCTATTATGGTAGCGCACCATGCACTAAGAAGGCAAGGAACCCCAATTCCATCATACTCCTCCAAGGCTAACACTCCAAGACTCAAGACATTGCTCACTAGAGAACTCAATGAGAGAGAGATAGTTGTAAATGAAAGGATGATGAGTACCTCCTCACCCCTTGTTTATATACTTGTGAAATAGTTACGTACCAAAGTTACTAATTACCATAGTAACTCAAGTTACTAGACTAAAAGTCAAGTAAAGTTAAAAAGTAGAAAGGAATATCCATTCACATGGGCATATTCCCCTAAGCATGTGGTCTTATCTTGACCCAACCACTAAGTCAAGGATTCTTTCACATGGGCTATCCTTGGACTAAAGAAGAATCCAAAACAAAAAGGCTTGCGGGCCCAAGAGTTCTCAACTCTTTCCTCAAAGCCAAACACCTAGGAATAATACCAAGTCAACACACTAAAATCAAAAATAGTGGTGCTCATCTTTTATACTTCCTCTAAACTAAGGTCCCCTCTATCTTAGCTATGACTAACTTTAGCTAACCATGACTAGTATAGAACCATCCTTTATCTCTATATAAATAATATCTCTTAAGTACTTGTAATACCAAGGTAAATATCATAATACTACACACATGCACAAATGGGTGTTATAGGGCCCGGAAGCCTTTTTTTTGGATTCTTCTTTAGTCCAAGGATAGCCCATGTGAAGGAATCCTTGACTTAGTGGTTGGGTCAAGATAAGACCACATGCTTAGGGGAATATGCCCATGTGAATGGATATTCCTTTCTACTTTTTGACTTTACTTGACTTTTAGTCTAGTAACTTGAGTTACTACGGTAATTAGTAACTTTGGTACGTAACTATTTCACAAGTATATAAACAAGGAGTGAGGAGGTACTCATCATCCTTTCATTTGCAACTATCTCTCTCTCATTGAGTTCTTTAGTGAGCAATGTCTTGAGTCTTGGAGTGTTAGCCTTGGAGGAGTATGATTGAGTTGGGGTTCCTTGCCTTCTTAGTCCATGGTGCGCTACCATAATAGCCATCAGAGGTTCATCCTGAGTGAGAGACAGGCGGACTCACAGGTCCTCCCTCTCAAAAAGCATGAGAGCCTGGGAAACTCATGAGTGGGAAATGCGGCTCTAGGCTGTCCAACTAGGTTCACCACTGCCATAAGTGACCTATCAACCACTACCACTATCTTAGACTGACACCCAACATCCAAGATATCATCAACAAGGATGGGTCAAGTCGTTGAATCCCATCATAAGCATGTTGTAGAACCTCTCTGGGTAAGAGGTTTGTCCACCAAAGATGAAGATGATAAGCACGTGATCCCACTCTGGTTGCATCTAACAATACAGCAGGTCCCATCTAAGAATGGACTTGATGTGTACTCGCCACCACTCAGGTGCAAGAATCACCCATCAAAGGAATGTTCTCCAAAAGGTAAGCTGGAGAAACAAACTAATGAACCTGGAGATGTCGTTATATCCGTAACATCTCTCAAAACAAATGAGAACAAGGATCCTGAAGACCCAAACCACGGCCCACACGTGTATGTCCTTGACATGGCCATCTAGAAATCACCAAGTGAATAGGCCCATGTCTCTCTAGGTCATGCGCCCCTAGTAAGGAAATATCTGCTGGTAGGGCCTTCTGGTAACCTTTGACTACTGACATCGGTAATAACTCCGGATACCAATAGGCCAATTGTGCCACATGATGTAGAGAGACTTGCCTAGCAGTCTCATCTCTCTCTACATACAAGTACCTCTATACTCAGATACCCGCCTGTAACACCGCAGCTAGTCTGGTGCTAATCCCACCAAACAACTCCAATAGGCATATCCCCTCTACTAGATACTACCAAGCAATGAGTGTGGTATCCAGAGGTGTCAAAGCAATCACCTATGGAGGCTCATCCTCACACTCATCTCCTGATGGTACGAAGGCTCCACTCCAAGCCCGCTGCACCAATTGATCTGCATGTTGCTGCAATGCCTCCTCTGAATTCCACAATGGAACATCCAAGGTAGATGGAACAATCCCACTTGTACTCCAAACCCAAGTGATCTCCTCTGGTACTGGAGTATCCTCTACATGGGCTTTTGCCTCCAACAAGTCACCAGGCCAAGTAACTGCACCACTGAAAGCTAAAATTGATGCTACCATGGTCCCGGACTGTAGTGAGCGAAGACTACCACTACTGAAGCATACTGGTAGGCAACATACCCATTCCTCACCAGACTGCCAACCAGGTCTATAGGAGGTTGTCTCCTCCCAATAGTCAATGCTGAAACCCATGGGGGTGTAACACTGCTCCCTTAACTAGCACATCATATGACTCAACTATTGTCGCAATAGCCTGAGCTCTCACCACCGAGCTATCAATCGGATGACCAGGCTAAACTTGGACAACAAGCTCCCCACGTGTGATGTATTGTGTCGAACCACCACCTAGAGATGTCTGGATCTGAAATGGACACCTCTCCACATCGGTCTTCTATAACTCCAGACCAACAACTGCCGCCTTCCCCAACATAAGGGGCTGCACACCAGAGTCTAACAAGACTCTTTGTGGTGTATAGACCTTCCTTGAAGGTCCTACCAAACGGAAAATCCCCCTCTAGTTATCCAATAGAACAACACCAGGTGTAAACTGCACTCTCTCAAAGGCCGGTCTAGTTGGCAACTACTCTAATCTAGCCGCTACTGCCTGCCACAAACCACTTGTTGCTGAACGGATCCCATGCTCCTCAACCAAGTCAGCTTTCCTACCAACCACCTCTTCTCTGGTAGTAGGAACTGTTGTCATGGAGAACGTTTGGTCTTGAGAGTGCACCAAGCACATGGCTGCTTGTTCTTAGTTTTCTTTACTGTCTTTCTTTTGGATTTTTCCGTAGACTTACATTCCTTCCCTACTCTTGGGTTGTCGTGAATTTGTCTCTATATGAACTTGTTGTTTCAGTTTCCTTGAGGTTTGCTCTCCCTGAAGGTTTTTGTTTATCCTTAAGTTTCGCAAAACTAATCTTGTCATGCGAGTCTGGTGTTATGGTTTCTACCTCTGCTTGGTCTCATATTCTATTTTCACGTCAGGTTCAAGCTATGGTTTGGAATCTGGCAGTTCATAGACCTAGGTCAGGTGGCCCTTTGATAAAGTAAAATAAATAAATTACAAGACAACTGAGTGATCTAACTGAACATAAACCCGGGCACCCAGATCATTAAATTATGCTATTCACCTAGACCTGTGAGCCGGCCTGTCTCTCACTCAGGATGAACCTCTGATGGCTATTATGGTAGCGCACCATGGACTAAGAAGGCAAGGAACCCCAACTCCATCATACTCCTCCAAGGCTAACACTCCAAGACTCAAGAGATTGCTCACTAGAGAACTCAATGAGAGAGAGATAGTTGCAAAATGAAAGGATGATGAGTACCTCCTCACTCCTTGTTTATATACTTGTGAAATAGTTACGTACCAAAGTTACTAATTACCGTAGTAACTCAAGTTACTAGACTAAAAGTCAAGTAAAGTCAAAAAGTAGAAAGGAATATCCATTCACATGGGCATATTCCCCTAAGCATGTGGTCTTATCTTGACCCAACCACTAAAGCAAGGATTCCTTCACATGGGCTATCCTTGGACTAAAGAAGAATCCAAAACAAAAAGGCTTGCGGGCCCAAGAGTTCTCAACTCTTTCCCCAAAGCCAAACACCTAGGAATAATACCAAGTCAACACACTAAAATCCAAAATAGTGGTGCTCATCTTTTCTACTTCCTCTAAAGTAAGGTCCCATCTATCTTAGCTATGACTAACTTTAGCTAACCATGACTAATATAGAACCATCCTTTATCTCTATATAAATAATATCTCTTAAGTACTTGTAATACCAAGCTAAATATCACAATACCACACACATGCACAAATGGGTGTTACATTTACCCCCGGACTAAGTTTTCACTTTGTCCTCAAAGTGAAGGTCTCTCTACCTTCTATGGTACATCTTCAACTTATCATGGTTAATCCTATCAAAGTGTCTTCCTCCCAACTCCTTGAGATCATAAGTGTAATTTCCCCACACCTTCTCTACTATGAAAGGTCCAAAGTACTTAGGCAAAAACTTCTTTTGTACTCTCTTGAATCGAATGGAATCAAACAACATTACCCAATCACCTTCTTTGAAAGGCTCCACCTTCTTCTTGCCTTGCCTCTTGTCATAGCTCTCCTTTTGTTTCCTTTGGGCTTCCTCCACTCGAACCATAGCAACTGCTCTTGCCTCTTCCAACTCCATGAGTTGATCCTTCCTTGACTTCTCTGCATCACTTCCTTGTGCTTTCTTCAATCTCCTATGAATGCTTTGGAAGGTAGGAAGATCAAAGTGAATAGGTAAGGTAGACTCAATACCATACACCAATTGGAATGGAGAATATCCAGTGGAAGTCTTCATGGTTGTCCTATACTCCCACAAAACTGCATGAATCCTCTTGTCCCAATGATGTTTAGCCCCCTCCATTTCTGCATCTTTGGCCAACATCATGCACAAGGTCTGATTGGTTCTCTCTGCCAAGCCATTGGAATTTGGCTTATAGGATGTAGTTACTCTATGTGTGATAGAGAAATGTCGTAGCATGGTTGTAGTAATGCTTCCTGTAAACTCTCCTCCTCTATCAGAAACCAACTCCAAAGGGCATCCAAACCTAGTGATAATGCGTTCATAAAGAAATCTACCCACTTCATCTTCATTCTTGTCCCTCAATGGTCTAGCCTCAACCCACTTGGTAAGGTAATCAGTAACTACCACAATGTACCGATTGTTCCTTGGGGTTCTATTGAGAGGTCCTACAAAATCAATTCCCCACTTCTCAAAGGGTCCTAGCAATGGAATTGATCTAAGTGGTGGAGTGGATGTAGACTTTCTAGCAAAAGCTTGACAAACATGACAAGTTTTGCAATAATCAAGACAATCCTTGAAAATCCCTCTCCAATGGTAACCTGCATCTAGAATCTTGAAAGCAGTCACCTTTCCTGCAAAGTGTCCTCCACATACTAAACCTTCATGAAACTCCTTTATGAGTAGGATAGACTCTTCCTTACCCACTGCTCTTCGAAGTAGACCATCTGCTCCTTGGTGAAAAAGAATATCATCCACCATTGTGTAAGGTCTAGATCTTGCTGCAAGGGCCTTCCTCTCCCTAGCATGCATCCCTTCTGGATAGTTACCTCTTGTCACAAAATCCACAATCTCCTTGTACTCCATTGGAACCTCTTGAGTGACTGAGATTGTCATGAGCTCCTCATCCGGGAAGGAATCATCTACTGGCTCATCTCCATCATGATCATAGGCTCTAGATAACAAATCAGCATTTGCATGTTTCTTTCCTGGCCTATCCTCAATTGTGTAGTCATACTCAGACAAGAGAATCATCCACCTTGCTAGTCTCCCTTCAACATTAGGCTTGTTGAAGATGTACTTCAAAGCCTTGTGATCCGTGACAATTGTGGCTTTCCCTCCAATCAAGTAGTGTCTAAACTTCTTGAGACCAAAGATCACTGCCAACCCTTCTCTCTCTGTGACAGAGTAGTTCTTCTCTGCTGAAACCATCTGCCTACTAGCATAAGCTATTGGATGATCATGCCCATCTTGGTCTAATTGACTAAGAGTGCATCCTATAGCTACATTAGAAGCATCAGTGTAGAGGATGAAAGGCTTACTCCAATCAGGTTTAGCAAGAATTGGAGCTACAACAAGGGATTGCTTGAGCTCCTCAAAAGCTTTGAGAGCCTCCTTGTCTTCCAAAATCACCATGTAATCTACACCCTTCTTCATGTAGATGGTCAATGCATAAGCCTTGTTGGAAAATGAGAAGATGAACCTCCTATAGTACCCAACCATTCCCAAGAATTGGCGTAACTTTGTCAAGCTTGAAGGGAATGGAAGGTCTGAGATTTTCCTCACCTTCTCAGGATCAACTGCTATTCCATCCTTGGAGATGATGTGCCCCAAAAGTAGACCTTCTTCACATCCAAAAATGCACTTCTCTGGGTTGAGTGATGCATTTGCCTCATCCAAGCGTTGCAAGACTTTGATTAGGTGCTCAAAGTGCTCCTCCTTGCTCCCATAGACACAAAAGTCATCAATGAAATCTCTCACAAATTTCCCAATGAAAGGTTCAAATACCTTGTTCATGAACCGTTGGAATGTGGCTGGAGCATTGCAAAGCCCAAAAGGCATGACCTTGAAAGCGTAAGTTCCCCAAGGTGTGGTGAATGTGGTGAGTTGTTGATGCTCTGGTGCAATCTTGATTTGGTTATATCCACTATAACCATCTCCAAAACTGTACCTCTCATGACCTGCAACCTCCTCCAAGATCTCATCAATGAATGGCAATGGGTAGTAGTCCTTCTTGGTAACAGCATTGAGCTTCTTGTAATCCACACATACCCGAAGCTTGCCATTCTTTTTCTTCACAATGACAATTGGAGACACCCATTCTGAATTCTCCACCTCAAAGATAAATCCAGCCTCCTTGAGCTTATCAATCTCCTCCTTCACAACCAAAGATATTGGTGGGCTAATGCGACGTTGCTTTTGGCGGATTGGTCTTGCATGTGACTCCACCTCTATCTTGTGCTCCTCCAAGGTGACTTCCTTCAAATCCTTGTAACTAAAAGCAAACACATGGATGAACTTGCGGAAAATCTCCTCAAATCTCACCTTCTCCTCCTTGGTAACATTTGGGCCATACTTGAGGGTAGATAACCTTCTCTCTACCTCCTCAAGTGTCAATGGTGATTTATCTGGGTCCTTCAAAACCTCTGGCTTAGGTGCAAAATCCATAGCACACAAGGGATACACATCTGAATCAGATTCAGATTCATCTTCCTCCGTGGAAGTCTCCTCTTCCATGCTTGTGTCCACACCTGAAGCTCCTTCTTCAGAATCTGATTCCCAATAATTAGAAGATGGGGTATCTGAATGTGAAGTGTTGGTGGTGTTAGTCACAGGAACAGTGACTCTATGGTTTGATGGCCCAATCCTCAAGTACCCTTTGTGCCATCGATCAGTTGTGCGTGCTGCTCTCAACCATGGCCTCCCAAGAAGTAAGTCATAGCTTGAATCCTTCAAGACTTGGAAAGTCATGAGATTTTGAACTCCCATAACTGAAACTACCACCTTATCCATCACCCCTACTGGTCGAACTTGTTGCTTGTTTGCCATGCTCACCACAAATGTTGAAGGTCTTGAGGGTATCATACCCAACTTCTTCATCAACCTTTCTGACATGGCATTCACTGCTGATCCTCCATCAACCAATGCATCCTTGATGTTGTGACCATTCACTCTCACATCAATCTTGGAGGCATATTCACAAGCCTCCCATGGTGCTGGCTTGGCATCCACCACCCCCATTGATACTGGAACTTTTGCCTTCTTCTTCTTTTTGCTCCTTGTAGAACTCAAACCACCTCTAAGCTCCTTTCTCAAGGTAGGGTTCAAAGCAATTAATTGGCCCACTGTGATGTTAGCCTTGTGACTACCAACATCCTCCAACACATTGTAGTTCCATTGTTGCTTGGAGATCAAGAAGTCCTCCATCCCCAACTTCTTCCTTGGAGTCTTTGTTGTTGATGGTGTTGAGGTGCGAGTGCTCCTAGTAGACATAGGAGTATCCTTGCTTGAAGTAAATCCTTGAGAAGAGTGAACATCCTCTGCAAAACGAGCTCTCTTCTTCTCTTGTGCCAAAAGCTCCAAATTAAGACCCTTGGAGTTTGAGCACTCTCCCTTCTCATACTTGCTCTCAACCACATCTATGGATGCTATCCCCTTACCTTTGTTGGGATTAGGAGCCACTTGGGTTTCACTACCTCCCTCTTTCCCTCTATTGGCTCCCTCATAACCCCTTCCTCCATGGTAAGTGGAATTTGGGCAATTCCTTTGGATATGGCCTCTTCCCCCACAACCAAAACAATTTCTATCATTGAAATTGTTGGCTGGTTGGCCTCCTCTATATGGATGGTTTCCATAACTCCTAGGCCCTCTCCCTACATTCTGATCCACCTCTCTCTTCTCCCATAATTGCACCACATTGATCTTGAGATCCGCAAGTTGTTCTGTGATGGTTTGGAGTGGATCTTTTGGTGGAGGTGCAAGAACTGGAGCAACTACTACTTGTGGTGCAACCCTTGTCACCAAAGTATCAGAAGTTCCACCATACTTGTAGCCTTGAGGAGGATGCACAACCTCCTTCACCACCAAATCACTTTCATCCCCTTCCAAACTCTCCTCCATACGAATTGCGATCTTGATAGCTTCAACCTTGGAAGAAGGTTTCTCATATCTCACCTTGCTTCTAATTTGTGGTCTCAATCCTCCCACAAAATTCTTGGTGAGCATGGCCCCTATGCCAATCATTGTAGTCTCCACATCATCCCCACCCTTCCTCAACACTATGCGAAATCTGGACTCCAACTTTTCCACTCTTTCCACATAGACCCTCACTTTCTCTCCATCTCCTTGCTTGAGAAATGTAACCTCACTCATCAATCTCTCATAACTCTCATCAGGAAGAAAGTTCTCAATGAGTGCTGAAGTCAAAGTCTCCCAAGACTCCTCTTCCCCCTCTCTCCTCTCTCTCTTTTGGTATTCTGACTCATACCATGTAAGTGCTGCATCCTCAAAGAAATCTGGTAATAATGAGGCCCACTCATTCTTCCTCCTCTCATTGTTTCCTATGCAAGCTCTCTTGAAGTCTCTCACAAAGGCCTCCACATCTTCTCCATCCTTGCCAAAGAAAACCGGAAGTTTCCCCATCTTAACCCCTCACTATCTTTCTTTTCTCTTAATTTTTTTTTTCTCTTTTTTTTTCTCTTACTCTATTACTAATAGAGTATATACATGACTAACACCATCTGAGAATAATCCACTCTAGGGAACACAAAAGGTTCAGGTTGCTCCAAGATTTCTATAGCAACATCAAATCCTAGAGTGCATATTAATCTAACTCTCATGGATAGTTTATCCATAAGTTGAAAGATTATCTCCATCACTAATCTTGAGAACTAGCTGATGAAGGTGGTAGTATTTCTGTAGCTGTACTAAGACTCTCTCCAAGATCCTTCACCAAAGTTTCCAAAAGTGCTTTTACTCCACTACACTCATGTCCTTTTGGAAGTCCTTCAACTCCACAAACCTCACACAACTCCTTGGTCTTAGATCTTCTCCCTCCCAATCTTGGTGAAGAAGGTCCAACATGCAAACCCAAGTCAAGTAAGCCTCTCCTTTCTCTCAATCTCTTGCTCTCAAAGGTTAATGGACATGAACTTGCCTTATGTCCCTTCTCTCCACATAGAAAGCACTTAGACTCACTCTTTCCTCCAAGTGGTGTAGGTTTTTGGATCCTCTCAACACTCTCTTCAAATTCTATTGTAAACTCTCTTTTCCTCAAATCCACCCCTACAATCACCTCAAACCCTTGGGGAACCTTGCATAATCTCAATTTCCACTCTTAATGACCCTCCATGTTCCCAAAGATGAATCTAAACACTCAAACATGCTTTTTGTTGATCTCAAACTTCTCATGCATGAGATCTCCACTCTGCAGAATTGACCCTTCCTCACAATGTCACTCAAATCTCCCAACGAATATGTCACAGTCCTCTGAAATTTTGCACACTTGATCACAACTCCAGGGCATCTCTCCCTGCAAAATTTTAGATCTTTTCATCGAGCTATTTGGCCTAGACACCTTTCTATTCAGCACCCATATTTCAGATTTGGTCTGAAAACCACCCCCCTCACTTCAAAAACTCATAACGCACTGCGCAAAAATGATCTCTCTCTAATTTTTGTGGCACCAGGTAGGATACAATGCACTGAATTTGCTTGGAAATTTTCAAGACAATTCACTAAACATTGAAGAAATGGCAGACTCTGTACAATTTTCCAGAGAGCATGCAGTTGCGGGAGCACTTTACCCTATCAACTTTCAAAAATTCTAGCCCAGTGCGCATAGAAGCTCTCTCAATAATTTCAAGTGTGCTAACTGAAAGATAACCCAAGCTATCATGTGTAGAAATCTCAAGTCCAGATCTCAAACTTGAGATTTTGCCCAAAATCACCTTAATCCCCAAAATCTGCAATCCACCTCACACAATCTCTCCAATTCCTCTCATGTGTACAAGATGTACAAAATCACCTCAAAGACATCATAATGAACTACAGGGTATACAAATGGATCTTGGTTCTCTAACATAAGTTCAGCCCTCTCCTCTCCTAATGTTCTCTCCAAGTGAGCTCTCATAGCCTCCTTCTGCCTAATGTAGAATTGGACGCGGAACATTATCTTGCCTTCTAGAGAGGTCCCGGCAACGGAACCAAAAATGTGAGCCGGCCTGTCTCTCACTCAGGATGAACCTCTGATGGCTATTATGGTAGCGCACCATGGACTAAGAAGGCAAGGAACCCCAACTCCATCATACTCCTC
Source organism: Lunularia cruciata (assembly GCA_948567375.1). Classification (NCBI taxonomy): domain Eukaryota; kingdom Viridiplantae; phylum Streptophyta; class Marchantiopsida; order Lunulariales; family Lunulariaceae; genus Lunularia; species Lunularia cruciata. The sequence goes on from OX419758.1 coordinate 59,784,390, forward strand.
CAAGGCTAACACTCCAAGACTCAAGACATTGCTCACTAGAGAACTCAATGAGAGAGAGATAGTTGCAAAATGAAAGGATGATGAGTACCTCCTCACTCCTTGTTTATATACTTGTGAAATAGTTACGTACCAAAGTTACTAATTACCGTAGTAACTCAAGTTACTAGACTAAAAGTCAAGTAAAGTCAAAAAGTAGAAAGGAATATCCATTCACATGGGCATATTCCCCTAAGCATGTGGTCTTATCTTGACCTAACCACTAAAGCAAGGATTCCTTCACATGGGCTATCCTTGGACTAAAGAAGAATCCAAAACAAAAAGGCTTGCGGGCCCAAGAGTTCTCAACTCTTTCCCCAAAGCCAAACACCTAGGAATAATACCAAGTCAACACACTAAAATCCAAAATAGTGGTGCTCATCTTTTCTACTTCCTCTAAAGTAAGGTCCCATCTATCTTAGCTATGACTAACTTTAGCTAACCATGACTAATATAGAACCATCCTTTATCTCTATATAAATAATATCTCTTAAGTACTTGTAATACCAAGCTAAATATCACAATACCACACACATGCACAAATGGGTGTTACAGACCGGACTGAGAGCTCCTAGAATGGAGTTTTCCTCAACTCTAGTCACAATTCATAACACAAATCCGCTTCCAAGACTCATTATTCACAAGAATTTCAACAACAAAGTTCACAAGGTTGGATAAGTCAAATAGTTCTAGTCAAGGCAATGCCTGCCCTAAGGTTGCAACTGCTCATCAACTCAGCCGGCACTTCACATATACTCTGTCCGATAGCAGACAAGGCAACTCACCCTCCAAACCTCTTCATTCTCCTATGCCTTGTTTTGCAGATCAGATTCACTCCATTCAGATAGGCCAACCAACTTCAAATATTTCCTTGCCCTTGCTCCAGATGAGCTGATCCACTTCAGAATTCTCCTCCTCTTCTTCTTGACTTCGGGAGATATCCTTTGGCAACTTCTGCAGCAAATCTCCTTCAGACTTGCTAAAATTCTCTACTGTCTGAATCTCTTGTCCTGCACATTGTTCATTCCTTCGAGGAGAAAACCCTTTTTCTCCCCTGCACTTTCAAGCACTGCCTACAGCATTTCAAAAATCTTTCAGCCCTCAACACTCTCTTGCAACTTCGAAAATTCATCCACTGGTCCAATCTCAGACCTCAGGCATCTCAAAAATCCTTCCCTGGTCCTGTCTCAACAGAAGGCATCTCAAAATCCTTCAGCCCTCAACACTCTCCTGCAAATTTTGAAAATTCATCCACTGGTCCTATCTCACACCTTAGGCATCTCAAAATCCTTCCCCTAGTCCTATCTCAGCCCTTCAGGCATCTTGAAATCCTTCCCCTGGTCCTGTCTCAACAAAAGGCATCTCTAAATCCTTCACCTGGTCCTGTCTCAATAGAAGGCATCTCAAAATCTTTCAGCCCTCAACACCCTCCTGCAAATTTCAAAAATTCATCCACTGGTCCTATCTCACACCTTAGGCATCTCGAAATCCTTCTCCTGGTCCTATCTCAGCCCCTCAAGCATCTTGAAATCCTTCCCCTGGTCCTGTCTCAACCGAAGGCATCTCTAAATCTTTCAGCCCTCAACACTCTCCTACAAATTTCAAAAATTCATCCACTGGTCTTATCTCACACCTTAGGCATCTCGAAATCCTTCCCCTGGTCCTGTCTCAGCCCCTCAGGCATCTTGAAATCCTTCTCCTGGTCTTGTCTCAACAGAAGGCATCTCAAAATCTTTCAGCCCTCAACACTCTCCTGCAAATTTCAAAAATTCATCCACTGGTCCTATCTCACACCTTAGGCATCTCAAAATCCTTCCCCTGCTCTTGTCTCAGCCCCTCAGGCATCTTGAAATCCTTCCCCTGGTCTTGTCTCAACAGAAGGCATCTCTAAATCCCTCACCTGGTCCTGTCTCAATAGAAGGCATCTCGAAATCTTTCAGCCCTCAACACTCTCCTGCAAATTTCAAAAATTCATCCACTGGTCCTATCTCACACCTTAGGCATCTCAAAATCCTTCCCCTGGTCTTGTCTTAGCTCCTCAGGCATCTTGAAATCCTTCCCCTGGTCTTGTCTCAACAAAAGGCATCTCTAAATCCTTCACCTGGTCATGTCTCAACAGAAGGCATCTCAAAATCTTTCAGCCCTCAACACTTTCTTGCAAATTTCAAAAATTCATCCATTGGTCCTATCTCACACCTTAGGCATCTCAAAATCCTTCCCCTGGTCCTGTCTCAGCCCCTCTGGCATCTTGAAATCCTTCCCCTGGTCTTGTCTCAACAGAAGGCATCTTGAAATCTTTCAGCCCTCAACACTCTCCTGCAAATTTCGAAAATTCATCCACTGGTCCTATCTCATACCTTAGGCATCTCGCAAATCCTTCCCCTGGTCTTGTCTCCACACAAGGCCTTTTTCTCCAAATTTCTGCACAGCAAGCACTTTCAAAAATTCTCTCTCTCTCCTGGCCAAGCCCTAACCCTTCGATAATTCTCCTTTTTCCCTGCAGGCCTTTCTCTCCAAATTTTTGCACAGCAAGCACTTTCAAAAATTCTCTCTCTCTCTTGGCCCAGCCCTAACCCTTCGATAATTCTCCTTTTTCCCAACAGGCCTTTCTCTCCAAATTTCTGCACAGCAAGCACTTTCAAAAATTCTCTCTCTCTCCTGGCCAAGCCCTAACCCTTCAATAATTCTCCTTTTTCCCTGCAGGCCTTTCTCTCCAAATTTTTGCACAGCAAGCACTTTCAAAAATTCTCTCTCTGTCCTGGCCAAGCCCTAACCCTTCAAAAATTCTCCTTTTTCCCTGCAGGCCTTTCTCTCCAAATTTTTGCACAGCAAGCACTTTTGAAAATTCTCTCTCTCTCCTGGCCAAGCCCTAACCCTTCGATAATTCTCCTTTTTCCCTACAGGCCTTTCTCTCCAAATTTTTGCACAACAAGCACTTTCAAAAATTCTCTCTCTCCTGGCCCTCTATCCAGAACCTTTTCCCTCAAAAAAATCCTCCCCTTCCGAGTTGAGTTCCTTCACTCCTCTAACTTTTTCCTGCTGTTTTTCCCCCCAAACCTTTCATTGTCACCACCTCTCTAAAACCTCCCAAGCATTTCCCACTCAAAGACTCCTTTTTGCTCCTCTTCTAACGCAAATACTCCTTCATTCCAATAACGTAAAATAGAACCTGAGCTAGTGTAACCTAACATTATTTCTTGGCTCAAGCCACATTAAAAGACTCCTTGAGCTAATAACACCATAACTTTTCTCGGCTGCACAATAATATAGGAAATATCTCCCACAGCAAGGTAGCATAAAACTACACCTGAGACATATTGACATAAATCCATGTTCCTTACAACAACTAGAAGAGGAAAAGAAAATTTATCACACCAAAAGCCTCAAGGGTACACGTGGGCTATTTTCCCGACGACATTGTATCATCCCTACTCTCACAAAGTGTGGCAGCCAACCGGAACACTAGGGCTGGGTCAACTCCTAATGTAAACATATCACTAACCAAAAACAAAGGACGCCGCATAATCAGTTGAGCCGCTCCCAACATCATGCTAGACTGAATCTGTGTAGTAGTAGGTGGCTGACTAGCCGGTAGTCCATCATGCACTCCATCACCACCTACTACACCTACACTGGGACGTCTAGGAACCATGGATGTCATCTGCAATGCCTCAGATAGAGTGAAAGAATAGGGAAGTCTGACTTGTCTCTCAACCTCTCCTCTCTGTAGGTCCAACTCCATTGATGCTCCTCTAGGCTCTAGAGCACGTACTGCACTCCTAGTCACTACTACAGATGCATCCACCTGTGCTGCTCCGCACATGAAGTCCAAAGCATCTCTATCACTAGCATATGAGGTGGAAGCCTCAGCACCAGAATCTAATCTCCTCTAAGCAATAGCCATACTAGCCAATCTCTGCTCCAACTGCTCAATCCGAGTAGTCATAGCTATGTCAAAAGTAAGGGCAGGTACTGCACCCCTACTAGGTGTAGATCCTCTACCACCACCTCTATCACCTCGTCCTCCATGAACTGGAGCTCCTCTACTACCTGCCATAGCAGCCCTACCACTTTGTAACTCCGGGTGTAGGTCAGAACACCGGTCACTAGTGTGACCAAATTTGTGGTAGTGCTCACACTGCCTCTGTGCTGGCTGTGATGCACCAGAGGTATCAGGTCCACTGCCCTGAGTACACTCTCTCCAATGGTGAGGTCTACCATAAGTCCAACAAGCAACACCACCACTCACTGGCTGCTGCTGACCCAAAAATGAAGGTAAGGGTCTAACTCCACTAGGCCTTCTACTTGCTCCATAGGATCTGGGCTATCCACCCTATCCTCAAAAACCAACTGGGCGTTGTCGTGGGGAAAAGGCCAGATGAGAGTGGTAAGGAGTGGTTGCAAGATTTTCAGAAGAGGAGGGCTGGACAGTAGAGGGTTTTTTTTCAATGAAAGTCTTGCGAGAGGGCACAAGCTGACAGGGTATGAAAATTTGGGACAGATGAGGACTGGACAGCAGAGAGTTTTTGAAAAAGAATGTCAGATGGGCTTGGTAAGGAGTGGTAGCTGGAATTTTTGAGAAAGGAAGGAAAGGAGAAGATAGATAAATCTGGAAGGGCTTTGTTGAAGGATAGAGAGGTATCGAGCACTTCTGCAAGGGGAAAGGAATAAAAGAACAGAGCAGCAAGAAGAAGGGACTCCTAAACGTAAAGAGGTTTTAGGAATCAAGAAGTGAAAAACAAAAGGGAAGAGAAAACAGAAACGGAAGAAAAAGAGGAAGATTGTGGCAGAGAAAGGGGAACGGGGAAAGAATGGAAGGCAGAGTTGGGTAGCGGCAACAAAGAAAAATCAAGGAGACAAGGAGGTCGAGGGGTTTTGGGGAGGGACAGGAACAGTTCGAAGGGGGTTTTGGGAGGACAGAAAAATCTTGAAAGGGTAATAGGACAGAAAAATCTTGAGGGGTTTGGGAAAAGACAGTGAAGGATCAAAGGGGGTTTTTTTCCTTCTGGACAAGAAGAGTCAGAAAGGAGAGAAAAGAAGAGGAGGACATAAGGAGAATGGGGGGTTTTGAATCTGCGGGTGGAGGGAGGAAGTGAGAAAAATTGGAGTGTTGGATTGAGGATAGTGAGGAAAGGTAGGGCTTTTGATTCTCACAGAGAGAAAAATATCAGGGATAGGAGTGGTTGTTCGTTGAGATGATGGGATGTTGGGGTAGGGATTACAGATATTGTGGAAGATGAGAGGTTGTGAAATGCAAAATGCCGTTGAAGGAATATCGGATGTGAACTACTGGCTTGCTTCTATGCCTGCTGGGGTAAATTTGTTAGAATCAGGGGAGCGTGCCCTTCTTACAAGCTCATGTCAAATATAGTTGTGTACTACAAACAACCTTTCATCATTGAGTAGACCGGGACGGTGACAGGTGATCTCACCGTTAGAGATTATCTGGAGAGATCTATGTTGTGCTGTCTTTAATTGGTGATTGACAGAGTTGCTAGTAAGGGTTGAGAGCAATAAAAGTTTTGAAGATAGAAGAAGCAGACGTCTTGGTGATGGAGGTTGGGGCCAGGAGTTATTCCTGACACTGGTTTAGTGTCAGCAAGATAGTAGACAGAGATTGAACGAGAGACACAAGCTGGTCCAGTGGATTTGGATTTTACTTCTAGGAGTTGGTGGCTCTCTGACACTGGTTTAGTGTCAGCAAGATAGTAGACAGAGATTGAACGAGAGACACAAGCTGGTCCAGTGGATTTGGATTTTACTTCTAGGAGTTGGTGGCTCTCTGAATGGAAAGGGTGGAAGCTATCTTGTAGTATACGGAAGTTGTGGAATTGTGTTTAAAGACAAAGTGTCACTAGAAAGGCACGTCAAGCTGGTGAAAATTTCACTAGGGATGCTAAAGTGGATGGGCATGCCGTGGAGCAGATACTCACTACAATGTGGACAGTAGGCGTCTCGAAACTCTCTCATAGTGGACGTTGGATATGGGATCTCAAGGAGACTGGAAATCTATAAAGTTTAAGTGCTAAGCAAAGAGGAACCCATTCAAGAATAGGTGATGGATATTACACAAGGTGACTTCTGGCAAAATGTCCGGAAGACATCAGCATGTTAGGGAGTATAGATGGTTACCTTACTAGCAGCTCTATTTGCGTGGGACGTAGGAAGAAATCAGCATCAAGTGGATTGTTTTCGCTTTGCTGGCATGATAGCATTCAAAGTAGGTAGATTTTGGCAGATTAGTCTACATTGATCTGCCATCATTGTTTTTGAATCACAATTCTTTCTCTACAATTGTGAGGCTTGACAGGGGTTTTTCAGTGGATCTACGTGAGATTTTTCAAAGGAGAAGTTTGCGGGAGTGCACATGATGACAGTGGGTGAAATTTTTCAAGAAAAATGAGGGCTGGATAGAGAGCTTTTGGGAAATGACAGTAGAGAGTTTTCGGGAAAGGCCAGACTAGCTTTGCAAAGGAGAGGTTGCAGGATTTTCAAGAAGGAGAAGGCTGAACAAGGGTTTTTCAGTGGATTTTCATGAGAATTTTCAAAGGAGAAGTTTGCGGGAGTGCACATGCTGACAATGTGAAAATTTCAAGAAAGATGAGAGCTGGACAGAGAGCTTTCGAGTAATGACAGTAGAGAGTTTTTGAGAAAGGCCAGACTAGCTTTGCAAAGGAGAGGTTGCAGGATTTTCAAGAAGGAGAAGGGCTGAACAGGGGTTTTTCAGTGGATTTTCATGAGAATTTTCAAAGGAGAAGTTTGCAGGAGTGCACATGCTGACAGTGTGAAAATTTCAAGAAAGATGAGAGCTGGACAGAGAGCTTTTGGGTAATGACAGTAGAGAGTTTTGGGAAAGGCCAGACTAGCTTTGCAAAGGAGAGGTTGCAGGATTTTCAAGAAGGAGAAGGGCTGAACAGGGGGTTTTCAGTGGATCTACGTGAGATTTTTCAAAGGAGAAGTTTGCGGGAGTGCACATGATGACAGTGGGTGAAATTTTTCAAGAAAAATGAGGGCTAGACAGAGAGCTTTTGGGAAATGACAGTAGAGAGGTTTTGGTAAAGGCCAGACTAGCTTTGCAAAGGAAAGGTGGACATGAACAAAAAGAAGAGAGAAGTCATGTTCAGCTCAAGATAATACGAGGACTGGATATAGAAGCTCAATACGGGATTCGTCAGGAGCTTCTACAAGGCGTAGAGACCTTTGGCAAGAGCAGTGCAGAGCGTTTGGGAGGATCTAACATACCGGAATATCAAAGAGAAAGGAGAATCCCAAGGAAGGACCTACTGGACAGTGGAGACTCGGAAAGAACGACAAATTGGAGATGCTGCAAAACAGTGAGATGACGAGTTGTAAGGAATAGGAAATAGGACCTGCTTAATTCCTTTTCTTTCTTCATGTGCTTGGCTAGTCAGTGTGCTTCAGTTTGGTCACTGTTTGGTTAGGAGCCGTGTGTCATGGCTCAAAGGATTATAAATTGTGAAACTTGGAATTGAGATGGAAATGAGATTCCTAGTGATTGAATGTGTGTACTTGATGTGCAAACAACGGTAGGGAAGATAATAATAATGTTTTTTATTTTACTTCTTTTTTTACACTCAGTCCGGATTATGTAGATGGGTCAGCACATTTAACCAATTGCTTGGGATTGAGTCCGGTTGCATAACTTGTGGACAACTCCACAAAACCCCACTAGATCATTCTCTCTGGAAGATCAGTCTGGACCAGAACTGCAAAACCCACCAAACCCAAAACATAAAGCCGAGGATAATAGACCAACCAAGAGGTCAAGAATAATGAGCCACGACTAATAATAGACGGTACAAGAAGGACAAAACACTCCAAAAGCCTAAGCGCAGGCAGCCAGGTGCCCAGCGCAATCTCGAGACCATACGATCCCCACGACAGCGTAGTGCACTCTGCTGCACTCTAGAAGAAGTCACGGTCATGGATGAGATCTCCCTACCAAATCCAGATGTCACCACCCTCTCCTCTACCATGTTGAGCTCAGTACGCTCAGCCAAACCAAAGACCACTGCCAAAGTAGGCAAAGTAGCCTATAACAACGTAGCATCACGAACTCTACATCGTAACTCCTTGTCCAGTATCCCATACCAAAACTGGACTGCCTGGGCCTCAGTTACTCCTTGAGTGAAACTGATTAGCCGCCTCATGTGATTGTATGCCTCACGTAAGCTCTCTCCAGCCTTCCGTTGGAACTCTTGCAAGCTCCCAGCTTGTTAGTATGTACTCCCTAGTAATTCTGCCTCAAACATAAGAAGAACTCCACCATGGGGTTAAACCTTGGTACCACACCACCTCCTACAATGGTACCTCCACTCGTAGTAGCACTATCTCTAGCTAGTGCACCTCCACTAGCTCCACTAACACTACTCGAGCTAGAACTTGTAGGTACAACCGATCTACTACTGGCCACCGAGCCTGAAGTGATGGAGACATAGTGTGGAGACCAATACTATCTCCATAACTCAATCTCCTCCAAATGAGCTCTCTTGAACTCATGGTAGTCATCCATCGGCAGACCCTCCAAATGCTAAAACAACCCCTTCCATGCCATGAAAGGTATGAACAAAGTCAGGTTCCGCATTTGCTACAGATCATGCCAACTATCAAACTCCTAGATAAAGTCATCTAACTCAATGGTACCCATTGTACCAAAGTAACGCCTAGGGCCTTTGGAGGCCCCATAAATCTCATCCATGTCCTACAACAACAGTGCGGATACACCAAGTGCACTCTCAATTGAATCAGCTCTTGTGTCAAACTCCAACTCAGAGTCAATCTCCTCCTTCACTGGAACCTGAGATATAGGCTGATACTGAGCACCACTCTGAGTAAACCCACTGTGTACTGTAGGGCTAACTCCTCTAGAATCTCCAAAGAACTCCATCGTGACAAAGTAAACCGCAACAGCAAACCAAAACCACCAATTGCAATTGCAAGTCGTAACCGCAAGTACCCCACCAAGTGCCAACACCACCACGTGCCAACACCATCAAGTGCCAATACCAAGTAAGCACCACCCACTAATGTAACTCTAACCGAGATAACTACACTAGGGGAAAGGGCAACCTATAACCTGCCATCATAACACGCACTCTCACGGTCTGCAAGTCATCACTTCCTACCTCACCGGAGAGAAACAAAGGTAGTCTGACTAGTCATCACTCTAGCCTCACTACCGAGAGCACATGAGAGCACCAATGCTCAAAAGTCAAGGCACCTCACACAAACGTGGTGCACAAACAGGAAGTAGAGAATGGAGGGAGTCCAATCACAAGAAATCTATCCGAAAACCCTCCATCTCATAACACAACACGGGATTGACTCTACCACCATTTAGCATTTGACATAAGAGCAGTTTGTATCTAACTCCTAAGCTACCAGGATCACCAAGAATGGGATCAAATTGCCTCTCCTAGCCAAAGCTACATGTGTATAGATAATAGTGGCACAGTCACTAGGACAACAAGTGAGGGTGGACCAGTTGGCTAGGGCACCAGTCTAGGAACAAGAGATCTATGGGTCAAACTCTATTGTGCACAATCTCGCCGGAAAGGTAGATTTTGCCAACCAATGACCAAGATCTACTCTAAACTAGCTAGCCTCACGCCAGCAAGTTGGCTTGCTAGCCCTTCTAGACCTTTGTAGCCTCTCATAGCCCTATGCCTCAATACGCCCAAATGAGGCCTTTCTTCTTGCCACTTTGAACCTCCTCCAAAATTGGCAAAACTTCTCCAAATCTGCAAAATCCTCCAAACTAGCAAAACTCCTCCAAATCTGGCCAAAATCTGATGTAAAATGCACCCAAAATCTGACAAAAACCCTAAAGTTGGCTGCCCGCCAAATCCCCCGTTAACTTTCCACTTGAGCCAAATTGACAACACGGGTCTTTCCAAATCACAAATTTATGAGAATAACTTTCCAACTCCACCTTCAATTTGAGTTTCTAAGCCCAACTCGCAGCAAATTGGTCTTGCCTTCACCTCTTGAGCTCAAAATCACAACCATTGCTCAAAATTTGCTCCTTCTTTGCTCAAAATTTGGCCAGTGCTTCCGCACACCGTCTGCATAACTACCAAATTTGCATCAATTGAACTAGCTTCTGCACACTAGGGAAACACTAAACTTGAATCAAACGACCAATGATCCACCGAGCTTGGAGATACCACCAACACTCAAAGTTCCTACACCCGATTTCCCCCTGACTTCACTTCTCTGATGTAATCAGATTGCTTACCACTCTCAACTCAACTCAACTCAACACAACACAAATCGGTACTTGATTTTTCACTCTATAAACTGTAAACAGTCAAGCCACACCCACACTCAAGCATAGAGAATCTAGGTGATACTTGCCGGCCTCTGTCCACCATAGCCAAGAACTCAAAGGCTCAACATCAGAGAAGTGAGCTCCCTGGAGCTCACTTCAAAACTATACCCCCTGGACTCTAGCTAGCTCTGAAACCCTAACGGTGTTGTCGGGAAAATAGCACACGTGTACTCTTGAGGCTTTTGGTGTGATAAATTTTCTTTTTCTCTTTTAGTTGTTGTAAGGAACATGGATTTACGTCAATATGTCTCGGGTGTGGATTTATGCTACCTTGCCGCGGGAGATATTTCCTATATTATTGTGAAGCCCGGAAAAAGTTATGGTATTATTAGCTCAAGGAGTCTTTTAAATCTGGCTTGAGCCAAGAAATGATGTTGGGTTACACTAGCTCAGGTTTGTTTTACATTATTGGAGTGAAAGAGTGTTTTCCTTAGTGGAGGAGAAAAAAAGAGTCTTTTGAGTTGGAAATACTTTGTGAGGCTTTAGAGGAGTTTTGACAATGAAAGGTTTGGGGAATAACAACATGAAAAAAGTTAGAGGACAGGGAAGGAACTCAACTCGGGAGGAGAGGTTCTTTGGGGAGGACAGGATTGGGAGAGGGAAACGGGTTTTGGGCAGGGAGGAAGGTTTGGGAGGGGGAGAGAGAAATTTTTGAGTGGAAAAGGTTATGGATAGAGGAGGCTAGGGGAGAGAACTCTTGGGAAAAGAGAGCTATCAAAAATGGATCAGAGAAAGAGGTTTGGCCGAGGACAGAAGGTGGACAGAAAAGGAAGAATGAGAGGAGGGTTTTGTGAATTTTGGCAGAGAGCAGTAAGGATTGACGTGAGAAGAAGGACAGTAAGGAGGACATTGAATGGTAAAAGGTGCAAGTGTTTTGAGTTTTGGCAGAGGACAGAAAAGGAAGAATGAGGGGAGGGTTTTTGGAATTTGGCAGAGAGCAGTAAGGATCGACAAGAGAAGAAGGACAGTAAGGTAGACATTGAATGGAAAAAGGTGAGAGGGTTTCGAGTTTTGGCAGAGGACAGAAGATGGACAGAAATGGAAGAATGAAAGGAGGGTTTTCGGAATTTGGCAGAGAGCAGTAAGGATTGACGGGAGAAGAAGGACAGTAAGGTAGACATTGAATGGAAAAAGGTGAGAGGGTTTTGAGTTTTGGCAGAGGACAAAAGGTGGACAGAAAAGGAAAAATGAGAGGAGGGTTTTTGGAATTTGGCAGAGAGCAGTAAGGATTGATGAGAGAAGAAGGACAATAAGGTGGACATTGAATGGTAAAAGGTGAGAGGGTTTCAAGTTTTGGCAAAAGATAGTAAGGTGGACAGAAACAAATTGAATCGAAAAGAATTGGAATGATAGTGAAGGAGTAGTCAGGAAGGCTCTTTAGGGATAGAGTGAAGGAATTGACAAGGAAGGAAAGGATCAAGAGAGTGGAAATAGGGAAAAGAGAGGTTGAAGGGAGATAGGTGATATGGATTTGAGGGATCCAAAATACAGAAAGGAGAAAAGGAATTGGAATGACAAGGGAATAATCAAAGGGTTTTAGAGAGGAGGGAGTGAAGGATCGTGGAGACATGAAGGAGTGAAGTATCATGGAGTCAGAAAAATGAGAAGTACAAAAAATACATAAGGAAGTGAAGGATCCTGAAGACAAGAAGGAGTGATGTATCATGGAGTCAAAAAAAGGAGAAGTACAGAAAATACAAAAAGAAGTGAAGGACTGTGGAGACAAGAAAAGGCAAAGAATTGAGAGAAGGTAGGGGTTTCTAAACAATCATAGGAAGAGAGAACAGTGTTTTGTTTTGAGAATGAAAGGAAGGAATTGGCAGAAAAGAAAAATAGGACCAGAAATTGAAAGAAGGATAGGGAAATGAAAGGAAGGAGATGAAGGAGAGATAGGAGTGATCAAAGGGGTTTTCAAGGAAGGCAGTAAGATTTGAGGTTGGTAGAAGGCAGAAGAGAATACATTTTGAGTTCTCAAAGAAGCAGTAAGTTTGAATTTCAAAGGGAGAAGTAGGATTCACGTGAAGAGAAGTTGGTTGACAATTGAGAGAACAGTGTGGGATCTTCAAAGAAGGCATTTTGAGTTTGACAAAGTGCATTAAGGTTCAAGTTAGGAGGAAGCAGTAAGTCTTGAGTTTCATAGAAAGAGTAGGGTTCACGAGAAAGAGGTTTGGTTGATGATCGAGAGAACAATGTGGGATTTTTAGAGAATGCATTTTTTGAGTTTTGCAAAGAAGCAGCAAGTTTCATTTTCAAAGGGAGAAGTAGGATTCACGGGAAGAGAAGTTGGCTGACAATTGAGAGAATAGTGTGGAATTTTAGAGAACATTGTTGAGTTTTCTCATAGAAGCAAGAATGCAGAATGGTTTGAGTTTGACAAAAGGCAGTAAGGTTCAATGACAAAGGAAGGAGCAGGGTTTAGGGGAAGGGAATCTGGCTGACAAATTGACAAAGCAGCGTTGAGTGAGAAGCTCAAGAGGAGAACTTCCTAATGACAAGACAAAGGACTGTGAAGCATGGAGAGGGTTTAGCTAGGATCGAAAGCAGAAACCAAGAGAAGGATCTTCTGAGAGCACAAGTAGTCTCAAAAGGAGAAGAAGAGAAGAAACTGCAGGGGAAAAACAAGGAAGGTATTTGGGAGAACAAAAATCAGCAAAAAGGTTAGCAGGACAAAGGTGTCCCTAAGGGCTTGGCAGGAATAGAAAAATCTTGAAGGGTTTTGGAGGACAGAAAAATCTCAAAAGGTTGGTTGGACAGAGAATCTGTTACTAGTTGAAGGTTTCATCCGAAACTTACTCGAAGAGCAGAGAGGAAAGGCCAAACTAGCTTTGCAAAGGAAAGGTGGACAGGAACAAAAGAAGAAAGAAGTCATGTTCAGCTCAGGATAATACAAGGACTGGATATAGAAACTCGATACAGGATTCATCAAGAGCTTCTACAAGGCGTAGAGTCCTATGGCAAGAGCAGTGCAGAGCATTTGGGGAGATCTAACATACCGGAATATTGAAGAGAAAGGAGAATCCCAAGGAAGGACCTACTGGACAGTGGAGACTTGGAAAGAACAACAATTGGAGATGTTGTAGAACAGGGAGATGACGAGTTGTAAGGAATAGGAAATAGGACTTGCTCAATTCCTTTTCTTTCTTCATGTGCTTGGCTAGTTAGTGTGCTTCGGTTTGGTCACTGGTTGGTTAGGAGCCGTGTGTTGTGGCTCAAAGGATTATAAACTACGAAACTTGGAATTGAGATGGAAATGAGATTCTTAGTGATTGAGTGTGGTACTTGATGTGCAAATAGCGGTAGAGAAATAATAATAATGTTTTTTGTTTTTTGTTTTACTTTTTTTTACACTCGGTCCAGCTTATGTAGATGGGTCAGCATATTTAACTAATTGCCCGGGATTGAGTCCGGTCGCATAACTTGTAGACAACTCCACAAAACCCCACCAGATCATTCTCTCCGGGAGATCAGTCTGGACCAGAACTGCAAAACCCACCAAACCCAGAACATACTAAAGCCGAGGATAATAGACCAAACAAGAGGTCAAGAATAATGAGCCGAGACTAATAATAGACGGTACAAGGAGGACAAAACACTCCAAAAGCCTAAGCATAGGCAACCAGGTGCCCAACGCAATTTTGAGACCATACAATCCCCGCAACAACGGTCCCGCTGATGGCACACTCAACAGTGCAAACGGTGCAAAGTGATGGTGGGCCCCACTGTGAAGTCAGTACCCCAAACACAAAATTTGACCGTCGGAAAGTAGTCTCTAAGATACTGTTGAAATAACTCTAACTACTATCATTGGAACTCTAATGTTCGAGCAATCTAGATATGACACTACAAATGGCATGAAAATTCTTCAACCATATGATCCTAAACTACCTTTTGTGGTTGACTTTGATGCTTCTAGCTTTACCATTAAAGTTTTGTTGTAGTAGAAATTTCTAGACAAGTTACAATCCATTGCCTTTGTGTCTCAACAACTAAATATCACAAAAAGAAATTACTTTGCTTGAGATCAAGAACAAATAGCAATGATCTATGCTACCAAAGATATATAGGTATTATCTCTTAGAGAAGCAAGTGATTATGTGAACCAATCACAAACCATTATTGCAAACATTACATTTGGAGCACATGAAGAGTAGGCATCATCAATGGGAGGAACAACTACAATTATTTGACATCAAACTTAAGTAAAATCTTGGTATGTAATCCTTAATACCCTATCATGGTGACCTGATTTGAAGACCCTTTCTCTCAACATAGTGGCAATTAAGATAATGGTAATTACAATAATATCAATTGACTCAAAAGACCAAATTGAGTTTAGGACCACTTTACAACAAGGCCTCTTCTTTTAGATGGTACAAGGTAATCTTGCATCACATGATCATCTGAGATATTTGAAATTTTGTCCAATCTATGACTTGTGCGCCTTGGCAAACACTATTCTAGATGCCCAACACCAAGTTTGATTTATTTACAGCCTATCATCCTCAAACTGATGGACAAACCAAATGTGCAAATTGCACCTTGGAGGATATGCTTTGTACCTTTGTCAACATTCACTATACCAACTAGGATTAAATGTCTTGAAGTTGCTGAATCTACCTACAATAATTCCAAACATGCAAGCATTGGATTCTCTCCCTTTTCTATAATTTTGGCCAAAACCCACTTGTTCCAGATTCCTTTCTTGCACCTACTGCATCTCATGTCCCTCATACTGCCACCTTCTTGACCACAATATCCCCATCCCTTCAACAAGTCAAATCTCATCTCCTTGTTGCTCAAAATTGTCAAAAAAATACACGAACCAATATCATTGTGATCTCACCTTTCAGCTTGGTGATAAGGTCATGCTTTCTTCTAGTAACCTACCCCTCCCACTTGATACCCAAGTTTGTAAAATTGCTCCTAATTGGATATTTCTATTTGATATTATCCAAATCATTTCTCTTGTTGCTTATCGACTTGTCATACCTTGTCATATGCCAATCCACCCTATCTTTTATGTTTCCAAGTTGAAACCCTTTGTTTCTAATCTATCTTCCTTTTCCACTTGTGTCTAACTCCCTTGTCCTCCTATCCTTATCAATGATCATGAGGAGTATGAAGTTGATCGTATCTTTGCACACCACCACATTCAATGTGACCATCAACAAGATGTTGAGTACAAAGTCCTTTGGAAATGATATCTCCTTCATGATGCCACTTAGGAACCTCTTTCTAATCTCCACAATTGTAACAATATGGAGTTTAAAGATGAAGTTAGTCGGGCTTACGAAGTAGAGAATAAGACAAAATAGCCTAGAATATTCTAGAAGCATCTAAGAAGCTTCTTGGGAAGCTTCCCAACTAGTTAACTTGCGCCCTAAGCAAGTAGCTTCTAGAAGCTTCTAACTAGCTTAGCTTGCAAGCCAAGTAGGCGGCTTCTAGAAGGAAGCTTCTTGAGAAGCTTCAAGAGTCTTGTATGCTACCTATAAATACCAAGGCCGAAGCTCATGCTAGGCATTTGGAGTTTTCCCTCATTCAAGTGTCCCAATGTGAGTTTTTATTCTCCTATTTCTCTCCTCGGTTTCGGTCTTTTACATTGGTATCAGAGCATGAATATGATGGATGGAATTTATGGACCACCAAATCCACTTCCGCCAAACCATTGGGACTTTCATATCCAGATATTACCAAAGCATCGTTTCACACAATTCATCAACTTGCGCTTTGGGCAAGATTTTCTACATATGATCACCGTGTTAGAGGAACCCTTGATACTTCCAATTGTAACTTATGGGGAACGGTGGACGTGTTGTATCTATGTGTTAATCAATAAGATAAATTGAGAGTAGTGGAATAGAGTAGTAGCGATGGCGGCAATACCAGATGTTATCCTTGCAATGCAACAACAAATTGAGCATCTTACTCAATTGTTGGATGAACAAGACCAGCAACGACAAACACAGATAGACAGAGTGCCAGTTTGAGATGGAGAAGATTGCATTTGATTTCCGAAACCCAAGGTGTTTGAAGGTAAGAATCTTCCAGGCACAGTGGAGAATTTTGTGTTTGACTATGAATGTTACTTTGAAGCCACCAATCTTCAAGACAAGTGGAAACAAATTCTCTTGGCTTCTAGCCAATTGGATAGAGTGGCAAAACTTTGGTGGCAATTCCGAGTAGAAAGAGCTATACGACAAATTTTTACACTGATTTTGACATGGGCAGAATTCAAGGATGTAATACTTGGTCAATTTCAGACTATAAATGTCACCCGAGCTGCACGAGATAAATTGGCGGAGTTGAGGCAGATTGGCTCAGTGAGAAGCTACATCACACAATTTCAGAATATCATCATGCAAATTCCAAATATCCAAGAAGTTGAACTTCTGGATCAATTTGTGCAAGGATTGAAGTCACAAACCAGATTGGAGGTGACCATGCAAGAGCCACAGAACATAGAAGAAGCCATGCAATTGGCTGAGCGTTTTGATTCCTTAGTTGCGACAACTTGGTCTCGACCTTGACCTACACAAAACCTACCATTACCATGAGTGGAAGAACTGGTAATAATGGAGATTGATGCTATCCAACAAAGACCACTTGGCACAGCATATAGAGAAAGATTACGACAAAATAAAGGTTTCTTTTATTGTTGCCAAGTTGGACATTGCATTGCTGAATGTCCACTTAAGAATGGGCGACCTTGACAAGTTGCACAGATGGAGTTTGTGGAACAAAATGATCAAGGAAATGAAGAATCCCAGTAGGAGATTTTGAGCCACCTACTGGGAGCTTGATTAGTTCCAATGGGATTAAAGGCTCAGCCTATGCAAGTTTGCTTCAGTTGCAAGGTATGATATCTAATTGGGGTTGTAGGATTTTGGTTGATTTTGGAAGTTCAAAGAATTGCATATCTATGCAAGTAGCAAAGGAATTGGGTATTGGGATATCTATCAAGCCAGTGATTGGAAGTAGTTTGATGATGGCGGATGGTAGAAAAGGTTCTGCATTCCGCACCTCGCATCATGTTACCTTCAAGATTAGGAAGGAGTATTTGGAGTGTATGAGGTTTGTAGTAGCACCTCTACACTATGATATCATTCTGGGTCTACCTTGGCTTGAATGTCATAAGGTTCAATTCAATTGGACCCGACGTCAAATTCAAGTACAACACCAAGGTAGGAATTTCCGATTAGGTTGTCTGGCACCTCTGAGTAAGACACCTAAGAACAGTCAGTCCCAAGATGGGAAGTTTGTTGAGAAGGTAGCCATAGAGCAAATCTGGAAGGGAGATGAGTCCCAAGATGGGAAGTTTGCCAAGAAGGCAACCATGGAGCAAGCTTGGAAGAGAGATGAGTCCCTAGAAGGGATGTTTGTTAATGAAGCAACCATAGAGAAAGCTTTGGAGGAAGATAAGTCTGTATTTGTGGTGTGGATCAAGCCGATTGCACAAGAACAATCTGAGGAGGGCCAGGTGCCGCATCAAGCAACGGTTGATCGGATAGCTCAGGAGTTTGCAGATGTGTTTTCGGATGATCTGCCAAAGGGATTACCCTCTGATCGAGGTATGCCCTTCAAGATTGAGTTATTGCCAGGGAGTACTCCAGTGAGTAGACCAATCTATCGGCTCTCACCAGAGGAGTTGGAGGAGTTGCAAATAACACTTACAGAGTTGTTGGAGAAGGATTTCATGCGACATAGTACCTCTCCGTGGGGAGCACCGGTACTATTTGTTCCAAAGAAGGATGGAGGACTTCGTTTCTGTATTGATTACCGTGGGCTTAATAAGCAAACCGTGAAGAATGCATATTCCTTGCCTTGGATCAACAACCTGCTTGACCAATTAAGTGGAGCACGCTACTTTTCCAAGCTGGATCTTTGTAGCGGCTATTGGCAAATTCCTATTGAAGGAGAGGACGTGCAAAAGACTGCCTTTCGCACAAGGTATAGACATTTTGAGTGGAGAGTTCTACCATTCGGACTCACTAATGCTCTAGTAGTCTTCATGGATCAGATGCATTGGGTGTTGGAGGGACTATTGGATCAGTCCGTGGTAGTGTTCTTAGATGATATCTTAATCTATAGTAGGACAGAGGCAGAACACATGAATCATGTGCAAGAAGTCTTAAGATGACTACGACAGTGGAAATTTTATTGCAAGAAGTCAAAGTGTGTTTTTTGGCAGAAGGAGGTTACCTTCTTGGGTCATAAGATCTCATAAGAGGGGATCAAGATGGAAGAAGAGAAGATCAAGGCCATTACTGATTGGCCTACCCCAAAGGATGCTATAGAAGTACGAGCATTCAATGGATTGGCCAGTTTTTACCAACGGTTCATCCACTATTATGCTCACGTGGCTGCACCATTGACTGACCTCTTGGGAAAGAACTCAAGCTTCTAGTGGACCACCAAGCATGAAGAAGCATTCTAGAAGTTAAAGCATATGGTGTCTTCAAGACCTATTCTTCAACCATATGATCCTCAACTACCTTGTGTGGTTGATTTTGATGCTTCTAACTTTGCAATTGGAGTTGTGTTGCAACAGGAATTTCCATATGGACTACATCCTATTGCCTTTGTGTCTTGCCAACTAAATATAGCTGAAAGAAATTACTCTGCTCAAGATTGGAAATAACTTGCAATGGTGTATGCCACCAAGGTGGAGGCATTATCTCTTGGGGAAACAAATGATCATGCAAACTGATCACAAACCATTGTTGCAGACCTTACACTTGGAGCACATGAAGAGTCGGCATCATCGATGGGAAGAGCAACTCCAATTGTTTGACATCAAACTTGAGTACAAACCAGGTCGGTTCTATGTCATCCCCAATGCTCTATCACGACGACCTGATTTGAAGGATCTTCCTCTCATCACGGTGGCAATTACAACGGTGTCTATTGACCCTAAGGTCCATAATGAGTTTCAATCAGCTCTACAACAAGATCCCTTCTTCCAAATGGTACACGGTCGTCTGATAGCACGCGATAAGGAGTACAACACCTTCTCTTTCAAGGAAGGCCTTTTATTCCATGCAGACCAGATCTATGTTCCAGCCAAAGGTGATCTTTGTCTTGTGCGCCTTCAAGAAGCCCATGATTTACCAATAGCTGGACACATGGGAGTGGACAAGACCTTGGGCACCCTCCAACGCCAATGGTGGTGGCCCAACATGACACGAGATGTTCAAGACTTTGTCCGATCATGTGAAAGTTGCCAATGGAACAAGGCCAGCAACCAAAAGCCGAGTGGACTCCTTCAACCACTCGCCATTCCATCCGCTTGTTGGGAGCATGTGAGCTTGGATCTCATTACATCCTTGCCAAAGACAAAACAAGGACACACCGCAATTGTGGTGTTTGTAGATAAGCTTAGTAAGCAAATCCACTTGGCACCAACCTGTGATACTGTGGATGCTCCAACCTTAGCGCAAATCTACTTTGACAATGTCTTCAAGCATCATGGGATGCCACGTGTACTCATCTCCGACCGAGATCCTCAATTTACCGGGAAGTTTTGGCAAGCATTCTTCCAGATACTTGGCACCAAGCTTGCTTTATCCACGGCCTATCATCCTCAAACTGATGGACAAACCAAACGCACCAATCGTACATTGGAAGATATGTTGCGGGCCTTTGTCAATGTCCACCATATCAACTAGGATGAATGTCTTGTAGCTGCAGAATTTGCCTACAACAATTCCAAACAGGCAAGCACCGGATTTTCTCCCTTCTTTCTCAATTTTGGCCAAGATCCACTTGTTCCAGATTCTCTTCTTGCTCCCCCTCCCTCTCAAGTTCCTCATACTTCTACATTCTTGACCAGTATATCCCAATCTCTCCAACAAGCCAAATCTCACCTCCTTATTGCTCAGAATCGCCAAAAACAATATGCGGACCATCATCGTCGTGATCTCACCTTTGAAGTTGGTGATAAAGTCATGCTATCCTCTAGTAACCTCCCTCTCCCACTTGATACCCAAGTTTGTAAACTTGCTCCTAATTGGATAGGACCCTTTGATATCACCCACATTATCTCTCCTATTGCTTATCGACTTGCCTTACCTTGTCACATGCGTATCGATCCTGTCTTTCATGTTTCCAAGTTAAAACCCTTTGCTCCTAACCCTTCTTCCTTTTCCTCTCAAGTCCAACCTCCCCTCTTCCTATCCCTATCAATGATCATGAGGAGTACAAAGTTGATTGTATCCTTGCACGTCGCCATATTCAACGAGGCCGTTGCCAACATACGGAGTACAAGGTCCTTTGGAAAGGGTATCCCCTTCATGATGCCACATGGGAACCTCTTTCTCACCTCCAGAATGCACAAATGGCCATCAAGGACTTCGAAGCTTTATTGGCAACGAGGACGTCAACAACTAGCAACGGGGGAATATATAACAATATGGAATTTAGAGACGAAGTTTGTCGGGCTTACAAAGTAGAGAATAAGACAAAATAGCCTAGAATATTCTAGAAGCATCTAAGAAACTTCTTGGGAAGCTTCCCAACTAGTTAACTTGCACCCTAAGCAGGTAGCTTCTAGAAGGAAGCTTCTAGAAGCTTCTAACTAGCTTAGCTTGCATGCCAAGTAGGCGGCTTCTAGAAGGAAGCTTCTTGAGAAGCTTCTTAGTTAACTTGGCTTGCACTCCAAGAAAGCAGCTCAAGGAAGCTTCTTTAGAAGCTTCAAGAGTCTTGTATGCTACCTATAAATACCAAGGCCGAAGCTCATGCTAGGCATTTGGAGTTTTCCCTCATTCAAGTGTCCCAATGTGAGTTTCTATTCTCCTATTTCTCTCCTTGGTTTCGGTCTTTTACAACAATGTATAAACTATCATCCAAGAGTTTGAAGCTTCCATGGTGATGAGGATATCACCAACTAGCGGTGGGGGAATTTGTAACAATAAGGCGTTTACAATGAGTTAGTCAAGACTAAAAAAGTAATAAATATGCCAAATTAGCCAAGAATTATAAAAATATTATAGAAGCATCTAGGAAGCTACTTGGTACCTTCCAAGTATTGGGTAATATGCATGCAAAGTGGTAACTTTTAGGATGGAGCTTCTTAGGAAGCTTCCCAACTAACTTAGCTTGCATGCCAAGTATATGGTTTCTAGAAGGAAGCTTCTAGAGAACCTTCCCAATTAACTTGGCTTGCACTCAAAGAAGATGGCTCTTATGAAGCTTCTTGAGAAGTTTCTCTAGAGCCATGTATTTTCCTTATAAATACCAAAGCCCAAGCTCATGCTAAGGATTTGGAGTTTATCTCATTCAAGAATCCCAATGTGATCTGTCTCTTCAATCTTCTATTATCCTATTTCTCTCCTTGGTCTTTTTTAGTCCCAATGTGATCTTCCATTCTCCTATTTCCTTCCTTTGTCTTTTACATTTGGATTAGAGCAAGAATGGTATGGAATTTATGGACCACTAAATCCATTTCCTCCAAACCATTTGGATTTTATGTCCATGTATTACCCAAGCATCATTTCACATACTTCATTATCTTGTGCTTTGGGCAAAATTTTCTACATGTGATCATCTTGGCCAATGAACTTTTGATACATCCAATTGTAACTTATGGAGAATGGTGGATATGTTGCATCTATGTTTTAACTTAGATAATTATAGATAGTTTGATAGAGGAGTAGCCATGATGCCAATACCAAAAGTTATCATTACTATGTAGCAACAAATCAAGCATCTTACTAGATTGTTGGAAGAAAAGAGATCATCAATGACAAGAGCATGAAGAGAGAGTATCATTTTGAGAAGAAAAAGAAGAGTGAATCTAATTTCCAAAGTCAAAGGTATTTAAAAGTTAGAATCTCTCTAGCACAAGAGAGAATTTTGAATTTGATTGTGAATGTTATTTTGAAGCTACAAAGCTTCAAGATGAACAAAGAAAGGTTTTCTTGGCTTCAAGCCAATTAGATGGAGAGGCAAAAATATAGTGATGATTCCAAGTAGAGAAAGTTGAATGGTAGTTTTTTATATCAATATTGACATGGGAAGAACTCAAGAGCATAATAATTGAGAGATTCTAAGCTATAAATGTTACACAAGCTACATGACATCAATTTGCAAAATTGAAACAGATTGGTTCTATGAGAAGCTACATTATTTAATTCCAAAAAACCATAATGCAAATTCCAAATATATTAGAAGGTGAAGCTTTGGATTGATTTATGAGAGTGAAGGTGCAAAACAACACACTTTCATTTCAATGCAACTTCAAAATAGTTATGTGTATTGTTATAACAATAACTATATTGCATGTGTCATTGAAATGACCATGTGTTATCACTAATATTCCTCATTAAATTAGAATATATATATTAGAAGGTGAGCTTTGGATTGATTTCAAACCCCTCATAAATCAATCTCTAGTTTTAGTTTCTAATATGTTTAGAATTTTCATTATAGTATTTTGGAATTAAGTGATGTAGTTTCTCATAGAACCAATTTGCTTTAATTTTGCTAATCTATGCAAAAGTATACCTTAGCAATCTCACAATTATTGCACTCTTGTGAGACCATGTGTTATAAGTATATTTCATGCATCATTGAAATAATTATAAAAATAGTCATTACATGGTCATTTCAATGCAACTTTAAAATAGTCATATAGTACTTCAAAATAACACATGGTCATTTCCAATTTGGTCATTTCTACTTCTAACTTGCCCACACACTACATACGGGTGAAAGAGCCAGCATAAATGGAGATTGATGTCATCCAACAATGACCTCTTAGCATTGCATATAGAGAAAGATTGCGACAAAATGGTGGTTGCTTTTATTATTGCCAAATTGGACATTGCATTGTTGACTATCCACTCAAGAATATATACCTTTGAAAAATCACCCAAATGGAGTTTGTGGGGCATGATGACCAAGGAAATCCAGAATCCATAGTAGGAGAATTTGAGTCACCTATTGGGAATTTTATTTATTCCAATGGGATTGAAGGCTTGATCTATGCAATTTTGCTTCACTTGCAAGGTGTAATATCTTCTTGTAGTTGTAGAATTTTGACTGAATTTGGAATTTTAGAGAATTGCATGTTTATGCAATTAAAAAGGGAGTTGGACATTCATATCAAACCAATAATGGCAAGTAGATTGATGGTGGCAAATGGTAGAAAGGATTTTGCAATCCGTACCTTACATCCTATTACATTCAAGATTGGGAAGGAATATTTTGAGTGTATGAGGTTTGGAATAACATCTCTACAATATAATGTAATTCTAGGTTTTTCTTGGCTTAAACTTCATAAGGTTTAATTTGATTGGACCTCACAATAAATTCAAGTACAACACCAAGGTTGTTTGGCACCTTTGATTAAGACACCTAAGAATAGTCAATCCCAAGATGGGAGGTTTATCAATACAGCAAGCTTTGGAAGAAGAAAAAAGCTTATTATTGCATTGTGGATCAAGCTAGAGAATCTAAGAATCTTGAGAATTTGATGAGGGCTAGAAGCCTCATCAAGCAATGGTTGATCAAATAGTTTAGGAGTTTGAAAATGTGTTTCTAGATGATCTACCAAAGCGGTATCCTTTGAATGTGGTATGCCCTTTAAGATTGAGTTATTACCACGAAGTACTCTAGTAAATAGACCAATCTATCAGGTCTCATCAAAAGAGTTGGAAGAGCTTTGAATAACACTAGTAGAGTTGTTGGAGAAGGATTTCATACAATGTAATGCATCTCTTTGGAGAGCACTAGTACTATTTGTCCCAAGGAAGGATGGAGGACTTTGCTTCTATATTGATTACCGTGGCCTTAAAAAACAAACAATGAAGAGTGCATATCCCTTATTTGAAATTGATGATTTGCTAGATCAATTGAGTAGAGCACACTACTTCTTCAAGTTGGATCTCCAAATTTTTTATTGGTAGATTCTCATCAATAAGGATATAAAAAACACTACCTTTTGCACAAGGTATGGGCATTTTGAATGTAAATATCTACCTTTTGGCTCACTAATGCTCCAGCAATCTTCATGGATTAGATGCATTGGGTGTTGGATGGGTTATTGGATCAATATGTGGTGGTTTTCTTGGATAATATTTTAATCTATAGCAAGTTGGAGGCACAAAAATCATGTGCAAGAAATCCTAAGATGATTATGTCACTAGAAGTTTTACTACAAGTCAAAATATACCTTTTGGCAAAAGAAAGCTACCTTCATGGGTCATAAGATCTTATTAGAGAGGATTAAGATATAAGAGGAGAAAATCAAGGCCATTAATGATTGGCCTACTCCAAAGGATGCTACAAAAATTGGTCATTTAATAGATTGTCAAGGTTTTATTGATTGTTCATCCATGCAATCACATTGTTGGTCAATTTCTTGGAGAAGACCTCAAGCTTTCAATGGACCACCAAGCACAAAGAGGCATTCTAGAAGCTAAAATATATGGTGTCTTTAAGACCCACTCTTCAACCATATGATCCTCAACTAGCTTGTGTGGTTGATTTCAATGTTTCTAACTTTGCTATTGGAATTGTGTGGTAGTAAGAATTTCTAGATGAGTTACATCCCATTTCCTTTGTGACTTGCTGACTAAATACTATAGAAAGGAATTACTTTTCTCAAGGTCAAGAATAACTAGCAATGGTATATGCCACCAAGGTATGGAGGTATTATCTCTTGGTGAAACAAGTGATCATGCAAACTGATCATAAAACCTTATTGCAAACATTACATTTGGAGCACATGAAGAGTCAACATTATTGATGGGAGGAACAACTACAACTGATATCAAACGTGAGTATAGACCCAATAGGTTCCACATCATCCCCAATTCCCTATCACAACAACCTGATTTGAGGACCCTTCCTCTCATCACAATAGCAATTATGACAGTACCAATTGACTCAAAAGTCTAAATCAAGTTTAAGATTGCTTTACAATAAGACTCCTTCTTTCAGATAGTAAAGTTCATCTTGTAGCAGAAAATAAGAAATACAATAGCTTCTCCTTCAGAAAAGACTTTGATTTTATGAGAACCAGATCTATGTTCAAACCAAGGATGATCTACAACTTGTGCACCTTTTAGAAGGCCATGATTAACCAATTGTCGGTCACATGGGTGTGGACAAGGCCTTGAGTACCTTACAATGCAAATGGTGATGGCTCAACATGGTACAAGAGATTTGAGAGTTTTTTTTATCTTGTGAGAGCTACAAATGCAACAAGGTCAATAACCAAAAACCAAGTGATTCTTTCAACCATCCCATCTATGCAATGGGAACATGTGAGCTTAGATCTCATCACATCCTAACCAAGACAAAGAAAGGTCACACTGCCATTGTGGTGTTTGTTGATAAGGTTAGTAAGAAAATCCATTTGGCACCTACCTTTGATATAGTGGATGCTCCAACATTGGCTCAAATCTAATTCAACAATGTCTCCAAGCATGATGGGATACCACATGTACTCATCTCCAATTTTGATCCTTAATTCACTTGAAAATTTAGGAAGCACTTTTCTAACTACTTGGCACCAAGCTTGCTTTATTGTCATCCTCAATCTAATGGACAAACTAAACATGAAAATTTTACCTTAGAGGATATGCTTTGTGCCTTTGTCAACATTCACCATACCAACTAGAATGAATGCATTGTAGTTGTTGAGTTTGCACACAATAAATCCAAACATACAAGTACTGGATTCTCTCCCTTCTTCCTTAATTTTGGCAAAGACCCACTGGTTCTAGACTCCCTTCTTGCACCTCCTCCATCTCATATCCCTCATTACTTCCACTTTCTTGATCACAATATCCCCATCCTTTCAACAAGCCAAATCTCATCTCCTTGTTGCTCAAAATAATCAAAAACAATATGTGGACCAACATTGTCATAATCTCACCTTTTGACTTGGTGATAAGGCTATACTTTATCCTAGTAACCTACCCTTCTCACTTGATACCCAAGTTCATAAACTTACTTCTAATTGGACAGGTCCATTTAATGTTACCAAAATCATTTTTCTTGTTGCTTGTCGACTTGCCTTACCTTGTCATATGTAAATCCACCCTATCTTTCATGTTTCCAAGTTGAAACCCTTTGTTTTGATCTATCTTCCTTTTCCACTTGTGTCCAACTCCCTCTTCCTCTTGTCCCTATCAATGATCATGAGTATGAAATTGATCATATCCTTGCATGTTTCCATATTCAACATGGCCACCAACAACATATTGAGTACAAAGTCCTCTAGAAAAGGTAACTCCTTCATGATACCACTTGGGAGCCTCTTTCTAATCTCCAAAATGTACAAACTTTCATCCAAGATTTTGAACCTTCCATGGTGATGAGGATATCACCAACTAGTAGTGGGAGAATATATAACAATACGGAGTTTAGAGACAAGTTAGTCAAGACTAACAAAGTAATAAATAGGCCAAATTAGCCAAGAATTATAAGAATATTTTAGCAGCATTTAAGAAGCTACTTGGTACCTTCTAAGTATTGGGTAATGTGTATACCAAGTGGTGACTTCTAAGTGGGATGTTTTTGGAAAAGCTTCCCCATAAGCTTAGTTTGCATGCCAAGTGGTGACTTCTAAAAGGAAGCTTCTTGAGAAGCTTCTCAACTAGCTTAGCTTGCATGCCAAGTAAGCGGCTTCTAGAAGGAAGCTTCTCAGAAACCAGTTAGCTTAGCTTGCACTCTAAGAAAGTGGCTCTTAGGAAGCTTCTTGAGAAGTTTCTCAGGAGTCTTGTATGTTCCTTATAACTACAAAAGCCCAAGCTCATGCTAAGCATTTGGAGTTTCTTCATTCAAGAGTCCCAATGTGATCTTTTATTCTCTTATTCCTTCCTTGGTCTTTTACAAAGAGGAAAACACAAAGGACACTTTTTGAAGAGAGGAAGGAAGGAGAGAGAGGACAAGAAGTACATTTAGCAAAGAGAGGAATGAAGGAGGACAAGAGTTACAAAGCAATTCGTATGGCTTTGTAACAAATCATGTTTACAAGTACAAATGAATAGTTTTGGCAAAGAGCCAAAACTATTCATTTGTACTTGTAAATCATGAGAAATTTGCATGGAGAGGGGAGGGGAGAGAACAATGTGAGGAAATAGAGAAAGGAGCAAGTATTTTGAGGAGAGAGAATGGGGTGAAGGAATCAAGAAGAGAGATTGAAAGCATTTTTCAATGCTAGAGGCAAGGCAAAATGGCAAGTGAGGAGTATGAGAAAGAGGTTGAAATAGAATATATGGAGGAGCTATCCAAAGGACAATGGCTAATCAAGTTTCATATAGTTGTAGATTATATGCTACACATGAAGCGCTGGTTGGATAAAAATCAAACTCAAGAAGCAATAGAAGCCATTTGGTAAATTGATTTAGATGCCCTTGGATTGAAATAGCACTTGACATTGAGCCTTTCAAACCGCATGTAATTGATAATTAAAATTCTCTCAAACATGTTTTTTTATTGCCCAATTTTAATGCCAAATCCCAAATTTGAGTGAAATTGAAATTGGAATGCCTTGGATTTGACTATCAAGCATGCAAGCTACAAAACGGGCAAACCCTAAATAAAACCACCATGCAAACTTGGTTGCACATGCCATGCAAACTAATACCCACCATGCAAACCAACTCCGACCAGTTTGCACAGCCCACTCAACTTGGTTTGCGCATCATTTGTATTTTGGTTTTCCTTTGCAACCAAGTTTGCACAATTGTAGTGCTTGGTTGCACAATTGTGTGGTGACTAGGTTCACATGTCCTAAGGAATGTGAGTTTAGGTTTTGAAATTAATTATATTTAATTTTTTTACATGGAATGTGCAATATGGAGATGGTGAATATAGACATATTTGTTGTGTGTTAACATGTTTGTAGGTAGTAGTGTGCATTGAGTTTTCATACACTTGGAAGAAGAACACTCAAAGACGGATAGTTAGAGGGAGAGATTTTGTTCTCACCACAACTATGATTGACCATGCATTTTTTTTGCCAATAGGTACTATGAAGAGGAGGAAGACACTTCCACAAAGTATGGTAGAAGATTGGTTTCATGTGAGAGATAGGAAAACTATGAGATATTTAAGTATGTAGTGTACATATCTTGCATTCAGACCATTTTTCAACTCTTGAGTTCATTTCTTATTTTAAGCACATCTTATAGTGAAGAGTAAGCTAGCATGATCTACTCTAGTGGACTATGATTAGGCCAAGCTTGTTGTAGTCCAAAGGTAGCTTTGGCACCCAAATGGTAGATGCTTTTATGTGACTTATGTGGGATATGTTTTCACCTATTTTTTCATGGAGCAAGGATTCTCAATAAGGATGAGATTGTTTATAGCACTAGAGATGTAGAGGAAGAGGTTTATATTCAATGAGAAGGTAGAGGAGGGAGATTTTGCACCTAATGAGCAACTAGGTGAGTGAGAGTTTAGTTTTAGTTTAGTGCACCTTTTGAGTATGAGTTAGCTAGCCCTATGCACATGTTTGTATTATTTTTTATTTTTATATAAATTATTTTGATTATTATAAGTAGAAACTTATAGATCATCATGGATTATAGATAGTACTATATGGTTTTATTTGTTGGATTGATATGGTTTGAAAAATTTTATATAGGTCATTGTCTTGATGTTAGAGTTCCCATGAGCACCATGATCCTATCCATACATTTCAAAGTGTTGATGTACCAAAACCTAGTACTCATAAGCACAATGATCATCAATATACACTACATAGAGTGAGAATTGAGCATTGCCATACCTACATTACCATTAAGAGGGATGTCAAGTTCAATAAATATGATATATATAAGAGTTCTCCATTACTATGGAACTATTGGAGAAAACCTAGAGGGAAGTACATGAGGTGAAGACTCAGCTAGATACTCTTAGGTTAGCATATGAGGATGCTTGCTAGGAGGCTAGAGAGTAGTTAGAGGTACAAATGTTATAGCATCCTTGGGGGTTTCTCCTAAAGGAGGTAAGGATTCAGACAAATCATGGTGATTACCCTTATGATGTGGAAAGGGCTTAGAGAGAGGCTAATTTTATTGATATGGGGACTCAAACCATGAGTGAAGCTTTGTTAGTGCATATGGGGACTTAAACCTATAGTCCATTTAAGACCTTTCCATAGAAAGAGCCCCTACTACAACTAAACTACCATAGACTTCAGGTTCTTCATCCAGAGTGTATCATGCTAGAGAAGCTACTACCCCATTAGATGGGAGACCATCATCTTTGTGAGCAACTTGATCTAATCAAACTTGGTCGACTCTTATAGGTGGCCTAAGAGAGGAGCCTTATTTTTGTTTGGGAGAGGATATTATATCTTGGAGACCTTGCACCAAGGATGACATTGCACCCCTTCCAAGATTTTGGAGTACTTACCACAAGTGCTTGTGGCTTCAGAGCACAAGACATCTTTGAGTGATGAGGTACAAAGACACACTCATTGAAGAGAGTAGATGGGTGTAATACCAAGAGCTAACCATATGATCTAGATGTGAAATTTGGTTTGGTAACATCTAGAATGATGTTATACATGAAGGTTGAAATAGATCAGATAGAAGTATCACCAAAAGAGTACTTCTACTAATAGGGCAGAAACCAAAATAGACTTGAGAACCTTAGAACCAATAACTAGACATATGATTTAAAGGTGAGAATTGGTTTGGTAACATCTGGAAGGATGTTACACATGATGGCCCAAGATGAGCCACAACATGATGGACTATGTGCATAGCTGCCTACTTTGCCAACAGAACAAAGCTTCTAATCAAGCTCCTGTAGGGCTCCTTCAACCTCTCCCCACTCCTACCCAACGTTGAGAACAAGTGAGTATGGATCTCGTCTGTGAATTACCCAAGACCACCTTAGGGTTTGACTCCATTGTGGTCTTTGTGGACCGGCTCAGCAAAATGATTCATGTCCGCCCTACCACCAAGGAGGTGATTGCTCCACAACTAGCTCAATTATACTTAGATGCAGGCTTTGCTCACCATGGCTTGTCTAGAGTACTCATCACCAATAGAGGCACTCAATTCACCAGCTTGTTTTGGCAAATACTCTTTGGGTTCTTCAAAACCAAGTTGGCCATGTCCACAGCTTACCACTCCCAAACAGATGGCCAAACAGAGCGGGCTAATCGCACAATTGAAGACATGTTACGCGGCTTCACCTTAGAAGAGCAAGAGAGGTGAGACATCCTACTCCCGTTGGTGGAATTTGCTTACAACAATTCAGTGAATGCATCCACCCATGTCACTCCGTTCTTCTTCATGTATGGTGAGCATCCCTTCACACCTTCCAGCTTGATGAAGATCCGTCCAGTGGCTACCAAGGTCGATGCAGTCAACACATTTGTTTCTAGAATCCAACAAGGTGTGGAGAGCGCCAAGCACAAATTACAGATTGCGCAAAATCAACAGAAGCAGTATGCTGATGCACACCGTTGGCACATGGAGTTCAATGTTGGGGATCAAGTGTGGCTATCAACAACCAACCTCACATTAGTTGGACCTCGTAAGCTCAGACCTCGTTTTATTGGGCCTTTCTCGATTCTTTGTTGCATCAGCGCTATGGCCTATCACCTTGAGCTACCACCACACATGAAGATCTATCCAGTCTTCCATGTCTCCCTACTACGCAGGTACGCTCCCCGATCAGGGCAAGGTCATTCCACACCAGACATTTGACCTTGTCCGACATTCATTGATGGCACAGAGGAATATGAAGTGGAGCAGATTCTCCAAAAATGCATGCGTGGTACTCGCCACCCGCGGGTGGACTATCTAGTACAATGGAAAGGTTACCCCTTCTATGAAACCACCTGGGAGCCCGCTGACAATTTGGCACATGCACCTGTGTTGGTGCAAGCATTTGAGCAACAATTGCACAACAAGGACATTGCATCTTAAAAGGAGGGAGGTCTGTAATACCAAGAGCTAACCATATGATCTAGATGTGAAATTTGGTTTGGTAACATCTAGAATGATGTTATACATGATGGTAAAAATAGATCAGATAGAAGTATCACCAAAAGAGTACTTTTACTAATAGGGCAAAAACCAAAATAGACTTGAGAACCTTAGAACCAATAGCTAGACATATGATTTAAAGGTGAGAATTGGTTTGGTAACATTTGGAAGGATGTTACACATGATGGACTAAACAGATTAGAAAGAGGTATCACCAAAAGGGGACTTCTACTAATAGAGTAGGAACCGAAATATGCCTAAAATCTTTGAAGGCAATTTTGGAGGCCTAAACGGATGAATTAGGCCTCAAAAATTTGCGGAATCCCCCCCCCCCCTTGCAATGGAGGAAAGAATGGCATTCCCTCCCCCTGCTTTGTCTCGTCGAGAGCTTTCCAATGGTACCTTACGTGATTCTGAGATTCCTACAAGAAGATTCTCTAAAAGATTGCCTCCGGTCACAGCTTGTTTGACCAACCAGATAGGACCTAGACCAGACATGTCACCCATCCAAGTTAGTAATCCAAGGGTGGAGCTTGCTGACATGTCACCTATCTGTGTCCCTAATCCTATGGTGGAGCTTCCTTGGCGGAGATCCTCTTTGTCTATATAATAAAGAGAAGGTGCTCCCTTGGGGCATCAAATGTTTGAGTGTGCAATCTGTGTTTTCTCTCTTCTCTTGTCCTTGGAGTATTACAATGGGTTAGATTATCATTATCAAGATTATTCATTCCTTGTATCATTTTCCACATAGAGTTGAGGAGGATGATTCTAGTATTAGATTTGAGTTGTATAGCGATTGTGAGAGATCATAATAGACCTCATTTTTTGGAGTAGTGTTTTGAGACCATGTAGAGGGGACGGTGCTTTTTTACCATGAGTAGTACTGCATGGTATATTTCATAGCTCGGCATTAGAGGGTTAGAGGGCATGGTATATTTCATAGCTTGGCACACACTTTGAGGTGATCATATAGACCAATGGTCTAAAGTAGGATGTGGAAATCCCATTATGTTCTATGTGTGAGCTTGGTCACCTACTACCAAGAGTTCACACCAATTTATATCTGATGGCATGCCTCACTGAGATGGATGGATATTTTGATGAGTTAAGAGGTTTTATGGTTAGACCATATAGGGCTTTTACCTCATTAGGTTTATCTATCCAAGATATTTTTTTTGTAGATAGCAAGGCTCTTCCTTTTGTAAGAACCATCTTGATAGAGCTAAATATCCTCCACAGTTTTTACTAATGGATACACTTAGTACTTTGTACACCTTATTATTTCAGCTCCTTGTATCAACTCTAGATAGATTTAGGGCTTCCATAGCTCCGGCCATTAGATTCCTAGAGGAAGAGTGGACCAATGGTAGACTGAGGGATTATAGTTTTGACCCTTATGAGCTTTTAGGGTGAGCATTTAAAGAGCTTCTAATGCATGCTTGGGAGAGGAGATGGATGTTGTGCTACAGTCCTTTTTTATCAGACCTACCTTATATTGACAATTATATGATGCCATGGAGAGATATGCACAATAAACCTTAGGCCTAGACTTTAGTGCCTTTTTATATTATACAAAATTTCTCTTTGCCTTTTTTGTATATTATATATACTTTTCCCATTTATATAATTATCTTTTATACTCGCAATATATTTTTAAACCATTGAGTTTTGATGGACAATGTTGATGTGAAAATATGTAAAGCAATCCATTATGCTTTATATTGTTTTAATCAACTTTAAGATTGAGAGTCTAGAGGATACCCACATTAATAGGTGGGATGCAAACCGTTCAA
This sequence comes from Lunularia cruciata, assembly GCA_948567375.1. Taxonomy (NCBI): domain Eukaryota; kingdom Viridiplantae; phylum Streptophyta; class Marchantiopsida; order Lunulariales; family Lunulariaceae; genus Lunularia; species Lunularia cruciata. The sequence continues at coordinate 59,817,530 of OX419758.1, forward strand.
ACCACACAAACAAGTTTGCATGGAATACACATATTGACATGTCTAATTTTTGGGTTTGTGGTGCAAACAAAAAATGGGCCTTTGTGTATCAAATAACAAGATTTAAAAAATTGTTGCACATGCATGTCATATGAAGGTGTATTTGGTAGTTTGGTAGCTTTGAGTTTTACAACTTAAATTTGGCACAATGATGGTCACTTTGGAGATCAAATGTGTTTTGCATGGGTTAATTCTATAGTTCTCATATTTTGTAGTTCTCACATCATAATCCAATATGTTATATATATACAAATGGGTGAATTTTACAATGAGAGAATTGGCTACTGTTTCACATGGACATAATCATTGCTAAGGAGGAAATATGTGTTATCTTGGATACAGGAAGAAACATGCTTGGATACATAATACAAATCAATAAACTTTATATATATAAGAAGTTTACACTGGAAGATCATTGAGCATGCATCACTAGAGCTCTTTACTAAACTCTTTGACCCTTGCATATTCCTCACTCTCATTATGTTAGGAGCCCTAATATGCTTGTGAGCATATTAGGGCTCCTAACTATACTTTCCAACTCTTGACTACTCCTCACTCTTGTTCCAACTAGCACAAGGAGTTGAATCATGAGTATAATTAGGTACATGGAACTTGGGATCCACCGTGAAATTATTACTAGAGGCACCATAATTGTTTGAATCTATATTGGATAACATAGTAATAATACATTTTATCTCCTCTAAAGGTTTTCTTGCACAAGCTAGTTCAAATGTCATGGTATAGAAGCATTTTGATTTGGCCTCATTCTTCTTGATTTGATACTTTTATGCTTTGGATCTGATTTTCTCCGCCTTTAAGATCTTCTTAGACTCTACTTCTCTCTTGTGTTTCTCAATATCTACCACTTGCAAAGCTTCAATTTGTGCTATTTTGAATCTCTCCTTGGATTCTATTGATTCAATTCTCAATTTGCTATGATTAGCTAGATCTTGCAACAATGAAGCTAGAGTAAGTATAAGGGTGAGTGTAACCATATGGAGTTTAGCAATGAAGTTAGTTAGGGCTAATGAAGTAGCAAATAGACAAATAGATATTCTAGAAGTATCCAGGAAGCTTCTTGGCTAGCTTAGCTTGCACCCCAAGTAGGTAGCTTCTAGAAGGAAGCTTCTAGAAACTTCCAACTAGCTTAGCTTGCACGCCAATTATTTTTGCCAAACCATTGGGATTTTCATGTCCAAGTACTACCCAAGCATCATTTCACATAGTTCATCACCTAACATTTTGAGCAAAATTTTCTAAATGCAATCACCTTGTCTAAGGCATCTTTGGTACTTCCGGTTGTAAGTTATGGAGAACAATGGACATGTTGCACCTATGTGTTAGTAATTAATTAAGCTGGAGATAGTGTGATAGAGTAGTAGCAATGATAGAAATGCTTGAGGATATCATTGCTATGCAACAACAAATTGAGCACCTTACTTGATTTTTGGATGAACAAGACAAACAACAATAAGAGCACATAGAGAGAGCACCATTTGATGAAGGAGAAGACCAAATTTGATTTCCAAAATCCAAGGTCTTTGATGGCAAGAATCTCTTGGGCACCATGGAGAATTTTGTATTTGACTGTGAATGTTATTTGGAGGCTACAAATCTTCAAGATGAACAAAAATAAATTCTCTTAGCTTCAAGCCAATTGGACGAAGTAGCAAAGCTATGGTGGCAATTCCAAGTGGAACGAGCTAAAAGGAAATTTATTATACCAATCCCAACATAGGAAGAATTCAAGGGTGCAATAATTGGGCAATTCCAAGCAATAAATACTACAAGCTATATGAGAGAAGTTGGTAAAGTTGAAGCAAATTGGTTCTATAAGAAGCTACATCATCCAATTCAAGAACACCATTATGCAAATTCTAGATATAATGGATGTTGAAGTTTTGGATTGATTTATGAGGGAGTTGAAGCCACAAACCAAATTAGAAGTGACTATGCAAGATCCAAAATATGTAGAAGAAACCATGCAACTAGCAAAGCACTTTGATTCCTTGATTGTGATAACTTGGTCTTGACCTTGACCTTCACAAAACCAACTAGCACATTATATACGTGTGGAAGAGCCAGTATAGATAGAGATTGATGTCATCCAACAGAGACCACTTGGTATAGCAGATCTGAAAAGATTGTGGTAAAATGGCGGTTGCTTTTATTATTGCTAGATTGGACATCACATTGTTGAATGTCAACTCAATAATGGGTGATCTCAACAAATTGCTCAAATGGAGGTTGTGGAGCGGAATGACCAAGAAAACAAGGAATCCTAGTAGGAGATTTTGAGCTGCCAATTGGGAACTTGATTAGTTCCAATGGGATTGAAGGCTTGACCAATGCAAATTTGTTACACTTTCAAGGTATAACATCTAATCATAGTTGTAAGTTTTTGGTTGATTTTGGAAGCTCAAAGATTGCATGTCTATTCTTATGGCAAAGGAATTGAGTATTCCTATCAAGACAATAACTGGAAGTAGATTGATGATGGTGGATGTTAGAAAAGGGTCTACATTTTGTATCTCGCATCTTGTTACCTTCATGATTGAGAGGGAGGATTTGAAGTGTATGAGGTTTGTAGTGGCACCTCTATACTATGATGTCATTTTGGGTTTGCCTTTATAATGTCATAAGGTTCAATTTGATTGGAACCAACGACAAATTCAAGTACAACACCAAGGGAGGAAATTTTTTTTATTAGGTTGTCTGGCACCTTTGAGTAAGACACCTAAGAATAGTCAATCTCAAGATGGGAAGTTTGTCAAGAAAACAACCATAGAGTAAGCTTTGAAGGAAGATAAGTTCCAAGATGGGAATTTTGTCAAGAAAGCAACCATAGAGCAAGTTTTGAAGGAAGATAAGTCCCTAGATGGGAAGTTTGTCAATGAAGCAGTTGTAGAGTAAGCTTTAGAGGAAGATACGTATGCTTTCATGGTATGGATCAAGCCAATTTCACAAGGAGAATCTGAGGAAGTTCAAGAGCCTCATCAAGCAATGGTTGATCAAATAGTTCAAGAGTTTACAAACATATTTCCATATGATCTGCCAAAGGGATTACCCTTCAGTCGTGGTATGCCCTTCAAGATTGAGTTATTGCCAGGGAGTATTCCAATGAGTAGACCAATCTATTGGCTCTTACCAAAGGAGTTGCAAACAACACTTATGGAGTTGTTGGAGAAGGATTTCATACGACATAGTACATCTCCTTGGGGAGCACCGATACTATTTGTTCCAAAGAAGGATGGAGGACTTTGTTTCTATATTTATTATTGTGGGCTCAATAAACAAATTGTGAAGAATGCATATCTCTTGCCTTGAATGGATGACTTGCTTGATCAATCAAGTGGAGCACGATACTTCTTTAAATTGGATCTTTGCATTGGCTATTGGAAAATCCTTATTGATAGGGAGGATGTGCAAAAGACTGCCTTTTGCACAAGGTATGGGCATTTTGAATGGAGGGTTCTACCTTTTGGGCTCACTAATGCTCTAGTAGTCTTCATGGATCAAATGCGTTGGGTGTTGGATGGACTATTGGATCGGTATGTGGTGGTGTTCTTGGATGACATTTTAATCTATAGTAAGATGGAGGCAAAACACATAAATCATGTGTAGGAAGTCCTAAGGCAATTACATCAATAGAATTTTTATTGCAAGAAGTCAAAGTGTGCCTTTTGGCAAAAGGAAATCACCTTCTCATCAAAATGGAAGAGGAGAACATCAAGGCTATTATTGATTGGCCTACTCTAAAGGATACCATAGAGGTGCGAGCATGTAATTGATTGGCAAGTTTTTATAGATGGTTTATCCATTATTATGTGCACATGGAAGCACCATTGACCGACCTCTAAGAGAAAAACTCAAGCATTCAATGGACCACCAAGCATGAAGAAGCATTCCAAAGCTAAAACATATGGTGTTTTCAAGACCCATTCTTCAACTATATGATCCTCAACTACCTTGTTTTGTTAACTTCAATGCTTCTAACTTTGCCATTGGAGTTGTGTTGCAGTAGGAATTCCCAAATGGATTACATCACATTGCCTTTTTATCTTGCCAATTAAACACTGCATAGAGGAATTACTCTACATGATATCAAGAACAACTAGCAATGGTATATGCCACCAAGGTATGGAGGCATTATCTCTTGGGAAAATAGGTGATCATGCAAACCAATCACAAACTCTTGTTGCAAACATTACATTTGGAACACATGAAGCGTCTACATCATCAATGGGAGGAGCAACTCCATTAGTTTCACATCAAACTTGAGTACAAACTAGGTCAGTTCCATGTCATCCTTGATACCCTATCACAACGACATGATTTGAAGTCTCTTCCTCTCATCACAATAGTAATTACGACGGTGTCAATTGACTCCAAGGTCCAAAATGAATTGAGGTTAGCTCTACAACAAGATCCATTCTTTCAGATGGTACAAGGTCATCTTGTAACATGTGAAAAATGAGAGTAACACCTTCTCCTTCAAGGAAGGCCTTCTATTCCATGAGGACAGGATATTTGTTCCAACCAAAGGTGGTCTCCAACTTATGCGCCTCCAAGAAGCCCATGACTTATTAATCATTGGTCACATGGGTGTGGACAAGATGTTTGAGATACCTTGGGTACTCTCCAATGCAATGGTAGTGGCTCAACATGACACAGGATGTTTGAGAGTTTGTCCAAGCATGGTAAATGCAAAAAGATCAGCAACCCAAAACTGAGTGGACTCCTTCAACAGTCTCCATTCTATCTGCTCAATGGGAACACGTAAGCTTGGATCTCATCACGTCCTTGCCCAAGATGAAGCAAGGTCACACAATGATTGTGGTATTTGTGGATAAGCTTAATAAGCAAATCCATTTTGCACCAACCTTTGATATTGTAGATGCCCCAACATTGGTTGAGATCTACTTTGACATTGTCTTCAAACATCATGAGATGCCTTGTGTACTCATTTCCAACCGTGATCCTCAATTCATTGAGAAATTTTAGCAAGCACTCTTCCAAATACTTGGCACCAAGCTTGCTTTGTCCATGGCCTATCATCCTCAAATTGATGGAGAAATTGAACGTGCATAGTGCACCTTGGATGATATGCTTTGTGCCTTTTTCAACATCCACCATACCTATTAGGATGAATGTCTTGCAGCTGCAGAGTTTGCATACAATAACTCCAAACATGTAAGCATTGGATTCTCTACTTTCTTCCTCAATTTTGGCCAAGATCCACTTGTTCCAAATTCCCTTCTTGCTCCTCTTCCATCTCATGTCCCTCATACTTCTACCTTCTTGACCATCTATATCCCAATCCTTCCAACAAGCCAAATCTCATCTCCTTGTTGCTTAGAATTGACAAAAACAATATGCGGACCACCATCATCGTGATCTCACCTTTCAAGTCAATGATAAGGTCATGCTCTTCTCTAGTAACCTACTCCTCCCACTTGATACCCAAGTTCATAAACTTGCCCCTAATTGGATAGGACCCTTTGATGTCACCCAAATCATTTCTCTTGTTGCTTATCGACTTGCCTTGCCTTGTCATATGTGCATCCACCTTATCTTTCATGTTTCCAAGTTGAAACCCTTTGTTCCTAACCCATGTTCTTTTTCCTCTTGTGTCCAACCTCTCCTCTTCCCGTCCGTATCAATGATCATGAAGAGTATGAAGTTGATTGTATCCTTGCACATTGCCACATTCAACGAGACCACTGACAACATACAGAGTACAAGGTCCTTTGGAAAGGGTATCCCCTTTATGATATCACATGGGAACCTCTTTCTCATCTCCAAAATGCACAAACGACCATCCAAGAGTTTGAAGCTTCATATGGCGACGAGGATATCACCAACTAGTAGTGGGGGAATATGTAATAATATGGAGTTTAGCAACAAAGTTGTCACGCCATTTGTAGTGTCGCATCTAGATTGCTCAGACACTAGAGTTCCAATGTTAGTAGTTAGAGGCATTTTGGCAATTACTCATAGACTACTTTCTGATGGTCAGTTTTTATGTTTAGGGTACTGACTTCATGGTAAGGCCCACCGTCACTTGCACCGTCCACACCATCAGGTGTGCCATCAACGGGACCGTTGGGATGAGACCTAGGTCAAAATCAGGAGTATACCTTGGAAGTGCAACTCTAGAGAGCTCACTTCTCTGATGTTGAGCCTTTGAGTTCATGGCTATGGTGGATAGAGGCCGGTGAGCATCACTTGGATTCTCTTAGCTAGAGTGGGTGTGGATTGATTGTAATGAGTGCCTAGTTGTTGGCAAGTTATTGAAGATCAGATCAAGTATTGATCTGAGTTAGATTGATTCAAGTTATAAACAATCTAATAATTGTGGCACTTTAGAGTTTATGTATGACTTATGTGTGAGTTGTGTTTCTATTGTGTATGATGTTGACAGCGATGTATGTTGTGTAACGATATATACACGCACAACAAAGTTAGTTAGGGCTAAGTAACAAATAGGCATGTTAGCCTAAAATATTCTAGAAGTAGCTAGGAAGCTTCTTGGCTAGCTTAGCTTGTACCCCAAATAGGTAGCTTCTAGAAGGAAACTTCTAGAAACTTCTAACTAGCTTAGCTTCTAAAAGGAAGCTTCTTGAGGAGCTTCCTAGTTAACTTAGCTTGCACTCCAAGAAAGTGGCTCAAGGAAGCTTCTTGAGAAGCTTCTCAAGAGCCTTGTATGCTCCTTATAAATACCAAGGCCAAAGTTCATGCTTGGCATTCAAAGTTTTCCTCGTTCAAGTGTCCTAATGTGATCTTCCATTCTACTATTTCTCTCCTCAAGCTTGGGTCTTTTAAAGCAAAGGTCATCTTGGAAGCTTTCGAGTTCCTTTTTCTCTTTTAAGAGTTAACTTCCTTCTCGTTAGATGTTTATTCCATAATCTCCTACTCCTCTTTCTCCTTGGATGTATCTCTAGTTTGCTCCTCACTATGAAATTCTCAACTCTCCTCTTCTCTTTGATTTTCTTTGACTTTTGCTCTTTGATTCTCCTCTACTCTTGTCACTTCTGATGCTCCATTTCCTCTTGAGTGATTCTCTTTTGCTCATGAAGTACGAGTGTTGTTTGGCTTTTTCTCATGTCATACATAAAGTATCATCCTCATCCAAAACTCCCTCTTCCAGAACTCCCAATGATCCACATTCACAATTTGCAAATGTACACATGCAATTTAAAGAATCATCCAAGGGCCCTTAGGTGCTCATGATGCTAACCAGAATTGACTCTTCAAGAGAATTTTCTCCCATTCTGTCATCTACCTCCTTTAGTGTAACAAGGCATGTTCCATCCATTAATTGTACTTCCTCTTGAATATCACCAATACTAACCAATGCAACGAGAGATATATTGGCTCTACCCCCAACATTAAATCCATTCTTTCAAAAAATTGGCAAAGATGATTGAGAGGTATCCTAGATTGTTCTCCATCCTTGCTTCAAGTTCTTATTGGTGAGACACTCCTTGGTGCAATTGTTATCCCATTCTCAATATCTTTGTACAATTTCAAGTTTTTTGCCCTTAATTTGTAAAGCTGATCGATTTTCATAAAGGGTGGAAAACCTCTCTCATACCAAACCAAGTAAGTGAACATATAGCTAAATGTTGTGTTTTTGGGGACTTGGTTTTTACTATTTTCTCCATGGATCTGACTAAAGTGCTTGTAATCTTCCAAATAGTCTAGTATTTGTGACTAGTGGTGATAAGCCATCCTAAATTAATCATCTTCACGCTTAATTGTTTGCCTGAGTTAGTACCTGATGTGTGGACTATAACCCTGAATCCACCCTTGCCATGTGCTTCAACGGAAATAAGAGTTTCATCCATGTTTTCAAGGTATAAAAGGCCCTTGCAACTTGTATTATTATCTTCTCTCGTTGTGAGGCAACAAGTAACATGTGTACTCACCAATCCTAACAGTTTCAAACAAAAGGAAAACATTTCACTTGTCTAGGTACCATTTTGAACCATTGTGACCCACCGGCTGTCCACAGTGAGATGCGAATCCAAGGTGTACGCAACTTTTCCAAGTTGACTGAGGTCACGGGATGATTTTCAAACCAATCTTCACTTGCTCTCTCCCTACCGTTTGGTTCAATAAGGATTAAGTAACATAATGTGGGTGGTTAGAACAGAATTCAGATTAGAAGTAGTCACAGATTTCATCGCGATTTTAATCATAGCTTTCTATTCGGCCGCATCATTAGTCGATTGAATCCTGCCACTCATAACAGATTAGTTGTAATGGGTTTGTCGATGGAAATCTAAATTGAACCCTAATGCATTAGTCAATGTAAATTTTCACATCTAGCTTCCGGCTTAGTAGTACTTTCAGATACCCATACAAATCTGGACGACAAACTTCATCATCGGGACCACCCACTTTTACAACAATCTGGGTAGTATTCTATGGAGTTGTAATTCAGGAAATTCGGAATTCCAAATCCCCTACTACGTGGGCATAATCGGTAATAGACGGCGATTTCGTGCCATGTACATTAAATGAAATTCCGATAACGACTGACAATCGCAGGCATAGCGACACCGAGAGTCAACCTACAAAAGCCCAATGACTTCAACTTTACAGTCGCAACGTCTGTGGAAATATAGTTTAAGAACGGAAAGACGACCGAGTAGGATGACAAGAAGGATGATCAAAGTAACATGTCAATTTCAAGGAGTTGCGTACACCTCAGATTCATGCTGAAAGGGCTAAGCACGACTATTCCGCAGCTCAGTTTCTTTATCCGCGTGCTTAGGTCATGCCAGTGATTGCACTAATTTACGAAGTAAAGCGTCAAAAGCGTGCAAGAAACTAGATAGGGCTCCAATGCTCGTAGCCAAGACTATGATTTGGTTCCCGCCGGCACGTGCACGTGCGCTTCAAAATGGTGGATACAAAATGTCGGCCCGCCATTCTCATAACGAGGGTAATTTACATACATTACCATCATGCCATTCTCATCAACGACGGTAATGTACATACATTACCCTCGGAATCCACAGTGACCCAATAATTCATTCAGCGTAGGATTGTACATACCAAGAAACACCATTTCCATGACTACGAAGCAGATAATGGAGATTCACCGTGGAAACAGCCACATAACCTTCTGAATCCTACATCAATCCGAGATAAGACAAAAATGCTAAATAATACTCAACGTCCACATGTCAACAAGTCCCTCATTTGAAGCACTTCGCCTCAAAGAGCTTCTCGCCATCAATAACATAGGGTTCCTCGCAATAGGCGCTAACACGTTCCTTCTGGGCCTCGTCAGTAATATCTGCCCTGGTCCATTCGTACAACTCCATATCGTAGCACTCGTCCTTCATCAACTGAGGGATTTCAGTACCGCGGAACAGCCAGACACCCTTAATCTTGAATGGTGGGGTATCTCCCAAAATGCACATCTTTCCAAAGGCGTACTTGCGGATAAAGTCCATTCTCTGTAAAAATCCCCCAACTTTGTTCATAGTTACGAAGGAAACTTGGTTCTCTTCGTTGTATTTGTAGTCACAGAACCACTAGGAATATCCTTCGGTATCATACATATCCCAAAATCCTGCACTCCCACAAGAAGACCTCAACATCAGCTCATGCTTCCTAAAGGACTAAACTCGTGTCGGAACAGGACCCCAAACCTCCCAAAACATGAACACGTTTGTCCCCAATATCTCATTTCAGCTTCGGTTTAAGCTTCGAAAAAGGATCGCATTCCGTAGGGACCGCCTACGGACGTGGTACAGCTCCTTCTCGCCAAATAGGTTGCAAGTAGAATATTTGGTAGTAAAAAGCTTAAGTGAGCAGATCGTAGATTTGAAAAAGGGTTTAGCAAGGAATATGTAGACAATTATGTTCATCGTCAACAATACAAAGCGTCTCCTTCCTTGAGGATCGTTCGTGACGTGTTGCTATAGCTCAGGATTTAGATGTAGATTAAAAAGCAACAGGATCCAAATTTGGTGAAGCACACAATCCCTCCCAGAATCAAAACTCCAGTATTCTTTAACGACTAAGATTGTTGTTAGATAAATCCCAGCGGTATTGACAGCAGTCGGTGATTGAGTAGAACTCGTACCTTTGATGGCTACTTCAGCGAAGTCCTTAGCTTTAGTGTTAGAGTAAAGTCTCTTCCAGTCATCCAAAACCATAGGACTAGGAGGAAGAAGATCGAGGGGGTTCTTCGTCTTCTTTACGGGGGCGGCTTCCTCATCGTCGTCACCAGCTGGGGGGGCCGGGCCAGCTACCTTCGGCTTCGGCGCCTCCTTGGGTGCAGCTTTAGGCTCCTCTTCCTTAGGTGCGCCGGGTGCTGAGACACCACGAGCAACAAAAGCTTTTATCATTGCCAGTTTGTCCCCGAAAGACATTTCGCCTAATACCTTCTTAAATTCTGGTTGATTGACGAGGGTCCAAAAGAATCTCTCTACGTGAGGAAATTCAGCCATGAACTCCTTGGTAAACACAGTTCTAACTCCCAACTGGAGGGTACACGCCACAATGATATCGGCTACAGTGACGGAGTTTCCGACCAGGTAAGTGCGAGTAGCAATGTACGTGTTAAGAGCGTCCAGTGCCCTCTTGAGGTTAGCTATGGAAGTTGCCGTCACCTACTCGAAACAAAACAATGGGCGAGGTTACTCTTTATACAGTTCACTATGTACAGGAAGTTCGCACAATCAGATCAAGTTAAAAGTAACTTCACAGAGAAGAGAGGGAATGCGTCGCTTACATCGGGGAGGGGGCTGGGCCAATTCCCAACGCCGGGTACACCCATGTGGACAAATTCGCGTTGATCTCACTGGAAGCAAAGTCGCACCATTGATCGACTACTGCCTGTGGCCAGTTAAGCGGTTAAACAAAAATGATATAATGGATAGAATTTCCAATCTCACGAGGAGAACACAGAACTACCCCCAAAAACAGGAATGACGTCATGAAAGTGATCAGGATCATTACATCCTTGCAAACAGTGATCGGAAGCAAAAAATGGTATAGACGAATACATACCTTCTCATGCAAAGTAGAACCCAATAGCTGATCGTTCGATCTAGCCACTACATTACACAGACGTTAAGTCAGATACGCTGCATAGGAGATAGCCGATACTCCAAACTGGCATCATGACCGGACGATAGGCAGGGACAACCAGGCATTTTCAATCTTAAACAGCTCGCTTCGACTTTACACCAGGCTTATCGAATCAGTAGCAATATGGTTGATCTTCAACAGAGGAACACTCCGCGTAACGTAGTACCCATGAAGACGGCAGAGAATTGGGAGAACAAGCAGAGTTCACTAACCGTAGCGTGCAATGGCGTTGCTTTCAAAAAGAGGTCCGTCTGGTGTGATGAGACATGGAACCTGTGTAGGAAAGCCATAGTGGAGCAAAACGTCAGTAACGTGTCAAGAGAAGAACGAGTGGTAGACAACCAAGCGTTAATACGGTATACTCGATTCAACTTCAACGAAGCATACCTTCTGGATCGGGTTTAGTTTCTTGAACTCGTCAGTCTTGTTGGTAACTCCGTGCTCCATCGGAAGAACCTCAATCTTAACACCGACATACTCGGCGGCGATGAACGCCTTCTCGGCGTTCTTGTTTCCCTTCCCGCCGTCCATGCCGGCGTACAGATTCTGCGAGCGAAACCATATACATTAGCAACATAGTATTTCATAGAACTCGATTTCATTCCATGACGGAATACAAACCTGCTCGAAATATCGTTCGAGGGGCCGACAAAGGTCACCTTCATGAAAGAAAAACACGCCGTCCTATTAAGACAACGCCGTCTACAACTGACAATCGATGATGAGGCCATCTACATATACGACTGATTCAAGAAATCGTAGATTGCGAAGGGAAGGATCCGAACTCCAGAAATAGGTTGGTAGGCAAACAAGGATTCCTGCTACACGAGAAACAGAAAGACCTCGAAAATGTTGACATGGTCGGCAGTAGTAGATTTGAGCAGAATTCAACACGATCACACAAGTTAACGCACAGAACGTGAAACTCAGGTTCAACGCCCTGGACACCAATCCGTCCATCGAGTGAACTCGCGCAACTCACAAACAAAACTACAAGACGGACACTTGAGATAAATCGAAGTATCAGGAGGAACTCACGAGAGCCATGGTGATGGTGGTGGCTCGACGCTTGTTCGCTAAACCCCCTCCATCAGGAAAACGAGAACAATGGCGACGAGATGGAGCAATGCGCTCGAGAGGATAGTTCAAGAGGCCAGTCGCGATGAGCGCCTAATATCCAGTGCATGCAGCGCCTCCTTCTCTTCGTTCACTGCTTGTTCGTTTCTTGCGCTGCATCAGAGCTTACACTTAGCAAGGCCCTCTCCTCCTCACCCTTCCCTTCTCTCCCGTTCGTGGATTGATGGATATAACGCACAATATTCTCCCCGATGTGGTCCTTCCGCTTGCGGAGACTTGCGAGCAGCTCTCATTTGCGGCATGTTCCGTGACTTTCAGTGCAACTTACGGCCGAGAATTGTTTCCGGCACTGCTGTACTCAAGTACTTGCATTTCGTCACGACCTTGGTTTTGAAGATGACTGTTTTCTCTCTAAAACTATGTACTATTCACGTTGAATATTGCAGAGATGGCCGATCCAGACGAGCTGCTTGGCAATTTATTAGGCTTAAACACTGGGATGTAGTATCGCCAAACTGTTGTGGTTTGACGCACGTATAAAAACGTATTTCCTTTCAAGCGCAGTAATTCAAATCTTACAGTATTGTAATCATACATGTGTTTGAAGCTATGGCATGACTGAGCGCTGCTTCTGAGACAGATCTAGATTCAGCGACCACTACTTCCCATGAGCGCTTCTGGTCTGCGAGACTATATGTATTTACTTCTCTACCATATTCTCTTTGATGGATCGTCATGGACATATACACAGATGCTATTTGCCATTCGATGAAAGACTATCTTTGAAGGAGTAAATTTCGGATCGTCATGGGTCTATAACCAGATGTTTTCTGTCATCCGAGGAGAGACCGTCTTTGCAGGTCCAAAATTTGAATCTCTTTACTTCTATGCTGATTTTCTAGTGGTCGCAAGAGTCATACGAACTGAAATTTGCAGATTGAGTCAGAGACACAGGTTACTCTTCTGCAACGTTGGATACCGGTGGTAGTAGAACGTTTGTTATTCTCACATCCTTCAGTAGTCGAACTGAACATATTGTTGCGTGTTACCTTTATCAATGGTTCGCCCGATCCGACGAAGATTATATCTCTAGCGATAGTGAAGGTTTCACTTACAGATCCACACAGGATGTAACTCGTGTAGGGATCGATCATAACGGCTGACCCTTATACTAAAGAGCTGTTACAACCTTACTAGAGAAGAGAAGCACGTTCGAGAGATGATCAGTCTCTCCTTTATGGGCTCAAGTTTCTAAGGTTTTGAACACCTCGGATAAGCCTTCGTGCTCCAGTTCAAATTAAGAATGGCTGGCTATCAAGGGCTCCTCCTCCAGCTTCGATCGAAGAAATTAACTAATGAATTGCGTTCAGCAATTGGCCCCTACCAATACTCGAGCAGGCTCGTCATTTAGCTGGCTGCAGTGATGGCTAAACTTACAGAGACTAGGAAACGGAAGATGACACCTCTTTCTGTTCCAAAAAGAAATCTGAAAGTAAAAGGAGCAATCCAGCTGCCTATTGACCTAGAGGTGCTCACCGCAGGTTACTGATGACTCAATGAACTCAAAAAATTTCAACGGCTCCGCATCAAACATGTTAGTATGTATCTCCTTCCTGTCAGTGATTCAGAGCGATATCTTCAAGTCATAGTAATTGAAACCAGAAACTCCAAATTAAAATACTAGGTATGGCTCTAAATTTAAACATACAGGCCAACTCGAAAGAAGCTGAACGAAGACACTGATACTCCCGTTGCCGGGAAGGTCAGCACAAAGGCAGTTCAGGCAAGCGTGACAATTCAGAGGGTCCAACAACGGCCCCTAGAGAAGTGACATACTTATTCTAGCGAATGGGTGTACACGATGGGCAATCGTCCTATCCACGACCAACCTATTCCATTTCGCACCTATGACATATAAGATGGAAGCTTCCTTCTCTGTGTTCCCTTTAAACCCCGTTCCTTCGCGGAAGTTTCACTTTCCTACATGCTAAAGAAAACACAAGAATCACAGCAATTCATCCAGCCAGCCCCATAAACTTGGTAAACTGGCCTAAGATCTTGATGTTCCGTTTAACCCGGCGAGAACTATTTCCTGTGGTTCTTTTAAGGACATAGACGATAAAAGAAGATCTGTTGTAAGCAATATCGCGTTGATTGCAAGAAGGCGCAAGTTCTGTCTCCTGATATAAGGCACCCTTGTTGGGTACATAAATATTACATCAAATGGAAACAGCTAAAACTACAAATTACAGCAAAGAATTTAACACCAGCAGCCATCCACAGGTATACTCATCAGTACCAAGGTCCGCAGTCTTCTATCCATTGAAAGGTAAGGGGTCTGCCTATCAATAGCAGACTGTCAATATTCGGGCACTGAAGATTGTCCACCCGTAATTAAGATCCAAAACCGCCACAGGGATGTTTGTGACCATCTCTGGCCTATGACCTTTCGTTCTCTTTGATCAGCATGTAGCACCAAAAACCACCCCTTCCCCACATCTGAATAAGCTTCTAAACTAAACATCTATATACCCCTTCCGGCCTACTACAGAGTGAAGCACAGCTTTTTCCTCAAACATCCTGGTACGATACCAGAGTTCGGCAGTTCAAGTGTTTGCTCTCTCTCATGTGCAAGTATACAAAAGGGATGAGTTAAACAAACACCAACCATTCACTCAAGTAACGGGTCTGGAATTTAAGGTGTTCATTAACGAGAAAATAGTTGGCCTGAATTGTTCCAAGAATTATCATCATGAGCACGTTCTGCTTTCGGCAGTTGAGAGGCCAGGCAGTGCCGATCTCCACCCAACCCGGTGTACACACAAGATAATCCCAACTAGACATATCCTCCAGCTAGCCTCCAGGTAAGGCAACAGTGTCTTCTTGCACTGACAGAAGCGTCCACCTAATAGAACTCCCAGAATTGGCATTTCGGCACAAGATAGTAGGAGACCAGTCCATGCAGTGCATCATGTTGTCAAAACAAGAAACTCTACTTTCAAACTTGAAGAACAGGCTCTGTAGATGTTAGCTTTGGATATCATGTGGTCAGAGCTACGTCGGGCTCCTCACTGCTATTATCAACAGGTGAAAGAAGCTCTAACTCAGCCCACAAAAGAGGTGAGCACTTGGAAGATGCCGCCTCAGGTGACATATGCAGAGCATTGGACAACATCCATGTCACTTCTCTCATTGAGGGTCGTTTGCTAGCCCTTGGTTGAATACACAGGCGAACGACTTCACATATGGCTACGAGTTCGTCGTTGTTGTATGATTTCAACGAGGGATCCACGATATACCACATCATCTTGGCGTCATTCAGGTACTCTTTGGCCTGCCAAATGCAAGAACGGAAACTTAAAAGCACCTCATTTGTCCTGGTCAAAGTACTTTGAAATTTCGAAAATGAACATCAGAAGTACAAATAATGACCGAAGATGAGCCGAGGAAAACAGGGTAGTATGAAAAATTTCTAAGAGCAGTTACTGCAGTTGGACTCAAGAATCCTTCCCGGTCTGAATCTTTAAATCATACAATTTTTGGTCAGATAGACGGTGCAGACCAAAATTATGACTAGAGAGGGACACTGCGTCGGGAGTACGAACCCAATCTATAAGAGGTCCTTGTGTATCGCTGTACGGAGTTCTCCCGGTGAGTGTCTCTAGTAGAAACACTCCAAAGCTCAGAATATTGCTCTCAAAATCAGGAGCATGTCGGTCATTGCCTTCACAGTCATCATATCCAATGGCGTTTATGAATTTGCTGAAAGACTTCCGCCTGCCTAGATTGTTGGTTCCAACAGACAGCTTGGATATGCCAAAATCTGCAACCTGTCCAACAGAAACGCGTACAGTGAACACTTAAACGTCAAAACTCTTACCTCTATGCAGAGTTCTGACTCCACATATCTAAGAACTCCGAACTCTCAGTTGCCGGCCAACTATGTTCTAAAGCGCATCAAGAACAGAAAATCATAAGATTCAACTCAAATGTACCTGCGTAAGAGTCCCATACCTTAGCAGCATAGTCCTCGGTTAGATAGACGGAGTTGGCATCAAAATTAAGATGGCTAGTTGGAGGGACAAGCTCATGATGCATGTATTGTAGCCCATAGGCCGCGCCCATTAGTATCCTCATCCGCATTGGCCAATCCAAGTGCTCAGACTCCTTGTCTGATCCAAGCAAAAAAGAGGTAAGGCTCTTGCTGTCTCGGTCAGGGACGCTCTTTCACTATGTAATGATTTGCTCAGAGACCCGAAGGATACAGGGCCAACTATGAACAGACAACCACCCCAACTAGTCTCCTCTCTATCATTTCTGTCAGCTATTGACAGGTACGATGAGAGTTATTGAGGACAATATTGACTGATTGGTTGCACTAGGAGAAATCACGTGCTTGCCGTTCCTAGACCATAATTTCATAGAAGTAGAAAGCAAAATGAAGTAATCACTTGAGCAGGAGGTTGATCAATACTGTGTAGGTGTTCATAAAGTGTGCCATTTGGGGCATACTCGAAGACCAACATTCTCTCAAAAGGTTCTTCTTCTGTACAATATGCCAGCAAGTTGACAAGATTTCTGTGATTCATTCTTGCTAAGGCTTCAACCTGCACATTTTCACAGTGAAGCAAAGTTAGCCCCCTGGAGCTCCAGACAACAGAAGGACCATTATTAGAAGACTCGAAATGTTCATATTGTCAAGTGAATCCCGAGCCCTGACCAACGTATACGGTATTGATAAGACTTGAGATTTCCGAGAGAACCTCGATACACCGACATTTACACCTCCGCGACAGCTCTTATATGCATATGTGGCGACCTTCTACTGAAATAAACAATTTAGAATGGGACCTGTAAGTCTTTTGATGAGAGAGGAGCACGGGCACTAGACATTTAAGCAATGATACCAAAATTACAGCGACCAGCTGTAATGCTGATATCATCAGTACTGCTTCAGGGAGAGGTCGTATCTAAATGCAAACATCCGCCAGGCGTTGGGAGGCTCACAAGCAAGTGTCACATGTTCTGCACGAACTCTAAGGTTTTCATCTCCATAAGGCAAAGCAAATACTGCTGTTGACTCATTAATCAAGTACCTTCCGGCGGAAATAGAGCTCTGTATTAGGCGTCCAGCTTGTTGGGGGTATCCGAATGCTTGTAACAGCTACTTCGGTACCATTTTGCAGAGTCCCTTTGAACACGATGCTCTCCGCCGAGGAGCCAATAATATTACTGAAGTCTTCACAAGCAGCTTCTAGGTCATCTCTGCTGATTGACGGAACACCTGTTTACAAGCAATAGTGAGTGCGCAGTAAGTATCTACTTCATGATACAAAGCTTGATAACACACAGAACCGGTCTCAAAACCAGTTTGAACTGGAGCTTGACTGCAATAGACAGAGTCCACAAAGCGTTTAATGTATCATATACAGATCCCGATGATCTTTCAACTTCGTCGCGACCAACTTTCAAGTACTCTTTACTTGCAGCACAACGTGACAACTCAATAAGGCATGCATCTTCAAGACTAAACAGCTGAAAGTTCTGAGGCTAGAAGAAATAGGTGATTCATAGAACAGACCTGTAACAAAAGCCTTTTGCAGCTGCCCGCTCATATGACCACTCATTCCAGCTTTCCATGGGCTCACAGTGGCTCTTTTCCTCTTCCTTCGGAGATATATGGCTGCTACGAGAAGTAGCAGTAAGAAAAGAAGGAAAGCAGCGGGCCCTATCAGGAAAACCCATAATAGCGGTTGGCCCTTGGGCTCGTCAGATCCAGGGGGAGGAGGAGGAGGAGATGTAATCACATTCGAGGCTGTTTTGTTATGAGGGGGAGGGGGTGCAGAAAATGGTGTCGACACCATCCCAGGTGGTGTTGTCGGTGGTGTTCTATCATCTAAAACGCATACAACGAACGAGCACCCCACATTAAAAGTCAGCGAACGGATGCCAAGTATGAGAAGAAGCAATACTAACATATCATAGACTACTCCTCCCACATGGGACTTACATAATCTTTCAGCAATACACTGCTGTCTGGGAATGACTTTCCTCATTTTCGTATATTTTTCATCTCTGAAGCTCATCACACGTGTGATCAGAGTAGAACTTTTCTTCTCTGACTCATTGCTTGACAATTTCTGAGCACGCATATTTCGCTTCCTTGTAGATAATACGATGCAAGACGCCATGAGTTCTACTTCTTGGCTGAAGAAGGTCGACATTTGACAATCTGAGAGATAGGCATTTCCTTTATCTAAAACTCGGAATATCCAGAACACCCGATAATCCAAGCTCACAGTCTGCTTCTTAGTGAAATTGCGCGAAGTTCCAGGGGAGAGTTCAGATAACCGGGATAGTTTCCTTCGCTTTATGTGATGGCAGCTAAGTCATATCAGAAGTCTCTGAATTTATCACAACTCATCGATCTACCTCTTCTCGATAAGCATAAGCACAATCCCTACTGCCGGTAGCAGGTTTACAACTAGGATACTGGACAGAAGCTTAGTTATAAGGCTTTTTCTTAAAGCTATAGTTCTAGACGCTGTATCGTATTATAGGCACGAAACTCGGTACGAGAGCAGAAGATGCTAGGTGCAGTTTCAGTTCTATGGACCCAGCTTCAATCCTGAAAATCGTTATATGCATGAATAGAAATGTCTAACTTATTTTTAAAGGTGATATTTACTCCTCGTCAACGACGAAGGCACATTAGATAACAGAGAGACGGCGTTAGAGGCGTCCGTCTTATTCATCTTGACGGGCTCCAAACATACCTTCCAAGAGGATACGCCCGGAGCAGCGGTGCACTGCGCCGACCAAGAGAACCAGCACCAATGTCCCACACAGTGGCAACCTGTTGCATTCTCTTGTTGAGCTCCTCCGACACATTCCCATGACCTTCTGAATGGCATGCGGGATATTCACGGGGTCCTCGAGAAGTTCCTCAATGTAGCGCTTCAAATTGGCCTCCAGGCAACACGGCGAGATGACTCCTTCATATGGCTAATAAGAAGCACCCACTGCGGCATATGGGCAAGAAATCTCCAGATCGCTAGTACTCTGTTTCCCAACCTCGGAAGCGCTATTTCTTCCAAAGAGACCGAATCTAACTCCTGATCCTCCGGGGCAGTCCAGGGACGGTCTAGCTCCAACCTGTAAAACATACTGCCTTGTTTCCATTCCACATGCTCCTGCACCCTTGATCCATACTCTATATGTAACGATGATTGTCCGTAGATCCCTAAAACCTGGCCCAACCCTCTAGTCCGTTTTGGTCAAGCCACTAGTAGAGAACTTGCATCCTTTCCGCAATTCGCTATACAGGCCACTTCTACAGGAACCTCCAAACCATTTAATGTTCGAGTCGTCGACGGCTGAGCTGGACGCAGAAGTCCAGTTTCAGAACACGCCTCGAGAAAGGCCACCAGATGACGAATACGAGTACTCACTTACAAGTAGACGGCAGGCAGCGAAGACGACAGGCAGCGAAGTGGCAGCACAGGAGACACAAACGTTTGACGAATGACAAGCGAGGGCAAAGAGCCCCGTGCGGTCGTTTACAATAACTCCAGGCAACAAAGCTTATCAGCTCCGCGCGCAGAAGATAGACATTATCTTTTATATACTACAAACTGAGAAGAGAAGTGACACTATGACATTGATGCAACGGGATAGATCTAGGGTCTCGCAAAGTCCAGAACTATGTCTGGGTGATATACTGTTGCTTAGCGGGGTAGTCCCGTCGAGGGGCGAATGTTCCCGACCTTTCCCGCGAGGATTAAAATCCTGGCAAGCTAGCTAGACTCTTCTTCTTCTTTCTACGCGACTAAAGTAGCTCGGAGAAGAAGAGACCAGGAACGCCTGGGCATTGCAGAAGCGTGGGGATACGGAAGAGTCGGAAGGCATGTACGTACTTTCTTCACAGAGTGGTACCCACCTCACTCACTCTTCCTACTCTCACTGACAGAATGCATGCCCGCCAGTAAGAATCTCTTCCCTCTATCGGATGAAAAACCAGCAAAACGTTCGAAAAGGGAAGAAATCAATCTATCAAGTAGACAAGCAATGTATCGTACCCTCGCGATTTCGCACAGGAAACAGAGAGATCAGCCTCCTCTTCCTGTGTTCGAAGGGAACGAAGAGCAGAGACGGGGATCGAAGCGTGCAAGGGCGTGGGAAGACATGAATGAACTGGACTTCCTTCCCGCATGCGACGCACGCGTGACTCCCACCCTACATTACCGGCTCTAGCCAGTCCCGCTTTTTGAACTTCATGTCCACCGGTTTTGCCGTTGGCGTCGGACAACTGGCTGTACTCTTATTGTAAGTGAGCTCTGGTCCTCCGCCTCCGCCTCCACCTTTTTCCACTTCCCGATGGTGTGAATGTGAAATGTGAAAATTCCAAATAATTTCCTGTCAGAGAATCGTACGCAGTCGCTTTAGAGAAAAAGCTCAAGAGCCTGTGGCAAAAATATTCTAAGACAAAGAACTTTAAAGTTAGGTGAGATATAAATTCTCTTGCAATAAATCAGATATTTTTGCAATACATTCCGCATTGGATTCCTGTCGTCATCTTCTGCTACTGAAATGAACATGTGGCAAGAATAATGAAGACAAACTTTCGAGCTGGGTGAAAATTAAATGGCATGCATCTTTATCTTCTAAATTATCGAACCTTTTGTTTTGCCGAGAGACCACTCTTCTTTGCACGAGTCTTCAAGGAAAACAAGCCTGGAGCAATTACCAATGAACCCCTGACTTCAGGGAAGGGTTGTAGAAGAAAATTGACAGGCTCTAAGGACCCCTCGAAATATCGATCGGAGCCTACTGTAATCTCATACTTTTGATTCTGTATGCTTTACTCCTAACGATCTCCTTTCGGATGACATGAGGCTCCTATGTCGTTGAAGGCGAGATATATGTGCAGATATTGGATCCTACTCAAGTTTGGATGCATGGACCCCAACATGTAAGTACGTAGTCCATATGTACATGCGCTGTTTATCATTTTGGTCTATCTGGTTTTCCTCCTTCATTAAGAATTCCATATGAAATGTAGAATTTCGACCAAGAAATATGAAGCTACGGAGTGATAGTATAGAGTCTTCTGTACTTCCTCTTCTCGCCTAAACAAGATCTTACTTGCATCGAGATCCAATGTCTTTATTTACTTTTACGCTGATCATTGTGCGTTGTGGTATAAATTGCTCATGTTTTCATTCGCAAGCGTTTGAAAATCCTTGTAACTGTTGCACTTCCGACAGAAGTGAAAGTCTTCCCTTGAGTGGTTAAAAGGATTTCTAATATTTGTTCAACTATCTTAGTTTCATTGCTGGATACGAAGTACTATGTGAAGTATGATGGACTATTATTTATTCCTGGTTTAGAACTGGATCAATGTTACCCGGGGCAGGATAATTCTTTTCAGCCTGAAGCAGCAAGCAGAAAGAGCTGCAAGCAGACATTGTAAAAGGATAGCACTTAACCTGCGAGGGTTATTGCGAGTCATACTACAACTTCTGCTTTAGTCTACGGCACATAAAGTTTTGTCTACCGTCGTTACACTACAGTAGTTTCAATTCCATGAAACAGCTTCTATCGTTCGCGACAATCGAAGAACATTGATATAGCCGTATCTCCTTTGCTATCTGCAGATGTGACGCCATTAACATCGAATGGCATAAATTGATATGATGATCTGAAAGCATGTTGTGGCTTGGACTAAACATGGCAAAGAAATGCGACGCACATAGGATAACAAGAACGACGGGAAGCCAGACTAAACACGATAAAGTACCTTGTGGTATCTGTTCATATGATCAGTCTAGATTGAACCAAATCAAGTATTGAGTGTCTTACTTTTGTGCAGAATCATACTTATGTAAAGTGGCCTGTAACTGCGATCCGGCAACTACCGTAGTATCAATCGATATCCTACACTTAGACATGTGTACGAGGGAAGGACCTGTCGATGGAAGTTTCGACTAACATCGAGGGTCCATTCCATTCTAGATTATGGGAAAAGACCCATATCTTGACTCCTCCTTGAGAGCTACTGTAGATCGGACCTGAGAATAAGCTCACATTACAAGTCTGTCATATCAGCGACTTCTCCTTCGCCGCTTAGCGACTTCTAGATCAATTACAGAAAAAAGAAAAAAAAGGGAAGGCAGACTGCGTAGTAAAAACGAAGGATGGGAAGACCCCATCAAGCCGTACAAGGGAGAGAAAAAAAAGGTACCATGGGGCTAAGCCCCAATAGAGTTTGTATGAGAAATCTGCCGTACCGCACTTAAGATATCCGAGCTATGCAAATCGTACGGTCTACACACAACTGGAACATCCGAAGAAACATCACCTAATGTGATTGCTCTCTTATGGATTGCACCAACCACTATCCTTTGTAGAGCAATGGAGACACGTTGTCTAAAATATACTA
The DNA here is from genome assembly GCA_948567375.1 of Lunularia cruciata. Lineage (NCBI taxonomy): Eukaryota > Viridiplantae > Streptophyta > Marchantiopsida > Lunulariales > Lunulariaceae > Lunularia > Lunularia cruciata. The sequence continues at coordinate 59,840,202 of OX419758.1, forward strand.
CAAAGTATGAGAGTGAGAGTGTTACCCCTGATGCCTAACATGATAAGCTCTCGTGCACTCCTTGACAAATGTGTCAAATGTCATGTCCATCGCTCCATATAACTCCAAGGCTAGAGGAACAAAGAGGTGACCTCGTTGCATGCCCCTATACTTGGAGACTTTGCGACTTGCTGCTGCACTCGCCGCCCATCTAGGAGGATGGGTAATCACTCCCTCGGAAATTGTATCCCACGTAGGGTCCATAACCACGACATCCGCTACTATCACTTGACTATCTCAGACCAAGTATAAGTCTGCACTGACACGTGTCATTTGCAAAGCATACGAACGCTCCATCCAAGCCAAGTATCCACTCTCTCATGCCATAGCAAACACTATGTCCCTAATGGCATCATGGGTAGCTATCATCTGTCCTCCAAAAGGACACCGTGTCATGTGGACCGCTGTTGCATCTAGTGTAGAACCACCCTCACAAGTGAGTAATGAAGATACAAATGGGTGGACCAAACCTAAACAAAACCTCATCATTGTAGAGAAAGTAGCTAGTGCAAGTCGGAATGCTCTAATGCACGGTCAAGCTAGGATCCAAGAGCTTGCACCCTAGCCGGAGCAAGAGTGAAGATGTGCTCTAGTAGCTTGAGGAACGGACAAGTTGACTAAGAGAGAATGTAGCATATGCTCATATTGTCGCTACATCAAGGAAGACAGTAAACCTCTAGTCCAATCTGATGATAGTGAAGCACAAGGTGGACAATCCTCTCATGCCTGTGGGGATAGACTATCTCTCATTTGCCGTAAGAACATCTTAAGAGAAAAGGATCCTCCCTCCACCTCTACCACATAAGTCTCCAAAACTGACATATCAACAACCACAAAACAAGAGGAAAGTAGGGGTGTTGAGAGAGCCCAACTACCCAAAAGCGCTATAAGTGTCATCTCCTCTATAGATAGCAAGCCAACCTCACCACATGAGATCGGTAGAGTAGTCTGTTTGTGTGCCAAATCCTCTATCCCACACTTAGATGTCCTTGGTCCAATAATATCACCAAAGACTCCTCTAATCCTCCTATCAAATGCTCTCTGACGTGATGAGAAGGACGGCGAGGAAGGAATTGTATGGATGAAGTAGGATGGTCAATGAGCAATATTGGAGGAGAGTATACCAAATGTCACTTACGGATCTCCTAGTAATGGAAGGTCATCCACATGGAAAACATCCTCTACAAGGGCAATATCAAAGAAGCGTGTGACAAAATCCTCCGATCCTACTAGCACTCCAAGAACACAAGGTCCATATGTGGATGTGATACACCCCTCTAAAAGCTCAAGGTGGGGAGGGATACCTAAAGGGGACCATGCCTTGCACTTTAACACCTTGACTCTCAAGCCTACTAGATGTAGCTTGGTAGCCAAGTAGTCAAAGGCCTTCCTAATCTGATCTACGAGTCCTATGATATATGTATCATCTGTAAGGAGGAAAATACACAACCTAACATGGCCAAAGTAGTAGATAGGAGAGCTCTAAAGTGAAACATGGAAAATAAAGGTACCCCCAAAGGATCTCCCTAACATGTACCAATAGTCGACTCCAAGACAGTGACCCCCTCCTGTGAAGTCACCGTCTTGCAAGAGAGTTGTAAAAAGACTACATAAAAGGAATGAGACTCGCCAAGGATCCACCAGCCTCCCTAAGCTCTCTAAAGATAGATGTCCATGAGACAATATTAAAAGTGTTCTCAACATCCATCTATACGACGACCCACTCCGGATAGACATCTAAGAGTGCTCTAATGCCTAGAGATATAGCCTCACATCCTCTAGGTATAGCTACTCCAAACTGATGTGGACTAAGGTGTTGTCAAAAGTGAGAATGATGTTAAATGACAATGGTACGACTAACCAAACAAAAAAAGACCTCTCCAATAGCAATCGGTCTAATGCCCTCTGTGTCCTTCTCCATTGCAAGAAGTAGACTAGCACCTAACACCCAACTAACAGACATAGGAATGTCTCCTCTCGCTACTGCTACTGCCACCTGAAACAACTCGGTAAAACCACTAGAAGGATCATTTGCCTAGAAGAAAATTCTAAGGTGCTCATAAACCATCTTTGATAAGCCTCTTGATGAAAGGCAAGGGGCAGTGCACAATGCTCGTGCAAATAGCGACCTATCAAGACATAAAGGCTGCTCAAGTTGATAATCTAAGACATCTAGTGGTAGTCCCTCTATTGCTATAGGATGTAGTGAGCGTAAGGAAGAGATAGTCTCATTAGTAGGACTCGCCATAGACAAAGGGTGTAGTGCTCGTGTTGCTCTACTAAACTCTCCCACTTGATCCAATGTCCTACACCGTAGTAATTGAGTGGACTCTATGGTATCATGTGGTGATGTTTGTCTCCTAAATTGTGTAGCCCTAACAGACTCCTCTGAAAGGCCATCCAATCCCCCACTCAAAATCAATGAAATCTAGCAGCCACCTCTTTATGCCCCGCACGTCCCCCTCTAGCATAATGAAGACACCATCGAAGGAGTAAGAGAAATAGTAACCATGCTAACTTGTCCAAGGGATCATGTGCCAAATGATCAAGTGGTAGGCAAAAAGCCTCTCTAGCCTCATCATGGAATGTGCGGGGTAGCCTATGGAATAAACGTGGACATGGAAAACTAGTTCAATTAACCCCAAAATGCAACCCGCCTAAAGCTAACCACTCACACGACGTGATCGATATCCTTGGAACAATCAACATAGGGATAGAAGAAGCGTGTGTAATCTCAAGTGTCATTACTGTTGATATGGTCGCTCATCTCACGTGGGCATCCCAAGTGGTCCAATCATAGTCCTTGTGCATCCTTCCCACATGGGTCTTTACACCTTGCGAGGTAAAGCGTTGGTGACACACCAAGCATGGTGTATCTCGAGTCGCTTTATACGACCTCACATGGGAAGGTGTAGTCATGGCTAGCACAAGAATAATGATATTAACACATGCTGCTCCTCTCCATATTTCCCCATATGTGCAAAACCTCACATCCCAACTCACATAAGAAACAATCTCTCCAAATTCTAAAATTATAAACTGTTATAACTTTCAATTTTTATTTCCAAAATTTTTAAACTAAATTCTCATAGAACTTAATCATGAAAACCAAGAAATTAGAAATGAAAATTCTTGACCTCAATGTATGATGATCAATCTAAACCCTAAAAGAACTAAAAATCCTCATAACTTTCTATTCCATTTTCCGAAGTCTTTAATCTGGATACCAATGGAACTGAAATTGAAAAACAAAAAAATATCTACTGTTCACTCGAATGTTATATGCTAGAGAGCCATCAGGAATTATAGATATGTCTTTTTCACGTCTCCCCCTCTCCTCTCACGTTTCCGCACTCTCCACACTCCCATCTCCCGCTGTTTCCCATTATTACGAATCAATTACCTGGTACTCACAAAATGTGTGAGGGTGTTGGTCTCAAGTCAACTTTCAAAGACTTGGGCTATGCACAGAATCTGTCAACTATTCTCAGCAGGGAATATGGAGTACGGTATTGAAGTCGTTGGAGTAGGGTATTTCCCAGCTTCATACCCTATAGGGTATCAAGCTCGGAAAGCGAAAATTGAAGTCGAACTCGAATGCATATTGGGTAGCAATACACTATCTCATGGTGATCCGACTTACAAAACGTAAAAAGTTTCGAAACAGATGCCCTCTCGAGTCCTGGCAAATTCCTCTGGCGTCTGCAAGAACTCATCAAAAGTTGTCTTGCTCGACTGTGCTTTTCCAGGATGAGTTTGAAACCTGAATCGAGCAAAACAGCCCGCAGGCACTCAACGTTCGGAATCCCCCATTTGTAGGCGTGCGCTCAAATCAGAAGTACCTGAGCGAGTAACACTGTAGAAGTTACAGGCCGCTCCAACGACCGTCTTCAACCGTTGTAGCTTTACCGGCACCAACGGCGGGCAGGATATCCCCGCTGATCACCGATATCATCCAAGGCCCAGGAGTCGAGAAAGCGGAGTCCTGTACAGCATAACTTGCGCAAGTGTATCCGCGCATGAAGCGTACCGCGCAGGTGAGTCCGCGAAATGAAACTCCGCGCAACGGGATTCTCCTCGCGAAAACTAGAGTAACTCGCAGGGTATGGAGTTTACGTTTTGCAGACCGGATTCAGAAAAGGTCTTGGTTTATTATTTTGTTTCTTTCTCCTTTTAAATGATCTAAAATTGAGAAATTTATTTGAAATAATGATTTCTAAATAATGTACACTTTACTGGCATTTTTACTTATGTCTATTAATTTTATTAATTTTATCTTTTCATAAATAAAGCTATTACTACTTTTGTAGAAACTTCTTTTTTATCAACCGGCCTGTCTGACAATCTACCACAAGCGAAAGAAAAATGTGTGATCGTGCCGCAATACCGAGGGCGAGGTTAGTTTTTGACCGTGGGCGTAGCCATGAGATACACCTGCAGAATACACGGCTGGACACCAGGGAAACAGGGTGCACCGCATACTGGGCCGCATACTAAAATACGGAGAACGGCTGTTGACCTTGGACACACTTCGTATACGACAGGTTATCCGGTCCTCCATCGGATGTGTGAATTGGAGCACAGTCGGGAAGTGTGCCTATCCAGAACATGGGAAATGTGAAGCATATGGAGCATTAGTGTGTTCTGTCTAGGATAATCCATCCTCCTGTTAAAGTGACTACCGTGGTGCGTGCGCTTCAGACATCATGAAATCAAGATCTTTGTGTTCTTCTCCTCACCATTCACATAAAAAGCACACAGTAATACACATCGGATGGTTTCAACGGCGATTGGAAATGACAGGAAAGTGTGGGGGACTCGTGCATCACACTTGAGTCATCTGAGTGAGAGCCACAGTAACTTACAGATGAGATGGTGTCAGTATCTTCTACAGTGAAAGATGACTTAGAAAAGCTAAACTGATACCAGGAAAAGGGGGAAGAACATGCCTTCTCTTCTTCTCATGTTTATAAACTTGGAAACATCAGGTGAACCACCTTGAAATGGTGGAAGACAAATCTTGCCCTACCAGTTTATGAACCGAATTAAGAATAAATGGCATGAGAAAACTAAGATTAGAATAGATTGTCATAGTTGCAACCTGAAATACTCAAATACCAATACTGGTAGTAAAACCTTCATGTCTTGTAGATGGGTAGCTAAAGCAATTGGTTTCCGCCTCTGAAGTTAATACTAGTGGGCATAGTTTATTTAATTGCTTGTCTAATAGTTTATCTACTTGTTATGGGTAGAGTGAGCCATCTTTGTGGAAACGCTTTAATATTGGCTCTTCGTTATGCCAAGTCAACGATCCCAAGGAGCAGCAAAATTTTCCAGTTTTCAGCATAATTTTCTTGAGGTCACTGATAGTCAAATTTGACAAAATCTCGAGCAGTGGTTGTTTTTCGATGTATTGCTAAGCAGTGGAGTTGATGAATCTATGATGGGTCGTAGAAAAGGCGACTTAGAAGGTGTCATCAGGTGCGATTTGTTCTAGGAATACTTCCTTTTGCTAGCATTTGTGTCAGTTGAGCACACTTGATTGTAATGCATGAGCCGGGAACATTTTGCTTTTGCTACCTCTACCGGTGGTGTAAGTGTGAGTTCTTGTGGCTGGGATGTTTTCGAATTCAATACATCCGACCCTGAGATTTGCGCCGGTTGAGATGGTTCAGGTTCTGATGCGTGTTGCCTCCTTTTCTTGGATCATGAGCTAGAGAATACAGTATGTTGTGGTGTTAAAGTTCTCCTGGAAGTTGGAACAGTGTTCCGAGGTACCCCTTAGAACCCCACGTGAGCTGAATACGTCACATGAACTTAGAACTTCTCCTGAGACTAGAAGTTGATCGTCTCGAGAAGTGGAGCACCTTCTCTCGATGCAAGCACGACATTGGTCTACACCGTCAAAGTGCCAATGAAATCTCTCTCGGAGTAATCAACACTACCAAAGTGCTGTGCCGAAACCGAGAGATATGTTTCAGCTGTATTTGTAACTGTGTTTGTGGAAAACCATCTCCGACTGTCTTCTGCCAAGCGGACGTGACTTACATAACCACTTGAATACCCTCTGGTTTCTACCTCTGTTGTGAGAACAGACTAAACCGGATCCCGGTGGTGCCTATGCTGCGGCCTCCCATCTACAGCGCACCTCTGGAGACAAATCTTCTATAAACTTCTTTATAAACTTCTGTCAAATCCAGTCTTCTCCCGGTCTCCGCCGAGCTGACTTGGATGCAAAGCTGATAGGAATCGAAAGCTTGACAAGAGTTCGTCAGAGATACCCTTTGCAAGCAATACACGAGCGGGCCAGGAGAATTTCAGAGGTAATGTCCCACATGCTCACAGTCTTATTGCAATCAGTCATACACCTAGAGTCCATCGAGTCAAGACACCATCAACAGTCAGATGCAGCCCGAGCATGCCCATTGAATCAAGCGTCAGTTTTATTTAGTCGGTCGTGGGTGTCAAATCAGATTAAAGAGAAATTTAAATAGGGTGAAAAGATCAATCTTAACTACATATTTACAAAATGTACTTGCTCGGCAGACTCATGCTTAGACGAACTGGAGAATCTTTATCAAGAAATTAGGCTAGCCGCACCAAAGGTGCGGCGCAGTGATATTCACTAGAGCGGACCCAGGATTGGATTGGAAGCCTCGTGCCTGTGAGGGACATGTGGTCACTTGTGTGACCGTAGATAACGGTAAATCGTTCTGTGGATGTTGAGGTAGCTCCAGTTACGGTGCTACTCGGTAACAAGCCTCAGGAAGTTATATACAATATGTAATTCTTTTCATATTCATTTCACGGTGGATAAACTCACCTACTGTCGTGAATTTAATGTAAGTTCGATTGCTCATCCGTCTTGAAATTGCTAGATTGACTGTGTTTTGCTGTAGGTAGAGAGACCAAGCAGTGTCGACGTCTTGTTATTGCGCAATGAATTTCCTTGCTTGTGTGTGGCTGTGTGTGTAAGCCAGATAGTCTGCTGCTTATTGTAATTTCACCCTCAATGGAACGCGAGAGCTTCAGACCGCCGGAAGACGAGCTGGTAGAAGCCTTTAGGTTGGATGGGGACTTGTTCGAGCTGGATCAGGACCGTTGCCGCACCTGGGAGAGCCCTCTTAAGCAGCTTATCTGTATTTCTCAAACGAGTGATGGTCGAGCACTGCTTGGCAGATTAGACACTATATCTCCACTTATTAACTCGCTGGAACAATTTCATCGGAGTTTCAGCAAGTTTCAGCTTCAATGTCCAGAAGGTTCCCATGTGGTATTTCCTGAGTTTCCTTGTTTACTTCTCCTTTTCCTCAAACTAATTCGAAATCTCTGTGCCGGGGATGCTTCAAGTCAGGTTACTTTTCTAAATCGAGATGGATCGCATCTTTTAGTTTCAATTGCTACTGCTCTTATTTCCGTCTGTGAACCTGCACATGAGTTGAAAACATCTGATGACCTTAAAGGAGTTAGAACCGCTAGCAGACCAGAGGAGGCTGACCAGAGCGCAGCATATAGTGGCCCCAAGGGTTCTGATATTCATATCCGAACGAGATATATTTTAAAGCAGTCAAGTGGGAGCTCACCTACTTCAGTTTGCTCTTCGATTTCTGGAGGAGAATTGTACGCAGTAGATATCCCTGTAGCTGCTGCTTTCAACTGTTTACGGATGCTGCTTCAACTTTTGGGAAACTTTTCACGTGGCGGGGATGCATGTCAAGCTGCTGTATGGCAAGCATTCTTCCCAGCGTTGTTTTTAGAGTTGGCATCGCTAAACAACAGAGACTTAAATGATCCATTGTGTATGACACTCTACACTTGCTGCAAGAACAATAAGGAAAGAGTCTGGTACTTGTCTCAAGATCATGGTATAGCTCTTATGAGCCTTCTTCTTGTAAGCACAGCGGACAATGATCCAGGTAACAAAGTTCTCCTTTATGACACGTGTTACAGATGAGGGCTCAAAGGATAATGGGAAAGGAAATTTAAAATCTGTGCTATTGAAGAAAGAGTCTAGAATGAGAAAACGCTGGTTATTGTCCAGTCCAGGGATTAGTTCGGAGAGTGCTACCAAGTACACCGATGAGTAGACGGACCAGAGTAAGTTGTATGTTAGCAATCATTCAAGGTAGCACCTGCTTTGATTTTTGGTTAGAAGTTGATTGTTGTCACCCACGCGTTTGCAGAGTTACTGAACGGAGGACGGATTTACTGGTTCGAGATGCTGGTACGAGAGGTTTGCATCGAGCAATCACTTCTACCTCTACTGTTCACAAGCCTAGGAATAACTCCCTTAAGACAGAAATTGGAGCTGTCTGAGTTCTACACACATCTATTTTTTAGTGCCTGTCAACTTCGGCTTAAGACCTGTTCCTTCACATCAATGCACGCGAGTCTCTTGTACATGCTCCTCCATTGTCTGACATATGACATAGAAAAAGCGTCTAAAACTAACGACAGTGGGGAGGCTAGTCTGAAGTTGATGTCAAAGGAGTCCTTGTGTTTTACAGTGGATATTCTTAGAAGGGCTGCTGAATGCGTGGGGGAAGAGCTGACCGTGAACTTTGCAGCTCCCCCTTCTCTGCATTTATCGTCCCACCCTGTTCAAATTTTGGGATGTTTGCTTTCATTTTGGAGAGTACTGTTCACCTGTGACCCTAACAGCGAGCACCGTGCTGTTTTAACCCAAGTGCTCCTTTCAAATGGCCTTCTTGACCTTCTTTTGCAAATGCTAGAAGCTCTTGGACTGCCAGAGGCTCCTGGCAGAAGTTCACATGCTCAAAACCTTGGGAGAGACCGCACGCTTACTGAGGCTGGAACTCTTCCGGCAACAACATGCTATCAAGGTTACAGGAGGGATATTGTCGCAGTAATCGGAAACGCCTCACACCAGAACAGGTTGGTTCAAGATCAGGTTAGAGAGAAGGGGAAACTCTTTGTAGTGCTCCAACAGTCCACAGTGGAAGCGAATAACCCTTTCTTGAGAGAATGGGGATTGTGGGCTATGCGCAATCTGCTCGAAGGGAACACCTCAAATCAACAGGAAATTGCCTCACTGGAGATGAAGGAAGCGATCAATCTTGCAGAGCTTAACGATATGGGACTCAACTTGGAGATCAACCCCAACACACGACGGCCCAGTCTCGTGAACATCGGTCATTAAGTATATATCATCTTCAAGTGGGAGAGGCATCACTGTCAATCAAGGGGGAAGAACTGGTACTGGCTCTTTGAACTGATCCCTGTGGACTATTCCGTCTTTCTTTGACCACCTGCAAGAGATTAGAGTTGTCGTCAGCCTAACGGTAGAGTCATTGTTGCTGCATTTCAGGCCTAAAGAAACCGACATCTGCTCTGATATCACTGGTGTTTCAAGGGAGAGTATTGGTTCGTCTCCGCGAAGATTGTACACTTGACAATGCAAGTATGGAACTGATAACTCTTTGCAATGTATGTAGCTAAGCTCGTCATGCCGGTCAGCATTGGCTGACCCAGAAGCTATGTTCACCAATTCACGTCTTGCTGCAAATATTTGTACCTCTAGACACTAGACTTACATACCTACACAGGACGAAAATAAGCCGTGTATCGGAATTGCAGGACTACCGTACGTTAGCACACTTGAAAGAGATTCACTGAGAGCAGAATGGTCGAGATAGAGCAGCTGCGGAAAACCGGATTTAGTCTTGAGTATTGCAGTCTTACGACTTCAGAATAAAGTAGACACGATTGGACGTGGATCTGATGGACAGGAGGTGGAAGAGAAGGTCACTGCTTTGGGGACAATCGACTCTATAAATTTGCTCTTGAGCAACAGGATGGAACATATTTTCAAGATCGATTGGCCAACCTTTGTATGGTTTCAAAGCTTGGATGCTTTGGTTCCTGTTGATTTCGTATCTTTAGCCAGTTGGTGTTTGTCATCAGGAGCTAAACCAATCACAAAGTACACTACAACGTCGAACACGTAGGAATACTTCAGTGTTACCACCTGATTGATCTTCATATCTAAGTAAACCTTGTAAAAAATTATATTGCCTTGTGTTTCGTAGTCACAGTAAGATGTACACTTCATAAAGTCATCTTCCCTCCAGAAGGTGTCTGAACCGACATGTATTTAATTCTTTGCCAGGATAAACTAGAATCGACAGCAAGTCTATGCCTGTGAAAGTTAAAAAGCTCTCGGGGAATCGGAGCTGCTAGACTGTTTTCAATGTTCCTGCCACCACAAATAGCTTGGTCCAACCATAAAGGCTTGAAAGCTTGTTTCTCTTTTTAATTGTCCTGTCCTTTGTCTACGGTCTGAAATCATCATCGAACGTCATATCGACCAGCGCCAGTCATAGAAATGGCTATTTTACGGGAAGCAGGCTGCCGCGCGGTTTGCTTGGTGGTGTTGATCTTATTTCTGAGTTATCTTAATATTGTCTGATAAATCGCTGTTGTTGCAGACGAAAGTTTCACTACTGAAAGTGGACACAAACATAACTTTTCTCATCAAAAGCGCGTGTACAATCCCCGCCACCTAGATAATATGCTTATGAAACAGAGCGAGCTTTATTGCTGATGACTATAGAGAAGCTGTCACCATTGAGTTGGATACAATTGGCAAGTCCAGTTATGGTGTTTCTACTCCACTTTAGGTCTTCCAAGTTGAGGTTTCAATGAGCTTCTGTAACAGATGCTCCATCCCGGATTGGTTAAGGAACCATGATTCTGTAATCTCTGGTGTACATCATTTTAATATCTATAAATGAATAGTTTATTGGACAAAGTGTGAATAGGATCTCTCGAGAACACAATGCATAGACCTATCTCATAACGAATGAGATAGGTCTATTCTGCAGTTGGCTGGGACTTGAAACTAAGATTGGCATCCTAGAGCCAAGGATAGTAGCAAAAGACGACACCGCTTGTATTAGACATATGCTGCCAGGATTTATCCATTTCGAATTCACACGGGAGGATGGATCTCCATTCATCATTCTACATACGCTACTCTGTCCAATGACTTTTGGCATTTACACGAGCCCCCATCGTACACCTTGCCTTTTAGATAACGCGCATGGGTAGGTAAAAGAAGAATTGGTGTTCTACGAGTATGACTAAAGATTGAGGGAAGACCCAGGCAGGAGCCAACCGGAACCGCCTCTGGGCACAAATGAGTGTAGAGAATAGTTAAGCGGAAAACACATGCGGAGATTTTTCACCGTAGAGTCGATAAACACATGTGCGGCTTCTTCACCATAGGATCGATATCCCGTGATATCAAATCAGTGACCTGCAAAACCCTGAGGGATAACATCATTTCACACTTGGGAAGTTAGCTTCTGAATACCTTGACGAGAAAATTGTTGACTTTAGAGTAGATACACATCTTCTGATGATTGACGGTCACTTTAATTTATAAATGTGATGCACACAATTTGCTAATAGAGTATTAAATATGTGGCTACTGCTCATTGTCGAGTACATCTTACCTTTGTACAGGACTACGGAGAGTACTTTGTTGCTTGAATAGAATTGACTTCGTCATTCTTGGTGCTTCCAGACTGAATGGGTTTCGAGGAGCCGCCCTAAACTTTATTTGCAAAACAATCGGACATTACGAAGATTAACCCATTCGCAACAATCGATGTTTGTGGATATCGTCCAATCTATCCCAATCAGAAAGGAAACATCCTTCTTATCCCACTGCTGTTCGAGTGTACTCGTGACCCTCTCCAGACCTGCTGCATCATGAGCAAAATATTCTGAATTTTTATTCAGTTTCAAGCTAGAAAATTCATAGGTGGCTGAGAATTTGTATTGACTGTCCCAGACGCCCTTGCCGGACCGTTGTGATGCTGAATATTTTTCATTCAAGATATCAAGTTTGTACAGAAAAACTACCAGGCACGCTCGGCTGTCCACATGTCCAACATGGATACTCGATCCCATCATTCCTCCATTCCTGTTTATGATATTCCATTGGTCAGCTTTCACCGCATTGAATCTGAAGGCTGAAATTCAATCTCGTTTTGCTTCGTTACATCATTACATCAAATCGATCGTTCAATCATTCTATCCTTCAACATTCAGATCATGTTCCTGTAAATCGAAATCAATCTCCTGATGGACTATCTTCTCATGCTCTTCGCAGCGAAAGATGATCCATAAAGGAGATTGTATAGTGACTATTAAGGTCACCAAAATAAATAAATTTTTGGATGCAGTTCAGAGCCAAGAGATAACAAAGATTAAAACATTTCTCGAGTCATGTGGCCAAAAGAATATTCACCAAAATCCAACTTCACAAGTAAACTGGCACCACTGGTACAACTAAACTGTTAGCTTTGAACTTCGCAACAACACCGTCAGAAAAAAAGGTTGCCTTTCATTTCCTTCCTATTGTCGCAGCTTTGCTCACTTAGGTACCATTCTCGGTATATGAATCGTGTAAGCTAGCTCTGCCTTCGTCAGAAACTTGTACTGTGGGAGCTCTCAAAATCCCCTCATCCTGCGTGTTTCTGAGGATGGAACAAAACAGGAAAACTAGGAGAATGTGGAGGTCTTTTTACCACTGGGCTCCGCTAACCCTTTGACAGGGTGAGAGATTCAGCACACAAGAACCTTGCGAAAAATGGGGTGGGCCAATTTCTCCATCGATGGCTCAGATCAAGGAAACAAGGTATTGGTTCTACCAGCAATGGTGTTTCTTATGTTGGGCTCGTCCAGGAAATTTTTTGGATAGAGATGTACCGCAAATTGCCCTCCTACTTCACTCATTCCATATGCTACCAACATCGCCAGCCCATCGAAAGTCAGCGAGATTCAAATACGGGAAAAGCAAGAAGTCAACGGGTATAACGTCTACATTTCATCTCATCGTCCCCATGGGCACGAAGCCTGAAGTCGAGGACTTGGAAGAGGATGCTGAAATATCAATCATCTATGTTGTTCCTTCTTCGGCTGCCCAACAGCTGCCGATGCTGCTGCAGCGACTGCAGCAGCAGCAGCACCCATCTTCACCCCACCCGCAGCCTTGAACATTGCGGCAGCTTTGGCAACACCTGCAAAAGTAGCTGCCGCTGCAGCCCTCAGCACAACCGTTGGTTTGTAAGGCATTGCAGCGCAAACCTTCCTGGCCTAAAAATGTGACCTATTCCACAACTCCCGATGAAGTACTGCGACCACCACTTTCTCCAGCCTCTGTAAACGAACAGCGCAATGTAATATGAGTACACAAAGATCGCCATCAAACCCCAGACCATCTTGTCAACTCTGTAGCACCAAGGCAGTTTGTATCCTGTTAATACTGGCCTGATCACATATTTTTCTCATCTGTAATGGTATCAAGAACACTAGAAGCTGTTCGACGATTTTAGCAGGAACTACGGAAAAGAGAGGGCTCCATCTTGGTCAACAGTTTTGGAAGCAACAGAGAATTCTGGAGTGGGGATCCAGTAAAAGAAGAAATCCGTACACCCTTCCACTGCCGGCACACCATCTTCCATTCATCAACTCATCGTTTCTCCTATGTAAGGTTTATTGTTTACTAATTAGACTGGGCGGTATATCATTTCTTTGCTTAGTTCATTAGCCTGAGGAAGGTCTAGATGTTCAAGATCCCTAACACTTCAGAAGAAATGCATCTAAAGAAAGTGAGGTACGGAGTTTTGAGTTTATGTACTACTCCCCAACTGGGAGACTCGATCAATTTACCCGTGGATAAGAACTTCTCATTCAAAGTACAATGAGGAGTACTATCATGTCCATGGAGTCCGAAACTCAGACAATGAAACATGCCCTTGACTTATCAACCCTATAGACGAAGATTATCTCCTTTTGATACACTCGCCGGCAGAAACTTACAAAGGAAAGGGGCTTCAGCATTTCAAAGTCATCAATATTTCTAAGCAATGTCTTCAAGTTCGAACCCACGGATATTGAACTAAACCCTTCCTTCTCAATGAAACAGCGTACCGCTCAGACCAACTTACGTCTTAATGTCTCACCAGCTTCCCCATAATCAGAGGAAGTATACTGAATGACTTCCTTTGATTCAGGTAGAACTGAATTCACCACCATGCCTACCCACAATCAGAGGAAGTATATACTGAATTGAATTCCTTTGATCCAGAGAGAAGTGCTCGCACCAACTCCTTCGCGGGTTTTCTATTCTAATTTAAAACCACATTCTTATTCCTCCCTGTTGATCCTAAAGGATTTCCAGCTTGAACTACCTACAACTAACTACCTTCGAGTCGAATTTCACAATGGAGAACCCGATCATGTGTTGGCACATAAATTCGAGAGAATGCAACTCTCAGCGTAAGAATTGAAGCCAATCAGCAACCACGACAGTCATAAATTTCCACGTGGGTGAATCGACGAAAAACAATTCAATCTTCGTCAGATCAATCTCTACCAATCGGCTACTTGCTGCCAATCCATCTAAAGCAAGACAGAGAAAGTCATTGGAAATCAACACACTTACTCCTCCTCCTCCTCCTCCAGCTGCTTTCACAGTAATGTACTGACGAATGGTACACATCATCGAACCTGAAATCGGAACACAGAGCATCCGATATCCTCCCCACAATGCGGCCGAGCTTTTCTTCCCCATCTTCGCATTCACCCTACTTTGCCCACCCTGTTACCCAACCCGAACGAACCAGCCCGCCCGCCCGCCCCAATTCCTGTCTGATTTCAGATTGACCGTCACAGCTAAGAGACGTACCTTTCCACCTTGCGCATCCGTCGTCGAGATCCTCGTACCTTGCTTGCATTCGCACAGGGCTGGAGAGAAGAAGACGAAGAAGGAGGAGAAGAGTCTAAGGGAAAGAAAGGAGGGGACCCAAACTTGTGTGATGGGGAGGGGGCGGTTATATAGTTTCCATCTCTATATTATATATGAAAGTGGGATGTGCGTCTTATGATTGATTGTTGCAGTATTTTAGGTGGTCCAAAGGGTATTGAATCTTTGGTAGATGGCTTTTCCATTTACGTCGTTGGGAAGTCTATTTTTATTTAGAGTATTGAAGAAATTCAGAACAATGACTTCAGCGAGGAGCTATTGATTTCAATTTCAAAGCTCAATAGTTGAGCTCATTTCCATATTGTTTTTTCCGCCTTTTTTGAGAAGTTAGAAACCAATGGTTCCGATCTGTGAAGAATCTGTGGACCAAAATATAACTAATTCTCCTCTGAAACGTCAAATTTGACGATGTAAACAGTTAGTTTAGTAATAATTTCTAAATATTTCTTCCAATATACATTGTCTTCTTTAGGTTCAATACCTAACTTTATTCAATGTAGATTATTTTTGATTCGTTTTTTGGTGAATCAATTCAAATATATTTTGATTTAGACCCAACTTCATCCCATAATCTTATCCAAAATCATTTTTATAGGGTTCACATAAATAATATTGTTGAATAAATTTAATTTTATTTAAGAATAAAATAAGTAAGTCAAGAAATTATCATTATCAATGTGAATCATAATCTATCAAGAATATAGTAATATTTTCACCTAAAATTTGGTGAGAACTTAGAAATATAGTTGTATTAAAAAATCCAACGTTTTCTAACTGTATAAGCCAAATTAAATACAATCATTTGTAATAAGATCAAATAAATACTAAAAATATCTATATTATGATTTAATAATGAGTATTTTATTTTATTTTTTATCATATTTTACTGCAGATATGTTTCAATTTTGATAAAAAAATTCATATGTAATAATATTTTATTATATATATATATATGAGAGGAATTAGCTAATATAGCACCTCTTATTTAATTAACTCTTTAGATTAGTATGGTCAAATCAAGATGTTAAAAGTTATATCGTACTATGTTTTGAGATAATCTTTCTTGATATATGTTAGAACTTTCTTGTAACATTAAACAAATAAAGGTGACATTTCAGCTTAAAATAAGAGACTTCAAAGTAATAGTCCAAATTTAAAGAATAGAAACCTCTATAATATGGAAATGAAAACTAAAACCATAGAACTTATATTTACTAAAATAACATAAGCTCACAAAATAGTAAGATACAAAAGAAAAAGAATTCAATATATCATTATAGGGATCTTTTCCATAGCTATCCAATTTTCAGATAATAAATATATTTTAGATCTTAATTTAGCAGAAATTATTATTATATATTGTCTCTATATTAGAGGAAAAAAAACCTCAAGTCTTGATATACAATCTTGTTTAAAAATTCAACCATTAGATATATTCATAAAGGTTATATTGTGCGGTCTATTGGTAATTAAAATCCTTTTATTTTTATTAAATTTATGTAAACGTAATATGTAATTTTATTCTTATGTAAAATTTTATATAGGTATTAAGTTTATCTAGAGAACTCTACATGATCATATTTACATGCCAATTCATCAAAAATTGCTTTGGTTAATTGTAGTATATTACTTGCTTCTAGGTTGGATTGTAAATCTAGTAAAGCACCTCATGTGTGACTATTAAATTGAGCAAGTATGATTTCCTTCTTATTTGCTGTAATGCGCAACCTTGGGAAAACTGAAGATCGATCAATCAAAATATTTAATACTTATGGAGCGTACCTCCTTTAGCAAGCTTTCCCATATTATGGGCTTGTTTTGGTGGTGAAATCCAAAGCTACCATCTCTTCGGCTTTATTCCCTTTAAAATTTAGAAAATTTCCCTTCAATTTTCCTTTAAAATATATCATTATATATATATACTTAAAATTTAAGGTTTTTATCTAGAATTATGAAGATGGTGAACTTTTTAATTTATCACATAAAAAACGAATTATATATTTAAATAAATTAAGACAGTTATATATAATATATATAAGACAATTAGTTAAATATGTGCTGGTAAAAGACTTGAATTAAAATTTTAAACTAAGATTCTCACATGTATATTATTAGTTCATGAAAAAAAATGTTACTTTAAACATAATCAATTCCTTCCAGTGAATTTGATATGCATGAATTTGGCATAAACTTTCTGTTTAATAATATCAAAATACAATGTCATAGAAACAAATTATAATTTATTTCATCAAAGTTCTCAAATGTTAAAAAAAAAATAAAAAATTACATATATTAATTTTAAGTTTATTATTTACTATTGGAGTTAATCCTCTCTTGAGATGAAATGAGGATGTTAAGTGATTCTAAATTGTAATTTTGGAGAAGAAAAATAAAAATAAAAAGAAGATCTGAAATTCTAATTTAAAACTAGAAAACTGATTTATTCTAACAGAATTAATAATTCAAAGAATCATTTCTATCTATTCTAAACTTAAAAATATATCTGGATAACTAGTAAATTTATAAAAACGAAATTTCCTCTAGTTCTTATGAACAATATTTATACGTTTTAGAAAGATATAGCAAATTTATATCTATATTCCGAAAACTCTTAAAGGAAATAATTTGTCAATAATAGTATGATATCGAGATTATAAAGAAGATTATATATTTATTACTACAAATAAATAAATAAATAAATATATTTTTATTTTTATTTAAGGACATACAATCACAGCTAATATATTGAAAACATATTAACTTCACATAGTATATACTAGAAGGATATATAGTTGTTGAGATATAAACTTCTTAATACTACAAGGAGATGCAATTTTTATTATAAGAAGAGAATAATAAAAGGCAATCACATATCCCAACTGTATTTAAAGCTGCAGCCCTTGTTTGATATCAAAACACTTCTTTAAAATCTATGGTTAAAGATAAAAGTTAATTATTCTTTGAATCCTAAATCAATTTCACAAATTATGCAGTAAATAACCCTGAATTTGAATGACTTTCTAAACTTTATAATATTATTTATCCTCACAAAATTCCTCTTATTATTCTCTCAATACTTAAGACACAATGAGAGTAATGCATCGTCATATTCATGTTGATATTCAAAGTTCTATCCTATTTTTGTTTTATTAATGTATAAATTTAATTCTAGGTTATTAATTATTATTATTATTAATCCTTAGAGTACTGGTTATCTAGAAGATGTGTAATATCTTTTTGTCAAATAGAATGTTGATATATGATCATTCAGTGCAATGAGAGAGTAAGAGGCATCAATAATTTCCTATCAAGACCAATAATTTCCTCTAAATTTGAAGCTAGTACTTAATTACTTACAATTCGTTTACTTTAGAATTTATAATTTCTAAAGTAGCTTCAAAGAGTGCTAAAGTAGCTTCAAAGAGTCTTGAAGCTCTATTATCCTTGCCATACCACCACGCGTACCTAAAAAAATAATTTAAGTAATTTGTAGCGCATAAGTGATATTGATTGAAACAATTATCCATATGTTTGATAAAGATTTCATATAAACATGATTCAAAAAGCCTTTATTATAAATATATAAAATCTGTCTCAATAGCTAAGTTGTTATTACCTTACTTGCTCATTCTGTTGGATCCTCCGTATAGCACATATATGTTCATACTCATTAGAGAGTCGAAACTAGAATATTATAATCTCAACTATATCTTTAATCTACATTTCAACGTTTTACCCTTTGATTTATTTGATTTATTTGATTACCCAATAAATCAATTAAATTTCATGCTTATACTAAAATAAATGTTTTTCTAATGATACACTCCTTCATATAATTCGAAATTCCTTTGTAAATGTAAAAATGAATTCTTAGTTTATTAATTTTATAAAAATTTTAAACAGCTAGAGTAGGATTCGGCAAGCTCTATCTTACCTATTATTATGATAATTTAAATAATGGTATAGCAAGGAGTTTACATAACATAAAAACCGCGTTTATACTGCTAAAGCTAGATTTTGAAATATGGGCTATCAACTCAATGCAGAACGAAAACAGTACATTGTGGATACTTTGGGTTAAAGAAGCCTCATTGTAGAATAGAAGATAGAATTGATGTCTAACTTCATAAGAGAATCTCCATTTAGCTTGACGTAATTGTAATCTTAGTGAGACCAAAAAATGAATTTAAATGTAATCTGGAAAGAATGAAGTTTGGACTTGTGTTAATTTTTTTTGTTTTTTGGTTGCAGCAAGAGAAGGAAGTAAATAAGAAGTAGACATCATAATATTGCAATTTCAATTGCTTCATGGTGCTTCTTTTATTCCTTTCGAGGGCTTAAGTATCCGTCCTTGCCAAACCTGGATGAAGTTCTGGGTATTGTGCTGGGCACCAACCAGCAACATGTAATCGAGCCTTTCCATCTTCTCCATACAAGCAGCAGAAGGGTCTCCTGACCTGGAAGGACTACAACCCGTTGATGATGTGGATCGGATTCTGACTCTTCCACAATTATCCGAAGTAGGTATGCTGCTAAAAAGCAGATTATTCTATCTGCTGTACTTCCAAGGGGGGATAGAAACGAACTGGTTTTGACTAGGACTGGTTCCAGGAGAGCGTAACGATGCAGTGTATTGTGGTGTAGTGTAGTTGTAGCGGCCGGCACAAGTCAAGCATCAGAGAATCGGTCAAAATGACAAAGAGAAGTAAGGGCTTGAAATTCTGTAGGAAGGGAGAGAGAATAAAGTGACTCACGGCGCCTTTAAGTTTGTTACAAGACCTGCGGAGAATGGAATTGAAAAAGTCTTGTGATTGAAGAAGTGAAGTGAGAGAATGAGTGGCTGGTTTCTCATGAGCTTTGAGGTGCAGTTGCTGTTGCACACACAATGTCTAAATGGCAAGAGATTGTCCACTAATCTTGGCTCATCTTCAAATTGACTTTTCAGCAGTGGTCTTGTTGTAGGGAAACTGGAGGGATGGGTGCACCACCTTACATAAGCATAATAAATGAGTCTTACGCTCATGATCTTCACCCAGACCCCACACATCTACAAGTAGGTTTTCACAAATTTTCTATCGTATTTCTAGTAGTGTATAGCATGTACCAAAGTTTGTAGTGGTGGACACGAACATGTCGACAAAAGTGAAATGCAAGTAGCTGGTGAGGGAATGAATGGCAAAATTCAACATTTGTTAGTAAGTGAGCGTTTAATACCGTCTTGAAAAGGTCGTCCGATCACCAACACACCTTGCGATTAGTGCGTAGACAAGACAACAAACAACCAAGCTGTGAGTGAAGGAAGGTCAATACGAGCCCGAGGTGGTCAATTAACCACTTCGGCGAGCCGCAGTCACGAGTTCTGGATGGGAACCGGTTAAAGCAGCTAGCAGTAATGTCAGCTGATGGGGACAAGGTTAAACTAACTACAAAACAAAGGAGCAAACAAACCAGATTTTGAAGAAAGAGATAGCTTAACACCCTAGTTCCCGCAGGATTGGGACTGTCGGTTAAGATCGCTTAGAGGATGAATGAAACGAATGAATGACCCACTACGTGACAAAACAGGACTGAACATGGATGTTCTTGCAGGTGGCTCGTTTCACCTTCTGGAAAGCTCGTGTTTCTCACCTGGAGTGAAAGGCAGACCTTCCTGTCAAGTGTTCAAGACTTCTGCTACCAGTTTTCTGTTCGATCCAGCCAAATTATGACGCACAGTGCGCACATTGAACGCCTACAGCGAGAGAGTCCACTTAGTCTAAGCACTGATACCAACATAGCCATGAGCCATCTTGGATACATTTAAACCCGTGTTGTATTCTTCCTCAAATTTCATTTTCCATGTTCTAGGACTTATTGTCCGACCATCCACTGTAACAAGAGGATATTCCTTCCACATCTAGGTTTACCCATCTGATGTCAGCCTGTGACGTAATCGATCATCAGACAAGTCATTCCCCGGTCAAACGATGGAGCGAGCAAAAGCTCCAAAACGAATTGATTACCCCTTGAAGAGCAGGCATTTGTTAGCAGTACCTGGGCGCCCGGGAAGGCGGAGAGGGAGAGGGCTCTCTCTGTCTGACGTGAGTGATACAAAACGTCCACTGCTGATAAGAAATGGCATAGCAATCGGACAAAGCCGGCGTCACTGCCAAGAGAAAAACTAAAACATATCCCGGTCTTCCTTTTCGTCAAAGGGAAGCAGCACCTCTAAAACCAGATCTACAGTGGGGAGAGTGAACGGATCCCAAAATTTCGAATGTATTGACACAGTTTCTCGGCCGGTACTCGTACACCTCTGAAGAAGTACCCAACGGCAATTGCCTCCACCTCTTTGTTCTTAAATTGACTTCACACTTTTGATATGTCTGGACAGACTAGTACTTTTCTTTCTTTCTGTTTCCGCGGGTTTTCAGAACTTTTCGGTGGAATGTCAAAGAGTGCCTTTAGGATATCTTTAAGTCGGTGTTGTTGAGTTTCTACAGGCACTCGTCACCAACCAAGAGGCGTTGGTGGTTATGAACTTTATCTAAATAGGAGCGAGTTTACATTAGGCGTTTGAGACGTTTCTGATGTGGATGGCATTATAAATGAGTTTTGCTGGAAAGGCTTTACTGACTATAATGTTGGTTGTTCTAAGATTTTCTGTTCTTTTTTGTCCTTAGACAAGAAAGAGAAAGGGCTCTTCAAGACGACTGACCTGCGTCGTTCATAACATCTAGGCTAAGGACAGTGGGGGGCATCACACTCTAGATTCAACATCTGAGCTACAAACTCTTGACAATATGATCATGTGTCCCCGGTCGCTTCCTCTTGAATAGCGCTCAAAAGTCAGTGCATTCTGTGCGTCAGTGACAACAAGCAGTTTAAATATTATACCTGACGAGACAAATTCATGCAATTCAATAAAATGTGCACAATAAATACTCTTTTAACTCGATTGATGTCCAGAGATTCACAGACATTCATTAGTTGGAGGCTACATTGCAATGTAGCCTCCAACTATTGCGATACAAGTATAGAATAAACTGCGCTCTTCTTGGATAAGCTTGCTCTTCTTGCATTGTTCCTTCTTGGAGGTACGAAGAAGGAACAATGTTTGTATGAAGAAGGAACAATGCAAGAAGAGCAAGCTTATCCAAGAAGAGCGCAGTTTATTGGTTACTCCATACTTGGCTAGGCTGGAACAGATGAAGGTTGTCACTCATGATACGCAACTGTTCTGATCTTGACCCTGTATAACGTCCTAAAGAATAAACACTCAACAGGATGTGATAATACACTAGAGCAATTCTGGGGATGTCATAGCTGTGGATATTCAGCACACATTATCTGAGCTATTTAGTATCTAGATCGTAACCAAAAACTGAAATTTTTTTTATGGGTATTATACTCCTATATTGAGAGTGTAACGAATTAAGGGGCCAACTTGGTAGTTTAGTATTTAGAGTCAAAACATGTCCGAAATATACAAATGCCTACCATGACGGGGTCTTCCCATCCTTCTTGTTAGTTATACTACGCTGTCGCCTTTTCTAAAATATCTACTATTAGTACGAAGATCATTATTAGACGGATTTCCAGATCAGACCAAGTCCTCTTGTGTTACTCTCACTCGTGCATAGAAAACTTTCTCGTCTGTCGACTTTATACAAAACTGATTGAGGTTTATGAGCAAATTTGATAAAGTCATATGGAGGAGCCATCTTCAACTTAATAAATACCGATCCGTACTAAAGAATATGTAAACGGGAGGACATCCAAAAGCTTTTTCCACAGTTGGTTATCTTCTACTTCCTTTGGCATCACATTTGATTACAAGCAGAAGTTCTACTGTGTTACAACCATGTAACAAGAGATCTATTGATATTTATTTAGGTACTCCTACGTTATTAAACCCCATAATGACCGTGACTGGTGATCATGGAACTGTGGAAAATTATTGAAAAGAAAAGACCAACATTGAAAGCGGTCATGTACGTTTAAGTGATAAATAATATGGTTTAAAAGGAATATAATATGAGCAGTCCCTACCAGGATATCAACCGGAGTCACGTCTTCTTTTATTCTCGTAGTACTTCCATAACATTATGTATGGAAAAATACACAAGATGTGAAACTGACGAGACACTTAAGACCAATTCAATTCCTAGCTCCGGAAACTTCTCATTTCTAAATCGTCTTGTATAAGAGTCCGCTTCTTCCAGAGTAATTATCAAGTAGGCTGGTGGTCACAGGAAGAATCAAATCATTTGGCCAAATTGGTGCACTACACTATAAGCTGATTCATGTTGCAAAAAACTATGGAGCTTGTTGTTTTCACAAGAGGCTGATACTTTTCAACTATAAGGAGTACTCAAAGGTCACTTAACTTCACACATTGATTATTTGGATCAGTAGTCTTTGCAAATTTCGTCATTTTCGGATCCACTAACTGGAGGCATGCGAGATTAGTACTTCCGTAGACAATACTCCTGTTGAAGATTCGTGACATCAAAAGAGGTTTCACAAGAATTGAAATGGCCTTTACTGTCCGTGCTTTGCAAAGTGATGAGAGGCAAACGCCTGTCACCACTTTGCTTCGTGTTGTGAATGCAACAATGACCCATGCATGCGAACGGAATGAATACAGAAAACTCACTTGTTGAATTTAGCTCCTTCAAGTCAAGGTTAAAACAAGTGAGTAAAGTACTTGAGATCCAACGCTTAAGAGATGTCAAGCGACTTGAACGAGGTCGGAAATCGATTGTGCAATGGTATTCAAATAAAGGAAAACATTCAAATGCTACTTTCATTCCGCATTCTTTTCATCCCATCACCAACGGCAAGGAACGTGATCCACCGCGAAAGACTCCTTGATATCTTTCCTGATGTCATTAAGAGCTTTCATGGGATCTCTATGAGATTAAACCATGAAAATTCTGACCCTTTCTTTCCAGATTGGGGAAGTCAGTTTGATCTTGCACACGAGAACGTATTAACAGGCTTTCTTAATCATTCTCCGATTCGTTATTGTTTGATATGGAACTCGACGGCAAGAAAAGCTGAGGTAGCTAAACCGGGTAGGCGAGGGCGTGCTGGAGCATGTGCAGTACCACGTTTGGGGAGTACTGTGCCACCGGTATTACCACAAGAGCTCATGATTGCGTGGGAGAATGAAGAACTGAGTAAAGTAAAACTTCAAGCCTCTTCACTACGTCCCAAAATTACAGGACCATGTTGGGTCCGCTTATTATGCCTCAGAATATGCTGTAGCAAGTTGTGGGCAGAAGCAGCAGCAGTGCTCCTTTCCGCTTCATCTCCTCCCCTTGCACTTGACGTAAATACGTGTGAGAATGGCTGGCTTCTTCAACTCCTTCAAAGGGTGGGGCATGGAGGTGGCCCACTATTGACTTGACTACAGTAGGACTTTGTTTGTTTGTTACTCAATATTGTATTGCGAGTATTGTGACATGCACGTCACGGCCGATACCCTTCTCTTCTCTCTCTGCCTCTCTCTCTTCTGTATATGTGCAGTGTAGTCAGAAGACGATGAACTTGATTACCTTATAAACTCTACACACATTTTAAAACTTATCCCATCCATCCATTACTGTATCCAACAACAGAACAGTGAACTACAACGATTTGAAATTCAGAGGCCAGGCCCAGGCTCTCCCTCTGCTGATCTGATTCCTTCAAGTTTATTTCATCGATATTTGTCTGGATTCAGATATACGGGATACTTGCAGACTTCTCTTTCGCTTGAAGGGGTGTTCATTTTATGATTATTTTAGCTGTACGGGTCCTATCTAACACTTGTCATTTTCGTTAAGAAGACGGGGTTGTACTGAGTATTTCCGGCGAACAAAATCGTCTATGTTCTCAGATATTTGTTCAGTTGGTCATTCCACACTATATTTGTTTACCTATCATGATTCCATGCTTGACTCTTCTGTACATGGTTTGTTTTCATGGCGACTCAGATTCAGTCCGACCAACGACTTGGCTCTACTTTATACCCCATGGATGTTGCCTATATTTCTGAATGCTTTCGATGCTGTCCAACCATTCGCTTAAGTCGGCATTCATTTAAGTTCGCATCTCGGTTAAGTTCGCATTTAAAAAAATTTATCCAGATCAATTCATTACAATATTTTCTCGGTCACATACAGTAAAATCATATAGTTATTTGATGTCTATTTTTCATTTCGTTGGCGGGCAATAGCAGAACCACTATGCAGAATATGCAGCAGAATAAACAACGCAGCTTTGGCCTGATTAATCCGATCCGGTGACATGTGCGGTGAATTCTGAAGCTCACTCATATCAACTTCAAGGTTGATAAGTTTTGCAGTGAGTTCAAGATAACTTGCCATTGGTCAGTTTCAGCCATGTTTGCTTTAGTCTATTAGTTATCAGATGCATTTCCATCAGACTAATCATCGTTGATTTTGAATGCAGCTTCCATTGCCTTGTCAATTTCTTCTATGACAATGTCTTTAAACAAGTATAGTCATCATTGTTATCATTTAGACATTGCTCATTGTGAATTGAGTAGTTGCTAGGGTCAATAAGGATATTACAGTCCCATAACATATTGCAAATCTCATCAATGATTTGATAACTGCCAGCGTTGTCAACTCCATTCTCTCTCAAAGTTGAGACTACACCAGCTATTTCGAAACAATTCTTCAAACTTTCAGTCTTTATTTTGCTCTAAGCGATATTCACCAAATTAGCAGCATCTAGTAGATGTGGCGGCCTACCATAAGCATCTCCTGCTGCTCCATTTCATTTTTGAAGCCGTTAATACCAACTTATGAGTCATGAGACGCAAGGATTTCCTTGATTAACAAAGTAGCATATTTTAATTACAGCAATTATACCCATATCCATTGGATGCTTCCACAAGGTGACATTTGGAGGAAAAAAGACCATTCAAATACTGTTCTTTTTGAAAATTGAGGAATACCCAAGTGCGTTATCAAGAATAAACAAAACTTTGTGTCTGATATGCCCTCAAACATGCTGCTCAAGTACCTCATTGAACCACTTGTTGAATGTCACAACGTCAATCCAAGTATGCTTTTGCTGAAAATAAGGGATGAGCCAAAAGTTTCCAACAATACAAGATGACTTTTATGATCTTTGTTATGAGAACACAATTCATCCTTGTAGCATTACAACAAACAACAAGGGTTACTTTGTCTTTGGACTTCTTTCTCCCTTTGATTGTAGAAAGGTCTTTGGTGTGCAACAACATCATGTATCATGGAATAAGATGATAGAACAAACTTATTTCCTCTGTATTGTACACACACAATGCATAGTATTGGTCAATATTTGAACCTTCCTCTCCCAATGCTTTAAGAATTTTAGTGTTAGTTTTGTCAACTTCACCCCCTTCTCAAAATAGATTGATGGAGTGCAAACCATGTTGTTTGCAGAATCTTGCGAACCAACCCTAAGAGACTTTGAACTTATCCTTTGGGATTTCCACAACATGAGTAATCTATTTCGCTTTATGACAATGAGCATTGGTGGTAATACAAGATTCATTCGACACCCAACATCAATCCATTGAACTAATTTATCTTTACATTCAAGAAACATTGCATGGGATACTCTTAAAGTAGTCTATTGAGTTGCTTGATCTACACTTTGGGCTCTTTGACAGATAACATCTTTCACAAATTTCAATTGTAGATTGTCTTTTAATCAACTCCAAATTGGCAATGCTTCACATAGAAGGTGGCTTAAGTTGCTCTAATAAAACTAATATTTCCATTTGTTGTTGTAAAAGATTGAGGAGAGAAATAGGAGAATGGAAGATCACATTGAGACTCTTACATGCGGGGAATTTTGAATGCATAGTATGACCTTCAGTATTTATAGAGAACATACAAGGTTCTTGAGAGGCTTCCTAGAAGCCGCTTTCGTAAAGTGCAAACTAAGCCCATTGGAAAAGTTCTCACTAAACTTGTTTCTAGAAGTAGTCTACTTGGCATGCAAGCTAAGGTAATCGGAAAGTTTCATAAGAAACTTCCTCCTAGAAATCACCACTTGGTATACACATTACCCTATACATGGAATGGAAGGTATTAAGTAGCTTCCTAGATATTTCTAGAATATTCTTATAATTCTTGGCTAATTTGGTATATTTTGCTATTTTGTTAGTCTTGACTAATTTATTTATAGATTCCCTATTGCTATAGTTAATCATTCAAATGTGAGCCTTTGCACTTAACGGTGCGATGGGAGCTCATTGTGCAAGATAAAGATCACCACTGCAAGTTCCATGGACACAATTACATGTATTAGGGTTTAGAAACAGAGTTCAGGGTTAAGTGAGCATCTCAATTAATTTTGCCTTTTCTTTTCATCATATCAAAATGCGGACTTAAGGGAATGGTTACTGTATGTAGTTGGCTATGGTTTTAGACAACCAAGAAGTCAAGGGTTCTAAAAATGAGGAATTGAGAATTTGACTTCTTCGATTCTTTCAACCCACTATCAATGGCAACTTCTATACATTGTGACCCATCTATTAGTGACTTTGTAAAATATGATAGAGTCAAACAAGAGTTACCCATAACCACACAAGTTAAGATGGTATTGTCATCTTACTCAGTAATTCTTGAAAATATGTGGCGGGAATTTTTAAGTTGTGATTCATAATATGCTTCATAATCAACAGATGAATAAAATCCCTTTTTGTAGCCTTTTTCTTTATAGGTATTTTTTTGGGGTCTCCGTTATCAAATGACAAACAGCAAAACGTTAAACACAAGGACATACTTTGATGCTCGAGGGTGGTTATTTGGAAGGATTTAGTTGTATATAGCAGTCTTTACCTTTAAAGCAAAAGATGGGATTGAAATGCACATGAGGTAGTCCATACTTGTATGTAATTCATAATTTATATTTTCGATAATATTTTAAGCATTCATATACTGATCTTGCTTATAGACATATTGTTCTTACAATTATAGCACTAGCTTAATATTTTAGAGTCTTTTTGGAAGTGCTTGTACAAAATGTGTTCCAATTTAGAGTACTATGTAACAGAACACCGGACACTTCGATTCATAAGAACCTTGTGTCTTACTTATGGAAGCTAATCAGAGCACCATCAACCCTGACAATGTACTTCTATTTGAGTCAATTGAAGATTTGTAGGAACAATATATTGCATAGCAGGTCTTTGGGGTCGTGTGAGCATTAAGTAATCACGATATGTTTCACTGTAAAATGTATCTAAAATTAGGGTTAGCATAGTTACATCCTCGTCATTAGCGCCTAACAGTCCACCAAATTGAGTAGAGGAACTCCTTGTATAGGTAATTAAATCAGTCATATCCATACTTACATTCCTATTCAAGCGCTTGAAAGCGATAGTTCCGAACATCCTTTACGCTAAAGCCAATCAAGTATACCGCTAACGCACATTACTTCTTTGTGTGGGAAGTTGTCACATAAATGCATTATTCGTGCAGATTCTCCTCTTACTTAAAATAGGATCTGTCATGTAAAAATTCCCATGGTATTTAGAGGCAGACTAGGTACTAATTGATGTCATGTGAGAAAGAAATCATTAAACAAAATTTAATGCTCAAGTTATGTTCTGAGTCGCGTTCATGAGACAGTAAATGTGTCATCTCTCCATTGCTTTACTGAAAGAACACATGTCCGATATTTCCTTCGGCCAATACATCTTAACTCAACTATTGTTTCCACTTCTTCACTCTCAGCTATTCAGATACGTGCGCACATGGATTTCTACGTGTGAGTTCATATGTACTAAGTAAGGCTCCACTATTTGTGATGAATCTGGTGGAGTTCAACTTACTGTATATCAAACCTCCATGTCTTCACTGGTGCATACAGTTGTGAGAGGATAGGGAACTTTTCCAAAAAAAGCTCCACTGTGCTTTGAAATCTGTCTACTTTATCTAAGGGATTTACTCGATGAAATTGGACGGGTTGTGTGCGATCGCTTGGCACATGCATGATACAGAACTCTCCCCAATTTCACTGCACTGTACTGGGGAGCTCGACTCCAAGGTGAGCTGAGGAAATCACTCAATGTGTGAAACTTGGAGGAGAGTCGTTGTGTCCATGGGCTCGTTCTCTCCGTGCTGGATCGCTTGGTTCCTGAAGTCCATAGACATATTTGTAATTGCTGTTGAAGGACAAGAAAAAGTTGTCGCTACGATTGACTTAAAGAATGAAGGAGTGTTGTGTTTTCTACGGTTGGTGTAACACATTGTGCTAGTTGGTGTTATGAAGCGATGGAAGGAGTCTTGTCCGAATCATTGATGTGATAGACACCGAAATTAAAATCTACTGCAATTCATGGACCACCTAATATTGAAGTGATTTTAACGAGGAGAAGCAAGGTCGCAATGTCGGGTATTAAAATCTCCAAGTGAGGAGGAGTTGGAAGTTAAACGGATCCGGTAGGAAACTGTGACTGGGTTGAGGAACTGGGTAGAAATTAAGGTTTCTCAAGATAAGGGGGGCCCGGGCATCTCGCCGGTCGGCGCTGCGATCTCGCGCGTGTGAAATCGTTCTTCACAGCCATGATCAGGCATGACCTATTGCCGACGATTCCTCCTTATTACCGGCAAGGCGCTCGACGATACTCTTTTCACCGGCGAAAACCGTGTGACCGTTCACCGGGTATGTCCCTGCTTTTAGTCGGGTTTTCAAC
Organism: Lunularia cruciata; assembly: GCA_948567375.1. Lineage (NCBI taxonomy): Eukaryota > Viridiplantae > Streptophyta > Marchantiopsida > Lunulariales > Lunulariaceae > Lunularia > Lunularia cruciata. The sequence goes on from OX419758.1 coordinate 59,869,730, forward strand.
TTAGCCCGACCGGATATGCTATTCATCGGATACAGACACGATCCGCTGGATACAAATTGAGGTTTGCTTCGTACCGAGATTAAATTTGACCTTCTGAGCAAAGCTGCTCGCCCATATCTCTATCGCCACGTGGCGCAAGCCATGGCTTCGTTTCCCTCTGTTTTGGGTTTTTATAAATCATTTAATCGGGAGAAGCTGGGTTGGGACCGCGAAACTGTACGGAGCCCCGTAGTGGAGCGGCGTCTGCGGTACCATAAGGTGAAGGAAATGACGGGGTTATTCCGCAGTACCTTCTTCGGACGTGGTAGATGATTTTAGCGGGAGTTTTAGGGGGTTTGGACAGCCAGAGTAGTGCGGGCGAGATTAATATGAACGGCGACTGAACAGTACTACAGTACAGTACTGTAGTCGAGATGGGGCTAGATTGGAGAGAGGGTGGCGAGCAAAGAGAGCCAACGGGAACTCCGAGGTTGGCCTAGCCCAACCCGGGTGACCACTCTATCATCGCTCTTCTGAGCGGACTGTCGCGCCTGCGTCCTGCTGCCTGCCTTGGCTGAGAGCGTAGGAGCACGCTAGCTAGCTGCCTTTCGTTTGGTCCCTTTACCGAGTGGGAGAGAGAGGGAGGTTGCTGTGGTCTGTCCATCGAGAGGGAGGAAGAGAGAGAAGTAATCGTATCGCCTCGTCTCGACGACGAGTGCTGCCTGCCACCAGAGGGTGTTGTCACATCGTTCGGTGGTGGTTCGGAGGAAGAGGGAAGGGACTGAGGGAAGAGGGAGAGAGACGAGAGAAGGAGCAGAACGTGTAGAGACTTGATGTTGTGGTTTTGAGTTAAGGTTTTGGTTTGGATTTGGTTTGGTGGAAGAGGGGAGAAACAGAGGAGGGAGGGGGTAAAGACGGTCGAGAGTCGTCGAGGCGAGTCGAGGGAGGGAGGGAGGGAGGGAGGGAGGGGTTGAGAAGCCTCAAGGCGACGTTTGTTTGTTGTCGATAGGGTTGGTTGCTCTATCCATCCATACCGGGTTTGAGCAAAGGGAAGAAGCAGCAGAAAGAGAGAGAGAGCGGGAGTGGAAGAGAGAAGACGAGAAAGTCAGAGAGGCGTTTCCCCTCTGTTCGTTGTCGTCGTATTGACTGGGACTCCGTGCTTTAGTCTTGAGAGACTAAACTCAAGGGTGGAGGGGGAGGGATAGATAGATAGAGAGAGAGAGAGAGAGGGTTGAATAGAGGCCAGGACGCGAGGGTGGATTGATTTTAGTTGCTCCCATCTGAATCTTTCGGACATTCCCCCCATACTTCTGAGACCAATATATCACATGATATCCGCCACCTAGGCCCAGAGCAAGTTCGTGTCTCCTTAGCATTCCGGATTGACACTTCTTCGGATATCGTGCTTGCCTACATGGGAAGATTCTCGAAAAGTTAGATTGATAGAGAGTGGGATAGAGGCACATAGGTCAGATGCAGGTCTGAAGTGATCCAAAGAGGCTACATTTGCTGCATACCTCTAGGAATCACGTGGAGTCTAGGTCTCATCGTCTCTACGTTAGGTTTACCCTTGTTCTGGCATCATAGTGGGAAGTTAGTATGGCACCGAGCATGATCTTGAAAGCTGCTCTGTGCAGAGGAGAGCGAGTGGGGGGTCTTGGGAGCGGGCAATGAGAGAGCATGGGAGAGTGGAGGAAAGGAGAAGGGAGAAACGCTGATGGGAGGGAGGGGAGACGGGGTTGGATGCCATGCATGTCATGCGCCGTTTGAAGAGCTTTGCGTCGGGCCGCTCGTCTGTCTCTGAAAATGTATGCCCTCTTTCATCTCTTTCATGTTACAGTTCGCAATGTTGTTATATGTTTGCTTTGTAAACGGTGCAGAACGATTGTTGCCGTCAAGTTGTACGCATCTATGTTTCCAACGTTATGTGGCATGTCTTCTACTGGATAAACATCTACCCGAGTCCTCCCCTGAAGTCGCCCGCTTGTTCACGTTTAGTGTTCTATTTCTGGATGCTCCGACCATGCCGTTTACTTGACCTCCTCAGCGACCCACGGCAAAGGTTTACATCGTGATGATGCTGTCAGTGGCTCTCTACGTGTTGAATCGCACTGCTTGGTTCAGGATAACCTCTATTGCATCGCTTGAGGAGTCTCCTCATGAAATAACATTCAGTTCAAGGTCGCTCGAGATTGAATCCATGTGGCCGTATTTGACAGGCGACAGCACCTGTTTTGCATCTGACATTCAGATCTTCAATCGTTCGAACCAGACAGTGTATCGCAGTTGTCTATTTTCGTTCAGGTACATCAGTGCACTGCGTTTGCTGCCATGGCGCCTTAGTAACATTTCGAGATGCACAAGACGAGGCGTTTCTAGTTGTCCCGGAGCTCTTCTCATTCTCTTGAAATCGTGTCATGACCTCATTGACGCCCGTTTACTTTTACTTCCTTCACGTCTAGCTTGACTTCCGAGCGGCCTGCAGAGTGAATCGGCTGCTAGCTCTGACTCCAGGAGATGGGATCAGGCCTCATCCCTATGGCACAAGAGCAGATTTGTGTTCGAAACCTGTGAATATCGTCTTTGATAGCTATTAGTTGTGTCTGTGCTTTTTGTGCAAATCAGAGAAGTACATCTTGCCACTGTAGTGTCAACACTTAAATCTGGGGGAGCTCCGAACAGAGTTGTAGGTCTCCCCACAGTTGTACGTCAGCGCCATAGTTGCACTCAGCTGAAGGTTCGGGTTCCAATCTCTGGCTGGAACTGTCTGGCTTCCCGTTGACGTCCGACGAAGCCTGCTCAATGCCGATTGCAATCCATATGAAGTTCCTGCATTGTATCATGCATTATCTCCATAACTAACTCATAGAAGTGCGGCATTGTCAGACGTTCTCGCTGGCTTGTTAGGCGCTGAAAGAGTCCACCCGGCTACCTGATGCAGAACAGTACCCGTTCCTCGCTTCCAGCATGTACGAGTCAAAGTCATATACTCATCGCTCGCAGGCGTGACCATGGAGCAGTCACGGCCGTTTCCAGATTGGACGGGTTACTCTGAGTCTGCTTTGACTATTTTCTGGTATTCCTCTAGATGTTAGTTCGTTTCTGCTTTCATGCGCAATGTTTCTGCCTCATTGTACATCAATGCCATCAGAGATCTCTCCCTGTCGCTGCGCATTTGGTATTGTTCTTTGGGGCTCTCTCCTGTCCTTGAACATGCAGCATTTTTACCGCGCAAGTGGCTCTTCGTTGCGTCACATGGCAGTATCTTTGCAGCAGCCATTTCCCCTTGAAAATAATGGTCGAAGTCACTACCAACCTGAGCTGGCCCTTAGGCCAACTGATTCTTCACTCTTAGTATGCTACCTTGCAGCCTTTGGTACTACCACTTGTCTGCGCGTCAACATATGTCGTATATGCGCTTCTTCTTTTGTGCTCGCGCTCGTACTAGGTGATAGGAAATGAGTGCAGACTATCTTCAGACTTTTCCAGCAGCGCTGTTGAGGGCGGATAGACTTGCTCAGCGTGATTGCAACTACCTAGCGTGTGGCGGACGTCCCAGGGCTACCGGTAACACAGAAATAGGGATGGATGTAGAAACAGCTTGTCGTAAACTGGAGACAACCGGGCGTTTCTTGATCAGCTGTATAATTTCGCAGCTGACATTTTCGACGTGACGACTTAGTGGGGATATTAGGAAAGGTTCAAAGCTTGCGTATGGACGAAATGAGTTTCCATTTTCGAGTGATATATGAAGCCCTAGCTCGTGCTGGGACTCACGGTTCTCAATGTGGAGTGTTTGTACACTTCTTACACTTAAGTTTTCTGTTTTCGTGAAGAGACTGAACACTGCTAAATCTACCCCTTTATGGACTGTCAACTGGTTTTATTCACACTCCCTCATCCTTCGGCCCATTGAGGACGTGAGAGTGGCGCTGCTTCATGTTGCACCCCTTCGCTCCGGACCACAGTAGTCTATGCTTTGCAAGACAGCCAACAATTTTCCACATAAAATCAAAACACGAACCTGTCGCTCACCAGTCACCGTCTGTAATATATGTACGTTTGTCCTACTCTCTAAGGCCCGAGTCTACAGGAAGACCTGACTCATGTACGTCTGACTTGGAGCGTTTCTTGTGAAATGCAATCGCTTACGGCGACAGCGTACTGCGCATTGCCCCTCGCAATTCTTCTTCCGAATAGTCGTTTCTCATTGTAGCGCAAAAAGTAGTGGCCATCTGCATTGCCTCAAATTTCAATCACTTACTGTAAATCCTGTTGGATAACCGCAACTTCATCGACTGTGGCGGAAAACAGATGTGGTAAACTCGGCGGTATTTTAGTGGGCCGACGTTGTTCCAATTATTGGTTTTGATACCGGGGACTTGTTCCCACCGTTTCCACATGCATTTCCTGCTCATCCGAGGCGTCCGTTGATGCATATCTGAGCTCTCGGGGTGGTATTGTAGATTGGAGACACCGGCACGAAGCGAGTAAAGTTAGAGCAAGAAGCTTTGGAGGGAACTGTTGGGGAAGCTCCAGCGATCGGGACATTTAGGGGCTCAGAGCAGCATATGGCCTCGGCAAGCGTGGGGCCTGTCGGTGCTGGGAGTACAAGCATGCTGGGGGTAGCCCCTACTAAGGCTGGAAGTAGTGGTGTGGAGTCGCTTCCTAAGGAAATGCATGATATGAAGATTCGGGATGACAAGGTCGACCACAGCGATGATAAGGTATGTTCGGTAGTCAATTTTGGGGGTGCAAAATTATGCAGATTTTATTCTGCGTAGGTCCCCGCACAGACCTTGTAACTCGCACCTCATATGATTGTGATATGCGGTTTCTGAGCAGGAGATTGAAGCCACTGTGGTAGACGGGAACGGGACGGAGACTGGACACATTATTGCCACCACCATAGGTGGTCGCAATGGCCAGCCTAAGCAGGTTTGACTCAGAGACATAATTGTGCTTCCCAATTGCGGATTTGCGAAAGAAATCTGCATTTGTAAATATACTTGCTAGGTCCTCAAACCTGCTAAGATTAGTGTTGGACAAATACAATCGCTAGTGCAAAGAAGAGATAAAGGAAAGTGATTATTTAGTGCTGGAACTCGTTTGCATCATTTGAAATTATTTTGGTTGATACTCTGATGGATATAGTTCACACGTTGTACAATTTGAAATCAACGACCAATGCTACTTACAATCGAGTATTGAGTTCCCCCTGGTTTAGATGCTAAAGGGTGACAGTCGGATCTGTCTTACAGACTATAAGCTATTCCGCGGAGCGGGTGGTGGGCACAGGGTCATTCGGAATTGTTTTCCAGGTATGGTAGTTCCACTCGGCAGGACTTGGAAATCTATACGCAGCGCACATTAGGAGGAATTAATTTTGAATCTGTGCAGCTATTAGATTGTCCGAGAGTTCATTTTCCTGGTAAATGTTTGAACCTGAAGAGACTCCACGTTGCGTCTTTGCAGGCGAAATGTATAGAGACAGGGGAAACTGTGGCCATCAAGAAGGTTTTGCAGGATAAGCGGTACAAGAATCGAGAATTGCAGATAATGCGCCTTCTCGATCACCCTAACATTGTGGCGTTGAAGCACTGCTTTTTTTCTACGACAGACAAGGATGAATTGTATCTCAATTTGGTCCTGGAGTACGTGCCAGAGACAGTTTACCGTATTGCCAAACACTACAATCGGATGAATCAGCGGATGCCTTTGGTTTATGTTAAACTCTACACATACCAGGTCAGCGAAATGTTTATACCACCTGAATTTTACCATCTATGTCCATAGATGTGGGAGCACAAGGGCCCAAATTTAGTTGTTTCTAATCATGGCATGCTTCTTCATCTATTTGCACAAGCTTTCTTCTTGTTGTCGTAGCCCTATGAAATGGACCTAATGCTTCTGTGATGCTTGTAGATATGCCGCTCGCTCGCTTACATCCACAGTGGCATTGGTGTATGCCATCGGGATATTAAACCTCAAAACCTTTTGGTAAGACGTGTTTGTTATCATTGTCGACAAATAAGCTCATTATTTTAATGGAGCAAGCAAGAAAATCGTTGAGGAAGGTTGGATTTAAAGTGGAGTCATTTTCTATGCAGGTCAATCCCCACACCCATCAGCTCAAGCTTTGCGACTTTGGGAGCGCCAAAGTTCTGGTACCCATTCTCAATTTTACTTTTGAAAGTCCTTTACCTTATCTTCAGATTTGTATTCCTCTTTGCGACTGTTACAACTCAGCTCTCTAGGGCTCTGAGCTCAGCACGTCAGATTACTGAAAGTTAGGCTATATTTCCGCAGGTGAAAGGGGAACCCAATATTTCTTACATATGTTCTCGATACTACAGAGCTCCAGAGCTCATTTTCGGTGCCACTGAGTACACGACGGCTATCGACATATGGTCGATGGGCTGTGTTATGGCTGAACTGCTTTTGGGGCAGGTGCGTTTCTGCTGTGTGATATGCTTGCATCGCTTAATCTATCATGACGATAATCTAGAATGACAGCAACACGCTGTTTCCTTGACGTGATCTACAGTTTATATTGAGTGTCTCTTCCTTTTGTCTACGTGCAGCCTCTATTTCCGGGAGAAAGCGGTGTCGATCAATTGGTGGAGATTATCAAGGTTAGTTCGATCCAGTTCATAAGTGATGAATGCTTTCTTGATCTAAGAATGGGCTTTACCTCTGATCTCATCCTTACTGAAGGTCTCGACTCTTAACACGTTCGTTCCAGTTCTTGCTTGTCCTCTCAACTCGTGTTGCTGCCTTGGATCAGGTCCTTGGAACGCCCACTCGTGAGGAGATAAAGTGCATGAATCCAAATTACACTGAATTCAAATTCCCTCAAATCAAAGCCCACCCCTGGCACAAGGTATGCATACGTTAATAGTTTCTAATTCGCTTTGAAGTGCTGATTCTACTTGATGATATGTAGCTGGTTCCAATTTTTCTTTCTGTCTGGAGCTGGAAGTTTGAATTGTACCAAAATTCTCCCAAGCTGGAATGGAGGGTTGGAAGCTGGAATGTAGACACGTTCTTACTACTCATTTCGCTGGAAGAAAATATCTTCAATGTTTACCGATCACGCAAGTTAATTGGTTTTTGGACATTTGACAGGTGTTCCACAAGAGAATGCCACCAGAGGCTGTGGACCTAGTATCGAGGCTGTTGCAATATTCGCCAAATCTACGATGCACCGCTGTAAGTCAATGAACAGAAAAAGTACACTACTTCATTTAAGGAACCCTTACTCTGAACAGTTTAGAGTAGTTATGTTACACTCTTTTTTGGATTAGAGGCCTGATCTTGAAGCTTTTGACGTGCAGTTGGAGGCTTGTGTGCACCCGTTCTTTGACGAACTCAGGGACCCTAACTGTCGCCTGCCCAATGGCCGGCCGTTACCCCCTCTGTTTAACTTCAAACCCCAAGGTTAGATTGGGATTTTTATGTTGGATAGTCGATGAATTGCGTCACTTTTTTTACCTGTATATGTTTGTTCCTCTATACACCTACACTATAATAACTTTCCCACATGTCATGTGCAGAGTTGAAAGGTGCCACGCCTGATATCTTGCAACGCTTAATACCCGAACATGCGAGGAAGCAGAATCCGATGTTGTCACTGTAGAAGAGTTGTGTTGGTCAATCTTGTCTCTTTAACTGTTCGTAGCATTTGCTTAAGCGGTGACTTTCATTTTCTCTCATTGGAACGGTCGAGTTCTTGTTGGAGATAACCCAGCTATTACTGCAAGTGGGCTGGTTTAGGGTGCCCAGCCATTGTATACTTCCAATCCAGTGCCTCTTTAAGCAGATGTTTTCGTTATCTTGTGGAAGCGTGAGAAGTGGGTGCCAAATGTCGGCTCCAAGAACTGGCTATGTGCAAGGATATTACTTGAGAGAGCACAAAGGTGCCCGTTCTTGAAAACGGTTGGCACTGGAAGTTGCCTCGGACTGCTGAAGAGGATTTACATGCTTTCGCGGCTGCTACATAAAGATTGGTCTGGCTGCTGAAAGTTTTCCGTTTAGAAGATGGGTCATGGAAAGGGTTTGTTCTCTGGGCCAGCCATATTGATAATTTTCTTGCCTAGGGTGGAACCGGGCATGAGGGTAAAGATACTTCAGGTGCGTCGGTTTTCAACGGTAGCGTAATATTGATGCAACTTACTATGAACGCTTAATTTTAAACCTAGAGGGCCAAATTTGTTTCTTTGTCGTGTGTTTGGGCACTCCCACTGCTCAAGTTGTATGCATTTCACCTCCAACTGGCAGGCTAGACCGCGCTCTCTGTGTCGGTTCTCCTTGTTTTGGGTAGCCTAGCTTCCTCTGTACTACTTTGTGGCTGGAGTCTAGTCTTGCTGCCAGTCTGACTAATTGTAAAATCTCAGGCCATTCCATGCAACTGTAACCTTAAATGTTGAGTTTCATGTGAGGTTAAGCTTTGAAGCGACCTTACTTATAAAGTCTCATGAATTTTTGATGACTTTAGTAACCTGCGCACTCAAGTTGGGATTTTGCATCTGAGTGCCGCAGCATGAGCATAGACACATTTTGAGGGATGAAGGGATAGTTGAGACCGCTCGTCCTAAGGTATGGAAGCTATGTCAATCTTCAAAAAATTTGGTTGCGGTTTGGCTCCTCTATGAAACGGACTCTGCTCTTCCGTGTGCGCACTAAATTATCATATTAATGTGTGGTTCATCGTTTTCATGTGATCAATCTCTAGTATACATATCGGTCTCCAACCAATTCTCTACTTCATATTTCTTTGCACTCCCACTTGCATTATTCGCAGGGAACTCCATTTTCTTCGATGGCGTCAAGTTTAGTCGCAATAGTCCGTCACCTGCAGTAGCAAGTTAGCAGGTGATTTTGCCATGAGGGTCCTAGAGTGGAATGTTGACGAGATCTGACATGTTTCCTCGTCGAAGGAAGTGGCCCACGAACTAGAGGAAGCTCTTCCTCAACGTCGTTCCTGGGTAGAGCTACTTGACTGGCTTGATATCTGTGGGTTCTGGTCGGGTCATTTGGCTTGTGTGGAAACATCGAGTTTGGCGGTTAAGTGTAGCTGTCGAAGAAGAAATTCTAAATGTTTTGCAGGCATGTCAGATATTGAAAGGGAAGGAAATCTTTTGGTTGCGAACGTTTAGTCAAAAGGAATCGCCTATGACCATGGTGGTCTTCCCAATTATCTCTCTTGAAATACCAGACGTGCCCTGTCCATAAGCATCTTCGTTCCCAAAGAATTTCATGGGCCGAATGTTCATTTCCTTGGCACCGCGGCGTTCAGTAATAAACCTTCATAATGAGCACGAGCATGACTGGTATAATCTGAAATCAACCTGCGCAAGTAATCCGATAGAGTGAAGAACCAGACGCTAAGCTATTTTCCACGAATACTGACATACCAAACATCTGTGGCGAAACAGTCGAGGAGAAGCAGTTCGGCATCATCAATAGGAATCACTTGTCAGAGGTGATTTGCACTGTCCGATCAACTGCACAATGTACAGAAGCGGTGTGCAAAGAGCAAAAGTCGTATCCATCCATTAGCGTTGTTCAATGCGAACTCCTAAATTGATGGTGTGCAGTTTGTAAGGGAAAAAGGGACCCACACCAGTCATTTGAGAGCGGATACAAAGAATATTCACAAGGATCGTGCTTCCACGTACCTAATGGTGTGATTAGCGAAGTTTGTGCTCCCCCATAACTCCCTAGTACGTGGTTCATCACCCCAAATTTAATTCCGAAAGAAAATCAAGTACAATAGCACTAAAGTAGTGATTCAAAATCAAAGTAGCAAATTACTATCTGCCCCTCGAATTGTTCCTCATCTACGGCAGTTGCTCCGCATAAGTATGAAATACAAATAGACAATTTTCAAGGGCGAATGCGCCGCAGTGTTCTCGACTTTTTGGTGCAAGGACTGTAAACGCTTCTCTAGGAAGGTTTAGACAAAATCAACATAGTTCGGTAGTCCTTATGATAACTTTTGAAAATCAACTTCGTTGCCTTCTTCACTGTCGATTATCTTTAACCAAAGTCTGAATCATTTTGCCGTCATCTGACCACCTTGGAAAGGTTCTTGTGATCTTCGACATCGACGAAACACAAACTTTGATGAATGATCTCCATTCGAGATTACTTCGAGAATAGTGAACCTGATATAGTCTGTCATGAGTTTAAAGTTACCACGTACGACGCAAATTGGTCGCATTTAGTTGAGTTCAAGCTCAAATAGCAATATGGGGTGAACCCATTCTTATATCCACGTGAAATTGTTTTCTTCGCAGGTTCGAACTCAGCTTTTGATAAGATGTAAATTTCTTCCATATGGCATCATTCAAATGGGAAGTGAATAAGTAAAGTTGAAAACAAGAAAGAGTTGGATGAAAATTTGAACCAGGAAGCATCTCCAAGAAGGTACACAAGCAGAGATACCACAGGAGTTTCGTATGTCTCTTCGTAATTTCATGACAATTCTCAGTAGGTGGTGCTTCGCCTTCCCCAGGCCATGTTGGAGCCTTGATGATGTGGAGACTGGCGTTCTAGCTCATCAGAACTTATTGTTTGACACGCCTTTTGACACCATAGTAATCTTTGCAATACTGTAGCTCTTCCTCCCTGCCATTTTCCTATCTCAATGCAATGATGAGCTACGGCAGTAATGGACCTCATTGCAGCGGAGATTAGCTGTTTCATGCTTGTGGAAGTCTTAACAGCAACACTGAATAAAGCTGGCGCACATTATCTGAATACTGTACATGCTACCATAATTTGCCAACTTCACGATTAGATACAGATTTCCCGACACTGTCCTGACATGATCTGGTCGCCCTCTTCAGCGGAGACCTTCACTGACTGGACTTCCTAAAATTTGAAAGCCCGATGTGCTCTATCCAAATTTGTTTCATTCCAGAAACTGGAAGTACTACATGTAAGCGGTTGTCCGCTAGATCAAGTAAACAGGAAACTGTGAAGTGTTTGCAACACACCTAAACACCTCAAGTATTCTGTGGTCGACGATGTCCATCCACCCACGGCCGCTACCGCTTTTTGGAGAAACTCTTTCTGCAAGGGCAGCTTGCATATACTGGCAGTCTACTGACATCGAAGTTTGTGTATATTTAGTAGTGGACCTTTGGACAATGCAATGTATTCTGCAAATAACCATTGATTTAGTAGGTTTGTCAAAGACATCATCCTTTACTTTATCACGATGAAATGTCGAGAGGTTTCGCAACCCGCCGCAAAACCTTCTGCCACCATACAGCTACTGGCTGTACCTTCAGGTAGCATCATAGTCAAATTCATAATGGATTAACTTGTTAAACTATCCCTCCTCGGCTACCCCAAGAAAATTTCTTCCTTTCTTCGACCGAGGAGTGCTCAAACAACGCGCAATCCTCGCATAACTTGGCATCATTTGCCGATCATTTCACTTTCGATGAACGAAAATAAGCGGAAAACACCTACAGTAGAGCTTTTAAGGTAGGTCACGAACATTCGTGACCACAGAAGGCGGGATGGTGAGCACCAGGGCTCACTTGCGAACGCGGCTTTACATTTCAAGTGCATCCGGGGTCGGCGTGACAAAAGAAACGCGGATTGGCCAGCTATGCAATACCTACTTGGAGTTATTGACCAAAGAACGCCAACTGGCTGTTCTCTCTGTTACGTACAAAGCTGCGAGCCCATGTGCTGGGCAAGAAGCAACTATCAGTCAGGCTGCGCTTGGCGTGCCGCAATGAAAGAGCTCTATTCCTCGCATTTCCTGCAGATCCATGAGAGAGTTGGTAACAGTTTCTTGGCATGGAAGTCCATGGAACATTACCACGTGCGGACATTCGTAATCACGGCTGCAATGTACACTTTGCGATCAAAGACAGCCCCGCCTCGTAGGAAACAAATACTCTTCCGTACAATTGTACATCTGTCCTACTGCGGTATGGAATTTGACAGGAGAAAGCCTGAGGAAGTTCGAAAGTCGAACTCAATTCGACTGTCAAAGTCGAAGGAGCGTTAGATGTCATGCCATTCTCAGGACAAGTAAATTATACAGCTGTTTAGAGGTTTCCCATAGCTGGGAGTCCTAAAGAACATTGTACTATTCAACCAGAGAAAATCCAGGTTGTAGCAGGCGATTTCACCATACCATAATATACCGTAAACACTCTGCTCCAAACCAACACCAGTGATTCAGCACTGCATGGACCATAAGATTATGTGTGGACGAAGACATGGTCGACAACTGACTGACAAATGACTGTCAACTTTCCAGTAGACGACTAGTCCATTACTAGTTATACATGTGGCCCTAAACGTCAATATGAAGACAATGATGCACGGGGGAATAGATAGAGAACAGTGAGATATCATGGAGGAAATGTGTTTCCGTTCTTTACATATCCGGTCCATATTTTCACATGTAAATAAATCCTGGGGAGATATTGGCCCCAATAATTTTCAAGTAAAGGGCAAAGGCCTAGAGTCTTTGCACTTTAAGTGGTTCGTAGCGGGCCTACACTACGTTCTATCTTGCCTGCGAGAAATTTCACCGTCAGAAGTACCTTCCCAATGAGAAAGGCAAAGCTGCTGACAATCGTTCTCTCAATCTTTCTTTCAAACAGAAGACCCGAAGGCTTTTGCCAATAGGCAAGCATACACTAATTGCGGCCCGCCTGGTGATTAATGTGGTTAAGAGCTGGTGGCAGAACAACTCATCTGTCCCGCTCGACTCAGCTCTGTACAAATTGCCGCAGCCCCTAGTTGTTGGTATTCTCCATGATGTTCCAAGGACATAATACAAGATCTAATTTCAAAATTGTTTTCCTTCAAAAGTTACAAAATGCCAGATGTCTACACTTTCTTCGCTCTAATGGCTTCGTCTTCATCCATCCTTCCGGTGACAATGGTCCGGCTCCAACCTACGTCTACATCCAGCCCAGAACCAAAGATACACAAGTGTATTCCCCGTCTATACTTTCGAGGGTTATGATTTTCATCTAGTGAACCATCTGCAAAAACGATGTTTTAACGTCAGAAAGAATTCTTCCAGGTATTCAAGCGGGCAAAGATAAAGCTACCACACTTCGGGAACGCATATCTAACATGTTCGACTAAGAATTCTATTTTCTGTTCATGAATCAGGCCTATACAACTGCATCGATGAAAGGTACATCTGTTACCTGATATAGTCGGCTCCAAAGACTCTTCGTTCAGTGTAACATACGTAGATGAATGATGCGCTATGAGAGCTGAATCGACGACCCCACTAGAAGAATGAAAAGTAAAGAAACAAATACGGCTTGAACGGCCACTCATCATCAATTTCACATATTACGCATGAATCGAATGATGCATCTTCAGTCGCCTCTGCAGGGCAATCCGCTAATGACAGGCCTCTTGCAAGAGGAGAACTGTGGATGACTGTCTATTTATACTGAGGTCATAGGCAACTCAGAACCCGGATTATCCCTTGGTTGTTGTATCTCTTGCATTGCCCTGTGAAATGCTGAGCTAATTTCGGCATCAGCTGTTCCTTGAACCCCCGTTTGCGGCAGGCTTGTTAACTGGTCTCTGTAGTAAAAAAAACCCACGAGTAAGACATACGCTTCTAATGACCTTAGAAATACTGAAATATACCGACAGGAAATAAACCACCCTCAGGCCGGAAGTATAGGAAACTTACATTTGATAAGGGTGTCCGTAAGAATCGACCTTTTCTCCAGAGACATCAGAAAACTGTTCGGTGGGAACATCCACAAAAGCTCTATCGCTGTTACCGTAAGATACGTTGCTTTGCACAAACAGACCTGATCAGCATAAGACAAGTTCGAGAACGTCAGTACCCGGTCGGAGAGGACGAGGCGGATTCCCATGCTACATCAATAATTATAGAACTAATACAAGGATATCCAAAGGACCACGAGACCGAACTCGACCAAGAACCGTGTCGATAGGAACTAACCTTGGAAGACCATCAGGACACCGAAACCGAGGGTTAGCGCAAGAGCGATGAACGGAGCGCCCCCAGAATTCTGAGGGTTTTGCGCCCTAGCCTTTCTCCTAGCCTGAGCCTGTTTCTGCCTCTTCTTCGCAGCTACAAGACGTTGAGCAGCGAGACTGGCAGAGTCCAAAGACGCCGACCTGCCGGGATGTCTTGGAGGCTTTGGAGGTTTTGGGGGCTTCTTACAGTTGATCTGGGGAGCACTATTGCTATTGGCAACAGAGGGAGGACTAATCGGGTCGGACTCTCTTTGGCACCAAACGGGCCCGTCAGGGCGGTAATGAGCCAAAGGTAGGGCATCAGACCTCGACTGAGGGTCCCTCGCCTCAAAAATCCCTCTCTTCGGGGTCTCCCTGCAACCATTCGGCGCTTTCGTCTTCCCAACGCCAGGGGCCGACTTGTACTCTGCTTGTTTAATTGTCTCGCGTTCGAGTTCAATCTTCGCGTTCAACGCGGTTGTTGAGGAGTCCGATGCCTTACAGGAATGCATAAGAGAATGCAAACCATCCAACACAGAATGTTTGCCATCCCCAGACAAAAGCCCGCCACACGTCTGCTTGACGCCTGAGATCATAGCTCGAAATTGACCGAGAAGCGAAAAACATCCATCGTCGCCATACAAATCATGATTACCTCCTGCTTGATTGGAGCCCTTACCTGTACTACTTTCTTTCCTTGAATCATCTAGGCCGTGAAAGGACACTCTCACCTCCTTCACCCCGTTCGAAGAATCCAGCGATTCCATCGTTATATAAGAAACATCTTTCCTCAAACCATCGGGGTAAGTCGTCAGTGAACGAGACTCACCACTTTCGCTATTACTGTCAAGAAACTTCGACAGTCCACACAGGGAAAACTCCAATTTCCTAGCTTCCGAGGACGCGTCCTTAGATCCCATCTGTTGACTCCCGAACATGGAACCACAAGTCTCTAAGCCATCTTTCCTTTCCACAAGCTTGAAACAGTACTCCTGCCTGGCAGAGTCGTCGAGAGAAATAGAATGCCACTCCGGGTCTGCTTGAGGCGGCATAACCGAGTGTCTTTGACCGCCACACACAGTCTTCTTCGAAGCATCATATGCCTCAAGGCCAAGAAGCTGGGGCGCCAGAACTCCAAGATAATCGAGTGATCCCATCTCCTGCTCCGGTATACTAGAATTCAAAAATGAAATTTAAGGTACCACAATTGGTACTAGTACCTCATTCAATTGCACTTCGGGGTGTTCGGACTAGTTCATTAAATCGACCTGAACTCTCTCTCGTGCTCATGGACGACCATCATTAAAAGTATAAAGATCATAAATTTAATGCAAATGTTGGGGGAAGTTATCTATTGATCTAACCTCACGGGTAACGAACAGAGGCCAAGAAATTTGACATTTCGGATAAAGGTGCTTGAGTTCACGGACGTGGGGGAAAAGCACACATCTTGAGTGAGAAATGCCGATTGCGGACGAGAATCGGAACGCGGAGAGACCAACATAGATAGAAAACCAGGAGTATACACTCGCCTGAAGATGCTGGAGCCAAAAATTTCGACCTAAGACTACGAGAAATCTCACAACAATGCGATGACTGGGAGACTGCACAGACACCAAAAATCGCCTCTAAGGACAGATGCAAGAACGAAGCGCCGGTATGTCGAAGAGACGAAGGACAAGTTCGGACTGGTAGAAGAACAAGGAGAACGATTGGCGACGTCCACACTGAACGCCTTACTGTGGCTTGTGTGATAGGGAGAGAAAGAGAGAGAGAAGACAGAGACGAGATGTGTCGATGAGAAGCAGCGGGGGGAGTTGGGGAGGGAGCCCATCCAAGATGATATTGGACAATCAGACTGTTCGCTTCTGGACTAGCTGATCTTATAGATGATTCGAAGATAGGATGATGCTGCTATATGATCATGCTACTCGGCTCAAATCTCTTCTCCTTCTCTGTTCCTCTCACTCTCTTGCTGAAGCTCAGAGGGACTCGTTGTTAATATTCAGGAACTGACTGATCAATCAATCGACGATGCAGCTCCAAAATATGGACTCGCTCACTCCGCGAAAAGACGGATCTCCTGCTCCTCCTCAGCGTTCATCCATCCCATAACACGATCTTCCCGTCCGTCCAGCCCGCGGCATTTTGCACTCCGTCCCAGTTTATTCTCTCCTTCCATTTCCCGAACCCTTTTTCACGCCGTCCCCTCCTTCTGGCCCGGCCCCACTCCAACGCGTCGCTAATTCTTCTCGTTCGATCCATGCACCCTAAGGCCGTTTGTTTACCCCATCACGGGTGCGGGTCGAGCCGTTGGCCATCGCGGGCCAACGCCACGCGCCTACCAATTAGACTCACCGGACATCTCCTGCGGACACGTGTTTCTCTCCGTACACTGTTAATTCACAGACCACCCCTTCGCTGACTTCCGGTTTTCGTTCACTACAGCCGCGAAGTGGAGTGGCCGCTGCTTATCCCGAATGGAAATCCCGGAATAGCTGTTTTTCCTACCAACTCAAGTTTAGGAAAACCAAACTTTGTCCCCTCGGCAAATTAAAGGTGAATAATGAGGAATCTCGTCCACCACCTCCAATCTGACGGCCAACTAACTATGGTTAAGTAACCGTACGGTCTTATCCAGGGACCGGGACCAAAGTTAACCAAGGTTTCACCAAGTTCCAAGCTTCGTTGGTCCGTTAATCCGTCTTTCCGTAACTGTCTGTAACTCATACAGCTACAGTAGAGTAATCAGATCTCAAGAGGATCGGAGAATATCCTCTATCCTAAGTACTACTGTAAACTGGACATCAGACTCTCGGGGCCGACAACCGCGTCGTTATCCAGCTGGAAAAGCTCTTCGCAAGAAACAGCCACGAAAGACAACCAAGGTCTGTTTGCCTACACCAGGGTAAACAGACGATACGGAGTGTACGTATCGTCTGTTTCTATTCTTGGACTGCAATTCATTCACCGCCTCGGCCAGTTTCTTCCGTTGTCTGTTGACCGATGGATTCTCTCGATCCGGTCCTCCCCAAATCTGTCGTTGTTTTTATCATTTAGCCGTGCTTAACTAGGCATCTCGACAAATGCAAGTAGCAAGACTCATTTCGATCAAATTTGCATCAGATTCCGTCTCTCCATCGAAGACGCAGAACTCTTCGTGGATTGCAAACAGCCACCCCTACTTTTCTGCACACTTGAACTCAAAGCGAGAACTCTTTCCGTAGTTTAGGACTTTTGTTACTTGAGATTCTGCTCTTGTCCAATTCAAACGACAAGAAGAGAATTTTCGTCCATACAGATGGCGTGCCCGTGCCGATTGAGGAAAATATTATTACGGCACAAAGGGGTATAGGATCGATTTGATTAAAAGTTGTGCTTCTCATCGCAGTACTTCAGTGCTGAACTTGAAACTTGCAAACTCCACTCGAAACAAAATAACTATTTTGCCTTTCAGCTCTTTCAGGAATCAGACATCGACTAAAAATAAGCTTCTGAATCCTCCTTTTATCTAGAAATCTGCCACTACGCATATTATGGACGAGGAGAACTTTATGATATTTCAAACATGAGCTGATCCATTTTGCGTGGAACTAAGTTCACGCGTAAGTAGCAGCTTGAACCAAAAATAACTCGCAAGTAACGTGGAGGTTGATGCCCAAGAATGTGTCTCAACAGATTATATTGAGGCGGGTCCTGCGTTTTACAGATGTTGAGGTACTAGTTATTTAGGTTTTGAAGCATTGGGTCTTTGTGTCGATCCACGAGATATTTCACTCGACCAACTAAAGATATGATGAACCTCTGGGGTACTTCAACTTTTGTAGTTTTAGACTCACTTCCAACATGAACTCGAGCGTCAGGAGAAGCTTAAACCAAAACTCACCGGCGAGAAACTTGGAGATCGGTGCCCAAAGAATATCTCCACATCTTAAGTTGAGAGGGTTTGTTGAGGTGTGAACCTACAAATATCCCAGTCGACCAAAATAAGACGAGATAAACCCATTGGGTGGGATAACATCAACATATCTAGCCGAATCGACTTAAATAGAACGCACCTTTTACATGAACTGAACCAGATGAGATGAGTGGAACTAGAACCTACAGGTACGGAGCAGCTTGAACCAAATCTCAGTCCCAAGCGGCTCGGAATTTCATTTCGGTGCGTACCAAATCTCCTGGACTTTTTTTGGGTATTTCAAATATCGAACGATCTACATGAGCTGAATTGAACTTGCTTGCGAGCAAGTTGGAGATCGTGTCTAAAATCTCTCTCTTGTTATTGTTGTTGTTCTTGTCTTTCTTAGTTAGTCAGTGGCGAACATCAAATGATAGAGGAGGTAAAATTAGACTCATTTGCAATAAAACTCAGATCTGGTCCAAAAAGATCGACAGAACTCTCTTTAGATTGATCAAAGAGCGACTCGCCCACTGTACAGGGTTAAATGGAACTTCTTGTAAGCAACTTGAAGGGGTTCTTTTAAAATTCTATTGCAAGTTTTCCTTCTCCTTTGAGGTAGAATACAAGAAGAAAATGCGGGGAAGCTGTCCACGATAAAAAGCCAAATCAGAGGAGTCAACATCCTTGAAATGAAACCGCAACAAAGTTTGAGAAAGGCTCCATTACAACCGCATCCGTTTTGGAGTTGTTGTCAGAAAGTCGAGCACAGCGTGTGATTAGCAAGAGGAAACACTTCATCAACCATGTTAGCCTGGAGGTCATCGTCGTGAAGTTCGTGTAGTTGGAATCTGATACGATTCCTTGACCAACTGGGGGAGACAAGGTAACCATGTCGGTCTCATGCAGTATTAATACAGAAGAATTTCCGTATCCTTGCACAAATTGAGGGCGAGGTGTTCAGTCAAGGTCACTCCTCTCTGAGTAGATTCTAATTACCTCCACTCTCATTCAGAAATTGACTCAAGTTATTTATCATGTTACATTTTTTTTTCAATCTCGTCTAACAATATTGTCAACTATTTTTGAAGTCACAACCTTTTTGATTTGGATGATCAGTCTCACTTGCAAGAAAGTTTCGTAGATTCTAAAGTTCCTATTACATCATACTTTGAAGAAATGTTTCCTCTGAAGAAAATTGCGTAGATGATTTCTTAAAACTCCAGGGCATTACAGCACTGAAGACCACTTTACAGTCCGCATTGATTCTTCTATTCTCAGACGACGTATCCTGCTTTTCAAAGGGAAATCCACCAACTTTTGAGCCGTATGCACAGATGTATCAACGATGACATTCACTTACTGTTTATCTAAAATGAGGACCTTGTTGCTCACAAGTACTTTTGCTGGAAGGAAATAGTGCTGGTCTACCGCAAGTTAGTTTCAAGGTCGTAGTCAAGCAGTCCAGTCAGATCAATCAGATTCGAATGCATTGAACCCAACAGATGTGATTAGGGAGGACGGACCTAACCTAATCAAGGTCGTGGTGACGGGAGTGGAGAGTCAGGGCGGGCAAGGCATGACCGACAGGTGAGCTGCCCTTCCTCGTGTGGATGGACATGGCTACCAACGATTCACCTCAATAATAGGAGGTCGGTTTCCATGATGACACATGATTAATCAGAACCTTAATCTTATTACTGTGTTCAGGCAGTTTCTCCCATCGCGAGCGTGGCGTCCATTCTTTCGTCAGGAGGTTTATCCCCTTGATAGCGGGTTTGATGGGTTGGCAAAGCACGTATTGAAACGTCCCCAACTACGTCGCAATTCATGGACCAGGAATTGAGTAACTGAAAAATAACTATGTCAACGTGCTGATAGTCTTGCATTCTTCATGGACAGGATGGACTGACCGTTCATACAGTAAGATAAATCCCTTACTGATGAAAAAGTTGTTTAAGCATTCAAAGGATCTCCAAATTAGGGGTAGTTACCATTAAATGGGTTGAAAACTGGTCATCGCCCACGCAAGGACATTATCGAAATTACAAATATAAATGGACCAAAGTGAATACTGTACAAGAATTCGTTTATCGTGATCAAACACAAACCTCGTCTCTTGTGTGACTTCAATTTTGGCTTGCCAATTCCAGTCTCCATATGTCTGAAAGGTCTACCATAATGAGTGTTCTAATGAGTGTCAATGGTCTAAATTATCGTGTTTCTTGTCACTAGGATTAGAAAGATACGATACTTCTGTGATAGAGTAAGCATTCAACATTAAAATTTCCATGTAAATTCACGTAGTCAATATGAGGGACTAGCAAAACGTGGTTAGATTACAGTTAGATTACAGTACGTCCTTTCGTTCCGGGTTTCTTTCTGTTGGTTGGTGGTCGACGACATATGGAGTGTTCAGCGAACAAAGACTGTAATTGCGGTCATCGTCATAACTTTCACTTGCAACTCTTGAAGGCAAGCTATCATCAGAGTGAGTCGTAGGAAAGAGTTCGGTTTTATTGCTGAAGGCATGAGAAATCATATCCTCTGGATATACTTAGGTAGTGCAGGCAGACAAGATATGCTCTTATGCTTTCTTTCTTAATTACATCGCTTTCCTCACCTAGCAAATGGCCCAATGCATGCCTTTACTTACTTGTTGGAACATATATATGGTTCAAGATGGCTGCTTGTTGCCATACTCCGATTGAGAAAAATAAGTTAGCTTATACATTGGACTCGTGGTGGCTTTGAAGGGCTACAACTGGTTAACTCTAGCCCTCCTTTACTAGTTCTTAGACTCTAGTAACCTGTATGATATATGTGGCAATTTCCACGACCTGAGCGTCGTCCATTTTAATGAGTTCCTCGCGCTTTTCCACACGTCTTCGGGTTGCCTACTTCCTATCCAAGCTTGTCCAGGACCTACCTGATGCGATTCACCATGAATTTTGAGTGGCATGTCAAAGACGGATTAAACTACTACTAATTCAAGCAAAGGATGCTTGGAAACCATAGCACGAACATGATTGATTCGGATGTGAAGCATATTGTTCGGTGGTCATATACTTATATACATACACACTTAGAGTGTATTATATGCACTCTTGGAGCTTTTCAAGTTGTATGTTCGAAAATGAGTAAAAAGGCGACCACATAGAATACATGAAGGATGGGAAGACCCCATCAAGCCGTACAAGGGAGAGACAAGCGAGGTAGAATGGGGCTAGCGTCCACGATTCCTGATTGAACTAAAATTTCCCACCCGGTATTCGTTCAGAATGCGACAATAACTGCAATGATATACTCTCCACGAGGTGAAGGGTAGTCACTACCAGATGGAGACAAAAGAGAACCAGTCACACAAAATAATAATGAGAACTTCCATATATGCACATAGCCGACGAGATAAGACGATACTAAAGAGACAAATCTGGAATACAAATCTTGCTACGTCTCATTAGTAGACCCAGGAAGGACCATATCCATAACATAGTCAAGCTCAGGTGCCCAAGATTCTATCTAGCTACAATAGGAGACCATGGAAAGAACTATGGCGGCAGGGACGCTGGATAAGGAGCAATACCACGCAGTAGGCAGGCTTTCCAGTAGAGAACACGATTTGAAGCCTTGGATCCCATAGCAACTTCCAGTCAATGGGTTAACGAAATCTTCACCGCTTAGTGTCCAAAACCATATCAATATGCAACGCCTTGAGATGGATTGGGGGTGGAAGTTGTGGTTTTGTGGTATCCAAAGTTAAGGTTGATGTGATTACTGAAAGTAATAAAAGCAAGTGTGGGCCCTTTTGACTTGGATTCAGTCTCGGCCAATCAGGACTGTGCTGATTGTGCTACCACGGTATGAATGAAATCACACATAAGAAGTTTGTAGACCGATACATCTATTGTTATCCTACTCTACAACCGTAGCTGCAATTGTTCTCAGATGCGTAGATGATGAGGTTAGAGGGGGCTGAATCGATTGGAAGCTGTGTCAATTTACTCGAGCGTTGAAAATACACCTTCGATGCAAAAGAGAGAAATAATTAAGTTGCTGGATGGAAAAGGCATCCAAACAACGGCTAGAAGGAGATGGAGGAAGTGACTAGACGACGTTGTGCTACTTTCTTGCCATTTGCGAACAAGTATTGCTGGAATGGGTACAGGAAATATAAGGGAAATAAGTGGTAAATTTCACCATCGAGTTTGAAAAGAAGAGACGCAAGTGATGTAAGAATTTGAAAGAGAATAGCTGGTCAGGGATTGGTCAAGACCTAGTTGCTGATGCTAGACCATCTTGCCAGTTGCTGTTGCTTGACGAAAGACGGACGCGAAGAAACGTCATAGCAATATGGGGTGGATTACACTCAACAAGGGAATTTAAAGGAGGCATAGACGGTGGGAGAACATATTGCAAAGGATCTAGATGCTGATGAGAGCTTTTCGGGTAGAATTGAGCATCTATAAGCTTTTAAACAGGCTATTTTCTACGAGACTACGTATAGGACGTTGTTTCACGTGACTTTCTGCTTTCTCCATACCTCGTAATTCTGCTTTTGACCAAGTATGTCCGTTTTCAAACAAAAGAAGCTTCTAAGTTTTGACATTTCCTATCATTTGTATGGAATTGGGCTACATTTCCGATTCGAGTCTAAATTTCCTCCTCTAATCTAGAAGTTGAGGAGCCCACAATTTCATGGATATGATCAAGTTATTCGACCCTCAAGAAACGTCCAAAGGAGGTGGGGGGGACAGGAAACGATCGGGATCTAGAACATAGTCGAGACCGAGTTGGACGAAAAACAAAGTTTAGAATTCAAAAATCATTAATTTTAAGTCAAAACATTTGTTTTACTACATACGCAACAGAAAATCATGCACGTTCCGTGACGATCAAAATCCTCGTAAAGAAGTACATGCGATGCAAACAAATCTGTCACGAGCATAAACTCCATTTTAGAGAAAAGCGACCGCGTAGTAAAAACGAAGGATGGGAAGACCCCATCAAGATGCAAACAAATCTGTTACGAGTATAGACTCCATTTTAAACAAAAGCGACCGCGTAGTAAAAACGAAGGATGGGAAGACCCCATCAAGCCGAACAAGGGAGGGACAAAAAAGGTAACATGGGGCTAAGCCCCAATAGAGCTACATGAGAAATCTGCTCTACTGCACCTAAGATATCCGAACTATGCAATCGTACTGTCTACACACAACTGGTGTATCCGATGAAATATCACCTAATGTGATTGCTCTCCAAGGGATTGCACCAGCCACTGCCCTAAGAGAAAAACAGGAGAAACAGGATTGCAAGACGAGGTGGAGAATGCGTGTGGGAGAAAGTAAACGTAGTTGTTGTGTTAATTTCCTTAATATCCCGGGTTGCCAATTCCTGCACTAGATTCTGGAAGGGTTGATTGAAGGGAATGGTAAAAGGTTTATCGCTCCCAGGAGAACTCCACAATATACGTTACCTGACAGCTGTGCCCGAATTGAAGGTGGGACTCGGGTAAACCGCTCAACGACAGCAAACGAAAAGCCTCCATCCTGAACAAACCACAAGAAGCAAAAGCGAGCCAAAGAGCTGTAATGAGAGGTAGAGTGAGACTTTAGCATCTACGAACCGAAAAGTCTTCAGTCACGGGCATTTCCCCATGTGCTCTGTTCATCAGCTAAAATAACAGACCTGAATGTACATAACTGCCGTTTGCTTCGCTGAAAGGAACGCGTTCAGTTATAGAGACGGACCTTTGCTTCTCTGGACGTGTATGCACATTTTAGCTTTTGCTAATTCAGGAATTAGATGTAATTGTGTATATTGTATCATTGAATTTGCTTTTTATTTATGATTCCATACTCCTTACGACGTAGCAGTAGTTGTACATGGTAATATTTCCTTTTTAACTGAAAATCCCTATAGAATGTTTAGAATGAGAAATTGTGTGCAGTTAAATACAAGGATTCGTCATATCCGATTCCGAACCTGCAAGAAGGCAATCTATTTTTTCTAACTTTTGCCTCCACCTGATTGCAGGAGTCCCTTAAGATTTGGACTTCAATGGGTCTCAAAAAAGATCTGTTCCTTTCTCATCTTGGCAATGTTGTGTCGTAGTATCCCTCGAAAAATGCGCTCTCCTTAAAATTTGGCTTCTCCTGTACCTGACAACAAAAAGAGGAGAGTCCTATGTTGAATGCAACCTTTTAACCTTTCAATCACTGTGGCACATGCTCACTTAAATTTTTTTCAGGTCTACTCATCCAGAGTAGGATCACACTACTGAAAGTTAGAGATAAGTAAAAGGCTAAGTTGATGTTGTGAACAGTGAGTGTCGTCTTGTCTGCAACTTAGGTCAGGTTGCCCAGAACTTTGTCGACGTAATGCCCCTCAAATCTTTGCTTGTGTCTGTATGGCATACTTTGGCAGTTGTAAAGATATGATAAACTTTGTTAACAGGTCGATATCTGCTGGTTTCTATCAGACCATGAGTACAGTAACCATGTGCATCACCCAAATCACAGTTGGAATCTTCCTTCTAATGTAAGTCGAATAAATTCTTGAGGTGAACCATGTGGTTTTCTACAGAAGGCTGACAGTGAGGTTAGGGAGTGGAACCAACCCCAAAATGGAAAACGGGGGTGGGGTTTCTACTGCACTGGATAGGTACACTGCTACATCACGTAGGGTGGTACTGTGCATCCATGGATGCATCCTCTACCCATTTCCTGAGAATTTGTAACTCACACTTAAGCCGCCGAAGAATGTGCGAACTACCTGAGCCAGAACCAGCATGTGCAACCAAGTTAGATTCCTCGTCCATTCTGTGCAAGTAGACGACCATCGGAAAGGACATGTGCCAAGCTCTTCTTTCTGCATCTCTCCTCGTGGCCGACTCCAATCTGAGAAGTTCTACGCTACTCTTGTTGGAAACCATGCATTTCTCAAAATAATTCTGATGTTCTCCGCGCAGAAAGCGTGGTCGCTTCCATGTGAGCATCGCGTTACGGTCTAATAAGTCTATTCATGAGCACTCCGCTACTGACGCGAACCGTACAAGGAAAAGCATACTGTAGCATTGTCCGTAGTGCTGAGTGTATGACTTCCCTAGACTATCACCGACTCATATAAAAGATTCGTATTCAAGTTTGAACGCATTTGCTGATATGAGGTTTAATGTGCAAAGGAAGTCCCTTGCGAAATGTTAAGTGTGGCTGTTGGTTCAAAGCATAATATATATACATATGCATATAATCTTTATTTGCTCACAGCACCGGAAAATACATATATGTAATACTTTGCTTTTTCGGTGAAATTTGGCTCTCATGCAAGATGGACTGGAAATGTGGAGAGGTATGGATGGGACAAGGTTAGAGGAAAAGGACTAGACGTATCCTTACATAGCATTGGTTCGCAAGAGTAGTTATACAATGCGAAGCCACATAGTTGGTGATGTAACCTGTCCTCCAGTAGAAATGCTTTCATGGATCACAGGTGAGTGCCTTATTGAGTTCTACCTCCTTTGATCGTCTGACTTCTACAAATAGAAGCAAAGAAGACTACTTTACAAGTGTGATCATCTGAATTCCCTCCGACTATTCTCTCTGAGTTTTAAGATTTTTAGTAATTCACATCTTCAATTTATGACTATGCTACATGATCTGAGTTTGATTTCAGTGGTTTTTGGGACAAAAGAAATTTTACACTAAACTTTGAACTCCTACATACAGTAGTAAGTCTGAAAGTTAGGTTCGTAAATCCAAGCAACAGGCATCCAGCCGGCTTATCGTACATGAAGGTGTATTCGGATTGAGAGATTAATACGTACAACCGTATCATGTTCTACTCTTGTAGGAAAGACTGATCAGCGTTGCGTTATATTTGGATACGAAGCCACAATGCAAGTTTCGCTTACATTACAGCCTCGCATGACTTAACAGAGCTGGTATGTATGTGATTTTGACGGTTGTAAAGAACAAGTTGCGTGATCGTCGACAAGTACTCAATTGAGCATGAAACTCGAGAATCTAATTTCTGTGTCAAACCTCTTTCAGATTGAGGACAAAATATGTCCAACAAATTTATGCGGAAAGCTTCAAAATGAAGTATTCGTTGATAACCAGAACACAAGCTCGAACCCATTTACGTTCTTGGTGTTTTCTACGCGGTCGCCCTTTCTTGTTTATGTTCTTGAATCTGCAGTAAATGCAAAGATGTTAGCTAGATGTTAGATGCATGTAGTTAGCTGTTACACTCGTTCTGATTCCGCACTATAAACTATACCTTACACCAGCCAGATCGAAAAGTGTTTTCGTAGACATTTTTGTCCGGAGTTTCTGAAGGTTTCTAAACTAGAAGTCATACTTTACATGAGTTTATGGGATCGTCGGATTCTACAAAAACACCTCACCATATTTATTCGTTTGTTATGAACCAATCTCAGAGAAGATCGAGCCCATTTGATCCAATCAGAGTTCAGTACGTGAAGGAGAGGCAATGTTTTGCCAAAATTACCAACAAGGATCCAACTCGGGATGAGTGGAGAGGTGGATTTGAAGAACGAGATACAAGTCAAGAACTTAAAGAATTTATGCTAATCTCGTCCATGGGAAAGTGATCACCTTGGCTTTACATAATGTACCATGATTGAGATTGTAGTCCATCATGAGGACCCACTTTACATGTCGCTGGCCTTTCTGTAGTCTGAAGTGGGGATTGTATTCGGGCACTAGATGTTCATGTTCTATAAACGCAGGTCGACAAGACACCGGAAGAAACACCAGACATGTAGGCCGCTGTAGTTATGATGTCTTAAACGACGTCAGCATCTCATGAGCAGATCGGTTGCTCAACCGGTCTTGATCTTTAACTCTCCTTATCCTGATTTGGAGAGTAGTGATTAAATCTGCATCCGCTTAATTAAGAAATATCTCCCAGCGCTACTTTGCATGCTTAGTCAAACCGACTGGAACTGCTCGGGTAAAGCCTAAACTGCAGACAAACGCCGCTGAATTTGTGGGTTGTCAATCTAGTGAGGCCGGACCTTGCATTTTATCATTCCTTCGCATGATCTTGCTATTGTTAGGACATCGTGGAATTCTCTTAAGAATGTCAACTGAACTCCACTTGATCGTCGAAGAGTCACTTTGTTGTGGTGTTGTTCCTTTCTACTCTAGAGATTATATTCTCTAGTCGCAGCTCTGTTGAAGCAAATGAGTAGGACCTGATGTAAACGTTGTCCGCTCTTTGATCAACAATCGGAACATGTTAATATTTTCTTGATTTATATGGAAGGGATCAACCTCTGATTGTCACCCTCATATAGAATCACTTTTGTGTGGTCCTAATCTTCTTCTAGTTCATGCTCACTACTACGTAAACGTTGTGCTACGCGTACGGCTAATTCATCGGGCTTAAAGATTGCTATTTGGCTGGGGTGTATATGTCAGCGGTTGACTTTGCATATTTGCCGACGGGGAGAAGTCAACCCAATCCAGTTAACCCCTGAAACTAGAACTATTCTAATGGCTGTTACCTCCTAGAAATGCATATTATACACTTTCAAACGTTCAAACTACGATAGCAGAAAACAAGAAGCGTCCCATCTCGTTGTCTAACTGTCTAATCGATTCTATAGAGATGTGCTTGATGGGGTCTTCCCATCCTTCTTGTTATCTTACGCGGTCGCCTTTTTCTGAAATTCTATGGAGATCTGCCAATACTATGTCAAACCGTGTACGAAATCTCCGGCTTGAGATGACGGTGCTCTACTGTAGCCACTCCGAGGCAGTTAGTGAAGGAAAGTGGATTTCCATGGGTTTTCTTAGTCCTTGAACGACAAACACAAGACTACATGATGTTTATACTCTGAACGACAAGCACACGACTTCAATATGTTTATGCTCAAAACGTCAGTACAGACTTAAAATTACACGGTCCCAACAGTTCAGGGTTGAAATTGTATAATCAGAGATAGTTATAAATTTTCAGAGTTAAGTTATAATGTTCAAATTCAACGAATTCAATTGATAGTTGGTGTATTAGATAGATGAGATGAAGGTTCAGAAGTCGCTCCATTCGATAAATATCTTTTCGATCAGATCAAATACTCAATCGTCTGGCGGTATCACATGTTTATTTCTTGAAGATTTGCTGGACCTCAAATTCCTCGTGATCGTCCTTCAAAAGAGGCAGGGGTAATGATTGATTCACATTTGCATATACTAATGAATGGAGCTCATTCTATCTAAAAAGAGATATACATCTAAACACATCAAATACTCAATCAAATACCACACGTTTATTTCTTAAAGATTTGCTGGACCTCAAGTTCCTCATGATCATCCTTCAAGTGAGGGAGGGTATTGATTGATGCACATTTTGATATATTGATGAATGGAGCTCATACTATCTAAAAAGAGACATACATCTAGACACACTAAAAACGAGAGATTGCTACTCCAAGATATAAACTTCTACCCCAATGTTTGCTATGATGGTGAATGGACGAATGTACAATGGGTAAACTTCCATGTCCTTTGCCCTTGAGGTAATTGATAGTGGATAATCACAATTAATCTGCAACCTTGTGCTCCTCAACCTTAACCAATCATATTCTTCTGTTGAATGCATGCATCTAAGTCACAAATTCCTCGGGCAACTTTGGTGGCTGACATGAATTCTCTATTATGATACAGGAAGATGGTGTAGTAAGATATTCACCCATATATGAAGTAAAAGTGTATGACCTTGTTTGATGCATTGATAAAATTATTGTATGAGAATTCAAGATGTCCTGTATCTCTTTATTACACCAAGGTAAATCCAAGCAACTTATTTTCTATGGTTTTGTTTGCTCAAAGTAATAGAGAACGTTATGGCAAAAAGTGAGTTTGCTTATCACTCTGAGGGTGATCAGCAATTGATATGGCTAAATGTGTCAAGAAAATTCTGAAATTTTTTCCCAAAACATATAAATATATAAATTAAGTTACTATATTGGAGATGTATATCCTAAAATGGCATGTTGCAAGAAGATAACATCAATACAAATCTGAGCCAACTTTGGGATAATAACATCCTTGGTTGTAGACTCAAAATCATTTGATCTGATAAGTTTATCAAAATAGAATAGTGTTGATTGGACTACAATTGGTTTTTGATTGGCTCATCATTGTTTTATTTTCTTTTTGTTGCTTTTGCTAATTTTTCCAACCATGTAGAATAAATCTTCACTTTAAGGATAGTTGTTACAAAAACCTAAATGCACTATTACAAAATATTGGATACAAAACACTATTTATTGCAGCCTTATTTTACAATAGGACTGCTAGTCTTGTAACCCGTCAACTAGATAAATTGATAGAATATTTCCCACCATGTAGAATCTTCCCTTCAAGGATAGTTGTTACAAAAACCTAAACGGATAGTTGTTACAAAAACCTAAACGCACTATCATAAAATATTGGATACAAAAAAATCTCTATATTGTAGGCTTATTTGTACAATACGATTGCTATTATGATCACCTCACCTTGATTTTCTAGTATGGCTCATGGATGCTCATTGGGTGAGAATGAACTTGTATATATCCCTATTTTTTACTTAACTAGAAACACATTACTTATGGTTTTAATGTACTATTAACCTAAGTACCACTTAGGTTAAGTAGTCTCCCACACCATGGTGCTCTACTTATGGATTGATTCAACACTCCTCTTCCACAAGGAGGACTACAACATCTCTAGGGACTAGGAATAACATATCTCTACAGGCAATAAATTTAGCTCTACCAAGTGGTTTTGTGGAATATTTGTTACTATATCTTTGTCAACACCATATTTCAACTCAACTTCTCTTTTCTCTATACATTGCCTCATGTAATGATACTGAAAATCATAATGCTTGGTATGACCATGGTGTGCAGGATTTTCATCAATTGCAATACACAATTGATTATCTACATGTATAAGAATTGCACTTGGTTGTCATGCAATATGATAATCCTTTTATACCTTTTGTAATCATACATCCTCTTTTGCGGCTAAAGATGCAGCAATAAACTCTACTTCTATTGATGAAAGAGGAACAATCAACTCCTTCTTGTTGGACCAGGTTACTATAGCAACACCCATTGTAAGAAAAAAACCATCAACTAAACAAAAAGTTTCCTTACAACTTCTCCAATTTGTGTTAGAGTACCTTTCAAGTTGCACACTTGCATGCTTTCTCCCATATTGCAACACCAAGTCTTTTCTCCCTTGGAAGTCAAATGGAATACTTGCTTCATTCCTTGACAATGCAAAACACATGGATGTTACTTATATTGAGCAAAATGTTGATAAGAATATAAAATATCATACCTTGTACTATTTGCTGGGTATAGTAAAGCCTTTTGAGAAATCTTTACTATATTTTCATCCAAAGACTTGTCATTCTGATGCTCATTGAGATGACCCATTCTCTATCAATGTTGCAACTGCCTTTCATTCTCCTCTTAAAACTCCTTCAGCTTTTGAGAAATGTACTTGGCTTGGGTGAACAAAATAATGTAAAATTCCTTATTCTTTAGGAACTTTATGCAAAGAAAATGGCTTAGTGCATGATCCATCATCTTGTAGGATTTATGCAGCAACTCCTTGTGTGTAATAAGAATTTAAAAATTCTTATCTCCAATTAGCACATCATTCATATTGACAATGAGAACTAGTGCTAAACCACCCACTTGTGTTAGGTACAAGCAAGGATCTGACTATGAGCATTGCCGCCCAAGATCTAACAGTGATATGTCCAAACCCTCATTCCATCCTTTGTCATCTTGCTTCAAACCAAATAGTGTCTTCAATAACCACAATATCTTGCTTTTATGTTTGGATGAAACATCTAGCGCATATGAATTTTTCATGTAGATTTTCTCTTCCTTCAACTCTCCATTTAAATAAGATACAATAACATCAAGTTGCAATGCACTCCATTCAAGCATAACAATAACTGCAACAAATATAAGAATTTGACAAGATAAGCTACATGTAGAAATGTTCATGATAATTGATCCCTTCCACCTTAGAGTAACACTTTGCTACTAGGTGTGCTTTGAATCAATCAACTATTCCATCACTTGCAAGCTTTTTAAAACAGATCCATTTGCAATCAATGACTCTTTGATCACTAGGTAGATAACCCAAAACAAACGTGCAGGTTGGTAGCATGTTTTTTTTGGTTATTAGTTAATTTTTCTGGTGCATTTACCATTATTGCTTCATGCCTAAGATACCATAATATCAACCCATGAACAAAAAAGTATAAAAAAACAAGTAATTGTGAGGCTTTAATTCCAGAAAAGTGAAGCCAGCGACTTAAGCCCCGGTAAACTGCGGCCAAGCAAATTCTCCTGATTTGTGACCAACCATTGCTTAGTCCTATTCATCTTTGGTGCAAGAGCGCTTGATCAGTGAGCTATCATGCATCACAAGAATGAAACTCAAAGGAATTGACGGGCAAAGACAGCCAGGATGTTTGCCTAGAAGCATCTATTAGCCATTGAATTTACTCCTTTTCAAAAATTTGATAAATAGTTATAGCTAATAATAAAACTAAAATACAAACTTTTATTTTTTTACTAATACCATGTGCCATGCTCCTTAAGAGAATTAAGCTCCTCCTTCATGGCAAGTTCCTACTTTTTGTTGAAAGAGGAACTCATAACTTGTTGGATAGTTGTAATACTCCGAGGACAAGAGAAGAGAGAAAACACAGATTGCACACTCAAACATTCGATGCCCCAAGGGAGCACCTTCTCTTTATTATATAGACAAAGAGGATCTCCTCCAAGGAAGCTCCACCATAGGATTAGGGACACAAATAGGTGACATGTCAGCAAGCTCCACCCTTGGATTACTGACTTGGATGGGTGACCTGTCTGGTCTAGGTCCTATCTGGTTGGTCAAACGAGCTTTGACCGGAGGGAATCTTTTAGGGAATCTTCCTGTAGGAATCTCAGAATCACATGAGTAAGGTACCGTTGGAAAGCTCTCGACGAGACAAACCAGGGGGAGGGAAGGCCAGCCTTTTCTCTATTGGGGGGGGGGGGGGGGTAATCAGCACATTTTCGAGGCCTAATTCATCCGTTTAGGCCTCCGAAATTGCCTTCAAAGATTTCAGGCATATTTCGGTTCCTACTCTATTAGTAGAAGTCCCCTTTTGGTGATACCTCTTTCTGATCTGTTTAGTCCATCATGTGTAACATCCTTCCAGATGTTACAAAACCAATTCTCACCTTTAAATCATATGTCTAGCTATTGGTTCTAAGGTTCTCAAGTCTATTTCGGTTTCTGCCCTATTAGTAGAAGTACTCTTTTGGTGATACTTCTATCTGATCTATTTTGACCATCATGTATAGCATCATTCTAGATGTTACCAAACCAAATTTCACATCTAGATCATATGGCTAACCCTTGGTATTACAATAGTCTTTGGATTAGATTTAGTATCAAGGCATGAACATCTACAACCTCAATTGGAAGATAAGTGTCTTCGTGAAAAAACTCTCTATCTCCTTCCCGTGGCGTTTGACATTGTCTTCTACCTTCTATGATGTTTGTTTGGATCAATACTACCTTTTGTTTTGGCATCATAATTGTGGTGCCTCTACTTACCTTTGTTTGATAAGTTCTCCTTTTTCATCTCTTGTTGTCAGATTTTTGGGAGGTTGTTCATCTTTTGATCCTTGATGGACTTGTAGTTCCAAATTCTATGGCATATTTTCCAACCTTGAATGATGAAGTAAGAAATCTGCAACACTATTCTACTTGATGTGTATATGAAGCTTTTGATTCAATAATTCTATCCCTTGATCTATGAGAAAAGTCTTTTCCTTCCTTCTAGTTCTTCTTTGAACCTCTGATTCCCATATCTTGAAGGCAGCCTGAAGTTGATCCTTGGTTTGCAAGAAAGCTAAGCTACTATAATGTTCATCAATCCATACATCTGACCATTCTCCTTCGAGATCAAAGATCTTGAGGTGCATCTCACTTAATCCTCTTGATTCACTTACACTTCCGTCATATACTTTGAGTTGGATTGATGCATTCCTAGAGTGATGAAGCTCCTTTCTATCTCCGTGAATATATATATATATATAGATATTGATAGCGCAATTAGTGCAATGTGCCCTAATGCTTGATTAAATGATGCAATCATAACTTGTGGTCCACATACAACTTCTCAAGTTGATAGCACAATAGCAACACCAGTGCTCGCCTTGTTGCAAATTTGATATAAAACATTCTAGATTACTCTTCCACTGTCACTTTTGTTCACAAAATTTATGAGTGATTTTTTATTCTCTATTCTATTTTTTTATTTATCTATTCTAGGTTTCTAGTTCATATGCTTTGGGAACTTTTCTTCTCTTGTTGCTTCTTGACCTTGTTCAACAGCAAAAATTGGAGTATTAATTCTCTTCTTCCTTTATATATCCTCTCAAGGAGTATGAATCGCACAAAATCTTTTGTTCTCTCATCTTTTTTTTGGATCCTAATGATTATTCTAAGGGATCCCATGATTTGTGCAATGAGTTCAACACAAGAAAGGCAATACTCCATTTGCTCCTATCTCTTCCAACTTTGAGGTTTTGATCTCTTAGGTAAAAAAACTTGGAAACCCTTCATCAACTCATCATCAGTATAACAAAGATTCTAAAGCTTTTTCAACAAGAAAAGCTCAATCATGACTCCAACTAGTTTATGTATCTATGATAGCTTGTCCCAAATCTCCTTCATGTAGTTACACTTGCATATGTGACTATACTATGAAGCTTTGATGTCAAAATAATTTATGTGTGGTAGTCTTCCAAGGATAGGAGAACTGAAGAGAAACATAACAGAAGTAACACACAATTTCACATTCAACCTCAGATGCACCAAAGGAGTACCTTGACTCTATTATATAGGGGATTCCTCCAAAGGAAGCTCCACCTTTGGATCAAATACATGGATTGGTGACCTATAAGCAATCTCTGCCCTTAGATTGGTTGCATGCATGGGTGACATGTTGGTTCTGATCCTATCTGGTTGGTCAAACCAACTTTGACCAAAGGGAATCTTTAGGGAATATTCCTATAGGAATCTCTAAATCACGTGGGTGAGATACAGTTGGAAAGCTCTCAATGAGACAAACCTGGGGGGAGGGAATGGCAACGTTTCCTCTATTTAGGGAGGAGTTGCACATTTTCAAGGCCTAATTCATCCATTTAGACCTCCAAAATTAGCTCTGAAGTTTCTAGGCTATCGTTGGCTCCTACACTATTAGTAAAACTCCTCTTTTGGTGACACCTCTATCTGAACTACTGAGCCCATCATGGATAACATCCTTCCAGCTGTTAGCAAGCCAACTTCCACCTCTAGATAATATGTCTAGCTTTTGGTATTACAAATGCAAGCTATTTTTGGCTCTTGCACTATTAGTAGAAGTACTCTTTGGGTGACACCTCTATCTGATCCATCCTTCTAGATATTAACAAGCCAATTTTCAACTCTAGATGATATGTCTAGCTATTGGCATTTTAGTGTGCCTCCAACTCCTCTACATCCAATTCCTCTCCCTCATGAATTGCCTTGCTATTATTTTGATGTTGTGATGATCCATCTCCATATTGGTAAAGTATTGGCAAGAACTCAAAAATGATGCATCACAAAGCTCATTGTCATGTAATTCTTCTCATTAAGATGATCAATAGGTTGATAGTTGGAAGTTGAAGTTGAAGCACATCACTAAAAGACTTGGACTGTAATAAGAAAAACTAGGTTGTGTCACAATGGTATGATGATGAGACAACACTATGCGTAGCAAGGAGATAATAGCATCCTATGGTAATTAGACATCACTTTGATGAATGCACAAAGATCACCCTTGCAAAGAGAAAACCCTAAACCCACTCACAAAGAAGAGACCTAAAAAAATAGAAACCCCAAACCCAAGCTCACAAAAAGAAAACCCTAAACCTAATACCTTGGTCACTCAATTGCAATGCTCCATTCATTCCATATAAATGCTCTTTTTGTTCCATCACAATGCTTTGATACCAAGTTACAAAAACCTAAACATATCTTACAAGATATTGGATACAAAATACTCTAATTGCTTGCTTACTTTTACAGTAAGATTGCTAGTCCTATGACCATTCAACTTGACACTTTGGTACCACCCCTAATAGGACTGCTAGTTTTGTGTTCAACCTGACCCTTTGGTATGACTCATCGATGCTTGTGATGTGAAAATGGAGATGCATATATCCAAATTTTTTATCTGACCAGAAATACATTACTTATATGTTTAATGTACTCTTGACGTAAGTACCACTTGGAGTCCAACTTAGTAGTTCTTTGCTTATGGGCTAATTCTACAATAGTATTCACTCTTTGCATGCAAGTCAAGGCATCTATGAGTTGCTATTTTCCGTCCACATACACAATCTTCATGTCTCCCAAGTAGCCCATCTTATTTTTTTGTTTGATAGGTTTTTTTTATCTCTAAATACACCCAAGGTTTTATCTTATCATACATCTCCATTGTAATGCTCATGTAATACTTTGTAGCCAATATAATAGGCAACTTCTCATTCTCTATCGCAGGGTTACTAGTCTATTTTCTATCCTCCAAACACAATGAATGAAAACATATCTTTAGTCCCTAAACGTGCTCAAAAAGTTGGATCTGTCCATCAGCTGCTAAGGACCAAAAACATCTATCCATTTGCTGTAACACTTGAACCATCAACTGCTAAGGACCGTTAAATAGCACCACTAAGTACCACACCATAATCAAAGTCATATATATATATATATATACTCTTTTAATAGTAACTTTCAAAAGAAGAAAGTAATTGAGTATCTTCCCCTTCTTGTGCAAGAGCACCATCAATTGTTGATCCGCTTGTATCTATAGCAAACTTGATATGCTTACTTGAATGGATGGTACCACTTGATATAAGTGCATTCAACAATACATCCTTTAAAGCTTTGAAAGCAAACTCTTGTATAGTGTTGCTATTTTCAATGTTGACCTTAGCCTAAGAAACATGTCAGGGCTTATGCAAGCCTAACACAGAATTTGAAAACTATTGAATAAAATCCAATAAGGTCTGAAAACCTTTTCAATTGAGTTTGATCTCCAAGTGTAGTCCACTTTTAGATTACTTATATCTTGTCATTCATAATTTTAATAACTTCCTCGCCACCCTTAAGGCCTAAGAATCAACTTGAGGTCTAAAATACTCAAAATTGTAATCTTTTTTCACACAACCCATTGTCTTTAAGGACATGAAGTACTTGTTTTAAGATTTCTTTTATGATCTTCCAAGGGTTTGACTATAGACCATAATAGTATCTATGAACATAACGACAGATTTATCCAAGCAAGGTAGAACAACATCATTCACCAATCTCACAAATATAACAAGTGCATTAGTGAGGCCAAATGCAAGTACCATGTACTTAAGATGGTCACACCTGAGGTTGCAGGCGGTTTTTAGAACATCATCATTTATAACACGCATTTGAATACATCTCATTTGTAAATACTGATTGGTGAAGCGTTTAGTGCCTTGAAGTTGATCAATAAGCTATCTATCTTAGGTAAAAGTTACTTGTTTTTTACAATGATTCATTTAGTCCATCCCTTCATATACCAATCCTTCTTCACAAATAAGATTAGAGCTCCATATAAGAAAACACTTGGTTAAATGAATCATTTGTACTGTAAAATCAAAAGGACTTCCCAATTTTATTGTGCATTTCAAATCTCCTAATATTCCTAGACATCAACTCTCAAAATATACTCCTTTTATGCTACTGTTGACAAACAAAACTAGTAAATCTCAACTGTAGATGTGAAATTTATAATTGCCACTATATTCAAATTCATTAATCATAATAGAATGTAAATAGTACAAACTCATTGATTAGGATAAGTCACTTTTGGAAGCACCACCTTTAGGAAACTTTACAACTTGGATATGAAGTTTATGCCAAAAATAACATGTGCACCAAATGTTATCTCAAGATTCCATAAAATAAATTAAAATATGGAAAATATTTTAGAAAGCGGAAGTTGTGAATAAGAAACACTCCTTGAACATTGCTTTTATTATATTTCCTTATATCTCTTATTAAATTTTCAGCTCAATGGTTAAAATTGAATTCTTAATTTATTATAAACTCCTTCCACCTTGCTTTGCTTGTAACTACAAAAGATATTTTCCATTATTAGCTTCTCTAGCAATTCACTCCAAATTCTTCAACATTTAAGGTATATTTCTTCCTTTTTCTTTGAATGAAGATGATCCACTCTTATGGAGAAAGAACAACTCTTTGATACTTTTAAAAATTGAGCATACATGAAAGCTATTGCAACATGGGTAAAGATTTCTCCAAAATGAACTCACATGGAAAAATGTGCCCAACGATCACTCTCCTTTTATATCAAATTATACATAAAGAGACCAATCATCATCGCTAATATGGATTGATGATATGGCATATAATACAACATAGCTAACACACTAGTCAAATACTTTACTTTGACCAACCATACATAACTTCATTCACAAGTTACTCTTTACTTCATCTAGAAGGATATACTTAACTGCAGTCCCAACTTGCTTTTGGCTTCCTACCTAGTAATCTTTCACAAACTTTTACCAATTACTTTTTTTATCCTTGACTAGATGAAACCTCTAACTATAGGACTGACCAACCAAAACTACTTACACTTTGTTCTTGCATCTTAACATAAAATATAACATTACTTTACTTATCCTTGAGTAGATGAAGCCTCTAGCTATAGTACTGACCAACTAAAAGAACTTACACTATGTTCTTGCATCTTAACATTAAATATAACACAGTATTTTGCAATATGAAGATCCTAATAGTGATTCATAGGTCGATC
This sequence comes from Lunularia cruciata, assembly GCA_948567375.1. NCBI lineage: Eukaryota > Viridiplantae > Streptophyta > Marchantiopsida > Lunulariales > Lunulariaceae > Lunularia > Lunularia cruciata. The sequence goes on from OX419758.1 coordinate 59,907,546, forward strand.
AAGTGGAAGTATGCATTCATGAGGGAGGGGAGATTCGAAAAAATGCTTACATGCGCTATCCAGATTTGACTCTTATGATGATAACGGTACTGAGCTTATATCTATAACATTTTCAGATGGCGTTTGTTTCTGATGATTTCATTTGAGAGTAGAGATAACGTGACTTTAGCACATGTAACAGTTACAACTATAATATGTGTTTACTCGTGCGTCTTAGCATGACATGTAGAACTGAAACTCCTTCGGAAGGGAAGTAACATAAGATACGTGTGTTATCTTATGTTCACTGGAGTTGGCTTCATTTGCAAACTCTAGTTCGGGTACTCTTGTGAAAGTAGAAACAGTCAACGACCTGAAAGGAGTTCCATGAGTATATTGACGATTCCGAAGGACCTGAATATTGAGAGACGTGTTAAAGGGAGCATCTGGACTTCAGTGACAGACAGATTTGTGGAGGCGAATGATTGCTACGCTTTCAGTGAAAATAATGGAGCCCTCACGTATATCTAGCTCTGAAGGTTGCGGTCTTTCTCACATGCGACTTTTCTCTAGCTGAGATTGATATTGAACAAAGCCCTTACCCCACTAGAAAGTAAAAATAAACGACAACCACCACCACACCACTCCTCCACCATGACTAACACAAGCGAGTGCACCTTCATCACGTGGAAGTAAGGGGTATTCCTCGGGTACCGTGCATGGAGGACGAGCTAGGAGTACCATCCCTATTGATTTTCTTGCAACTTTGCCTTTCGACTTGAACTTTTCCTTTTGATCTTTCTTTGGAAGCACCAGAACTATAAAGTGACGTATAGTTAACTAGATAAACTTTTTATTGCATGTACGAAGATTTGATGCATCGTCTTCAATGTGGATCCTTTTGTGAAGTTCTTGGTGTCCAGTTCAATGCAAGAGAAAAAATGTCACACAGCACAAAAATGAACTCAGGTAACCTGTTTCACTCCACTGAAACTGTACATCACCCGACCACGTTTGACGGAGAGATTCTCATCCTCGTTTTGACAAAAGCAGACCATGCAATATAACCCTACACGTAATGCCGTAGAGTTCACCATGGTATGCGACCAGTTTTCTTCCACGAGTTCTTTTTCTGGAAATCGATGGCATCAGGGTAGATTATGAATTTGCTTGGTTTCACGTTATCACTACTCTTGCAGATTCTATCACTAGGGATGGATAAAACATTGCTGAAATCGCTTGAGAGAAGGTCAGGCATACTCTCAATATAGTTAGATCGCTACCAACGTTCATATTGCTATCAATCTGTCAATGTCTATTCTAAGATATTGAGAGTCACAGCTCACATCTCTGTCATCGCATTCATCACATACTTCTACTTGTAAGAAATCGAAACGAGAACTGTAAAAATGCTTTCAACAGTAGAATAAAGTATTTTCTTGAATAATTACCCTTTTCTACATATGGCCAGTATTTCAGTTTTAGCTTCCTACGACTTCTATTAAATGTCAAACATATATCCACAACAGTGCAGAGCTACGATTCGTTTTCGACGAATCCGTGAGCAAAACACAGCCATTCAGTAATTTGAGTTTATTAGGAGTCAACTCGAAGGTGGCCGGAAGTAGAGATGTCATTCGAGGTTATGTCCGGAATCAACAAGAACTACTCACTCACTCAGAATAACCCTGTTACCTCACTCTTACTTCCTGTCAGTTTTGCCTCATATCTCTCGCAGAGACGAACCGCGGGCCCCGGTAAACTATCACTGTAAAGGAAAGGTACTCTCGGTTCAATAGTCAGGAGTTCTTATATAGTGAAGGCAGGACGCAGCGATTGTCACCCATTTTCAAGTTTCGATATGAACGATACCGGTAACCGGAACGGTGCCTAGGTCACTCGTGTGTCAGGTTGGACTCGAACTTAGGGTTACAGTATGAGTAAACAAGAATGTGGAGAAGGAATGGTAGTCTCCACGTTCTGTAGAGCACGAAGACCGAAGACATGACGCGGACTATGGGGATAGATCCTACGCACGATGGGAGTTCCCGCGCACGACTGGTGCAGGTACACACCGTGGTTTGGATGGCTCCAGTAACAGTCAGTCCCGGTGTATAGTTACGGATCGGAAAGTCGTGAGTGTAGAATCAACCACGTTTAGAATTTCCAAGAATTTAAACAGAACAATCATGGGGTGATTTAAAATCGTAAACTCATCGTACAAAACTGTAAAACTGGGGCAAAATTTGCGCCACAAATTTGCCTCAAGAAAGAATGTCAACTACTGATTGTGAGATGTCTGTGCCAATTGCCATTCCTCAGTTTGATCCTGATAGATCCAAAATTTCCTTACGTCATTTGAACTCTTCACTGCAGATTGTCGTAAAGGGTGGGTGATAACGTAAGACTTGTCAACATTGGGTAGAGATGGAACTCAGATGCGCAGGTATGAATGGTAAAGTCTCATGGCAAAGATTCATATACATGTCTAGTCATTAAATTGGTGAAGAGAAGGATCAGTCCACACTGCTTTTCAAGATCAACAATTATTTAAATTCGAGACTGATACGATATGCGTCAGTTGAAATTACCGCCAAGTTAGAGAATTTCATGTCACGGCTGGGAGAGTAACTTCAAACATGTTCTCCGTACATTTCTTAAGTCAGATAACGAAATTCCAGTTGCTCGTCAAGTACAGTAGTAACATGGCCGACTGGGCTGACCTGACCGTATGTTGGTGGCTGCGGGGGTTCCAGGTTTGATTTGGGCGGGCATCCTGATCGAGGACAAGAGTCTGTGGATGGATACGTTTCAAGAAACTACAGTACCAGGTGCTGAGGAGGTCAAAAGCAAAGTAAGTACCTGCAATGTCCTGTACATGCAATGCAGTACCGGGAGTATGGTACTTCTCGATAGTTCAGATAAACCAAGGGTCTGTAGTAGCGACCGACGTTTCCGGAGGGTGATTCACATTTCTAGAGAATGAGCAGTACAATGCGCGGTCCATCGGGGTGGTGAGACTGGCGAGATGGGAATGGTCTTAGCTATGGTGGAGTTGAAGTGAGTAATGGCTACATATTTGACGGCTGATAAGTTAAAATCATGTCAAATTGTTCTCTCATGACGATGTATTGTCTCGCGGTAAAAGAGAAGGCGGAAAAGATTAGGAACATTAGGCAACATTAGGAAAAGAGAAGGCGGTGAGTGTGGCAGCTTTTGTTTAGCCGACAATCTCTCCGCTCATCGCCAACGCGATAACTGAGGAGAGTTTCTTCTAATGCTTACAAGTTGTTGGGGAGTACTTGAAAAATGTGGTATCGTGTACTGCGAGATAATAGCACCAGATGCTCAAATTAACTCCAAATAAACATCGGTTCTCCTCACGCTAGAAATTTGTTATATTCGTCTACCGATGAGCTTGCAAGAGACTGTATCCCACACACGACTCTCAACGTGGCCGATTTGAGTGGAGTCATAGGACCCGAGGGCCTCGAGGTAGCAAAAAACGCGGCCCAAACAGTGTCTACGGTTCAGGTAACGACCTTCCGACCACGATACGGGGGAAGTTCGTGTGGACGACGAAATCGCGTGTATTCTACAATGCGCTGGTAGATTTATTTATCTGAAGTCTGTGTTTTGCGTCTTTATTCGGATGGTGGTATGTACCTGCTAATTTGAAGAGACACGAAGATCGAGCGAAATTGACCAAGAAGTGCTTAACGACTTAACAATGAAAGCTCTCATCGAATGTATTCTGTGAAGTCGACGGCCTCGCTCGGCAATGGCCTTGGACGGACATAGATACTACAACCACGTGGTATGGTGTTCTACAGCAGGTTGAATTGGTTTCATTGGCGCATGAATTCTGACAAAAGTTTCCGACATTGCGCACTGATTTCTTGCCGTCCTTGCTCTCAGCCGTCCTCCTTCCTGGTGCAGAAAGGCGGAAGGTCACTCGTCCGTGGCCCCCCACCCTGACACTCCCTTTGCTCTCTGGCAGCGGCAGCTGAGGGTGGTAGGGTTCATGGTTACAAACAGCCCCGATCTTCACTTAGCCGACCGCTGTCCTTTGACTGACATCTTGGATGTCACATGACACAACCAGCCAGAATCATCAGTCGGGTCAGGTGCGTCTTCAAAAGGTCTTTCAAGCTCCTTCCCTCCTTTCCCTTGATGTCTGCTAGACAGGCTACCTGCTTGTCTTCTATCAAAGAACGTGACTACTCATGCCCGGCCAATTCTTCCTGGCCTTTCTCTGTATGTATCTTACGGAACCATGGGGCATCTGACTTCAATTCTTGTCCCATCCTTGAAATCTCACTCCCTCTCGACTCGTGTGTTACCATGCAGTGACTTTGCTAGGTGGGTTTTACCATTTCTCCTCGAAGCTCCTCCGCTCCTTTATATCTCAACTCTCCGTCTCTCGATCCATCTCTCCCAAGCGATGATCTTTAACAGCCAACTCCTTTGACTCAAAATGTACCCCGCGACTTTAAATACTTCGTGCTCAACGGCATGGATTCCGCTCTCTACTTTCAACTTTTTGTCGGATCTTTTATTGCAGGTCACTGCATGAATGGATGGCCTCATCGTCCTAAAAGAACCGTCAAATAGTTATCATTGCTGGATTCGAGGGTGCGAATTCTTAAGCAAATTCCAACTTCTTTTCTATCTTCAGCTATGATCAAGCAGATGCATCTCTCGGCGCATGCAACGAGACAAATGCTCTCGTCGTCCCGTAGTCATAAGTAAGATTTAACCCATCTCTCAATGTAGCAAACAGGCCATTAGCAGTCTTGCATGCACCATGAAAGACGGAACACTACAGCTCGATGCGGTGCGAATTTTTTCATTTCACGCCACCGCTCATCCATTTCATCGGCAAACGAACATGCAGCAATCGTAACTTATGAGAAACGAGAACTGGTAGGTGATCATAATGAGAAGACGTAAAAACTAAATGTTTTTGAGTCTCATCATTACTGTCTCTAGTTGAAGAGTGGAAACAACTCTCACACTCCGATGGCTTAGCTCCATTTTACCTCTATGTTTTATCCTCGTACGGTTCGATTGGGGCTTCCCATCCTTCTTGTTATCCTATGTGGTCGCCAGTCCATTACTCTCACAAACCAGTATCGATTATCATCAAATTGAAGGCTTTGGGAAGGATCTGATAAGTATTATCAGATTCTAAATATCGAGGATAGAATTTCAAGGAAAGGCTTTGAAACGCTTCAATCCATATCGTTAGCTTATGAATAGCAAGAATAGAGCATATATCATTCAATTTCATTTGTGGAGGAGTTTTGTAAAAGTTTGGTACGGTTCCTCGATAACCATGGGATAGAACTCCAGAGAACCGAATAAAATTGGAATGAACTAAAACTCATGCAGGCTGACACTTTTCGTTTGAAATGGCGTGCAGTTTTTATAGAACAGGATAGTCTCCTTGCAAATTTTAAGGGCAAGTTTCCACACCTCTGAAGCCTTAAATCGCCATCACTGTATCTTTTTGGACCACCCCCTCAATTGGAATTTTGGATGGAACGGGGCTGTCCGTACAAGGAATAATCTTGTCCCATGGGAATCAAGCATGTACATCCAAGCTCGATTTGGCCCACTCCAAATTGGCTAAAAGCCTTAACCCGACCCTCTTGAAGTCTAGAGATGGCGTGCCAGTCCTATAGAGCAGCGAATTTCACAAATACGACAATCCAAAATACAATAACATTGTTGCCAGCACGAGCTCACTCCATGCCAATTTTACGAATTGCTGCTACGTGAAACCATGTGGGACTCGGTTAAGTTGGGGACCATTAAGTCTATGCTCTCTGCGCTGCATGGGATTGTGCCATACAGTTCTTTGATACAGCCCGTGTGTCACCTTGTTCATAAATGTCAATCTCCCTCTACAGATTGCCAAACTGTTGGAGATGCAGTTGGCAGCTGCTTTCCAAAGACACCATTCAATTTGTGGGCTTTGCGGGTTCACTGCTGACACCCACTTTTCCTCGATTCTTCGGACATCTTTCATTGTGACCGAGTTATTCATGGCCCACAGAATGAAGTGGTCGGTTCTGAAACGAGAGTCGCCTTTCAGACTTCTAAAGAACAGTGAATCACAACCAGAGTTCATTCCAGTGAACATATTTACAATCTTTGTCCACATCAGAGATTGTGGTAGTAAGGGTCCGTGCCCACTTATTTTTGTTGTCATATATTTTGTAGGTACGGTCGGTAGAAAGAAAGCTCATTCTACTTGGGGATTGTTATGAAATACAGAGAGGGAAATTCTTAACATAAGTAGTTCTCTCTCAAGTTTGTGAATACTCGGGAAAGTAAGGTTATTAATATTTTCTTCTTAAATTTAGTCGGTGAAAGCTAGTGATGTGACCACTGAATGAGTTAAATCGGCAGAAGACAACTTCTGCTCATTCAGATCAGAGACTGAAGATTCTATTTTATCATATAGAGAACTTGAATAAAAAAACGAAAACATTGTCAATACTTGTCCACAATCCAAACACATACTCATTTTGTATAGATTATTCTAGATTTGAAGCCGAGATCTTCTAGATCGACAATCTTTCAAATACGAAAATAATGAATGAAGACTCTAACTCTCTCATATGTAAGATACATCCTCAAGGGCAAAAGCAACAAGAGATCGCCAAATCAATCACGACATCCACCATCAAGAAAAAACACTTGTTTATAAACTAGTGGAGGTAGGCGCTAACTGCTGGAGCTCAGGTTTCATGAAGGTGGTCTAAAATCTGACATTTTTGATTTTTTAATTTGCTTTACTTTTTGAGTAGGCAAATTTCTTTTTTCCTTAAAAAAGAGTATAATGGTGAAACCACTTTCGTGCACTATTCACAATTTATATAGTAAAAATTCTAGTGGAGAAACTGGTGTCAGTTCTCATGCATGATATCTCCAATAATTATAGTTTTATAAATAGACAATGGATTTAGGATGCCATCGATTAAAACATTATAACAAGTATATACTTTTTTTTTATCAATCGCGTAAAGAGGAAATTCATCAATTTTCCAGACAAGTCATTCAAATATGGAAGCTTGACATCAATATTAGTTTAAATTATAATATGAATTTTGAATTAGATAATACGAAATGTACTCTAATTTCCATTCACAAGAAGTTTCTTTAATCAATATATACTAATAATTCATTCAAACGATCACATTATTCAGATACACCTACTATTGATTGAGTAATATCTACTATGCAAACTCCTCCCCCTCCATCCCCATACAGAATATGATTTTTATAAGATATTGAGTAAAGGTAGGCAAGAATTTAAGAATGAGCCATTATAGTCATTTTCTAGTGGTTGAGTGATGTTCCCATATCTGTCAGAATTTTCAGGTATATTTACTGAAGCACATCTTATAGATCTATTTATGTATTTATTGTTTTTGTTTGTCTAGTGTACAAATCCCTCCACTCCAAAAACTGTCGCGCCATTCTCTTTTTGACCCATACCCAAATCACTAGTAACCTTTGAGGCAAATTTCTAACATTGCTTAGATTAATTTTGTTTGAAATGGCTAAATCCTGATGACAAAAAATTTCTGTCGATAGATTTCTACACTGACAGATTTAATCTCTTACATGAGTTTATTACCAAAAGAACTTTCAAGTGATTAGGTAAATTCTTTCAACACCATACGTGTTGTCTAAAAATATATTGTCATCTATAAATACAGATGTAAATAAAAAAAAGATAAAGATAAAAGAATATATAAACTACTCTATAAGACTCCGCGAGAACTCCTCTAAATCAGTACACCCACTATGAGATAACTACATTATCCAAAGTTCATTGTGTTTATCTACAATGATTCTTCACAAACCCCAAAATAACTTTTCAAGATCTACGAATGTATATATGAAAGGCATTTACATGATAGTGAGAAATTCAAGGAGGGGAAAAGCAGGCTAGAGGTTTAATTGATATCTGCCAGTTTTTACATGGTGATGAAGATATATTGACCTCATTCTTCTGAACTAAATGCATTTGCTAAACGTAATTTAGTCATATATACTCTCCAAATTTATATCCTATTTTTCTTTAATTGGCTTCTGTAGGACTCTCCCAAAACTGCCATTTCAATGATGTCGTACTTCATCCTTCTTCCTAAATTCCAGATCGGGACGGGATTTATCTTCTTTGTTGGTGACTAACTGCCTTTCACAGACTGAAGGAGCTTCTTTTAATGACATAAAGCCATTCGATGAAGTTACAGATTGTGTTAACAGATGACATCTCTAATTGGGTCGTGCAATCAATGCCCCCAATTGAATCTGCAAAATTGGACGAGTTTGTAGATCTGGAATTCATCAGCATGTTGGAGGCTTGATTGATCCTATGATGTCGGCAACCTTGACGTTGGTTAACAGAGTATGTCGGAGGTCAAATTACCCGACTCAAGATTGGAGACATGGAGGAGTTGGAAATCCGTTCCTTTCCCCGTCTCTGGCGAGAATGTCTATTTAAAGCTGATCCTCGAAGAAATAGGCCAGCCGCACATGTGTGTCCATTCTTAACAAGCTCTGGATGCTTTTGGGTTCGACAAGTTAGGACGTCGGCATTTCTTGTTGCCTAGTATAATCTCCACCCACGTTTACATTCAATGCTTTGAAAAGCAGTGGTTGTTTAGGAGCTCAATGAACAGTATATTTGTTATTGTGTCTGCAGAATAGGTTGTTGGTGGGGCAGATATTCTACTGTACTGTACCTTCTTCACATGCAAAGTCCTGAATGTCTTCTTAAATTTGCGCTTCGTGGGGTTGCTACAGTGTGGAATTAAGTCAAAGACAGTTTTACAGGCAAATGAGGTGATTCCATACTAAAGTTTAAGACTAGTACCCATGCTCCATAGAAGTAGAAGCAGGAGTGCAATTTGACAACCAGCCGGATCTCAAAACAGATGCCTCTCCTGAAGGTCCCTGCTGAACGGGGCTGACTAGAGCAAATTTCGGATCCATAGAGTGAACGCATTAATACCAAGAGCTGTCGCTATTTGGCCATGCAACTTGGGGAGTAAGCATGGGGGCGTTCTCGCTCTGTGATGAGCATGACAGCGTCCTTTTCTTCTTCCTCAAGTCCAACACAGTATTCATATCTGACTTCCAACAGGCTTATTGAGGGCTAATGCTGGAGGAAGTCCAACGAAGCTAAGCCAAAGCTACATAGCCTGGTTCGGCCCACGATTTTCTTCGTCAACTCGACCTACTCTAATTTTGTAAAAATTATCGATAACCAGTCTAGTCTAGAAAACCCTGTTGCCACTTCTTAGTCTCGACGTATTTCAGGTTGGGAGATCCAACAATTGCTGAAGGTTGATGGGGCTCACATCCTTTAGAGACCCGTGCATTATCCGACTCGCAAAGTGAGCGTTGAATGCCTCGGTGGGATGGAACGGGTCCCAGAATACGTACTCAGAGCGGTTAGAACACAAAGGTGCAAAGGGATTGCACACAATCAATCCATTATACGGTCCCATTCCACAGCAGGCCACGTTCCTGTGCTTGAATCCTTCAGTGTCACATCCAGACAGGCAAGCCAAGCCCCACACAGCTTTTATATTAGAAATACGGCGACCGTAGATTGTGCAGCTAGTACGTCAGAGTCACATACCTCGACCAACTTTCCAGTGATGATGCACAGAATAGAAAAGAAGTAGATCCAGATGACAGGCAATCGCGACGACACATGAGAGAGACACGGTAGTCACACTCCATGGGTACGCGTTATGCCAACTAGCCCCGGGTTAGCGAATCTCAGTTCGACTTCAGCTAGAAACATTCAATGGTTGGGGTGCTAAACATACAATTGTTCATAGCCTTCTTCTTCTTCGAACATTTTGCTATCTAGTGAGTTGGGTGTCTCCACATGGAGCAGCCAAAACCCGCCTCATGTTAAGACATTCCGGGTACTGCATGTCCGGATCGTGTCTGTTCCGGTTTTGCCAGCCATAACCTTTCAGATTCAAGCAACTGTCTTTTCGGGTTGGCTGGCTGGCTGTCTGCCTGGCTGGCCGGGCCAGCCCTCTTCTCAGCTGTGTTGATAGAAGATGATAAGATTCCTCTATGACTACTGGTAGAAGGTAACGATCCGTTGACCAGTCCAAATCGAAGAAACGGAGGTAAGTCATGGTGCGTCACCGAAAGTACAGATTAGCTGGGACTTCAAATTGAAATTGAAAATGTTGTGCTGATTGGACCAGGTTGTTCTAACTTCCTGGAATTGATGCAACATTTATCGAAAGAAACAGATTCAAACACTCCCTGTTGTTCGAGAAGCTCTTTAGTCTGAAGAAGCTTACATCTCAGTGAAATGTTGGTAACCGACAGATGATACGAACCTCGAGAGTGACAGCTTCATTCCCTGGATTCGACAATCAGTAATATTTTTAAGCTGATTGTACTAAGGGATTTTCTACCTGAGTTTCAAGGGATTTCGCTATCAAGCAGGCAGCTAAGCGGACGCAAATACACATAGACTTGACTATTCTACGTGCATTATAAAGTTTGTGGGGGACCCAGTGCAAAAAAGAGGCTCCTAAAAATGGATCGGATTGTCCTCATGATACGCACGCGGTACCCGTATGCTGTAGCACCGAACGAAACGCAAACTTGACTGCTGAGGTCTGTTCCGCAATTTGCTAATGGCCTGACGTAATAACAATTCTGGGACTCTGTGTCTCATCTAGTAGTTTGAGTCATCCCATGACCACCAATATTCTGCGGGAACTGCTGAAGTTTTCCTTCTCCTACATGTTCGAGATGGATTCCGAACTAGAGGATTTCTATGTTAGATACTGACGCTAGACGGTTAGTCAATACGCATTGGTCAAAGACAGAAGAAAGGCTTGATTTTGGTTTCTTCCTACAGCAAACAAATGGCCTCGGTGGCTCTAAGACTTAATCTGCTCAGGATAAGGGAAGAAGAGCCAACCCTAAGGTCCCACAATTTGGGGAATATATCTGCAGTGCTCAGAACTTTGTGGTCCAATGACATGATTATAGAGGTGACATTCAAACGACGTGCTCGCTGACAATCAATCTAGGTAGCTCCACCAAGGAAGGGACGAATTGAGGCAGCGACTCGGAGCGCATGTAGACCTTGAGATAAACATTGTACAGGTAGCAATAGGCAACGACAATTTAGGGCCACGCCAGTAGTAGTAGTAGTAGTCAAAAAGTCAAACAATGTGCTCGATTGGCTGCCTCAGCTACCCTTTCGAGCTAATGGACACATGGTGCTAGTTTATAGACTATAGTATTCCTCGTACCACTCTTCCATCACATGCGGGAGTATGAAGACGAGTTTCTAAATCGGAGCATATCGTCCGATTTCTTAATGTCTTGGGTAAGCGATCAGAAAATGATAACTTATGGATAAACGCAGTACTACATTCCGAGAAGACCACATGGTGTACTATGCAACAGAATTCCAAATCGAAATAGACAAAATAGAAAGCAAGGAAGTCTGCCATGAACTCGCTTGCTTTGGACCTAAGAATGGTAAGTCTGCAATTTTCCTGTGCCCCCAGATCTACGTGTCCAAACTTTGTGAAGCTCACTAAGTAATGGGCTACTGTAACATTCTAGTTTTGATAGGATGCATGGGCATCGGAATTGAAGCTCAGGAAGACAACGTCTACTGTGGCAACTGGGGAAGGTTGGTGTTTCCCGAAAGAAGTGATTAGTCGATTTTGAACAGTCTCAATACTAGTCCTCCTCGATATATCGAAACAATATCGAGTACCTTATTGCACTATGCTTCGCTTGGGTAGATGGCCAAGCTTATGAGGTAAGAACCTCTAGTTTCACTTTGCTACCAAATTGGAACTGGTGAAATGGTGGATTGAGAAGTTAGAAAAGGTTCACTTAGAGATGGTGGTGGAACCAATCAATTTGTGAAAAGTCTTTATAACCCTAAACCCTAAACCCAAACATTACAGAAATTTCTTGCCGAAGCTTTCTTTGGGTTGGGGAGGGAGGGCTCGCGTGCGCTTACACTGCTTCTGGGCACGGTTGTGCACATACCGAGGGTGAGGGTATTGAAACAGAACCTGTTAGAGTGAGTGGGGTCCATGACTTGACTCAAATCCGCACAAAGCTCATCTGCGGCTCTCTCGTTTGGTCCTAAGTTGAGGAATTGCTCCGGGCTGACACGAACCCGCCCTAATTTCCTGTCGACTGCATCCCCATTGGATCTCATCGATCAATAGCTGCTGATCATGCTTATTGTCGTGCCGTAAAATATCTCTCTGTATCATTGTGTCAACTCCCTTCCCTTGGAACCTGTGCAGATGCTTGATGCCTTTCGTGAAGTTGGTAAAGTGTCAGAACTGGACTCTCGACACTGTTTGATCTGTTGGACATAAATGGTATGAGGACTGACACAGAGACTACACCTCCACAGTAGTAGACACATAAATCCCTGGACAGATTAGTTCGTCACTTCTCCTCCAAAGCTTCCCCATGTTCTTAGATCTCTTTGGCAGCAGTATCAGTGAAGCTTATATCCTACGAACGAACTAAGTGAGTTTGATACTCAGAGGTTAGACGCAGAAGAGGTTTTAGGAAAGTATGCGTACCTCCTGATGCAGGATGTAGGAGATAATCCATCGCCACGTTGTATGTGTCAATGTAGACGAGATGAGCATCAAGAAGCTGTTTGTTCATACTCTCCAGCATTCTCTTCAATCCGTGATTGTAACTGAAAGCGATCCTATTCAGTTGATTGATGCAACTCCCGTTTTTACTTCTAAGTGCCAGTTGCGCGGGAAGGCACCCGAGAGGTCCTAAATTGGACACGCCTATCTTTCTTGCGCCCATGTCATACAGAGCCTGCAAGCAGAGTCGATCCACAATTAAATCCAGAGTCCTGGTAACTTGCTGGCTCATAAGCAAGAAGTTACAAGACATTCAATTTCCGGAACGCGTGCAACGTCCTTAACGAATATCTCAAGGGGGATCGAATTTGGGTAGAATCCGGTTCTGGTTGGTTTTCATAATGTGTCAAGTTTGAGTAGGTAGAGAGACGACGATCCAACCTGGATGTGGTGGCGAAGAGTACCAATCAGTAAATTTTGGTATTCTACTAGTCCGAATTCCTTGATCCGACGGGAAAAGGGAAGCATATAGTTGTTGATGTAGTCATTAGAACCCACTGAGATTAGGTAGATGGCGCTCGAAAGTAGTGCATTGGTGCCATTCTCCCCCAATCTACCGGATATCAAACTCTGACGTACTTTGGCGAAGGAATCCAACTGTGCGGCGAACTCCAAGCGTTCATGCTGCAAATTCAGACTCCAGTCAGAATGAGTGTATTTAAGCTCCAACTCAAATGCCCAAACAGGGCCAACAGACGAAACAGATGATAACATCTACCAATGACAAACTAAATACAAAATACAACTCAATCCAGGATAGTTTCTCGAGCATTATTGTAAGGCCTCATAACTCAAACAACAAGTTGGCCACCACAGACAAGCGGTTGAGGTTCAACTTACAAAAATGGCTCCAGTGTCAAGGAGGATTCCTGCTCCCGCAGAGGCAAAGTTTACTCCTCGTTCCAGGACTTCACCTTTAGCATTTGGATTCAAATATGGCAATACGCTTTCTGAGCCCATAAAGTCACCTGCATGTCTCGGCAAAGAAACGCGGATCAGTGAAAACCAGTTTCCACCGAGATTACTGAAGGTCTAATTCTGAGTTCAGACTGTTTATTTGTGAGAAAAGAAATTGGTGATGGAGTTGGAAGTTAAGCTGTTGGCCAGGCACCAGATCTGGAGACGCTGAAAGGAAGAATGATCAATCAACTAATCTCCTCGAAACTTATGAGCTGCTATATTCTTGTGACCCATATCAAACATTTCAGCTCTCTCAGCAGTTGCTATAGTACCATACCTGTCACTTCTCTAGTGATAGGGAGCAAAATTGTTTGATGGAAATAGCAGATGTATTTGATTTAACCTCATCAACATGAGACATTCTACACACTAGTACTGTACTCTGGACTCAAAGAGCAGATCATTGACCGGTATTGGCAATCATTCACATCGGTTGACAATGCTAAGGGGTTCACATTCTGTTCTACACATCCAGCACCAGCAGGCACAATTTGAAAGCAGCTGCTATATTCCTGTGTCTGTGTATGAGGCAATCGTGACGTCTGGAACAAGTAACTAGACCTGGATGGATATATTTCCAGGAACTTTTAAGACAGTTTGAGCGTCAGAAACATTAGTTCATACGTACGAATATGATCCTCTTACCAGATGAACTACGAGGAGATGCATGCAGAAGATGGAAGGAATCATGTGATAACCTTGACAATCTGATGTTCTCTTCGAATCACACCAACAGCTACACTACACAAACATGAGGAGGTCATTCCTCAGATCCTTCTGCAAAATGCGAGGTGAGGAGGCTTACTGATAAAGTCGGGCACGAGGCGACCATTGCAGTACCGACCAGTAGGAGAATGGTCGGGCATATCAATACCATAAGGCTTGAAGTTCGCCTTGGTAAAGGACTTCAAGTAATTATTGTTACCAGTGTCCGCTAAAGAGTCCCCAAAAACAAACATTGCTGTATTTTGCTTCGCCACTACCACTGTCTTCAAGCTAGCAGTCAGAATAATGACCAGAACAAACATCGGCAAATTGGACCGGTGTATTGTATGAACAACTGCTTTGCTGGAAGTCATCATTCAGAATATGACTTTCTACCTAGCTCCGATGATGAAGAAATGACGCCGAAAAGCTGCTGATCTCTCGGCTGTGCAAAACAATCTCAGAATCTTCTCACAAGTCAAACAAAATATATAGGTTTGATTGAAATATCTAGATGTATACGGCACATGTTACAGGGTAAAATAGTTGAGATCTGGTGGCTGGTGGCAACTGCTTGAAGGTGCCTAAGCAGCTACACACCAGGTGAACATTGACATGTTCATTTGCAGTATACTAGCATTGCTCTTCTTTTTGCCAGATCCACCAGCTGCAGCATTGTGCGTATCGTGGCCGAAAGAATGAACTTCTCACATCAAAATGTACGATATATATGCAGCAGATCATGTTGAACGTTATAGCTCCATCCTCCACCTTATGCTGGTGGTGCAAGGGAAGAAAGAACCGTTTCCTCACCAACTCCTTTCGTGGAGAACGTTTGAAAATAGTACTGCATTGAATTCTAGGCAGTCGATCGTCGGTAGAGAACTCCTTCCATAACTGAGGAAAAACACAACTCTCAGTGGCATGGTGTTTCATCCACTCCTTTCAAACGGAACTTATTTGGGACAGACTTGACGTTGAAAGGGTAGCTACTTTTCCTGCAAGACGCTCGTTCTTCAATCGTTTCTCGTAGTGGGTGCATCTTTGAATGCAAGTTGTGTACGTTTGTGGCGACACCTGTAGGGGTCTTTCCATCTGTTGTGCTTCACCTGGGCAGTGACTGACAGGTTGGTGGTATATCGTCCGAGTTTCTGTTTGTGCGCATTCGCTTCTCTTGTGGGGTGGCGTGGATGTCGTAAACGATTTCTAGTTTTATTTGAGACAAGGTTGCTGGCACTGTTAAACGGTGAGTTCCTAGTCTTGAAAGAACTGCCACGCAGTTCGGGCTCGGGAGACTTCTAACACGGCTTCAGTTTCGATGCATTTTAGTTCCAAATCGAGCTCTTCCAATGCATGAATTATCCGCTTATGCCGGAAGGGGCCTGCATCGATTTCCTCTTTATTCTTGAAGGAACTGTGTAGGATTTGCTTCGAGATTTCTTCATCAATACTCGGCAATCGTACAAGCTCACAATTACTTCACCTGTTACAATGTTGTGCCAAGGAATAGATAAGGTACACCTCGTGTATTTATTATGTAGTTAACGTAGTGCCACGGACCTAACTGTCCTGAAAGGTTCATACATGACATCAGTTATCAACACCCGATTGTACAGACGAACAATAGGGTGATAAATCTCCTAAAAGAGTAACCTCAATAAGAGAATGCTCTATCTATTTAACAGTAATACCTTGTCCACCAAGCCTCCAGAGGACTACGGTTATCGCATGATGTTACAAGAGGCCGAGGTTCGAAATTTCTCAAAAGCAGTGATCGTGGTGACAAAAATTTAGCCAACGCAGAACTGGGAACGGTAGTAACACTCTTCAAACTGTGATGTATCTCACCATAGCCGTGCGGATTTTCCCCATGTACTCGGCCATCTGAGTCTGATTGTGTCAGAACGACAAACAAAACGAAGACACAGAAATGTCAGGACCACATGATTGACCTCAAGGTGTCGTTCTCTTCCAGACACATTGCAAGTCTATTTACGATGGCGGAAAATATACAGGGAGAAGAGGCCAACCAGAGAAACCTGGGAATGTACCTGGCCGGCGTGGGTAGCATCAGCAATATTTTCGTCCAAAAGCGCCAATAGACCCTTGTTGATCTTGTTCTCGCCAGCTAACTCGAGCAGCTATGAAATGAGAAAGATCCGAAAGTTAGAACATAAGTCTGAATTAACTTCCAGTAGAGTCACATTGAGGTTTAGAGTAGTTGTTCAACTCAAGAATACTCACAGTTGCCTTTTTGTCTTTAGATGTGAGAATTTTCATCAAATTCCCTTTTGTGAGAGCTATCTTCGCCTCCATATTGTCATAAGCAGCTGCAACACCCGTTAAAATTATAAGTATCTCTTGCCGACAAGCAGTAGCATACTTGTAATCCTTCATGGCATTTCAATTCAGAAAATAAGACTTTCCCTTTGCTCTAAATTTCAGCCTCAGTGAATACAAAACTTTAGAAGCAGCTGAGCCCAATCAGAAAACTTTAACAAACACTTACCCACACCGTCCTCCAGAGCCTTTTGTAAACCCTCTAACTCGAGCAATCGCTCTTCCGCTTCCTGAGAAACAACAAACTTACTTCAGACCGGTAGAATTTGTGTTCCATGAGCGAATACGAATATCTAAGCGAAACAGCAATATCCTCACCTACGACAGGAATACAGGACAAACCAGACGGAAAAGCGACTTTTCAAGAAAACTTGTGGTGCTGGACACACATAGAACGCCCCAAATTGTACGTGGCTTATGTCATACCGGTGTTCTGTCCAAAGCGAAGCGAATGGTCCCGATCTCAGATTTCAGAAACCTACGAAAATCCTCCGTGAGCCTACACAGACCACAAGTTGTGCGTGAACATCAAATTTGAACAGTAGTTAAAAATTTGCCAAAAG
This sequence comes from Lunularia cruciata, assembly GCA_948567375.1. NCBI lineage: Eukaryota > Viridiplantae > Streptophyta > Marchantiopsida > Lunulariales > Lunulariaceae > Lunularia > Lunularia cruciata. Next base: position 59,924,806 of record OX419758.1, read on the forward strand.
GACATAACCAACATGGTCTTGCGGGCTAAACGATAGAGTTCCCCATGTGGTGAAGCAAGCATTCCTACCGGCGGACTCACCTGGGTCTGCAGCGAGCAATTTCAAATTCCATTTCCCTAGCTTCGGTCAATAAGAAGAACTCGATCAGGCCGGCATCTGTTGCTGGCACTTCCCGGGCCTGCATAGATTTTATACCCAGAAGGAAAAGTACATCAATGTAATGATGGGATAATTTTTTGCTACACTCATTGTGATGGTCGTCCACTCCAGCTAATTACCACAGGCAAAATGATGTCACACTCAATCTTACCTCTCGAGCTTTTCTGCGTTCCTCCGCTTCGATTGCGAGAACTTTCTCCATGGCTGCTTTCTTATCCGTCTCGTCTTTGAACTTCCTCATAATTTGATTTCTAGCGATGAGTCCAGCTTCAGGCCGGGGAAAAAGATTCTCAGGATCCTGAGACAAAAGAATTCGATTGATACACAGAATGTTCAGCTTCTGAGACCAGCAATGTTCAGCTGGCAATCTTGCAAAGTGGCAGACCTGCAGTACTTGCGGTTGATATCCAGACCCTCGTTGCAACACCGGTGCAGCAATCTTGCCTTGACATTGAAAATAGACATATCTACTTCATGCTCCTTCAACATTGATTCCCAAGTCCACACCAATACTCAACTATCCGAATCTTGTACAGTACACGACTGTCTTCACAAATCAACAAATTTCGAACTAAAACTGCACCAGGGTTAAAACAGGTTCCCGACGGTGATGGAGTCGAAAACTAATGCTGATGCTCATTTTGAATTAGCAGAGACGAAGGCAGGGTTGCAAAGAAAATATTGACTACGCCGCCCGGCAGAAGAGAGTAAAATACGTTGGTTGGAATTTGAGGAGCACCGCAAGAGGCAATCATCGAGAGAATAGGCTAAATTGAAAGAAGGGAGCAATTGGAACACTCCGCATTAACATACCCAATCGACGTCCAAGCATCGGCAGGAGCCAGGCCGAGCTGCTGAAGGGTGTGATTTAACGCTTCTCCTCCTCATGGCAATCTGCAGAGCCTCGCCATTCAACTGCTTAACAGACAGAGCGCTCACTGGAATCGTTCTACTGAGCAGGGAAGAAGCGCGCACTCCCCCGCACAATTGAGCGACCTCCATCTCTGCTGCTGCTGCTGTTCTGTTCCCGCAAGAGAGTTCCAAAAATTGCAGCACGCGAACTCCTGAAACTCGCGAGCGCTCCAAATGTCATTTGTACTCCACTCGTGTGGCTTCTCCGCTCTCATCACTTTCGGTGGAGAATCTCCTGGAGCACGAGAGGCCCGGAGCTGCGAGTGGATAATATGGGCTCACGCTCCACCTCTTTAACCCTTTTCTATCTGAAAATGTAAACCACTCAAGAACCTCCCATATACATCCACTGAACCTCCCAAACGCGAGTAAAGAAATGAGGAAAACGAAAACTTAGAGGAATTCATCGTTTAGTTGAAAAACTGGGTTTATCAATTCAATTTTCTGTGAACAACATCTCTAATAGCACTTGTCGTAAAGCAAATGCCAACATCGTTATCACTCTACCTTGTCCAACAGCTGTGTTATATTTCACATGAATGCATGGAGGCAGCCATTTTCTTGATATCTACGACGCCAAATTTCTGGCATACTCCCAAGAAATACATGTAGCCTTGCGCCCATCTGATCGAATGCGCCCATGGTCCTACACCTGCACACACGTAAACAGATTAGACCAACTAAATAATGTCCATTCTTGTTACACCAGCAAAGGTTTTCTCTTTCTCTATATGGACATGACCCACCCACCATGAGAGTCTTTGGAGGACAAATTGAATGGGTCCAAGAATCATCATCATCTATTAGGCAAAATTCTGCTCTCTAACGACTCCTACATTCATGGAGGTGCCCGATTTGTGCGTGATTGTGACACTACTTCTGCAGGATATATATTCCATGATATGATCCGTTGAGTTTTCTTACACTACGAAGAAGAGTGGTCTTTAATGTTCTGAGCTATGGCGTCAGTTCCATTAGAACCAGCAGATATGTGTAATCTACATCTTCTTACAATATTCCCACCCACAAAATGGGGTGGGATTGTCACTTGAAGCAGATTAGGAAGGGATTATGGGTCATAATCGTCTTGTTTCATCTTAAGTTTTTGCAACTGAAACTCAGTAGTAACGTCCTCTAGTCAAATGTACAAAGAGAAGCGTGCTATGCGCTATGGACATTTGCTCATTTCTAAAGTCAATCCATACCCTCCGAGAAGTGTTACAGAAGCAGTGCCTAAACTTGACAACTTTTGTGTTGACATGTTACAATTCTTGTTATATGAGTTGCTGAATTCTGTCATGCTTCTCATGCTACCTGCTTTCAGCAGAGTATTAAGTTCTTAGTTTGATGGACGAATGAAGAGAGAATCTGACATTATCCAGTAAACATGTATTACATAATAAGGAAGATGATTATTCTTCAGTTGATGACAAAAGGCCACCATTTCAAATTACAAGTACTACACCACCTGTTCTTACTTACAAGTGAAGATGTAGCTAATTTAGCTATGATGGACTCATGTGACTAAGCTACAATGGTGCCTGGAATGATTTATATAAACTATCAGCTGGATGTTTCAACAAGTGAAAGTCCAACTTCTATATAATATCTAACTTTTTACAAGGTTGGGTGATCTACTGCACGTAGATTATTAGAATCGTATCTTGTGTGTGGGCTTAATCTTTATTCCATTTTCTGCAGCAACAAGAGAAACATAGATCATATTAGGAACATCTCCTTGGAATAATCTCCATACCACGACGTAAATCCTACTCTAGTGGTAATAAGATAGAGAAGGTTTAAGGTGTATCACACCATAATTTTTGTTGCTATACAAAATAGTTTGTTAATTATGTCAGAACTGTTAAAATCCTTCTTAGAAACTATTAAATGGCAACCGGAACTTGTGACAAAACTCGTGTTCTCTGTCTCTGTTCTTCGTTTGATACTCATGAATATATGAGAAGAAGGAAGCGAAAGGGAAAATAAATAAAAGGTGAGTAACTAAATACGGAGAAGTACATAAAATGTCCTATAATTGACAGAAAATAAACGGAAATAGTTTATCTTATTGTACACTAAAACCGACAGAATGAAGGGGACTATTCTTCCTGTTATACAGATATGGAATTTCACTTGCGGCACAGTCCATAGAATCCATTCCAAGAGAGAACTTAGAAAGAGTTGGTGCAAGTGTACAAATGGGACGTGCTAGTTCCATCACACTTTCTGCTATTTCCGCCACATTTTACCCGAGACTCCAGCACTAGCTCTGGGATTTAGTTTAGGGTCGATTAGTTCACGGTGTTGTGAAAGAAATAGCAAGAAGTGTGGTGGAAATAGCATGTCCCGCCCAAATACATTCAATGTTTAATGTCTTGTTTGGTTGCTGACCAGGCCAGGTGAGTGAAATCGACGAGCTTTTATCGTTCTCTAATGTCATAAAAACAATTCGTGCTTTTCCTTTCTATGGAATGTGTGGTGCTGAATCGAGACCAAGTCATTATCCTGATAGATATCTATTAAAGTAAGACAAGTAAGTAGTCACGAGCTGCCTGCGTTTTGAAGCAAGAATTTTGGCACAAAATGGCACAGCGTGCTCCAGACTTTGACTTCCTCTTAATCCACTTTGGGGTCATGAAAGTGTAATTCACAAGACTTCTCCTCAAGTACAACTGTAGTTCAAGACGAATCTATCTGACACGTTCAGGAAACACTGGCAGCCGCTCTTCAATGCTATGCGGAAGAGTAAGAGAGGCATCTGTCTTCGTTCAAGCATATTGTTCGTGAATTTCTACATCCAAAGTGCTCCGGACATGACTCGACTGGCAATTAGGAAACTCTACGTGGAGCAATCGTTCTGCCTACTTGCAACGTGGATATAGAGAAATGAGGACACAAGCCCTTCAAGGAACGGTAGATCCAGAACTCATTGAATGCAAATGAGATGCAAGATATGTAAAGTATACAAGATGGCGAACATCTGATCGAATGATGGCACAAATAAACATAGCCTGGAAACATATAAAAAGTAATACCCATATATATATACCAGTAACATGCATCGGAAAAGCGGAAACAGAACAACAATGCATGTGGAGAACTAAAATCGACCTGACGAGCTGGATGAGGAAGATTCAGATAGACCGAAGTAGAAAATCAATGTAGCAGCTAGGAAATCTTGCAACGTGGAATGAGTATCTGCTGATTGAATCCTGTTTTCCTCTCAGAAGGATGGGTCGCTGCTACAATGTGGTGCTCACTCTGTCTGCTAAAATGACAAAGCCAGAATATTTGTGCAGAACAACAAATGTTAGATTATCCATTGAAATGATTCACACGTCAAATCCAATCCAGTTGAACCAAACAAATCCAATCCAAGCCAATCCAACTAACTCTTATCCAAGGCAAATGATCCACTTGAGCCAATTTTCACGCAATTCAAAAGTTAGTATCCAGAATCCTCCTAGACTGTGAATGATAGAAGGTGAGACACAGCCTCTTGATAAAAGCACATACCATAACTTTTTACGGGAGAATATGATACATCTTAGACAATCAAACAATGGCACCCAGCAAGATTCTCCTGGTTACGAGGAAGCCCAGGCTAGAGGGTGGTGAAAGAAGAGGATTAAATAACTAATTTCAACAACTTCCACATCATATGGTGGAAAATTTAACATACAAGATCAGACAATCGAACTGGGAGATTTCTGACGGTGTAGCAGCATCGTTTGTGGACTCGATGAGTCCAAGTCACCTGATGAATCCGCTCTCTCTGCTTGTGCGCCATCACCATTATGTGGTTTAATGTCAACTTCACAATCCTCAGAATTCTTCTTTCGTGACATGGTATCTTCTTGACTATGTTTACTATTATTGACTTCTGCACTGTTTCCACGAGAAAGGGGTTTAGTAGGAGATTTACACGGAGATTTCGATTCGCTACCTTGATTCTCTCCACTATTTCCCCGAGAGAGAGGTCTGGAAGCAGTGTCAGTTTTAGGAGGAAGATTCCTGTTTAGAAGCTCATCCACACCATCATCTGAGTCGCTATCTTGAACATTTCCAGCGACTGCAGATCGAAGAGTTGGATGAACATAGGCAGTCTCCAAGAAACTCCTAACGTCTAGATCGGGCCTCCGCACCCTCTCAATAGTATCCTTCTCTTTCGCTTCCTGTCGTACATAACAACACATGCAACATCAGAAGCAGCACTAACACAAAATCGTGCACACTACAAAGACAAAAGAGTATGACAGTCCAGACAAAGAGATCTGTGCATGTCTCACAAATGTCCCAACATCATAAAGCTCCAGTGATGCAAATTCTTCCGTTGCTCTGTAAACATAGAGAGTAAAGAACGAGAATAATCGTCCAATTACAATCCATGTCAATCAGAGGAACCAAAAATGGTATAGGCACTTTGTATAGTAAAATCCAAAGGAACACTATAAGGACCAATCAATACGAACAGAAATATGTGCGAAGTATATGGTCGGCATATATTAAAGAAGGGCGAGGAAGGACCACGCAGACATTGCTCACGTACTAGAGAAACGAAGAAAATACATTTCGGAATCCAGTCAAGCATAGAAGTGAGTATTCCGCACAAGGAAAGAGAGAAGACATCGCAGCCGCAGAGACGGGGAGTTCTGAATTCATCAAATGAGCTCACAAGCAGATACACAGATCGACAGATGAACCACTTACCTCTAATGCATAGCAATGAAAAGCTTCCTTGAAGCGGTTCTTGCAGTATAGATAGAAAATAACAGTGCAGATAGGTAGAGGAAGTAAGAATGGTGTCGACGATTTTGCCTCTTTCAAAGACATGAGCCCGATAAGCGTCACATGCTTGATTAGCGCGCCAATAATAATGTAACCAAACATGTGAGGCCAAAATGCCGCCGCGCTTTCGTATTTCTGCTCGTAGCAGTTTAATATCTGCACGTAGTGAAGTTTCAAAAGCTTGCATACCTTGAAGCAGTTCTATAAGCAGTACACAGACACAATTCTTCCAGGAAGTAAAAACGAACTCATAAACGACGCGACTAATTCTACTTGGAGAGAATTATTTTACATCTTGTATGGGTTGTTGATTGCTTAAAGAGGCGCACACTATCAAAGTAGAGGCTAGCTTACAATACCTGATTCCGATTCACCACGTACGAAGCTGCCAGAAAAACGACAATAAAGGGCAGAATAATGGGTGAAATAATCGCATATACGAGCCCCAGGAGAAAGTATAGACCCAACTGAGGCAACGCACGATTTAGCTCAATGGTGCCAACCGGTGTTGCTCTCTCCAAATCTCTTTCTGTCCGAACCATGAGGGTGCTTCTGAAGTGGAAAAGCAATAACGGTATTACTCTGATAAGCATAACAGCACAACCGGACCACCCATCTACCATGATGTACGTAATGAAGAACGTTGCCTTCATTGGGACTGCCTGTCCAAAGGTTGTAGGGATCCTGTCAGCAACAAAAGAGAACCAGATAAGATACAAGCACGATTGTGCAAGACATTGGGAGAAAATGGTACACGAGCGGCTATACGGTGTTGCCTAATGTCAAAAGCTTTCAAAGTACGAAACAAGACTTTCTAAGAGGGAGTTGCTTACTCTGTAGGTTTCTCGATAAACTGTTTGAGCTGTTCAAACACGGACCCAAGAATTATATTTCCAATGAACACGTTCACTACCATAAAGCCGAGATACTTGGCAGCTGAATACTTGTCGATGTTTGAGTATGAGACATGACCTTCAAACTTGGTCATCAGTTTGAGAACCCACGGTAGCACTAACAGAAAAAGTTTCAGGATCAAACCTGGCAAAAATCCCTGGATCAGTGATTTTAGGAAACCCCTGCATAGAAGATGATACAAGCGCTTCGGGGAATCAGCCGAGTTTCCGGTTGACGGAAATCAAAACAGGCCAAACAATTTTTCTCTCAAGAGGATAACGTTGAGTGAAACAATCACACCTACTTACGTTTCCACAATTGGTCTCAAAAAGGGTACATTCTTCTCTAACTCGTCCAGGTTCGCAAGTCCTTGGATAAAGGTGAGGGGAATGAAGAAGAACAAGATCAGAAGAACCACCAAGACCTGGATGGCCAGCCTGCGTGAATTCAACTCATTGTACGGAATCGGCAAGTTAGCCCAGTAGACATCTCGCGGCTCAGGAGCCCATTCGGTTAACCACTTCGACGAGTCCTTGCTTTGAACGGTTTGCGCGCATACAGCAGCCCCCCATCTAGTTTCAAATGACACAAACGCAGCGGGCATTACCGCATCACTCTCTGACAGCACCCTGGCCCGTTCTGTGTTTATCTGCGTTCAGAGTTCCATTACGTAGTAAGAAGTGCTTGCAATTGGGAGTCTTAAATCCACAAGATGCAAGTAGCATTGTCTGCGTGGAAGAAGACTTCTAGTCAAAATTAACATTCTGCCTTTAGAACTTCAACCTCAGAGTTCTATGAGGCCATGATAATGAGACCGACCTTCTCGGTAAGTTCTTCAATTCTGTCGGTGTAGAAGTCCAGTTGGTCCACTTTTTGTCCAATAATTCCCCATAATCCTGTCTGTATGTTACCACATTGGCCGGACAAGGATCAGATTGTGGAGAAATAAATTTTCCATGCTAACTTATTGACCCACCCACTCACCAAACAAGTTTTGGAACCATTTTCGCAAGCTCTAGCTGTTGATTCGAATAGATCAGGGATTGATTGATATTATATATTGAATTTCGCTTTAATGCTTGGAAACACATATAGCAGCGGACACTGCTTAATCCATTCGCAGATTGGACCTGCTATGCTCTATTTGACTACTAATTTCGTCAACCCTGTGTGGTCCAAAAGATTGTCATCCCTTTAATGGTGTAACAATGAATTATCACTGATACGATATAGGTAGATGAGAGCAGAAGCCGTTCTGGGCGGGTGATCCAGAACACATGTAATGCAAATGATCGGTCACCAAGATGTACTTTATGCACAATGCTAGAATAGTGAGAAATCCATAAAGTAGAATGCATCGAATGTAACCTGAAGCAAAGGCATGATTGCAACAAATTGAGAATAACATATATCTATAGGACTAGTAAACAACTTGAAATCGATAACAGCTATTCGAACGAATGCGAGAAATATAAAATATTATGTAATTGACCACGAGTAAGGAGTGCATGAACGATGAAAATTAAAACGTAGGCTGGAGTCGGGTAGGGACACTGTTGACACGGGAGGTCGAACCATGAAGCAAAGATCGAGGGAAAAATAATAGGGAGGGAATTAGCTGGGGAACGGAGGAGTGGAACACAATGCGGGAGCTTAGTGGATGGTGCTGCTGCAGAGACATATCGAAGTGTAACAGGGTAACGAGAGCGAAGCGAAAGAGGACAGGATATAAAGTATATCGCAACAAGCGCTATGGACGCTTGAGTCCTGAGACACTAAACAGCAAAGGGAAGCAGAAGGCGGCCATAGTAAACCTCCACGAAAACACATGCGACTTCATCAGTGCCTCACGCAGTGCTGAAGTAGCTGATCAAGTGTCAGTACCCCTCGTACCGAGTTTCTGCTCGAAAACTCATGAGTTTTCAAGCACTGATATGATATATGACTTGAGAACGGTACCTTCATTGTAGGGCGTACAGTGGTTATCTTCTTATCCATCCTGCCTTGCAAGTAAGTTACATTGTTTTGTAATTTTGCTCGCTCTTTTACCAGCTTCGAAAGTTCGTTCGCGTTGTGAACAACCTGGAAGAGTGCAGCAAATTTTAGAGAGTTCACTTCAAGACTAAAATACGGGTTTAGCTCCCCGCTTTTTCCTACTAGACCTAACCACTCAGTTAGCTCCTCGAGTTCATCTGTGAAGGCAATCGGACAGCAGATTATAATGTGTTATTACAAGATATTGAATGGAGGGCATGCAAAGTCCTCCACAGTGTACAATAATAATTATACTGCGGGACGATAAATCTTCAACTCCATTGAGAAGAAAGTTTACCTGGCTTAGAAGATAATAATCTGGGTGATTTACTCTGAAGAAGTGATCGACATGCTCAGCAATCGACTCATCGTTGTCATCCGGTATACACCGGCAGAGTATCTGCGCAGGGCAGTTTCAGTTGAGACTTGGTTTCTGTTTGTTTAGACAGTCCCAAAAGTTGAATGCTGAAAAATGAGGTTAACATCCAAGCTCGGGGTTTGAATCCGAACAGGAGGAAAATTGAGAAGTGAGGGAAAACTTGACATAAACGCTTTGTTATAGACTGCATGAAGGAAGTCCGTTGTAGCACCACTTACAGTGAACTGATCAGGCCTTGCTTCTTGTGATGCAAGAAACCGGAATCGCAGGGCAACAATCGAACGATACTCCATAAAAAGGAGCCAACAAAGCCACCCTGTATAGAGATATGCTGCAAGGAGATGCGCCCACAATCTGCCCTGAACCCAATTTACCACAAGTTGACCTCTCAAATGCTTGAACAGTGCACCAAGAAAGTAGTGAAACAAGAAGGCACATACGCAAACCGACACGCGGTCGACTCCAGCGGAAGCATGAACCTCGACACACGATTTGCTCTACGCGCAGAACACCCTACAACCGTGGATCTGCCCCAGGTCTTTCGAAGCTTAGTAGTATGTTTGAGCAATGGGAGCTTAGTGGTATATTATTTTGATACTTGTTCCACAGTGCGAGACTTCATTAAGTAGACTTTAGTTGCAGATGAACTACACTCGATGCACATTTGTCAAAACAGCTGATTTTATTTGAGAATCAAAATATGTGACGCACCTTTGGGAGCCGGTTTGGACATTTGCGATAGTGATGGTATCCAGAGCATCGTATGTGAACTTGGGCTTACTTGCTAAGTCAATGAGTAGCTGATTATCGGTGACATTGAGGGGAACGAGAACAACAAAACCAAAAACAGTGAGTGGAATAAATAGCTTCAACCTGCACCAAGGACAACAACCGTCTATAGGATCAGTGACCGGCCCTTCTTTCAAAAGTCATACTCAACTGCATATTATTAAAAATTCAACAACAAAGAAACTCGTCATGTGTGATTGCACCGAAATAGCAACTTTGAAAGGTACGTGGGAAGTGAGTTCGTTGAAATTATGAGGCCCTCCAGAAGAAATGTTTCAAATACTTCACATTCCCGACCAGATAGATGTCATCCAATTGAACTTACCCAAGGAGAACAATGCGAAGGAAAACTGCAGAATCAAGCCCTGCATGCTCGATAAGCTCCGCCTCAGGCATTCTTAGGGAATCCTTGATCCAGTCCATAATATGCATATAACTCTTGGCATCCAAATTGATGTAGCGGCCGATACCACCGCCATGCGTCGTGGAGGGTATCGGACCCCTTTTCTCCCCTCTGAGCTGCCATTTAGCGTAGTAAACACGTAAATTGACAGGCTGGTTCTTCAATATGGAAAAGAGTACGATGATCACCAGGCATGTTATTCCGTTGATCGCGAAAGAAGTCAGGACATCAGAAACAGTAGTCATGTTGTGGCCTCACAACGTTGCTTTCAAAATTCACGATGTGTTCCAAAACTGTAGAGCGTGAAATCGCACGTTTTTTTCATGTCGATTTCGAAACACATTGCTGCAAACCAAAACAGAACGGAACATCAGTACACGGCACCGCGTCACTGTCCAGCTTAACGGCGGAGAGGAATTCAGGAGAACGGACTGCGAGGACTAGCCCGTAAACTCAAATCCTTTGCACGCACCACTCAAAAGAACTATAGCTGGCCAAATTTCGAACTTCCCTCTTACGATTTACAGGTTTGCTTCTCGTGCAGTAGACATGTATAAGATGCAACCGACTCTTGCATATGTGAAGAACCTAACAGATTTGACGGAACTTACTCAGCTGAGCATATTCTGATTGTAAAATTGGACTTGTCACTTGTTGCAATGGAGTCAGACCAAATGATGGAAGAACACCAAGTTCTAGGGGAACTTCTACTATTGAGAATAAGCCGCGGCAAATTACCACAACTAAGGATGTGGGCCTGAGAAGGATTAGCTGGCCCTGCTCAGCGTCAATAACCGTTGTTCTTCTCCCAAAGAAAACCATGCGAAATTAGGCTTCAATCCCAAGATTGGCCGCTGAGCCCGTACCTTCCGAGTGAGTGCAAGTTCCGTACTTCAACAGCAATTCTGTTTCGCCAAATTTCGCTTGGGGATCCACTCACGGAGTCGAAATTCTACACTTGCACAAATATACGCCGATTTTTTCACACAATCGACAGCTCACTATCAACCAGCGCGAGCCGCCGTGGAAGTATGAGACTCTGGAAATTCTTCAACAAAGAGCAGGAGCCTGTGACCAACAGACACGCGAAGGGAGGCAATGAACGACACCTCTACAATTAGAGACCACCATCAAGAAGAAATTGCAAATCAATTTTAAAAGCGGTCCACATCGGGAACCAACTGGCAACAACCTTCAGAACTGTGCTGCTTCTCCTACTAGTGCTTTCAGCGTTTCACCTTGTTTCCCTCGACCTCACTAGCTACTTTAGTCACGAGGGAGTTCTTTCCATAAACAACCTCGAGTGCAGTAACACAACGACCGCCAACATTCAGAACACTGATGTTGCTGGGTAACCGGGAGAAGAGAACGCAGGTGCGTGGATATAACGGATTTCCCTTGCTAATTGCTCTAAACACACATTTCTGTGCATTGGAGACCTCTCCTTCACCGTTGAACTTTTGCCAACGACTTCCTTGTCTTCTTGCTCCCCTATCTGTCACAGACAGTGTCCAGTCCTGCCTAACCTTCCAGGTGGCAAAAAGCGAGTCAAGGTGCCTGATCTCGCGTCCCAACTGTCCTTCTCCTCAACCTCATCGAAACTACAGTCGTCGTGTCCGAGAACGTTGCTTAACAACCAAGTACGTTGCTTGTAAACGACCGATGATTCGATTGCAGTAAGATGAAAGTACTTTACATGATATAAGATCAAAAAAGAACTTTGTTCGGGCTGAGAAAGCAAGCAACAACGGGCCAGTTTGTATCTTGGAGAGGTTGCGCTCTCAACAGGTCACCACAGTTTCCTGTGGCTCGTAAAAGCACCAATGTGATGGATGTAAGATTATATGGATCTTATCACGTTTGTTGCTCCATAACCTTTTGAATGCGGGAGTACCCAAGCAAACTTCTGTTCTTCAGGGTCCAGGTCAACCACTTGGAAAATTTGGATCTAATTCTAGCAAGTTATAAGACGCGTATGTGGATCAGTTCATTGACCCTACTTCCAAACAACTCCATGATGCCCCGTAATCTGAGCTCGCAATAGACTGTGCAGCATCACATCAAATTGTTGACTGTCAGTTGCAGCTCAAGACCAAAATACACGTACGGCTTAGTACCGTGTGTGATTGGACGGGCATACTATGAGTAATTGTCAAATATTCGAGGTTTCAAATCAACGATCCAATGGACGCTTGGTGATCACAACTGGACCGCTACTCCCCTTGTTTCGTTGGTACAATTATGCATGCAAGACACCATCAAATTTACAAGTTTCACAGCTTTCCTGGTCGTCGAATGCATTTCAGGTTTACCTGGACGTCCATGCGACTGAATATTTCTTGAGAGCACATGCTAACAGCAATCATTCTCTGGTCCACCGTTGATGAACTTCGGAGTTTGAAAATACCTGATATGGATCTAAAGCTTTCTATCCATGTTGAACAGCACTATGAATAGTGTGACTTACACTTCCGAATACAGATTAGGACGAAATCTTAGAAAGTGATGGGGATTTAATTTGTACTCATTCCGACTCATTCTGATTACTTGTAAAAGCCGAGTATTGTCACTAATGTACCTCTTCGTGTCGGAATTCACTAAATTGTGCTGCTGCCTTCCTTGGTTTTTCAAGGAAAATGGAAGAGGGAAACTTAGAATTGAGACCAGGTTAGGAAGTACGCGCTGTGTTAGAGAGGCCAATTAGAAAGAAATTCCCTCTCAAGAAGAGGAATTCAACACTGCTTAGACTCACGCCCCAAAGCCCGATAATCTGTACGGGATCTGTACGGTAACGGGTGAGGGTCTTACCGAGAAGGAGATAAAGCGGGGATTGACTGCAATAGACAAAAAAACTCAATCACCTTTGTCCTCATTTTCACGAAACGTACGTTTGTTTAGGTAGAGCAATTATTTCCCACTTTCCATTGTAGGCATGGGACGGGAAATGAAACAAACTTTCTGCATGTCCAACCCAAAATCTTTCTGAATGGTCAACCCAACAGAATGAAATGGAAGGCAGAGTTTCAACGGAAGAGGATGGGGACAATATCGATGAAAGTACTCTTCCAATGGGCAATTTCTCAGGCTCACAGTATTCCAGTTAGTACGTCCGTCCAATTCCATATCATTTAAAATTCCTAGCACGCAAGAAGAAGATTGGGATGAGTTTAATCGAGTTCCAGGGGAGTTTGACAAGAACGTTCCTTTAGAGGGAATCTTAAAATTATCCTTTCCTTATTCTCTTTTCCTCAAGACATAGCGAGCCATACTAAATGAGGAGCGATTCTTTGGAGGCTACAGAGAGAGGTGTAAACTTGCAGAGATCAACGTTCAGAACAGTACTACGCTAGAGAATTTGAGAGTTAAAGTGGAAGTAGAGCACCCGAAGTGAAAACACAAGTTGAGATTTAAGGAGAGGAATACAAAATCAAAGTGTTTTGATTCCATGATCTTAGAATTAGCCAAGCAGGGGAAAACCCCCTGAAGAAATCAAGGGCATCATAACTTTACTCTCAAAAGTTGATGCACATTTGGCTGATAGATCCAATGCAGATCCCATCCCTTGCAGTTCCAGTTAAATAGTTCATAAGATCGTGATTCCTTTCTGTAACATGTTAATTTGTGAGTTACACAATGTCCAATGTACATGCAAAGATATAAGTAAATAATTTTAATGCATTTTAATGATGGAAGCTTTTGGTTTCATATGCGTTTAAATGATGGATGATGTCTATTTCACATGGGTTGGGTTTTTAGTTTGTTCATTGCTTGCTTGGCCCAGTATATTTCACTTGTCCATTGGGAGAGGGAGGGTCTTGGTCTAGTGGGTTTGGGCCTTGCTTGCGTGGATTGGGTCTCGCGTAGCCATTGGGAGATGGATGGTTGGGTTTGAGCCTTGCTTGCCTTGCATGGGTCTCACTTGGCCATTGGGAGATGTGAGATCTTTGGTTGATTGAGTTTGGGCCTTATTCGCCCATCGGGCAAGGCTTGGTTGGGTATCATGGACCTTGCTTGGCCCCACAAGGGCTTGATGGTTAATTAAAAGTGCATGCTTGCTCATCTCAAGGGTCCTTGCTCCTCCTTTGCAAGAAAATTTTTCCAAAATTTCTCTCAAGTGCCTTACACTTTAAACAAGTATTCACTAAGTACTCAGACTACAATAAATACACATCTTTGTATATGTTTTCACACTTGTATACAAGTTGTCACTAAGTTTTGGATCATTTACATCAAGTTTGGATATAAATCACACTATTTCTTGACACTAACATAAATACACACCTTTATATAGGGTTTAATACTTGTATAGAAGTTGTCACTAATTTTAGGTTATGTTTGAGTCCCACCATACACTTGCTATGTTGGTCTCAGTCCCATGAGTGGTAGGCTATATAAGATTAGTAAAAGTCTACATGTGTATAACTATCTCTATACTATATGACTCCTCATTAGCTCTCAAGACTCATCTAAAATCTCCTTTGTAATAGTCAACTCTCAGAAATAAAATTCCTAATTCTTCCTCAAATCCATGACAATCAACTCTTCATGTGACACAAGACTATTTAACTCTCTCAATCTTTATTTCTAGTCCTCTTGGTAGTAATGAAGTGATCCTTTTGCTCACCAAGAGAACTCTCCTTCTCAAGAAGAGAAGGCTCTCTTGCAATTAAGGTAGTGTCCTTATCTTGTGCCTCACTCTCTCCCTCTCTCAGTCCAAGAGGTGGTGGATCCCATTCAAACCCTAACCTGACAATGGGTAGGGTAAAGACCTCAACTCCTCTCACTACTCCACCATCTAATGCAATGCATTATAAATCTAAAGAATGAAGGAGGAAGTACTTCCTCCTCCATTCGTGTGGATCACTATCCTCTAAAGGAATAAGAGAAAAGTGATCACCACGGTGACCTATACACAAATAAAAATCAATATGAACTCAAAGTTCTCTTTATAAACCATCTAGAGGTTAAGAGAGAGAATCAACTATGTAAACCATCCAAAACTTAATAAACCATTTAAAGCATGAGAGACCATCTAGAGCTTGAGAAAGAGTAACAATCATTTGTGAACTTAACAGAGTCCATTTATTAAAATGAGTAAACTGAAATACAAATGAAAAAATATATGTAGTTTTCAGAAGAGATAAGCACTCTACTTTCACTTGCACTCCTCCTCCTCCTCCTCCTCCTCATGCTCCTCCCTTGCATCTTCAAGCTAAATATCCTTCCCAATCTCATGAACAAAGATCTCCTCCATGTGGGTTGCATGTATGCCACCTCGTCCTTGCCTGTAATACTCCAAGGACAAGAGAACTTTTCAAGAGAGAAAACAAAGATTTCACACTCAATCCTTTGATGCTCCCAAAGGAGCACCTTCTCTTTATTATATAGCAAAGAGGATCCCCTCAAAGGAAGCTCCACCCTTGGATCAGATACATGGATTGGTGATGTGTCAGAGAGCTCCATCCTTGAATTAGTTGTTTGGATGGGTGACATGTCAGTCCTTGTCCTATCGAGCTGGTCACATGGGTTTGACCAAAGGGAATCTTTAGAGAATATTCTTATAGGAAGTTCATAATGGCATGGGTAAGGTACCATTGGAAGGCTCTCAATGAGACAAATCATAGGGGGAGAAGACAAGTCTTTTTCCCTTGAGGAGGACGGGGGTTTGGTCCATTTTTTAGGCCTAACTCATCCGTTTAGGCCTCCAAAAATGGCTTTAAAGTTTAGGCTATTTTTGGCTTTTGCCCTATTAGTAGAAGTGCTCTTTTGGTGATACCTCTATTTGATCTACATTATCCATCATGTGTAACATCTTTCCAGATGTCACTACCCAAGTTTCACATCTAGATCATATGTTTAGCTATTGATTCTAAAGTCTTCAAGCATTGTTTCGGTTTTTGGCCTATTAGTAAAAGTACTTTGTTGGTGATATCTCTGTCTGATCTACTTATTCCATCATGTATAACATCCTCCTAGATGTTACCAAACCAAATTTTATCTCTAGATCATGTGGCTAGCTATTGGTATTACATTGCTCATGAGTCCACTCTCCAAGAACAAGTGCATGAGCCATTGTCCTATAAAATTCAATGTGAATCATCCCCCATCAGGTCATCAAAGTTGCTTTTGCAAAACCATAACTCTGCTTCAACTAAAAATAACATCAACTTGAACCAATCATAATCCTTGGTAGATCCCAAGACCTTGGACTTCACATAGAGTATAACTTGCCCATGGACCACCCATGTTCACCTAGTAGGGATAAGAAGAGCATTCAACATTTGAAAAAATGGTCTCCAAGCCAATTAGACACACTGCCTAGCTAAATATCTCTTGGTAGTAAAGTCATGCATAGGAAACCAATCCTCTACCAATGAATAAGGAATGTATCTCCATTTTGGTGTGCTACTCCATAACAAAGCAAATGCATCTCTAATTCTATCCTCTGTCAACATGATTGGTTTGCCCTTAACCTTGCTTGTGTGTGTGTTCTAGTCCCAAGTCCTCACATACTTGATATATAAACCAATATGTCAAACCATTAAATATCATGAGAAAAAAAACCACACATTAATGTAGCATGAAAGAAAACCACACAACCAATAGAATATGAAAATTATTCAATGAAACCATAGCAACCAACAACTAGAGTAAAGACAAAAATTGAATATAAAAATGATTCACCAAAACTAGAGCAAAGACAAAGAAATGATATCAAAGAAAGTTGACCTTGCTCACAATTAGGAGGATTGTGCTTGCACAAGGAGGAACTTGCTTGCTCTTAGAAGCATATGACTTGCACAATAAAGAGTCTTGCTTGTACATGGGCAGATCTTGATTAGATGGGCCCAATACTCACTCATGCTCAAAGGATCTTGCTTGCACAAGGGAGTGTCTTGCTCATACAAGAGAGGAACTTACTCACTCTTGAGAGTGTCTACTTGCATATGGGTAGGTCTTGGAGAAACAAGGAGAGAGCATTGATTTAGAGCCAAATTAAAGACCTTTTTGAGGCTATTTTGGTGGAGATTTCACATGGCGAGTATGCTTCAACTATAGTGATGCTAGCCAAGAAGGATATGCATTGCAATTGCACGGATAGGCAAATATGTGGAGATTACTATTCAATCAACTGATAGACTAAGACTAATCAACATGCCATGCTTATACCAAAGGAGATCTTTGATGCAATTTGGGCATGCAAAGGTCTTTAGTACTTTAGATATTTGAGAAAGATATCATTAGTTGTCAATCAAGGAGAAGGACAAGTCCAAGATAGCATTTTGGATTATTGATCCTCATGGTAAGGATATATTATATCAATGGAGATTCTCACAATTTGGGTTAACAAATGCTCATGCTAAGTTCCAAGGATAGGAGTCTAGGATTGGATTTTGCTTGATGCTATATTGATCATATTTTAGTCTATAGCACTATTATAGAGGAGCATGAGAGATTTGAGAGGAGATCTCATGGACTCAAATTACATCTTGGGAAGTGTAGATTCTTCCACAAGTAGGTTGAGTATTTGGGCCACACTATCTACTCTAGAGGACTTGGTGTTCAGCAAACCAAGGTGGAGGTTATTGCATGTATTCCTTGGCCTTTGAATATGAGCAAAGTGTATGCATTCCTTGGGTTGGAAAAATTCTATCACTAGTATATTGGAGGATTTAGTGTCATTGTGAAGGCCTTAAAAAAGATGACCAAGCTTACACAAGAATGGTGTTGGGATGATGAATAGGATAGAGGTTTTATAAAGCTCAAGGAGAGGTTGACATTTACCTCTATTCTTCAAAGCTGATCAAAGGATGACTATTCTAGATTCATATTGATTGGAATACGTTGGGGCTTGGAGTAGTGCTCACCCAACAAGATGCTAAGGAGGAGTTTGTGGTGGTCTAAGCTAGTTGCTCCAACAATTCAGTGGAGGCAAGTGTAGTTCATATGAGGGAGAGTTTTTGGCAACAATATGGGTAGTAGCATATTTTTATGTTACTTATTTGGTAACCTTTTCACTCTCATCACTAATCATCAACCACTAAAGTGGTTGATGGAGTCCAACAAGCTTTCACGGAAGCTTGCACGATGGACTTTGATTTTACAAGAGTATAATTCATGGTTATTCATAGACCTGGAGTGTTGAATTGTGATGTAGGTGGATTGAGAAAAAACCCATGTTCCAACCAATAGGATCAAACCAAAGCACATTGGCATGGTGAGAAAGAAGAAGAGATGGTGCCAAGTTGGCATACATCTACCTTTTTATGTACATTTTTTGAGGCCTTGGTGGTATCTCTCTCAACACATATAGGAGGAGTTGTTGGGATCATAGATCCAAAGGGTGGAGATATTAGTACAAGTCAATGATACATTCTGTAATACTCCAAGGACAAGAGAAGAGAGAAAACACAGATTGCACACTCAAACATTTGATGCCCCAAAGGAGCACCTTCTCTTTATCATATAGACAAAGAGGATCTCCTCCAAGGAAGCTCCACCATAGGATTAGGGACACAGATAGGTGACATGTCAGCAAGCTCCACCCTTGGATTACTTACTTGGATGGGTGACATGTCTGGTCTAGGTCCTATCTGGTTGGTCAAATAAGTTTTGATCGAAGGGAATCTTCCTGTAGGAATCTCAAAATCACGTAAGGTACCATTGGAAAGCTCTTGAAGAGACAAAGTAGAGGGGAGGGAAGGCCAGCCATTTGTCCATTAAGGGGGGGGGATTTGCACATTTTTGAGGCCTAATTCATCCGTTTAGGCCTCCAAATTGCCTTCAAAGATTTCAAGCATATTTTGGTTCCTACTCTATTAGTAGAAGTCCCCTTTTGGTGATACCTCTTTTTGATCTGTTCAGTCCATCATGTGTAACATCCTTTCAGATGTTACCAAACCAATTCTCACCTTTAAATCATATGTCTAGCTATTGGTTCTAAGGTTCTTAAGTCTATTTCGGTTTTTGCCCTATTAGTAGAAGTACTATTTTGGTGATACTTCTATCTTATATATTTTTACCATCATGTATAAAATCATTCTAGATGTTACCAAACCAAATTTCACATCTAGATCATATGACTAGCTCTTGGTATTACACATTCATGGTGATGTTTAGTGTAAAAGACCGAAACCGAGGAGAGAAATAGGAGAATGGAAACTCACATTGGGACACTTGAATGAGGGAAAACTCCGAATGCCTAGCATGAGCTTTGGCCTTGGTATTTATAGGTAGCATACAAGACCCTTGAAGCTTCTCAAGAAGCTTCCTTGAGCCGCTTTCTTGGAGTGCAAGCCAAGTTAACTAGGAAGCTTCTCAAGAAGCTTCCTTCTAGAAGCCGCCTACTTCGTGTGCAAGCTAAGCTAGTTAGAAGCTTCTAGAAGCTTCCTTCTAGAAGCTACTTGCTTAGGGCGCAAGTTAACTAGTTGGGAAGCTTCCCAAGAAACTTCTTAGATGCTTCTAGAATATTCTAGGCTATTTTGTCTTATTCTCTACTTCATGAGCCCGACTAACTTTGTCACTAAACTCCATATTGTTAGACATTCCCCCGCCGTTAATTGGTGACGTCCTCGTCACCAGTGAAGCTTCAAATTCCTTGATGGCCATCTGTGCATTCTGGAGGTGAGAAAGAGGTTCCCATGTGGCATCATGAAGGGGATACCCTTTCCAAAGGACCTTGTACTCCGTATGTTGGTGACGGCCTCGTTGAATATGGCAACGCGCAAGGATACAATCAACTTCATACTCCTCATGATCATTGATAGGGACAAGAAGAGGGGGAGGTTGGACTCGAGAAGAAAAGGAAGAAGGGTTAGGAACAAAGTGTTTCAACTTGGAAACATGAAAGTTAGGATGGATACGCATGTGACAAGGTAAGGCAAGTCGATAAGCAACAGGAGAGATAATGTGGGTGATATCAAAGGGTCCTATCCAATTAGGAGCAAGTTTACGAACTTGGGTATCAAGTGGGAGAGGGAGGTTACTAGAGGATAGCATGACTTTATCACCAACTTCAAAGGTGAGATCACGACGATGATGGTCTGCATATTGGTTTTGGCGATTCTGAGCAACAAGGAGGTGAGATTTGGCTTGTTGGAGAGATTGGGATATAGTGGTCAAGAATGTAGAAGTATGAGGAACCTGAGAGGGAGGGGGAGCAAGAAGAGAATCTAGAACAAGTGGATCTTGGCCAAAATTGAGAAAGAAGGGAGAAAATCTAGTGCTTGCCTATTTGGAATTGTTGTAGGCAAATTCTGCAGCTGCAAGACATTCATCCCAGTTGGTATGGTGGACATTGACAAAGGCCCGCAACATATCCTCCAATGTACGATTGGCGCATTCGGTTTGTCCATCAGTTTGATTATGATAGGCCGTGGACAAAGCAAGCTTGGTGTCGAGTATCTAGAAGAGTGCTTGCCAAAACTTCCCGGTAAATTGAGGATCACGGTCGGAGATGAGTACATGTGGCATCCCATGATGCTTGAAGACATTGTCGAAGTAGATTTGCACTAAGGTTGGAGCATCCATGGTGTCACAGGTTGGTGCCAAGTGGATTTGCTTACTAAGCTTGTCCACAAACACCACAATTGCGGTGTGTCCTTGTTTTGTCTTTGGCAAGGATGTGATGAGATCCAAGCTCACATGCTCCCAACGAGCGGATGGAATGGCGAGTGGTTGAAGGAGTCTACTCAGCTTCTGGTTGCTGGCCTTGTTTTGTTGGCAACTCTCACATGATTGGACAAAGTCTTGAACATCTCGTGTCATGTTGGGCCACCACCATTGGCGTTAGAAGGTGCCCAAGGTCTTGTCCACTCCCATGTGACCAACTATTGGTAAATCATGGGCTTCTTGAAGGCGCACAAGTCGAAGATCACCTTTGGCTAGAACATAGATCTGGTCTTCATAGAATAAAAGGCATTCCTTGAAGGAGAAGGTGTTGTACTCCTTGTCGCGTGCTGTCAGACGACCGTGTACCATTTGGAAGAAGAGATCTTGTTGTAGAGCTGATTGAAACTCATTATGGACCTTAGTGTCAATGGACACCATTGTAATTGCAGTTGTGATGAGAGGAAGATCCTTCAAATCAGGTCGTCGTGATAGAGCATCAAGGATGACATGGAACCGACATGGTTTGTACTCAAGTTTGATGTCAAACAATTGGAGTTGCTCTTCCCATCAATGATGCTGACTCTTCATGTGCTCCAAGTATAGGGTCTGCAACAATGGTTTGTGATCAGTTCGCATGATCACTTGTTTCCCCAAGAGATAATGCCTCCATACCTTGGTGGCATATACCATTGCAAGTTGTTTCTGATCTCGAGCAGAGTAATTTCTTTCAGCTATATTTAGTCGGCAAGACCCAAATGCAATAGGATGTAGTCCATCTGGAAATTCTTGTTGCAACATAGCTCCAATTGCAAAGTTAGAAGCATCAAAATCAACCACATAAGGTAGTTGAGGAACATATGGTTGAAGAATGGGTCTTGAAGACACCATATGCTTTAACTTCTGGAATGCTTCTTCATGCTTGGTGGTCCATTGGAAGCTTGAGTTCTTTCCCAAGAGGTCAGTCAATGGTGCAGCCACGTGAGCATAATAGTGGATGAACCGTCGGTAAAAATTGGCCAATCCATTGAATGCTTGTACTTCTGTAGCATCCTTTGGGGTAGGCCAATCAATAATGGCCTTGATCTTCTCTTCTTCCATCTTGATCCCCTCTGATGAGATCTTATGACCCAAGAAGGTAACCTCCTTCTGCCAAAAAGCACACTTTGACTTCTTGCAATAGAAATTCCACTGTCGTAGTCGTTTTAGGACTTCTTGCACATGATTCACGTGTTCTGCCTCTCTCTTGCTATAGATTAGAATATCATCTAAGAACCACGGACCAATCCAACAGTCCCTCCAACACCCGATGCATCTGATCCATGAAGACTACTAGAGCATTAGTGAGTCCAAAAGGTAGAACTCTCCACTCAAAATGTCCATACCTTGTGCAAAAGGCAGTCTTTTGCACGTCCTCTCCTTCAATAGGAATTTGCCAATAGCCGCTACGAAGATCCAACTTGGAAAAGTAGCGTGCTCCACTTAGTTGATCAAGCTGGTCATTGATCCGAGGCAAGGGATATGCATTCTTCACGGTTTGCTTATTGAGTCCACGGTAATCAATACAGAAACAAAGTCCTCCATCCTTCTTTGGAACAAATAGTATCGGTGCTCCCCAAGGAGAGGTACTATGTTGTATGAAATCCTTCTCCAACAACTTTGTAAGTGTTGTTCACAACTCCTCCAACTCCTTTGGTGAGAGCCGATAGATTGGTCTACTCACTGGAGTACTCCTTGGCAATAACTCGATCTTGAAGTGCATACCTCAATCGGAGGGTAATCCCTTTGGCAGATCATCCAGAAACACATATGCAAACTCCTGAACTATCCGATCAACCATTGCTTGATGAGGCTCTTGGCCCTCCTTAGATTGTTCTTGTGCAATCGGCTTGACCCACACCACAAATACAGACTTATCTTCCTCCAAAGCTTGCTCTATGGCCGCTTCATTAACAAACTTCCCTTCCAGGGACTCATCTCTCTTCCAAGCTTGCTCTATGGTTGCCTTCTTGGCAAACTCCCCATCTTGGGACTCATCTCCCTTCCAGATTTGCTCTATGGCTACCTTCTCAACAAACTTCCCATCTTGGGACTGACTATTCTTAGGCGTCTTACTCAGAAGTGCCAGACAACCTAATCGGAAATTTCTACCTTGGTGTTGTACTTGAATTTGTTGTCGGGCCCAATCAAATTGAACCTTATGACGTTCAAGCCAAGGTAGACCCAGAATGATATCATAGTGTAGAGGTGCCACTACAAACCTCATACACTCCAAATACTCCTTCCCAATCTTGAAGGTAACAGGATGTGAGGTGCGGAATGCAAAACTCTTTCTACCATCCGCCATCATCAAACTACTTCCAAACACTGGTTTGATAGGAATACCCAATTCCTTTGCTACTTGCATAGACATGCAATTTTTTGAACTTCCAAAATCAACCAAAATCCTACAACCCGATTAGATATCATACCTTGCAAGTGAAGCAAACTTGCATAGGTCGAGCCTTCAATCCCATTGGAACTAATCAAGCTCCCATTAGGCGGCTCAAAATCTCCTATTGGGATTCTTTGTTTCCCTAAACATTTTGTTCCACAAACTCCATCTGGGCAACTTGTCGAGGTCGCCCATTCCTAAGTGGACATTCAGCAATGCAATATCCAACTTGGCAACAATAAAAGTAACCTCCATTTTGTCGTAATCTTTCTTTATCTATTGTGCCAAGTGGTCTTCGTTGGATAGCATCAATCTCCATTGGTACTGGTTCTTCCACTCGTGGTACTAGTAGGCTTTGTGTAGGTCGAGGTCGAGACCAAGTTGTTGCAACTAAGCAATCAAAACGCTTAGCCAATTGCATGGCTTCTTCTACGTTTTGTGGTTCTTGCATGGTCACCTCCAATTTGGTTCGTGACTTGAATCCTTGCACAAATCGATCCAGAACTTCACCTTCTTGGATGAACTTCACCTTCTTGGATGTCTGGAATTTGCATGATGATATTCTGAAATTGTGTGATGTAGCTTCTCACTAAGCCAATCTGCCTCAACTCCGCCAATTTATCTCATGCAGCTCGGGTGGCATTTATAGTTTGAAATCGACCAAGTATTGTATCCTTGAATTCTGCCCATGTCAAAATCAATGTAACAATTTGTCGTTCAGCTCTTTTTACTCGGAATCACCACCAAAGTTTTGCCACGCCATCCAATTGGCTAGAAGCCAAGAGAATTTGTTTCCGCTCGTCTTGAAGATTGGTGGCTTCAAAGTAACATTCACAGTCAAATTCTCCACTGTGCCTGGAAGATTCTTGCCTTCAAACACCTTGGGTTTCAGAAATCAAATGCGATCTTCTCCATCTTGAACTGGCGCTTTGTCTACTTGTTCTAGTCGTTGCTGGTCTCGTTCATCCAACAATCGAGTAAGATGCTCAATTTGTTGTTGCATTATAAGGATAATATCCGGTATTGCTGCCATCACTACTACTCTATTCCACTACCCTCAATTTATCTAGTTGATTAACACATAGATACAACACATCCACCGTTCTTCATAAGTTACAACTGGAAGTATCAAGGGTTCCTCTGACACGGTGATCATATGTAGAAAATCTTGCCCAAAGCGTGAGGTGATGAATTGTGTGAACCGATGCTTTGGTAATATCTTGACATGAAAGTCCCAATGGTTTGGCGGAAGTGGATTTGGTGGTCCATAAATTCCATCCATCCCATTCCTGCTCTGATACCAATGTAAAAGACCAAAACCAAGGAGAGAAATAGGAGAATGGAAACTCACATTGGAACACTTGAATGAGGGAAAACTCCAAATGCCTAGCATGAGCTTCGGCCTTGGTATTTATAGGTAGCATACAAGACCCTTGAAGCTTCTCAAGAAGCTTCCTTGAGCCGCTTTCTTGGAATGCAAGCCAAGTTAACTAGGAAGCTTCTCAAGAAGCTTCCTTCTAGAAGCCGCCTACTTCGCGTGCAAGCTAAGCTAGTTAGGAGCTTCTAGAAGCTTCCTTCTAGAAGCTACCTGCTTAGGGTGCAAGTTAACTAGTTGGGAAGCTTCCCAAGAAACTTCTTAGATGCTTCTAGAATATTCTAGGCTATTTTGTCTTATTCTCTACTTCATGAGCCCGACTAACTTCGTCACTAAACTCCATATTGTTACATTTAGTGATGGATTATCTTTGCACTAGTTTTGTGGGTGGTACAATTGATGCCAAGGAGAGATATCATATCCTTCAACAAGCCAAGTGGTTTAGACTGGAGGGCAAACACCTTCTTTGTGTATAGAAGGATGATAAAGTGCAAGTAGTACCATTTCTATCTCAAAGACCATAATGGGTATGCCATGCTCATGAGGAGCTATGACATTTTGGAGTAAAGCATACATATAGCTTACTCTAGAGTCCTTATTAGTGGTGTAATATGCAAACCAATGTATAGTAGTTTCTTTTTAGATGTGTGGTTTGTGATTGAGTTAGAGCATCATTAATGCTCTTACATCACAATTACACCCATTACTTATCATGGGATTGGGTTACTATTGGAGTTTGGACTTTGTTGGACCTTTATCATTGATTGTGAGACATATCAATATGTTTTGGTTATGGTGGAGCACTTCTCCAAGTTAATTGAGTTGGTTATAATTCCTTACAAGTCCAATGACGAGATGGCTTACTAGTTTATGGATGTGTTCTTAGTCATTTTGGTGCATCGTTGAGGTTTTGACTGATTGGTGTACAAAGTTCTTGGGAGAGTTTCCGATCTTGTGTGACAAGGTCTTGATTGATCATTTTTCTATTTCTTGAGATCACCTTAAGGTAGATGGCTTAGTAGAAAGAGTGGTTTAGAAGATGAAGAGAGGATTGTATAAGTATGGTGTGCAAAGAGGCCACATAGGAGATTGGGGTCTCTAATTACATTGATTGGCCATGAGCTATAGATTCAACCGGAAAGATTCCTTAGCATCCTTCTCTCCTCACTTTTTACTCTATGGATAAGATCTAGATTTACCTACAACCATTCATTGTGATGTTATTATAGTCTTGGACTTGGATGATCAAGACATATGGGTGAGTTCATGTTCTCAATAGACAAAGATCTTTGGGAGAGTGATGTTAATGGCCTTCGAGAATTTAGCAATTGCTCAACATAGGGACACTTTATGCTATGCTACTATTCAAAGGAGGAGGATATAGACATTTGATCCATCAATTTCATCCAAGTGATTATGTATATCTATAGTAGATTGTACCAACAACACTTTATGTTACTACCGTACTATCTTAAGAGTGCGTGAAGTTTGCCTTCCAAAGTCCTCATGTTGGAAGGACATGATGGTGTTTTTTTGGAAGGATCATGTGCACCATGCCACCTCCCAAACATTGATAGCACTATGGAACCAAGCTTGACACTTGTGCAAGCTTGTGGTGTATGTTATGTGGTTCTTCTAGTGGAATTGCTATTATGTTGGTGTGTGATAGCTATATGGTATGTTTGACTCCTCCTTTCAAGGTGGTTCCTTGATGATAGTGATTATATCCTAGATGTACATGACCCATAGCTAGTTCATCCTTTATTTGGTAGAGATTGCAAACAAGCAACAAACAATAGGGTTTGATAGCACATGGCCTCCTAATCTTTGTCCACCATAAGATATATCACATAATTGGAGTTGATGACTATTTGGGCTAGGAGACAATTGTGGCACTTACGAGTTCATGTATGACTTATGTGTGGGTTGTGTTTCTATAATATATGATGTTGATAGTGATGTATGTTATGTAGCAATGTATATATGCAGATAGTTATCATGACATTTGTAACATTTAGTTTGCTTGGATGTTGGAGTAGTAGTGTTGTTAGTCATAGCTATTTTGGTAGTTGCCCATGGATTTCATGTTATGGCTATTGATCACATGGTGGGATGCACACTCACTTGCATTTTTTGATATTTTATGAGTAGCACCATAAGGGCTAAAGACCTAGGTCAAGCAAAGGAGTAAACTTTCAAAGTGCAACGCTAAAGATCTCACTTCTTTGATGTTGAGTCTTTGAGTTTTTGGGTATGGTGGACAAAGGCCAATGAGCATCACTTGGAATCTCTTAGCTAGAGTGGGTGTGGCTTGATTGTAATCAATGCCAAATTGTTTGCAGGTTCTTGAGTGAAAGATCAAATAAAAATTTGATTGAGTGTGATCCAAGTGGAAGAATGAATTGATTTATTGTGGCAATTTAGAGTCCATGTATGACTTATGTGTAACTT
The DNA here is from genome assembly GCA_948567375.1 of Lunularia cruciata. Classification (NCBI taxonomy): domain Eukaryota; kingdom Viridiplantae; phylum Streptophyta; class Marchantiopsida; order Lunulariales; family Lunulariaceae; genus Lunularia; species Lunularia cruciata. Next base: position 59,952,035 of record OX419758.1, read on the forward strand.
GTGCTTCAATAGAGTATGATGTTGATAGTAATGTATGTTGTGTAGCAATGTATACATGCACAACATCTCTCTTGGACCCAAATCCTATCCTCTCTTAAACCCTAACATTTTATATTCCTCTCTATCTCTCTTAAGCCCTACTCTTTCTCTTCCAATATTGATCTCTAGCTCTCTCTCTCTCTCTCACTTCCAATTGATCTAGAACTCTCTCCAAGTTCATCTTAAACTCTCTCCAAATCTGTCTTGTATATTCTCTCCCTCTCTCTTCTAGTTGATTTAGAACTCTCTCCAAGTTTATCTTACACTCTCTCCAAATCTGTCTTGTATTTTCTCTGTCCCTCTCTCATAAAACTAAACCAAATTTTGAGATATGGTTCTTCATATTAAACCCTCTACATCCTCCAAATTTGAATTACTCCTAAGTTGTTATATTGTTATCAAATTGGAAACATCTAATACCCCGTGTACTATAAACTCTTAAACACACTCATATATATATATATATATATATATATATATATATATATATATATATATATATATATATAATCTTTGCATTAGACATATATATAAACTTCTAGAAATTTATTTAATTTTTGCACTATACATATATAAACACTTCCAAAATTTTATAAAATTGACATTGTAAATCAATAAAAACAAAACACTGGAAATGAGACATTTTATGTCCAACCACTTACCACTTTCACAAAATACCATTCATAACCCATCTGACCAACCAAAATGATTCCACTTGTACCTCCTTTCCAATTCTCTATAACCCCTACTTGCCCAAACAAGCTCTTTCCAAAACCCAAGAGTGCTGCTTGAAAACCCCTCAAACTATCCTTTGAAATCACCCGATCAAACCCATCCTTCACTGAACTCAATACAACAAACCCATCCCTTACCAAGCACGAGCAAGCCCCTCTAAAATCCTGAGCTAACCCATAAGAAATTTGAGACATAAATAGAACATACAAAGCCTTTGAGAACAGTAGAAAGAATAAGATGCACCAAATGCTTAGAACACTTTTCTTATTTAGATTTGCATAAATATCCATTACATCTATGGTTGTATGTAAGTAAAATTTCAAAAAAAGGCTCTTGTTTCTTCTCTATATTGTTTGTCATTTCCTCCTTGTTTTTGCACTCCTTGAACTCATATATAGAATCTGTCTCCTCTTGTACAGAATTCTCAACATCCTCAACCAACATATCACAAGTATGAATGAAGAAATTGTGTAAGATAATACAAGTCTTGACCCATCTGAGAAGATAATAGTTTCTTTTTTTTTTTATTAAATTGGACTCTCAATTCACAAAAATAATGTCATATACACTTGTTCATTTAGCTTTCAGACTTGTCCTAGCCACAAATTGAAGTCATTTTTATCATGGTTGTGTGCTTGTTTGAAGGAAGGAACAATGAATCTCATGTGCACATAACAAAAATCCCCTAATAAATATTGGTGTATTCAAAACTATTACATGCTCCTCTCTTGTTCAATTTTGACAAAAGATCTGACCTCTTCAAACAGGTCATATCGTGACACAAGCCTTGCATACTTATCCAACAATCAAGACACGTCTAAAAGCACATCAAATGCAAGCTTAGCCACCACAAGTGATTAACCATCTCGAATTCACAATACCATTCACTCCATCTAAGCTCAACACAGGTGAATTAACCAATCACAAATTTAGAACACCATGTCTCCCGTTAACTCTTGCAAAATGGAGGATTATGTGTTTATCATTGCATATCACCTTTCTATTAATGAAGTATGTTTCCTTTCTGCTAAAATAGGTTTCTTCATCTATTATATTCTTTTCAGCTAGAGGAAAGAGTCCTATTAAATAACTGGACATACCTTCCAAATCCTTTCCTTGCAAACATGGAGTAAATTCTAGCACTCTCTTCCAACCTTGGTCATTGCACTTGGTCCTCCATAATAGGCAAAATGGCAATAATTACTCTATTTGTGAATTTGGTGATAGATCTTGCATTGATACCCCACAAATTTATCCCTCCTACCATTGATGCTCCATTTCCATTATGGCCAAAACTATTAAGTGCTAATGCCAATTGAAGCAATAATGTGATTTGTTTTCTTCCCACATTCTTTCTAAAATCAGAGTGCTCCTTAAGCAGATCCACTAAAACATTCAAGGAGTCCATGTCCATCCTCAGTAATTGTGTGAATGCAAGAGGAGCTTTCAAAAGACTTCATAACACTTAATGTTGCAAAAAGCACCAATTCTCTCTTTCATATACCTAACTAAATCCATGGATAATTCCCATCAGATTAACAGTCTTTCCATGTCATCCTCCTCATCCTCACTACACTTCTATAAACCTGATGCTTCCCAGGAATCTCCCCACTCATCGTCGGAACTCCCTTCCGCTTCCGGTTAGGAAAGTTGGATCCTTAACTAATGGATTTTTTATTTTCTATACGAAGCAAGTCACAAGCACTTCACGGTGGCATGGTGACGCACGACTTCAAATGAAACCCTTCCCTTCCCGACACCGTGAATTTCTTTTCTTCTTCACTTTTTCTCTTCCCGACACTTTCCACCTTCGAATCACTTTCTTCTTTCTCCCAACTTCTGAACGAATTGAATACCTCACAATTTCTTGAACCCTATGATCTATGTTATTTCACGCAATGCACCCGAACAAGACACCATGAGCCATCACGCCATTCAAAACTACCTCAATTTACACCGCGTTTCTAATGTGACACACTAACCTGATTTCAGATGGACTTTGAGAGTACCATATCATCGAATGCAAATGCTTTACCCTTAATTATTGCTGATTAATTTCTGCGGGGCATCCCGTTACCGTTAATTTCTACCCCTCACTCTTTTCAAGACCCATAAATTTTTTAGGATAATGAACCACCTCCCGTAAATCCTTTCGTGTATTGCACACTTAACCTCTAAAGGAATTACAGACCTCTCGTAAAAATGCTTTAATGGAAGCGCTAATCTCGTTCATGAAACCCCCTAATGTCTATAATTTATATGTATCTGAGATCTTTTACTCGTATTAAGATCTACCAGCACAGTAAGAAATAAGTCAAGAAAATTCACTCGATTATCACCCCGAACCAAATTGTAGCTGTAATCAGTGTAAAGATACGACAATCTCTCAGCCAAATCCCGGAGCATGAAATCAATCTCTCAATGCAAGATATTAATCTCAATATCAATCTTCTCAATCAATCTGAGAATATCAGATGAAATCTGATATTCGTCAGATTGATTGAGGAGCGCTTCTGTTTGAAGTGAGACCCCGCGTAGCATCTTAAGCAATAAACCTCTCACAGTATCTCGGTCATTCACGAAATCCGTAAAGTAAAAAGTAGTAGTGCCAGCATGTGATGTTCTTGCATGTCTAATAAAGAAGTAAGAGAGAGATCACGTTGTATTAATCTAAATTGTTTTGGAGTCGATTCCGTGGTGGCCATCTAGTCATATACTGTACACCAAAGAAAGTGCATATCATCAGTTTGTTACTAATGATGAAGGAAGATGGCTCCATATCGTGAATAAGTGTAGGCTACACGGCTCTCGATGATGTGATTTGTTCGAGAGTCTACAGGGCCACGGCATATTCCGAGTTGAGATCCAGGAAGGCCATGTGAGATTTATATAAAAGGATCGCAAAACCGTGTTGTAACTCACCTCTTGCATGGTGTGGTGCCAGGTGATGGTGACATCCACAAAGTTCCAATCCGCGAGAACGTTCGAGACAGAGTAAGCGGCAACCGTAGAAAGTCAAATGTGGAAACATTTTCCGCGGAATGTCTCGGGAAGGAGCATTAAGCTGCGTGCATGCTTGGAGAGGAATAAGAAAAGCTAGAATCCCTCCCGAAGGTCTGGCAAGTACGTGTCCGCTGACCATTGCTCCTCTAAACAAGAGTCCAAGACTCTTCACCTGACAGTTGTCCGCTTTGCATTAGTCTATTGACAGAGTTGGTTCCTTACACCGTTGGTTCCTTACACCGTATTTGCAGGTTTCAAAAATTATACAGTAGGGGGTTCCAAAACTGGTCTTCAAACGGGGCTCGAACCCGCAACTTCCGTCTTGCCACGGAGGTGGAGAAGGCCCGTTGAGCAAAAGAACTATCCTTAATGGATGATTACAAGTGGAGGACGGATGAGTTCCGTTAACTTTCTGTGGGTATACGTAAACTTCTACAAAGAATAGTATATACACAACATTTGAAATCGTAAATGCAATTTATCGGTCGTTTATGGGTAATATTAATCTAGGGTTATCGACCATTTACCCTCCAATTCTTTTACCTGGTCAGTAAGAGGAAACATCAAAATAGGATAGCGATTGAGTGATTGATGTAAATCTTGTATTCAAATTGCAGAAAGTGAATCCTTTAAAGCAATCTTTTAATAATACGGATTAGATTCTTTTCCCGTTAGTTCCTTCTCTCTTTGGAAATTGAAATCAATGAGTTACTAAGTTTACTCATTCATTGCGAATTAAAATTTTGCGTATAGTTTCTTTTTACATTTAGATTTTGTATTCGTTCATTCATTCGTTGTTGTCATTTCAGTTGAACAAAGGAATACTCTCTTTCCCTTCCATGTCACTTCATTGTAGATATGTGGATTTCAAAAGCATGGTATCACTCCGCCTTTTCGTTCTTCAAAGAATCTATGCGCCTTTAAAAAACATAGATTTTAGATGATTTAATAGCATTATGCTCATAAGTTCAACTATTTAGATAAAGAAAACGAATTTCAATTAAATTCGTGCAAGAAGCTGGTGGCATAGAAAAGCTTAACATTCAACCACATGGTTATTTATTTCAAAAGAAACATAGAAGGTATTTCATGAATTGAGGAGTGGAGAGAAGTAGTACAAAGAACGGACTATATAGATAGGTGAAATTGAGGGAGTGGAACAATATAGTTTCATAGGCGAGTTGTATGTATCAACCAGCAGGGGAGGCTGGTACTGTTCACCCTCCTTGCAATGGACGGTGGGCTGCAAACCTACGTCGGTGACTTTTGCTTCCTACGCTGCGCTCCCAGACACGTGGCAGCGCGATCGAACTGTTTCGGTGAGTTTGATCAACTCTCGAGTCTATCACAGGCTGGCCATCGCCGAACTCTTGCCATACTTCGCTCCAGGTTCCCCCACCTTAAACTGGAAAAGTTCTCATCACACGTGGCATTTAAGAATTGGATTTGTTTGCTGGAGCCAGTGAAGGAAAACACATAAGGAAAGTCTCACAAAGGAGTAGGAGTTGAATTGTGGAGAGAGAACAATAGAGAATAAACTAGATCATCTGTATCCTCATTCTGATAAAAATGAATAGTATATTTAGATGTTAAGTTAATATAATATTTACTTATTTTGGTAAGTTTGGGTTTGGAGATGAGGTGGATATATTAGCATGGATAGAGCAAGGTGAGGAAATTAAATCTAAAGAAAGAGTTCAAGAAGAAGAGAATGATGTTGAAGAGGATACCTATTTGGACAATCTAATTATATCTTTTTTTCCTTCAAGTGTGCTTAGTATATAGGGCATAAGGGAGAGAACAAGTTGCCCTGTACTAATTTTGAATTGTCTAATGAATTATTTCAAGTGTGATAATTTGTTCTAGTTGAGATAAATCTTATCTAGATGAAGACCAAGCGAGAAAATTTACTCAAAACCTTGGAAATATAAAATTTGGTCAAGTATATTCCAAAATCACATCCTTGATTGCACATTTTTTAACAATGTTGCAAAGGTATTCAAAATTAGACTTGTTAATTTGAAGAGAAAGTCCAAGGAAGCCAAATAGAGGTGTAAATTAGCAAAAACTAGAATTCACATTGTGGCTAAAGTGGAGAAGCTCAAAGAAAAAGTGGAAATACAGAAAATAATACTCTTGGAAAATAAGAAAACAAAGCTAGAGAAATCAAGATTCAACGACTAAAACAATAATATTCCATTCAATGTTACAAGATTCACAAAAGTAGGGAAATTTGTTGCCAACATTAAAATTATATATATGAGTTATATGAGAAAAATTCACAATGTCATAAAATATTTAAGATTATTTAAGTAAAGTACATATTATACCTTTCATATCCAAACAATAGCAATAAGGAGTATTACCCTAATGGATCTGAGTTAAAACTATACCTTTAAATAAATAAATAAATAGTTGTTTTTCATTCACATTTGTATCCTTCAATGTTTGTCACAAATCAATTTGTACACTCATAGAAATAGTTTAAGCTTGTATGGACTAGTATTGTAATACTTTGAGTACAAGAGAACTCTCCAAGAGAGATATAAAGTAGAAAACATAGTTTTACATTCAATACTCTGATGTCCCAAAGGAGCACCTTCTCTTTATTATATAGCAAAGAGGATCCCCTCAAAGGAAGCTCCACCCTTGGATCAGATACATGGATTGGTGACCTGTTAGCGAGCTCTATCCTTGGATTAGTTGTTTGGATGTGTGACATGTCAATCCTTGTCCTATTTAGTTGGTCAAACGGGTTTGACCAAAGTAAATCTTTAGGGAATCTTCTTGTAGGGAGCTTAGAATCATGTGGGTAAGTTACTGTTGGAAAGCTCTCAATGAGATGAATTATAGAGGGGAAAAGGCAAGCCCTTCTCCTCTTAGAGGTAAAATTGTTGTCATTTTTGAGGCCTAGTTCATCCATTTAGGCCTCCAAAATTGGCTCTAAATTTTTCAAGCTATTTTTGGCTTCTACCCTATTAGTAGAACTTCTCCTTTGGTGACTCCTTTGTTTGATTTTCCTAGCCCATTGTACACAACATCCTTCTAGATGTTACCAAGCGAATTTTCACCTCAAGATAATATGTCTAGCTACTTGTGTTACAAACTTCCTCCCTTTTAAAATGCAACGTCCTCATTGCAAAGTTGTGGCTCAAAAGATTGAACTAACATTGGTGTGTTGGTCAAGTTGGCTGTTGGCTCCCATGTTGCCTCATATAGTGGGTACCCTTCCCAATGGACCAGATATTCCACATGCGGATGACAAGTACCACGGATGCGTTTCTAGAGAATGTGTTTGACCTCATACTCCTCCGCCTCATCAACAAGGGTTGCACAAGGTCAAATTTCTTGGATGGAAGAGAAGTGGAGTGACCGGGGAGCATATTGGCATAATAAGGAAACATGAAACACCGGGTGGATCTTCATATGTGGTGGTAGCTCGAGGTGATAGGTCACGGTGCTAATGCGACAAAGGATGGAGAAAGGTATTGAAACGAGGTCTGAGCTTATGAGGATCAAATAACTTGAGGTTGGTGGTTGACAACCAGACGTGATCTCCCACATTGAACTCCATGTGTTGGCAATGTGCATCTACATACTGCTTCTGCCAATTTTGGGTGATTTGCAACTTGTGCTTGGCATTCTCCACACCCTATTGGATTTGAGAAACAAAAGTGTTGACAATGTCAACCTTGGTAGCTACTGGATGGACCTTCATCAAGCTTGTAGGTATGAAAGGATGCTCTCCATACATGAGGAAGAATGGTGTGACTTGTGGGAGACTTGTGGGAAGACTTGAATTTTTGTAAGCAAATTCCACCAATGGGAGTAAGGTATCCCAACTCTCTTGCTCATCCAAAGTAAAGCTCCGATGCATGTCCTCAATCAAGAAATTTTCCCTCTCTATTTTTCCATTGGTCTATGGATGGAAAGTTGTGGATATGGCCAATTTGGTTTTGAAGAACCCAAAGAGTGTTCTCCAAAATAAACTAGTAAATTGAGTGCTTCTATTTGTGATGAGCGCTCGAGACAAGCCATGACGGAAAAAGACTACATTTAAGTACAATTGAGCTAGTTGTAGGGCAATCACATCCTTGGTGGTAGGAAGCATATGAATCATTTTGGTGAGTTGGTCAACAAATACTATGATGGAGTCAAACCTAGAGGTGGTCTTGGGCAACTCACAAATCAGATCTATGCTTACTTGTTCCCAACGTTGTGTAGGAGTGGGAGAGGTTGGAGGAGTCCTATGAGAGCTTTATTAGAAGCCTTATTTGTTGACAAAGTAGGCAGCTTCGAATATATTCCATCACATTGTTGCTCATCTTGGACCAATAGTAATGGTGTTTGACCACATCCAAGGTCTTGTCCACTCCAATGTGACCTGCAATGGCAAAATCATGACCTTCTGCTAGGATGGTGGTTCTTAGATCCTTGTCATCTGAGATCGATAATCTACCATCACAAAAGGTGAGTCCTTGGGTGTTGGTGATGCATCTGGATCATTGAGCATCTACAATCTATGCATCATTGTTTTTAGCAACATGAATCTTGTGCCAAAATTTAAGGTTCATCTTGACTTCCACCACCAAATTTTTTCCATCGACATTTGGGTGAATGCATATGCAAGTTGCTTCTTACCTTCCACATATTTGATTACAATGTTGAATTGTTGTCTCCACTTTGCACATCAAATCTATCAATGAGAAAGATCTTTTTGCGTCTTGAGGTAGACAAGAGGTTTGTGGTCCATCTCTACCACAAACGCCTTCTCACCCAGATAGTGCTTCTAATGCTTGGTTGTAAGGATAATGGTCAACTCTTCTTGTTTGGTGGTGTGATAATTGCATTCTGCCAATAACAACTTACAAGAGAAATATGCAATTGGGTTCTATCCATCTTGCCATTCTTGTTGTAATACTACTCCTATTGCTACACATGATGCATCTATAGCCATCTTGATTGGACATTTTAGGTCATACCATTTCAAGATTGGTGCATGTAGTAATGTGTCTTTCAACTCTTGAAGGGCCAATTCTTATGTGGTTCCCCATATCCACTTCTTCTCCTTGCCTAATAGTGCTATTACAGGCTATGCAATCTTGGAGAAGCCCTTGACAAATCAATGATAAAACCCCATCAATCCCAAGAAACTCTTGAGATGAGTCTGATCTTTTAGAGCACTCCATTTATGAATGAATTCTATTTTATTTGTTAATACTTGGATACCCTCTACACTTACTCTATGATCTAAGTAGTCTACTTCATATTTCCCAAAATTGCACTTTGAGATTTTGGCATACAACTTTTCTTCTCGTAGAATTTAGAGGGCTTCTCGCAAATGTTGCTTGTGCTTTGTCAGCATCCTATTGTAGACCAAGATGTCATCAAGAAAAATGATTATAAATTTATCCAAGTATGGACAAAATATCTCATTCATCAAACTCATGAAAGTGGCTAGAGCATTGGTGAGGCCAAACGGCATTACCAAGTACTCAAAGTGATTATACCTTGTTTGAAAGGCCATTTTGTGGATGTCTTCTTCTGCAATTCTGATTTGGTTGTAACCGCTTCAAAAGTCAAGTTTGGTGAAGTGCCTTGCCCTATTGAGTTGATCAAACAAGTCATCCATACGAGGTAATGGATATTTGCTCTTCACCATTTGTTGATTCATTCCCCGATATTCAATACACATGCACATTCTTTTGTCTTTCTTTTTCACAAACAATACATGAGCCCCATGTGGTGATACATTAGGTTGGATAACAACCTAACGTTCTTTTGCAACATATCCTCATTTGAGCCTTACACTCCTCTAACTCATGAGGTAATAGTCAATATGGGGCCTCACAAGGAGATATCTCAATTTAATGATCTACTCTCTTTTTTGGTGGTAAACCTATGGGGAATTCATCCGGACATCTTGGAACTCATTGACCACATCTTTCAATTTCTCAAGAATTTGTCTATTGTGTTGGGCACTCTAGACTTCTCTTATTAAAATCATGAAACATCTATTTGTCTTACCAATAGGTGTGGTCCTTAAGACATATAGAGGTAGCTCTTGCCTTTGTGATCTTCCTTTAATCCCAAAGATCTTCCATTGACTAGTTTTCACTACTTTCTTTCTCAAATCCACCATGAGGTTGTAGTGCTCCATCCATGACATACCTAAGATTGCATCATAACAAGCTAGTTGTATCACTTGTCACTCAATTGCCTCTTGATACCCTCCTATAGAGAGTATTATCTTTCTAGGTAATGATTCAATCATCTCTGTCTAACCATTAGGTAACTTTACTTTGTCCTTCTCATCCTTTTGTAGTTCTATCCCCAACCTTATTGCAATAGAGTGAGACAAGAAATTCTTTGTTGCCCTAGGGTCTATCAACACTCTTACTGGATTTCCTTCTAGCACTCCATTTACAACAATTAATTGAGCATTTTTCTTCCTCCATTTTTGCACACTTGTCCTCTTTCTTCCCCTACTTTTACTCTTCTTCATCAAGCCAATAAGGCCATCAGGTACATGTACTAGCGATCTTTATTTTTTTATGTGGTTTTTATATCCTCCACTTTAATTTGTCTCCCTATGTGGTTCAAGGATCGGTTGTATGGAGGCCAAGGACCTCTAAGATGACAAGCATGCCAATTGATGGCTATGTGCCCAATTCAACCACAATTTTCACATCGTTGTTGTTATGTTCAAGCCCCTTATTCCCATGGAATGCCTTCTCTTCTTTCTTTGACCTATTCTTTTTTCTCCTTGGAGAGGTCTTGCTCCTTGGTCTTGGAACCAAATTTTATGCAATTTTATAAGATTGGTCTATCAAAATGGTGAGTCTCAGCTTAATAGTTTTGCATTAGTTTTATTGCTTCACCTTCTCCAAGCGCTCTTGCTATTCTTTGAGCATAGGCAATGGCTTCAAAAACTGTACAAGGATTTTGCACCATTACCTCTTGGCGAATCTGCTCTTTTAACCCTTTCTTGAAATTATCAAGAGGTTCAATTGGACTCATATCGGTTATTGCAACTTGTAGATCCAAAAATATCTCCATATACTCTTGTATGTTATTCTTCTACTTCACTTCCTAGAGTTTGGTTTGGGCAATTTGCACAGAATCCACAGGGTGGGAATTCTTGAGCAGCACTTCTTGCATGGCTGTCCAAGTGACCTCTCTTCCTTCTACCTGCAATGATTGTTCACAAGCATCATACATGTGAGGGCTTTATCAATCAAGTACCCACACGCAAACACACTTGCAGAATGATTAGTGATCTCTGTTGTGAACAATTGAAGGTAGTGATTCATTCGTGAAATCCAATTTTCCACTACTCCCATGGAATGCTATCCCTTGTAAGGCTTGATGTTGCATTTTTTTTCATTTGCAGTAATAATATGGCTTGGTTGTTGATCGATATCATTGACATGCATAACTATCTAAGTATTTCAATCGTTGGTATTGGTTGTTGAGACAAATCCCTTTCTTGCATTACATGATCATTCTTGATAGTATGTATTTGATTTTGCAATTGCAGATCCATGATTCCTACACACGGCCAATGTTCAATTGCTACTTCCTACTTCAATAGAGGGTTAGAATGATCACTCAAGAGGGAGCATTAACTATGGGAACTACCATTGGAACCTCAAAGGCTATCACTCTATGATAATATTCCTCACCAAAATTGCGGACTACAAAATCTCTAAACATTACTTTTGGTCTAACTACATAATAGATTTCTACTTGCTTGTTGAAAGGGTGAGGATTTGGTACATTCAAATCCATAACATCATAAGGGAATGTACATTGTCAAATCCCACTCTCTATTGTATACCACTACAGGTAGAATCACCAAGTTTGGTGAATTCATCACTCTCTCCATGAAGTCTGCTCCAAAATGATAAACAAGAGATACTTTGATCTACTCACATTGCATGTACATAATCTTGATGTGGAATGGATTAAATAATGGGAAGCTAGGTGTAGGAAATTGTCCTCACGATGCCTCCATCCCATCTACTCTCTAAAAAACTTCCCAAGTCTAGCAATTGCACTATGTTTTCTCCCCTCAAATTACTTAGTTTCAGTAGCTTGTGTTCTTCCAAGAGGAGTGATCCACTCTCTTGGATTAAAACACCTACCCTAATACCATGTAATACTTTGAGGACAAAAGAACTCTTAAGAGAGATACAAGAAAGAAAACACAATTTTACACTCAATATTCCGATGCTCCAAAGGAGCACCTTCTTTTTATTATATAGCAAAAGGGATCCCCTCAAAGGAAGCTCCACCCTTGGATCAGATACATAGATTGGTGACCTATCAGTGAGCTCCATCCTTGGATTAGTTGTTGGATGGGCAATATGTCAATCCTTGTCCTATCTAGTTGGTCAAATGGGTTTGACCAAAGGGAATCTTTAAGGAATCTTCTTGTAGAGAGCTCAAAATCATGTGAGTTACTATGGAAAAATTGATTGATGAGAAAAATCAAAATTGATGAGAAAAATCATAGGAGGGAGAAGGTAAACCCTTTTCTTTGGGAGGTAGGAATCTTTTCATTTTCAAGGCTTAATTCATCTGTTTAGGCCTCCAAAATTGACTCTAAAAATTTTTAGGCTATTTTTGGCTTATATCCTATTTGTAGAAGTACTCTTTTGGTGACCCCTCTATTTGATCTTCCTAGCCCATTTTCCACAACATCCTTCTAGATGTTACCAAGCCAATTTTCACTTCCAGATAATATGTCTAGCTGCTTGTATTATAAGTATGCACTTGTGTACATTTGTGGATGTTGATGAGCACTTGGATGCTTACCCAAGTTCACTAGTGTTCATTGGTATATATTGGCAGGTGTTAGTATATGTTGAGATGCATGAAGATCTAGATGCAATTATAAGAAAACAATTGATATCTATTGGTATACACTAGTTTGTAGTGGTTTATGCTAAGTGCTTTGCTATTTTTGAAGATATAAATGGTGTATAAAATTTTGAAGATATAATTTTTATGAGTTATGTCCCATTTTATATGCAAAAAGATAAGAGAAATATACAAGATCCAACACAAAACAATGCGCACTAAAATTTGAAATCTAGATTTTCTTACCACTCATAGAATATAAAATCTAGTCAATTTTGCATAGCTTTCAATCTTGTGTCTTCTCTATCTTCCTCCTTAATAACTCTTACATTTTTATTTAAATCCACATCCACATCTACTTTAAAATTACCATTTTCCTATGATTATATATATCAATATATTAGTTGAAAAATAAGTATAAGTTGCATAATAGGTAGTTATCTTGATCGGTATTGAGTAATATCTCTTCAAACTAATAAATGACTTACAATAAATTGTAGGTCTTTGTGCTAAAAGGAAAAACAAACTATTCACTAATCTCACTTAAGCAATAAATCCTTTTAGAGAAAATGCACCAAATTTTATATCTCTCTACTATTTTACTTCTCCTCTTAGATTACATATAAGGAAGAGGATATTATACAAAATAATGGAGACTTGAGAAGAAGATAATAAGATACTATATTGCATGTTTAATTTTTAGAATATAATCAAAACCCTAAAGAGTACTGAATTGGATTTTTAGAGAAGGATGTATTTCACTTATTTTCAAAAATTAGGCAAGACGTTTTTTGTCATATGATTTTTTGTTGAATGAATTACCCTTATTGTAACATAATTCTTATGATGAGGTTTTAAAATTTTTTAGATAATGCTATAAAGGGATTTCCTCTTAGCAAGTGGTACAATAGTTTATACAACAACATGCAAAGAAGGGTTTATTGAATAAGGAAGTTTGTTCAAGAGTCGTTCTTAAGGAAAAAATTAGTTTGTTTAGATGCAACAAGTCTATGAGAAAGCAGAGGAAAGGAAGACTCTTAAGGAGAGAAAAGTAGAGAAAAGGATGTCATTTTCACCCTTGTGAAATAGAAGAGTGGAGAAAATTTTAGGAGAGAGTTAGAGAGAAATTCATCATTATATTCATTCATGGTTAATGATGATAAATTTTTTAATATAAGCATTTACTGGATGAGATTTGTAAAAATATAGAGTTAGTACAAGCTAATGAGTTAGTAAAATAAGCCAATATAGCTAGGAGTTCTAAGAATGTTTTAGAAGCATCTAGGAAGTTTCTTGGTAGAATGTTCTAGAAGCACCTAGAAAACTTCTTGGTGCAAAGCTTCTAGGTATTTTCCAAGGATTGGGTAATTTTCATATCAAGTTAATGATTAACTTAGCTTGTATGTTAAGTAGGCAATTTCTAAAAGTAAACTTCTTGGCTAGCTTAGTTTGCACTCCAAGAAGACAACTTTGAGAAAGAAACTTCCTTGGAATCTTCTCAAGAGCCTTGTATTCCTTTGCTATAAATACCAAAGCCCAAGTTCATGTTGGGCTTTTGGAGTTTCAACCACTTGAAAATTTCAATGTGATCTTTCACTTTGACCTTCCATTCTACTATTTCTCTCCTTGGTCTTTTACATTGGTTTCAAAGCATGAATGGCGATAGACGGAATCTATGGACCATAAAATCCATTTCTCCAAAACAAGTAGGATTTCTTTTTCCATGAACTACCAAAGCATCATTTCATATTTTGAATAAAATTTTTTGAGTATGATCTCCTTTCTTGATTCTTCTAATTATAACTTACAAAGAGCACTGGATATGTTGCATTTATGTGTGAACTTAGATAATCACAAATAAGTAGTTTGGTGGAATAATAGCCATGGAAAAAAGTCCAAAGTTATCATTGATATGTAACAACATTTTGAGTATTTTACTTTATTTTTGGAAGAGAGAGATTATGATAGTCAACAACAAGAGCAAGTATAGAGAGTAGCATTTTGAGGAGGAGAAGATCAAGTTTGATTTCTTTGAATGGGTCAACTCATAAGCCATTATTTTTGCTTTCTTTGTCAAACAAGTTGTTTATCTTGGCTTTAAGATTTTTGATTTGGATGACGATAGTATCTATAAAAATTTGGTGAGATTTCAAGAACCTATTGCTAGTGATATTTTGTCTAGAATGTTTGATTACTTCTCAAGAAAGAAGCACTTGGATCATTGTTATCACACACTTCTTCTAGTATAGAAACATCAGAGATGTTACAATTCCATAACAAGGAGTCTAGTTTTCTACTTCAAATGTATTAAGCTTGTAGGTAAATTCTCCATTTGGAAATTTTGGGAGTTTTACTAATGATGCCATGGATTTCTTGTTGTTTCATTTTGCCTCTCCCTTCTAGTGCCATTGCTACACTCATTTCTAAAGTTGATGATACAAGGATCTACACTACCCAAATAACCTCTTTTTGAAGTGTCAAGGAGACACATGCCAAAAAGAGCTCTTATGGATGTGAGGTGTTAGTGGAAAGGAATTCCTAGTATGCTAAAAGTTCTACCCCATAGCACAAGTCTCCAATTTATAGCCAGAGTGAACCATTCCCTGACATTTAGCAATCATGGCAGTAAGCAAAGGGTCAAATGTTTGGCATGAGAGCACTTTGGTCAAGGTAAATGCTCCGTCAAAGGGCACAATCATCTTGTTGAATGCTTGCATTTACACTTGGCCATGCAAATATGTGACAATAGTCATACCCCTCACAAACTTGTACTCATATCCCTTGGCTGCACATAGTTAAAGCAGTTCTTGAGGTCCTTGAATTTGTATTCATATGATCATTAAGATTGTATGGCTTTTACTTATGAAGATCATGAGATCTATAGTGACAAAGTTTCATGAACTATTAGATGATTGTGGTAGCGATGACATGACAAAATATCTTAGTAATAAGTATAGGGGTCTTTGTATTTGTAGTTTGCCTTGTAGTAAGAGTGGTCTTGTACCTTGTAGTCCAAGTTATAGGCTGTATGGCAAAAAAATCATCCTAGTTACATCAGCCATATTACAAGTTTGGCCAACAAATAACAAACAATCCTTCCTTTTCATCTCCTAACAACTACACTACCTCCTATTGAACTAAAGAAAATAATATTTTTGCTCTCATAAGGCAAAGGTGTGTCATCTCAATATCCATAATTCACTAGTAATTATTTATAAACCTCAAATAGTCTCATCTTCTTCATTCAACTTTGGCCAAATAATTAATTTCCTCAAACATGTAAAATGGTGATACGGTCCAAGCATACTTTTACTAAAAATGGGCCAAAAATCACACATCATAACATCACATGCATTCAGCACCTAAAATAATATCAAGATATGACAATTTTCCTAAAAGTTTTATATCTATCATTATAAATCACTTGATAATTGCAATACCAATAGCTAGACATATCATCTAGAGTTGAAAATTGGCTTGGTAACATCTAGAAGGGTGTTATGTATGATGGGCTAGGTAGGATGAGATAGAGATGTCACCAAAAGAGCACTTCTACTAATAGGGCAAGAGCCAAAAATAGCTTGAATTTGTAATACCAAAAGCTAGACAAATTAACTAGAGGTGGAAATTGGCTTGGTAACATCTGGAAGGATGTTATGCATGATGGGCTAGGTAGATCACATAAAGGTGTCACCAAAAGAGGATTTCTACTAATAGGGCAGAAGCCAAAAATGGCCTAGAAACCTCAAAGCCAATTTTGGAGACCTAAAAGGATGAATTATGCCTTGATAATATGCAAGTGCTACTCCTCTCGCCTTGAGCGGTCATCAACAGATTTCCAATGGTATCTCACCAATGTGATTTGGAGATTCCTACAGAAAGATTTCTTCTGGTCAAAGATGATTTGACCAACCAGATAGGATCAAAACCTAGTATGTCACCCATGCATGCAACCAACCTAAAGGCAGAGCTTGCTTACAGGTCACCAATCCATGTATCTGATCCAAGGGTGTAGCTTCCTTTAGTGGAGTCCCCTTTGCTATATAATACAGTCAAGGTGCTCCTTTGGGGCATCAGATGTTGAGTGTGAAATTGTGTGTTTCTTTTCAAGTCTCCTATCCTTGAAAGATTACAATAACTAATATTGGTCTCTTTATCATCATATATTATACACACGCAAAGACCTCCAAATGAACTCCAAAGGTAGGATGTATCTAAGTGCACTCTCCCTTCCTTATATATTGAAGTGCAACAATAAAGACCAATCAACATCCCCAGACATACCTATATTATGGCATATATAGTACAAACATAACTAATTCATTTGATCTACAAAGATGATATTATGATCAAGATCTTCTTAACTCAGATCTACTACTAACTATTTCATCAACTAGTTTATTAGTCCAAGACTTCATCAACTTATCTTTCATCCTATTCAATATACTCAACTAGATAGGGATTCTAACATTAACTATGACTTGTAAAGAATTGTCATAGGCAATAGCTGACCATCATATTAAAGGTAATTTTTTTCTTTTACTAATTTAATATATCTTAGGAACCCTTCTATATAAACTTCTTGAGATCTAGCTGACCATCATATCAAAGGTACTTTTTTTCTTAACTAATTTAATATATCTTAGGAACTCTTCTATGTAAACTTCTTGAGATTTTAACTTATTCACAACAAGTTGACTATCTCCTTTCCAACAAACGTAATGTAATTGTTGGCATTATTGGGTTAGTATAATGCATGAGATAATCTATTCTAAATACTTATAAATTTAGTGTTCCCAAACATGTATTATTCACTTGATGATCCATGTCCAAAATAACTATAAATTACACCTACCATAGTTTTCTTTTTATCATTACTACAAAAAGGTGTGAAGGTTTTGCTTTATATAATGAGAAAAATATAATTAATGCACAAGACTATATTAAATTACATATTTAAGAACTTAGAAAATTGAAAATCTTTTACTACGATTAAATCTACGAGGATCCATTCAAACTTATTGATCATAACTCTTTATTGCAAGAACTATGAGATCTATCTATATTTTATTCAAGTTCATTCAAAATATATCATCTCAACTATGGATATCAAGATCAAAATTTTCATCGTCACTCTCAATGTCATCCAACCATTCTCATTGATCTCTCTAGAATATTATGAGTATGAACCTTTTCATGATTTCTCTCCAAAGATATTTATAAGTGGTATATCCGTACAATGAAGAAATTTCAAGTCAACTTGAGAGAGAGAATAAGGCAAACCTTGAAACCCAAAACCAAAAGATGATACTTGACAATAGTAAACAAATATTTGGGTGAGTATAACACGCATGCATCAAGTTTGTACGACTTCACGGAAAACCAATCAAACCGTTAAGTTTAAAGGTCATTTTCTAGCTCACTTTGTAACTATTTATGATGGTGAAACTAATGATGTCGAATTGTACATTTCACTTTCTAACAAATCCCGTATAAATTTTAATGAACCACCCATAAGTTTTCCAGAATGGATGGTCGGATGAAATTGAAACCTCCAGTTGTTTCCACAAACATAAAGATTTGACTCTCATTTCACTACTTGCACAGCGAAACATTCGCTAGCGAGGGGGAGATGCATCCCGTTAACTCATATTCAACTGATGTTGCCAACCAGAAGACACCACTGCAAAGCCATAACGAACTTACTTCATTTGTTCAAAAGATTCAGAGACGCGAAAGACGTAAGCCGATTCTACTCAAGATCCAATTGACGAATCTTTCCTACAAAAGTACTGCGGTTCTACTCAAGATCAATTAACCGATCGGTCGTACAAAGTACTGCCGTGGTCCCATACTTCTCCCTGCCGACTCAGATGCTTAACCCCCGGTACAAGAGGTCGGGCTAAAAGTCCATATTGTCTACTGCCGTATCGTACATTCTATTATTCACCGACAGATCTCCACCAGAAACCTTTGGCTGTGCGGAGCTGTTCATGCGCCTAAGTCTCAATCTGTGCTCTGATTAAAGAGATACGTTGAATTTGTTCGAATCTTTCAAAGTTTAGTTTATACTAAACTCTTGAAGGGATGGTTTTCCACAGCAAGCGGAATATCATGCTGTCTTGAAGAGATGGTATTCCACCTGCTGTGGAGAACCATGTCTTCAAACTGATCTGTACTCCATATAAAAGCATCTAGGAAGCTTCCACCGCTACTGTTGTGGCGATGGTCCTCGAACAAAGACTGGACAGCATTCCTTGGTGAATGACACCTGCTCTGAAGTCATTTTCACGTCATGGGGCAACGGAGATTGGTATGTTTGATCCGCCTTAAGTTGCCGTGATGAAACCAAATACCACCAATTTGTAGTAGATCACTTTGAAGCAAATTTTGTACAGGAGAACCGTAACAGTTTTGCAAATGTACTCCTGTGCTTTGAGTGCATAAAATCACAGCCACACTTCTTGGAATAACAATAAATCCGTCTTCTTCTGTCGAACTCTGCCTTGGTACAATCTCCAGAAGGTTTTATTCTGTCTTCAACAAACTGTAGAGGTTGAAACCTTCAATGATTTGATTATGTATTCTTCTCTAAATCAACCTTCACCCCCCCTTCTCATCAAAGAGTAATCACCTGATTTTGTTGCTTCTCTGAAATCAGATTTCGTTCAGTCCTGTTTTTATTAGACATTTTTACCCGGTGGGTCGTTTAGTAGAATATCCTTATTATGAAGTGTAAAATGAGAGGTGGAGATACCAAAGTTCACCAAAGAATGATCTCTGGGACAATAGTCCTGCTCCAATATATATAAGAAGAAAAATGTATACAACTGAATGGTCTCCGGGACAATACTCATGCTCCGATATATATAAGAAGAAAAAAAAGTATACAACTGAGTTTCTCATCATATAAATATAAAATATACTAAAGATTAGACTTCCCCTTGTACTGTACACGGGGAAGGAATATTAGCTTGTGGCACTCTATCAGCACTCTCTCTCAAGCTAATATGAATATCGTAGATGCCTAGATGAGATCTGAAATATTCAAATATGAAAATATCAGAGACTTGCTGATCCATATGAACATACTACAGATCTATTTCTTCAGCCAATATCTTCTCTCCGATAAAATGATAATGAACTTCAACATTTTTAGTCCTGGCATGAAATAATGGTTCGTTAGCATGTTTAATATGACTGATATTAGCTATATATAAGTTTAAAGGATCATGAAATGTGTATGCCATATCTTGTAATAAGGTGCGAACCCAAAATGATTCACATGTAGCATTAGAAGGCTTATACTCTACTTATGCTGATAATAAACTAACAACTGGTTGCTTCTTTTTGACTAACTAATTGCAGACCTTCCAAGGTTAAAAACTTAACCTGATACGTTTCTTCTATCTTGAGCACCTCCTGCTCAGTCAGCATTAGTAAAACCTTGTACAATGGTTAACACACTAGCTGAATAGTGAAGACCAATACCAAAATTTCACATAATGTAAAATCTTTGAATTGTAACAAGATCTGGCTTTCTTGGTGGTTGTACAAATTGACTCACTAGTTCATCAGCTTAGATTAGATGTGGTATAGTAAGACTCAAATAAATCAAACTTCCAATGATATGCTTATACATATTTGGATCAGCCAACAACTCACCAACAACTGACCATCTTTGACACTTAACTTAAAGAAAGGTAGAAGTGGAGTAGAAATAGGCTTACATGAAATCATAACAAACTTCTCCATATGTTGAGAGAATATTGACATTGTAGTAACCAAAGGTTATTTCCATCTTAGATAAACTCAATACACAAGAAGAATTTAAGTTCCCTCAAGTCCTCATGTCAAACTCTGCATTCAATTAATATTTTAGTTGCTGAATGAGATCTGGAAAAATATTCATGAAAAGAAGGTCATCAACATAGATGATCAATAAAACCATATTGTCACCAACTTGCAATCAGTTTAGCAAAGAATCTAAACTGCAAACTTGAAATCCAATGGATAAGAGATAAGAATTTAACTTGGTATTCCAAGCTCATGGAGCTTGCATGACCAACAAAATAAAAATTTTCATTAAACAAACTTTGTTTGGATTTCTTTGATCTTTGTATCCAAGTGTGTGGATCAGATAGACCTCCTCCAAATCTCATTGAGGAAAGTTTTATTAAAATCTATTTGATAGAGGATAGAGCTTCTACTTATTAAGATGGCCAACACTAAGAGCAAAAAATAATGAAATATTGGCAAAATGGCTGGATGTATTATCAAAATCAATTCCATCTTGTTGAGAGTAGCATTGGCCACAAGTCTTGCCTTGTATCTTCTCATAAACCATCAAAATTTCTCTTGATCTTAAAAATTTTACATGTAGCAAATTGCGTTCTTATTGGGATGTAAATCCACCACCTCCCATGTTTGTTGTTGATGCAATGGTACAAATTCAAGCTCCATGGCTTGCACCTGATTTGCATTTTTCATTCCTTCCTCAAGAGCATTTAGTTTTTGTTCTTGGGTAACATTCACAATATATGCATGGTGTTAGGCCAAAAATACTTCAATTTGAAAGCATCTAACTAGGTATTTGACCAGTGTATTTTTTCTTTGTTGAACAAGGCTCAAGTTGAGAAATAATACTTTCAGCCTTATCTACAGTAATTGAAATTTTTGAACTACTTGATTGATTGACCATTTGTTCCAACAAAAAGATTAGAATGATTAGTGGACAAAGTATGAAGTAAATTTTCTATTCGTTGAGAGATTTGGACTAAAGGCTTCTCAACAATCTGTTTTGATTAAGGAATTATAAATGGATGAAATAAAAGCGCTCACAAAAATTATATGTGGCACTTGAAGTACTAGTGTTTGGAAGAAGATACTAGTTGGACCAATGGAAGAGCTAGAGGGTACCGTAAGTAGTAAATTAGATATGCAGTATGTGGGAGCATGATGCAAAGATTTTAACTCCTCAAATATGACATGTTTATTGATTAAAAATTCTTAACATCAAGATTATACAACCTTTATCTTGAATTGAAGGCATTTAAAAAAATACAAATTTTTTTTATGTTATGATCTAGATTTGCCTCTTCTCATTCAAGAATATGAACAAAAAAATACAACAAGAAAACTTCAGATTTGATGAATCAAGTTTCTTATGTCTAAGAGCTTGAAAAGGTGTCATTTTATGCATCATTGTGGTAGGAGATTGGTTCATCCACAAAATTACACAATTAACTACTTCTACCCTTCTCAATAATTTGGCAAGCAAAAACTAGGTTCTTGGTGATCATAAACACAGGAAGGACTTCTCCTAAACTAATATAATTCCATATGTGCCCATATGAGTGATAGTATGTTCAATATCATCCCCAATGTTAACAACCAATAATCAAATAAATATTCTTTGGAACTGAATATACTAGCTTGACGGGTTAAATGTTTGGGCACATAGAGTCTATGTACCACTCTTCTTCACTCTTGATCAATGATGCAACTAAACAAGTTATCATTAATAAATGATCTTTGGAGTGGGAATCCTTTTCCATATAGTTTTGTTGATGAATTTTGCCTTATTGAATATCAACTTGCTTCTTAAAAGAAGTCTTCTTATGATAAGTCCTTGATATAGTAATTATAGAACCTGTCCATCATGGAATTGCCTTATGTTACATGATATTTTTTTGAAGATTGACCTTTACTAATGGTACCTCCACAAAGTGAATCGCCATGTCCTTGGCATTGACCTCTCCTGACAAACAACACGCATCTTAAGAGACAAGACTATTGCAACCACCTTACAACCACATCGCTTTAAGACTAAGATCAAGACTAGCTTGTCTAATATAGGATAAGTATTTCAAACAATTATAGACATCTCAAAAGGTTTGTACTCCTTTGGGAGACCTTGAATAGTATGTAGGATTAGATCATCTTCTTCAACCTTAACTCTGATGCTATTCAATGATTCAACCAAATTGAAGCTTCACTTGGAGCTTTCTTGCCTTTATTGACATCTGAAAAACAAAGTATCAATGCCTTATATGTAACAAAACAATGATGATGGCGAAACACACAAAGAAAAATAATGTACAACTTGATTAGTATGTTCTTCCAAGCACACATATTAGGATCTGAAGGAGCACCAAGGGACAAGCTTCAACTCTTGTGACAATATCAAATAATTGTTGAAATTTTCAAGTAATTATATATTATCTATTTCCATACTAAATATTAGTTCTTTGTCAAGAACTCATGTATGAGACCGCCAAACTATTGAGTTTAGTACTCATGACGTGAATTGGTTAAATCAGACCCTTTCTTAGCAATCTAGATCCTCTTAGAATTTGAACTCAAAGGCTCTCACAATTTCTCTTGTGCTTTGATACTATGTTAAGAAGTGGAAAGTGAAAAATGAGAAATGGAGATATCAAAGGTCACCAAAAAATGGTCTCTGGGACCATAGTCTAATCTTATAGGAAGAAAAAAGTATACAAATGAATGAAGTCTCTTCACCATAAATTTAAAATGGGCTCTGGGCTATGTTAAGAAGTGGAAGTGAAAAATGAAAAATGGAGATACCAAAGGTCACCAAAGAATGGTCTCAGGGACCTTGGGACCGTAGTCTAATCTTATAGGAAGAGAAAAGTATAGAAAATTTTACTGGGTCTCTTCACCATATATTTAAAATGGTAATTAAAATTTTTATTTTCCCGCATGCACTAGCAGCAAGGAATATTAGTTTGTGACACTCTATCAATAATCCTGACTAATAATCAGATAAACTATAGTCAAAGAGTGAGCAGATAGAATTTCGACCATATCTGACTAATAATCAGAGAAACTATAGTCAAACTACGAGCACATAAAATTTCAATTATGGAAAATGTACCAACCTACGACTAGAGTTTTTGGTACGATCAACCATATAGCGAAGACTAATATTGGTGTATATTTCATATTGGCAATTTTGGATATTGCTTCTATCCTTTGGATGGTCCGATGAACCGTAAAGTGGAGAATATTATAACTAGAAGCAAAGACTATCATTCTACGTCACGACTAGTCGTTGGCAATTTTGGTAATTTTCCTATCATTGGAAGATCTCTATCGAGAAGTAACACGACGAATTCTACAAAGGAGAGGAGCTATTGTGACTAGTCCCTCAGGCCACTGGAGATTTTGGGTATTTTTGCGATCTTTTGGGTAGTTTTTATCGAGAAGTAACACGAGAATCTTGACAAAGGAGAGGAGCTTTTACAAAGAGGAGGAGCTATGCCAATTTTGGTTGTTCCACTCACCTTTTTATTGTAGAGACAGTCTGGATCATGCTATAATGCGCTCAAAGATTAGGTCTACATAATCATACAATAACAGAAAGAGTTCCCTCGTATCTAAGGCACTTCTATTATAATACCTACTATTGAACTATCTGGAATTTTCTTTCTCTAAAGGTATATTAAAAAGAAGATTCCTAACGGTATATAAGAAATACCTTTAGGAATCTTTTTTTATTATACCTTTAGAGAATTTTTTTCAGATGGTTCAATAGTAGGTATTATAAGTAGAATATTAATTTTTCCTTGCCTGGGGGCTTCGTGCTCATTCTTCCCCTGTTGTGCACCTTTTGATGCCTCTTCATTTTCTTCCGGCTATACTATTTGGCTCCGATTTTATTCAAGTCTACTGATTCTTTGACATGATGCATTATGATATGACGATGAGACTAGTTGTATGCACCGACCTCCCAGTCTAGCAGTAGCTGCAGCAGTCCCTTGGAAGTCTTTATGATGATTTCCACAATTAATAATTGAGTTTCAGAGTTGAAGTGAGTGAGAGCATGTCTTTTTCTTATTCCAGTCTTCAATGTTTAGGGGCTGGCATGATGTAAGACAATACCCTAAGCACCCTCATTAGTCATTAGTCCGGAGTAATCAGGACTGTGATGAGGTATTTTATATTCTAATCAGATTAATTTGACAACTTTATTAAATTATGCAAAACAGCATTTTCTTTCGGGATGAAGACAGGTAACTACGGGTTTCAGCTGAAGAAATTCTAGACAGACCTGCATAATCATGCTCCAGCAAGGTAGAGGATCATATGCTAGAGAAATCAAGGGAAAGAGTATGATCTTTTTTTAGAAAAAGTAGAGAATGGGCCGGATTTTGTTCTTCGCAGGCGGCGTTTCAACTGCAGAGATATGCTCATCGACGAGCACTACAGAAGAGAAAAACTTTTAGGAAATGTGTTGATGGGTCCTACTTCTAAGGAGTGTAAGATAAGGAAGGGAAGGTTGCAGGTAGATCGTCACACCTCTTGTCTCTACACACTGTCGGACGAAAACGAGACATCTGTTATCCAGCATCACGAGTTGACATTCGCAACTGTGAGTTTCAACGGCGTAAACGAAACCACTATCCCACCTGTCGGGAACTTGACAGTTGTGGATAAGCCTTGAATATGACCGACACCATCATCTACTTTAACTGGTTCAATGGAATTTTTGTACTGAACACTAGACTCGTTCCATTTGGAGCACAGGGCAAGATTCCATCGTTGTCGATATGATCTTCAGTTAAAGAAGGCCAAATCATGGGTGTAATGAGTGGATGAATATGGAGCCAGTTCGCAAGAACACGGTCGAATAAACACTTAAGACTGGACCAGACTCCATTGTGCATATATTTAAGGAGTGGATGCTGATAGCAGGACTAGTTTAGAATGTTAAGAATATTTCAAGAATGTTGCAGACAGCACCTCATCCGCAGAGTGGAACTGACCACCATCTGAAGTGAATATGAAGTCTTTGAAGCGAGCAGCGTTGCCAATTTGCATCTATTTTGTGTTTAAAATCCTGTGGAAGATGAACTTACCGTGCGTGCACTACAGGCGGAGCACGTGGGTGGATGTTATGAGTCCAAACCAAGCTCGGAAACTTTTAGAGGTCCAAAAAGTGGGTCCTTGGCTTCTTCATCTTGGTGCATGGGGAAACCATCGAAGTAATACCTTAATGATGCTAAGCACATCGAAAATAATGACCTTAATGACCAGCCTAGATACGGAAGTCAACTATTCCGACGCTGGAATTAAACCAGGTAGAAATATTCGGAATAGGAGACCGGACCTCTTCGTAGTTCACGCGTTGATTGCGGAAACATATGAGCTCTGGGTATGCACCGAACGCAACCCGTTACCCGTGCGGCCTAGGTGAGGGGATGGGCACAATAGCAGGTAAATATGCGCTGACTGCGCGCATCTAGCGGAACACTCTGATACTATCCTCAACAGGCAGAACATCTCATTCCCTATTTACAAGGCTTTCCGAATCGCGCAACCACAAACTCTCAACTTCGAGATGGGATGTCCTGGCAGTTCTTGCGAATCTGGTTGTCTGGTCGTTGTGTTCACCAAAGCCCTGTTCTCTCTTTCAGGTTCCCTCAGAACGGATCTGCAGGGATAAATATTCAGAGGTCCTGAGAGACCTCTGAATATTCCCGAGGCCTTTCCGGACGTGATATTGAACAAATCGTTGTGTGATTGCAAGAGGTATGAAGCTTTCCTGCGGTGCAGATGCCAGGAAATGAAACCAACATACCACTTCGTCATCTAGTTTCTGCAGATTTCATGTAGCCATCAGCAGCTTGGGCTACAGACTGTATTGTCACCCGGACCCCAGGACCCATCTACAAAGATCGAAACAAATTCAGTTAGAACCAAACCTTCACTGACGGAACAACGGAAGAAAGGACCAAACTTGGTACGTTAAGCAGACCAACCTACGGGTCGGGTAGTACGTACCGTGGAGGAGAGTGTGAAGCTGTTCACGTAACCAGCGTATCTCGAAGCTGAAACCAAACACCATATATGATCAGTTGAAAGCGATGTTAGGCTCTTACACTCGATTTGGTTTTTAGAAAACACCCATATGAGACGATCTAAAGAAGGCCACTATGCATATCTAACCTCCAAGCATAAAGATCGAAGTTTTTGTATGCAATGTACATCAACCTGCGGCCTGGGGAAATGCAGTTATAGAAATTACGACAGTTCTTTGCGAGCCAAAATGTGAGTATCTTTTACAAAACACTGAAAAGAGAGATCATGATTACTCTTTTTCAAGCCTGTAGGTTTTGCGGCAAGCAGGGCTCCTGTGAAAGCAGCTATATTCGCCAGCAGAGCCTCATCCTTGAAACTGACCTGTAAACAGTTAATCATGTTACGAGAAGTTCGCTACCGAAGAATAAGAAAAGTTTTAATCTAGAATAAATTAAAACTGTTCGTTTGTGTACCCAGAAGAAAGTGTAGTCTGTGGAGTAAGCCACAGTTTCTGTTCGAGTTTCATTCCATTCGTCGGCAAATGTAAACGTTAAGAACGGAAACCTGGATAGGAACAAATGGGGCGAATTCTAAGTGCCTCCTTCCCTGCATACATTTTCGGTCCTTTACCTTCCCAAGTCCGGCGTGCACTATACCAGATTTGTCAGCACGAAAATCTACAAGCCCTTGCTTTGCTGCTTTTACAGCCTCTCCGACGTTGTTGGTCACGGTTCCGACCTGGGAAATGTCAAACGAAAGTCAGCGATATCTTATAACAGCAGCTAAATTCACGAGAAAGGAAGTGTATATTTTCTCCCTGAGTACGACATTTTGAATCAATCATGTAGCAGTAGTTTTACAACTCTACGTCTTACATACATAGAAGCCTCTCATGTCTACATCCAACTTGTCTCCTTAGTGACATAAACGTCTGCAATGGTGTCACTGTACTACTATCGGCTCAAAAGCCCCAAACCTCTGGATCCAAACAATATTTGCTTGTCTTCTAACATTCGTATGGTGAGTTTACAAAGCAAAAGAAACTCACTTTAGGATTGGGCATGAGACCCCTCGGTCCTAAAATCCGGGCCACCTGTTCAAGAAACGCGTCATGGGACACTTCAGAAATGGTTGTGCTAAATAGCTACTCACAATCTAGAATGAGAATGAGGATCTAAGACGGTGAGATCCTACACACTAGAGCACAAGGATCCCAGATTCCCAGAGCCAGCAGATGTTCACAGAACCTTGCCAAGTCTGGGCATGAATGAAGGCGTGGCGATACACTTGTCAAAGTTCAATTTGCCACCACCTGAGCACAAACATTTAACCAGTCAGACAGTTCTTTTAATCTGCCCGTGTGCTACAGGTCAGAACAAGTTAGCTTTCGCCCTGCAAGTAACTAAGCAAAATAAGCAAGCACTCATGACCAACTTACTCTCTTGTATAATGGCAACTAGGTCATCGGCTCCAACGACATCGGCACCTGCACTCTCAGCTTCTTGAGCTGCGGCTCCTTCAGCGAAAACAGCCACCCTGACAACCTGTCTACACTGTCAGTTGCTCCTTTTTTCGACGCTACTCGACCTTAAAAGCAACATGAGCGTCCATTCTAGAAATTTTTGAATTCTAGCAGGAAAATCTGAACTGTCAAACGTTTGTACCTTGCCAGTACCATGTGGAAGAGTCGCAGCTCCACGAACCATCTACAAAAGATTAAGTTCATAAAACCGAAACGATTGGTATCATGGAATTCAAACGGGAGTCATACTACTAAGCTTCATTCGTGAGAAACAGCGATCCGTTTAAGAATCATACTCAGACGTACAGCCTAGAAAAAAGATCCTCCCATCCCGAAAATTAGACTGACCTGATCACTCCGGCGAGTATCAATGCCAAGTCGGACATGAACTTCCACAGTCTCGTCAAAACGAGCCTTAGCACCAGCCTACAGGAAACAACAGCACACAAACTTCTCAGAGGAAATAGCATTTCGCCACTAAAAAAGTCCCGTACAATCAGGTCACAAATCAACCGACTACTATTAGTACATTCCCGAGTAAGGTCATTACTAAATGCTTTCAGTGAATGACCCGACGTACAACTACGACATAAGGCATAATAACTAACAGAAATGAGCAGTCTCCATCCTCTTTTGTTGGAGACCACTTACTAGACTCAACCAGCAAGATTAAGCTCTTGCAGGCAGGACCATATGAGGTTAACGATAACTTCCTACAATTCTATGGCGTGAAACTGGGGCAAGCTTGGTCCCAAATTGTAGAACAGTATGCCAACACACATGAGGGGATAATTTCTCAGGTCTTACAACATCGGGCAGAAAGAACAGGCATAATAGCCAACTGGCGATAATATAAGGAAGACGACAGAAAAAGGACATGTTTCGCGTAGACTAAGAACAACAGCAGGGTAATTTTTAGACAGCAAAGAACTAAGTGTGGTAACCAGGTCTGATTGAAGCATAAGCAAGGTAATGCAGCTTAGAAAATTTTGGCGAGACGATGATCGATTCCATTGAGACTTCGACTTTGTCCTGCCTCACACTTAAACCGTACCAAAAAGAACTAGAGCAAATCGGAACAAAACTGGCATGGATTCCCAATATTCTGGCAAAACAATTGCTTCCAGATTTTCCAGTATAATAATCGTCTCCACAGGCAGTCTCCTATGTAATATTATTAACACTTCCATTATAAATTGCTCCACTAACTCTGGGTGTGACCAAAGAATAGGTACTGATGCAAGTTGAGCAACGACAACCAATACAAAGAGTACGGATTAGCCGATTGATGGAACGGGTTGTAGTATAGGCAAAGGCTGCGAATGGTACTGATCAATCAAAACCATTTCAAAACCTTTTCCTCTATAAATATAAGTCCATGTAAATTCCCTACTTGTGAAATATGTTTTAACATATAAAGTGTTGCTGAGTGCAAAACTATTCAAGATCGACAGACTAAATAAATTGGACATTATAGTTTCTTCCCAGTAATAGCATGACCAAAAAGCCTCATAGGTATTGACGATCTTCACCGCCAAAAACTCCACAAAAGATTGACCTTCCAGTGATCTGAGTGAAGCAGAGACTGAGAATTTAACAACAAACGCAAATTTCCAGAAACCCTAAGGATGCAGGTATATAACTTAAGAACAGAGCGTACCTTCAATTCTTTAATGGCCTCCGCCAATACCATGGGCTCTTTCCCCTTCAGTCGCGCTGCCTTTGAGAAAAATGGCAACACAATCTCATCATCCTCCCCATCTCTTTGGGCAAATTTCCTTACCAGCGACGATGATCCAGAGTCTGCATCAGCACTAATCTTGCTCAATTGCTCCGCGGTCAAATCCTCAGGTAAATTCGCTACTCGAGGCTTGAACGCCGATGAATCAACTTCCTCTCCCAGTTGTGTTTCTGCAACTGACAGATCCACTGCAGCTTCCGCTTCGGTAATAACCTGATTTCCACCTGCAGGCACCTGATTTCCATCTGTGGGTGCCTGAGAAGAAAAATGTGATGCAGAGACAAAGGGGATCTTAAAACTCAGAGCCTGAGTACTGGAGATGGATCTGACGGGCAAGTTTGGGATCGCAGCAGCACGCAGCAAATACCTCACAGCGGCCATTGTGAATTTTGTGAACTTTGTGGACTGATTTCCAAGACAGCTACAATCACACTGTGCGAACTAATCTAATTCCGTGATTTTGATTTCACTGTTGTGACACCAGTCTGTAGGGTTTAAGGTGATGCTGCGCCGAACGACGTCGCAGAGCTCGTCTGTCGACGTCTTCGAGCTCCTCGACTCAACCATGGAGCAAATATCGCGACCTACGGCAAGTCGCAGCACAACGTCCTCGAGCTTCTTGACTCAACAAAGCGGCAAATATCGCGACCTACTGCAAGTCGCAGCACAGCGTTTGCGACCGCTACGTCCTTTATCACTTCAGGATAAACAAAAGATCAAGCAGTTTCGGCACATGGAAAGCTGGACTGTCGAAAAATATGTGTGTGAACGGATGTGTTGATTCTTACGTGCAACAGCAGATTATTCCTTGAGCAAAGTTAGCTTGGAAAATGCAGAGGCAAAAAAGTGGGAAGCATCAATTTAGAGTGATATATATGCCAAGTCTGATCCGTTCAAACATCAAAAAGTTGGAGAATATCACATTCTACTAAATTGATTGATTAGCTGCTATACTCTCCAAATAATCGATCAACCTTGCGGTTTGGATAGTCCACCTAACCAGCTCTCACGGGTCCTCTATTGGACTTAATGATCAAGTTAATTGCAAATCTTTGCTAATGAAGACATTAGATATTAAATCCAAAACAATAACTTGTAGACTTTATAATTACAATACATGGTTTAAGGCTTGTCAACGACGTTATCAAAAATTGAGTATCAAGAACAATATTGTAGTTTGTGTTACCACAATGCTATACGCATGCATGAACCTAAGCACCGGTGCTTGAGCTTTCTTTTGCTAAATGATTTATTTCAGAAGACAGTCGTAATCCCAACTATGGTATTATACTTACATAACTCTGGATATCTTAGGTGCATAACTCTGGATATCTTAGGTGGGGTAGGGATATGGATATTTTGTTTCCGGGCAAGTTTGGGATCGCAGCAGCACGCAGCATACCATATTTTACCTCTTTGTCTCTTTTGTACACCTTGATGGGTCTTCCCATCCTTCTTGTGTACTACGTGATATCTTAGGGGGTGTAGGGCAGATTTCTCATATGGATTCTATTGAACCTAGCCTCATTTTACAGCTTTGTCTCTTTTGTACGCCTTGATGGGTCTTCCCATCCTTCTTGTGTACTACGTGATATCTTAGGTGGGGTAGGGCAGATTTCTCATTTGGATTCTATTGAACCTAGCCTCATTTTACCGCTTTGTCTCTTTTGTACGCCTTGATGGGTCTTCCATCCTTCTTGTGTACTACGTGGTCCTTTTCCACCATGGCATTATAAGATTCGTTCTGACCTTATAATATTATTGTGACCACGCATTGAGCTCTTCCTTTGCTGTATGATTGAATGTTAGTACAGAGCACTATGTGACAGTTCCTTGCGCATGCCTCCATGATGTTGAATTATAGACAAAAAGAAATCTAAACAATCTAAAATTCACCGGTGAGAAATTCTCATGCAATTTGAGCATGCTCTTTGTGAAGCTCATGCTCGCTACATCAAGTGGATCCTAGAGAGAATAGGAACTTGCACAGGAACCTCAACTGCAACAGGAAGTAGTGAAAATCGTATGAGCCCTTCCCTTCGTCGTCATTGGTGAAGGAACTTCAACGCCAAACGATGGATTCAATATGTGTGGGCGACAGCGTACTCTGCACTGATAGGTTGGAAGCAATTTGCTAAAAGCAGGATGGACATGCTGAACTAGTTGGTTACATATTTTCGCAGATATAACATGATTCTCATCCACGAAGGTCTGTGAAACTCGTCACGAAGTCTACAATTCTGCTCCATGATGAGTTCAGTTGAGCCTCCAAGAGTCTTAAAATCTTTCTAATCTCACTTCACAGATACAGGGCAAGTTCACGCTAATCTCGGATCTGTATTCCATGATGGATGGCTGTAGATACCTTTCCACTAGATTTTCCTTTATTTTAACTTTCTACCTCGACTACCAGCAGGTCGGATCAGATCAGCCTATCAGCAGATTGCTCGAGTGAAGTGGATCAGAAGTAATTCAAGTATCGAAGAAAGTCCGTTGAAATTCACCAAATCAGCAAAGCGCAACGATTGTAGATATTTCTCCTATTACAGAGCTCTCTAGAAATAGACAAGACTTCTTTGATCAGAAGGAGTAGAAGGAGAAATATCATAGGAAGAATATAGTACTGTAGAGGTAGAGGAAGAGCCCGCTCTTACGTGGCTTTTACTAGATTTCTGTATCAAGATACCGATACGTAAATTTTGAATTGTTGGAGGTGATGCCTTTTACAACTTCCTTGAGTGTTAGAAAAATAGGACCTTGCCAGGTAGAATGAATTACATGATGGACAAAATGCTGGACAGAACAAACTACATGCTCTTTCAACTTCAGTGAGTAGCAAGAAGGCATGCACAACAAGATGGAGCAGCCGCAGCAGAGCAAAGAAGCAACTACACTGGGCCTTGTCGGATGAGTATAACTAATTTCCAGACTGTTGTTTGAGTTTCAGTGCGTTTGAGTTCCTGTTTCCTTGGAGCTGGAGGAAGGTCACGAGCAGGGTAGCAGGTAAGCATGGTCATAGGCAGGTAGCAGGTAAGAATGCTCATAGGCAAAGACACGGGGGTTCAAAGGAGATCGCCAATAATAGCAGTAACGGGTTGGGATCCCAAGAGCAAGCCGGTTGCGGAATGCACTTGTGGTTCATCAAGAGTAAGGATTTCACCGCATCCTAAATTCTTGTAACCTGAGTTCTTGTGCTAAAAGTTCTTGTATCGAAAAATTCTTGTACCATAAATACTTGTCCAGTTCTTCCATCGGAGAGTTCTTGTACTAATGGTTCTTGTCGGAGAGAGGTCGCATTCGGGAGGGCTCGTGTACCACATGTGATTGAGCTTATAGAACGGTTTATCTCCTTTGGGACCATATAGGCTCCGGTCGCATCCGCTTTATGTTTTTTCACTTTTTGTTGGCTTTGTTCTTGGTTGTGTTCCTTATTTGGCATTAGTCTACGTTATGAATATATAATCTCCTAGTTATGTCTTGGGTTGTATCCCTTAGGTGTTGGGAGACCCCTCCACTTTCCTTCCATACAAGAAGTTAAACTTTGTCCAACACTCATTGATGACACTGAGGAATACAAAGTCAAACATATTCTCTAAAAACGCATCTATGGTACTCGCCATCCACATGGAGAATATCTTGAACATTAAAAAGAGAACACATTGTATGAAGCAACATGGGAGCCAATAGTTAACTTGACCCATGCACCAATGTTAATGTAATCTTTTGAGCAACAACTTTGCAATGAGTATATTGCGTCTTAAAAAGGGGAGGTTTGTAATACCATTAGCTAAATATATTATCTAGAGGTGGAAATTGACTTGGTAATATTTGGATAATAATGTTATATATGAACCTACTTGGAGTGCAAGTTAAGCTAGCCGAGAAGTTTTCCAAGTAGTTTCTTAGATGTTTCTAGAATATTCTAGGCTAATTTGGCCAATTCACTACTTCATTACACTTGACTAATTTCATTGCTTAACTCCATATTGTTACATATTCTCCCATTGCTAGTTGGTGATATACTCATTGCCATTGAAGTTTCAAACTCCTAGATGGCCTTTTGTGCATTCTAGATATGAGAAAGAGGCTCCCAAATGGCATCATGAAGGGGATACATTTCCAAAGGACCTAGTACTCAATATGTTGTTGGCGGCTACGTTGAATATAGCAACATGCAAGGATACAATCAACTTCATACTCCTCATGATCGTTGATAGGGACGTAAGGAGGAAGGAGTTGGACAGAAGAAAAGGAAGAGGGATTAAGAAAAAAGGGTTTCAACATTGAAATGTGAAAGATAGGTAGATTTGCACATGAGAAGGCAAGGCAAATTGATAAGCAATAGGAGAAATAATTTGGGTGACATCAAATGGACCTATCTAATAAGGAGCAAGTTTATAGACTTGGGTATCAAGTGGGAGGGGTAGGTTACTAGAAGAAAGCATGACCTTATCACCAATTTGAAAAGTGAGATCATGATAGTGTTGGTCTGCATATTGTTTTTGACAATTTTGAGCAACAAGAAGATGAGATTTGGCTTGTTGTAAAGATTGGGATATGGTGGTCAAGAAGGTGGAAGTATGGAGGATATGAGATGGAGGTGGAGCAAGAAGCAACAAGTGGATCTTTGACCAAAATTAAGGAAGAAGAGAGAGAATCCATTGCTTGCCTATTTGGAATTATTGTAAGCAAACTCAACAATTGCAAGACACTCATCCTAGTTGGTGTGGTGAACATTGATGAAGGCACAAAGCATATCTTCCAAGGTACAATTTGTACATTTGATTTGCCCATTATTTTGAGGATGATAGGCTATGGAAAAAGCAAGCTTTGTGCCAAGTATCTAGAAGAATGCTTGCCAATTTTTTTCAATGAAACAGGGGTCACGATAAGAGATGAGTACATGAGGCATTCCATGATACTTGAAGACATTATCAAAGTAGATCTGGGCCAATGTTGGAGCATCCATTGTGTCAAAGGTTGGTGCCAAATGGATTTGTTTACTAAGCTTATCCATAAACACCATGATTGTTGCATGACCTTGCTTTGTCTTGGGTAAGGATGTATGAGATCTAAGCTCATTTGTTAATATCAAGTAGATGGAATGGGGAGTGGTTGAAGGAGTCTACTTGGTTGTTGGCAGCTCTCACATGATCATAGAAACTCTTGAACATCTCATGCCATGTTGGGCCGCCACCATTGGCATTGGAGGTTACCCAAGGTCTTGTCCACACCTATATGACCAGCAATTGGTAAATCATGGGCTTCTTGAAGGCACACAAATCAGAGATCACTCTTGGCTAGAACAAATATCCAGTCCTCATGGAATAGAAGGCCTTCCTGAAGGAGAAGGTGTTGTACTCCTTGTTGCATGTTGCAAGATGACTTTGTATCATTTGAAAGAAGGGATCTTGTTGTAGAGTTGTCCTAAAGTCAATTTGGACCTTAGAGTTGACTGACACTATCATAATTTCCATCATGATGAAAGGAAGAGATTTAAAATCAGGTCATTATGATAGTGTATCAAGGATGACATGGAACCAACCAATTTTGTATTCAAGTTTGATATCAAAAAATTAGATTTGTTCCTCTCATCAATTATGTTGACTCTTCAAGTGTTCCAAATGAATGTTTGCAACAAGGGTTTGTGATTGGTTTGCATAATCACTTTTTTCTCCAAGAGACAATGCTTCCATACCTTAGTGGCATATACCATTGCTAGTTGTTTCCAATCTCATGTAGAGTGATCCTTTTCTATGGTGTTTAATCAATGAGACACAAAGGCAATGGGATGTAATCCATTTGGGAATTCTTGCTACAACACAACTCCAACGGCAAAGTTAGAAGCATTGAAATCAACCACACAAGGTAGTTAAGGGTCATATGGTTGAAGAATGGGTCTTGAAGACACCATATGTTTCAGATTTTGGAATGCTTCTTCATGCTTGGTGGTCCATTGAAAACTTGAGTTCTTCCTGAAGAGGTCGGTCAATGGTTTTGCCACATGCACATAATAGTAGATGAACCGTTGGTAAAAATTGGCCAATCCATTATATGCTCATACTTCTATATCATCCTGTAGACTAGGCCAATCAATAATGACCTTAATTTTCTCCTCTTCCATTTTGATCCCCTCCAATGAGATCTTGTGACCCAAGAAGGTAACTTCCTTTTACCAAAGGCACATTTTGACTTCTTGCAATAAAACTTCCACACACATAGTCATCTTAGGATTTTTGGTACATGATTTTTGTGTCATGCCTTCATCTTGCTATAGATTAAATATCATCCAAGAACACCACCATGTACCAATCCAATAGTCTGTCCAACACCTGATTCATATGATCCATGAAGATTGTTGGAGTATTAGTGAGCCCAAAAGGTAGAACTCTCCATTCAAAATACCTATATCTTATGTGAAAGGCAGTCTTTTGCATATCGTCTCTATCCATCTCTATCAATGGAGATTTGCCAATAGTCACTTCAAAGATCCAACTTGGAGAAGTATCATGCTCCACTCAATTGACAAGCAAGTCATCAATTCTAGGGAAGGGATATGCATTCTTCACTATTTGTTTATTGAGCCCATAGTAATCAATAGAGAAATGAAGTCCTCTATCCTTCTTTGGAACAAATAGTACCGGTGCTCTCCAAGGAGATGTATTATAGCGTATGAAATCCTTCTCCCAACAACTCTGGAAGTGTTGTTTGCAACTCCTCCAATTCCTTTGGTGAGAGCCAATAGATTGGTCTACTCACTGGAGTACTCTTTGGCAATAACTCAATCTTGAAGGGTATACCATGATTGAAGAGTAATCCCTTTTGGTAGATCATCCAAAAACATATCCACAAACGCTTGAACTATTTGATCAACCATTGCTTGATGAGACTTTTGACCCTCCTCAAATTCTCCTTGTGCAATTGGCTTGATCCACATTGCCAAAATAGACTTATCTTCCTACAAAGCTTGCTTTATGGTTGCTTTATTGACAAACTTCCCATCTTGGGACTTATCTTCCTTCAAAGCTTGCTTTCATGTCAAAATTCCCATCTTGGGACCGACTATTCTTAGGTGTCTTACTCAAAGGTGCCAAACAACCTAACCAAATTTCCTACGTTGGTGTTGTACTTCAATTTATCATTGGGTCCAATCAAATTGAACCTTATGACATTCAAACCAAGGCAAACCCAAAATGACATTATAGTGTAGAAGGCACCACTACAAACCTCATACACTCCAAATACTCTATCACAATCTTGAATGTAGCAAGATATGAAGTACGGAATGTAGAACCTTTTATTGTTTGCCATCATCAATCCGCTTCCAATTACTAGCTTGATAGTAATACATAAATCCTCTACTAATTATGGACATGCAATTCTTTGAACTTCCAAGTCAACCAAAATCCTACAACTATGATCATTTATTATACCTTGCAAGTGAAAAAATTTGCATAGATCTAGCCTTTGATCCCATTATGTAACAATATGGAGTTTAATGACAAAGTTAGTCAAGGCTAACAAAGTAGTGAATGGGCAAATTAGCCTAGAATATCCTAGAAGTATGTAGGAAGCTTCTTGGGAAGCTTCCTACTAGCTTAGCTTGTACTCCAAGTAAGTAGTTTCTAGAATGAAGCTTCTAGAAGCTTCCAACTAACTTAGCTTGCACACCAAGTAGACGGCTTCAAGAAGAAAGTTTCTTGAGAAACTTAGTGGTTAACTTGGCTTGCACTCCAAAAAATAGCTCAAGGAAGTTTCTTGAAAAGCTTCTCAAGAGCCTTGTATACTCCCTATAAATACAAGAGCCAAAGCTCATGCTAGGCATTTGGAGTTTCTCTCGTTCAAGTGTCCCAATGTGAACTTCCATTCTCCTATTTTTCTCCTCGGTCTTGGACTTTTACATTAGTATCAGAGTAAGATTGGGATGAATGGAAGTTATGGAACACCAAATCCACTTTTGCCAAACCATTGGGATTTTTGTGTCCAAGAACTACTACCCAAGTATCATTTCACACAATTCATCACTTCATACTTTGGACATGATTTTTTGCATATGATCACCTTGTTTGAGGAACCCTTGATGCTTCTAGTTGTAACTTATGGAGAACGATGGACGTGTTGCATCTATGTGTTAATAAATTAGATAAATTGGGGATAATGTGATAGAATAGAAGCCATGGTAGTGATGCCCAAAGTTATCCTTGCTATGTAGCAACAAATCGAGCACCTTACTTGATTGTTAGATGAATGAGACTATCATAGACAAAGCAAGTAGAGAGAGCACCAATACAAGAAGGAGAAGAGAAAATCCAATTTCCAAAGCCTAAGGTGTTTGAAGGCAAAAACATTTTGGGTGTAGTGGAAAATTTTGATTGTGAACGTTACTTTGAAGCAATAAACCTTCATGATGAATGAAGACAAATTCTATTGGCCTCAAGCCAATTGGATAGAGTGGCTAAATTATGGTGGTGATTCAGAGTGGGACAAGCTGAGTTGTATTTTGTTACACCAATCTTGACATAGGAAGAATTCAAGAGTGCAATAATTGGATGGTTCCAAGCTATAAATGCCACACAGGCCACATGAGATAAGTTGGCAAAATTGAAGTAGATTGGCTTGGTAAAAAGCTATATCACTCAATTCTAGAACAACATTATGCAAATTCTAGATATACTAGATTGAGAAGCTCTAGATCGGTTTGTGAGAGGCTTGAAATCTCACGCCAAATTGGAAGTGACTATGCATGAGCTCAAAGACTTGGAAGAAGCCATGTAGTTGGCTAAATGCTTTGATTCTTTGGTTGTGACAACTTGGTCTCGACCTCGACCTTCCCCAAACCCACCCACACACTACACACAAGTGGAGGAGCCAATACCAATGGAAATGTCATCCAACAAAGACCACTTGGCACAATAGATCGTGAAATATTATGACAAAATGGTGGATGTTTCCATTGCCACCAAATTGAACACCGCATTACAAAGTGTCCACTCAAGAGGGAAACCTTGCCCAAATAGTTTAGTTTACCCAAATGGGATTGGTGGAGCGGAATGATCAGGGAAACGAGGAATCATAGTAGGAGATTTTGAGTCACCTAATGGGAACTTGATTAGTTTCAATGGGATTGAAGGCTTGACCTATGCAAGTTTGCTTCACTTGCAAGGTATGATATCTAATCATGGTTGTAGGATTTTGATTGATTTTAGAAGTTCAGAGAATTACATGTTTATACAATTAGCAAAGGAATTGAGTATTCCTATCAAGCCAATAATTGGAAGCAGATTGATGATGGCGGATGGTAGAAAGAGTTCTACATTCCATACCTTGCATCCTATGACCTTCAAGCTTGGGAAGGAGTATTTGGAGTGTATGAGGTTTGTAGTGGCACCTCTACATTATGATGTCATTCTAGGACTACCTTGGCTTGAACGTCATAAGGTTCAATTTGATTGGACCCGACAACAAATTCAAGTACAACACCAAGGTAAGAATTTCTGATTAGGTTGTTTGGCACCTTTGAGTAAGACACCTAAAGATAGTCAATCCCAAGATTGGAATTTTGGAAGGAAAGCAGCCATAGAGCATGCTTTGGAAGTAGAGAAGCTCTAAGATGGGAAGTTTATAAAGAAAGCAACCATAGAGAAATTTTTTTAAGGAAGAGAAGTCCTAAGATGAGAAGTTTGTTGGCAAAGTCATGAAGCCATAGAGCAAGCCATGAAGTCCTAGATAAGTCACTAGATGGGAAGTTTGTGAGTGAAGCAACTATAGATCAAGCTTTGGAGGAAGATAAGTATATTTTTGCAATGTAGATCAAGCCGACTACACAAGGAGAATTTGAGGAGAGTTAGGGGCCTCATCGAGCAATGGTTGATCATATAGTTCAAGAGTTTGTGGATGTGTTTCCAGATGATCTGCCAAAGAGATTACCCTCTGATTGTGGTATGCCCTTCAAGATTGAGTTAGTACCAAGAAGTACTCTAGTGAGACCAATCTATCGGCTCTCACCAAAGGAGTTGGAGGAGTTGTGAACAACACTTATGGAGTTATTGGAGAAGGATTTCATACAACATAGTACATCTCCTTGGGAAGCACCAATACTATTCATTCCAAAGAAGGATGGAGGACTTCATTTTTGTATTGATTATCATGGACTCAATAAATAGACAGTGAAGAATGCATACCTTTTGTCTCAAATTGATGACTTTCTTGATCAATTGAGTGGAGTACGATACTTCTCCAAGTTGGATCTTTGTAGCAACTACTCGGAAATCCCCACTGATAAGGAGGATGTGCAAAAGATTACCTTTTACACAAGGTATAAATTTTTTGAGTGGAGAGTTCTGCCTTTTGGGCTTGCTAATGCTCCAATAGTCTTCTTGGATCAGATGCATTGGGTGTTGGATGAACTGTTGGATTGGTACATGGTGGTGTTCTTGGAAGATATCTTAATCTATAGCAAGATAGAGGTAGAACATGTGAATCACATGCAAGAAGTCCTAAGACAACTATGACAATAGAAATTTTATTGCAAGAAGTCAAAGTATGCCTTTTAGCAAAAGAAAGTTACCTTCTTGGGTCACAAGATCTCATTGGAGGGGATCAAGATGGAAGAGGAGAAAATCAAAGCCATCACTGATTGGCCTACTCCAAAGGATGCTACTGAAGTACAAGCATTTAATGGATTTGCTGGTTCTTACCGACGATTCATCCATTACTATGTTCATGTTGCCGCACCGTTGATCGATCTCTTGGGGAAAACTTAAGCTTTCAATGGACCAATAAGCACAAAGAAGCATTCAAGGAGTTGAAACATATGGTTTCTTCAAGATCAATTCTTCAACCATATGATCAACTACCATGGGTGGTTGATTTTGATGCTTTGAACTTTGCAATTGGAGCTAT
This sequence comes from Lunularia cruciata, assembly GCA_948567375.1. Classification (NCBI taxonomy): domain Eukaryota; kingdom Viridiplantae; phylum Streptophyta; class Marchantiopsida; order Lunulariales; family Lunulariaceae; genus Lunularia; species Lunularia cruciata. The sequence continues at coordinate 59,992,669 of OX419758.1, forward strand.
GTTGCTACAAGAATTCACATATGGATTACATCCTATTGCCTTTATGTCTCATAGACTAAATATAGTAGAAAGGAATTACTATACTTGAGATCAAGAACAACTATCAATGGTATATGCCACCAAGTTATGGAGGCATTATCTCTTGGGGAAAAAAGTGGTCATGCAAACTGATCACAAGCCCTTGTTGCAACCTTATATTTTTAGAACACATGAAGAGTCAACATCATCAATAGGAGGAACAACTACAGTTGTTTGACATCAAACTTGAGTACAAACTCGATTGGTTCCATGTCATCCTTTATGCCCTATCATGACAACCTGATTTGAAGTCTCTTCCTTATATCACAGCTTGCAATTATCACGGTATCAATCAACTCCAAGGTCCAAATTGAATTTAAGACAACTCTACAACAAGATCCATTCTTTCATATGGTACAAGGGCGTGTTGCAACTAGTAACAAGGAATACAACACCTTCTCCTTCAAGGAAGGCCTTCCATTCCATGAGGACCAAATCTATGTTCTAGCCAAGGGTGACCTCCAACTTGTACGCCTCCAAGAAGCCTATGACTTGTCAATTTTTGGTCACATGGGCGTAGACAAGACCTTGGGTACTCTCCAACGCCAATGGTGGTGGCCCAATGTGACACAAGATGTTCAAGAGTTTGTCCAATCATGAGAGAGATACCAATGCAATAAGGCTAGCTACCAGAAACTGAGTAGACTCCTTCAACCACTTCCCATTCCATCTGCTCCATGGGAACATGTGAGCTTGGATCTCATCACATCCTTGCCCAAGACAAAGAAAGGCCACATGGTGATTGTGGTGTTTGTGGATAAGCTTAATAAGAAAATCCACTTGGCACCAACCTTTGATATCGTGGCTCCAACATTAGCATAGCTCTACTTTTACAATGTCTTTAAGCATCATGGGATACCATGTGTACTCATCTCTGACCGTGATCCTCGATTCATTGGAAAGTTTTAGGAAACATTCTTCTAAATACTTGGCACCAAGCTTGTTTCTACATAGCCTATCATCCTCAAATTGATGGACAAATTGAACATGAAAATTGCACCTTGGAGGATATGTTTTGTGCCTTTGTCAAGGTTCACCACACCAATTAGGATGAATGTCTTGCAATTGCGAAGTTTGCATACAATAACTCCAAACATGCGAGCACCAGATTCTCTCATTTCTTTCTCAATTTTGGCCAAGATCCACTTGTTCTAGATTCCCTTCTTGCTCCTCTTCCATATCATGTCACTCATACTTCAACCTTCTTGACCACCATATCCTAATCCCTCCAACAAGCCAAGTCTCATCTCCTTGTTGCTCAAAATTGTCAGAAACAATATGCGGACCACCATTGTCGTGATCTCACCTTTCAAGTTGATGACAAAGTCATGCTCTCCTTTAGTAACCTATCCCTCCCACTTGATACCCAAGTTCATAAACTCACCCTAATTGGATAGGACCCTTTGATGTCACCCAGAGCATCTCTCTTGTTGCTTATCAACTTGCCTTGCCTTGTCATATGCACATCCACTGTAAAAGACCAAAACCGAGGAGAGAAATAGGAGAATGGAAGCTCACATTGGGACACTTGAATGAGGGAAAACTCCGAATGCCTAGCATGAGCTTCGGCCTTGGTATTTATAGGTAGCATACAAGACCCTTGAAGCTTTCTCAAGAAGTTTCCTTGAGCCGCTTTCTTGGAGTGCAAGCCAAGTTAACTAGGAAGCTTCTCAAGAAGCTTCCTTCTAGAAGCCGCCTACTTGGCGTGCAAGCTAAGCTAGTTAGAAGCTTCTAGAAGCTTCCTTCTAGAAGCTACCTGCTTAGGGCGCAAGTTAACTAGTTGGGAAGCTTCCTAAGAAGCTTCTTAGATGCTTCTAGAATATTCTAGGCTATTTTGTCTTATTCTCTACTTCGTAAGCCTGACTAACTTTGTCACTAAACTCCATATTGTTACATATTCCCCCGCTGCTAGTTGGTGACGTCCTCGTCGCCAATGAAGCTTCGAATTCCTTGATGGCCATCTGTGCATTCTGGAGGTGAGAAAGAGGTTCCCATGTAGCATCATGAAGGGGATACCCTTTCCAAAGGACCTTGTACTCCATATGTTGGTGACGGCCTCGTTGAATATGGCGACGCGCAAGGATACGATCAACTTCGTACTCCTCATGATCGCTGATAGGGACAGGAAGAGGGGGAGGTTGGACTCGAGAGGAAAAGGAAGAAGGGTTAGGAACAAAGGGTTTCAACTTGGAAATATGAAAGACAGGATGGATACGCATGTGACAAGGTAAGGCAAGACGATAAGCAACAGGAGAGATAATGTGGGTGATATCAAAGGGTCCTATCCAATTAGGAGCAAGTTTACGAACTTGGGTATCAAGTGGGAGAGGGAGGTTACTAGAGGATAGCATGACTTTATCACCAACTTCAAAGGTGAGATCACGACGATGATGGTCTGCATATTGTTTTTGGCGATTCTGAGCAACAAGGAGGTGAGATTTGGCTTGTTGGAGAGATTGGGATATAGTGGTCAAGAATGTAGAAGTATGAGGAACCTGAGAGGGAGGGGGAGCAAGAAGAGAATCTAGAACAAGCGGATCTTGGCCAAAATTGAGAAAGAAGGGAGAAAATCCAGTGCTTGCCTGTTTGGAATTGTTGTAGGCAAATTCTACAGCTGCAAGACATTCATCCCAGTTGGTATGGTGGACATTGACAAAGGCCCGCAACATATCCTCCAATGTACGATTGGCGCGTTCGGTTTGTCCATCAGTTTGAGGATGATAGGCCGTGGACAAAGCAAGCTTGGTGCCGAGTATCTGGAAGAGTGCTTGCCAAAACTTCCCGGTAAATCGAGGATCACGGTCGGAGATGAGTACACGTGGCATCCCATGATGCTTGAAGACATTGTCGAAGTAGATTTGCGCTAAGGTTGGAGCATCCACGGTATCACAGGTTGGTGCCAAGTGGATTTGCTTACTAAGCTTATCCACAAACACCACAATTGCGGTGTGTCCTTGTTTTGTCTTTGGCAAGGATGTGATGAGATCCAAGCTCACATGCTCCTAACGAGCGGATGGAATGGCGAGTGGTTGAAGGAGTCCACTCGGCTTCTGGTTGCTGGCCTTGTTCCGTTGGCAACTCTCACATGATCGGACAAAGTCTCGAACATCTCGTGTCATGTTGGGCCACCACCATTGGCGTTGGAGGGTGCCCAAGGTCTTGTCCACTCCCATGTGACCAGCTATTGGTAAATCATGGGCTTCTTGAAGTCGCACAAGTCGAAGATCACCTTTGGTTGGAACATAGATCTGGTCTGCATGGAATAAAAGGCCTTCCTTGAAGGAGAAGGTGTTGTACTCCTTGTCGCGTGCTATTAGACGACCGTGTACCATTTGGAAGAAGGGATCTTGCTGTAGGGCTAACCGAAACTCGTTATGAATCTTGGGATCAATTGACACCGTCGTAATTGCTACCGCAACGAGAGGAAGAGACTTCAAATCAAGTCGTCGTGATAGAGCATCAGGGATGACATGGAACCGACCTGGTTTGTACTCAAGTTTGATGTCAAACAATTGGAGTTGCTCTTCCCATCGATGATGTCGACTCTTCATGTGCTCTAGGTGTAAGGTCTGCAACAATGGCTTGTGATCAGTTCGCATGATCACTTGTTTCCCCAAGAGATAATGCCTCCATACCTTGGTGGCATATACCATTGCAAGTTGTTCCCGATCTCGAGCAGAGTAATTTCTTTCAGCTGTATTTAGTCGGCGAGACACAAAGGCAATAGGATGTAGTCCATCTGGAAATTCTTGTTGCAACACAGCTCCAATTGCAAAGTTAGAAGCATCAAAATCAACCACACAAGGTAGTTGAGGATCATATGGTTGAAGAATGGGTCTTGAAGACACCATATACTTTAACTTCTGGAATGCTTCTTCATGCTTGGTGGTCCATTGGAAGCTCGAGTTCTTGCCCAAGAGGTCAGTCAATGGTGCAGCCACGTGAGCATAATAGTGGATGAACCGTCGGTAAAAACTGGCCAATCCATTGAACGCTCGTACTTCGGTAGCATCCTTCGGGGTAGGCCAATCAGTAATGGCCTTGATCTTCTCTTCTTCCATCTTGATCCCCTCTGATGAGATCTTATGACCCAAGAAGGTAACCTCCTTTTGCCAAAAAGCACACTTTGACTTCTTGCAATAAAATTTCCACTGTCGTAGTCGTCTTAGGACTTCTCGCACATGATTCATGTGTTCTGCCTCTGTCCTACTATAGATTAAGATTTCATCTAAGAACACTACCATAGACTGATCCAATAGCCCCTCCAACACCTGATGCATCTGATCCATGAAGACTGCTGGAGCATTAGTGAGTCCGAAAGGTAGAACTCTCCACTCAAAATGTCCATACCTTGTACGAAAGGCAGTCTTTTTCACGTCCTCTCCTTCAATAGGAATTTGCCAATAGCCGCTACGAAGATCTAGCTTGGAAAAGTATCGTGCTCCACTTAATTGATCAAGCAAGTCATCGATCCGAGGCAAGGGATATGCATTCTTCACGGTTTACTTATTGAGCCCACGGTAATCAATACAGAAACGAAGTCCTCCATCCTTCTTTGGAACAAATAGTACCGGTGCTCCCCAAGGAGAGGTACTATGTCGTATGAAATCCTTCTCCAACAACTCTGTAAGTGTTATTCGCAACTCCTCCAACTCCTTTGGTGAGAGCCGATAGATTGGTCTACTCACTGGAGTACTCCCTGGCAATAACTCGATCTTGAAGGGCATACCTCGATCAGAGGGTAATCCCTTTGGCAGATCATCCGGAAACACATCTGCAAACTCTTGAACTATCCGATCAACCGTCGCTTGATGCGGCACTTGGCCCTCCTCAGATTGTTCTTGTGCAATCGGCTTGATCCACACTGCGAATACAGACTTATCTTCCTCCAAAGCTTGCTCTATGGCTGCTTCATTAACAAACTTCCCTTCTAGGGACTCATCTCTCTTCCGAGCTTGCTCCATGGTTGCCTTCCTGGAAAACTTCCCATCTTGGGACTCATCTCCCTTCCAGATTCGCTCTATGGCTACCTTCTCGACATCTTGGGACTGACTATTCTTAGGTGTCTTACTCAGAGGTGCCAGACAACCTAATCGGAAATTCCTACCTTGGTGTTGTACTTGAATTTGGTGTCGGGTCCAATCAAATTGAACCTTATGACATTCAAGCCAAGGTAGACCCAGAATGATATCATAGCGTAGAGGTGCCACTACAAACCTCATACACTCCAAATACTCCTTCCCAATCTTGAAGGTAACAGGATGCAAGGTGCGGAATGCAGAACCCTTTCTACCATCCGCCATCATCAAACTACTTCCAATCACTGGCTTGATAGGAATACCCAATTCCTTTGCTACTTGCATAGACATGCAATTCTCTGAACTTCCACAATCAATCAAAATTCTACAACCCCGATTAGATATCATACCTTGCAAGTGAAGCAAACTTGCATAGGTCGAGCCTTCAATCCCATTGGAACTAATCAAGCTCCCAGTAGGCGGCTCGAAATCTCCTACTGGGATTCCTCGTTTCCCTGATCATTCCGCTCCACAACCTCTACTTGGGCAACTTGTTGAGGTCGTCCATTCTTGAGTGGACATTCAGCAATACGATGCCCCAACTGGCGACAATAAAAACAACCTCCATTTTGTTGTAATCTTTCTCTATCTGCTGTGCCAAGTGGTCTTCGTTGGATAGCATCAATCTCCATTGGTACCGGTTCTTCCACTCGTGGTACTGGTGGGTTTTGTGTAAGTCGAGGTCGAGACCAAGTTGTCGCAACTAAGGAATCAAAACGCTCAGCCAATTGCATGGCTTGTTCTACATTCTGTGGCTCTCGCATGGTCACCTCCAATCTGGTTCGTGACTTCAATCCTCGCACAAATCGATCCAGAACTTCACCTTCTTGGATATCTGGAATTTGCATGATGATATTCTGAAATTGTGTGATGTAACTTCTCACTGAGCCAATCTGCCTCAACTCCGCCAATTTATCTCGTGCAGCTTGGGTGGCATTTATAGTCTGAAATTGACCAAGTATTGCATCTTTGAATTCTGCCCATGTAAAAATTGGTGTAACAATTTGTCGTTCAGCTCTTTCTACTCGGAATCGCCACCAAAGTTTTGCCACTCCATCCAATTGGCTAGAAGCCAAGAGAATTTGTTTCCGCTCGTCTTGAAGATTGGTGGCTTCAAAGTAACGTTCACAGTCAAACACAAAATTCTCCACTGTGCCTGGAAGATTCTTACCTTCAAACACCTTGGGTTTCGGAAATCGAATGCGATCTTCTCCATCTCGAACCGGCGCTCTGTCTATCTGTTCTCGTCGTTGCTGGTCTCGTTCATCCAACAATCGAGTAAGATGCTCAATTTGTTGTTGCATTGCAAGGATAACATCCGGTATTGCCGCCATCGCTACTACTCTATTCCACTACCTGCAATTTATCTAGTTGATTAACACGTAGATACAACACGTCCACCGTTCTCCATAAGTAACAACTGGAAGTATCAAGGGTTCCTCTGACACGGTGATCATATGTAGAAAATCCTGCCCAAAGCGTGAGGTGATGAATTGTGTGAAACGATGCTTTGGTAATATCTGGACACGAAAGTCCCAATGGTTTGGCGGAAGTGGATTTGGTGGTCCATAAATTCCATCCATCCCATTCCTGCTCTGATACCAATGTAAAAGACCAAAACCGAGGAGAGAAATAGGAGAATGGAAGCTCACATTGGGACACTTGAATGAGGGAAAACTCCGAATGCCTAGCATGAGCTTCGGCCTTGGTATTTATAGGTAGCATACAAGACCCTTGAAGCTTTCTCAAGAAGTTTCCTTGAGCCGCTTTCTTGGAGTGCAAGCCAAGTTAACTAGGAAGCTTCTCAAGAAGCTTCCTTCTAGAAGCCGCCTACTTGGCGTGCGAGCTAAGCTAGTTAGAAGCTTCTAGAAGCTTCCTTCTAGAAGCTACCTGCTTAGGGCGCAAGTTAACTAGTTGGGAAGCTTCCTAAGAAGCTTCTTAGATGCTTCTAGAATATTCTAGGCTATTTTGTCTTATTCTCTACTTCGTAAGCCTGACTAACTTCGTCACTAAACTCCATATTGTTACATCCACCCTATCCTCCATGTTTCCAAGTTAAAGCCCTTTGTTCCTAATCCATCTTCTTTTTCCTCTTGTGTCCAACCTCCTCCTCCTCCCATCCCTATCCATGATCATGAGGAGTACAAAGTTGATTGTATACTTGCACGTTGCCACATCCAACATGGCCGCCAACAACATATAGAGTACAAGGTCCTTTGGAAGGGCTATCCTCTTCATGATGCCACCTGGGAGCCTCTGTCTCATCTCTAGAATGCACAAACTGCCATCTAAGAGTTTGAAGCTTCACTAGCAACAAGAATATCACCAACTAGCGGTGGGGGAATATGTAACAATATGGAGTTTAGCGATGAAGTTAGTCAAGGCTAACAAAGTAATGAAACGACCAAATTAACTTGGAACATCCTAGAAGTAGCTAGGAAGCTTCTTGGGAAGCTTCCCACTAGCTTAGCTTGCACTTCAAGTAAATTGTTTCTAGAAAGCAACTTCTTGAAGCTTCCAACTAGCTTAGCTTGCACGCCAAGTAGATAGCTTCAACAAGAAAACTTTTTGAGAAGCTTCTCGATTAATTTGGCTTGGACTCCAAGAAAGTGGCTCAAAGAAGCTTCTTGAGAAGCTTCTCAAGAGCCTTGTATGCTCCCTATAAATACGAGAGCCAAAGCTCATGGTAGGCATTCAAAGTTTCCCTCATTCAAGTATCCCAATGTGAACTTCCATTCTACTATTTCTCTCCTCAGTCTTGGTCTTTTACACATTGGAACTAATCAAGTTCTCAACAAGCGGTTCAAAATCTCCTATTGGGATTCCTTGTTTCCCTAATCATTCTATTCCATAAACTCCATTCGGGTGACTTGTTGAGGTCACCTATTCTTGAGTGGACATTCAATAATGCAATGTCTAATTTGGCAACAATAAAAACAACTATCATTTTGTCATAATTTTTCTTTTTATGCAATGGCAAGTGGTCTCCATAGAATGACATCAATCTTTGTTGGTGTCGGCTCTTCCACCCCATATGTAGTGTATTGGTAGGTTCTGTGGAGGTCGAGGTCAAGATCAAGTTGTTGCAACCTAGTAATTGGATACAAAAATCCCAATGGTTTGATGAAATAGATTTTGTAGTCCATAAATTCCATCCATCCAATTCTTGCTCTGATATCAATGGAAAAGATCTAGACCAAGGAGAGAAATAATAGAATGGAAAATCACATTAGGACTCTTGAGTATGTGGGAATCTCCAAATGCCTAGCATGAGATTTGGCTTTGGTATTTAGAGGGAGCATACAAGGCTCTTGAGAAGCTTCCCTAAGAGGTTTTCTTGGAGTGCAAGCCACACTAACTAGAAAGCTTCTCAAGAAATTTCTTGCTAGAAGCCACTTACTTGGTGTGCAAGCTAAGCTAGTTGGAAACTTCTAGAAGTTACCTACTTGGAGTGCAAGCTAAGCTAGCCAGGAATCATTCAAGTAGCTTCCTAGATACTTCTAGAATATTCTAAGCTAATTTTGCCTATTTGCTACTTTGTTAGCCTTGACTAACTTCATCACTAACCTCCATATTTTTACATTTCTTCTCTCGTATTTCTCTTGAGAGTTCTCCTATCCTTAGAACATTACACTCATGATGCCTCCGCTCCATTCTTTAGCATAGGTAGCTAGAAGGGATACCATAGGTGAGTCTCTTCATCCACCACCCCATATACCTTATGTGCATCTTGGCCATAGCTCTAGCTATTTATAGCATGCTCCCCTAGGGCTTCATGTTCTCCTTGATGGAGCCACCTCTACTCCTTGGCAACATCCTCCACCAAAGGAACCTACATTGGATGACACTCATATGGAGGACCTCCCACCCACTATCTGTCCAATTCCTCCCACGCTTCCCCTAATTTTTCCTCCTAGTGTTCTAGCTCTACCACCATTACCACCTCATGCTTTGCTCCTCCAGACTTCCCCATACCACCAATTGACATCCCCCTTCTAGTACCCTTAGCACCCCCTTATATCTCACGTCACTAGAGCCATATGCAATCATGCCTTGAATGCCCATGGGTAGGAGTAGGTTTAGCATAACATAACAACAAGCTAGATGCTTACGGATGAGAGCAAAGGCTACCTCTCTGCCTACCCTCCTAGACCCACTTCATACTCTAGCTCTCTCACCACAAGCACTCCCATACTCTTACTTTTGGCTCCACTCTTTTGATCTCTTCTAGGCTTTCCTCATCCATGCATATATACTAGGATCCTTATGCCCCTGTGCCATAAGCGAGCTCCATACTTTCCATACTCCCATGTGCCATCTTGGTAGATGATTAGGAGAGATGTCTCTACATGGACTCTACTAGCTCTCTTCCCCTAGTGGAATTTGCTTCTTTTGGCTCATGGGGGTGCATATGGCTACCAAGAGATTGCTTCTCAAATTCATTGGTTTTTATGGAGCTATTGGCCTACTTTACAAGAGGAGTATGCTATTCAAGCCCAAGTTGCTACTATAAGGATCACATAGTCTCTAAAGGCTCATGCTCCACCTCAAAGCATTTTCATCTATGTAGTTCTTCAATGTTAGGCCAAGTAGGGAGTACCAACAAGCAGTCCATGCACTATCACTCTCTAAACAAACACCCATCTCTATACATACATTATCAACTTTATAGGATCTTAATACATCAGACATATATGAATTTCCTTCCTTTTTCCATGACTTCCACCCAATGAGGAGCTCCAGCTTATAGAGTACTTCTTTGCCCATGCTTTACTCCACTCTCCATGTTTCTCAATAGGTGGTCCTTCAAGTTTAGTTTTTGAGCATTTACGAGATTGTCTCTTCCCAGATATGTAGGACTCAAGCTTCCACTTCTCTTTATTTTCCACCAACATATTGCCTTGAGTGGTGCATCTTGTCTCTTAGCTCTACTCAAGGAGGCTTCAAGTGTTTCCATCGCCATTGGAGATTTTTTCTTACCGATTAATCTCACACACCATATGTCTACAATTTTATCATTTCTTTTCATCTTCCTTCTCTCCTCATCAGTATGTGATAGCCACACAAGGTGGTTGTGAGATGGTTATTGTGGGCATTAGAGCTTCCTTGAACCTCCACCTTGATTGGGTGGTTGTCCAAGTAGATGTCTCAAATGCTTTCAATACCATTTCTTATCTAACTTGTTTAGAGGTCTTTGTTTGGTAGAGGATTAGATCCCCTCCCTTTTTCCTTTTATGTGTATTCCTTCTATAGTATTGAGATACTATTGTTGTATAGTCATAGTACTACCATAGGAGAGTCACTTTTTTGGCATTGGTGGAGGGTATACACTATGGTAATCCATTAGGTGGGCCATTATTTGCCATAACTCGCTACACAACTTTGCATGAGGTTGCATTAGCCTTTCTCACATGCCTTTTTCCATCCCTATTAGATCATACTCACATCTTGAGCCCCATGGAGGACATAGTTTGGATAGTGCAGGTTTTTACACTTAGTTTGGACTTCTTGGGTTTACAATTTCAGACTAGTAAGCCTCCACATAGTCTTCTCTTCCTTTTATTTCCTACCAAGATTCTAGTTCCCAATAGGAGGTTTGAGAGTATTGGGCTCCCTTCTTGGAAAAGAGGCATTTTGTAGCTCCTTAATCTCATACACTTTGATTCAAGCTATGCCCATGCTCACCTCTTCCCTTGGTTGGGGAACACACATGTGGCCTACTCCTTCCTTTTGAGATGTTATGTCGCAAGAGCATCCTATTTGGCATGTATGTATCCTCCTACATAGGTACCCCTACTACATCTATGGTCTTTGATAGTACCTTATGGCATACCTTTTCCACACTCTTAGGACCATGTATTGCTCTCACAATTATCAAGTGATTGGCACTAATTATAGATAGTTCTTCACATCATCATGGGAGGATGTGGTATCACATCACAAGACGCTATTGTACCAACAACTTACCTAGGAGCATGGGCACTTATGGCCTCCTTGTTGGTGGATAGGTTCTTAACACAAGGGTCACTCCTTTTTATTACTACCTATTGTGACAATTGACTCAAGCACCTATGATTTCCAAATATCTCTTTGATTGGCTTTGGATCTATTGTTGAACCCAACATGTATATCACTCCCTTCCTTTGCAGAGTATGTATCCCTAGATTCTAGAAACTTTTAGGCGGAGCTCAATGAGCATATGCACACTCACACCCTTTTTAGCATCCTCATTGATGCACCTTTCCTTGATAGAGCTATGATCCTCTCTTGTAATGAAACAACACGGGAGCTTGGCATCATGCCTCTCCTTTGATTGAGGACTTTTGATTCATATCAAAGGACTTTGCCGTGGCCCTTTGTCTTAGGCTAGGCCTACCACATCCATCACTCTTGGACTTATTGGACCACGGCCCATGCAATACTCATTGGATGTTGAGAGCATACATCTCCTTCAATGTGCTATAGGAAGCAAGATGCCATTGTAAGAGACTACAAGAGATGTGGTGCTAGATGTTATAGTAGACTTACCATGATGCCACTAGAGATGGGGTGGCCCAAATCCTACGATCTATAGGTTCAGAGCTTCAGATCAAGAGATAGATAGTCCTACCAAGCCCATCTCACCAAAAAGTGCACAAAGATATTGTCACTTTTAGAGGTGGCAAACATACATTATATGATGTGGTGGTGGTGAACCCATTTGGACTATAGTCTTTGGCACAAGCTAGCATCCAGACAAGAGCCACAATGATCATTGCAACCAGGGAGAAGGAGGACCACCATGCCCCACGACTTCTCTCCAACACCTTTATCTCCCTAGCAGGGGAGCTTTTTGGCCACCTTCATCATTAGTTTGATGGTCTCTTTTGTGAGGCGACACAAGGCTCACTATAGAGGAGAGGTACTTTGACTTTCTCACTTGCCATGTTTACCTCATATTTTGACTGAGGATCTTTGTCACCCTACAAAGATCACATGCTCCGAGTCTTCATTGATGAGCCTCCGTAAGGAGGGTGCTCGATTCATCAAAAGCCACTCCCTCACTTTTGCTAGATATATTGTTGGAGGATTTAAATCACATTATGCAGTTATAGTACCTTTTTCATTTAGATTATATATTTTTAATGTTGGCATTCATGCATAGTGCTTTGTTCTTTATGCCATGTGAACTTTGGTTTTGGTTTCTCCATGTTTTTTTCACTCTTTTATTGGGTCTTGGATTTTTTCTTTATGTACTTTTCTTTATGCCATGTGAACTTTGGTTCTGGTTTCTCCAATTTTTCTTGCACTCTTTTACGGGGTCTCGGATTCTTTCTTTTTGTACTTTTGATTTATTCTTTATTTTGGTGCGTTTATATTCCTTTTCTCCTTTTCCTCCGTGGTATGTATTGGACCGGTTGGCCTTTTCACTATGGCTATATCACACACGTATATGTAGTTGCTCGCGGAAAGTCGTGCCTCTAATGATCACTAGATACTAGAACATCCTTGTTTTGACTTGATTAGTAGAAAGACCATACAGCGACAAGGCGACTTAGAATGATGTCAAAGTCCTTGTTTTCGACTTGATTAGTAGAATGACCCTATACAACGACAAGGCCACTTAAAATGATATAAAATTATATTGCTTCAGACATTCTAGATACAACAACCAACAATGTTCAGTTATTGACTTTATAGATGCAAGAGAATAGTTTAATTTTTTAGGGTTTACTAGTGCTTTCATCCTCTACGGGTCGATCGCGTTCTTCCATCCTTGTTATTTTATTCGCGTAGTTATAGTGTGCTTAGAAAGATATTACAGAAACTCTCTTATAATTCAAGTGGATCTCGAAGTGCTGATGCTGATGCGTCACGCTGAAGTACTGATGCTGATGCTGATGCGTCTCGAAGTGCTGATGCGTCACGAAGATTGCTACATACTGTTGATTAATTGAGCAACCGCGACTAAGACTTAACGCTTGGAAAGTTCTTAAACTGGAAATGAAATAAGATGATATTTCAATGACATGTACATTTGTATTGAACTTATGTAATGAGAAGAAAACATCTATGATTAATCTACATCTGAATTTAATCAAAATCTAAAAGAATTATTTACAGTATGAGAACATGTGTGTAAAACTCAATAGTCATATTACTTTAAGTAGTGAAATCTAAGGAATATTCGGTTCCTAACATGTCTGTTGTCCCCTAGATATGAAGAAGTTGCTTTTCAAACGATATTTACGACGTTGAAATTTCAAGCTTGGTTTTCATAGAGACATCTTATACCTTTAGTTAGTAAATTTTGATTACGTCAAAATATTGCTCGACATTTCTATATCCTTCAATTTAGGAAAGGTCATCTCTTGCAGTAGAGTTGATCGCGGCAAGAAGTTAAGGTTATGTTATGGAGAATCGAATTCCTCCACATTAATTCGGGGATTGAAGGAATGGTTACAGGGGTGTGGGAGACCACCTTAATATTAACGAATATAACCTAGACTATGAGACGTGGAGACTATAAAACTTGGGATTTCATGTGAGAATCGGAGACGAACTGATCAGAAATTCAAGAAATATTTTATTTTATTTATAAATTCTTAACTTTTAATACATTCCATCTTTCTGTATGGAACCATTCATGGAGAATTACTATATATTCCGGAATCATCGTAATCCGCTAAATAGGTGGTGCTAAATGATCGGTGACCACGAACTAAAATTGTAATTTTTTTTATTTACGTGAATAATTAAAGGAAGTTAGCCTTCGGTTTCGTTCGTAACTTAATGCGCATATGCGGTTTTCTCTTTGAGCAGAAAAATAATCTACAAAGTCTCGAAATTGTACATATATTTGGGAAATCAATAATAAACTTGGAGAAAACTTTTTTTCATAAGGAAATAGTTCCTAGAGGAAAAACTAGTCTATATATAGAAGATCTATCATATATAGAAATATAATATCTGTAAGAGAAATTTTCACGTCTATTTTCACATTTCAATATGTTTTTGCAGATAAAATTTATATTTAGAAATTAATTGGTTAATTTAATTAGTACACAAAATTAAAATATATTTACCTTTCACAATTACTTTGAGACAACCTGTAGCAATTTTAACCTTTTCAGCTTCATAATAATATTGAATTAAATATATGAAAGAAGTGGAAAATGATCACAATCTCGATGACGATAAACTGGATATTCATTTAACCCTCTCGTCCCACATTATGGAGTCCGAGTTATTACTTGTGTATGTCGCGGAGTAAATTAATTGCAGTAATAAGTTGCAGAAAGAAATTATTCAACGCACTGACCTTAGAGAGCGAGGCTCATCTTGATATGACCTAAATTGAACTCAAATCTTGTTATATAAATTGGGTTATCAGAACCAATCAAACTAACTCACGTTTAATTTGCAGCTTGATAGAAAACTTGATCCGTTATCAAGGTTGCGTGGGTTACTATTGCTATGCGAAATTTTAATTAGCAAGAGAATTTGAAATCTAATCCATATTAACATAGTGATCATAGTGAATTTGAAATCTAATCCATTTGATTCAGTGACACCATAAAATCGAAATATGATTTTCGTATAATACATGGATTCACAACCTTCTTCTAACTTAATAAATTAGAACTATATTGGATCTGTAATACCAAATTGAAATGTAGCTGTAACGAAGGCCAAATTGGACATCCTGAAACAATGATGCTTGGTGTAAAACGACCTGAAGACAAAATTCTTCCAATCACAGAAGATTGCAACAAGAACAAAATATTACTGTCTGTAATATGTTACACATATATAGCTCCAGCTAATTCCGAACTGAAACCCACCCTTCTGCACCAAAAATGAGCTGTGAATAGAGAGAGAGAGAGCTGATAATGCAATTTGGTAATGGTCATTGACGAAATTCAATTTGGAGCAAATTTCAAGTCATGTAATGTGTAATGGGCGAAGCCAATTCCCGTCCTTGTCAAGGGGGATGCTAACCTTCTCTCGGCTCAACGAACACATGTCATATGTCCGATTCATGTACAATGCTATCTACAACGTTATCTACAACGCTAGATATGTATATCAGATTCATGTACAATGCTGTCTACAACGCTATCTACAGTGCTATCTATTTTGTCTTATCGTTGCTTTCTACGCGGTCGCCCTTTTCTATCTACAACGTTGCAGTTTAGTTTGACTGATCTGCCTGCACCTTCAAATGGTGAAGTCCGTGCTACGGGCTACAGCACGAAGACGAGTCAGCGGGAGGGAAAGTAAATTGGTGTCGAAGAAAGTCGCGAAGTCTTTTGAAGTAGGAGCTGATATCACCAACTAAGATCTTCCTCGAACAATTGCATTTTGAATTACAATCGCATTCACTACCCTGCTTTATACCGTTGTGACATTGGCAATAGCATCTCTCTGACCCTGAACTGCACGATGCGTTACATATTACTGTATCACACGTAGCTTCTACATTGGAAGCTTTCGTTGAATTCACGATGGTGAACCTCCGACCAGAACAGCCATCCGGAAACAAGGTCGATCTCAAGATGTGCATTTCGGAGCTGGTGGGGACTAGTGCTCCCTTATAACATACTTTGTTATCTGGAACTTTTTGCCTCTGTTGACTTCTCCCACATCTCACGTACTCGCTGCTACACTCATCCCATTCGCACCGTAAGCTCAGACCGGGCACACATAGAGAAGAACCCGTACCTGCAGGTTTCAGACAGGTGATCAAATGTCATCCTTGGGTACCTTGAATTGTCTCTTGAATTTTTGAAATTTAACAATCAGCACGCTGTACACTTTATCTACACATTGTTATTTAAAGATATGTGTAGCTACAACGTAAGCTTTTCACTTATGCGCATGTAGAAATCTTACCAGCGGCTAGATCGTGAGGAAATTGTGTTTCAGAATTAAACTCACCAGGACCGGAAATGAGGGTCAACACCAAAATTGAAAATGTGAGGAGAGCCGCAGCAGCTGCACTGCGAAAGCCATTAACGGTGGATGTCATCTTGACTGCCAATTTCCTGATAAACGCCGATCGATCGCAACCGTTAGCTTAATTCCTGTGATAGCTGAAGAATTCTCTGGCCTGATAGTTTTGGTACGTGGGGTAGTCCTCTTAGATGGCTAACGCAATTCGAAGACGTGAAAAGTCAGACTGGAATTCGCTGTACCAACTTCGAACTAATCTGGAGAGTAATCATCTTGCAATTCGAGCTCGAGAGCTCCCACTGATTCGAAAATTGGATCGCTCAAAGTGGTGAATGTGTTGTTGTTGGTCCGATTTAAGCTGTTGATTTCGTCCATCCAGAGGCAGACTGTGCCCTAGGGTGTAGAGAACTACCACCGCACGGCGAGGAGTCATTCCTATGAGAATACTAAATCTTACTCTTTTCAGGAAGTATTACACGGTGTCAGCAGAGGTTGAAAGTCAAGGCAGTCGTTGTCTTCTTCCAAGGGTGATACACCTGCCAATGCAATTCTGCGCGTATGATCTGATGCATGTGAAATTTGTGGCTTATTCGAAGAGCGTCAACCACCGATGCCGGATTAAACATGACAGATGATACTATCAGCGATTACCTCATTTGTTTGCTTCGCAACCTATAGCTATGACTCACAAGTACTCATTATCAATCTAGTATTACTTTCTTGGTGCTGCACTAATTGCGTCAGCTTGTGATTCTCCAGAAAAGCAGCTGGAATGGGTGGGATCAGATACAGCTGATTTAACCTAACACCTGACATCCATTTTGATTCCTCACTCTCGTTGTTAACCAGCCAGGGTCACAGTAGACTACTTGTACAGGATTCGGGGAGTAACTCTACTGTAGGGCTAACTAAGTGATACATAATCACATTACGGCAATATTCTCCTCTCTACAGCGTCATGGTTTCCGAGGCCGAATAAGTGCACTTCGGCTGGACATAGAAACGGGAGAATACGGTACTGCATGTATAGAATGCACGTTCAAGTTACTTATACGGTTCAGGCATTCAGTCTTACAAATACTGTTGGAACGAGCAATGATTTTTCCTGCTTTGTATACGCTCTTACTAAAACTAATCATTAAGTGTAATACTAACTGAGTATGACACGAATTCAGTTCTTTATATCATGTTAGAAGGAGGGTAAACAATGTTATATAATACTGAGTTGGAGGAATAGAATATGAATAGATTGATCAGAAGAAAAAGGCGACCGCGTAGGAAAAATGAAGGATGGGATTGATTAGGGTGGGATTGATTAAGAAAAATAGATTGATCTAAGATTTCTACTGCGTTGTCAAAGTCTCAACAGAGAAATCAGGAAAGAAGTTCTGCGGACGAACTAACTTAACACAGATCTGGAGGAAATTAATGGAGCATGCTACTACCGGAGTGTAACGTCCGCCAATGACTACTTCCACATAATTGGATCTTTTCCTGCACTGTACAAGCAGATAAAATCTATGAAGAATTCTAGCCAAACATGTGGAAACGGCTCCTAAATCTTGCTAGGACAATACTATGTGTTATGGAACTCTGTTAATTACTGAGACCGGATGCTTTAAACAATGCACTCAACTATAACGATTGGAACCATCGTGAACCATCGTCAAATACGGAGACTTGTCTCCGTTTATGCTGGACTTGATGCCCTACGCAAATCTTATATGATCCACTCCATAATTAACAGTGGTGCTCTTAGATAGGCAGTTGACAAGTAGGTCCAGTTCTCCATTCGGTCCTTTTATGTCACGAAATCACGGCCCGAACCACGACCCGTACTCTCCAGTAGTCATTACACACTCTAAAGGTCTAAAGGCACTTGATGCAAGTTTTCGATTGAAACGCTCAACTCCCCACACTAATTACAACCACCATACAATTTTTTCATTCCAGAATCTCCTTGCACTAGCTAGCATTAATGGTTCTCATAGTATGCGGTCGTTAACCAGAAGGAAAAGAAGAAAAAAACATTCTTGTAATACTGCCAAAAAGAATGTGATCCTGGCCATGGACTGGTGTATCTTACACCAGTAAGACAGTAAGAAACAAGGTAGTACAGTGTTCCTGAGGTTCTGTGGGGTTTCCTCGGACTCGCGACTCCCACGCCTGGCGCCGAGATATTTTCCAAAAAAGCTGGACTGCCACTAGGTTAGCATAAGTCACGAAAAGAATCCCCGGACAAGAGTTGGACAGAGAGACTCCGGCAACATCTAAAGTCTTCACAGTTACCCCTACATTCTTTCCGTGACGTACAGTCTTGTTGCTATTCCGAACGGTACAACCTGGTTTGTTTCAGAATGTACATTTGCTGAGAACCGGTTTAGTTTAATCTTCCCTGTTAGTTTCATGCGTATGACTGCCTTTTGTAGCCTAGCAGTATTAGTGGCTTCGCAGGGAATTGGTCGCAATAGATTGTGAATATTTACTGGAAAACCACTTGTCAATGAGGTGAGTTAGCACCCCCCACAACACCTTGCTAAGGATGTATACAAAAGTTTTTTTCTCACGTAGTTACTGAACATGACATTTGCGTGCCTGAAACTACGAGCTTTGGCCATTGGTGTACCTCAAGGGCACCTAGACCAGGTCAACCAGAGGCCATACAGTACACACGGAACAATACCGGATTACCTACTCCTCTGCTCGTCGTGTTCATCCATGTGCTCACGTCTCTGTAACAATTGAGATTAGGAATGCAACACTATATATCGAGAAGTCAACTGAAAGGCTTCGGGGATCTCCTCATAAATTAAGTGCCTGATCTGACGTCAACCTTTAAGTCATTTCGAATGAAAGGGCGACCGCGTAGAAAACACGAAGGATGGGAAGATCCCATCAAGCCGATGTCAGATCACCATCAAGTCAATTAAGTTAATTTAAGTAAACTCTGAACACCATGAATCTTACGTCTCAGTTTTCGTTCAAATGGTGTATCACACAGCTTTCAGCTGACCCGGACTGAGCGTCTTGATTGAATAATTCAAAGTCACACTACAAACCTTACTTCCTTTGTACCTAGCTTCCAGCCCTCCGCATCGAATTTAATCTTCCAAACTACCTCCACTATAACAGATTACGATTCCGAATCTGGCGCTCCTTATCGGCTCCGGCGATCCTTAGCATAGCATTTCGGGTCTGGCGATTCTTAATGGTACTCTATTGATTCTTAGCGACACATTACATCCGCTTTATTATCGGAACTTCTAGCTCGAGAGATCCTTAGCGGCACATTACATTCGTCTTATTACTGGGAGTCTGTTCTTGCCGGACGATTGATTGATTGCCGGAGGTTTGTACTCGGATGACGTTTCTAGGGTTGGGCACGAAATTTTTTGCTTTCCTGTTCCTGTTCGCGAGAGTCCCTTCCCATGAGAGTCCGACTAGCAGACTGACGATGGAGAAAACTGGTTTTTATTGGACAGAGTCTTTGAGCTTTGATGTTTAATTAGTGATGGTTTCGGAAGAACGTCCAGGATAATATGTCCAATGCGTAAAGGCCAAAGTTACCGAGTAGGCGACCCCACCGCTGGTTTCTTTGCCGGAAACTTTAGGAAATCTGTAGAGCAGAAGCTTGGACCGATTCTTGGCAAGGCAATTACACTTCATGAGATTCAGCGTGATAAAATCACGAAAATTCCACTGGTGAACTGGTCAGTTACAGCACGTGACAAGTCGACCTCTGGTCAATGCGGAGCTGGTGGGGCATGGGGCACTTTCAGGAGAACGAATCATGACAGGGAGGATGTTTTCCAGTCGTTTTGCCAAAGAGTTTTTACCGTCAAAGACCATGTATTTTAATCAAATCTCAATAGGCCACCGTTTCCTGGCTAAGCCCTTTCCTAAGTAAGATCGTTGCATTGTGCGACTTATGTTTCCCAAATTGATGGTAAATTCGTTTACTACATAGCCAGCTGCAGATGTTGATTCTGCGTCTGTGACACAATTTTCAGATGGAATTGTCTCGCATCCACAAGATTTAGTTCCGTAGAAGAACTTGTTGAGGAAGGAAGCAAAGCTAGGGAGGAAAGGTGGCGTGCATGATCCTCAGCAAGAGTTGGAAGATTCGAGACAATCAAGATTGGGGAGGGCGTTTAGGATTCAAGTTCCAGTTGTAGGGTATTTTATTGTGTTAATCCTTCTTCCCAAAATGGTTAAACCCCGATATTCTAATACAAACAGACAGAGGTTTAGGGTTTATAGAGTCATCTCATGTCTCGCTTTAACACAGCCATGACACCCTTTATTTTTCAAACCCAAAACTCTAAGCCCAATAGATGTATGGGTAAAATTGCATCCGGTGTTAGGTTATACAATATTGAGTGAAAGAACAGCTTAGTGAACCAAGTGAAGACCCTGGGAGTTGTAAACATCAACGAACCAAAAAACTTGCAATTGTATCGGTCAAATTGAGAATTGCATCCGGTGTTTGGTTGTAGAATATTGAGTGAAAGAACAGCTTAACGTTGATGACCAAGTGGAGACCCTGGAAATTGTAGACATCAACGGACGAAGCAACTTGCAATTGTATCGCTCAGATTGAGAATTGCAATCGGTGTTATGATGTATGATATTGAGAGAAAGAACAGCTTAAGTTGATGATCACGTGAAGACCCCGGGAGTAGTTATAAATGAATACAACTGTGCATCAACTAAAGTCGTATTGCAAATCTTCTTCAATTCTTCCATGGTTACAACCTGCATTTTTTGTCTCACCCTTCTATGGCTTGATGGGGTCTTCCCATCCTTCGTGTTTTCTACGCGGTCGCCCTTTTCTTTCTTTTGTGTTCGTGATCATTCAACGAAGACCTGGAAATGACAAAAATGGGGTAGGCGACCACATAGAGCACAAGAAAGATATAGAACACAAGAAAGATGGGAAGAAAGATGGGGTGAACCGTCAGCACGCTTGGATGCCTTCACCACTGGCGGAATGAGCGCAGCAGGACGTTCATCAAGCGGGCCAGCGCCAGGCGTAAGCCGACTCACAGTAAGGGGTTTCAGAAATAGTTTGACCATGTTTCTAAACCAAGATTGTTACGAAGCGTGGACTGAATGGGTACGGTGTGTGAACGGGAGGTAGAAATGGTAATGTTATGGAGTTGGGGCCAAGTTCCTTATTATTAGCACATTCCGTATGAGGTGGATCGTAAAAAATAAGGGAAAAGGAATTTTCTGTTATCACTCCGTAGTGCATTGATTGCACATTAGGGTTAATTAAGTTTTTGTTTAGGGTTAGAGTGAAAGCGACGGCCACCAAAAGGAGCATCCGGGGCATCCGGGGAAGTTTGAGAACACCCATGGAAAGGAAATGACGAGCGGCAACTGGGCAAATTTTATCCGAGGAAGATTGGAGGGAGCATGAGTGGAAAGATTTGAGGGGATGCAAAAATTGATTGACCACTGATGAAGATTGGAGAGACCATAGCAAATTTGGAGTGGGAATTTGAGTGCGAGCCCCGTGAGAAGGTTAGAGTGAGTAGTGATTTTGTTTCAAGTGTTACTCTCGATTTCATTATTTTAAAAAATTGTCTTTTGTGCGAGTATGAAATGTATACATTTCTTCCCCTTGAGTAATGAAGTCAAATTCCTGAATTTGTTTTCTTATTACAGAATGGAATTGCACAGATTGTTTTTTTTGCGCACAAAGATGTCCGTTTGCTGAAATTTCACTGGGAGAGGGAGATACACCTTTGCGGAGAAGTAAGATCCCCTTTAGAGAAGAGAGATACACTTTGCGTAGAAGAGAGATCCCCTTTGTGGATAAGGAGTTTTCAGTGGTGATTAAAACTAGAGTTTTGTCATGCCGAGAGGGAGCACTCGTTTAGAACTAACCAAAAATATGAGAAAATGTATTCAATAGATGATTCGGTTAGATTTGGAGATATCGCTACCAAGATTAGAAGATGAAGATGAGGAATTAGAAGGAGATTTAGATATGCTATAATGTTTTATTAGTGGATGGGAGTATACACATACTCATCGTTACTTGGAACCCCGTGTTACTTACCCTCATAGTAGAGAGTTTGTGAAGGATTATTTTAGAAATCTAGATACTAAGGCCTTTTGCCAACTTACTAGAATGGATGGGGATTCTTTTTCAACATTAGTTGATTTGATTAAGACTCACCCAATTTTTGAGAAAAGGTACCGAAGAGAGCAAACACCCGTGTGGATCCAAGTTGCCCTAGCTTTGGATAGATTTGGGCATCACGGAAATGGAGCTTGTGTTGCACGGGGTTTAAATATTTGGGGCATTAGTGCAGGTTCAACAATTGCTTTTACTGATTTATGATAGCCATATTAGATGTGATGAGGAGTCAAGTTGCATGGCCCGAACTCAAGGAGAGGAAAAGAATATCCACTGTTTTTGCACTGAAAGGTTTTCCTGGTTGTGTTGGTTTGGTAGATGGCACATTGTTTCCTCTTGCAGCCCCACCAACTGTGGACGGGGAAATATATTTCAGCCGCAAGGGTTCATATTCTATAAACGGCCAAGTTATTTGTGATGATAAAAGGAGAGTTATACATTTCTCCGGAGGTATGGTTTATGTTATGTGTTATTTTGTTATGTATTTTTGCAATGCATTGGTTATCCTGTTTGTTTAGTTTACTAAAAGTATGCCCTTTTTTAATTTGCAAGAATGCCAGGGTCATGTCATGATATGACTTGTTTGAAAAAATCGTCATTATGGAATGATGACGATTTTTGAACCAAAGAGGAAGGTGTGGCACTTTTGAGGCAAAGGAGTACCTTTTAGGTAATTCAGGTTATGTACCCATGCATCACCTAGTACCCGCTTCCAAGCAGGCTCGCTCAAAAGACAAGCAAGAGTTCAATAAACATTTAGCAAAGGCAAGAGTGGTAAATGAGCATTGTATAGGAGTATTGAAAGCTAGATGGCATTCTCTTTGTGAGCTAAGAGTGCAACTGAAAGACAATAGTAGAAATGCTTATTTGTTGAAGTGGGTATCGGTGTGTATTATTTTACATAATTTTTTAATCAATAGGTCTAACCTTTGGTCAGAGGACGATGGCGGATTTACAAAGGAGACTCAAATAGATTTAAAAATATCATTTCAGGGTATAGAACTTGGTAGAGAAGAAAATAGATCAAGGGTGATGCAACATTGCCTTGATTATAACAATGATGATATATTCAATTGATTTGATTGAGATTCCATATAATAAAATATATATTCTTAGTATTCATCTCATTTC
Organism: Lunularia cruciata; assembly: GCA_948567375.1. NCBI lineage: Eukaryota > Viridiplantae > Streptophyta > Marchantiopsida > Lunulariales > Lunulariaceae > Lunularia > Lunularia cruciata. The sequence goes on from OX419758.1 coordinate 60,016,039, forward strand.
TCATAGTCTCGTAACTTAGACCATGAGTGCTTCTTGATGTAATATTATGACTCTAAACATCATGTGGATGCAAAAATAATTCTATGAAGCTTAATCTATACATTTGTAAGTCCTTGTTGACACTTACGAGCACTTGGAGAAAAATGAGCAGAGCTTGCATACATAGGGAGATGACACTGAGTGCTACTCAAAACTTAAAATATTAATCAAGAGTGGCTCTTGTACACACTGGGTGCCACTCACAAAATTAAAAATTAATTGAGAGTGGTGCTCGTAGATGCAGGCGGACGCTGGCTCACAAACTTAAAAATTTAATTGAGAGTGGCGCTCGTAGACACTGGCAGATGCTCAGAACTATCCACATATTACATGCACTCATAGGTGCTGGTATGCCCCGGTGGTGGGCCTGTGTTCATTTCCATTCTTGTCATTTGCGCAAGCTCTATTCTTGAGTGTGTGGGGTGTTTGGAGCAGAATTTTGCGAGTGAGTACTTAGAAGGAGAAAGGGTGATTTTGAGGGTCATTTTGCGAGGCAGAGGGTGCTGGAGTGTCATTTCCAAGAGTCATTTTGCGAGGCAAAGTGTGTGTAGGTGAGACATTTTGAGACTGGGGAGAGGAAGGAGAGAGGCAAGGGTCCTGGCTGGCTGGCTGAAGCACAACTCAAGAAGAAGTGATTGAGAAGAGTTTTAGAAGTTCAAGAGCACATTCCTTTCAAGCATGGCAGAACTCTGGGGATACGTAAAGATAGTTGACGGGCCCGACATGAGAAATACTCAAGAAGGAGATTGGCTCATTGCATTCCATACCATTCAACACCCAACCAATTTTATCAAGTGGTGTTGGCGGGACAAACATCAAGTTTGAACTGCTGTTTTCGAAATACGGGAGGTCGATCTAGATGTAATAGCGCTGAAGATAACTCTTGGACTTCACTATCCACGGCCAGAAGTACTTTTCAAACATTCCTCATTGTTTTCTTTTCATTCCATCTTGATTTGTTCATTTGATTTTTGGAAATTGCATTCAAATCATCAGCACCTCCCAGTGCCACCCAGCGTTCCCCCGCGCCATCCAGCGCTATCCCGAACCCAAAAGCCTGCGTGCCACCCAATGCTCCCCTGGCATCCAGAGCCCCCACGGGGCTGCGTAGACTTACTCGCATGGATCCTTGTCCCATAGCACCTACCAGCGCCGTGGTGCATCGACAAGTGGCTTCCAACGGCATCCTCATCCCATTTACCCCTTGTGCGAGTGCCTTTGCGTGGCACCTAGCACCCCAGCGTGGACCTTGCACTGTCCCGCAGCGCCATCCAGCGGACTTGTGCATACATGCAGCGTCCTGTAATACAAAGGGTTAGCCATATGATCTAGATGTGAAATTTGGTTTGGTAACATCTAGAATGATGTTATACATGATGGTCAAAATAGATCAGATAGAAGTATCACCAAAAGAGTACTTCTACTAATAGGGCAGAAACCGAAATAGACTTGAGAACCTTAGAACCAATAGCTAGACATATGATTTAAAGGTGAGAATTGGTTTGGTAACATCTGGAAGGATGTTACACATGATGGACTAAACAGATCAGAAAGAGGTATCACCAAAAGGGGACTTCTACTAATAGAGTAGGAAACGAAATATGCCTGAAATCTTTGAAGGCAATTTTGGAGGCCTAAACGGATGAATTAGGCCTCAAAAATGTGTAGATTCCCCCCCTAAAATGGAGGAGAGGCTGGCCTTCCCTCCCCCCTACGTTGTCTCGTCGAGAGCTTTCCAATGGTACCTTACTCACATGATTTTGAGATTCCTACAGGAAGATTCCCTAAAAGATTCCCTCCGGTCAAAGCTTGTTTGACCAACCAGATAGTACCTAGACCAGACAGGTCACCCATCCAAGTAAGTAATCCAAGGGTGGAGCTTGCTGACATGTCACCTATCTGTGTCCCTAATCCTATGGTGTAGCTTCCTTGGGGAAGATCCTCTTTGTCTATATAATAAAGAGAAGGTGCTTCCTTGGAGCATCGAATGTTTGAGTGTGCAATCTGTGTTTTCTCTCTTCTCTTGTCCTTGGTGTATTACAATGGTATCAGAGCAAGTGTTCTAGTCCAAGAGAGTGGATCACCCCTCTTGGAATAGCACAAACTACTGAAACTGAGTAATGTGAGGTGGAGAACATAGAGTAATCGCTAGACTTAGGAAGGACTTTAGAGAGCGGATGGGATGGATGCACCGGGGGGACAATTTCCCGCACCTAGCTTTCCATTCTCAAACCCATTCCACATCAAGGTTATGTACATCCAGCGTGAGTAGATGAGGGTATCGCTAGTTTATCACTTTGGTGCGGAATTCATGGACAGAGTGATGAACTCACCAAACCCGGTGATTCTACCTGTGGTGATATATGACAGAGAGTGGGATTTGATGATCTACATTCTATTATGATAAAATGGATATGAATGTCCCAAATCCTCTTCCTTTCAACACTCAAGTAGAAATCCATTATGTAGTGAGGCCGAAAGTGATGTTTAGAGATTTTGTGGTTAGGAATTTTGGTGAGGAGTATTATCAACGAGTGATAGCTTCTGAGGTCCCAATGGTAGTTCCGATAGTTTGTGCGCCTTCCAGAGTGATTATATTGACTCTGTATTGAAGTAGACGTTAGCAATTGGATGTTGCAAGAACCATGGATCCGCAATTGCAAGAGCTGGTGCAAGGAATGCAAGGGATGTTGAATGAATTTTGAGAGATTAAGATGACCATGGAGACATTACAAAATCAAGTGCAGATCCTGAGGAACTATCAAGCCATGCAAGAAGTAGAGCCACCTCAAAACCCTATACCTGCGACTGAAGTGCTTGGAGAGGCACCCGTGCCTACAAACCCTATCAACGGTAAAGCCACATTGCTACTCCGGATGAAGAAGACTTGCAACATCAAGCCTTACAAGGGGCAGCGTACGATGGGAGTAGTGGAAAATTGGATCTTGAGAATGAATCAATATTTCCGATTGTTCTTAATAGAGATCACTAAGCATGTTGCAAGCGTATTTGCATGTGGGTACTTGACGGATAAAGCCTTCACATGGTATGATGCTTGGGAACAATCCATGCTGGCAGAGAGAAGGGAGGTCACATGGACAGCAATGCAAGAAGGATTGCTGAAGAATTTCCAATCGGTGGATTTTGTGCAGATGGCTCGAACCCGACTATGGGGATTGAGACAGAAGAATAGCGTACAAGAGTATGTGGAGGCGTTTTTGGATCTACAAGTTGCAATTACCGACATGAGTCCAACAGAGGCTCTCGACAATTTCAAACGAGGGTTGAAAGAGCGGATTCGCCAAGAAGTCATGGTGCAAAACCCTCGCACAGTATTTGAAGCCATTGCTTGTGCGCAGAGAATAGCAGGAGCATTAGGTGGAGGTGAAGGAGTAGTTCCACCTCAACATTATTGCGCAAAAATGCCACACATGGGTGGACAAGTACCAATGGAATTGGGCAACCTTCGATTCCGGGATTGAGGAGCACGACCACTTCAAGGAGAGCGGGGACGGGTAGAAGAACAAAGAGATGGAGTCCCACGAGGAGAAGGGACTCGAGGAGAACAACGCCGTTGTTACAATTGTGGCCGTATTGGGCACATATCTACCAATTGCCGCACTCGTTTCCCTAGAGGCCCTTGGCCTTTGTACAGGCGATCTTTGAACAACATGGAGAGGCACATTGAAGAGGAGGAGGTGGAAACCACTTCGGAAAATGAAGATCGCCAGTAAATGTACCTCGCGGCCTTACTGGCTCAATAAGGAAGCAGAGAAGCAAGGGAATGAAGAAGAATAATGTGCAAAGAGCCCGAAAGGTAACCTCTCAACTGATTGTTGTGAATGGAATTATAGAAGGTAATCAAGTGAGATTATTAATAGATCCAGGAGCAATAGAGAATTTCTTGTCTCGCTCTGTCGCAGTAAGATTGGGAATGGATCTAGAGAGAGATGGAAGTGAAGAAGTAGAGTTACCAAATGGGCAAACAGAGAGGATTGAATCATTACCTAGACGGGTAACCCTCTCTGTAGGAGAATATCAGGAAGCAATTGAGTGGCGAGTGATACAATTAGCCCGTTATGATGCAATTTTAGGCATGCCATGGATGGAGCAGTACAACCCAATGGTGGATTGGAGGAAGAAAGTAGTGAGAACCCACCAATGGTCAATCATTGGGGTTAAAGAAAAATCACACAGGTAGAAACTGCCTCTATATGTCGTAGGGACAACAACTGTCTGTAAGACCAATAGATGTTTTATGGGTCTAATAAGAGAAGTCCAGAGTGCACAACTCGCTGGACAAATTCCGGAGAAATTGGAGGATGTGGTGGATGAGTTTCAAGATGTCTTTCCCGATGATCTACCCTTAGGATTACCACCTAAAAGGCGAGTAGATCACAAAATAGAGACACTCCCGGGGAAGACACCTCCTTGTAAGGCCCCATATCGCCTATCACCTCATGAGTTGGAGGAGTGTAAGACTCAAATTGAGGAGATGCTACAGAAAGGGTTCATCCAACCTAGCATATCACCATATGGGGCTCCTGTCTTGTTTGTGAAGAAGAAGGATGGTACAATGCGCATGTGCATTGACTATCAGGGTCTCAATCAGGAAACAGTGAAGAACAAATACCCCTTACCTCGCATGGATGACTTGTTTGATCAACTCCATGGAGCGAGATACTTCACCAAACTGGACTTGCGGAGCGGTTACAATCAAATCCGAATTGCAAAGGAGGATGTGTACAAAACTGCCTTTCGAACCAGGTATGGCCACTTTGAGTATCTTGTGATGCCTTTTGGCCTCACCAATGCGCCTGCCACTTTCATGAGTCTAATGAATGACATATTTCGTCCATACTTGGATAAGTCTGTTATCGTCTTCTTGGATGATATCTTAGTATATAGTAGCATGATGACAGAACACAAATAACATCTACGAGAGGTCCTCCAGATTCTAAGACAGAATCAATTATACGCCAAAATCTCAAAGTGTGAGTTTTGCAAGTCTGAAGTAGACTACTTAGGGCATAGAGTAAGTGCAGAGGGCATTCAAGTATTGATTGATAAAATAGAGGTCATTCAAAAATGGAGTGCCCCAGAAGATCAGACTCAACTTAAGAGCTTCTTGGGGTTGACGGGATTCTATCGTAGATTTGTCAAGGACTTCTCCAAGGTTGCACAACCTTTAACGGCACTACTTGGCAAGGGGAAGAAGTGGACATGGGGAACTGCACAAGAGTTGGCCTTTCAAGAATTGAAGGCTACCTTACTACATGCACCAATATTGAAGTGGTATGACCCAAAATGTCCAATCAAGTTGGCTACAGATGCATCAAGCGTAGCCATAGGAGCAATCTTACAACAAGAGTGGCATGACGGATGGCATCCAATTGCATATTTCTCTTGAAAGTTGTTACCGGCAGAGTGCAACTACCACACCATAGAACGAGAAGAGCTGGCCATCGTTCTAGCAACCAAGCATTGGAAGCACTACCTGGGCGAGAAGGCACTTGTAGTAGAGACAAACCACAAACCTCTAGTCTACCTCGAGACGCAAAAGGATCTATCTTGTCGCCAAATTCGGTGGGCAGAGTGGCGACAATGCTTCAACATGACAATCACCTACGTGGAAGGTAAGAAGCAACTTGCAGATGCATTCACCCGCATACCAATGGCCAACAACTTGGTGGCAGAGGTTAAGATTAACCTTGAATTCTGGCAAGAGATTCTAGCTACTACAAAAACTGATCCACAAATTGTCGAAGCACAATCGTCCAAAGGCGTCACCAACACCCAAGGACTCACCTTTCGGGATGGCAGATTATGGATCCCAAATGTCCCAGAATTACGCACCACCATTCTAGCGGAATGTCATGATTCGGCCATTGCAGCTCATGCCGGAGTGGACAAGACCTTGGATGCAGTCAAGCGCCATTACTATTGGCCCAAGATGAGCAACAACGTGATGGACTATGTGCATAGCTGCCTACTTTGTCAATAGAACAAAGCTTCTAATCAAGCTCCTGCAGTGCTCCTTCAACCTCTCCCCACTCCTACCAAACGTTGGGAACAAGTGAGTATGGATCTCGTCTTTGAATTACCCAAGACCACCTTAAGGTTTGACTCCATTGTGGTCTTTGTGGACCGGCTCAACAAAATGATTCATGTACGCCCTACCACACAAGGAGGTGACCGCTCCACAACTAGCTCAACTATACTTAGATGCAATCTTTGCTCACCATGGCTTGTCTAGAGTACTCATCACCGATAGAGGTACCCAATTCACCAGTTTGTTTTGGCAAACACTCTTTGGTTTCTTCAAACCAAGTTGGCCATGTCCACAACTTACCACCCACAAATAGATGGCCAAACAGAGCGGGCGAATCGCACGATTGAAGACATGTTACGCGGCTTCACCTTAGAAGAGCAAGAGAGGTGGGACACCCTATTACCGTTGGTGGAATTCGCTTACAAGAATTCAGTGAATGCGTCCACTCAGGTCACTCCGTTCTTCCTCATGTATGGTGAGCATCCCTTCATACCTTCTAGCTTGATGAAGATCCGTCCAGTGACTACCAAGGTTGATGCAGTCAACACATTTGTTTCTAGAATCCAACAAGGTGTGGAGAGCGCTAAGCACAGGTTACAGATTGCACAAAATCGACAAAAGCAGTATGCTGATGCACACCGGAGGCACATGGAGTTCAATGTTGGGGATCAAGTGTGGCTATCGACAACCAACCTCACATTAGTTGGATCTCGTAAGCTCAGACCTCGTTTTATTGGGCCTTTCTTGATTCTTCGTCGCATTGGCGTTGTGGCCTATCACCTTGAGCTACCACCACACATGAAGATCCATCTAGTGTTCCATGTCTCCCTACTATGCAGATATGCTCCCCGATCCGGCCAAGGTCCTTCCACACAGGACATTTGACCTTGTCCGACACTCATTGATGGCATAGAGGAATATGAAGTGGAGCGGATTCTCCAAAAGCGCATGCGTGGTACTCGCCATCCGCAGGTGGAATATCTAGTACAATGGAAAGGTTACCCCCTCTATGAAGCAACCTGGGAACCCGCTGTCAATTTGGCACATGCCCCGGTGTTGGTGCAAGCATTTGAGCAACAATTGCACAACAAAGACGTTGCGTCTTAAAAGGAGGGAGGTCTGTAATACCAAGGGTTAGCCATATGATCTAGATGTGAAATTTGGTTTGGTAACATCTAGAATGATGTTATACATGATGGTCAAAATAGATCAGATAGAAGTATCACCAAAAGAGTACTTCTACTAATAGGGCAGAAACCGAAATAGACTTGAGAACCTTAGAACCAATAGCTAGACATATGATTTAAAGGTGAGAATTGGTTTGGTAACATCTGGAAGGATGTTACACATGATGGACTAAACAGATTAGAAAGAGGTATCACCAAAAGGGGACTTCTACTAATAGAGTAGGAAACGAAATATGCCTGAAATCTTTGAAGGCAATTTTGAAGGCCTAAACGGATGAATTAGGCCTCGAAAATGTGCAGATCCCCCCCCCCCAAACGGAGGAAAGGCTGGCCTTCCCTCCCCCTTTCTTTGTCTCGTCGAGAGCTTTCCAATGGTACCTTACTCATATGATTTTGAGATTCCTACAGGAAGATTCCCTAAAAGATTCCCTCCGGTCAAAGCTTGTTTGACCAACCAGATAGGACCTAGACCAGACAGGTCACCCATCCAAGTAAGTAATCCAAGGGTGGAGCTTGCTGACATGTCACCTATCTGTGTCCCTAATCCTATGGTGTAGCTTCCTTGGAGGAGATCCTCTTTGTCTATATAATAAAGAGAAGGTGCTTCCTTGGGGCATCGAATGTTTGAGTGTGCAATCTGTGTTTTCTCTCTTCTCTTGTCCTTGGAGTATTACACGTCCGCGGGCGCACCGTGCGGCCTCGAGCGCCCTCTTGGCGCTCTACGGGCACCACCGGTGGTCGGGAGCGCCACCCCGTGTCGTTGAGTGCCCCCCCCCCCCCCCCCCCCCCCCGCCCCGATTGCGGCTCCAAGCGGCTCTCCGCTATTTCCTTGATTGTGCACGAGCGCCACGCATAAGTTTGAGTCCTTGTGATAGAAGTTTGAGCTGAAATTTTTGGTGGGTTGTGCAGGTCATTCCATGTACAGAGTTTGTGAGTTCATGGGACAAGGTCTCTTGCACAGGTTTGGTAAGAGGTAGGCTGTATAATCTCCTCCTCTCCATCACTCAGGTACATCACGTCCTCCTCTAGAATGAAACCTCTCCACAAAGAGATGCATGAGTACCTGTCCAAGGAAGGTGACTCTAAACCTACGCCCCTTAGGACTCATCACTTGGCTTTGCAAACTCCCCACCTCCGCAGTGATAGCTCTAAAAGCTAATTCTCCCCAATCATAATCCTCCACACCAATTGACTGTAGATATAGTTAGAGATGCACTTGCCATGCCCAAGGGGAGAACACCAAGATGGAGGACAATTCCTTACACAATTGTCTTAGACTGGTTTCCACAAAGAGATAGGGTTGCAAAAAGATATCTTGCAAGGCAATGTGTATATCCTGCATTTAGAGCTTTCTTCCAATTGATGGGTGCACTAGTTGCACCCACTATTAGGCCCAAGATTTTACATGGGCATTTGGTACTCAACACCAAGACCAGGTTGAGGAGATTTGGTGTGGAGGATTATGATTGGGGAGAGTTAGCTTTCAGAGCTATCACTGCGGAGGTGGGGAGTTTGCAAAGCCAAGTGATGAGTCCTAAGGGGCGTAGGTTTAGAGTCACCTTCCTTGGACAGGTACTCATGCATCTCTTTGTGGAGAGGTTTCATTCTAGAGGAGGACGTGATGTACCTGAGTGATGGAGAGGAGGAGATTATACACAAGGGAGAGCATGGTGATGATCATGAGGATGCAAATAGCTCAGATGAGGGAGGATGAGGGAGAGGATGAGGGAGAGGATGAGGATGGTGAGTGATTGATTGATCAGGTTTGAGTTTTGTCATATATATAAATATATAAATATATAAATATATAAATATATAAATATATAAATATATAAATATATAAATATATAAATATATAAATATATAGTCATATATTTGTATGTTGGAAAACATACAAAGTTATTTTGTATATTCCATTACCGGATTTAATAAATGAGTTCATTTAAGAAGCTTGAATTAAAGAACTTGTGAACTTGTATATTTGTATATTCAAATATGAATCTGTACTTGATGGATAACTAAATGTATCATTTGTAAACAGGTATTCAACAGATTCGTGTTGAGACACAACCCTTACCCTTTGTTGAGATAGCTCCTTTTCACTCTTCTTCCCCTTCACCACTTCCTCCATCTGTGGAGGGAGTTGGTGACCGCATGCATTTCTGAGTACGTTCACCTCCTTCTTGTTCAGTTGACATCACTCGCATTTTTAATGATTGTGTACAAGTGGCTGAGTGAAGAGAGAGAACTCTCCTTGAGCGTGAGAGTAGACTGGAGAGTGTAGAGGAGAGAGAGAGAGATTAGTGCTTGAGCGTGAGGGTAGATTGGAAAGAGTAGAGGAGAGAGAAAAATTAGTGCTAGAGCGAGAGAGACTTCTCTGTGAGCAAGAGGATTTACTTGCTGCAAAGGAAGAGAGGCATCTGACCTTGCTTACTTCTGAGATGGAGAGAGAGTAGAGATTAGGTGACTTGGACATGGGCATACTAGGTGCCGCTGCCATGGCGGAGGGTTACAAGCTTCAGTTACATAATCAAGCACAAGAGTTAGCATATGTTATAGAGAGTTGTGAGAGTGCACATGTTTAGGTAGAGGAGAGCGAGAGTAGTCTAGCTCAAATGAGAGCTCATGTAGAGGAGAGTGAGATTAGTCTAGCTCATTTGAGGGCTCGTGTGGCTTATCTTGGACTTAGACTACGTACTATTGCTTGCGAGACCCATACTCATCATGAGATGCAGACCCAAACTGATGCCACCCATGTGTTACCCCATAGTGTGGAGACTTAGGGCACTCAGACTGAGTTTAGAGAGAGGATTCGTCTATCAAGAGAGTATATTCTACGTATCCTCTTCCCCGGCTTCCTACGGAAGAAGATTATTATTGTGGATGTTACTTGCATGTGTTCATTATGGATTTGCGGTGCTATCGGTTTCTGTGCATGGGAGAGCAAGATGACTACGCATGGTTGGTTCCCTCACACATAGTCCGGGCCTGTAGGGTGGGTGGCCCGTCCTGGTGTTTGCCATTTCATCCAGTTTGGTTTGCTATGCTTTAAGGTTATCTTGTGGATAGATCTTACTCCGGATGGAGTGGAGTGGTTGCTACGGAGCATGTTGCAGTGGTCTGAACTCCCTGAGGGAGTTCACACTAGGTCTTGCCTCATGGCATGTTTGTGCTCTAGAGATATACAGCGAGATTCAGAGTTCAAAGGACTTAGAGTTAGATCATATGAGCATCTAACTTCATTAGGTTTACCTCTTCGTGATCTTTTGATCATAGATAGTTATGCACTCTCTTATTATAGGAACCATCCACATGGTGCTATCCACCCTACCCACTTCCGTCCTTATAGGGTACGTAGAGCATCATACACTTGGTCATTTGACCCTTTGATGAGTGCTTTGGAAAGATTTGTCCATGACGATAGGCCTGCTATTAGTTGGGCAGAAGAGGAGTGGACATTAGGTAGATTGAGTTCTTATAGTTTGACCCATATCCTCTTCTTGCTAGTGGTATCAGGCATTCAGACTTGGATGAGAGCGAGTGGTCCCTATGGTGGTCATTGAGTCCATTTAGGATTCAACATCATGTATACCGTCGTAGACTTGAGGATGCAGTAGTAGCACTTAGACACCAAGGTGCATCTCCCTCTCCTTCTTCACCTCCTCGACATCCATAGTCATAGGTTTATGTTCTATTGGCTCCCCATTTATATACATATTATTTTCATTTCTCCCCATGTATACATTTATGTTTTAGTTTACACTTGTGAACTCTCATATTCATATCTCATATTGAACCCTCAGTGTGGTCTAACTCTTGTATTTCCTAAACCCTAAATTTTGAATTGTGCCTTTTGTATCCAACTTGTCACCACCTTACAAATATGGGCGCAATTCCCCTTTACACACTCAACCCTAAACACATCACGAGCGGCCCTCAACATCTACGTGCACCAACAAGCGCCTCCAAGCAAAAAACTCATGTTTGTCGAGCGCCAACGAGCGGCCACAAGCGTCAACTGGCGCCTACATAGGGGCCACCCAGTGGCATCCAACGACCACCAGTGCCTTCGAGCGCTTACAAGCGCCTTGATGACCATTTTCCCAACGTCATCGAGCGCCACCTAGCGACCGTGAGCGTCAATTGGTGCCTACATAGGGGCCACCTAGCGGCACCCAGTGACCACAAGCGCCTACTAGCCTCAATCCCTTCTACGAGCACCTACAAGCGCCGATGAGCGGCTATGAGCGCCAACAAGCACCATACACAACTTGCTTGCTTTATTTTTTTTCCCGTGTTCCATTGGATTGAGCGGCAACAAGCGGTGACTAGCGGCAGGACAGATTTTTTGGGCGGCTATGAGCATCAACTAGCGGCATCTTGGGCTTATCGTGCAAGAAAGACATGACAGGAATGGACGGAGTGGTAAAGACAACATCAAAAAAAAAACTTGTGAGGAACTGAATGGTAACAAGTTGCATCAGGTTTGCATAGCCAAGTTTTGATAACTCATCTTTATTATAATCATAATAAAGGTTACATGGCGGTATACTATTCACTATCAGTAGAGTATGATGGACGTTGAACCTGAGTGAACACTTTAAAATAGTTACTTATTTCCTCAGGAGTTTTCCCTGCTTGTATGAGACTCATTTTGATTTCATGAGTGCGCTTTGATTGTAAACTCTTCTCCTTAAATTTGTGTTTGTCTGCCCTAGCTTTCCTTTTATCTACGCTCAACTTTTTCTCTATTTCAATTTTCATCTTCTCTGTCTCTAATCTAACACGCTCTACTTCCATTCTCAACATTGTTTTCTCTCTCTTCCTCATGTTTGTGGCTTCTAGTTTAGCTAGTCGTCACCTCTCTCTGGATTCTATACTATCTGCCTTTAACATGGTAATTTTTGCTAAATCATGAGACAATGACATACTAGGTGACAACTTGGGTACCTTACTTGTAGATATTCCACCTTTCCTCCTCTTTGGGTCACGTTCCCCTTCTTGGTCTGCACAATCAGATCCATCTCTTGTAGAAATTAAAGGCGGTGGTGGTGTAATGAAAGGCAAGTCCTCGGTCGGTGGAACAAATGGAGACTCATCCTCTGGTGATAGGATTCCATTCTCCATGCCACTTGCTAAACTTTCCACCCCTTGGGTGTTTGCGACCAACTCAGGGCCCGAGTCAGGGAGCACCACCTCTGGAGGAGATGAGAATTGGGAGCACTCCTGCGCACCTTCATGGACCTCCTCCTCGCCAGCCTCACAAATCTCGCTCGAATTAGGATTACAATCTCCTAAACTTACCATTGCTTGTGGACTTATGTTTGCTCTGCTCCCAAACATGGCTTCCATTCTTGCAAAATGCGGGCACATTCCATTCAATTTATCTTCTATAGTTCTCCACCCTTTGCCATATTCCTTCTTGGTGAGACCTTCTCCCATAGCCTTGTTCTTGAGCTCCCAAGTTTCTTTGTACTGTTTCATGTACCGCAACCATTTCTTGTAAAGTCTGTCACCTGTCATAGAGGTAGGAAATCCGATACCCTCTCTAATCAAAAGGGTTGCCATGAAACTAAATGCGGTCAATTTCTGAATGTGCTTTTTGCAGTTCCCACCATGAATTTGTGCAAAATGCTCGGGGTCCTCCAAATAATCCAGTATTTGGCTGTAATGGTGTGTTGCCATGCGAAATCGTTCATCCTCCTTGGTTTAGCCAGGCACAGAAGAAGCCATCCTCAACAAGTCTCCAAATTTCCCTAATGGCTGTTGAGGTTGCGAATCCAAAGATGACTCTATAGGTCCCAGATCAGCGTCGATAAGGGAGTCTCCTACACTAAAATGCGGTACTTGATCTCCCATTGCAAAAAGTTTGTTGCACTCCTAGTGTGAGAATCGTCGCACTCTAATCAATTTCTTGGTTGCCGCACGGCGGCGCTGATCATTTCCTACACCAATTCGAAACTACGAAACCGCTGTTGCTTGCCTGACAACTCGTACATTTCCTCCAAAGGGTGGTGAATTTCAGTTTACAAATTTGAATTGTTGGGCGGGGTCATTTTGGATCTTGAATACGAAACCAAATCATCAATACTCGACTAAATGATTACGTGGCCACTCTCTTGAGAAAACAAGTCACTCTTTCTGACAATCATTTATTTAGTTACGGCATTCCAAAACATCCATACCATAGGATTTGATTTCTATAAATGAATGCAATTAGCTAAATATATCCTTTAACTGAAAATAAAGAACGTTCAGGTATTACAATCTCGTTTCGTTATTTGTTTGTTATTTATCCCGTAGACATCCGTCAAACCTATTTCTGAAACCCCCTAGTGTTCACGCACCAGCATCCAAGCCATTCCTCGTCGTCCGGTTTGTAGGGCTTGACTATGTTAGCGTATACAGATCATGCACGTACTATACAACAACTCCTGTTCAAGTATAGACGTATAAATACAATAGAAAAAAGAAATATACCATGAGTTTCATGCTTCAGCAAGAGTTGAGAGTACTTGACGCCCTCGACTACCGCCCTCTGACGCCCTCGACTCATTTCCACCTTCGAACAGGGTTCCAAGGAGGAAAGGTCCTGCTTTAGGGCGGAAAGGATCTACCGTCTAGATCAAGGTTGGAATACCATTGTGATAGTGACTGGATATGCATTCATATAGCTTTGAGAGGTGAGTCCGCGCAACTGGCGTTCAGATAGCTCATGTTACATCAGTATTGTAACTCTGTTTTACTATCTCTTCCACCTTCATTTTTCCTACGCGGTCGCCTTTATTCTCTTCCACTTTCGGACTAAGATCACAGAGAAGTGTGCAACTACCACAGATACCACGACTGGGTATGCCATAGAGGATAGAAGCGAAATTTGTTAATCAATTCCTGAGTTGAGAACGGTATGAATTGCGGACCAAATGCTAGAAGTCTTTGAAACGTTAAGGTTCGATGTAATCTAATCATTTATGTCTTGAGACTTTGGAGCCAAATCTATATCTCTCCTTAGCTTTTTCTTGCTATCATTACTAAACCCCTTGAATTTATATGGTCAGCAAGGAGTTTTGGAATGTGGATCGGTCTGATTTAATGTGGAGTTCGAGCACAAGTCTTTGTTTTGGTGAGATTGGGTTTAGTTGACCTTAGCTTTTTCTTGCTATCCATTACTTAAACCCCTTGAATCTGTATGGTCAGCAAGGAGTTTTGAAACGTGGATCGATCTGATTTAAATTTGGACTCGAGCACAAGTATTTGTTTTGGTGAGAGTGAGTTTAGTTGATGGCACTTTCATAAATTGAATAATTTTTCTACTACTCACAAGAATGACCACACGACAATACTAAAAACCAAAAAGAAGAAGTTTTCATCAGAAAAGTGACTTATATGGTGTATGTCCTCTATAATAAATACCATTTCAAGTTTGGTAATATTATATCTGGAGCTTTAGCCAGCTATATCTCGTGGCTATGGGAAGGAACCCGGGATCAGTATCATCCTGTGCCGAACGATAGCGACAACATTGAGATTCGACGTTATTGGCACTAACTTCTAGTGTGTATACGTGTTCATGGTTCCTTCACAATTCCCAACCCTTAATCCTGGACTGGTCAGAGTAGGCGGACTCCAGTTCACGTGATGGCAGAGTCTTCACAGGGTTTCGGAGAGGTATGAGAATCTGGGCATTTCAATCCTTCGATCCCAGAATTAGACCTGAAAGACAGATAATTGCTAGAGACTGTATTCCACTGTCTACCTATTGAACATGGTGCGGACATAGTTTGCAGTGGATGATTTTTATGGACCTGGGTGCATGACGTGCCGCTCCTACATTGGAAAAAGACTTTGGCCCGTCTGGACTTCGATTCCGTTAGAAAAGCACGCGCAAAACTTTGTAGCACTATTGGCGTGTTGGACTTCTTCGAAGCACGTCAGGGTACTATGTTGCTTTGTTGGAACTGAAGGCGTTGTACTGTGAACCTGTGAATCAAATCCCATCTCGAACTCATATACAAAACTTGGATGTCTGAAAATTTGGAGGTAAGACTATCAGAGCCTTACGAACTGTATTCCATATTCGAAGGGTTGATTGGTAGTCTTAAGATATCGAGTCACTTTTGGAGCTCCCCATCAGTGGTGAATCTGTTCAGTAGAAAACATGACGAGTCATGTACAAGACCAGGCTCTGCTATTTATCATCATCACTATTCCAAGAGTCGCGCATATCCACTACTTTCAGACCTCGGCACGCTTTATATACCTATGAGGGAGTACCTCATGGTGATTTGCACTGGAATGTACACTTGTACCATGACCCGAAGTGTAATTTGCAATTATCATATCATGCAATCATGGCACCAGGTCCGATTTCCAGCAACCTGCAGAAGCTGTAGATTGTCTTAAATATCATATCGAACTGGAACTGCCTACAGAACTCCTTAACCATTGTAAGACTGTTCGACCACAGCTGAGAAGATACGGACTTCTCTAGTTTTTCAATTCTAGCTCTCATATGCATACGCATATGCATAGACGATAACACACGTGCATGTTCTACAAACCGAGTTCTAAGAATTGAAGTGCAAACTGTTCAACTGCTCAAACAAGCAACAATCCTGTAGGTCTGGTAAGGAAATCCAACTTTCATGTCAATTGACCGAAACGCTGCGGACTCTGTAATTTGTCTTACTGCAGGAATTAACAGCTTTCACAATCCTTACGAGAGTCAATGTCAATCAGGGTCAGAGACGAATCGTTGTCAGTGACATTTCGGTCAACATGCTCCTGAAATCGACTGCTACCTATACTACCAATACGAGGAAGCATCCTATGAGCATGCCTCTCCGCCATCCCAAGTTGCAATTCTCCGTGAGTATCCACAATGTGGTCTCCACATACAAAATCTGGAAACATAACAAAAAGTTCTTGTCCACCTACGATTATCTTTTAGCAGATGCTTCTAGATGCAATGCGCCGTAAAAATATCCTAATTCTTTTAAGCACTTAAGGAGGGACAGCTCCGGGAACAAGAACACTAAAACGTCTGATATTGATTCCAGTTCCATTCTCCATCTTCTTTACTCATGCTTGAGATTCCGAGAAGTCTTCCGTCCTAACTCCGAGGAGACAAAGCAAGCATTCAGATGATTGTGACAGCAGCTGCAGGTGTAAGATTTGACTCAGTCCTCGAAAAATCAGAACCTTATAGCACATCGAGTCTGCAGTGTTCACAAATCACCTCTTGACGTACAAAACAAGTGCACTTGACAATGCACAAAATTTGAGGTATCAGATTTGGGGGAAGGTTCCTTTCCACGACAAGTAACTGCTCTCTTTGAATGGCGAGGAACATTCACTCCCGAGAAATAGGCTGCTGATAACCGTCTTTGTTTGCAATTAATTAATTAATTTTTCTTCTGTGTTTCATTCTCGCACGATCTTTTCTAAATTTAATTGGGACCTTTGCTCACTGATGTTTCAGTTCTAATGTTTTTCGTAGTAGATCACGGGATCATTTTTTCTGACTATAAAGAGTTCTGTTCCATTCGATCGGTTCTCAATATAATCTGGTGGTATGGTCAACTGGCTACCTTTTGCCAAAAATTTACGCAGAGCTTCTTATTTATTTTTCTGTCCCCATGAAACACGGACAGCTTCTCTCTCACTGGGCTGATGTTTAGATTGTTTCTTAGCTTTAGCTATTTCCGGTGGTGCCTTTGCTTTCCTTTCCTGGCCTTGTGCTCGTTCTCTTTTTATGCACTTTTGAGTGTCATGTTGTATTTTACTTTTTACTTCCCTTTTCTCCTATCAGAGTATACCAAAGTGAAAGGTTAGAGTTGCATAGCAAGAAGAGTACTGAAAGGAAAGTTAAAAAAAGAGAACGTAAAGAGTGCACAGATAGTGATAGCAAAAAACTAGTAAATAGTGTGCAATACATAATGTTTTTTCAGCAACTGGTTCTGGGTCAGTATCGGTGTTCCCGCTTCAAATGCGATTCATGAACCAACCACATTGAATGAAGTTACTTACGTTGGTACATCATCAGTGGAAATAGTTTAACGGACACAGAGTTGACTTACAAAGTTATAAAGGTTCATGACACGAACCTCGTGAAAACGCCTTGGTAGAGATTGGGTTCGGATAAAGGTTCTGACGCGAACGCCATCTGAAGTTGAACGCTATCTATAGTTGATGCTGACATTGATCAATGATTTGCTTCAGGCGTCATCATTTCTGATGCACAGTTCTATACTATAGTACGTACTTTCCCGTAAATCTCTCCCAGCCAGCTGTAAAGGAGAAGAATTTGACCATGTCAAATGGCTCTAAAAATCTTGTGTTGTGGTCCCTGACATTTGTTGCAGGTGTTGTCAGATCAAGCTAAGGCAGCCATGCAAACTGGGCTTCGAGCTAGACTGGTCTGACCCAGCACTACACCTCTCCAAGTCCTAACTTTATCCCAATTATCCATCGTAGGGCACGAAAGTTCAACTGAAAGCAAGTCCAACTGAGCGGCTTCTAGACCTGGGACGATCTAATGTTCTATTTTCTACGAGTGGTATATGAGAATTAATCTTTGATTCGATATCAAATATGGAGTCAGATGCATAATTAGTTCTTCCATCAGTAGGGAACAATGACTCGCGTGCTCTAACGATAATTGAGATATTGGTGACGAGAATTTGACGACTTCCTAGACTCCCGAAACAGTGTAGTATGCCTGCTGCGGCATGGATCTCTTGAAATCACGATTCCATGGTTGCTCTCCTTCACCAATGAATCTGAAGAAACTCAAGATATCTGCAAAACCATCGACTAGTGCGTCAACTCGCTTCCGGTGAAGGTGATGAAATCGGCAGAGCACTGTCGTGTTTCAGAACTTTGTATTTTCCTTCAGTTAAAAGCATGTTCACACGTTGTCAAGCGAATCCGCTGACTCACGTGGGTTTGAGAGTCGGGAGTTCCCCAGTGTAGGACGTCGTTCCGCTTCTCAACAACTCATTCGAACATACACGGCTCAGGTCAGAACTTTCCTCGTAGACTTTTCATCCGAATCGCTCGAGGACGAGGTCAATGGCCGCGCACCGCGTTGTGTCGAATCCGACTTCTTACGGTGCTGTTCGAGGAGGTTGAAAAGGGAGTTCTGGCTGTATCAATATAGTAGACAGAAACTCGTCCGACTCGAGTCATCAGCAACGAAGTTGTGGCAGCCGCGCAGCAACAGATTTGTCCGCTTGTAGTGAACCAGGAACTTTTCCACCAGGACGAGACCTGCATCGAGCACATGGTGTTGCGTAGTCTTGGACGAGAAACGTGAGATGGCGAGGAATATCTCCATTTCCTTCATCTACAAATTTGATTGCGATTCATTCGTCCGGGTTTTCTCGCACAGACGGTGAAAAACGGTTCTTGAATCTACTCCCATCACATGACCTGCTCAGCCGGTCAAGAGAGACGGTGAAAGCTCTTCCCTACACATAACGGTTACCATCTGTTTGAACGGTCTCTAAAAGGGGGAATCATATTTTGTGACGCTTTATCGAGTACGATAAATCTCCAGAAAATAGCTGTGGCTAGTGTAAATTGATTTCTCGCCATGACAGTTCATTTTCCTTGCCAGCCACAATGGTAAAAAGTTCTAATGAAGTGAATATCCCTAGGTTTGGGAGTTCTATTACTGGACTTTGTCCATCTAAGAGCCCTTGTATTATGCGATAAGTAAACTATGTGTTAAAGAGAGCCGGTATGGTGACAACTCACTATTTACTAATTTGACAGCCCCGCCAGACTGTGCAAAATGTGATTGGAAGCTAAACATGCCTTCTCTTGTCCCGACTGCAATTTTTAAAGAAAAACTGCATTTTCGAAATTGCATTTCCCATTTCTATCCCGTCAATATTTCATTTCCCCTCACGAGTCCATGCAGATATGTCACCCGCAATAAATTTCTTCTACAACATAACCGGATATGCGGACGTGTACACGGATTGAAATCACTGACCTCGATTAAAAACACAATTCCAGTGACGGGCTCAGGGCAAGATGTGTGGTAGTGGGTTCCGCTCCTTCTGATGTGTGTGAAGGGGAGTTTCTAGTTGCTCTCTGCATCTCTCTGTCTTCTGCCTTAGGAGCAGGGAAATGCCCACAGGTTGAATTGCGATGCATTGTGCTATTTGGTTCTGATTTGATTCGGAGGTTGAAGATCACATGGGTTTTCATTGCCGACTTTTGGACTAAACCTCATCGCCTTCAACGTGTAAGGTTTTCTTAACCTTTTTCATTCTTCACGATGCGTAGAAATCTATTATCTCCCAAAATTTGGGGATTTTGAGCTTGGCTAAAACTCGAGAGTTCCAGTTCTAGCTACCAATTATAGCCCCAGATATGGACTACTAGAGGGTTTTCAGATTGGTAATAGGTACATGCAATCCTATTATCTAATCGGCGTGGACTGGTCTTGTTCCGAGCAATGAGGTTACGCGTCATATAGCCTTATAGACTAGAAGAATCTTATAACAAGTTACACTCGCGACCATATATTGCACACTAGTCATTTCTGCTACTATCTTTTGGACACCCATTGGGCTTTGCTCCAAGCAATTACGTTACATTCTGTAGATTAAAAGAATCTCACGAGCAAGCTACACATGGGACCATGTACTGTGCACTAGTCATTCTGGAACCTTGTGACCATATACTATGCACTAGTCATTCTGGAGGGAAGTGGGGACTCCGATTATTGATGGGGATACAGATTTTAAGCTCCACTCACATTTGTACATTTGGCAAAGGTGTTAAATTAGGAAATTGGGGTGTCATCCTCTATTTTCTAGTTCTATTTAAGTTTTGAATTTTTTAATTATCTGTATATTATTAAAAGAAGTATATTTTTAATGATATATGGATAAATTATATAATATTTAGTCATATATAATCAAAGGGAATTGTATAATAATATATTTAAAAATATTAAAAATTTAGTTATGAATAATTATAATTATAATTCAATTAAATTTATAGTTAAACAGTTCGTGTTATCGAACATGTAAAATTAATATTACACAAAATAAATATATATAATGATTAGAAATTACCTTATTTTTACGTTTAGAGAGCTTTAAAACTTTTGTTATCAATATTATCTTCGTAATTTTGGCTTGCGTCTTAAGTAACTAGCTTGTCACCGTAGCAAGTACTAGGTAAATGAATTTATTAACCTCGGAATGAACGAATCTGTGTACTTCAGGGAAAGAGCACTAAAGTCTTCTCGTACTGGGAAGAAATCAGAAACGGAATCCAGTTCTTAACACTATGTCCAATGGTTTTTCAACTGCAGGAGGGATGTCGTCATCTGGATGACGAAAATATCATGACAAAAAACATCTTATATTGATAATTTAGCGTTTTCCTTAGACAAATTCTTCAAGAACATGAAAGAACAGAGAATTGAATGAAGAAGGACGAACGCGTAGAAAAAATAAGCATGAGAAGACCCCGTACAAGGGAGGGATGAAAAGGGTAAAAAAATGGGGCTAAGCCCCATTAAATAATATAAGTATAGAGAATAATTCTTTGTAATTTTATTTCCTCTCAATATAGGTTGGGGAGATCAACGGGAAGTTTTTTCCCTGTCTAATCTGTTCCTATGTCTATCTTGATCCGCCCTTCTCCTGATCAGATGGGAACTCTCCTGGCCAACTTCGTTGCAAATCAAAGTCATCTCGAGGTTCCTTGAATTTTTTGTTTTCACATGCGCACGTATCTTCGACTCATCACAAGATTCTCTCTGCAAGTCGAAGGGTTACCTTCTTCTTGAGGGTTACCTCTTTTCTATAGCACTGAAGAAAACGACGCATTCACTAGACCACCATTCACTAGACTCTGAACAATATATCCATGGATGATCTGAGCCGCAGATCTCAGCATCGAAGATGAGACAAATCGGACGAATCAGACTCTACACCATCTTCATGTCGGGCTATATTCGCTAAGGTCCTCGCAACATTCTCCGACAGCGGAGAGATAGTTCAACCAGACAAACCATCCAGCCATGTCTCCAGAGCACCGGGGAAGTCGAGAATCTGCTTGGCATTAGCCTCGTTAACTCCTAAATTGGATAGTGTTCTCAGCAGTTGGGGGCTTGAACCTCCGCACTTCCATCCCCTTGGACGCACAGGTTCAGAAGTTTCGATATTAACCCCGGAATTTCTCCCATTCTCCTCCTCCCATCTTCATGGCTGGCTATATTAGCTAAGGTCCATGCAACCCGCTCCGTAAGCGGGGAGCTAGTTCCACAACACAAACCATCCAGCAAGACCTCCAGAGCTCCGGGGAAGTCGAGAACCTGCTTGGCGTTGGCCTCATCAACGCCTAACTTGGAGAGTGTTCGCAGCACTTGGCGTCGGACCTCTACAGTTCCATCCCCTTCGATGAATAGTTTAAGGAGTTTCGATATTGATCCCGGAATTTCTCCGATTCTCCTCCTCCCATCTTCATGGCTGGCTATGTTAGCTAAGGTCCATGCAACATCCTCCGATAGCGGGGAGCTAGTTCCACCAGACAAACTATCCAGCAAGACCTCCAAGGCTCCGGGGAAGTCGAGAATCTGCTTGGCGTTGGCCTCATTAACACCTAACCTGGAGAGTGTTATCAGCACTTGGCGTCGGACCTCTACAGTTCCATCCCCTTCGACGAATAGTTTAAGGAGTTTCGATATTGACCCCGGTATTTCTCCGATTCTCCTCCTCACATCTTTATGCCTGGCTATGTTAGCTAAGGTCCATGCAACACGCTCCGATAGCGGGGAGCTAGTTCCACCAGACAAACTATCCAGCAAGACCTCCAAGGCTCCGGGGAAGTCGAGAATCTGCTTGGCGTTGGCCTCATTAACACCTAACCTGGAGAGTGTTATCAGCACTTGGCGTCGGATATCTTTAGTTCCATCCCCTTCGACGAATAGTTTAAGGAGTTTCGATATTGACCCCGGAATTTCTCCGATTCTCCTGCTCCCATCTTCATGCCTAGCTATGTTAGCTAAGGTCCATGCAACACGCTTCGATAGCGGGGAGCTAGTTCCACCAGACAAACTATCCAGCAAGACCTCCAAGGCTCCGGGGAAGTCGAGAATCTGCTTGGCGTTGGCCTCATTAACACCTAACCTGGAGAGTGTTCTCAGCACTAGGCGTCGGACCTCTACAGTTCCATCCCCTTCGACGAATAGTTTAAGGAGTTTCGATATTGACCCCGGAATTTCTCCGATTCTCCTCCTCACATCTTCATGCCTGGCTATGTTAGCTAAGGTCCATGCAACACGCCCCGATAGCGGGGAGCTAGTTCCACCAGACAAACTATCCAGCAAGACCTCCAAGGCTCCGGTGAAGTCGAGAATCTGCTTGGCGTTGGCCTCATTAACAGCTAACCTGGAGAGTGTTATCAGCACATGGCGTCGGACCTCTACAGTTCCATCCCCTTCGACGAATAGTTTAAGGAGTTTCGATATTGACCCCGGAATTTCTCCGATTGTCCTCCTCCCATCTTCATGGCTGGCTATGTTAGCTAAGGTCCATGCAACATCCTCCGATAGCGGGGAGCTAGTTCCACCAGACAAACTATCCAGCAAGACCTCCAAGGCTCCGGGGAAGTCGAGAATCTGCTTGGCGTTGGCCTCATTAACACCTAACCTGGAGAGTGTTATCAGCACTTGGCGTCGGACCTCTACATTTCCATCCCCTTCCACGAATAGTTTAAGGAGTTTCGATATTGACCCAGGAATTTCTCCGATTCTCCTCCTCCCATCTTCATGCCTGGCTACGTTACCTAAGGTCCATGCAACACGCCCCGATAGCGGGGAGCTAGTTCCACCAGACAAACTATCCAGCAAGACCTCCAAGGCTCCGGGGAAGTCGAGAATCTGCTTGGCGTTGGCCTCATTAACACCTAACCTGGAGAGTGTTATCAGCACTTGGCGTCGGACCTCTACATTTCCATCCCCTTCCACGAATAGTTTAAGGAGTTTCGATATTGACCCAGGAATTTCTCCGATTCTCCTCCTCCCATCTTCATGCCTGGCTACGTTACCTAAGGTCCATGCAACACGCCCCGATAGCGGGGAGCTAGTTCCACCAGACAAACTATCCAGCAAGACCTCCAAGGCTCCGGGGAAGTCGAGAATCTGCTTGGCGTTGGCCTCATTAAAACCTAACCTGGAGAGTGTTCTCAGCACTTGGCGTCGGACCTCTACAGTTCCATCCCCTTCGACGAATAGTTTAAGGAGTTTCGATATTGACCCCGGAATTTCTCCGATTGTCCTCCTCCCATCTTCATGCCTGGCTATGTTAGCTAAGGTCCATGCAACACGCTCCGATAGCGGGGAGCTAGTTCCACCAGACAAACTATCCAGCAAGACCTCCAAGGCTCCGGGGAAGTCGAGAATCTGCTTGGCGTTGGCCTCATTAACATCTAACCTGGAGAGTGTTATCAGCACTAGGCGTCGGACCTCTACAGTTCCATCCCCTTCGACTAACTGGATAAGGAGTTTCGATATTGACCCAGGAATTTCTCCGATTCTCCTCCTTCCATGTTCATGGCTGGATATGTACGCTAAGGTGACTGCAACATCCTCCAACAGCGGGGAGCTAGTTCCACGGGACAAAGCATCGAGCAATGTCTCCAGAGCACCTGGAAACTCCACTATCTGCTTATTATTAGCTTTGAACAGAGCCAAACGACCAAGACTGTGAAGGTGAAGTTTCTGGTAAGTGGCACATGAGCTTTCATCGGAATGCTGAGACGTTAAGGACAGTTGAAGCAGACTTTTTATGGTCCCGGGACTATGATATGCAGTACACAATCCTGTGTGCAATAGGTGAACCAATACGCCGATTGATGGTGGTCCATAATGCAAAGATGAGACCAAACATTGGAGACACTTGTCATCAAGTTCTTCATTGCGAACGACCTTGACATAAACCTACAAACATAGGCAGAAAAGAGAAAATGGGAGGTTAGAGTGTTATTGGAGTCTTTTCGTTTCAGTACGAGAAAATTTGAAGCGGTTTCAGTGATCCCATACAGGGCTTCCTGGTATTAAGAATGAGTCCGATTGGGTAAAATCAGTACACACCTGCTTGACACAATAAGCCAAGTTCTCATCATATTCTGGTAATCGATCGTGCATGAGTAAGGGAAAATGCTCCATGGCACCTCGTAACTTCTTCAATTTGCCGTAATCTAGAGCACTCATTCCAAGGTTTTTTGCAGCTTTCTCTGCAAGAGTTTCCTGTAAGTAGAGTGCGCAAAGTGCAAAGATGACATCCCCATGCCGGTCATCACAACGGATTTCATAAAGTCCTGAGCTCGCCATGGTTTTGTGGTTCAGCAACTGCAAAGAAGTCATCACCTCTTCGACATCCTTCCTCGTCTCCCCGTGATGATTGATGAAATTTCTTTGGAGGTCATGCAACCCTAAGGTTTCGTATTCCTTCTTTCTCATTGGACGTCCTTCTGCAATTGGATCTATATATTTTAGAAGCTGGATGTTGGATTGCAACGTCGTACCGCTTTCCATCAATTGATTTTTATGGTCGTCGAATAGCTCTGGATCTCCTTCTCCACGTGCGTGTATTAATCTAGTGTACAAAATGTACACAACATGACTGGGGATGGACTTACCCTCACAATTTGCAATCAAGATTAGCAAACGCCTAGCATCAGCTTTGAGCTCTCTGTACGTCATCAACAATGTGTCCCAAATGTTTTTCTCGTATGAGAAGTCAAGAACTGGTCTGAGATCCAGAGATGTCCCTTCCCCTTCAGCGTCTTCCTTCATGGCTGATACGTAACTCTTCGCAACCCTCTTCCACTCGCCGACGTCATTGTTCATCTTCCTGTTTATCCTCTTGCCCACCATCGCCAAAGCCAGTGGATTATAGTCGGCTCGATCTATCAGACCTTGAGCAACACCCTGTGAGAAGTACATAAAATCAAATGCATACATCTTTAGCCTCGTTGGTATACGTCACGTAACCAGTGATTAAATCTAAGTACTAGTAAGTAGATGTACAAACAAGATCCAGTTCTTTCGGCAGTTTCCAGCTGAATTGGAAAGGCCTGAACGTTCATACTGTACAAGCCCTCACTGGTATACAAGCTGTCATCTTGTATCCGTCTCAGTCCCAGGCCATGTGGTAACAACTGATTCTCTTCTAAAAGCTGACGAAGAGGTGATGCATGAATATCTGGATATCTCCTATAATAAAGCTTTACCTGCTATTATTCGACGATGGAGTATTGAGTTAGTAACGTAAACCACCCTATCTACACCGATAGTGCAATTATATTCAGAACATCAAGTTTCAACTATCAAGCTCGCTTGATAATTGACTCCCCATTTTCTCCTACATTCACTCACAATGAACTCGGGGTTGGTGCATGAAATGCACAAAACTACGTAGAAGTTTCTGACAAACCTTCAAGTCCTGCGGTAGATCATTGTTTGGCAATCCTGCATGGCTGGCAAGGATTTGCTCTGCTTCCTTCAGCTCGATCCGCTCCGTTCGAACTTGCACAGAATCTTCCCATAGCATGGACTTCCGAGAGGTGACCAGAAACTTCAAATTATCATTTAAAGTTCCGTTGACCAGGCAAACAAAGGCCTTCACAAAATTGGACTTCCATACATCGTCCAAAATGATTAAAGCACTACGCAGTCTCAGAAGACATTGCAGTCTATTCTCAATCTGATATGAGTGATTAAGATCCGACGAATCCTCAGGACTAAGTTTTCTAAGAAGTTCTAGCTGTTTGGATGCAATCGTTGCTTCCAAGCCACACTCTAAAAACACAACCGAACTGAATGGTGTATTTTCTGGACTGAGATTTTGTACCGAGCAACCATGTACCTGGCCAAGATAGATTTTCCTGTTCCAGGATTACCATGTAACAAAATCACAGCCGGTCCATCTTTGTTTTCAAGTGCATCTGAGATACGTCTCTCGATGTCTTGAAGTGGTACATAAGCCTTCAAGCTCTCTTTGCTAAGTATGAACGAATGAGACTTGGCAAAAGCTTCGGTCTTGATCAATTCACGCGTGTCTCTCCTTCGTTGCATTGCGAGGACTATGTTGTATTCACTGTGTATGTCTTCTATGAGTTTTTCCAGCTTGGATGGAAATAAAGTCGCGGTTACCTTGAAACAGCATCCCCCAAAAATTGGAACATTTTTCTTACTAGCCATTTTTCTCAATTCGAGTTCTACTAATCTTTGGGCTTCCTCAAGCATTTTGCGTAGATGATGGTTGTCTGACAGACCGTATTCGTCGGAGATGGACTTGGCCAACTCGTGTTGCCTCTGGAGATCTTCCAATTGCTCTCGGATTCTCTTCCACGCTCCATTTGCCTTGTACCATTTTGAGCCCAAGTCCAGGAAAAGGGTAACAAGCGCTACAAAGGATCCAAATGCAACTCCTATCCCCGCCATTGAACGCGAGTTGTGACCACAGAATGTAACCGGGGTGAAAACCCGACACTATCGTGGTGTATGCCTGCGTAGCCGTTCATGGTCAGAATTTTGTTGCAGTTCATGTTAAAGAAACTCTGATTACATTTACAAGGATGTTTTGTGATTCTCACACCTGGAGAAAAATCTCAAGTTCTTAAAGATTAATGTATAAGCTGGAAGCAATTAGCTATAAGTAGTATTTACCCAACTATCTCGGGTGCTAGAATCGGAGCAGACTCACCTGTACAGATATTGCCTAGTACTTGAAATGAACTTCAAGCCAGTGATCAGTAAAGTCAATTAGAAACAGACTCCTGTGATGAACTGAAGACACTCGAGACCTCTCCTCACTCTCAACTTGACAACAATTCTAAATTACAAAGCTTTCACTATACGCTCTCGACACCAGCACGACGACAAATTGCAGTATGTGGCTGCAAATTCCAAGTCTCTGGACAGCAATTGGATACAACTCCTCAATTCTCACGGCCCTGGGTTTCACATCTCTATTTTATTTGGAAATCCAGCTGTTTGTGATGACATTTCTGAAATCACGGGTTCCTACAGACGCAGTGATACATACATACACGTCCTCACAGCTCTAATATTCATAGTCACCTCTCCACCGTCTATAGTAGAGATGTGGAGTTGGTATGCAGATCACATTAACAAGGAAAGGCGCGCGCATCTGAAGAAAACGAGAGGTGTGATGCCATCCTGCTGACCTCCACCGATGACTAGCTAAACACTTGTTCACCATAAGCATTTGCGCGTTTGAAGTCGTAGACCTTGCACCTAAAGTTCTATTGTATGGACTTTTGCCATACCCTAAACTCCTGTTGCAATGGACGTTTGCACCCTACAGTTCGTATTTTAGGAGATGAGTAATATATGAACATATAATACCCCGAAGGAGAAGTAGTGGACCCAAAAAACATTATAGTGGACATTAGTGATAAGGAATGACTAACCAGGAAGAAATACGAAAGTTTCAACTTCGTCATGTGAGGGTCTATTCTCATGTAGTTTTACCTTTAGCTTCTATGTTTACTGTAATTCTTCATCTTGAAGTCCTGGCTCGGGGCAACCAAATATAAATTTAAGTTTAAATTGGCTGATGTACCTGGTAGTGCTTCAACAGTTGCGTCGCTTCTTCTTACGAGTGCAAGTTAACAGATGTCTCTCAAGTCAAGCTCGAGTCATGCTTATGGAATCTGTATGGGCCACTCTAGTGTCTTCTTCTGCACTACTGGAGGCACCTGCTGTACACGAAAAGATCGAACCAAGCGAGAAAGTCATCATCTGACACTTCATCTCCCAATATTATATGTACAAAGATCAGGCAAGTGGAAAAAGCAATGGAAAGGAGAGGTGAGTACCGCAAGCTAAGAGAATCATTTGACTTGTTTGTCATTGCAAATTCGTGAAGGCTATACGCCAACATTGTTTCTTCCAAGACACTGTGACACTAGAAGACTTGTAGCAGAGTGAGGGAGCATTGCGGTACTCATCTCTCAAATATTATCAGCACTGGCGCTAGCGACGGTACTACCTACCACCTTCCAGATATTTGTTTTTCTATAATATAGGATTGGCGCTCAGAACCTTCGTGTTCAAGACATTGTGGTAGGATCAAGACAAACTGTGTGAAAGCAAATATATCCTAATCATTTTCTGATACCAATACAAAACGTCATCTCTACCGGTTCCAGTTAGTCAGGAAACAGTAAACTCACCTCACTTTTTTTTTCTCATCCACATCACCCCTCCCCGGGATTATACAAGGTGCAAATAAACCAATCAAACCACTTTCGCTATCCTATGAGCTTGGCTACAATGCTAAACTGATGTAGAAGAAATCCTATGACCATGTAACAGCAAGCAGCAACGACCGATTACACACAATTAGCCAATCAGATAGGCTGGAAGTGTTGGAACAAGAGGGTTGAGGTAGGTGAGCAGAAAAGGTGAGGTGGGTTTACAATTTCCCTTAGCCAAATGTTCTGATAATACAAAATACCAATACAAAATGCCCGTTAGTCAAATGTTTTTCATTATTGCGTTGGGAAGATGCCTCATTTAGTACACTTCACACACACATATTGATTTATTTTGAAGAAATGGATCCAACATAGAGTCCTTCACAAGATGAGACCTTATTAATTGGAAGGTGGTATCTTATTTAAGATGGGAAGAGACAAAGTTCTTCAGTGGTATCAGGAATCTAATGGGGTTGTGGTATGATTAAATCCTTGCATTCCAGCGCATCAAGATTACTTATTATTGGTAACAACTATGTACAAAGATTTGCATGAATACATTAAAAATTGTGATGCATGTCAAAGGAGGGGGAAACTGACCCCAGTACTCAATGGACTTTTAGGCTAATTCTACCTTTAGCTTCATTCCAGAAATGGGGCATTGACTTTGTAGGACCGTTGCAACCTGAAGGTTATATGGAAAAGGTACATATTGTGATGGAGGCAGAAGCAACCATTAAAGATGATGCAAACATAACAGCAAAGCTTTTCTTCAGAAATATCACTCCTCATTATGGATGTCTTCTGGAACTGGTGAGTGATAGGGGGATGCATTTTCTTAATGCCTTGATTTCATATCAATTATAGGAAGATAACACCATATAACTCAAAGGCCAATGGTTTGACAAAGAAGTTGTGTGATTTATTGTGTAAGATGCTTAATAAAGTGGCTATCAATTATGCTTAATTGGGATACTAAATTTCCACTTGCTTTGTGAGCTCATGAAACTAAGGAGAAGATAACTACCAAATAGACCCATGTTTCTTGACATATGGACTACATGCAATATTGCCTATGGGAGTTTGAAATTTCTTGTACCAAATTCTGTGTAAAGATCAGTTGTCAAAAAAAGAGAGTCAAGATTTCAAAATACAACAGTTGATGTTCTTGGATGAAGAGAGATGAATTGTATGAACATAAAAAGGTTGTTCAACTTAAGATGAAAGAGTGTCATGATAAGAAGATACAAAGAGTGTTTGTGACTGATGGAGATTTGGTTCTGTTAATGACAGTTGTTAGATGACTTTTCTAGGGTAACTTCATTTACAATGGATGAACCTATAGAGTGTCTCAAGTATATAAAAATAGGTCCTAATAGTAAGAAGACCTTGAAGGAAGTTTATTTGTTACAAGAGTAAAAGGTTGGTAAGTGTAGATATTGTAGATATTATTTTTAAGGAAGAAGGAGGCAAAAAGGTTTAGGGTCTGAACTGGACTTAAGTCTAAAGGTATCATGTTGGTCTTGTCTCCTAAGGGAGAGCTATTTTGTTCAAGGGGATGCTCATATTTAAGGAAGGCAATATGTGGTACATGGAATTTTGAAAGTTAATTCTTCTTTGTTTTCCCTTACATTTTATATTAAGAATAGGAGTTTTGTATGTATTTGGAGATATATTTCTTCATTAGGTACTACTTCATGGAGAAGAAGTTTGGTTAATGAGGAAGTATCTTTGGCTTCAAACCTTTTGTAGCAAAGAGCAAAAGAATTCTATTACATAAACTTGTTGAATAAGTGTAATGTTTTGAGGACATGAGAAACCCCAAAAGAAACACAAGACTGCATCCCTCAACACTCAGATGCCCCAAAGGAGCACCTTGTCTTTAATATATGACAAAGAAGATCCACCCAAAGGGAGTTACACCCTTGGATCAAATACATGGATTAGTGACATGTCAGCAATCTCAACCCTTAGATAAGTTGCATGGATTGGTCACATGTCAATCCTTGTCCTATTTGGTTGGTCAAATAAGTTTGACCAGAGGGAATATTTGAGGAATCTTCCTACATGAAGCTCAAAACAGCATGAGTGAGGTATTGTTGGAAAGCTCTCAATAAGAAAAACAAAGAGGAGAAAGAAACACCTTTCTCCCTTGAATGGAATGAGATCCATTATTTTTCAAGGCCTAATTCATCCATTTAGGCCTCCAAAATTGGCTTTGAAGTTTTCAAGGTGTTTTCTACCTCTGCCCTATTAGTGGAAGTACTCTTTTGATGACATCTCTATCTGATTTACTTAGACCATCATATATTACGTCTCTCAAGATATCACCAAGCCAATTTCTACCTTTGGATAATATGTCTAACTAATGGTATTACAATAAGCTAAAGACAAGGGATGGTTGGCCAAAGGGAAGGAAATTTGAATTCATGTGAAGACATTTTGAACTCCTCAAAGGTTGTACCCAGAACTGCCCAACAGATGAATGTTACCTAATGGAGAATTCACATATGAGGAAAAAAAGGTGGAAGGATGAAAGTAAGATACCTTGATGCTTTGAACTATAAATTGGTCATTCCCACCATGGAGGTCATTTACTTTAGCACAATTAAACCCCAAAGCTAGAGAAATTGTGACAAAAGCCATTCAAGTTAAGCGTGAGTTGAGCACAAGAGAGAATTGAGCAAGAGCAACCATTGGGAGGATCAATTGCAGGTGGTTAGAGAATGAAGAGTGTCGTACAAGGATTGAACCTTTGCATTCCTATACTATGGAAGTGGCAGCACAAAGTGACCTATTGAAGAAGTTTTATCTCAAATTTTTATGTGGGATTGGAGTAACATGTCTATACACATGACCAAAGAGATTTAGTAAGTGCATAACCAAAGTTGGGATACTCTCATAGGAAATTTAAAGAAATGGACAGAAGAACACTATCACCATATGCTTGTAGAGGATGCATGGTTATAGGGAAGGCATGTGCTTGATTTGTAATACAAAGAGATATGCTTGTAGAGGATGCATGGTTATAGGGAAGGCATGTGCTTGATATGTAATACAAAGAGATTGCAGAGATGGAGAAAAGTTAAATAACTTGTTCATAAAACTGCCCTTTTGATAAACTTGTTTAAGGCAACAAGTTACAAAGACCTTGCAAAGAGTGCAATTGTAATGGCGATGGTGAATTTGTTTCAATTGCAAAGGATAACTTACTCGACTGTCAAGTAAGTTTTCAAGTAAGATTGCCAAGTTATTTCTTTGAGCATGACTTTGCTAGAGAAAACATCAACTGGCCAACATGTTTCATCATTACAAGCAAAAGATGATGGTGCATACGTGGAGAATGGATCAAATTACCTAATTCTCTTCATCATCCACTTTTATATGGGAATGTGTGTATTTAGGTGATCATTTCACCTCCAATGGCTTCTTTGCAAGTACGTCCAAGGAACAAGAAGCACTAGAGAATATCAAGGAGAAAGATGCACACTTCTTAAAGATGGAAGAATTAGGAGTACTTAAAGAGCCTTCAAAGCAACAG
Source organism: Lunularia cruciata (assembly GCA_948567375.1). Taxonomy (NCBI): domain Eukaryota; kingdom Viridiplantae; phylum Streptophyta; class Marchantiopsida; order Lunulariales; family Lunulariaceae; genus Lunularia; species Lunularia cruciata. The sequence goes on from OX419758.1 coordinate 60,048,116, forward strand.
GAACCAATGGAAAGGAGAAGAGATTCAGACAAACAAAAGTCTATTGAATTGTCTTCAAGAAGAGCCTCTTACACAGGCCAATGAGAGAAAATGAAGCATCAATGAAAAACTTGAGGAGTCCAAAGTCCTTCTAGTGTCTACTTTGGACACTGATTCTTCAATATGATAGTAGACAAGAAGAGAGTATCAAGTTCAAGAGATAAAAGGACACTCCACAAATAGAGCAATCAAAAGTATCCAAGGAAGATACAACTAAACAGGCAAGACCCACACCACCAACAAATCCAGCCACGAGTTTGCCTCCTTCCACAATTGTAGAGATGGCAAATCAAGACATCGCTAATAAATCAATTCTAGATTTGAGTGAGAAGTATAGTCAAAGAGGTTCCACTAGCAAGGAATTGACATTATTGAAGAAGAGACATGAATAATGTGAGGATAAGTGTCTTTGGAAAGGCTATCTTTGGAGCTAACATCTGCTTAAAGCTTAAAGAAGGCAGCTCTGCTAACTTTAAAGTACTTGGAATCCCTTTTCTTGCCATATGCAAAACAATGGTTACAATGCAAGAATTCATGGATTTGGTGAAGAAGATACATGTTACTTTGTACAACTATAGAGAAAATATAGAGTTTATGCAAAGAAACTTCAACTAGAGAAAGACAGATCTAGATAGAAGTCATAAAATCATAGCCAAATAGGTTGAAACCATATTCAGATCTTGAAGGAGACAATCAACAAGAGCTTAGAATATTGATGAAAGAACATTGGTTGTTAAAAAAAACTCTTGCGGGCATGCTAGACAAAGGAAGAAGAAACATAAGCAAAGTACCAATTGGTTGAACAAGAAGTTGGCCTTAGTCTAGAAGAGATGTAGAGCAATAGCAGAACTTAAGTTGAATGGAGAAGCAAAACTTCATTACTAACATAGTTCAAAGATGAAGAACCAACTTTAGTAGCAATAGAATTGGAGGAAATGCTAAAGAAAGTTGCAAGACATTGCAAAACCTTCACAAACGGGGACTATTTTGACTGCTAAGGAAGAAGGGGTTATTATCCCTTCTTTCTTGACATGCAATTTTTTTTGCATCGATAGAGGAAAGGAGACAATAACCAAAAGGGGAGTAATTTTGATAAGGGAAACTTGCAAAAGATGGAGATGCATTAGATTAGATGCAATAATTACTAAGTTCACAATATTTACTTTATTAAGAAGGAATTAAAGTGACTAAAGAAGATTAAGCATTGGCTTATATGCAATACCCAAATTAGCCTTGGCAAATAGAAGTAATGAATTAGCAAACTAAATGTAGCACAAAATTGTAGAAACTAGAGAGAACTTTAGATTTGAAATAATGGATCATGCTTGTAGGTTATAGATGATTCCTAAGAAGGAGAGAGAAGATCACCCTTAGTTTTTAATGATGGAGTTTATAATAATTTGGGATAGTTAGACCATTTAGTAGACCAGGAAATAGCTTTTTGTGGAAGTTAGCAATTCAGAAGTTTAGGAATGTAACTACCAAAGACAACTTTGATATTTTAGTTGTGAATCCAAAGTGCCTACTTGTTCAATTCAAGATAGAAGGTGAATAAAGTGATAAAGCTGAAGCTTTTCATTGCTTACTTACACATGGTGAAGTATGTATGTCTATGGTTTATCTAAGTATTGATCAACCTTTGTAGGGGTGAATGCCTTGTGTGTTTGATTGTTGGTGTCTATACCACTTGTATGCAAGCAATGCCTTGATAAGAACTTTGAATATTGTATTGGAAGTAATCAGAAGAAGCAAATACAAAGACTACAACTTTAGAGAAAGTCAAATCTTTATGAAGACATATGTTTTTTGGGGAATGGTAGAACATGCATCTTTGGAGAAGATAATGATAGTGTCCTTAAGAAGGAATCAACATCTTTGGAATCACTCATCACTTTCAAGATTTTTATGATTTTATTTTATGAAATTTGTGCATTTTCTTTTATATCTTTCCATATGCACCTTTGTGTTGACATCACAATTTTCTTTTCTTTTCTCTTTTTGATTGAGGATAATGGGATTTATTTTCATGTGCTAGAGAAGAAGTTTCTTGTCTCTTTTTGATTGAGGATAATGGGATTTATTTTCATGTGCTAGAGAAGAAGTTTCTTGTCCATATATTCTTTGATTCTATTTTTGTACATACAAAGAAGATACAAGAAAAGATCTGCCTAGTATGAATGAATGAGTACAAAGAAGTTAGGTCCAAAGAAGACAACAAAAAGATTCTTTGCAGCCAAAGATCTTTGGAATCAAAGACCATATGTAAGTTTAAATGATACCACCACCTAGGCAAAGAACCATTGCCAAGGACCACTGGTACACATGGAAGAATTCTCACATGAGGACAATAATGGCTCAATCATTGAGACCATTACCAAAGAGCCATAACTATAAAAATATGCTAGCCAAGTAATTGCATCCCTTGTCAAGAATTTTTAGAAGTACTCCAAAGAATACTCCAACATTCTTAGACCTTTGGAGTTAGAACTTCTTTGCATTTGAAGTGCTCTTCATATGAAGATGGTTGAAGCAAGATGAGGAATGAGGCAAATATAAGAAGTGATCTTTTGCTCCCTAGGGTAAGACAAGTGGGCAATGATAGCAAGGAGTGAATTACTATAGATCAAGCATTTGATGTTCTTGCTTTGGAATTGGGAGCTTGGTTCACTTTCTATCGTACAAAAGATGAGGAGTAGAAAAGAGAAGACAGCCATGGATCTTTGAGGAAACCCTTGCAATTGGAGTGAAGAACACTAGAGGTAAGTACTTTAAAGTGATAAAAATCACCCTGGAGGGATTGCTCTAGACACTAAGTTTAGAGACATAAGGGAGGTGTTCAACATGAAGATTCTAGACAACTTAATAGAGAAGCAATCCATTGATAATGATTGGAGTGTTGCCAACTATAAGGATCCTTCTCAACATTTTTTTGTGCAGTTGTTGATAAGCTATTTTGCCTAAAGAGAACTACATAATTGAAAATCAATCAAGCCATTTTATTTGACAAGTATACCAACAAAGATTTTGGCACATATGTTCTATTTGCAGGCCCAATTGATGATAAAGGATTTTGAGGAGGATGGAAGAGCTAGCTACTTTGTCCCATTTTCAATTCATTTTAACATGGGGCTGAATTTGCTAAGAGAGGATGAGCAAAAGTGGTTTCTTAGCCATTTTCTTTTGAAGGAATACTTCATGCTCAACCCAAAAGGAGGGGATGATTTGAGCCCTTTGTATGCAAATGCCAAATTTTTCCAAGTATAGAAGGTTCATAGAAGTAAAAGAAATGGTTTTTTTCACATCTAAGAAGAGGTCTTCATCAAGTAGAGCACCCAATGTAGGGATCCAAGAAGATAAGAAAGAATCCCAAGTGGTGATTTCTTCCTTGGGTGAAGATGTAGAAGAAGCCAAAGCCAAAGAGGAGAGTGATGAAGATTAAAAAACCACTATCACTTTGTAGCAGACCAAATCTACATTGAAGGGAGAAGAAGAAGGTGTAGATTTAGGGTCTACGCCTATTGAGAGAGAATAACCTACAACTCGAGAATACAAAGATCAAGAGGACCAAGAAGATCTTTGGGTTGAAGAGCTTTGTAATCGAATGCAAGTCTACCTTGATCCAAAAGACCATGGAAAAAAATAGAGTGAACATAGAAGGAGAAGTGAAGAAGGTCTTAGTAGCAACTCATCATAAACAATAAAGATGGTCATGAAAGTCTTAGCACTACCTATTTTTTCTGGATTGAAATTTTTTCTTAGTTTTATGGGGCCTACATTAAGGTTCTTACAAATGATTCTTCATCAACATCCAAAAGTGTTGCTAGATTTAATGGATTGTACTTTTTTGGTAAAAAGATTGCAAAAAAATGAATATGCAATGAAGCAAAGATGGCCAAGTGGAAGAAGATATGGAGAAGGTGAGGAACTTATATAAGAATGAGAGCATAAAGGTGAACGCGCTTGTGCAAGAGAACCATGAAATCAAGAAGCAAAACACCTCACTAGTTGTAGAGCAAAAGACTTTCCAAGAAGATATCCAAAGATTGTAGGAAGATCTAAGAGCTCTTTGGCTTGAACAGAAGCAAAGGTAGCAGGGGTAAAATGAAGAACCATAAAGTAAGGCTTGAAGATTGCAAGTATCTAAGGTGATTTGGAGAGAGAAAAGGTAAGGTTTAAAATTACAATAGGTTAAATATAGGAAGAAAATTGGAAGCTATAGCCTAAGAATTGAAGGAGGATGAGAGTAGTAGATTGGCCAAAGATAATACAAGAATTATAGTCAAAGTCAATGTGCTAGTAACCAACTCAGAAGAGAGGAAGCTGAAGATCATCAAGGAGTTAGAAGATCTTTAGGATTAGCTAGTAGCCATCAAAGAAGATGCAGTAGTAGCTAGAATGGCCAAAGCTAAGCTACATTAGTTAAAATTTTAAGTTCAAACCCTAAGTGCTCAAGCCTACAAAGATCAAAAGATAGACCGATAGATCCTTAACTTGAGTGAATGTATAGATAGACAATTCCAAGAAACCTATGACACAATAGTATAAAAGATTGTAAACTACTAGGAGAGCATTAAATTTCTCCTTAGGAAAGTTAGAAGCAAAGGTAGTCCTTTGTTGTTAATTTTATACCTAAGAACCATCACTAATATAGATTCTTTGGAGTAGGATGAAGATGTCCAAAGATGACAAAAGTATGAAGTTTCTTTGGGGAAGAATTGACACTTTTCCAAGACATGTGGTGGTCAATTAGTAGGGTATAGATCAGCAAGATACGATAAGACAAGGATGAAAAAATCTCCAATGTATAGTGTAGATATAAGAAAGTGCAATCTTAGTAGATATTTGCCATTCCTCAACCATTAGATTCCTCTGATTCTGAGTAGGAGGTACTATTAAAAGTGTCAATCTACATGTAAATATTCATTGAATGGAGGAAAGACTAATATAGTGAAAGGACTACAATCCTTTTGTTGCTTTGCTTAATTTCAAATATTGTTATGAGGTCTATGTTGGGTGATTGTGAGGAATCTTTGTAGTAAGAACTCAAACGATTGAGTTTATAGATGAGTTAGTCAAGACTAGTGAAGTAGCAAATAGGCTGAATTAGCCAAGAATATTTTGGAAGTATCTAAGAAGCTATTTGGTACCTTCCCAGTTTGGGTAAAGTGTATGTCAAGTGGTGACTTCTAGGAGGAAACTTCTTGGGAAACCTCTTGGCTAGCTTAGTTTGCATGCCAAGTAGATGGCTTCTAGAAGGAAGCTTCTCAAGGGCCTTGTATGTTCCCTATAAATACCAAAGCCCAAGCTCATGCTTTGCACTTAGAGTTTTCTTCATTCAAGAGTCCCAATGTGATCTTCCATTCTCCTATTTCTCTCCTTGGTCTTTTACATTGGTATTAAAGTAAGAATGGGATGGATGAAATTTATGGATCACTAAATCCATTTTCTCCAAACCATTAGGATTCTGTTGTCCATGAATTAACCAATGTAAAGATCCTTTGGATGCAATTATGCCTTCTAAGAAAGGTAGAATGCAGTCTTTGGGGTAAACTCTTTGTGGTAGAAGTAGCCTCTTTGGAGTTGATGATTCAAGAAATAGTTGGAATTTACCATAAATGATAATGGCTTTGGATTTTGGGTTTTTTATTTGCTATAGGGTGCCATAAGGGGTTATTTACACATTATACTTTTATACTCTTTTAGGAAATTATACTCTTTTAGGAGTGGTTCTTGCTCAAGAGGTTAAATAGGCAATAATAAAGAATTGAAATAATGACACATCTCTTCAACTTTAGCCATTTTCAACCTGTATACTTGTTAGAATGACCTATTTTGTTAATATCCTATAAATTGATAGACATTGGGTTGTCATAGTTACCCTTGTTGTGGACTAGTTTCTAACCCAAGGGTTTAAACAAGTAATAGTAAAGAACTACAAGTGACACTTTTAGGATTTTTAGTTTTGAATCATAATCTTGTAAGATTAATTTTTTGCTTATCAAAATACTATAATTTAGTTGCACTTTAGTTGTTATAAATGGCATTGCACACAATGGATGAGAATTTCTAATTTGGGATCATTTAATCTCCAACAACTATTTTGCAATTAGCTAAGAGGGCAAGTTAATGCTAGATGTAATCAAGGACAGCGATATACATTCCTTCAAATTGGTCATTCCTAAGTTCTAGAGGAGACTTGAGAGCAAATTAAGCCTACAACAAAGAAGAAGGTTTTGGAGAAAAGGTAAAAAATTAAATTACTTTTAGTAGAGCACTTCCTAGAAAAGCTAGTAAGTAGAGGAGGATTATTATTGAGGAGTCAACTATCTATGGGGTTTATTCTTAGAAAATTGGGTCATTGAAGAAGGAGAAAGAAGAGGAGAGTATGGAATCTGATGAGGAGAGAGAAGCTCCTTAGTTAGAAGAGCCATAATTGTCAAAGTAGGACATTGAGATGAAGATCATGGCATTCACAACCTCTTGAATGAGCCAATCTTGAACTCTGCCCTATTAGTGGATGTCCTCTTTTGGTGACACCTTTGTCTAATCTACTTGGACCATCATATAAAATATCCCTAAAGATATTATCAAACAAATTTCCACCTCTAGATAATTTATCAAGCTAATAGTATTACAAACCTTTCCTCATTTAAGACACAATGTCCTTGTTGTTAAGCTATTTCTTAAAAGATACCACTAACATTGGTGCATTAGTCAAGTTAGTTGTGGGCTTCCATGTTGCCTCATACAATAGGTACCCTTTCCAATGCATGAGATATTCTGCAAGCGGATGGTGGGTACCATGGATGCATTTCTAGAGAATGCAATTGACTTTGTATTACTTCGTGCCATCAATGAGTGTTGGATAAGGTCAAGCTTCTTGTATGGAAGGAAAGTGGAGAGGTCAGTGTGCATATCTACAAAGCAAGGAAAGATGGAACATTGAATGGATCTTCATGTGTGGTGGTAGCTTGAGATGATAAGCCACTACTTTGATTCAACCAATGATGGGAAAAGTGCCAATAAAACAAGGTTTGAGCTTATGAGGGCCAACCAATGTAAGGTTGGCTATGGACAGCCACACTTGATCCTTGATATTAAAGTTTATGTGCTTGCAATGTGCACTTGCATACTATTTCTACCAATTTTGGACTATTTGCAACCTATTCTTGGCATTCTCTACATCTTGTTGGATTCTATAAACAAAAGTGTTGACAACATCAACTTTTATAGCCATTAGGCGGATCTTTACCAAACTTGAAGGTGTGAAAGAGTCCTCTCCATACATGAGGATAAATGATGTGACCTATGTAGATGCATTCACTAAATTGTTGTAGAAAAATTCCACAAGTGGAAGTAATGTGTCCCACCTTTCTTGCTCTTCTAAGGCAAAGCCTCAAAGCATGTCCTTGATAGTGCAATTGGCCCGCTCTATTTATCCATTAGTTTGTGGATGATATCCCTTGGACATGGTATGTTTTGAAGATGCCAAAGAGTGTTTTCCAAAACAAACTAGAATTGAGTGGCCCAATTTGTGATAAGCACTTGAGATAGTCCATGGTGAAGACCACAACTAAATATAATTGAGCTATTAGTGATAAAATCACATCCTTGTTTGTAGGACACACATGAATCATTTTGCTGAGTCAATCTACAAAGACTACAATAAAGTAAAAATCTAAGGTGGTCTTGGGCAATTCACAAATCAGATCCATGTTGATCTACTCTCAACATTGTGTAGGAGTAGGGAAGAGTTGAAAAAGACCTGTGGAAGCTTGATTAAATGCTTTATTTTGTTGGTAGAGTAGGTAGCCTTGAACGTACTCCATCATACTTTTGTTCATCTTGGACCAATAGTAATGGCATTTGTCTATATCTAATGTCTTGTCTATTCCAACTTGACTTGCAATGGCAATCATGACATTTTGCTAGGATAGTGGTTCTTAGGTTTGGAATATCCAGGATCCACAACTTACCATCAAAAGGTGAGTCCTTGGGTATTGGTTACATGTAATACAAATAGCTAAATATATTATCTAGAGGTGAAAATTGGTTTGGTAACATCTAGGAGGATTTTATATACAATGAACTAAATAGATCAAATAGGGGTATCACCAAAAGAGACTTCTACTAATAGGGCAAGAGTCAAGAACAACCTAAAAACTTTAGTCAATTTTGGAGGCCTAAACGGATAAATTGAGCCTAAAAATATGAAAATTCCTCCCTTGATTATGGTTGGCCTTCCCTCCCTACCGAGTCTATCCCACTGAGAGCTTTCCAATGGTACCTCACCCATGTGATTTTGAGATTATTATAGGAAGATTCCCTAAAGATTCCCTTTGGTCAAAACCTATTTGACCAACCAAATAGGACAAGGATCAACATGTCACCCATCCAAGCAACTAATGTAAAGGTGGAGCTTGTTTACATGTCACCAATCCATGTATCTGATCCAAGGGTTGAGCTTCCTTTGAGGGAATCCTCTTTGCTATACAATAAAGAGAAGGTGCTCCTTTGGGACATTGGAGTAATGAGTGTGAATCTTGTGTTTCCTCTCTTGTATTTCTGTTGGAGAGTTCTCTTATCCTTGGAGTATTACAATGGAATCAGAGTAGGTGTTTTAATCCAAGAGAGTGGATCACTATGCTTAGAAGAACATGTGCTATTGAAATTGAGTAATTTTGAGAGGAGAAAACATAATGCAATTGTTAAACTTGGAGTGTTTTAAAGAGAAGATAGGATGGAGGCACTTGGAGGACAATTTCCTACACCTAGCTTTCCATGCTTGAATCCATTCCACATCAAGATTATGTACATCCAGCATGAACAAATGAGAGTATCTCTCATTTATTATTTTGGAGTAGAGTTCATGGATAGAGTGATGAATCACCAAATCTGGTGATTCTACCTATGGTGGTATATGATAGAGAGTGTTATTTTACAATCTACATTCTATTATGATGTTATGAATCTGAATGTACCAAATTCTCTCCCTTTCAACATGCAAGTAGAAATTTGTCATGTGGTAAGACCAAAAGCAATGTTTAGGGATTTTATTGTACATAAATTTGGTGAGGAATATTCTCAACAAATACTAGCCTTTGAGGTCCTAATGGTAGTTCCAATAGTTCATGATCCCTCTTGAGTGATCATATGAACCCTCTATTGATGTAGGAAGTAGCAATTGAGCATTGGTCATGTGTAGGAATCATGGATATGTAGTTGCAAGAATTGATGCAAGGAATGTAACGGATGTTGAAAGAGTTTCAGGAGATCAAGATAACCATGTAGGAATTGCAAACTTGTGTACATACCTTTATGAATGATCAAGTAATGCAAGAAAGGGAACTATCTCAACAACCAACACCAGCGATTGAAGTACCTAGAGAGCCACTCATGCCGAGGATATTAAACTTGGTCAACAACCAAGCCACATTGTTACTACAAATAAAAAAGATGTGCAAAATTGAGCCCTGCAAGGGACAACATTCTATGAGAGAAGTGGAAAATTAGATTTCAAGAATGAATTGATACCTTTGATTATTCACAATTGAAATCATTAATCATTTTGCATGCAAATACTTGACCAATAAAACCTTCACATAGCATGATGCTTGGGAATGATCATTGTTGGTAGAAGGAAGAGAGGTCACTTGGACAGCCATGCAAGAATTGTTGTTCAAGTATTTCCAATCTATGGATTTTGTACAGACGGGGGGTTGAAGCATAAGAATAGCATACAAGAGTATGTGGAGGCATTTCTTGATCTACAAGTTACGATAATCAATATGAGTCCAATCTAAGCTCTTGACAATTTCAAAAGGGGATTAGAAGAGCAGATTTTCCAAGAGGTAATAGTACAAAATCTTTGTAGTATCTTTGAAGCCATTGCCTATGCTCAAAGAATAGTAGGGGCACTTGGAGGAGGTGAAGAAGTAGTCCCAATGAAAAACTATGGAGTTGAGACACACCATTTTGGTGGACCACTTCCTATAGAATTGGGTAACATTCAATTTCAAGACCGAGGAGCACGACCCTTCCAAGGAGAATGTGGACAGTTCAAAGAAAGGAGAGATGGAGTCCTATGAGGAGAAGGGGCTTGAGCAAAACCACAATGTTGTTATAATTGTAGCCAAGTTGGGCACATAGCCATCAATTGTTGTGCTCATCATCCTAGAGGCCTTGGCCTCCATACGTGCAACCTAAGAACCACATGGAGAGATGAATCAAAGATGAGGATGTTGGAATCACATCAGAAAATGAAGATCATCGATAAATATACCTCATGGCATTATTGGCTTAGTGAAGAAAAGTAAAAGTGGAAGGAGGAAGAGGATAAGTGTGCAAAGGAGGAGGAAGACAAATGCACAATTGATTCTTGTAAATGGAGTTCTAGAAGGCAATCCGGTGAGATTATTGATAGACCTTTGAGCAATAGAGAATTTCTTGTCTCGCTCTATTGCAATAACATTGGGGATGGAACTAAAGAAGGATGAGAATGATGAAGGAGAGTTACTAGATAGTCAAACAAAGAGGATTACCTAAAAAGTTAGCACTCTTTGTCTGACCATTAGGTAAATGTTACAAAAAGATGTTTCATGGGTCTAATAAGAGAAGTCTAGAGTGCCTAACACAATAGACAAATTCCTAAAAAATTGAAAGATGTGGTCAATGAGTTTCAAAATTTCTTTTCAGATGAGATTTACCTCAGGTTTACCATCAAGAAAGAGATTAGATTATAAAATTGAGATACTTCTTGGGAAGACACCTCCTTGTAAGGCACCATATCAACTATCATCTCATGAGTTGGAGGAGTGTAAGACTCAAATTAAGGATATGTTGGAGAAGGGGTTATCTAACCCAATGTATCACCATATGGCATCCAATATTTTTTGTGAAGAAGAAGGATAGAATAATATGCATGTGCATTAACTATCAAGGACTAAATCAACAAATGGTGAAGAAAAAATACCCATTACCTTGCATGGATGACTTGTTTGATCAACTCAATGGGACAAAACACTCCACCCAACTTGATGTACAAAGTGGTTACAACCAGATTAAGATTGCAGAGGAAGACATACACAAAATGGCCTATTGAACAAAGTATGGTCATTTTGAGTACTTGGTGATGCCATTTGGTCTCACCAGTGCTCCAGTCACTTTCATGAGTTTGATGAATGATATATTATTTTCTATACTTGGATAAATCTATTATCATTTTCCTTGATGACATCTTAGTCTACAACAAGATGATGTTAGAGCACAAGCAACATCTACAAGAAATCCTCTAGATTCTATGATAAAATCAATTTTATGCCAAAATCTCAAAGTGCAAGTTTGGAAAATCTGAAGTAGATTACTTAGTGCATAGAGTTAGTGCAAAAGGCATCCAAGTGTTGAAAAATAAAATAGCTATCATTCAAAAATGGAGTGTTCCAAAAGATCAAACTCAATTCAAGAGTTTCTTGGGATTGATAGGGTTTTATCATTGATTTGTCAAAGACTTCTCCAAGATCACACAACCTCTTACAACACTATTGGGCAAGAGGAAGAAGTGGATGTGGGGAACCACACAAGAATTGGCCCTTCAAGAATTGAAAGACACATTACTACATACACCAATCTTGAAATGGTATGATCCAAAATGACTAATCAAGTTGGCTATGGATGAATCAAGCGTTGCAATAAGAGAAATCCTACAACAAGAATGGCATGATAGATGGCACCCAATTGCATATTTCTCTTGTAATTTGTTACCAAAAAATGCAACTATCACACCACCAAACAAGAAGAGTTGGCCATTGTCCTTGCAAGCAAGCATTGGAAGCACTATCTTGGTGAGAAGGCATTTGTAGTGGAGACAGACTACAAACCTTTAGTCACATCTGACACACCAAAAGATCTTTCTCATTGACAGATCTAGTGGGTAGAGTAGAGACAACAAGTCAACATGACAATCAAATATGTGGAAGACAAGAAGCAACTTGTAGATGCATTCACCTAAATGCCAATGGTAAACAATCTTGTGGTGGAGGTCAAGATGAACATTGAATTTTGGGTAAGATTCTTGCTACTACAAAAACTAATCCACAAATTATAGAAGCTCAATCATATCCAAAGGCATCACCAACCCCCAAGGACTCACCTTTCATGATGGTAGGTTATGGATCCCATATGCCACAGATATAAGAACCATCATCCTAGCAAAATATCATGATTCCACCATTGCAAGTCACATTGGAGTAGACAAGACCTTAGATGCAATCAATCACCATTACTATTGGCCCAAGATGAGCAATGATATGATGGAATATGTTTGGAGCTACATACTCTATCAACAGAATAAAGCTTCTAATCAAGCTCCCATAGGACTCCTTCAACCCCTTTCCACTCTCACATAATATTGGGAACAAGTAAGCATGGATCTGGTTTGTGATTTGCCCAAGACTACCTTAGGGTTTGACTCCATCATAGTCTTTGTTGACCGACTCAAAAAAATAATTCATGTGCATCTTACCACCAAGGATGCGACTGCTCCACAACTAGCTTAATTGTACTTAGATGTAGTTTTCTCTCACCACGACCTATCTTGAGTGCTCATCACAGATAGACACACTCAATTCACTAGTTTGTTTGGAGAACAATCTTTGGTTTCTTCAAAACCAAATTGGCCATGTCTATAGCTTACCATCCACAAATTGATGGACAAATAGAGCAAGCAAATTGTACTATTGAGGACATTTTTCAAGGTTTCATCTTAGATGAGCAAGAGAGGTGGGACACCTTACTCTTGTTGGTGGAATTTTCTTACAAAAATTCAATGAATATATCCACATAGGTTACACCATTCTTCCTCATGTATGGAGAGCATCCTTTCACACCTTCAAGCTTGATGAAGGTCAATCCAATGGCTACCAAGGTTGATGTTGTCAATACTTTTGTTTCTAGAATCCAACAAGGTGTGGAGAATGCCAAGTTTAGGTTGCAAATCACCCAAAATCAAAAAAAAATAGTATGTAGATGCACACCGCCAACACATGGAGTTCAATGTTGGAGATCAAGTTTTGCTTTCAACCACCAAACTCATGTTAGTTGACCCTTGTAAGATCTTATTTTATTGGACCTTTTCTTATTCTTCATCAAATTGGTGCAGTGGCCTACCACCTTGAGTTACCATCACACAATCCGTCCAATATTCCATGTCTCCTTACTATGTAGATATGCTCCTTAACCACCCCACTTTCCTTCCATCCAAGACATTTGACCTTGTCCAACACTTATTGAGGGCACAAAGGAATATGAAGTCAAACGTACTCTTCAAAAATGCATCTAGGGTACTCGTCACCTACTATATGAGGCAACATGGGAGCTAGTCACCAACTTGACCCATGCACTGATGTTAGTGAAATCTTTTGAGCAACAGCTTTGCAACGAGGATGTTGCATCTTAAAAGAGGGAGATTTGTAATACCAATAACTAGACATATTATCTAGAGGTGAAAATCGGTTTGGTAATATTTTGGATGATATTATATATGATGGACTAAGTAGATCAGATAGAGATATCACCAAAAGAGTACTTCTACTAATAGGACAAGAGTTGAGAATAGCTAAAAACTTCATAACCAATTTTGAAAGCCTAAATGGATGAATTAGGGCTCATAAATATACAAATTCCTCCCTCCCAACTTAAAAAAGGCTGGCCTTCTCATCCCTTAGGTCTGTCTCATTGAGAGCTTTCCAATGGTACCTCACCCATGTGATTTTAAGATTCCTATAAGAAGATTCTCTAAATATTCCCTTTGATCAAAACTTGTTTGACCAACCAGATAGGACAAGGACAAACATGTCATCCATCCAAGCAACTAATCTAAGGGTGGAGCTCGTTGACATATCACCAATCCATGTATTTGATCTAAGAGTGGAGCTTCTTTTGAGGGAATCCTCTTTGTTATATAATAAAGAGAATGTGCTCCTTTAGGACATCGGAGTACTAAGTGTGAATCTTTTGTTTCCTCTCTTGTTTTTCTCTTGGAGAGTTCTCCTATCCTCAAAGTATTACATTATATCTTTAAATGATTGAGCTCTTATAATCTATGGGCCAATCTTCATAGCAATAAGAATCTTTGGCCAAAAATTTAGGTTCATCTTGACCTTTACAATCAAATTCTTCACCATAGGCATCTAGGTGAATGCATTTGCAAGTTGCTTTTTTCCTTCTATATGATTGTCATGTTGAATCATTATCTCTACTCTGTCCAACAAATCTGTCTAAGGGACATATTTTTCTATGTCTTAAGGTAGACTAGTGGTTTGTAATCTATCTCCATTACAAATGTTTTCTTACCAAGATAGTGTTTCTACCTCTTGGTCACAAGGAAAATAGCAAACTCTTCTGGTTTGGTGGTGTGATAATTGCACTTTGCTAATAAAAAAATTTGAAAAGAAAATGCAATTAAGTGTCATTTGCCACTTGATTCTTGTGTAGGATTGCACATATTGCAATGTTTGATGCATCTCCATCCAGCTTGATTGGACGTGTGGGGTCATACCATTTTAAGATTGTTGCATGTAGTAATGCATCTTTCAATTTTTGTGTGATTCCCCACATCCTCTTCTTCCCCTTGCCAAGTAGTGTCGTTAGAGGTTGTGCAACCCTAGAGAAGTCCCTAAAAAATTGATGATAGAACCCAATCAATCTCAAGAAACTCTTGTGTTAAATTTGATCTTTTGGAGCACCTCATTTTTGAATGACATCTATTTTATCTATTAAAAATTGGATGTTTTTTGAAATTAGTCTATGCCCCAAGTAATCCACTTTAGACTTACCAAACTTGCACTTTGAGACTTTGGCATACAACTGGTTTTGTTGTAGAATTTGGAGGACTTCTCAAAGATGTTGTTTGTACTCTTTCATTGTCCTATCATAGACTAAGATGTTATTTAAGGAAATGATAGTAGATTTATCCAAATATGGACAAAATATGTTATTCATCAAACTCATGAAAGTGACTAGTGCGTTGGTGAGGCCAAAAGGCATCACTAGGTACTCAAAGTAACCATACATTATTTGAAAGGCAGTTTTGTGTATGTTTCCTCTATGATCTTTATTTGGTTATAATTGCTCTATAGATCAATTTTAGTGAAGCGTTTTGCCCCATTGAGTTGATCAAACAGGTCATCCATTTGAGGTAATAAGTATTTGTTCTTCACTATTTGTAGATTTAGGCCTTGGTAGTCAATGCACATTTGCATCATACCATCTTCTTCTTCACAAACAAAAAAAGAGTCCCATATGATGATATATTGGGTTGGATAAACCCTTTTTGCAAAATATCCTTGATTTGGGCCTTACACTAATCCAACTTATGAGGTGATACTTGATATGGAGCCTTACAAGGAGGTATCTTCTTATGAAGCATCTTGATTTATGATCTACTCTCCTTTTTGGTGGTAATCTTGAGGGTAAATCATAAAGAAAATCATCTTGAAAATCATCAACCACATCCTTCAAAATCCTTAGGAATTTATCCATCAAGTTGCACACTCTTGATTTCTTTTATTTGACCCATGAAACATCTATTTGTTTTATTAATAGTTGTTGTTCCAATGATATAGAGAGATAGTTATTTCCCTTATCTCCAAATATCTTCCATTGGCTAGTTTCTCACTATTTTCCTTTTCCAATCTATTGTGGGATTTTAGTGCTCCATCCATGGTATATTTAAGATCACATCATAATGACCTAACCATATCACTTCCCATTCAATTTCTTTTTGATACTCTCCTATACAGAGTGTTACATTTCTTGGTAATGACTCAATCTTCTCTATCTACCCATTAGGTAACTCTACTTCATTCTCATCCTTCTTGAGTTCCATCTCCAACCTTATTGTAACAAAGCAAGCCAATAAATTTTGTATTGCTCTAAGGTCTATCAATTTTCTCACTTGATTGCCTTTTAAGACTTTTTTTATGACATTCATTTGTGCATTTTTCTTCTTCAACCTTTGGGCACTTCTCCTCTTCCTCTTCCCACTTTTACTCCTCTCCATTGAGCCAATAAGGCCGTGAGGTACATTTATTGGTGATCACATTGGAAAATG
This sequence comes from Lunularia cruciata, assembly GCA_948567375.1. Classification (NCBI taxonomy): domain Eukaryota; kingdom Viridiplantae; phylum Streptophyta; class Marchantiopsida; order Lunulariales; family Lunulariaceae; genus Lunularia; species Lunularia cruciata. The sequence goes on from OX419758.1 coordinate 60,064,263, forward strand.
TGATTTAAGTATCCTCTTCTTTGATTTATCTCTCCAAGTTATTCAAAGGTTGCCTATATGAAGGCCAAGGGCCCTTAGGAAGGCAAGCAAGACAATTGATGGTTATGTGCCCAAATCGGTCATAATTGTAAAAATGTCATTGTTTTGCTTGAGCGTCTTCTCCTTGTGGGACTCCATCTTTCCTTCTTTGACACATCTATATCCTCCTTGGGAGGGTCGTGCTCTTCAATATTGGAAAAAAATGTTGCCCAATTCCATAGGAACTAGTCTACCAAAATGAGGTATTTCAGCTCAATAGTGTTTTGTTAGGACTACCTCTTGACCTCCTCTAAGTGCTCCTATTATTCTTTGAGCAAATGCAATGGCTTCAAAAATGGTGTGAGGATTTTGTATCATTACCTCTTGGTGAATTTGCTCTAGAACCCCATTTGAAATTATCAAGAGCTTCTATTAGGCTCATATTGGTTATTGCAACCTGCAAATCAAGAAACACCTCTACATATTCTTATATGTTATTCTTTTGCTTCAACTCCCATAATTGAGTTCAAGCTATCTACAAAAAATCTGTGGATTGGAAGTTCTTTAATAGCTCTTTTTGCATCACCATCCATGATCTTTCTTCCTTTTTCTTACATTGATCATTCCCAAGTATTGGTCCATGTGAAGGCTTTACTGGTCAAATACTCACATGCAAACACATTTGCAGAATGATCAATGAATCTCTATTGTGACTAACTGAAAGTATGATTCATTCTTGAGATCCAATTTTCCATTACTCCCATTGAATGTTGTCCCTTGAAACACTTGATGTTGCAGATCTTCTTCATTTGCAATAATAATGTGGCTTCATTGGTGAACGGGGGATGATGTCATTGTCATAAGTGACTCTATAGGTACTTTGGCCATTGTTATTGGGTTTTGGGATGATTCTCTTTCTTACATTACATGAATGTTCTTGAAGGTATGTACTTGACTTTGTAATGTCTCCATTGTCATCTTGATCTCTCAAAACTCATTCTATACCCTCTACATTCCTTGCATCATATCTTGCAACTATGGCTCCATGATTTGTACACATGACAAACAGTCAATGAATACTTTCTACTTCAATAGAGGGTTAATATGATCACTTAGGAGGAGTTATGGACAATTGGTACTGCTATTAGGATCTCAAAAGCTATCACTAGTTGATAATATTCCTCACTAAAATTGTGGAGAATGAAATTCCTAAACATCACTTTTGGTCTAACTATATAACAGATTTCTACTTGAGTGTTGAAAGGGAGAGGATTTGGTATATTCAAATCCATGGCATCATAACAAAATGTGAAATGTCAAATCCCACTCTCTATCATATATCACAAAGGTAGAATCACAAGGTTTGGTGAATTCATTATTCTATCCATGAACTTTCCTCCAAATGGTAAATGAGATATACTCTCACTCGCTCGCTTTGGATGTATATAATCTTGATATAGAATGGATTCAAGAAAGGAAGGTGAGGTACAAGAAATTATCCTCAAGGAATATCCATCCTATTCTCTCTTAAACACCCAATCTGTTGATTGTGCTACTTGTTCTCTCCTCAAAATTACTCTGTCTCAATAGCTCATGTTCCTCCAAGAGGGGTGATCCACTGACTTGGATTGAAACACCTACTCTGATACCATTATAATATTTAAAAGATAAGAGAACCCCAAGAGAAACACAAGGTTTAATTCCTCAATACTTCAATATCCCAAAGGAGCACTTTGACTTTATTATATAGTGGAGAAAATCCCTTCCAAGGGAACTATATCTTTAGATTAGATACATGGATAGGTGATATGTCTACAAGCTACACCCTTAGATTGGATCCATGGGTTGGTATCATTTTAGCTTGGTTTTCTTTAGTTGGACCATAGAGAATCTTTTTGGGAATACTTTTATAAAATTTCAAATTAGTATAGAAGTGGTACCATTAGAAAGATCTCAACATGACAAAGTGAGAAAGATTGGGGGTTTTCATCCATTCTTCAAGGCTTAATTCATTCATTTAGGTCTTCAAAATTGGTTCAAATTTTTGGTGTGTTTTTGGCCTTTGCTCTATTAGTGGAAGTCTTCATTTGGTGATACCTCTATTTGATCTATACAGCCCATCATATATAACATCCCTAAAGATATTACCAAGCCAACTGTCACCTCTAGATAATTTTTCTATCCAATGGTATTACAAATTGGTGGTCAAGAACAAGGACGATTGATTTTCAAGGAGAGAAATATCACAAAATGAGTGATCTAGTGTATAGATAAGAAAATAATTTGGTCATTATTGTGAACATCTTTAGATGAAAGTAAAGCAAGACTATTGGAATCTAGAGTATAGACCATAACTTGGGGAATTGTGTGGTTTTTTGGAGCATTTGTTTGCATAATGAGTCTCTTAAAAAACATAGTAATAAATATTTGAAGGTACTATTGAACGGTACTATATAAGTGAAAGAGGATCCTACCAATGCTTATTAAACTTTCTCTATGGTTATTTGGAGCTTGAGATTATGTTGATTTAGGTGCTTTATTTTCCTTGTTGCACTAATATTATTATGTTTGCTAGCAAATGTTGAAGTGATGTCCATATCTACCACACCAAGAGCATCATTTGTTATTCTAGAGGTTTACTTATTATTTTTTGTATGAAATAATCCTTTATACATGGTGTAGAAGATGTTGGGGCTGAGTAGAATGTCAAAAAGTAGCTAGGACATGTAGTTGTTCCTGCAAGGTATAGTTGCTTGACTTTAGTATCATGTTGTTCAACATGTCTTTTATAGATAGGTCATATCCAAGAATGGACTACATAGGATTTTGTGATGCCATTAGCAAGATAATAGGTACAAACATTGAGTGAAGTTGCTTGAAGGGAGAAAATCTTACTCCAAGTTTGTCTTATGAGCTTTTGCCCATATGCACTATAACATCCAATAGTGCATGTATGTTCTATTGAGATATTTAGTTGGTATGGCAAGCAGTTGAAAAATATTATATAGAGTTTAAGCTTCTACATTAGCCATGATTAGTTAAAGCTAGTCATAGCCAAGATAAAGATGACCCTACTTTTGAGGAAGTTGAAAGAAGGAGCACCATCATCTTGGATTTAATGTGTTTGCTTTGTATTATTCCTAGGTGTGTGGCTTTGAAGAAAGAGTTGAGAACTCTTGGACCCACAAGCTTTTTAGGTATGGATTTTCTGTAGTATAAGGATAGCCCATGAGAAAGAATCCTTGACTTAATGGTTTGGTCAAGATAAGACTACAATTCTTATTGGATTATTCTCATGAGTTTGGATTTTCCTTTAAACTTTATACTTAAGATGATTTTTGCCTAGTAAATTGAGTTACTCTAATAATTAGTAAATTTTGTGAGTACATATTTCCTAAATATATAAACCAAAGATGATGAATTAATCATCATCCTTTCATTTTCAACTATCTCTCTCATTGAGTTCTCTGATGAGCAATGGCTTGAGTCTTAGAGGTGCTTGGAGTTTCAGCCTTGGAGGAGTGTGACCAAGTTTGGTTCTTGTCTTCTTAGTCCATGATATGCTACCTTAGTAGCCATCAAAGGTTCATCTTGAGTGATAGATAGGCCGGCTTACATGATATTTTTGCAAGAGCATATTCAATTATTTTAATTTTTTGAGGAATGATTTACAAAATTATTGAGAAGTCCTAATTGAACCATTTGACAATGATTCAATAAGCCATTGAGGCTCAAGTTCAAAGAGTAATTCAAAGAAGAAAAATACAAATTAAGATATGGGCTTGTGTGAGTCCTCGTTGATTTCCTAAGCTACTTGGTAACTTGATCTTGTTTGTAAAGGATCATGAAGTATGACTTGGCTATAAGCATGAGTTGAACCTGGTCATTTTTAATTGCTAGGTTGAGTTTGTGAAATCAATCATAAATGATGTTGATGAAGATGTTGCAAGCCTAATTTAGGAAATAGAGTACGTTCACTCTTTAAAATGAAAATGAAACTCTTTTGTGGTTTTTGGTACTTAAATTACCCAAGTGACACTTCTTTAATGTCACTATCAATTTATGGGTCAACCCAATTCCCTAAGAAATCCTTACCTTTAAGGAGACCCATCACCAACTAGGTCAAGTACCATTTTTGTAGACCATATCAATGAAAAGTCATAATTGGAACCATACCGCTTCCAAGAACAAACTCTACAGTGCATAGAGGCAAGATAGAGGCACCAAGTCAGTCTGCATACAACAAGAACTGACCATAAAAAATAGGTATTCCATCTATCCCATACCATGTACATTGGATGTTGTTGGATCCCAAGGATTGGACCAAAAGTTAAAAAGGTTCCACATAAGCAAGAAGTGGAAACTTCTCCCATCGGGCAAAACCTACACCTACCAATTCAGTGGGATGGGGATCATCCAAAAGGACCTTTGAGAGACAAATTTCCTCTCTCAAAGGTCCTTTTGGTCCAAATTTGTCACTTACACCAAAGCCACCTTTGGGCAATTCTTTCCCACTCTACACAGAGTATTCAAAGTAAGTTTGGTTAACATTGAGAATGGTTAGTTCTTATCATTTTGGGGCAATTATTGAAAAGACCTCATCAATAAGTATTTATCAATGAGACTTCAAAGGCTAGGTGAACATTAAGAATGGTTAGTTCTTATAATTTTGGGGCAATTATTGAAAAGACCTCATCAATAAGTACTTATCAATGAAACTTCAAAGGCCAAGGACTTGAGACCAAAACATCAAAGCAACTTTCCTCTTTTGTGATGTTTTTTATGAGTTCTTTTCTCCTTGTCAAGCCCCAAAATAGAACATCACAAAGAAATCCATGGTCCCATAAGGAGAGGTACTATGTGCAAAGACCAGATTGGTTGAGAGCTTTGCACCTTTGGTAGGTCGGGATTGCAACAAGGTAGGATGATAAGTATATCAATGGGTATGCACAAACGTATTCTACCAAAGGAGTGGCTCATTATATTAAAAACCTTTATTCTTAAATTCCTCACAAACATAAGCATATACTCCTAGCTTTCAAGCTTCTTTGAATGAAGGCTTTTTGCTTCTATAAAGAAGGCATGTGGTGCTTTATTTGTTTTTTGATCCACTTGTCGGCTATGATAATAGAATTTATTGAACCAAAACCGAGCTAAAAATTACACTCCTAGCTAGAAGTTTTGCTATGGAACAAGAAGTTACACAAGCTTTGAAAGATCTATATGGGGTAGACATTGTGGAGAAGGGAGAGAAACTCAGTAAAAAACACACATTAGGACTCAAGTGTAACACTACTATGTCTAAAATAATAGGCATATACTCCAAAATCTCTGAAAGTATTCATAGAATCAAGGAACCCTGGCAAATATTCTATGCTCAATGGTTTCCTCACCCCATTAGAAATCAACACTACACACAAAGAATTCCTCGTTTAAGGAGGTGAAACCCCTAAAAGCTTGGAAAACCTCCTTGATGTTATGTGGACCCTTCTCACCCTCCTTTGTAAATCTTCTGGCATTTTTTGAAAGTTTGGTAACATTTCAAAGATATTTCTAGCATTGTTATCCATGTGTCAGTCATTAACAATATTGTCCAATGTGCGACTAGTGAAATAAGCAGCTATGCCAGTTTCCTAATCATAGAAAAGTGCTAAAGCCTACCCATTTGTGCAGGAAATAGGCAGGTCATATGGATTCTCTCACTTCCTGGGACGTGTGACCACCTAAAGCGGCAAAAAATTAGAATTTGCTACAAAATTCAGCTAACGGTGGAAGCAAATTTGTTCCTCAAATATGTCCATTTATTCATCTTCATCTTCCTCCTCTGGTTTTGCAAAAAAACCCACACAAAAATGGACTTATGCATGGGACTTTGCCTTTCATCATCCACAAAACATTTGATTTTGGATCTTCAATGTTTTTATTTTTTGTAAAAAATATGTTTTGTATAAATTAGTTCATCCAATCTTTTGGAGTGAGAATGGTATAGGATCAAGTGATAGTAAGTTATGGAAAGGCATGGAGTGACAATTTTTCCACCTTGAATGCTTCAAGTGGCCAATGAATTAAGAGTAGGAGCTCAAGGTATTTGGGAGTAAAACATTTGTGAGAGTGAAATACTTTTGGTAGTTCAATGTATGCAGGTGTGAGTGATCTAGGAATTCAGTTCTATAACTCTTCCTTGAGTAGTTCTCTTTTCACTATACATGTGCTGAAGGCCTGCCAAGAAGAAATCAAAGGAGTAGGTTGACCAATTTCAAGGAATGAGAATAGAGAGAAGAAATACCACAATCAAGAGGAAAAGCTAGAGGAAATTTCACATTTCTATAGCTCAATTGTCATCCTTAGAGTCAAAGGAGGAAGAAGTTCCTAAGTGGTGTTATGAAAATTCTACCACCTTGGACTATTTGAGTGGCTAAACATTGAGAGTAAATTATTGATGGAGCTCAAAGTATCTCCAAGAGCAATTAAAGGAGCGAGGTAGGGAAATTGAGAAATTAAGTGTTGTTAGAGGTAGGTCATCCACATTTAGGAGCGAAAACACTTCATGCAACTCACTTATCCTTTTGAAGGGACATTAGTGGATTGTAGAAAAAATTTGAGTACCATTCCATCAACCTATCTTTGAAGCATTTCTATCTTATATGGTGTAGGTGACTCAAAGGTTTGTTGGTTGATCAAGGAAGTGGGTTGATCAATTTGAGATGCAAGGAAATGAGAGAGAAAAACTTCCATACTTGAAAAGAGAGTGAGAGAGTAGTTTAATTTCTATAGCTTTCTAAGGGTAGGAAGGGAAGGCAAGGAAGTCTTTAGTAAAGTTTCAATCACCTTGAGTTCTTCAAGTGACCAACCATTGAGAGTAAACTATTCAAAGGAGCTCAAAGTCTCTCTAAGAGTAATTAGAAGAGGGGAGTGAAGAAATTGGAAGGTTGACTTTATTGAGAGAGATCATTCATATTAGGAAGTTCAAAACACTTCTTGTAGCTCACTTGTCATCTTGATAGACAATTAAAAAGCTACATGTGATTTTGGAATTGCCATTCCATCAACCTATCTTTGCAACAATTCATTCTTATCTTGTGCAGGGTTTGAAGATTGTTCAAAAGGAAATCAGGGAATGGGTTGATATATTCAAGGGAACAAGAGAGACACAATGATATTGGATGGGAAATTGAGGTAAGAATTTGAAACTTTGCAAATTTGAGCAACTTCTTGAGAGTAGAAGAGAGAAACAACAAGAAGTCCAGAGGTAAAATTGTGCTAATTCCCTTACCTATAATTTCAAGTGGCTAGAAAAGTATGTAAACTATTGGAAGAAGCTCAAAGTACCTCAAAGAAGAACTAGAGGAGTGAGGAAATTGGAGAAATTGAGAGTAGGAAATCCAAGTAATTGTTTCAATGATAGAATCATTTGCAGGGTTTGGAGTGAATAGGACAAGAGAATTGAAGGCTGAGAAGAATGTGAACTTTGAGTGAAAGCTAAACCCACACCAAAGAATAACAAGACCTTGGGCTACAACCAAGCTAGCCTTGAAAAAGTTAATCCTCACCATGCCTATTTTAGTTATAAAATGAGAAGAGTTGAGAGCCATTGGGTACTTGATGTCCCTTAGGGATTTTGAACTGAAAAAATGATCATGGAACTAGTAACTGGTCAGATACTTGAGAAGATTAGTCCCTTGATTAAAGGAGATCCTTGGGAGTAGGACCTTAAGTTCATCCTTGACACTTATCAATTGAGGAATGCAAGAGAAGGATTATTGCCTAGGGAGGAGACCTAGATGGTGTGACTAGGTAGGTGTTTGGAGATAATGAGTATGATGCTTATGAAGGGTATACCTTTAGGTCCTTTGTAAATCCTTGATGAGGAGGTTTTCCAAATTTCTCTTGCACATCCTTCATCCCAATTACCTGTATCAAATCAACAAAGATATGTGCTATTACAATCATCAGTGCTTGGATAGGTACTCAAGTGGTGGATTGGGAGAAGTTACTTCACAAGGGAATTAGAAAGCTTGCCCAAAGTAATACCCAATTGAAAGATATGCTAGGATCTATCCCTTCCCACATCATGTTTACCATCAATACAACTTATTGTTAGCCAAAGAGAAGGAGGAATGGATTTTAGAAGAGAGCTATGGAAGGGAGGACTAATGGTGCTCCTAGTGGTGGGAGGTACCACCTCTAACATCTCATACAAAGGGAGATGCAATGGAATCGGATTGCATAAATTCAAACCAAAGGAATTCATTCATCCACCCAATCCCAGTTTGAGGAATTAACTAGGGAGGCATACTATTTCTCAATCATTGTTTGAGAGTTTACACCAATCCCTCAACCAACTACAATCCCAATGCTCCTACCTTGTAGTAGTAATTAAGAGAGTGGCCTAGTTGGTAGAGGAACAACTTGAGAACTACAACATCCTATTGGAAGCAATACATATAGTGGTTGAAGTTATCGTGCAAAAGCAAGTAATAGAGGAGGAACTTGCTGGAGTAAGAGCTGACCAAGACCAATCTTGGTCAGAATTGAGAGAGCTCTAGGAGAGGGAGGAGAATATTGCACCATTGCATAGGGTGATAAGAGAATCCTTGGAGGTGGACCCAAAGTTGATTTGCTAAAGCTTAGCATTGAGATGAGAGGCAAAAAAGGAGGAATTTGGTGGAAGCACAAAAGTAAGAAGCTTAAAAATAGATCCAAGTGAAGAGAATCTAAGCAATTTAGTGCCTATTAGGAGAGAATCTTGCTAGAACATCCATATCAATAGGTGGTATAAGGAATTGTGAATCAAAAGAAAGTAATCCTTACCACAAACCTATAGAAGATGTGCGAGTGATAGATTTACCTATAGGAAGTTTTCTCCAAGAAAATGGTGAATCAAATACTTAGTAGGATTAACCACCTTTAGGTCCACATTGACAAAGAGAGATAAACTGGAGACTAAAACCAATCTTCCAGTATCTAAAGATAATGCACTACCAATGGATAATCTAGTGCAATCATTGGATAGGAAGGCCACCAAGCAAGGAGAAGTCTAGTTGGTATGGTTGACTATTGAAGGAGAAGGAGACTCTACAAAGGTTGCAAACCCCAAAGGATGAGGTAGCAAGACATTCCTCTAACTAGCCCCAACTTCAAACACATCCAAAAGAAAGACACTAAAGATGCAAGGACAAATTCTACCAAGAGGGAGAAATTTGACCCAAGTTAGAATGCTATAGAGGAAGAGCAGCTACAAAGGACAAGATTCTTTAATGAAAAGGATAAGCGACCCTAATAATTATAGTTTACCTAACAATATATTATGGCACGTCATTACAAAATGTAATGACGTGCCATAATATCTATGTATGCATTTCAATGGCTACTTACCTTGTAATTCTTGTAGATAAGATTCTTTGTATTTATGCACTTTAGGATGGATGGCTTGGGTGTCATTGGAAGAGGATTTAAGAGCAAATCCCAACACCAAAAATAGTAGCTCTATAACTTAAGAAGAGTAATTTTACAAACTGGCCTTAAGTAGCAAAGTGTGGAGGTGATGAACTATTCTCAGCCAAAATAGGTTGTACATAATTAGAAGATTAGTGGGTAGTGGGATACTATGTTAGGTCTCTCCTTAATCAAAATTAGCAAACCTTTCCATAATTCAAAAGTTTTGATCAAAACTAGTGCTTTTTGGTTAGTATGTAGTTGATTAAGTGCTAGTAAAGGCTAACTCACTCTTTGATTTTTGAGTAATAAAAATGAAAGGTACCAAAGAGAGCTAGTAGTGGGTAAGCAAAACTTGGCTCTTGGTCAAGGTTAGGATCAAATGATAGTCAATTTGTAGCAAGCATCCATTGGATTGACATATGGTGGTTCAATGTGAAGTACTTTCCTTACATGTGTATTTTTTTCTTGCTTGTTGTCTGATTCTATGTTTGGTATATTGTACAATGATTATGTGCAATTTAGCTTATATTAGATTTTATTTGAATTTGATCCCAACCAAATACTCTCCTCAAAGGAGTTTCTTGTGTCAAAACCAATTCATTGTAAAGTTGCCTATTAAAGCTACCCTTGAAACCTACACTCCAATGAAGCCTTGGTGGAGCACTAGATTTGGTTTGTTTTTGGTTGTTTGCAATGGACCGGTTCAATCCAATATCAAGTGAGGCAAGCTTGCTCTCCTTTAGAGAGTTTTAGCTTCCCCTATGTGTGCTCTCTAGGAGGTCTCCCATTTTGCTATCCAAGGGAACTTGCCCAAGGTTCATAGAGTCTCCGTCTAAGGTAGCCAGCCTATAGCAATCCTATATTGGAGAGTTTGCAATCCAAAGATCCACCACTTCAGCCAAGGTTGTCACACCATCTTCTCTCCATATTTTTTCCCATGCATAGCTATCATGTGGTTGCCATTTGAGTGAGGATTGAGACTCCTTATCAATGGCACTATTTGAGGGTAGAAGAATTTGGGAGAGGGTGCAAACAAGGAGTGCAAGGTGGAAGCAGCTGAAGTTAACCTTGATCTATTAACATCGAGCAAGGTCTAGGAAAGATGAAGGGAGATGTTTGTAGAACAAGGTCCTTAACTCTCCATTACTTGGGTTTTGGGACCCAATTCAAGGAGGCACTAGTAGTCCACGGCATAGACAATGCACTCTAGGTTTAATGACCAAATGTGCTTCCTAACTAGAAGTCAGCTTAATGTCTTACTCTTCAGATTGAAACAGTTAGGGAGTGTGTAGCAACTTTAGTACACTTTTTGGCTAGGGTCTCTAAGTGACATGCCCAAGGTGTGGGTGGGATGATGAGTGCAATGTAGGTATCTACACAATAAATATTTTTGGTAACATCATTTGAGATATCTTTGAGCCATGAGAGATGGGGAGGAGGGTTTTGACGAATATCTACTAATGGAGGTCAAGAGTGTAAGAGCATGAGGACTAGATCAAAGGTAGGTTCTCTTATTTTACTTCAAGGAGGGAAAACTAGTGGGAGACAAGCCAAGGGATGGAGTGCAAGAGGACCTCATATTGGTGGTTATTGGAAGCTACCTTATGGCCCTAGGCAGTTAGAAGGTTGCTCTACTTTTGTATGGATGTAGATTGTTGATCTGAGTGACCAAACCCATTAAACCCATGTTGAGCAAGGCTCTCAAAGCCATATAGTGAAACCAGCTATCTCCCAAATTTGGGACCTTTGTATCATAATTTTTATGTAATTTGTCACTTAGGACTTGTGTGTAACTTTATGTTGTGTGTTGTGTGTTGTGTGCTAGGTGTTAGTGTTGTTGTAGCAAAAACTTTGGAAAGGATGTTTAGAAAAGACTTAGTGATACTTGTTGGATTTGGAGGGATACCAAGATCAGCACTTGTAGGCTTTAACTTGACCACATTTGGGAGAGCATGTGTGTGTTCAGATTCTATGGTGCGAGTGTGTTGGTCTTAGGCCATTTTAAGCCTACCTAGACTCCTTTGAGCATGACAAAGGTTAACCAAACTCTCCTTGTTGGTAATAAACCTTCTAAGAAGTTCCTTGCTTGGAAGGATGTGTTTGGTTGTGAATTGGATCCTAAGCTAGTGATAAACATATTAATTCCCAACCCATTCCAAGATTCACTATGTTGAAAGGATGACCATTTCTGCAAAAAATAATGTAGGTCCTTTATGCCTATATGTTGTCAAATAGTTGAGCTTTAGAATTGAAAGTGTCAAGGGAATGACCTTGGGATGCATTCTTATCCTACCTTGAGTACTATTTTGGGGTAGTATTTTCAACAATCAAACCTCCATAGAAGCGTTGTGCAATTTATTATATATTGTGTATGTGCAATTTGATGTTGTACGCTTTGTGAATGGATTTGAATTGTTTAAGAGATACTTGAATACTTCCCATGTTGTTACGAGAGCATATGATAAAGTTGGGTTGAATTTATTCTATCTTCTCACATCTCCAATTTGCAAGAGAGTGAGTTACATTTAAGCAATACTAGAACACATGAGTTATTAGAGTCAAAAGCTATGGAATATATTAAATGTAAAATTTAATCAAATGTTCCTCCAAGGACAAAAGTGGAGTGACTATATGACTATGGGAGAAAATATGGCCAGATCATTAGTACTTAGAGATGCAATTAACATGCAAGGAATGTTTGGTGGTGGCACCAAATGTCTAACCAATTGATAGGAACATAGATTTTGTACTTAAGTACACTTACAAAACATAATATCACATAATATAGTGCTTTTTAACTACCTAAATATTTAAGAATAGAGCTCTAGTAACTAATAACATTGGAGCCAAGGCTTTTGGAAGATGACTAACATAGCTATTGGATCTTAATTTGTTCAACGAATCTTGTGTAGACTAAAGGAGAATCATATAAACACATAATACACTAAGTAAACCCAAGGTAAGGAGTGTTTTAGTGATGAATAGTACAATGGGGCATTTGGATCTATGATCACCTCCAAATCCCCTAAATATATACAAAATTTGTAACCTTAGTATGATGTCAAAAGAGTGGCATTGTGCTTTGGCTATTGGATGTGCTGACCAAAATTGAATTTAAAATTTACAATCTTGTTTAGACTCATTCTTGGCATTATTACTTACTATTCTAGTGTTTGGTCTGGTAAACAATGTTAATGCATAAGGTTGCCATTTTTGTAGGACTACTTGTTTTGCTACAGGTGCTTGTATTGAGTTGTACATTTTGCCCTATTGTATATTTTTCTCTTGACACTTCCATGGTCTACAACTTGAATGCTCCATTAGGACTTCAAAGTCTAAATCCTCTTATATCCATAATTGCTATCCTTGATTGCACTTGGTATAAACTTTTCTTTCTTTCTAAAACATGGTGCATATATAAAGTATCACAATAGAATCTCCTCCGTGAAAGATAAGCTTGGAACAATTTCTATTTGCTAACTAAATTTGCTATAGTAGATACCATCCATTGATGACTTTTTCCAATGGTTGATTTTGTCAAAATAAGAGCTTGGACAAGAAATCAATTTACCATAACCAAGAGTAATAAATATAAAAAAATTAAAACATATTCCACAACAAGCTTCTTCTTTCTTCTCTTTGCACCATAAAGCTTCTACTTGTATTCAAACCACTAAATAGGAAATGTCATAAATATGAAGTTGTAGCAATGTTGAAACAAATGAAATATACCATTAATTGTAAAGTGAGTAGTAAGGCTTCTAGAACTTTGGGAACAAGAAGTATATTGTAATTAGCAACATTTTTTTATGAAGTTCAGAAGTAATATTTTTTTCTTTGAAATATTTTTGAGAATATTATCATCAAACTCGATTAAATTAAAATTTTGATCGACAAAGATTAATTTTTTATAAAAAGGTGTCTTTATCAAATTATTTTCTAGGTTATACTAGCAACCACCAACTTCAACATACAAGAATCAAGAATAAGAAAAAAAAATATTAATATTTTTTCTTAACAATGGCCAATAGTATTGATTTGGCCTTAACTATCTTTCTTATTTTTCTATGAGGTGTAAGGAAATCACCTCTTTCCTTGTTCAACTACTTGCAATACTTCTTTTAAAAATCTGGTCATCCACTTGTTGAAATTTTCTAATACCTTAGTATATTTTAAATTGGGTAATCAAATTTTCCCTTTTTTTGCATATATATGTCTACAAGGCTACTCCTCTTTGGGTATCACAAGAGTTGCAAAATCTCTAAAAAATTAAATTTGGTTGCAACATCTATGACAAAGTAAAATTTGTTCCACACCTTATCTCATGTAAACAACATCTTCATGTGTATGGATCATGGGTAATGATAAATTTCTTTATTAAACTTGTTATTCTTGGTGACTAGTTTGACAAGATCCATCTTGAAACAAAATAAGGAAACTTTCACCAACGTATTATAAAACACAAATACTAGGCTTTTCACTCATCCAAGGAATCTTTATGGTGAAAATTTGTCTATATACTAGATGCTAGAGGGAAGAAAAAGCTGATATTGAACACGTGAAGGATAAAAATTCAAAAATAAATATCTAATTCACTCCCTAAATTACATATTTACTCCCCAATACTATAACTCCTCCAAAATAATTTATGAGAAAAGACTCACTCATTTAAATATAGAAGGTCTTGCATTAAAGGTCTTTCAAGAGGATCTTCTAGATTTAAGGGGTTTTCCAAGATCAACAACCATAATAATGACATTTTAAATTAGCTTTCTTATTCTTTATTGACAAAAATATGGAGTATTCACAAAGCCTCATTCCTCATACTCACTCTATGGTCGATGTTCACTAAGGAGTGGATAACTTGCTCTCTTAAGCCTCTCCTTACATAGTCACTAAATTTCCCTCAGCAAGTGCTTTAGTAACTCAATAAACTTGCAACTTTACTCAAATTGCAATAAGCAAGAATCTTTACTCAAGAAGTCTTCACATGCATCCTATTTTGGAAACTTTCACGTATATTTTCTAAGAACCTAAATATATTATTAATTAAAATTAATAATATATCCCAAAGTTACATAAAATTTCTCCAAATTACTCTTCAAAAGAAAAATTCAATTAACTTATTAATTTAAGGGTATGATATCCATATATATTAAATCAATTTAGTAATAAACACATCTGATAATCACATTCAAATATGATTTAACATAAAATCCTTTGTAAAGTTACATTTAATATAAAAGGATCTTATAAAATGTTCTTTAATTATATATATACATTATTCTTCTATTTGAAAATCTATATTAGTCTTTGGTATAATTTCATGATATAGAATTAATAATAATTTATTATAAATATAATAATTTTATTTGAATTTATCTAGTTAACTAAAGTAACAAGAGATATATATATATATATATATATATATATATATATATATATATATATATATATATATATATATATATATATATATATATACCCTTCTTATAAAAGAATATCCATACAGTAGTCACTAAGCCTATAGAGAATAGCTATCTAAGATATAGTGATGACTTAAGTTTGGACAATCTAGATTAAAGTAGGATAGATCACTAAGACAATAAATAGATGAAAAGAGAAGACAATAAACCAAACTTGCAAACATCGCTACTTAAATTATTCCTCATGCATAGATCTATGATTAGGTTAAATCCTTTAGAAATAAAAGTCAGGTGACACTATACTAACCAGTAATTACTGTTTACAATTCGTTAACAAGCTACGACAAACTGCTATAGAAACCGCCATTGTTACCTATCATAACTTTCTTGAGTGTTGTGCATAGATGACATTGGTCTCCATTGACATGATCTGATAGAAGTTATGAAAAAGTTACAAAACTTTAGTACTACTCGTAAAGGTTTCTATGGGTACCCGTAAAAGCAAATTACATCTAGTAATGAAACATCCATAAAAGGTTTTACAAGTACTATTGAGATTTACAAGACATTTCAAGATACCCTTATGTCCTTTGAGACAAAAGGATTATTGGTGAAATTAGCAAGCTTATGGGTGAGATTAGTTGAAACTCCTTCCATGGTTTAATGAAAGTGGTACATGTTGGATACAATGAGAAAAATGTATCATATGTCACGAAAACAGATATGGTATGTATTCCAAATAGAACTCCTCCAAAATTGAGTGGAAGGGTCTGAAATTTTCATGGAAGGGTTTAAATTGTGCACATTCTATGATTTCTCAAAGCAATGACAGAGTTCAAGGAATAGGGTCTCAAGTGTGTTGATATAGTTAGATTCTTAAATGAATACCAATTCAAAATCACATATAAGGTGGGTAAAAGCACAAAGATTGAATGACAGATTTCCAAGGAATAAAGGCTTGGGTTGTTGATATGGTTAGATTCTTAGATGAACATCAGTTCCAAATCAGAGAGAAGTGAGGTAAAGGTGCAAAGATTGAAGTTATGTGCACCATCTTTGTGAGGAATTCTGATCTTATTTGTAGAACCCAACTGAACTCTCAAAAAATATGCATGGAGGGAACATGTGCTCTAGTTGAGGAGGTTGGAGTGTCTCTTATGTCCTGTGCAATTTCTCCTTAGCCTTGTCTTGCGCTTGATTCATAAAAAAATTTTAGTTGCCAAGACTTGTTGAAAATGGTTTGCTTGGTCCAAAAGGAGTGGCAAGAGGAAAGGCAGATTTTGGGACTATAAGGAAAGGAGATTCTGCCATATTGAAAGGAAAGGGAGCAGAACACAAATTTAGAAATGATCCCTCTCCAATATGCTCAAATCCTAGATTATTTGCATAGTCCAAAATATTCTAAGAAAATTCACAAGGACAATAGTAAGATGTAGGTTCAAATGAGCACCATGTTCAATTACATGGCCATCTATATTGTGAAATTTGGGAGGCTTTTGTGGGTCTATGAGTGGTGATAGGTTATACAAGAAATGAGGTAAGTACATGAGTTCATGTAAGAAGGCTCAAGCATGGAAGAATAAGTAGACTAGGGAAGGTTTGATAGAGAGGGAGCTAAACAAGGTTATAGAACCATTTAGTTTATTTAGCAATAAACTAAATCACATGTGTCTACATTACAAGAGAATGGATGTGATTTTTTGGGGTAGAGCAAACATTTCTCCCCCAGATGTTGTAAGCATGGAGAGGAAAATCCCCTGAATATTTATGTAGCACATGTCTCAAACTAAGAATAAGAACTTTATTTGAGCATGAGGAGTTTGGAAGAGAGGACACTCCCTCATTTTCTGGTATTAGTACCCAATTTTTTACCATTCCTTTAGTAATTCCAATCATCTAACCAATTTTTGCAAGAGTAGAGCATTGGAAGAGATTTTGTAGAGAATGAGATTAAATCACATGCCAAGTATGTTGCCTCATACTTGCATCTTGATTATTTTACACCATCTCATTCTCATTGCAATTATGTTTAGTCTTATTCTAATTATGTTACACAATCAATTTTGAATGATGAGGATGCTCTTGTAAATACTATTACTATAACAAAGGCTACAAAAACTAAGAAGGAATTGAGTGCACAAGAAGAAAATTATGAGGAGGCAGCTGGCAAAGAGCAAGAAGAAGAATCAAGGAAGAGAAAAAAGGTTGTAGAGCAAAATTGAACAACACTCTATCCACTTTCTCATAAGATCTATCTAATCAATCCAAGTTCAAGAGAGAATCACTTGAAGTGAAGGCAAGATGCAGGTTAGCAGAAATAGAGGCAAAGCAATTAGCAAAGATCAAGAAATTGTGAGTGAAAGTTTATGTAGAAAAGAGAGTACATTGCAAGAAGTTGAGATCAAAAGTGGAATGGTTATAAATTAGAAAAGGTAGCTCAAAATCTAAACATTTGCACTCTCTGACATCAAAATTAGCTCAAGCCAAGAAAAAAGTGATTATTAAGAGTAATATGAACATCCTAGGTAAATTAGACACTTGTTGTGGGAATTTTGAGAGCTACATGCATGACCCAACCTTCTCCATGCCCAATAATTCTACTCTTTCTTATTCAAATAATAACATTGGCTATTTTGGAAACTAAATTGGCTAAATTGGCCTTGGAATAGTTTGTTGGCCTTTGAAAATGTTCATTTCATGTTCATAATTTTTTTATGTTTTTAAACCTATCAATAAAGGTTTTTGTTTCCAGCAAAAAAAGATATATACACTTTGTAGAGATATATACACTTGCATAGAAAGCAAGTGTACACTTGCTTTCTATGCAACGCTTATATAGCTCTACAAAACTCCCATCACCCATCTCTTTGAACTTGAGATGTCCCACCAAATTAAATCATTGGTTTTAAAAGGGTGATTTCTTGGATTATTGTGGGAGTCCATGCATAGGTTTGTCTGGACAAGAGGGTTGCATCGGTTTATTTTGCTTTGGATCTATCAGGTTTTGGGGTAGAGTTTGTTCCAATGATGGGATTTTGGCATGAGGTTTGTTTGGCCCTATAAAAATCTTTTTGGATTCCAGGCCAAAGTTCATTTAGATGATGGAGTTTTGGCATTGGGTACATTTGGTCCCAAAAAGTACTCACATCTTGGAAAGAGATTTACTTAGGTGTGGAAATGGATTGCTTGGACTAAGAGATTTAAGGCATATGGTTTGTTTGGTTTTAGATGTTGGTCAGAGATTTTTCCAGACCCACAAGAGTCAATTGTGTTGTGTGGGGGTTGGTCATGGTGTTGTTTGGCCATAGGGGTTTTGGCCAGAATCTCTTTTTGTCTTCATGAATTACTTGTGTAAAGTAAAGGTTTGGTGGGAAAGTGAATGTTTATCAAAGCTTGGTTGGATTGACTCAGATGGGGTTAGTTTGTCCATGACATATTGGTGTTGTTGAGTGTGTGCTTATATGAAATACCAATAATGTCTATTACTCAAGTATTTTTTAAAATAGAAAAATAGTAATGAAAATAGAAATACGTCAATTAAAATATCTATACTTAGCTATCTATTTCTTGAGTCTATGTCAAAATAGAAAAATAATAATGGAAGTAGAAAAATACCAATGAAAGAAAATTTTTATATAAATTTCATGTACCATATTAAATTGATACATGGTAAAGTATTAGTAGAATAAATTAACACATAATCTATGAGTACATCAATAGTAGAGTACAACATCTATATCAAAGTAGAAAATATAAATGAAAGATAATATGTATAGGATTATAATGTAATGTCATGTATGATATTAATTTTATACATGGTATAATATTGGTAGAGTAAATTGAGATATGATAATAAAGTATAAAGTCAAATAATGTGTTTAAATATCAAATAAAAGGATTGTTTAAGCAAATGAGGTATAAAAAAGTGGATAAGAATGTTTAAATAGGCTAACACATACAAAAATGAATGTTTCTAATAAAAAATAATGTCTTTAAATATCAAGCTAGCTAAAAAAAATTTAAACAAGCTAAGGTATCAAAAGGCAAATGTTAAGAAAAAACCTAGAAGAAAAATTGATATGGGCTTACAAAGATATGCAAAGACTAGGTGCACAAGAGGTTCAATCTAATGTACAATTGATCATAACATTGTATAACATTTATGTGCTAGTGCCTCCTCTACCTAAATAGGCATGCATGGTAAAAATACCATACTATATGTCCACATCCAATCCCACTCCAATTGGCACATACAATCTTGAAAGAATACCACCAAATTGTCATATGGATCCGGATTTTAATCCCTAAGACAACAAGAAGTCCACTCATTTGCCATGACATCAATAATTGAGCATGTATAAACTTGGAATCTATCCAAGGGTGCGTCTTAAGAGGTCCCCTAATGAAGAATGTGAATATTTTGTGCTTATAAGAAAATGGAGTCAATGGAAGAGGATGGATAATACCATGGAGATGGTTCCTACAATATGGAAAGGATGCACTATCAATGATCAAAATATCTTGTAGTGATAGAACTAAATCAATACATGCACTATATGGTCTATTTGTGAAACCTCTTTGTGTATCCCAGTATCCATCTTCTCCATCAAGCCAAGCCATAAGGCCTTGTATTCCTGAGGGTAGAAGATCCTCATCCCACATGGATCAAAGGAGATGCTCTACCTCTACTCTCATGCTATCCTCAAACCATGCACTACAATATTGCACAAACTCTCTAACTTTGGATTGTGGTACATATGTGCTCATGCTAATCGCTTCACCAAGACTCTGCATTAGATGTAATGAGGACTCATATACCACATAATATCTACAAGACAACCAACATCTAAAACTAGAATCTTCCTCCATCTTTCACGAGCATAAACTATACAAGAAATGAACTGTTTAAATAAAGTCATGGTCTCTCTCAACCTAGTAAGCCTCAAAATCTCACGCTCAATTGTCATCCTCTTCTCCTCAAGCCACTCTATCTTCTTACATAGATGTACAAAGTGGGATGGGAGTGCAACATCATGCAAGAATTGTGGTCTCCAAGCAATACTATATATATCCCGCTCTATCACACTAAGCTCTCCATGTAGATGAGGCTCCATCTATGTTGCCTTGTATTGCATCTTTACATCCATAGGTTGAGCCTCACTTTCTATACTATCAATTTAAGTATAGTGAGTGATACTCTCAATACAATTGGTTTGAGTATGCACACCACCATGTATGTCCATATAGGGTACAGAAATACAGATAGGACTCCTCATAAGCTCTCTAAGACTCCTCTAACAATCCCATAATAATATACAACTCTCTTTGATAAAACCGCTTGAATCCGGGCCTCCTTGGCATGACGTCTCTTTGGGACATAAGCCTATCCAACTTACCAAACAACTCTACATGGTTACTCTCTAAGGACCTAAACTGACATTCCCTATCAACTAGATCTCTCTCTCTCTCTCAAGAAGAAGGTGCTCTCTCTCTCTCCACTAAGGCAAATCATGCAAACCTCACTCTCCCCTAGCTCTACTTGTCCAAGACCACCGGACCAAAAGATTGGCTCTTATCCTCACACCCTAACCTAACAATAGGTAATTGAAAAATCTTCTCACTTCCTCTCATAAGTATACCCTCTAGGATAGGATCCTTTTATAAGAGAACCACTAAAATGAGGATTCTCAAGGATTCAATCTATTCAAAGATATACATTATTGAGTAAAATAACTTACTATGTGTTTAAAACACTAACACCTATGTGTTTAAAACACTAACACATAAGAGAAAAAATATATGTTTTAAAATTTATAATTACACTACTCTCATTCATCCTTCTTGGATTATGTTTTAGTTTGTATTCTTTGATTATGTTGAATGCTTCAAATTTATTATGTTGATATTGATTTTTACTTATGCACAAGTCACTCTCTTCATGTTGTAAATGACCTTCTCCTAGACATGATACTATTTTTGCCCGTGACTCTCCTCCTATTGTATGTTGATATTGATCCACCTCTTGAAGTATCTCCAGTGTTATCCTCACTTGGTCCTTGTTCAACAAACACCACTTGATCCAAGTATAGTAATCCACATGGAAATGGAAGTCTACTTAACCAATTCTCCTCATTAAAATCCTCCTTGTTGGGCATATCTCACAATTTTTGGTAATCTTTGATTTCCATCTTTTTTTGCTTTCATTTCCTTTTGTGTAAAAACATCTTGCAATTTCTCACTCTCAAACTCAACTCTCTTTCTAATTGTGAATGTGACTTCCTTTCTAAATCTCTCCTCTCTCAAGTCTTGAATGTGCTCTCTATCCTTGGCTATACTCTTGATTTTGAATGGGCCTTCCTTCCTTGCTCTCCTTTCTCAAATAAATGAAATCAGCTTTCTTGTCCTTGCTCTCCTTTCTGACTTCCTTCTCTCCCTTCTTGTCCATGCTCAATATTTGACCTTCCTTTCTTGCTCTCCACAATATTCAAAGGAGCTTCTTGTCCTTCCTTGCCTTCCCAAACTCTATCTTCTTTCATTAATTCTTTCCTTGTCACAAAACTTGCCTCTCCTCCTGAATGTGCATCCTATAGTGTAACAATATAGAGTTTAGCGACAAAGTTAATCAAGGTTAACAAAGTAGTGAATAGGTCAATTAGCATAGAATATTCTAGAAGTATCTAGGAAGCTTCTTGGGAAGCTTCCCACTAGCTTAGCTTGCATCCCAAGTAGGTAGTTTCTAGAAGGAAGCTTCTAGAAGCTTCCAACCAACTTAGCTTACACGCCAAGTAGACGGCTTCAAGAAGAAAGCTTCTTGGGAAGCTTCCCAGTTAACTTGGCTTGCACTCCAAGAAAGTGGCTCAAGGAAACTTCTTGAGAAGCTTCTCAACGGCCTTGTATACTCTCTATAAATATAAGAGCCAAAGTTCATGCTAGGCATTTGGAGTTTACCCACATTCAAGTGTCCCAATGTGATCTTCCATTTTCCTATTTCTCTCTTCAATCTTGGATTTTTATATTGGTATCAAAGTAGGAATGAGATGGATGGAACTTATGGATCACCAAATCTTCTTCCTCCAAACCATTGGGATTTTTGTGTCCATGTATTACCCAAGCATCATTTCACACAATTCATCATCTTGTGCTTTGGGTAGGATTTTTTGCATATGATAACCTTGTATGAGGAACCCTTGATATTTTTGGTTGTAACTTATGGAGAATGGTAGACAAGCTGCATCTATGTGTTAATAAATTAGATAAATTGGGAGTAGAGGGATAGAGTAGTAGCCATGGTGGAAATACCAAACGTTATCATTGCTATGCAACAACAAATTGAGCACCTTACTTGATTGTTGGATGAACTGTGAGCCGGCTTGTCTCTCACTCAGGATGAACCTCTAATGGCTATTATGGTAACGCACCGTGGACTAAGAAGGCAAGGAACCCCAACTCCATCATACTCCTCCAAGGCCAACACTCCAAGACTCAAGTCATTGCTCACTAGAGAACTCAATGAGAGAGAGATAGTTGCAAATGAAAGGATGATGAGTACTTGTTCACCCCTTGTTTATATACTTGTGAAATAGTTACGCACCAAAGTTACTAATTACCGGAGTAACTCAAGTTACTGGGCTAAAAGTCAAATAAAGTCAACAAGTAGAAAGGAATATCCATTCACATGGGCATATTCCACTAGCATGTGATCTTATCTTGATCCAACCACTAAGTCAAGGATTCCTTCACATGTGCTATCCTTGGACTATAGAAGAATCCAAAACAAAAAGGCTTGCGGGCCCAATAGTTCTCAACTCTTTTCTCAAAGCCAAACACCTAGGAATAATACCAAGTCAACACACTAGAATCCAAAATAGTGGTGCTCATCTTTTCCACTTCCTCTAAAGTAAGGTCCCCACTATCTAGCTATGACTAACTTTAGCTAATCATGACTAATGTAGAACCATCATTTATCTCTATATAAATAATATCTCTCAAGTATTTGTAATACTAAGCTTAATATCATAATACCACACACATGCACAAATGGGTGTTACTGAACAAGCCCAACAACAACAAGAACACATACAAAGAGCACCAATTTGAGATGGAGAAGATCAAATCCAATTCCCAAAACCTAAGGTGTTTGAAGGCAAGAATCTTTTGGGCACAGTGGAGAATTTTGTGTTTGACTACAAACATTACTTTGAAACTACCAATCTTCAAGATGAATGAAAATATATTCTCTTGGCTTCTAGCCAATTGGATGGTGTGGCAAAACTTTGGTGGCAATTTTGAGTGGAACGAGCTGAATGACATATTGGTGCACCAATCTTGACATGGGCAGAATTCAAGGAGGCAATACTTGGTCAATTTCAAACTAAAAATGCGACCCAAGCCGCACGAGATAAATTGGTGGAGTTGAAGCAGATTGGCTTTGTATGGAGCTACATCATGCAATTGCATATTATCATCATGCAAATTCTAGATATACAAGAAGGTGAAGTTTTGGATTGATTTGTGAGGGGATTGAAATCACGAACTAAATTGGAGGTGACCATGCAAGAACCACAAAATGTGGAAGACACCATGTAATTGGCTGAGCGCTTTAATTCCTTAGTTATGAAAACTTGGTCTTGACCTTGACGTACACAAAGCCTACCAATACACTATGCTCAGGTGGAGGAACCGTCACCAATGGAGATTGATGCTATCCAATGGAGACCACTTGGTACAAAAGATAGAGAAAGATTGCGACAAAATGGTGGTTGTTTTTATTGTCATCAAGTTGGACATCACATTATTGAATGTAATACTCTGAGGTCAAGAGAAAAGAGAAAACACAGACTTCACATTCAATCATCCGATGCTCCAAAGGAGCACCTTCTCTTTATATAGGCAAAGAGGATCTCCTCCAAGGAAGCTCTACCATAGGATTAGGCACATAGATAGGTGACATGTTAGCAAGCTCCACCCTTGGATTACTTACTTGGATGGGTGACATGTTGGTCCTGATCCTATCTGGTTGGTCAACAAGCTTTGATTGGAGGGAATCTTTTTGGGAATCTTCCTATAGGAATCTTAGAATCATGTGGGTGAGGTACCATTGGAAAGCTCTTGATGAGACAAAGGAATGGGAGGGAAGGCCAACCTCTCTTTAGTTGGGGGGGGGGGTTTTAAATTTTTGAGGCCTAATTCATCCGTTTAGGTCTCCAAAATTGCCTTCAAAGATTTCAAGCATATTTTGGTTCCTACTCTACTAGTAGAAGTCCCTTTTTGGTGATACCTTTTTTTGATCTGTTTAGTCTATCATGTGTAACATCTTTCTAGATATTACCAAACCAATTGTCACCTTTAATTCATATGTGTAGCTATTGGTTCTAAGGTTTTCATGTTTATTTCCACTTCTACCCTATTAGTAGAAGTATTCTTTTGGTGATACTTCTATCTGATCTATTTTTTCCATCATGTATAACATCATTCCAGATGTTTCCAGACCAAATTTCACATCAAGATCATATGGTTAGCTCTTGGTATTACACCACTTAGGAATGGGTGACCTCAACAAGTTACTCAGATGGAGTTTGTGGAGCGGAATGATCAAGTAAATGAGAAATCCTAGTAGGAGATTTTGAGCCACCTATTGGGAGCTTGATTAGTTCCAATGGGATTGAAGGCTTGACCTATGCAAGTTTGCTTCACTTGCAAGGTACAATATCTAATTGAGGTTGTAGGATTTTGGTTTATTTTGAAAGTTTAGAGAACTGCATGTCAATGCAAGTAGCAAAGGAATTGGGTATTTTTATCAAGCCAATAATTGGAAGTAGATTGATGATGGCGGATGGTAGAAAGGGTTTTGCATTCTGCACCTTCCATCATGTTACCTTCAAGATTGGGAAGGAGTATTTGGAGTGTATGAGGTTTGTAGTGGCACCTCTACACTATAATATCATTCTAGGACTACCTTGGCTTGAACGTCATAAAGTTCAATTTGATTGGACCTGATGACAAATTCAAGTATAACACCAAGGTAGGAATTTCCAATTAGGTTTTCTGGCACCTCTGAGTAAGATAGCTAAGAATAATCAGTTCCAAGATGGGAAGTTTGTCAAGAAGGTAGCCATAGAGCAAGCTTGAAGGGAAATGAGTCCCAAGATGGGAAGTTTGCCAAGAAAGCAGCCATGAAGCAAGCTTTGAAGAAAGATGAGTCCCTAGATGGGAAATTTGTTAGTGAAGCAGCCATAGAGCAAGCTTTGGAGGAAGATAAGTCTTTTTTTACAGTGTGGATCAAGCTAATTGCACAAGGACAATCTGAGGAAGGCTAAGAGCTTCATCAAGCAATGGTTGATCAGATAGTTCAAGAGTTTGCGGATGTGTTTCTGGATGATCTGCCAAAGGGATTACCTTTCAATCATGGTATGCCCTTCAAGATTGAGTTATTGCCCCTGGCAATAACTCAATGAGGACTTCATATGGCATAGTACCTCTCCTTGGGAAGCACCGGTACTATTTGTTTCAAAGAAGGATAGAGGACTTCATTTCTGCATTGATTACCATAGGCTCAATAAGCAAACAATGAAGAATGCAATATAATACTCCAAGGACAAGAGAATAGAGAAAATACAGATTTCACACTCAAGCATCATATGCTCCAAAGGAGCAACTTTTCTTTATTATATAGACAAAGAGGATCTCCTTCGAGGATGCTCCACCATAAGATTAGGTACATAGATAGGTGACATGTCAGCAAGTTCCACCCTTATATTACTTACTTGGATGGGTGACATGTCGGTCCTGATCCTATCTAGTTGGTCAACAAGCTTTGACCAGAGGGAATCTTCCTATAGGAATCTTAGAATCATGTGGATGAGGTACCATTGGAAAGCTCTTGATGAGACAAAGCAAGGGGGAGGAAAGGCCAACCTTTCCTACTACTTGGGGGTTTTCTACACATTTTTGAGGCCTAATTCATCCGTTGAGGCCTCTAAAATTGCCTTCAAAGATTTTAGGCATATTTCAATTCCTACTCTATTAGTAGAAGTCCCCTTTTGGAGATACCTCTTTCTAATCTATTTAGTCCATCATGTGTAACATCCTTCTAGATGTTATCAAACCAATTGTCACCTTTAAATCATATGTCTAGCTATTGGTTCTAAGGTTTCAAGTTTGTTTAGGTTTCTACCCTATTAGTAGAAGTATTCTTTTGGTGATACTTCTATCTGATCTATTTTGTCCATCATATATAAAATCATTTTGATGTTACCAAACCAAATTTCACATCAAGATCATATAGCTAGCTCTTGGTATTACACTCGGATCAATGACTTGCTTGATCAATTGAGTGGAGCACGATACTTTTCCAAGTTGGATCTTTGTAGCGGCTATTGGCAAATCCCCATTGATAAGAAGGATGTGCAAAGATTGCCTTTTGCATAAGGTATGGGCATTTCCAGTGGAGAGTTCTACCTTTTAGGCTCACTAATGCTCCAACAATCTTCATGGATCAAATGCATTAGGTGTTGGATGGACTATTGGATTGGTACATGGTGGTGTTCTTGGATGATATCTTAATCTATAGCAAGATAGAGGTAGAACAAATGAATCATGTGTGAGAAGTCCTTAAATGACTATGACAATAGCAATTTTAATACAAGAAGTCAAAGTTTGCCTTTTGGCAAAAAGAAGTTACCTTCTTGAATCACAAGATCTCATTGAAGGGGATCAAGATGGAAGAGGAGAAAACCCATGCCATTATTGATTGGCCTACTCCAAAGGATGTTATAAAAGTATGTGCATTTAATGGATTGGCCAATTTTTACTGATGGTTCATCCACTATTATGCTTATGTGGCTGCACCATTGACTGATCTCTTGGGGAAGAACTCGAGCTTCCAGTGGACCACCAAGCACAAAGAAGCACTCCAAAAGTTGAAACATATGGTGTCTTCAAGACCCATTCTTCAACCATATGATTCTCAGCTACCTTGTGTGGTTGATTTTGATGCTTTTAACTTTGCAATTGGAGCCGTGTTGCAACAAGAATTCCAATATGGACTACATCCATTACCTTTGTGTCTTGTGACTAAATACGGATGAAAGAATTACTTTGCTCAAGATCAAGAACAACTTACAATGGTATATGCCACCAAGGTATGGAGGCATTATCTCTTGGGGAAACAAGTGATCATGTGAACTGATCATGCAAATTGATCACAAACCATTATTGTAGACCTTACACTTGGAACACATGAAGAGTTGACATCATTGATGGGAAAAGCAACTCCAATTGTTTGATATCAAACTTGAGTACAAACTAGATCGGTTCCATGTCATCCCTAATGCTCTATCAAGACGACCTGATTTGAACTCTCTTCCTTTCATCACGGTGGCAATTACAATGGTATCAATTGACTCCAAGGTCCAAGACAAGTTTTGGTCAACTCTACAACAAGATCCCTTCTTCCAAATGGTACATGGTTGTAACATTATGGAGTTTAGCGATGAAGTTAGTCGGGCTTACGAAGTAGTACATAAGACAAATTAGCCTAGAATATTCTAGAAGTATCTAGGAAGCTTCTTGGGAAGCTTCCCGGCTAGCTTCGCTTGCACCTCAAGTAAGTAGCTTTTAGAAGGAAGCTTCTAGAAGCTTCCCACTAGTTTAGCTTGCATGCCAAGTAGGCGACTTCTAGAAGGAAGCTTCTTGAGAAGCTTTCTAGTTAACTTGGCTTGCACTCTAAGAAAGCGGCTTGAGTAAGCTTCTTGAGAAGCTTCTCAAAGGCCTTGTATGCTACCTATAAATACCAAAGCCAAAGCTCATGCTAGGCATTTGGATTTTTCCCTCATTCAAGTGTCCCAATGTGAGTTTCCATTCTCCTATTTCTCTCCTCGGATTCGGTCTTTTACATTGGTATCGGTAGAGTAGGAATGGGATGGATGGAATTTATGGACCACCAAATCCACTTCAACCAAACCATTGGGATTTTTGCATCCAAGTACTACCCAAGCATCGTTTCACACAGTTCATCACCTTGCACTTTAGACAAGATTTTTTGCATATGATCACCATATCTGAGGAACCCTTGGTGCTTCCGGTTGTAATTTATGGAGAACGGTGGACGTGTTATTTCTATGTGTTAATAAATTAGATAGATTGGGAATGGTGTGATAGAGTAGCAACCATGGCGGCAATACTCGATGTTATCCTTGCTATGCAGCAACGAATCGAGCACCTTACTCGATTGTTGGATGAACAAGATCTTTGGCAACAAGAGCAGGTGGAGAGAGTACCAATTTGAGAAGGAGAAGGTCAGATCAGATTCCCTAAACCCAAGGTATTTGAAGGCAAGAATCTTTTGGGTGTAGTGGAGAATTTTGTGTTTGATTGTGAACTTTATTTTGAAGCTACCCATCTACAAGATGAACAAAAATAGATTCTCTTGGCTTCTAGCCAATTAGATGGAGTAGCAAAGCTATGGTGGAGATTCCAAGTAGAGTGAGCGGAACGACAAATTGTTGCACCAATCTTGACGTGGGCAGAATTCAAGAGCGCAATAATTAGTCGGTTCTAAGCTATAAATGCCACTCGGGCTACACGGGATAAGTTGGTAGAGTTGAAACAAATTGGCTCTGTAAGAAGTTACATCACGTAGTTCCAAAACACCATCATGCAAATTCCAGATATATTGGAAGGTGAAGCTCTGGATCAATTTGTGAGGGGCTTGAAGGCAAGAACCAAATTAGAAGTAACCATGCAAGAGCCACAGCACTTGGAGGAAGCCAGCGGTTGGCCAAACGTTTTGATTCCTTGGTGGCAACAACTTGGTCTTGACCTCGACCTCCATAGAGCCTACCAATACACTACGCCCACAAGTGGAGGAACCAGCACCAATGGAGATTGATGCTATTCAACAAAGATCACTTGGCATGGCAGATAGAGAGAAATTGTGACAAAATGGTGGTTGTTTCTATTATCACCAATTGGGGCATTACATTGTTGAATGTCCACTCAAGAATGGATGACCTCGACAAGTTGCCCAAGTGGAGGTTGTGGAGCAGAATGATCAGGGGAATGAGGAATCCCAATAGGAGATTTTGAGCCGCCTATTGGGAGCTTGATTAGTTCCAATGGGATTGAAGGCTCAACCTATGCAAGTTTGCTTCACTTGCAAGGTACGATATCTAATCGGGGTTGTAGGATTTTGGTTGATTCTAGAAGTTCAGAGAATTGCATGTCTATGCAAGTAGCAAAGGAATTGGGTATAACTATCAAGCCAGTGTTTGGAAGTAGTTTGATGATGATGGATGGTAGAAAGGGTTCTGCATTCCGCACTTCACATCCTATTACCTTCAAGATTGGGAAGGAGTATTTGGAGTGTATGAGGTTTGTAGTAGCACCTCCACACTATGATACCATTCTGGGTCTACCTTGGCTTGAACGTCATAAGGTTTAATTTGATTGGACCCGACAACAAATTCAAGTACGACACCAAGACAGGAATTTCCGATTAGGTTGTTTGGCACCTTTGAGTAAGACACCTAAGAATAGTCAGTCCTAAGATGGGAAGTTTGTTGAGAAGGTAGCTATAGAGCAAATTTGGAAGGGAGATGAATCCCAAGATGGGAAGTTTGCCAAGAAGGCAACCATAGAGCAAGCTTGGAAGAGAGATGAGTCCTTGGAAGGGAAGTTTGTTAATGAAGCAGCCATAGAGCAAGCTTTGGAGGAAGATAAGTTTGTATTTGCAGTGTGGATCAAGTTGATTGCACAAGAACAATTTGTGGAGGACCAAGAGCCTCATCAAGCAATGGTTGATCAGATAGTTAAGGAGTTTGCGGACATGTTTCTGGATGATCTGCCAAAGGGATTACCTTATGATCAAGGTATGCCCTTCAAGATTGAGTTATTGCCAAGGAGTACTCCAGTGAGTAGACCGATCTATCGGCTCTCACCAAAGGAGTTGGAGGAGTTGCAAACAACACTTACAAAGTTGTTGGAGAAGGACTTCATACGACATAGTACCTCTCCTTGGGGAGCACCGATACTATTTGTTCCAAAGAAGGATGGAGGACTTTGTTTCTGTATTGATTATCATGGGCTAATAAGCAAACCGTGAAGAATGCATATCCCTTGCCTCGGATCAATGACTTGCTTGATCAACTAAGTGGAGCACGCTACTTTTCCAAGTTGGATCTTTGTAGCAGCTATTGGCAAATTTCTATTGATAGAGAGGATGTGCAAAAGACTGCTTTTCGCACAAGGTATAGGCATTTTGAGTGGAGAGTTCTACCTTTTGGACTCATTAATGCTCCAGCCGTCTTCATGGATCAGATGCATCAGGTGTTGGATGGACTATTGGATCAGTCCGTGGTGGTGTTCTTGGATGATATCTTAATCTATAGCAAGACAGAGGCAGAACACGTGAATCATGTGCAAGAAGTCCTAAGACGACTACGACAGTGTAAATTTTATTGCAAGAAGTTAAAGTGTGCTTTTTGGCAGAAGAAGGTTACCTTCTTGGGTCATAAGATCTCATCAGAGGGGATCAAAATGGAAGAAGAGAAGATCAAGGCCATTACTGATTGGCCTACCCCGAAGGATGCTACAGAAGTATGAACATTCAATGGATTGGCCAATTTTTACCGACGGTTCATCCACTATTATGCTCATGTGGTTGCACCATTGATTGACCTCTTGGGAAAGAACTCGAGCTTCCAGTGGACCACCAAGCATGAAGAAGCATTCCAAAAGTTAAAGCATATGGTGTCTTCAAGATCCATTCTTCAACCATATGATCCTCAACTACCTTGTGTGGTTGATTTTGATGCTTCTAACTTTGCAATTGGAACTGTGTTGCAATAGGAATTTCCATATGGACTACACCCTATTGCCTTTGTGTCTCACCGACTAAATACAGCTGAAAGAAATTACTTTGCTCAAGATTGTGAACAACTTGCAATGGTATATGCCACCAAGGTATGGAGGCATTATCTCTTGGGGAAACAAGTGATCATGCAAACTGATCACAAGTCATTGTTGCAGACCTTACACTTGGAACACATGAAGAGTAGACATCATCGATGGGAGGAACAACTCCAACTGTATGACATCAAACTTGAGTACAAACCAGGTTGGTTCCATGTCATCCCTGATGCTTTATCACAATGACCTGATTTGAAGTCTCTTCCTTTCATCACAACAACAATTTCAACAGTATTAGTTGACTCCAAGGTCCAAAACGAGTTTCAATCAGCTCTACACCAAGATCCCTTCTTCTAAATGGTACATGGTTGCCTTATGGTATGCAATAAAGAGTACAACACCTTCTCCATCAAGGAGTTCCTTTTATTCCATGAGGACTGGATCTATGTTCCAGCTAAAGGTGATCTTTGACTTGTGCATCTTCAAGAAGCCCATGATTTACCCATCGCTGGTCACATGGGTGTGGACAAGACCTTGGGTACCCTCCAACATCAATGGTGGTGGCCCAACATGACACAAGATGTTCAAGAATTTGTCTGATTGTGTAAGAGTTGCCAACGTAACAAGGCCAGCAACCAGAAGCCGAGTGGACTCCTTCAACCACTCACCGTTCCATCCACTTGCTGGGAGCATGTGAGCTTGGATCTCATCACATCCTTGCCAAAGACAAAACAAGGACACACTGAATTGTGGTGTTTGTGGATAAGCTTAGTAAGCAAATCCACTTGGCACCAACCTGTGATACCGTGGATGCTCCAACCTTAGCGCAAATCTACTTTGACAATGTCTTCAAGCATCATGGGACGCCACGTGTACTCATCTCCAACCGTGATCTTCAATTTACCAAGAAGTTTTGGCAAGCACTCTTCCAGATACTCGGCACCAAGCTTGCTTTGTCCACGGCCTATCATCCTCAAACTGATGGACAAACCAAACGTGCAAATCATACATTGGAGGATATGTTGCATGCCTTTGTCAATGTCTACCATACCAATTGGGATAAATGTCTTGCAGTTGCAAAATTTGCCTACAACAATTCCAAATAAGCAAGCACTAGATTTTCTCCTTTTTTTCTCAATTTTAGCCAAGCTCTACTTGTTCCAAATTCTCTTCTTGCTCTCCCTCCATCTTAGGTTCCTCATACTTCCACATTCTTAACCACTATATCCCAATCTCTCCAACAAGCCAAGTCTCACCTCCTTGTTGCTCAGAATCACCAAAAAAAATATGCGGACCACCATCGTTGTGATCTCATCTTTGAAGTCGGTGATAAAGTCATGCTATCCTCTAGTAACCTCCCTATCCCACTTGATACCCAAGTTTGTAAACTTGCCCCTAATTAGATATGACCTTTTGATGTCATCCAAATTGTTTCTCATGTTGCTTATTGACTTGCCTTGCCTTGTCATATACGCATCCATCCTGTCTTTCATGTTTCCAAGTTGAAACCCTTTGTTCCTAACCCCTCTTCTTTTTCCTCTTGAGTCCAACTCCTCCTCCCCCTATCCCTATCAATGATCATGAGGAGTATGAAGTTGATTGCATCCTTGCGCGTCGCCACATCCAACGAGGACGCCAATAACATACGGAGTACAAGGTCCTTTGGAAAGGGTATCCCCTTCATGACGCCACATGGGAACCTCTTTCTCACCTCCAGAATGCACAAATGGCCATCCATGACTTTGAAGCTTCACCGGCAACAAGGACGTCATCAACTAGCGGTGGGAGAATATGTAACAATATGGAGTTTAACGACAAAGTTAGTCGGGCTTATGAAGTAGCACATAAGACAAATTAGCCTAGAATATTCTAGAAGTATCTAGGAAGCTTCTTGGGAAACTTCTCGGCTAGCTTAGCTTGTACCTCAAGTAAGTAGCTTCTAGAAGGAAGCTTCTAGAAGCTTCCAACTAGCTTAGCTTGCATGCCAAGTAGGCGGTTTCTAGAAGGAAGCTTCTTGAGAAGCTTTCTAGTTAACTTGGCTTGCACTCTAAGAAAGCGGCTTGAAGAAGCTTCTTGAGAAGCTCCTCAAGGCCTTGTATGCTACCTATAAATACCAAAGCCAAACTCATGCTAGGCATTCCGAGTTTTCCCTCATTCAAGTGTCCCAATGTGAGTTTCCATTCTCCTATTTCTCTCCTCAGGTTTGGTCTTTTACAATGGTCATCTTACAACATGTGACAAGGAGTACAACACTTTCTCCTTCAAGGAAGGCCTTTTATTCCATGAGGACCGGATCTATGTTCTAGCCAAAAGTGATCTCTGGCTTGTGTGCCTTCAAGAATCCCATGATTTACCAATAGATGGTCACATGGGTGTGGGCAAGACCTTGGGTACCCTCCAATGCCAATGGTGGTGGCCCAACATGGCACAAGATGCTCAAGAGTTTGTCCAATTGTGTGAGAGTTGCCAATGCAACAAGACTAGTAACCAAAAACCAAGTGGACTCCTTCAACCACTCCCCATTCAATCTACTCGTTGGAAACATGTGAGCTTAGATCTCATCACCTCCTTGCCCAAGACAAAGCAAGGTCACACAACAATTGTGGTGTTTGTAGATAAGCTTAGTAAGCAAATCCATTTGGCACCAATGGTTGATACTCTAGATGCTCCAACCTTGGCGCAAATCTACTTCAACAATGTATTTAAACATCATGGGATGTAGTGTGTGGTCATCTCCGACCGTGATCCTCAATTCACTGGAAAGTTTTGGCAAGAACTCTTCTAGATACTCGGCACCAAGCTTGCTTTGTCCATGGCCTATCATCCTCAAACTAATGGACAAACTGAACATGCAAATTGCACCTTGGAAGATATGTTTTGTGCCTTTATCAACATTCACCATACCAATTGGGATGAATGTCTTGTAGCTACGGAGTTTTTATACAACAATTCTAAACAGACAAGCATTGGATTCTCTCCTTTATTTCTCAATTTTGGCCAAGACCCACTTGTTCCAAGTTCCCTTCTTGCTCCTCTTCTGTCTCATGTCCCTCATACTTCCACCTTCTTGACCACCATCTCACAATCCCTCCAACAAGCCAAATCTCATCACCTTCTTGCTCAAAATCGGCAGAAACAATATGCAGATCACCATCATCGTGATCTCAGCTTTCAAGTTGGTGATAAGGTCATGCTCTCATCCAATAACCTCCCCCTCCCACTTGATACCCAAGTTTGTAAACTTTCCCCTAGTTAGATAAGATCCTTTGATGTCACTCAAATTGTCTCTCCTGTTGCTTATCAACATGCCTTGCCTTGCCATATGCGCATTCATCATGTTTTTCATGTTTCTAAGTTGAAACCCTTTGTTCCTAACCCATCTTCTTTTTCCTCTTGCGTCCAACCTCCTCCTCCTCATGTCCTATCAATGATCATGAAGAGTATGAAGTTGATCGTATACTTGCATGTGGTCACATCCAACATGGCCGCCAACAACATATAGAGTAGAAGGTGCTTTGGAAGGGCTATCCTCTTCATGATGCCACATGGGAACCTCTTTCTCATCTCCAAAATGCACAACTAGCCATTCAAGAGTTCAAAGCTTCACTAGCAATGAGGATGTTACCAACTAGTGGTTGGGGAATATGTAACAATATGTAGTTTAGCGATGAAGTTAATCAAGGTTAACAAGGTAGTGAATATGCCAAATTAGCCTATAATATTCTAGAAATATCTGGGAAGCTTCTTGGGAAGCTTCTCACTAGCTTAGCTTGCATCCCAAGTAGGTAATTTCTAGAAGGAAGCTTCTAGAAGCTTCCAACCAGCTTACCTTACACGCCAAGTAGACGACTTCAAGAAAGAAGCTTATTGAGAAGCTTCCCAATTAACTTGGTTTGCACTCCAAGAAAGCAGCTCAAGGAAGCTTCTTGAGAAGTTTCTCAAGGGCCTTGTATGCTCCCTATAAATACAAGAGCTAAAGTTCATGTTAGGCATCAAAGTTTACCTACATTCAAGTGTCCCATTGTGATCTTCCATTTTCCTATTTCTCTCCGTGGTCTTGGACTTTTACATATAGCCTTTCTTGATATTCATAAGCTTTCCTATTCTCTCCTCTTTACCACAAATTCACTCCTCCCAAACTTATCCTTCCCTCTTCCTCTCTTCTTGATCCTCCCTCATTCATAAAAACACAATCCTCCTTAGTTTATAAGAATACGTGAGATACATTTAGATTCACAAGGATGGACATATATAATCCATGGAAGCACAATTAAAAATTCCACTAAATTGATATCCAAATGCAGATTTTTATAAAATCTTGAATTTGGAAGCAACACTTCAACAACTATTTAGGGAATTGAAACCCTCTCATCCACTCATTTAACCAACATTACAATTAAGTAACAATTAACCCCACAAATGACATAAATTGATGAAAAAGAATTATTTATGATGTTTATGCAAGATTCAACCATTCTCTATTTTTGCAATGGAATGCAATACAAAAAGATTTATTTGGGATTCAAAAATGTTCTCTTTCTATGATGGAATGCAACACATATCTGTATAACAATTGATATAGTTTCTTCTTTAGGTAGGATTCTTGGAGGATCTTCTAATGCATCTTGATTTCCATCTAACTCATTTACTATCTTGTTTCTATCCTCCTCAAACCCACATGTCTAAAAAATGAATCAAAAACCTGTGCATAATAATGTAGACATTGATCCACTTCAACAAGAACCTCTTTCTATTCTTGGTTTTGAATTGTACACTTAGTTCCAACAAAGAATGAGATCTTGCCTTCAATATGCCTATACAATGCCAATTCATTACAAGATCCTTTTTGTGAATTCTACTTTTTGCTCTGATCGGGGCTATTTGAACAAAGACACCAAGTGACTCATATAGGAACAGACCCAAGCCTCCCAACAAATACTATGCATGTTTAAGAAATAATGCTCACATCTTTGCTTGATAGCACTTCTTCATGCAAGTCATATCATAACAAGGATATGTCATCCCTATAAATAATGGAACTTAAGGCAACCCTAAATTACAATCTCACCCTAAATTGCACAATCACACACAACAAGCATAGGCCTCAAGCACAAATAAAACAACCTGCATTAAAAGTTTTAGTGCTTTACCGCCTGTAGATTGAGTAATCCTTACCATATAATTACATACAATTTTCTCTTTGATTGAATAAGAGCCCCTCTTACTTAAATATATCTCTCCATCCA
Source organism: Lunularia cruciata (assembly GCA_948567375.1). NCBI lineage: Eukaryota > Viridiplantae > Streptophyta > Marchantiopsida > Lunulariales > Lunulariaceae > Lunularia > Lunularia cruciata. The sequence continues at coordinate 60,100,297 of OX419758.1, forward strand.
CCTTTAGTCTTTGCACTAATGGGAATAATGTACCATCCACCAGTCCTACACATATGGGAAAACCCTTTGAGGCAAAAATATTCAAAATTCTAGATATCTCCTCCCAGTGTGGCCATACCACTTCCTTCCCAAGAATAGACACAATGGTCGTAACTACTCTTTTTGATAGTTGAACCGGAAGCTAATACCCCATAGACATGCATGATCCATTTCCATTATGCCCAAACTTGTCAAGGGTTATGGCAAATTGTAATCACAAGGGCGTTTGAATCCTTGGGGAGTTAGTTTTAGACACCGGATGCTCTCTAATCAACTCTAGCAAAGAATGAAAAGATGGCAAGTCCATCCGAATTAATTGTTTAAATGCAAGAGGTTCAAGGCCTCTAAAGAATGAAAAGATGGCAAGTCCATCCGAATTAATTGTTTAAATGGAAGAGGGTCAAGGCCTCTAAAACGCTATGCACAATTTCAGTTTTACAAAGCAATAAACTCCTTGTTACCAAATATTGTTGGGAGTGTAAAAAATCCCACCATCTCATAATTATCTCATTTTCATCCATGACCAATTCATAGTCATTGCACCCGGCTGTTCAACCCCATTTCTCCCAATACCAATCCAAGATTTTCTTTTCACATTTGCCTTCCATCTCTAAAATCCTTTTCTCCACACATTTCTTTATTTTCTCGTGAAGGAAATAGTGGGTGTGCATGGCACCACGGCATCGATGCTCCTTAGTCATTAAGAAATGGCAAAGAATTGTCAATTTTTTCAAAAAAATCAAACTTAAATCTCACTCTCATTGAAGACTCAGTAAATCTCCTTGATGACTCTCTCGATGCGGACGTAGGAATTTGAAATCCTTAGCTCAACCCAATTCTTCCCGTGCATGACCCCGTGTACTTCTTTTGTATGCATTACAAGTGTATTTCAAATTCAAATTAGAGCTTTGAATCCCCATTACAATTTACGGGTTCCATTAACTCATAAGGGAACCCGTGAAAGCCATGGGTCACAAAACTCGTAACCCGGACAAGTTTAGAGTACCCCCGCCCCTTGGGCCGTAACCAGTTCTTTTCGGGGATATTTAAATGCACAATTTAAAGCGCCGCATTACATCGAAGAACGTATGGACTAAAGTAGTGTGGAAACTTATGTATAGTAAGTCTTGAGAATGAGATGGATCTTCTAAGAAAAGATCATATAAGTCTTTTCGTTATGAGTAAAATAGCTCTGGATTACGTTCCGCCGATCTTCTCTTGGCTCGACGGTAAGCACACCGTGATAAAGCCGCATCGTCTCCCAGATTCAGCAAACTATTCACCGGTAGTTTCAGACGAGGTTCGATTAGCTAATAAGGTAAGAATCCACCTCAGTTTAGAGAGACATGAGATCTCGTAGTACCATAACCTTCCATCTTTGAAGTTGTCTATCGGAAAATTTTGCACAGGCACACGGTTGAGTCTTCCATAAAGGCGGCTGCCATCAAAGAGTCCCTGCTACCAACATCACAGCCGAAGAAGTGGCCAAACTAAGGCCAGCCATGCGGTACTTTGCTTCATGACGAATGATGCAGTCATGCTATCTGTATGAAACTTCCTATGATTATTCAGAAGAAAGGCGACCGCGTAGGAAAAACGAAGGATGGGAAGACCCCATCTAAAGCCCGTACAAGGGAGAGAAAAAAAAGTAACATGGGATTGTCCTAATAGAGTCTATATGAGAAATCTGCCTTACCATACCTAAGATATATGAGAAATCTGCCTTACCATACCTAAGATATCCGAACTATACAAGTCATACAATCTACACACCTATGATTATTTACACCTGGAACAAGTTCTAGTAACCAATGATTCAAACTTGACTCTTGTGGTTTTACATTTTAGACAGGTGATGGTGTGAGGGCGGTTGTCGGAGACTCTAAGTTTAGAGTACCTTCCAACCTAGTTTGGGTATGGGTCAAAAAGATAAAAAGATACTGAAAAATGTAGCCAAAGGTGGATCTATCTATAGTGATAAAAGCCGGGATGGATGCATTTTCTGGTATTCAGGTGTGGACTGAGCTACAGGCTATGTGTTATTTGCTTGATCTTTGCTTGAGGCATTTGCAACTATTATGTTAGCTTATATACACTCGCTTACGCTGCCTTTATCAGCTACCCCTATCCCCAAGGCTTCAAACCCAGTCTTTTAATCAAGGTATGCTTGAGTAGGGTCCGGCAGCACCCGTTGCTCTCCTTTCGGTAGCCCGTTGAGTTTACCTTGTTGACATGTTTACTCTCGCTACGTCGTGGATAAATTGCTATACGCTCTGCTCATGGCTCGCATTTCAGGTCAGAGTTGTTTTTCATGAATTTGTTATCCAATCAAACAATTGAATTGCATAATCAAGAACCACCGGGTGTATAGCTCAGTTGGTAGAGCAAGAGGCTTTTAACTTCATAGTCGCAGGTTGACGCTCGGTCATACTATGTTTCTGTCTGAAAAGGTTGCAGTTTTGAAGACGTTCTTTTCTACGGTCTAGCTGCGCGGAGGATAAACTGAACGTCCCTTCTCGGCCCTTTTCTTCTTGCCTCGCCAGGTGATAAGAGACAAAGTTCTTACCTCAATACTACAAGATAAACTGTACCCTACAGAGATACTCAAATATTCTTTAGATCCACTTGGTTTAGGTTAAAATTCGGCCTTGAAATCCTTGGGCAAAATATGACTCAGTGTAGAGTCCCAAGTCCGACTATCTAGGATGAATTTGAGGTGTTTATTGAAGGTGGACTTCATTCAACTGCCAGCAATTAATTGAATGTGGTTTCTTTGCCTATGCACAAATTGATTGTGCTTTATACTCTAGATCGGTCAAGTTCAAAGTCCATCAACTTGAACGGACGTGTTTGAGAACATTCTGGTACTGAAACTAAAACCATCTAGAAGACAAAAATCCTATCGTGAGAGACGATCTAGATAAAATAGTTTCACAACATTTCACAGGGAGAGAAGAATGTCCACCAAGAACAAAGATGAGAACCATGATCTACAGACTAAAACCACAGTACTTTAGATTTGACATGAGAACCCGCTGTCATTACCGAGTTGCACATTTGTACATAAGTTTACATATCAGTATCGAGAATGCTAGGAATCGCAGCTTTGTTTCACGTCATTTTATTTGAATTTCAGTAAGAATCAGTGCAACTACCAACCAACAAGCGCAGTAGTACCAGAAGCACCATGACAGGAATTACAACAAGGACAGTAAGTTGAAGGTCCAGAGACGACTAAGATAAAGTGGTATGTCAGAGTTTGCAAAATGGGATGCAATGACATAAGGAAGTGCGTTCCACCGCTCGGGTTTATCAGATGTTACAGAAACCCATGCAAACGTAGAGCAACGGTTGGAGTCTATTTTGCCCAGCTTTGCTAGACGGTTTAAACAAGAAGGACAAGAAGCTGAATGCTCCGGAACCTGAGGCGTCGAACAAGCCACGAATCACAGTGAAGGTCGTCTTCAAGTAAGTCGGACACCTTATGCAGATGACGCCCAAACTAATACGTGATAATAACCACAACCATATAATGACCTTAAATTATCTTGAACGTTTCCTTGTACTAAGAAGTCACAAAACAGGCAACGCACAACAATGGGATCAAGCAGTCAGTCTATTACTTTACTTGTATGTTTGCAAGGGCGAGATTCAGTTACAGCAACAGGGTCCAGAGTTCTAAGTGGGCAAAACTTCGTTTTTCACCTCACTCAACAAGTCTGCAATAATCTAATATGATCTTACCACTACGAGCACGTCCAATTGGACGACCTTCGCAAAAGATGCAGAGAGCAGGGTCAATGTGCAACTCTGTAAAGACTTCAGTTCACAATATATATGGGCAAAAAAAAATAGATGGCACATTGACACCTTAGCTCCTGATTATCTTGTTATCGTGGTCGCTGGACAGATGAGAAATGGATTACGTGCGAACTGAAGAGCTACACTCTACATGACCTCTTTGGACTCTTTCCTTACAGGAAAATAAATACCCTCCGCAGCAACCCATAGATTATCCGAATTCTTCTTCAGGACGCCGCAGACCTGTCCAATATTCGAGTGAGAAAATGTGAGGAGTCCGCATCAGCTTCGTAGGACCCTTTCTCTTCATCTCACTGTCAGGCTCAACTTAAGTCTATTCACCTCGAACATATTCTCGGTCTGTACATTGTAGACATATTTGATCCTATCGAGACCATCCCCATGCAGCAACACGCACGCATATGCATATTGCTCCTCCACCGACTCTGCTCTTGTTTCCTGGCTGGACATGCTGTAGACTTTGACTCGAGAACAATCACTACGGCTAGAACAGAACCTTGTCTCTAAAGGAGCTCCGTGAGACTTGATGCGCACAACGCTACGTCAGATCCTAAATTGGACTGAACATGTTGGTCACACAAAAGCCTACCCTGCCCTAAGAGTAGGATTAATATCAACATTGTGAAGCTAATATTTCTTACCTCTTGTTGGCCGGCAACTATCCTGCTATACTTCTTGTCATGGCTGTGCAGATAAGCTCCAGTATCAACATGAAGAAGACGGACCCTCTGGTCCCTGACCCAAACTTTTCCTTTGCCCTCTACTACCAACCTGCGAAGCAACAATATAGACGTCAAGAACATACGATAGCCGAACAAAAACTCTCCAAACACGGATAATTTACAACAAGGCCCACTAAGACAAGCTTCGAAGATCAAATTGTGTTGATGCTCACTTCCAGTAATCTCCGGTGTCAGACTGGTCGTTGTCTCCGAAAGCGCTAACCTGGACACTCGAAAGAACACACTTCTTATTTTTCCGACTAAACGATTGAGTTCCTCCCATTAACGTATCGCAGCATTGCCTACTAACTCGGAAAGGAAAGAGGGCAACTAAATTACTTTATATACACTGGAGTGCAAATAACGGGAATGGAATGACAGAAACGAGGAGACCACATCAAAGAGTCCCTGCTACCAACGTCACAGCCAAAGAAGTGGCCAAACTAAGGCCAGAAATGCGGTAGTTTGCTTCACGACGAATGATGCAGTCATGCTATCTGTATGAAACTTCCTATCATTATAATCCTTTCTCTGACTGTAATATTATACGACCAAAACTAGCCCTGAGATCAGTAAATTGTGGATATTATGAGTTTAAAACAAAGATACTAACATTTCCATAGCAATTCTAACAGGTGCTAACGACTCAATTGCTAGTTAACACGTTGTAATCAAAGCAATGAACTTAAACCGAGAGATGTCACGAAGTCCCTCTACTTGGCTATAAAGGACCCCATTGCACCTCGTAATTATTGGTGATTGGGGATTGGTGGAGATGACTGTGTAGCCACTTTCTCGTGCGTGTATGAAACAATCTAATCGTTGCTCCGTTAAGTACAAGATCGCCTTGTCGAAAATTCGAACCAGCAATCGGTTTCACGACCTGTTCAAGCAACGCACCAGGACTAACTTCTGAGTTTGTTCTTCTAGAATGCAACTAGTTCAAGTACCTTCAACCCCAATTCCAACCCAGAATTTAGTTGGAGCATGCAGTTAGCAGACTTCGTCCTGAACAATGTAAGCAAACGTAGAGCTCCGAAGAAATACCAGAACCATACTGGCACCCGAAATAAGATCTTACCAGTATAGCCCTGAGGTGTCTTGAAACCGTCTTACTCCAGCAACCACTGAAACAAAACCTGTACATATGAATATGGAAGTACGAACTGTACTTACCCAGTAGCTATTGGCGTCCTCACCGCCTGGAAAGCCAGTCACCGACTGTTGACCGCTTCCAGTTCCATAGGGTACCTCGTGGGAGTGCAATCTAAACTTCGTCCGGTCATGCTGGAGCTTTATCACACTACCGTATGTGACCTGCAGAAAACATCACAATACTCACCCTACTGATGATCCACTCGATGTATAGAAACCGACTACAACTTCCACAGGAGAGGCAAGTTTTGAGCAGAAGATGGCACATTTAACAAATTTGAAGAGAACACGATGAGAAATGCGACACTATGGCACAACCTACGCGGGCCATCCTCTGACCTTGACCTCCTAAGGTCAACATCTCAACAAAGACCCCGACCAAAAGGCATCATTGGTGATCATATCTCGCAAGACTGTGTTCACTGCCTAGCAGACAGTCTGTGTTCTAGACAGTGTGCGTGGTGCAGAAATAAATACCTCTCGGCCATCACCGGAGGTAGCCCAAACTGTTCGCGGACTACTGGTCTCGAACGGACTCAAAAATCCGAGCATAACCATCACTCCAAAAACTAGAAATCCCATGCCTGCCAAAAACCCTAAACCGGACAATGTCCAAATTGACAACTCCTTGTTGGTATATCTATGCCGCTCCTTGTGTAAGTGAACCCTTCTCAAGTGCTCGTTTCTAAGTCTAACCAATTCCCGCTCCTGCTCCAACCGCTCTCTCTCGCTCGAAGAATTGCCGGTCACCAATCTTGATCGGTGGGTCAAAGACTGCGACGATGGCACCCCGCTTCCAGATCCAGGTCCCGTAGGACCTGTCGTTCGAGGTTTCTCGGAGGCCAGATCTGCGTTTCTGCCGCAGATTTTCAAGTCGAGCCACTCGGAGAGCGCATTCTTTCAGTCAGCAGCACATTCTCAAGCCAAAAGCTCCTCCCTTCACTCGACAATCCACCAGTCCTCCTCGTGCACTAATCGGTCACTCCTCAAGCTCCTCCTTCTCTCCTCTCCTTGCTCTTGATTTTCCTCCGTTGCGCTTTCACAGTGACTTTTCTCTTCCCTACACTCTCTAAACCGTACTTACCCCTTTAAAACCATCCATATTCGACAGAATATCGTCCAATCATCAGCTGATTACGCTAATCCTCCTACTTAACCGTAAGTAAGCGGAACCCGTAGGCGGCATCGGACTACAGCAATATTTCGTTTTATCACGTAATAAAGAGAGTTTCCAGACGGCTTGAACCAGTCGAAAATTGACACGTGGTGAAATATGTAAATAAGTCCTCCCGGAGGCAAGCAATAAATTGGAAACCAAAAGAGTCATGCGGCATTACGATGTCAGTTATCGTACAGCCAAAGTTCGTTAGGCTATTCGTTCGTGATTGACGACCAGGCCTTCGTGGTTAGAATACCATTACTTTTCGTGCCGGCTAAACAGTTTTGCTAATGTCCGGATTAGTGACTAAACAGCTTAAGAAAGGTTCCGGAGGTTCTTCCAAACATACATGGATGAAATGTTCAGGTCTACTTCTTCCAGGCACCATAAAAGTCGTGGTTTGAACAGGAGAGGGAAATGGCAAGTCATAATTGCTACATGTCGGCAGTTCAGCCCTTCAACTCCATGTGTTCCTGCTTTGAAGGCAGAGTATGTCAAGGCAGACCTTCTCTAGTGCTGAGGAACTCTATTTGCATGTTGTTTGAATGGAAGGGATGCCTGAATGTTGAGGCATCCTTATCTGAAGATTGAAGATGCGCATGGATTCCGATATGGTCTTGTGGATGTAGTGTCTAGTTACGTTACCACCTCCAGTATGCGCTGCACTAGCGCCAAATCAATGGCCTAAACCTTCACTACGAACTTCATACGCGGGGTTCCAAAGAAATGTCGCTCATAATCAAAGTTGGAATGATTTGACTGCTATAGACTTAGTTTTCAGGTTTATTGGCAACTGACTGTTTGCGAGTTTCCTCTGGAGGTGATGAGTTCCTCTTTGCCCTTTGACGTTCTTGCTGTATACTGCGACAATGGAAACAGAGCTGAGAACTTTGAGTAAAGATTGAGATTCAGAGAGTAAAATGAGAAGCATTTATCAGAGGCTTGAGTTTCGCGTTGGGGTCTGAGTGTCAGTATCTGCACTAAATTGATCATCCTCATTAGAGTCGTTGGACTTTACATATATGTGACGCTGAATGGTACTACCGTATCGTGATTGACGCACGGTGGAACGATGCCCAATCAGGTTAGCACAAGCCTTGTAAAGGACTATCTTTATCAAGATTTTCCCAGTTGCAGCCTAACTTTTTGTATTTTCCTGAGAGGTTGAAAGATAGTTTTGTACATCCTCTCTCAAAGTTTCACGAGAATGTGAAAGGTCTGCTTTTGCGTAAACCACTCTGGTTGGGTGGGTGTTAAACTGTTAACGTGATTCAGAAAATTTACAAAATCATGAGAACCAGTTTGTCATCAGAATCCTGACCTGGCGCCAAAGTTTATAAGCTTTGGTCATTTGTAGCTCCGGGTTGTGTCGGGCATGCACCTGTTGAAGAGAAGAGAAATTGTGCAGCTTGTTCTAAACTCATAACAGAGTGTGGAAGAAGGTCCTGTCACTTGCTAGATATTTAATCATTCATCTCTAACTTTACACGGCGGCAGTTTCAGGTATACACTGCTTGACAAACCAGCAAAGATCCTCAAGTTTCACTACTAAGATGAAATAGATCCAGAACTTTCTCTCTTCTGGAGTACCTACGCGTATTCAGTCCAATTTCATATGCGAACAACTGCTGTTGCCCAAAACGTTTCCAACAACTTGACTTGTGTTCAGTCTGGATCCTTATAACCAACTCTCAGAAACTGATTGGCCTTGAAGAGATGCAATTCTTAGAAGGACGAGCTCAAACTTCTCATTTTATCTCTAAATCTTGAAGCTTTTTGTCGTTCCCCCAATCGAGTCATGCTCTGCAAGGCGATAAGGAAACCAAAATATGAAATCCATCAGTTCCATGACCTCCGTGGCAGTCAAAAATCACGGTATAGAGCTGTGCAGATCTCACTCAAAATTATTCAGATTGGCAGAAGACAATTAGGAACATCAAATGCTTTCGACATCAGACAATCAGTAGTCCGATAGGAAGTTTACACATACAATGAAATGGTCTAGATCGACATGAGACCTGCTAACACTAGTGCACTGTTCTTGATTGATCCCTATTCCCTGCTATTTCTATTCCATCATAACTGCAATGTGAACTTCAATGCTGCTATAGGGACGCCTCTCCATCCCTGAGATGAAAGCCCGCATAGAGGAAAGCGACACGCATAGGATAACAAGAAGGATGGGAACGTTGCTGGAACGTTGCATCGTTCCAATCGTTGCTGCTATTATTTTGATACTTTCAAGAAACTTTAACCCTCCTCAAAAGGAGCAATCCAAATTGATATCATCAATCTCAGACACGAACTCAAGGATGTGAAGGTCACATATGGACGGGATTTTGAACAAATGCATAGCATAAATGCCTGCCGTGATATCTTGCTATACCTCGTCGCATGCCGCCACGGCGACTCCAGATAATCTAATACTGTGGTTGTAAACTCTATACAAATCGGGGGAAGTCCAGTCGATGTTCTAGAGTGCAAGATCAGCTAGTTCTTCAGAGAGATGGTAGGCCAAGATAAATTGACTTAATAATGAGTAGATGTATAACTTTCTGAGACAAATGTTGTACACACAAACACTTTATGTGAGTTCTGTTGAGAAAATCATTGTTGAGAATGAATTGAATGGTTGCCTGTGTATTTACAAACAGCGATAACGTCCTTGAGTGAACCAAATACGAGAAAGCTAAGCAAGTGCCTGAAGGCGTCCATTTCTTCGCAATCTCCGCCGCCGCTCCCAAACAAGCTCTCTCCGTGAGGGATCGCTCCTGCTTCTTGGCAATTCGTCATCTGCAACAATGTTAACACCGAAACCAAAGCAACCAATAAGCTTCTGCCAATTCATGGAAGCAGCTAGAGCCGATGGGCTATTAGTAGATAAATGAAGTGAGCAGCATGATACCACAAAGGGAACAAGACGTGAGTATGATCTCTTGACTGGTGAGCGTTTCCATTCAGATAATAATGTCCGATACTGGACAATCATGCTAGGTAATGGAGAAGTACCATATAATGAAGACGATGTTTTCTGGTTGAGGGCTTCTAAGGCTAATAGCTTCCACTGCTCGGCGGCTGAAAACGGTACTCCCATTCCAAGACTCAATCCCCGTAGAAGCTGAGCTGTTCTGATCATGAAAAACAACTCTTTCGGTAATTTCTGAAAGTCAAGCAGTCAATGGTCAGAACGGAAACCTAAGCTAGCAAAAAACAGTTACTTCATTTGTCCGCCCAGCACAGATATCATATTTAATTCAGCCCAAATAAAACAAGGACAAAGAGAGAAGAGAAGTTTGTAGCTCTAAGTTTCAAAATAGGAGGCGTCACCAAGTTTTTGAGAGGCTCCCAGATTAAACGATTAAGTGATAGCAACTCGAGGACATGCGCAAAACGAGAAAGGATATGCGCACCTCCACTTTTATGAATTTCAGTACGCTGTCGTCTCCAAATGGATTAGCTACTTCCACCCCATGGGGTAACTTAGTATCAAACAGCAATTGTGCTAAGGTTTTCATATGTTTTGGATCCTCTTCCGCGCTTGAGCTCGTTTTGACACCTAATAATCTGAAACACAGAAGAACATGCTGAGTACACAACCTTGTTCGAGTGGAAATCCACATACCTCTCGAGTTCTTAGCGGATTCCAAGAATAAATATTGTCGAAGGGGTTACAGCAGAATGATGTACTGGTGTGATAGGTACAGAACAGACATACGTATACCTTCGAACAAGAAATATTTTCACGGGTGTGACTTGATATAAGTCTGAGGCTTGCAATCGGAATATAGCTTCTAAATGCATCTTCACTGCTGCCAGAACCAGATGCACTAATCGACCACCCAGCGCATTCCATGACAATCTAACAACGCGAAAACAGGAAACTGCTAAGAAACTTCAACACATGTAGTCTGATATCATTCGCACGCTTGTAAACGAAAATTTATTTTGATGAGCTGCGTACTTCAAAGCGTGTCCAATCTGCATTGTATTGTTATTGGCGAGAGCTACTATAATATTCGCATAACCTAGTTTTAGTTCCTCTGATAGCTCCTTTGTTTGACCATAATCCAGAAGAGCCACCTGATACAACCACATAACCAAGGCAAATAATGAAAACTGGATTTTTTATGCAATTTGCAGCTATGCCCAATCCTAAGTATCCTGAACGAACCTCATACTGTACCATACGTATAATACGGATTGGTTGATAAAATTGTGTTCAATGTTGGCAACTCAAAACACCTTCGAAGTGAATTATGCTTATTGCAAAGATATTGCTTCAAACTTCTGTTGCATTTTGTGTCGGTGATGAATGGAGTTTACCTTTCCCCTACTGTTTATGAGGATATTTCCCGGGTGTGGATCAGCCTGAAAAAAACCGTCCCTCAAAATCATTTGTCCATAGGCAGATGATAAGTTCCGCAAAATGTTTCTGCAGAGCAAAACCAAATGTACATCGAAGAATGAGAGCCACTTTCGACAGAAATTTCTCACCTTAGATCGAACATACAGTACATTGACTGCTTCCTACTGAGCTCGAGAAAAAATGCACAAAATTTTCTTAAGCATTCTTCTCGTCTATGGTACAGTAGATACCATCGATTACACCATGGCATCGATTATAACATTAAACACCGATTACCACCAAATGAAGGATATTACAGAATATTCAAAGAGAGTGCTTATTTACTGCATACATTATGTGTTTGTCTTAAGACCTCCATCTCCTTTCGACTACTTTGATGCAGCGCAGTGACAATAAATGCAGGACAATGACAATCTACATGACACATACATAAGGAAGACAGAGGAAGAGAACACGAAGGTTGTAAGTGATCTGAGCGCAAACGTTACAGCTATTGACTAGGCAGAAAGAGATTTATTCCCCGAGCAGTTCACACGTATTCCAAACGATAACGCAAAGCTAAAATCACCAGCAACCAAGTTCAAAGGGCTCCAACTCAAGCCGCTATGAGCGGCTTGAACTGATTATGAACCCCGACATCAGCCGTTTTCCCATTTCTACATATTTCAGCCGAGACAGAGGAAATGCAGGATATACCTTTTGACAAGCGTTGCTGCCTTCCCATTAGGATTTATTCCTCTCTTTGCCAGTTCCTCTCCCATCTTCAATATTGGAGTTCCTTCAATGAAGTCCATCACAAGCACTCGCCTGGGAAAAGCAATGGTTACCTTCAGCGAATGTTCATATCATGACTGAGCAAGTGCCTTCGAAAAGCAGGCAATAGACCTCAAACATAGCAAGCCTTTGGTTTGAATCATTTTGACTTTACTGCAACAATCTGCAAACACTATAGGGTCTCTGCAGCTTGAACTCTTGGCATAAGTAGGCGATGTCTCCCCACCTGGTGACCATTCCCGGTATAGAACGAGGAATTATTATGGGGCAGTCTCCTCGGTTGGCAGCTCTCAAAGATTGACCAATTCGATCCATAGCATTAGCCTCCCTCTTGAAGTCAAATTCATACTCCACCTGAGTATAAATAGGAGTCCCTATAGACCATAATTAGCATCCTACTGGAAACAATGAACGGACTTCACAGAAGATTTCGATCTGGAAGCACCCGCAAGACCATGAATATTACGAAAAGTGTCATATGTCCGCCACTAGGTCAAAGGGTCGTAAGATAGAACCATCCACCACAACTACCATTCAGATCATTTACGTAGATAACATACAACGTAAGATCTTCCTAGAGGAAGCCTAGGGTGATAGGACTAGACACATAAGCCAACAAATGTACCTGCTGTTCAAGCTCGTCCATGATAGATAAGAGATCAAGATTGAGGTCAAATCGCTGTAGAAAATGTGCAAATATTTTCTGGTTACGGATATCTGTCATCATCAACTCGTGTGCCCCTGGATGTTGAACCTATCATAATAAACATATATATGTTAAGGACATGTCAATTAAGGTGAAAGTGCAAGGCTTCCAGCAACTTCGTAAATTATTTTATTTGTGTAAAGCAATCAAGTCTCAGCTTGGCAGAAAGACATATCGACTTACAGGGCTTATCTAACAAAATAGTCAATTGAAGGACAGGTACACCAGTTGTGCTCATATCATATATTTCGTGCATAGTGATGTACTACATCACATTGCCAAATCGAGTTTCAGCTCTAAGTTGACTAAGACAACAGGACAGATACTGCAGGTAAGCGATTGTATTGAATGATTTGGATAAACTTCTTGCTGAATCGTGGATTCATTTCGACTTTGAGCTATACTAAGCATCTCTCAGATCCTTCCTTCTTGCTGAAATAATTCCAAAGCTTGTGAGTCCACAATGCGCAATAGAATACCTTTACAGCGACATCAGTACTTGTACCCTTTACCCTTGCTCGATGTACCTGGTAAGATACATATATATATTGGTGAGGAATATCGTTACACGGTAAGTTGTGCGTAAGGCTCACGTGATTGAAACATTCTCGAAGGATCAAGATGCTTACAAATGAACCAGAGTGCAGAGCCAACACTATACCAAAATTCGTACAATCTAAAGAGCAATTGAGTCGATCATAACGCGAATGCGAGGTACTACAAGACCATACTATATCATGAGCTGAAGTCAAGACAGTTGGTCATGAGGGAAACAGGACACAAGAGAGCCAAGACACAGAACAGTGATAGAATAGTGAGTAGTCTGTGAACTGGATAAATTTCTTTCTTGTTTTCCTCTACTTCGATAACTCTGTCGCAGGAAAGTTGAAGAATAAGCACCTGAGCAACAGATGCGGAGCCGATGGGACTCTCCTCGAAACGTTCAAAAATGTCATCAAATGGCCGCCCAAGCTCTTCTTCAAGAACTTGCTTTACAACTCTGTAAGGAGTTTTTGGTGCTTGATCGCAAAGTACTACTAGTCTCTTGACCCACGCCATAGGCGACAGATCCGGCTTAGCCAAGAGTTGAGCGGTCTGCAGTTTCCAAGTTATCGCTTTAACATCTCATGAACTCCTTTTTAGTAGATAATCAAGTTCAAAAGAATTTACCAGGTGAGACCCTTCAAATCAACAAGTATCCTGGACTGAACTCACCTTCAGGAAAAAGCCCTTCAAATCATAGCACAACGCATAAACTTTGTCAGCAGCTTTCTCGTGTTGATCTTCCCAGATTCGAAGTTTCTCTTCTTCATCTTTGGCAAATAGAACACGAAACTGGCAGACCTGTGTAATCTCCGCACAAAACGGTAGCAGTGGTGTAAATGCAGAACAATTGCAGCTTCGAGAAATTTTACACAGCATAAGAAGCTAATTCTTTCCCCTTCAAGAGCTATGAACAAACAAAATTCGTAGACTTGAAGTCTGTGATTGACAGATTCAATACTCATGAGTATGTCACCTTGTAAGTGGAGTAAATAGCAGCAGAGCGTGCCCAGAACTGTAGAGTCCGGTCAAAAGTTTTCTGCTTCTTCACTGATTCTCTTTGTATCGCACTCAGATGTGCTGTTCTCGTTCTCTTATCAAAAACAGCCCTCGTGCAGTGTTTCCACCTACTTTCCATCCAAACCATGGGGTTCAAATTTTTGTTCCCATCCTTGCCTCCTTGCAGCACCGCCATAGTAAGGACGGCCCTGCTCTCAGGAGAAAGAAGTACTCAGAACCTACAAAATCGGGGTTGCAATAGGTTAGAACTCATTCCGTCTCCCGCCGATCTATTCACCTTCACTCCCCCGAGAGCTATGCAATCTTTTACAAAAGTTAAGTGATTTAACACACATATATGGTTCGAATGTTACCTACATAAGCAAGCACCTACTCATCATCGTCCAAATAGCACCCTCACAGCCAGCTCAAGCGCACCAGATTCCAGTTGTGTCACGCCTTTCATGAAAATCTACAGAACATTTTCCCTCTTCCGACAAAGAAGCTTTCCAAATCACGATTTAGAGGCAACCACTATTGACAAGTATCATTATTTTACGAACATGAGATCGCTCGTCGCAAGAAATAATTGGCAGTGTATATGTACCATTACCACATACTAGACCCCATAATAATTCGGCCAGGGGTATGATGGACCTCATGTGACGACCAGATTGATACATGCGGTCATCATACTGGCAGACTACAGCTTGCGAAATGGCAACGACATAATGTAAGTGGCACGCACGCCTTGTATGAGTAGGTGCGGTCAACGGTTCGCATGCAACCAGCGTTTTCCCACCACACCCACTGGAGCGTTCATTATCCAATTTAAACAAAATTATAAGATTCCACCTCTTAGTCGCTCATTCTGCCTCGCAATGCGACTAAGCTCAACCGCCTACTACTTGACTTGATGAAGAAGGTAGCTACACATTCTCAAGTCTCGGCCTCAGACTGCAATCACTTCACAGATACAACACTACCCTCGTTTTCAACGTGTGATTTAAAGTATGTGTCTGTAGAGAAATCAGAAATCAGAAATTTCAGCTTCTGATTCTAATTCATTCTAGCGCAGCAGTGGCGACTGCACAAGCAACCGAAGCTCACGAATTCCCCACTTTCCTCCATAAGATTGCACGAGCAGAGATTTTCCCCGATGCGATTCGCATTGCCGTATCTCCCCAGACGCAGAGGAGCGACGTGGATTCATACGAGTCTGAAACACAGAACTTGAAAACAGAGTACCGAGATACCGGCGATCATAAGTAGGAGTTGAGCTACCTACCCATAGATGGTCATGATTTCACCGGCAAAAGCTGTATCCATGGGACGCAGTCACTGACTGAGTGACTGGATCACCCCAACCGGATGTTGTCACCACACAAGTGCTGCGGGAAGTCTGTATTTCATCTTACATACAATACTTTTGCCACGCGTCGTTTGGGCCGATTCTTATTCCCGCAGTTCGGGCCTTCCAACCAGTGAAGATTCATTGTGGTCCACACCGCCGCTGTTCCATTAAATTCGTGGTGTGGGTCAACCTGCCCCGACTTTGGTCCCGCCGACAAAGTTTCCCGGGTAAACGGGTTCCGTTTACCAGTGATATATTCCCAGATTTGAACGTCGGCTTTGAATGATCATCGAGGACACTGGTGGCGAGATTCATGGTGCCTTTACACATATACTTATTGATCAGCTATAATTATTGACCAGCTAGAGTGTGCCATATAAGTCAAATGAGATCAAATATTGAAGGTATCCGGATATACAATGAGGAAAAGGCTACCACATGAAGGATGGGAAGACCCCATCAAGCCTAACAAGGGGAGACAAAAGGGGTAGAATGGCCATAGCAAGTAGTATTGATATTGATATGGGATATCTTCCCTACTAAGACATAAGAGCTAGTATTGATATGAGATATTTGCTAAGACATAAGAGCTAGGCAAGTTGTCGTGCGTATATACATCGCTACACAACATACATCGCTGTCAACATCATACACTATAAAAGCACAACTCACACGTAAGTCATACGTAGACTCTAAAGTGCCACAATAATCAGATTGCTTAACACTCTCAACTCAACTCAACTCAGATCAGTACTTGATCTGTCACTCTATAAACTGCCAACAACTTGGCACTGATTACAGTCAAGCCACACCCACTCAAGCATAGAGAATCCAGGTGACGCTCGCCGGCCTCTGTCCACCATAGCCAGGAACTCAAAGGCTCAACATCAAAGAAGTGAGCTCTCTGGAGCTCACTTCGAAACTATACCCCCTAGACTCGAGCTAGCCATGAAACCCTAACGGTCCCGCTGACGGCACACTCGACGGTGCAAACGGTGCAAAGTGACAGTGGGCCCCACCGTGAAGTCAATACCCCGAACACAAAATCTAACCGTCGGAAAGTAGTCCCTGAGAAACTGCTAGAATAACTCTAACTACCATCACTAGAACTCCAATGTCCGAGCATCTAGATGCGGAACTACAAATGGTGTGACAGTTGTCGTGCGTATATACATCACTACACAACATACATCGCTGTCAACATCATACACTATAAAAGCACAACTCACACATAAGTCATACATAGACTCTAAAGTGCCACAATCGCCCCCCCTAGCTGGCGGTTAGGTCCCTCTAACTCCAGATAGCCATCTACTCTAAGTATATGGTATACCCTCTAATGGGCAAAGATCAGGAGGCCGGGTGCTATGGAGCCTCATCGTTAGTCGCTTGTCTGCAATCTATACCATATAAAGAATGAACTAGCTATAGGTCAAGTACATCTAGGACATAACCACTGTCCTTGAGGAACCACCGTGAGGGGAGGAGTCATACATGCCATATGCCATCCTCTCGAACAGCTATCACACACTAACATAGTAGCAGCTCCACCAGAAGAGCCACATAACATACACCTCAAGCCTGCACGTACAAGTGCCAAGCTTGGGTCCATAGTACCATCAATGTTTGGAAGGTGGCATGGCGCACAATTGCGCATATGATCCTTCCAAACAACACCATCACGTCCTTCTAACACAAGGACTCCAGATGGCAAAACCTCGCGCACTCTCAAGATAGTGCGGCCTATAGAAACATCAAGTGTCGTCGGTGCTGTCTACTGTAGATATACATAGTCGCCTGGATGAAATCGACGGATCGAGGGTCTATAACCTCTTCCTCGAATGGTAGCATAGCGTAAAGTATCTCTATGCTGAGCAATCGCCAAGTTCTCAAAGGCCATCGGCATCACTCTCCAAAAGATCTCTGCCCGTTGAGAACATGCGCTCATCCATACATCAGGGTCATACAAGTCCAAAACTACAGTAGCATCTCGACAAATGGCTGCAGGTAAATCTGGATCTTGTCCATAAAGTAGAAAGTATGGAGAGAAGGATGCTAAGGAGGCTTGCCGGCTGAACCGATAGCCCATGGCCAACCAAGGTAACTGGAGATCCCAATCTCCCAAGTGGCCTCTCTGCAAACCATACTTTCACAATCCTCTCTTCACCGTCTGAACCACTCTCTCTACTAAGCCATCTGCCTTAGGGTGATCTCGGGATGTAGTACGATGATCAATCAAAGCCTTGTCACACAAGACCTGAAACTCTCCCAAGAACTCTGTACCTTGATCAGTCAAAACCTCAGCTGGTGCACCAAAATGACTAAGAACTCGATCCAGGAACGAGTAAGCTGTCCCTTCACTAGACTTGTCAGGAAGTGCCACCAACTCAATCCACTTGGAGAAGTGCTCCACCATCACTAAAACATACCGATGATGTCTCACAGTCAGCGGTAAAGGTCCGCTGAAGTCCAAACTCCAACGGTAACCCAATCCCATGATAGGTAATGGGTGTAACTGTGGCGTAGGAGCATTGAATGATGCTCTAACTCGGTCACAAACCACACATCTGGCAACAAACTGTTGTACCTCGGTCTGCATACCGCACCACCAATAATGACTTTGGAGTAAGCTATATGTACGCTTTACTCCAAAATGTCCTAGCTCCTCATGAGCATGACGGACCAACTGTGGTCTCTGTGATGGAAGTGGTACTACTCGCACTCTACCATCCTCCCATACACGCAAAAGGTGTCTACCCTCCAATCTGAATCGTCTGGCTCGGTGAAGAACACGGTCTCTCTCCTTGGCCCCAACTGTGCCACCCACAACACCAGTGCGAAGATAGTCCATCACTAAGACATCATCATGAATGTCTCGCTGAACTGTACCAATATCTTCACTCTTTGGATCTATGACCTCAATAACTCCTCCTGTATGCGCTGAGAGAGATACCACCAAAGTCTCTGCAAATATACACAGAAAGGCCGATGCATGCCAACCTAGCACCATCTCCTCATCTGTCTCACCATGCCAATGTGCTCCGGTCTGATCCTGCTGGCTGGGACATGGGTTTCTACTCAACCCATCTGCATCACGGTTCACTACTCCAGGTCTGTGAACAATCGTGAAATCATACTCTTGTAAAATCAGAGCCCATCATGCAAGCTTCCCTGAAAGCTTGTCGGACTCCATCAACCACTTCAACGGCTGATGATTAGTGATGAGAGTGAAGGGGTTACCAAACAGGTAACATCGAAAATGTGCTATTGCCCAAACTGCTGCCAAGCACTCTCCCTCATATGAACTATACTTTGCCTCCGCTTAATTGTTGGAGCGACTAGCATAGGCCACCACAAACTCCTTCTCCTCATCATCATGTTGGGTGAGCACCGCTCCAAGCCCCAATATACTCCAATCAGTGTGAACCTGAAATGGTCGTCCCCTGATTGGTCTCCTCAAAATAGGAGCAGATGTCAACCTCTCCTTGAGCTCTACAAAAGCTCTCTCCTGCTCATCTCCCCAACACCACTCCTGTGTAAGCTTGGTCAGCTTCGTCAAGGCCTTGGCAATGGCACTAAATCCTCTAACATAGCGGCGATAGAAGTTTACCAACCCAAGGAATGCTTGCACTCTGCTCACATCCGTAGGCCGAGGAATACGTGCAATAGCCTCCACCTTGGTCTGCTGAACACCAAGTCCTCCGGGGTAGATAGTGTGACCCAAATACTCAACCTGCTCATGGAAGAACCTACACTTCCCAAGATGTAATTTGAGTCCATGAGATCTCAACCTCTCAAACACCTCCAACAACTGTCTCTCATGCTCCTCCACAGTAGTGCTATAAACCAAAATGTCATCAATATAGCACCGAGCAAAATCCAATCCAGCTAGGATCCTATCCATGACCCTCTGGAACTCATCGGGAGCATTCTTCAACCCAAATGGTAAGAACCTCCACTGATATAACACATCCTTGCCGTGAGGATCAATAGCCCAAAATGTTGTCTTGGACTTATCTTCCTCCCTGATCGGCAACTGATGATATCCCGCTCGAAGATCCAAAGTACTGAAGACCTTTGCATGCCCAATCACATCAAAAATCTCCTCCGGTGTAGGCATGGCATACCGATCAGCCTTGGTTTGTCGGTTGATAGGACGGTAATCTCCACACATCCGCCTATCTATATAGTTGCCATGCATATCCTTCTTGGCTGGCATCACTGTCGTTGATGCATACTCTCCATGTGAAATCTCCACCAAACCAGCCTCAAAAAGGTCAATACTCCGGCTTTGAATCAATGTCCTCTCCATCTCACTATATCGATAAGGACGTCGGAAAACTGGTGTGTCACTAGTCAGCTCAATCCGTATACTAGGTCCCTTCAGAGCACCCAAATCCTTCATACTGAAGGCAAAACAACTCGTGTGACTCCTCAAGAACCTCCAAACCCTCCGTCTTTCCTCTCCAGTAAGCTTGGGTCCAAGATTTGGCTCCCAAGTATCTTCTGTAACTGTAGTAGGAGTGGAAGACGTACTGACTGGCTGCTACACTGGGCCCTTGGGAGCAATGGTGTCATGCTCCCGACCACTAGAGGTCCCAACCTCTGTGTGAAAAACTCCCTCCACTTTGGCTGCAAGCTCCATACGTCCTCTGGCTGCATCCCATGTGGACCAAGGGTGTAATCCAAGTAGCCCACGCTCACCTGGATGGACTCCAAGTGGACCACTCTCCCTAGTAGCTACTGGATGTGTCCCAAGAATACCATGTCCACTTGGTCCATCGCTCCCAACATGTGCCTGAATCGTCTCGATAGGCACAAGGCTCACAAGTGTCCGAGTGGTGATGCCTATCAAGCGCATCCTACGCTGCTCTGCCAAACCAAGGCTCACAATCCAGGTCAAACAGTTCAGGTCCATAGCCTGACCTAACACATGACGCCTAGATGCCTCTGACACTGCTGGAACAGCGGTAATACCGGTGCGAAAACCCATCGCCCACTCTCTCTCATCAGCATTGGGCTCCACCAACTACTGTAATTGTGAGTCCCAAACAAGTCTAGGTCCTCCCTCTCGAAAAGCATGAGAGCCTGGGAAACTCATGAGTGTGGGAAATGCAGCTCTAGGCTGTCCAACTAGGTTCACCACTGCCATAGGTGACCTATCAGCCACTACCACTGTCTGAGACTGACGTCCAGCATCCAAGATATCATCAACAAGAATGTGGTCTAGTCGTTGAATCCCATCATAACTACGCTGTAGAACCTCTTTAGATAAGAGGTTCGTCCACCAAAGACAAAGATGATGAGCCCGTGATCCCACTCTGGCTGCATCTAACAATACAGCAGGTCCCATCCAAGAATGGACCTGATGTGTACTCGCCACCACTCTAGTGCGAGAATCACCCATCAATGGAACGTTCTCCAAAAGGTAAGCTGGAGAAATAGACTGATGAACCTGGAGATGTTGTAGTATCCGTAACATCTCCCAAAACACACCAGAACGAGGATCCTGAAGACCCAAACCATGGCCCGCACGTGTATGTCCCTGACATGGCCATCCAGAAATCACCAAGTGAATAGGCCCATGTCTCTCTAGGTCATGCGCCCCCAATAAGGAAATGTCTCCTGGTAAGGCCTTCTGGTAACCTCTGACTGCTGACATTAGTAATAACTCCGGATACCGATAGGCCAAGTGTGCTACATGATGTAGAGAGACTCGCCTAGCAGTCTCATCTCTCTCTACATACAAGTACCTCTATACTCGGATACCCGCTTGTAACACCGCAGCTAGTCCGGTGTTGATCCCACCAAACAACTCCAATAGACATATCCCCTCTAATGGATACTGCCAAGCAATGAGTGTGGTATCCAGAGGTGTCAAAGCAATCGCCTCTGGAGGCTCATCCTCACACTCATCCCCTGATGGTACAAAGGCTCCACTCCAAGCCTGCTGCACCAACTGATCTGCATGCTGTTGCAATGCCTCCTCTGAACTCCACAATGGAACATCCAAGGTGGATGGAACAATCCCACTCGTATTCCATAGCCGAGTGATCTCCTCTGGTACTGGAGTATCCTCTGCATGGGCGTTCCCCTCCAACAAGTCACCAGGCCAAGTAACTGCACCGCTGAAAGCTAAAATTGATGTTGCCATGGTCCCGGACTGTAGTGAGCCAAGACTACCACTACTGAAGCGTACTGGTAGGCGACATACCCGTCCCTCACCAAACTGCCAACCAGGTCTATAAGAGGCTGTCTCCTCTCAATAGTCAATGCTAAAACCCATAGGGTATAACACTGCTCCCCCAACTAGCACATCATATGACTCAGCTATCGTCGCAATAGCCTGAGCTCTCACCACCAAGCTATCAGTCAGATGACCAAGCTGAAAATGGACAACAAGCTCCCCACGTGTGATGTATTGTGTCAAACCACCACCTAGAGATGTCTGGATCTGAAATGGACACCTCTCCACATCGGTCTTCCGTAACTCCAAACCAACAACTGCAGCCTTCCCCAACATAAGGGGCTGCGCACCAGAGTCTAACAAGACTCTCTGTGGTGTATAGACCTTCCCTGAAGGTCCCACTAAATGAAAGATCCCCCTCTGGTTATCCAATAGGACAACACCAAGTGTAAACCGCGCTCTCTCAAAGGCCGGTCTAGCTGGCAACTCCTCCAGTCTAGCCGCTGCTGCTTGCCATAAACCACTGGTCGCTGAACGGATCCCATGCTCCTCAACCAAGTCAGCTCCACTACCAACCACCTCTACTCTAGTAGTAGGAACTGCACCATCCCTACTCTCACACAACGTGGCAGCCAACCAGAACACTGGGGCTGGGTCAACTCCCAATGTAAACATGTCACTGGCTGAAAATAAAGGATGCCACATAATCAGCTGAGCCGCCCCCAACATCATGCTAGACTCATCTGTGTAGTAGCAGGTGGCTGACTAGTAGGTACTCCATCATGTACTCCATCACCACCTACCACACCTGCATTGGGACGTCTAGGAACCATGGATGTTGTCTGCAATGCCTCAGATAGCGTGAAAGACTGGGGAAGTCTGACCTGTCTCCCAACCTCTCCTCTCTGTGGGTCCAACTCCACTGATGCTCCTCTAGGCTCTGGAGCACATACTACACTCCTAGTCACTGCTGCAGATGCATCCACTTGTGCTGCTCCGCACATGAAGTCCAAAGCATCTCTATCACCAGCATATGAGGTGGAAGCCTCAGCACCCGAATCTAATCTCCTCTGAGCAATAGCCATCCTAGCCAATCTCTGCTACAACTGCTCAATCCGAGTAGCCATAGCTATGTCAGAAGTAAGGGCAGGTACTGCACCCCTACTAGGTGTAGATCCTCTACCACCACCTCTACCACCTCGTCCTCCATGAACTGGAGCTCCTCTACTACCTGCCATAGCAGCCCTACCACTCCGTAACTCCGGGTGTAGGTCAAAACACCGGTCACTAGTGTGACCAAATCTGTGGCAATGCTCACACTACCTCTGTGCTGGCTGTGATGCACCAGAGGTATCAGGTCCGCTGCCCTGAGTACACTCTCTCTTATGGTGAGGTCCACCACAAGTCCAACAAGCAACACCACCACTCACTGGCTACTGCTGACCCGAAAATGAGGATAAGGGTCTAACTTCACTAGGCCCTCCACTCGCTCCATAGGATCTGGGCTGTCCACCCTGTCCTCAAAAACCAACTGGGCGTGGTGCACTCTGCTGCACTCTAGAAGAAGTCACAACCGTGGATGAGGTCTCTCTACCAAATCCAGCTGTCACCACTCTCTCCTCCACCATGTTGAGCTCAATACGCTCAGCCAAACCAAAGACTATTGCCAAAGTGGGCGAAGTAGCCTGCAACAACGTAGCATCACGAACTCTACGTCGCAACTTCCTGTCCAGTATCCCATACCAAAACTGGACTGCCTAGGCCTCAGTAACTCCCTGAGTGAAATTGATCAGCCGCCTCATGCGAGTATATGCCTCGCGTAGGCTCTCTCCAGCCTTCTGCTGGAACTCCTGCAAGCTCCTCAGCTTGTCAGTCCGCACTCCCTGGTAGTTCTGCCTCAAACATAAGAAGAACTCAACCATGGGGTTAAACCCCGGTACCACACCACCTCCTATAGTGGTACCTCCACTCGTAGTAGCACTATCTCCAGCTAGTGCACCTCCACTAGCTCCACCCACACTACTTGAGCTAGAACTCGTAGGTACAGCCGATCTACTCCTGGCCACCGAGCCTAAAGTGATGGAGACATAGTGTGGAGACCAATACTGTCTCCATAACTCAATCTCCTCCAAATGAGCTCTCCTAAACTCATGGTAATCATCCATTGGTGGACCCTCCAAGTGCTGAAACAACCACTTCCATGCCATGAAAGGTGTGAACAAAGTCGGGTTCCGCATCTGCTGCAGATCACATCAACTATCGAACTCCTGGATGAAGTCATCCAACTCAATGGTACCCACTGTACTAGAGTAACGCCTAGGGCCTTTGGAGGCCCCATAAATCTCGTCCATGTCCCACAACAACGGTGCGGACACACCAAGTGCACTCTCAATTGAATCAGCTCCTATGTCGAACTCCAACTCAGAGTCAATCTCCTCCCTCACTAGGACCTGAGATACAGGCTGATACCAAGCACCACTCCGAGTAAACCCACTGCGTACTGCAGGGCTAACTCCTCTGGAATCTCCAAAGAACTCTATCGTGACCATGTAATTGCAACAGCAAACCCGAACCACCAACTGCAACCGCAAGTCGCAACCGCAAGTACCCCACCAAGTGCCAACACCAACTAAACACCACCCACTAATGTAACTCTACCGAGATAACTACACTAGAGGAAGGGCAACCTGTAACCTGCCATCATAACATGCACTCTCACAGTCTGCAGGTCATCACTTCCCGCCTCACCGGAGAGAAACAAAGGTAGTCTGACTAGTCATCACTCCAGCCTCACCACCGAGAGCACACCAGAGCACCAACGCTCAAAAGTCAGGGCACCTCTGTAACACCCATTTGTGCATGTGTGTGGTATTGTGATATTTAGCTTGGTATTACAAGTACTTAAGAGATATTATTTATATAGAGATAAAGGATGGTTCTATATTAGTCATGGTTAGCTAAAGTTAGTCATAGCTAAGATAGATGGGACCTTACTTTAGAGGAAGTAGAAAAGATGAGCACCACTATTTTGGATTTTAGTGTGTTGACTTGGTATTATTCCTAGGTGTTTGGCTTTGGGGAAAGAGTTGAGAACTCTTGGGCCCGCAAGCCTTTTTGTTTTGGATTCTTCTTTAGTCCAAGGATAGCCCATGTGAAGGAATCCTTGCTTTAGTGGTTGGGTCAAGATAAGGGGAATATGCCCATGTGAATGGATATTCCTTTCTACTTTTTGACTTTACTTGACTTTTAGTCTAGTAACTCGAGTTACTACGGTAATTAGTAACTTTGGTACGTAACTATTTCACAAGTATATAAACAAGGAGTGAGGAGGTACTCATCATCCTTTCATTTGCAACTATCTCTCTCTCATTGAGTTCTCTAGTGAGCAATGTCTTGAGTCTTGGAGTGTTAGCCTTGGAGGAGTATGATGGAGTTGGGGTTCCTTGCCTTCTTAGTCCATGGTGCGCTACCATAATAGCCATCAAAGGTTCATCCTGAGTGAGAGACAGGCCGGCTCACATTTTTGGTTCCGTTGCCGGGACCTCTCTAGAAGGCAAGATAATGTTCCGCGTCCAATTCTACATTAGGCAGAAGGAGGCTATGAGAGCTCACTTGGAGAGAACATTAGGAGAGGAGAGGGCTGAACTTATGTTAGAGAACCAAGATCCATTTGTATACCCTGTAGTTCATTATGATGTCTTTGAGGTGATTTTGTACATCTTGTACACATGAGAGGAATTGGAGAGATTGTGTGAGGTGGATTGCAGATTTTGGGGATTAAGGTGATTTTGGGCAAAATCTCAAGTTTGAGATCTGGACTTGAGATTTCTACACATGATAGCTTGGGTTATCTTTCAGTTAGCACACTTGAAATTATTGAGAGAGCTTCTATGCGCACTGGGCTAGAATTTTTGAAAGTTGATAAGGTAAAGTGCTCCCGCAACTGCATGCTCTCTGGAAAATTGTACAGAGTCTGCCATTTCTTCAATTTTTAGTGAATTGTCCTGAAAATTTCCAAGAAAATTCAGTGCATTGTATCCTACCTGATGCCACAAAAATTAGAGAGAGATCATTTTTGCGCAGTGCGTTATGAGTTTTTGAACTGAGGGGGGTGGTTTTCAGACCAAATCTGAAATATGGGTGCTGAATAGAAAGGTGTCTAGGCCAAATGGCTAGATGAAAAGATCTAAAATTTTGCAGGGAGGGACGCCCTAGAGTTGTGATCAAGTGTGGAAAATTTCAGAGGACTGTGACATATTCGTTGGGAGATTTGAGTGACATTGTGAGGAAGGGTCAATTCTGCAGAGTGGAGATCTCATGCATGAGAAGTTTGAGATCAACAAAAAGCATGTTTGAGTGTTTAGATTCATCTTTGGGAACATGGAGGGTCATCAAGAGTGGAAATTGAAATTATGCAAGGTTCCCCAAGGGTTTGAGGTGATTGTAGGGGTGGATTTGAGGAAAAGAGAGTTTACAATAGAATTTGAAGAGAGTGTTGAGAGGATCCAAAAACCTACACCACTTGGAGGAAAGAGTGAGTCTAAGTGCTTTCTATGTGGAGAGAAGGGACATAAGGCAAGTTCATGTCCATTAACCTTTGAGAGCAAGAGATTGAGGGAAAGGAGAGGCTTACTTGACTTGGGTTTGCATGTTGGACCTTCTTCACCAAGATTGGGAGGGAGAAGATCTAAGACCAAGGAGTTGTGTGAGGTTTGTGGAGTTGAAGGACTTCCAAAAGGACATGAGTGTAGTGGAGTAAAAGCACTTTTGGAAACTTTGGTGAAGGATCTTGGAGAGAGTCTTAGTACAGCTATAGAAATACTACCACCTTCATCAGCTAGTTCTCAAGATTAGTGATGGAGATAATCTTTCAACTTATGGATAAACTATCCATGAGAGTTAGATTAATATGCACTCTAGGATTTGATGTTGCTATAGAAATCTTGGAGCAACCTGAACCTTTTGTGTTCCCTAGAGTGGATTATTCTCAGATGGTGTTAGTCATGTATATACTCTATTAGTAATAGAGTGAGAGAAAAGAAAAGAGAAAAAAAAAATTAAGAGAAAAGAAAGATAGTGAGGGGTTAAGATGGGGAAACTTCCGGTTTTCTTTGGCAAGGATGGAGAAGATGTGGAGGCCTTTGTGAGAGACTTCAAGAGAGCTTGCATAGGAAACAATGAGAGGAGGAAGAATGAGTGGGCCTCATTATTACCAGATTTCTTTGAGGATGCAGCACTTACATGGTATGAGTCAAAATACCAAAAGAGAGAGAGGAGAGAGGGGGAAGAGGAGTCTTGGGAGACTTTGACTTCAGCACTCATTGAGAACTTTCTTCCTGATGAGAGTTATGAGAGATTGATGAGTGAGGTTACATTTCTCAAGCAAGGAGATGGAGAGAAAGTGAGGGTCTATGTGGAAAGAGTGGAAAAGTTGGAGTCCAGATTTCGCATAGTGTTGAGGAAGGGTGGGGATGATGTGGAGACTACAATGATTGGCATAGGGGCCATGCTCACCAAGAATTTTGTGGGAGGATTGAGACCACAAATTAGAAGCAAGGTGAGATATGAGAAACCTTCTTCCAAGGTTGAAGCTATCAAGATCGCAATTCGTATGGAGGAGAGTTTGGAAGGGGATGAGAGTGATTTGGTGGTGAAGGAGGTTGTGCATCCTCCTCAAGGCTACAAGTATGGTGGAACTTCTGATACTTTGGTGACAAGGGTTGCACCACAAGTAGTAGTTGCTCCAATTCTTGCACCTCCACCAAAAGATCCACTCCAAACCATCACAGAACAACTTGCGGATCTCAAGATCAATGTGGTGCAACTATGGGAGAAGAGAGAGGTGGATCAGAATGTAGGGAGAGGACCTAGGAGTTATGGAAACTATCCATATAGAGGAGGCCAACCAGCCAACAATTTCAATGATAGAAATTGTTTTGGTTGTGGAGGAAGAGGCCATATCCAAAGGAATTGCCCAAATTCCACTTACCATGGAGGAAGGGGTTATGAGGGAGCCAATAGAGGGAAAGAGGGAGGTAGTGAAACCCAAGTGGCTCCTAATCCCAACAAAGGTAAGGGGATAGCATCCATAGATGTGGTTGAGAGCAAGTATGAGAAGGGAGAGTGCTCAAACTCCAAGGGTCTTAATTTGGAGCTTTTGGCACAAGAGAAGAAGAGAGCTCGTTTTGCAGAGGATGTTCACTCTTCTCAAGGATTTACTTCAAGCAAGGATACTCCTATGTCTACTAGGAGCACTCGCACCTCAACACCATCAACAACAAAGACTCCAAGGAAGAAGTTGGGGATGGAGGACTTCTTGATCTCAAAGCAACAATGGAACTACAATGTGTTGGAGGATGTTGGTAGTCACAAGGCTAACATCACAGTGGGCCAATTAATTGCTTTGAACCCTACCTTGAGAAAGGAGCTTAGAGGTGGTTTGAGTTCTACAAGGAGCAAAAAGAAGAAGAAGGCAAAAGTTCCAGTATCAATGGGGGTGGTGGATGCCAAGCCAGCACCATGGGAGGCTTGTGAATATGCCTCCAAGATTGATGTGAGAGTGAATGGTCACAACATCAAGGATGCATTGGTTGATGGAGGATCAGCAGTGAATGCCATGTCAGAAAGGTTCATGAAGAAGTTGGGTATGATACCCTCAAGACCTTCAACATTTGTGGTGAGCATGGCAAACAAGCAACAAGTTCGACCAGTAGGGGTGATGGATAAGGTGGTAGTTTCAGTTATGGGAGTTCAAAATCTCATGACTTTCCAAGTCTTGAAGGATTCAAGCTATGACTTACTTCTTGGGAGGCCATGGTTGAGAGCAGCACGCACAACTGATCGATGGCACAAAGGGTACTTGAGGATTGGGCCATCAAACCATAGAGTCACTGTTCCTGTGAGTAACACCACCAACACTTCACATTCAGATACCCCATCTTCTAATTATTGGGAATCAGATTCTGAAGAAGGAGCTTCAGGTGTGGACACAAGCATGGAAGAGGAGACTTCCACGGAGGAAGATGAATCTGAATCTGATTCAGATGTGTATCCCTTGTGTGCTATGGATTTTGCACCTAAGCCAGAGGTTTTGAAGGACCCAGATAAATCACCATTGACACTTGAGGAGGTAGAGAGAAGGTTATCTACCCTCAAGTATGGCCCAAATGTTACCAAGGAGGAGAAGGTGAGATTTGAGGAGATTTTCCGCAAGTTCATCCATGTGTTTGCTTTTAGTTACAAGGATTTGAAGGAAGTCACCTTGGAGGAGCACAAGATAGAGGTGGAGTCACATGCAAGACCAATCCGCCAAAGGCAACGTCGCATTAGCCCACCAATATCTTTGGTTGTGAAGGAGGAGATTGATAAGCTCAAGGAGGCTGGATTTATCTTTGAGGTGGAGAATTCAGAATGGGTGTCTCCAATTGTCATTGTGAAGAAAAAGAATGGCAAGCTTCGGGTATGTGTGGATTACAAGAAGCTTAATGCTGTTACCAAGAAGGACTACTACCCATTGCCATTCATTGATGAGATCTTGGAGGAGGTTGCAGGTCATGAGAGGTACAGTTTTGGAGATGGTTATAGTGGATATAACCAAATAAAGATTGCACCAGAGCATCAACAACTCACCACATTCACCACACCTTGGGGAACTTACGCTTTCAAGGTCATGCCTTTTGGGCTTTGCAATGCTCCAGCCACATTCCAACGGTTCATGAACAAGGTATTTGAACCTTTCATTGGGAAATTTGTGAGAGATTTCATTGATGACTTTTGTGTCTATGGGAGCAAGGAGGAGCACTTTGAGCACCTAATCAAAGTCTTGCAACACTTGGATGAGGCAAATGCATCACTCAACCCAGAGAAGTGCATTTTTGGATGTGAAGAAGGTCTACTTTTGGGGCACATCATCTCCAAGGATGGAATAGCAGTTGATCCTGAGAAGGTGAGGAAAATCTCAGACCTTCCATTCCCTTCAAGCTTGACAAAGTTACGCCAATTCTTGGGAATGTTTGGGTACTATAGGAGGTTCATCTTCTCATTTTCCAACAAGGCTTATGCATTGACCATCTACATGAAGAAGGGTGTAGATTACATGGTGATTTTGGAAGACAAGGAGGCTCTCAAAGCTTTTGAGGAGCTCAAGCAATCCCTTGTTGTAGCTCCAATTCTTGCTAAACCTGATTGGAGTAAGCCTTTCATCCTCTACACTGATGCTTCTAATGTAGCTATAGGATGCACTCTTAGTCAATTAGACCAAGATGGGCATGATCATCCAATAGCTTATGCTAGTAGGCAGATGGTTTCAGCAGAGAAGAACTACTCTGTCACAGAGAGAGAAGGGTTGGCAGTGATCTTTGGTCTCAAGAAGTTTAGACACTACTTGATTGGAGGGAAAGCCACAATTGTCACGGATCACAAGGCTTTGAAGTACATCTTCAACAAGCCTAATGTTGAAGGGAGACTAGCAAGGTGGATGATACTCTTGTCTGAGTATGACTACACAATTGAGGATAGGCCAGGAAAGAAACATGCAAATGCTGATTTGTTATCTAGAGCCTATGATCATGATGGAGATGAGCCAGTAGATGATTCCTTCCCGGATGAGGAGCTCATGACAATCTCAGTCACTCAAGAGATTCCAATGGAGTACAAGGAGATTGTGGATTTTGTGACAAGAGGTAACTATCCAGAAGGGATGCATGCTAGGGAGAGGAAGGCCCTTGCAGCAAGATCTAGACCTTACACAATGGTGGAGGATATTCTTTTTCACCAAGGAGCAGATGGTCTACTTCGAAGAGCAGTGGGTAAGGAAGAGTCTATCCTACTCATAAAGGAGTTTCATGAAGGTTTAGTATGTGGAGGACACTTTGCAGGAAAGGTGACTGCTTTCAAGATTCTAGATGCAGGTTACCATTGGAGAGGGATTTTCAAGGATTGTCTTGATTATTGCAAAACTTGTCATGTTTGTCAAGCTTTTGCTAGAAAGTCTACATCCACTCCACCACTTAGATCAATTCCATTGCTAGGACCTTTTGAGAAGTGGGGAATTGATTTTGTAGGACCTCTCAATAGAACCCCAAGGAACAATCGGTACATTGTGGTAGTTACTGATTACCTTACCAAGTGGGTTGAGGCTAGACCATTGAGGGACAAGAATGAAGATGAAGTGGGTAGATTTCTTTATGAACGCATTATCACTAGGTTTGGATGCCCTTTGGAGTTGGTTTCTGATAGAGGAGGAGAGTTTACAGGAAGCATTACTACAGCCATGCTACGACATTTCTCTATCACATATAGAGTAACTACATCCTATAAGCCAAATTCCAATGGCTTGGCAGAGAGAACCAATCAGACCTTGTGCATGATGTTGGCCAAAGATGCAGAAATGGAGGGGGCTAAACATCATTGGGACAAGAGGATTCATGCAGTTTTGTGGGAGTATAGGACAACCATGAAGACTTCCACTGGATATTCTCCATTCCAATTGGTGTATGGTATTGAGTCTACCTTACCTATTCACTTTGATCTTCCTACCTTCCAAAGCATTCATAGGAGATTGATAAAAGCACAAGGAAGTGATGCAGGGAAGTCAAGGAAGGATCAACTCATGGAGTTGGAAGAGGCAAGAGCAGTTGCTATGGTTCGAGTGGAGCAAGCCCAAAGGAAACAAAAGGAGAGCTATGACAAGAGGCAAGGCAAGAAGAAGGTGGAGCCTTTCAAAGAAGGTGATTGGGTAATGTTGTTTGATTCCATTCGATTCAAGAGAGTGCAAAAGAAGTTTTTGCCTAAGTACTTTGGACCTTTCATAGTAGAGAAGGTGTGGGGCAATTACACCTATGATCTCAAGGAGTTGGGAGGAAGACACTTTGATAGGATTAACCATGATAAGTTGAAGATGTACCATAGAAGGTAGAGAGACCTTCACTTTGAGGACAAAGTGAAAACTTAGTCCGGGGGTAAATGTAACACCCATTTGTGCATGTGTGTGGTATTGTGATATTTAGCTTGGTATTACAAGTACTTAAGAGATATTATTTATATAGAGATAAAGGATGGTTCTATATTAGTCATGGTTAGCTAAAGTTAGTCATAGCTAAGATAGATGGGACCTTACTTTAGAGGAAGTAGAAAAGATGAGCACCACTATTTTGGATTTTAGTGTGTTGACTTGGTATTATTCCTAGGTGTTTGGCTTTGGGGAAAGAGTTGAGAACTCTTGGGCCCGCAAGCCTTTTTGTTTTGGATTCTTCTTTAGTCCAAGGATAGCCCATGTGAAGGAATCCTTGCTTTAGTGGTTGGGTCAAGATAAGGGGAATATGCCCATGTGAATGGATATTCCTTTCTACTTTTTGACTTTACTTGACTTTTAGTGTAGTAACTTGAGTTACTACGGTAATTAGTAACTTTGGTACGTAACTATTTCACAAGTATATAAACAAGGAGTGAGGAGGTACTCATCATCCTTTCATTTGCAACTATCTCTCTCTCATTGAGTTCTCTAGTGAGCAATGTCTTGAGTCTTGGAGTGTTAGCCTTGGAGGAGTATGATGGAGTTGGGGTTCCTTGCCTTCTTAGTCCATGGTGCGCTACCATAATAGCCATCAAAGGTTCATCCTGAGTGAGAGACAGGCCGGCTCACACCTCACACAAACGTGGTGCACAAACAAGAAGCAGAGAATGGAGGGGATCCAATCACAAGAAATCTAAATGAAAACCCTCCATCTCATAACACAACACGGGACTGACTCTGCCACCATTTGGCATTTGACATAAGAGTAGTTCGTATCTAAGTCCTAAGCTACCAGGATCACCAAGAATGGGATCAAACTGCCTCTCCTAGCCAAAGCTACATGTGTATAGATAACAGTGGCACAGCCACTATGACAACACGTGAGTGTGGACCAGTTGGCTAGGGCACCAGTCTAGGAACAAGAGATCTAGGGGTCAAACCCTGTTGCGCACAATCTAGCAAGAAAGGCAGATTTTGCCAACCAATGACCAAGATCTACACTAAACTAGCTAGCCTCACGCCAGCAAGCTGCCCCTTCTAGGCCTTCGTAGCCTCTCATAGCCCATAGTCCTATGCCTCGAAGCCTCGAAACGCCGAAATTCAGCCAAATGAGGCCTTTCTTGTTGCCACTTCGAACCTCCTCCAAAATTGGCGAAACTTCTCCAAATCTGCGAAACTCCTCCAAACTAGCGAAACTTCTCCAAATCTGGCCAAACAGCAAAACTCCTCCAATTTTGGCCCAAAATCTGACGTAAATCTGACGTAAAATCTGACGTAAACCCTAAAGATGGATGTCCGCCAAATCCCCCGCTAACTTTCTATTCGAGCCAAATTGACAAAACAGGTTTTTCCAAATCACAATTTCATGAGAAGAGCTTTCCAACTCCACCTTCAATTTCACTTTCTGAGCCCAACTCGCAACAAATTGGTCATGCCTTCACCTCTTGAGCTCAAAATCACAACACTGCTAAAAAATTGCTCCTTCTTTGCTCGAAATTTGGCCAGCGCTTCCGCACACCGTCCGCCTAACTGCCAAATTTGCATCAACTACACGAGCTTTTGCACACTAGGGAAACACAGAACCTGAATCGAGCTACCACGATCCACCAAGCTTGGAGATACCACCAACACTCAACGTTCCTGCACCCGATTTCCCCTTGACTTCACTTCTCTGATGTAATCAGATTGCTTAACACTCTCAACTCAACTCAACTCGGATCAGTACTTGATCTGTCACTCTATAAACTGCCAACAACTGGGCACTGATTACAGTCAAGCCACACCCACTCAAGCATAGAGAATCCAGGTGACGCTCACCGGCCTCTATCCACCATAGCCAGGAACTCGAAGGCTCAACATCAAAGAAGTGAGCTCTCTGGAGCTCACTTCAAAACTATACCCCCTGGACTCGAGCTAGCCCTGAAACCCTAACGGTCCCGCTGACGGCACACTAAACGGTGCAAACGGTGCAAAGTGATGGTGGGCCCCACCGTGAAGTCAGTACCCTGAACACAAAATCTAACCGTCGGAAAGTAGTCCCTGAGAAACTGCTAGAATAACTCTAACTACCATCACTGGAACTCCAGTGTCCGAGCATCTAGATGCGGAACTACAAATGGCGTGACAAAGTAGTTAGGTCTACAAACTATTGGAACATCCAAAGAAGCATCACCTAGAGTGATTGCTCTCTTATGGATTGTCCCAACCAATGCTCCCAATAGAGTAATTGACACACACTATCTAAAGTATATTATAAAGTATGAGAGTGAGAATGGTAACCTTAGAGTCTAATATGATAAACTCTTGTGCACTCCTTGACAAATGTGTCAAATGACATGTCACTCATTTCCTATAACTCCAAGGCTAGAGGAACAAAAAGGTGATCTCATTGCATACCCCTATACTTGTAGACCATGCATATTGTTGCTCCGCTCGTCGCTTATCCAGGAAGATGAGTAATCACTCCTTCCAAAATTGCATCATGTGTAGGATCTACAACCACAATATCCACCACTATCACCTAATCATCTTGGACCAAGTATAAGTCTACTCTGAGATGTGTCATCTACAAAGAATATGAACACTCTCTCTAAGCAAGGTATCCACTCTCTCGTGCCATTGCAAACATTATATCCTTGATGGCATCATGGGTAGTTATCCTCGGTCCTCCATAAGGATACAATGTCATATGGACTGCTATAGTATCTAGTGTAGAACCACACTCATAAATGAGTACCAAAGATACAAACAAGTGGACCAAACCTAGGTGGAACCTCATCATTATAGAGAAAGTGGTTGGCGTGAGTTGCAATGCCTAAATGCACAGTTGAGCTAGGATCCAAGAGCTTGCACTCTTAATGGAACAAAAGCAAAGACTTTCTCTAATGGCCCGAGGAATTGACAAGTCAACTAAGAGAGAATGTATCTTGTCCTTGGAGTATTATAATGGTATAAGAGCGAGTGTTTTAATCCAAGAGAGTGGATCACACCTCTTCAAAAAGCACAAGCTACTAAAACTGAGTAATTTGAG
The DNA here is from genome assembly GCA_948567375.1 of Lunularia cruciata. Taxonomy (NCBI): domain Eukaryota; kingdom Viridiplantae; phylum Streptophyta; class Marchantiopsida; order Lunulariales; family Lunulariaceae; genus Lunularia; species Lunularia cruciata. The sequence goes on from OX419758.1 coordinate 60,135,166, forward strand.
GTAAAGAACATAGTGCAATTGCTAGACTTTGGAAGGATTGTAGAGAGCAGATGGTATGGATGCACCGAGAGGACAATTTCCTACACCTAGCTTCCCATTCTTGTTTCCATTCCACATCAAGATTATGTACATCAAGCAAGAGCAAATGAGAGTATTGCTAGTTTATCACTTTGGAGCAAAATTCATGGACAGAGTGATGAATTCACCAAACCCGGTAATTCTACTTGTGGTGGTAAATGACAAAGAGTGGGATTTGACAATCTACATTTTATTATGATGTTATTGATCTGAATGTACCAAATCTTCACCCTTTCAACATGCAAGTAGGAATTCATTATGTAGTTAGACCAAAAGTGATGATTAGGGATTTTGTAGTCGGCAATTTTGGTGAGGAATATTATTAACAAGTGATGATCTCTGAGGTCCCAATGGTAGTCTCCACAGTTCATGCATCCTCTTGAGCGATCATTCTAACCATCTATTGAAGTAGGAAGTAGCAATTGAATATCAATTGTGTGTAGGAATCATGGATCTGTAATTGTAGGAGTTGATGCAAGGAATGCAGGATATGTTGAACAAGTTTTGAGAAATCAAGATGACCGTGGAGGAATTACAAATCAAGTACATGTTGCCAAGAAGGATCAAGTAATGCAAGAAGGGGAGCCGTCTCAATAGCAAACACCAACAATCCAAGTACTTGGAGAATTATGCATGCCAATGACACCAATTCCAATCAACAACCAAGCCACATTGTTACTTTGAATCAAAAAGACATGCAACATTGAGCCTTACAAGGGATAGCATTCCATGGGAGTAGTGGAAAATTGGATTTCAAGAATGAATAGATACCTTTGATTGTTCACAACGGAGATCACTAATCATTCTATAGGTGTATTTGCATGTGGGTACTTGACCGATAAGACCCTCACATGGTATGACGCTTGGGAACAATCATTGCTGGTAAAAGGAAGAAAGGTCACTTGGACAGCCATGCAAGAAAGGTTGCTCAAGAATTTCCAATATGTGGATTCCATGCAAATGGACCAAACTAGACTCTGGGAGTTGAAGCAGAAGAATAGCATACAAGAGTACGTGGAGGCATTTTTGGATCTGTATGTTGCAATAACCGATATGAGTCCAACCAAAGCTCTTGATATTTTCAAGAGAGGATTAAAAGATCAAATTTGCCAAGAGGTAATGGTGCAAATCCTCATACTATTTTTGAAGCCATTGCCTACCTCCAAAGAATAGTGAGGGTGCTTGGAGGAGGTGAAGCAATAACATCAATGCAAACTATCAGGCCGAGACACACCATTTTGGTGGACCAATACCTACAAAATTGGGCAACATTTGGTTCCAAGATAGAGGAGCAAGCCTCTCCAAGGAGAACAGGGATGGGTCAAAGAAAGGAAAGAAGGAGTCTTACATGGAGAAAGTGCTCGAGCAAAACAATGACAATGTTACAATTGTGGCAAAATTGGGCACATAACCATCAATTGTTGTGCTTGTCATTTTAGAGGCCCTCAACCTCCATACAAGCGACCTCTAAACCACATAGAGAGATGAATTGAAGAGGAAGATATGGAATCCACATCGGAAAACAAAGACCGCCAATAAATGTACCTCATGCCTTATTGGCTCGATGAAGAAGAGTAAAAGCGGGAGGATGAAGAGGACAAGTGTGCAAAGAAGGAGGAAGATAACTGCACAATCAATCGTTGTAAATGGAGTGCTAAAAGGCAATCTGGTGAGAATGTTGATAGACTCTAGGGCAACAAAGATTTTTTTGTCTTGCTCTGTTGCAATAAGGTTGGAGATGAAACTAGAGAAGGATGAGAAGGACAAAGTAGAATTACCTAATGGTCAAACAGAGAGGATTGAGTTGTTATCTAAAAACTTAATACTCTCTATAGGAAGGTATTGAGAAGCAATCAAGTGGCGTGTGATACAACTAGCTTGTTATGATGTAATTTTAGGTATGCTATGGATGGAGCACTACAACCATATGGTAGATTGGAGAAAGAAAGTAGTGGAAACTAGTCAATGGAAGATATTTGGGATTAAATGAAGATCATAAAGGCAAGAGTTTCCTCTATATGTCATAAAGACCACATCTATTGGTAAGATAGATAAATGTTTCATGGTTTTAATAAGAGAAGTCCAAAGAGCCCAACACAATGGACAAATTCTTGAGAAATTGAAAGATGTACTCAATGATTCCAAGATGTCTTTCGGATGAATTACACGCAAGTTTACCACCAAAACAGAGAGTAGATCATAAAAGTGCAATACATCTTGGGAAGGCACCTCCTTGTAAGGCCTCATATTGACTATCACCTTAGGAGTTGGAGGAATATAAGGTTCAAATCAAGGATATGTTGTAGAAGGTGTTTATCCAACCCAACATATCACCACATAGGGCTCTTGTCTTGTTTGTGAAGAAGAAGGATGGAACAGTGCGCATGTGCATTGACTAACTATCAAGGATTGAATCAACAAATGGTGAGGAACAAATTTCCATTATCTTGCATGGATGACTTGTTTGATCAACTCAATGGGGTAAGGCACTTGACCAAACTTGATTTGCGGAGTGGTTACAACCAAATCAAGATTGCGGAAGAAGCTATACACAAAACGGCCTTTTGAACAGGGTTTGGTTATTTTGAGTACTTGGTGATGCCATTTGGCTTTACCAACGCTCCAACCACTTTCATGAGTTTGATGAATGATATATTTTATCCATATTTGGATAAATCTGATGTCATGTTCTTGATTACATCTTTGTTGACAATGAGATACTAATAGAGCACAAGCAACATTTGCGAGAAGTCCTCCAGATTTTGTGACAAAATCAATTGTATGCCAAAATCTCAAAGTGCAAGTTTGGCAAATTTGAAGTAGACTACCTAGGGCATAGAGTAAGTGTAGAGGGTATCTAAGTGTTAATAGATAAAATAGGAGTCATTAGAAAATGGAGTGCTCTAGAAGATCAGACTCAACTCAAGAGTTTCTTGGGATTGAAGAGGTTTTATCATTGATTTTTCAAGGACTTCTCCAAGATTGCACACCCTCTCATAGCACTATTTGGCAAGGAGAAGAGGTGGATATGGGGAAGTGCATAAGAATTTGCCTTTCAAGGGTTGAAAGACGCATTACTACATGCACCAATCTTGAAATGGTATGACCTAAAATGTCCAATCAAGATGGCTATGGATGCATTAGATATAGCAATAGGAGCAGTTCTACAAAAAGAATGGCAAGATAGATAGCATCCAATTGCATATTTCTCTTGTAAGTTGCTACCAATGTTGTAGGGTTTATAAGGTCTTGAGAATGCATCGGGCACCTAGTTGCTCACACTTAGACATTCAGTTGCTACTTCCCAATTTAAATCTATGGTTTTTCTCAGGTCCGTAAATACCTCCTCAATATAATCATCTCCATCTTTGTGCTTAACGTTGCAAGGAGTTGTGGTCAATTCTTTATCAATCCCTTTGTAATTGTGGCTAATTCCCTATTTTGGATATCAATACAATTGGGAGCTTGGCTTTATTTATCTCTACCTTGTCTTACATGTGTAGAGCCCAATGTGTTCTTTCCCTCTTTCAAGTTATCCTACATAGTGGTCTTTTCTCCTTATTTGATAGACCTTCTCATTAACTCAAAGCTCAGTTTATAAAAAAAAATTAAGTTTGTCTTGGGTGGTCACGCTATACTGCTGACCTTGCTGATTTCCTCAAAAAGATTGCAAATCCAAATTTTGTTGCCCTACCTTCATTAAGACTCACCTTCCTTTCACTAATAGAGCAACTCCATCCCTTTTCACTTTCACCCTCCTTTTCTTTCCGTACCATCATGATCAACTAATGCTAATTATCTAATCACATAAACATACAACTACAAAGGATAATAGCTTCTAGATCACACAATTGTAAACCAGATCATGTAATGGAGATTGTCAACACAAAAGAGGATTACCAAACATCACAAGTAAAATATTCCCTCACTCTAAAGATATAGCACTCCCAACTAGAAAATGCTTCTCTAAGCCTAAAAGAATAGAATTACCAATTGGAGTTGGTAAAGCAAGTTGCTACCCACTACTTGATTATCTCATAAGAAGTATCGACATACTCCTCAAGCCAATGTAATTGACACAAGATAATCTACTCAAGCTTTAGCTTCAAGGCAAACCACTACAAAAATTCCTTCCTTCACTAATCTATCATGCAGCCCACTCCAAGAATTTCTTCCTTCATTGATCTGTCTTGCAAAACCCTTCTTCCTTGCTAGTCCATCCAATCACTTTTTCTTTGAGAGTTCTCTCTTCCTTTCAAGACTCTTTTGAGATTTCACTCTTGCAAAAACCTTTGATAATTCTCTCTTCTTGCCAAAACCCCTTTGAGATTACTTCCTTCATGCTATTATCTTTGATACTTCTTTCTTCCTACAAAGACACTTCCTGATTTTCTCTCTTCACTGCTCCGGTCTGTCAAAGCCATTTTGAGATTGCTTCCCTTGCAAAACCCTTTGATACTTCTTTCTTCCTACAAAGACCCTTCTCGATTTTCCCTCTTCACTGCTCTAGTTTTCCAAAACCCTTTTGAGATTAATTCCCTTGCAAAACCCTTTGATATCTTGCTGTCCTGAAAAAATCCAAACCTCTTGATACTTCACTTCCTGTCCAGGCAACTCTCCTTCAAGATCTCTTCTTGCAAACCCTTGATATCTCACTATCTCAATTCTTGTCACAAAACCTTTTGAGAACTCTCTATTCTCCCCTCACTCTCCTTTGATCATTCTCTATCTCCCAAAACCTCACCTCTATCCAAAAACCTCTCTTTTGTCCTTCAATCATGCACTTTCTCTTCCTGTCCCAAAACCCTTTCCTTCAATATTCTCTATTCTCTCTTTCTTGTCCAAAAACCTCTCTTTTGTCCTTTGATCCTACACTTTCTCTTCCTGTCCAGAATCTTTTATTCTTCCAAAACTCTCCTTCAAGAGTTCATTATCCAGCCAAACTCTCCAAAAGCCCATTATCCCGCAAAACTTTCAAGATCTCTCTTTCTGTCCTGTCAAAGCTCTCCAAGACTTCTTTTCACTAGATTTTTGCTCTGCCAAGCTCTAGAGAAATTCCCTTCCTAGCCAGTCAAAATCCTCTTAAAGAGATCACTATCCAGCCGCGGAAAACTCTCTTCCTTGATACTCTATCCTTCTTATTCCAAAAACCCTTCGATACCTCTATCTTTCCCCAAAAACTCCTCCCTTCTATAAATTTTTCTCTCTCTCTTGAATCCCCTTCCTTATCAAATTCAGATGACTGTCCTCCTTGCCCTGTTCCAACTGCTACACCAAACCTCCGGAAGGCTCTATTCATATATTTGCTAAAACCGTTTGTCAGTTTCTCCCTTCACTAAGTTGCCCTTTCTCAAGTTGATCTTTGCTTCCCTCCTCTCTTGACACTCTTTCTCTTGGGCCTTTATAGTTATTGAATATATTCTCATTTCTTTGCAATGATTCATTCTCTTTTCCATGAATTTTCTCAAACTTCTTTTGTATCCCTGCTATAGTACTCTTTTGGCTCTTTGTTTCCTTTCTTCTTCTCCGCTCTCAAGACCTTTTTTTTTCTCCTCCCCTACAATAACATAACAAAACTCCCAAGTCTCTTCAAACTCAAAAACATTACAACTCTTGCCTCAAATACTCTCCAAGCTCCAAACCCAATTTCACTACTCTTTTGTCAACTCTCAAAATTCTTCTTGCAGTCCAACAAAAGTGGCCACCTACAACATATAGCAACCCCACTATTTGGCAATTATCAAGTTTCTACTTGGAAATTTTATACTGCTTGCAACTAGCACTTTTAAATACATTTACATAATATTCTCCTGGTTTACCTATCACACCAAATAGCACTAAGCAACATGTAGATTATTTTCTTGACAACATTGGCAAAATGTAACTATCACACCACCAAACAAGAAGAGTTGGCCATTGTCCTTGCAACCATGCATTGGAAGCACTATTTGTGTGAAAAGAGATTTGTGGTATAGATGAACCACAAACCTCTAGTCTACCTTGAGACACAAAAGGATCTTTCTTGTCAATAGATTTGGTAGGTAGAATGGAGACAATAATTCAACATGACAATCAGATATGAAGAAGGCAAGAAGTCAACTTGTAGATGCATTCACTCAAATGCAAATGGCAAACAATTTGGTGGTGGATATTAAGATGAACCTTGAATTTTGGCACAGGATTCTTGTTGCTACAAAAGCTGATCCATTGATTGTAGGTACTCAATCATCCAAAGGCATCACCAACACCCAAGGACTCACCTTTCATGATGGTAGGTTGTGGATCCTAGATGATACGGATCTACAAACCACCATCCTTGCAGAATGTCACAATTTTGCCTTGCAAGTCACGTTAGAACAAACAAGACCTTTGATGCAGTCAAACGCCATTACTATCGGCCCAACAATGTGATAGAATATGTTTGGATTTGCCTACTTTTTCAACAAAATGAAGCTTCTAATCAAGCTCCCACAAGACTCTTCCAACCTCTTCCCACTCTTACACAATGTTGAGAATAGGTAAGCATGGATCTAGTTTGTGAATTGCCCAAGACCACCTCTGAGTTTGATTCTATCATAGTCTTTGTCAACCGACTCAATAGAATGATTCATGTATGTCCTACCACCAAGGATGTGATTGCCCCGCAACTCGCTCAATTGTACTTAGATGCAGTCTTTTCCCATTATGGCTTGTCTCTAGTGTTCATCACAAATAGAGGCACTCAATTCACTAGTTTCTTTTGGAAAAAACTCTTTGGGTTCTTCACAACCAAATTGGCTATGTCCATAGCTTACCATCTACAAACCAATGGACAAACAAAGAGTGCAAATTGCACTATTGAGGATATGATTTAGGGCTTTACTTTGGATGAGCAAGAGTTTTGGGACACCTTATTCCCATTGGTGGAATTTGCTTACAACAATTCAATGAATGCCTCTACACAAGTCACAATTTTCTTCCTCATGTATGGAGAGCATCCTTTCACATCTTCAAGCTTGATGAAGGTCCAGATGGTGGCTACTAAGGTGGACATTTTCAACACTTTTGTTTCTAGAATCCAATAGGGGGTGGAGCACGCCAAGCATAAGTTGCAGATCACCCAAAATTGGCAAAAGTAGTATATAGATGCACACCACCAACACATGGAGTTCAATGTGGGAGATCAAGTCTAGCTGTCAACCACCAACCTCAAGTAAGTTGGTCCTCATAAGCTAGGACTTCATTTTATTGGACCTTTCTCCATCCTTTGTTGCATCAGAGCTGTGGCCTATCATCTTGAGCTACCACTACCTATGAAGATTCATCTTGCATTTCATATTTCCTTATTATGCCAATGTGCTCCCCAACCACCCTACTTCTCTTCCATCCAAGAAAGTTGACCTTATCCAACCCTGGTTGATGATACAAAGAAGTATGAAGTCAAACGCATTCTCCAAAAGCGCATCCCGGGTACTTGCCATCCACATGTAGAATTCTTGGTACATTGGAAAGGGTACCCCTTTTATGAGGTGACATGGGAGCCAATAGCCAACTTGACCTATGCAAAAATGTTAGTGAAATCTTTTGAGCAATTGCTTTGCAACAAAGACATTGCATCTTAAAAGTAGAGAGGTTTGTAATACCAATAGCTAGATAGATGATCTAAAGATGAAATTTGATTTGGTAACATCTGGAAGGATATTATACATGATGGACTTAGTAGATAAGCTAGAGGTATCACCAAAAGAGTACTTCTACTAATAGGCCAAAAAATGAAATATGTTTGGAAACTTTAGAATCAATAGCTAGGTATATGATCTAGAGGTGAAACTTGGGGTGGTGACATCTGGAAGGATGTTACACATGATGGATAATGTAGATTAGATAGAGGTATCACCAAAAGAGCACTTTTATGAAGAGGGCAGAAGCCAAAATAGGCCTGAACTTCAAAGGCAAATTTGGAGGCCTAACGGATGAATTAGGCCTCAAAATGTGTAGACCCCCCCACCCACCCAAATGGAGGGAAGGCTGGCTTTCCATCCTCCTTGGTTTGTCTCACTAAGAGCTTTCCAATGGTACCTCAACCATGTGATTCTAAGATTCCTATAAGAAGATCCCCTAAAAGATTCCCTTTGGTCAAAGCCTGTTTGACCAACCAGATGGGTCCAAGATTGCCATGTCACCCATCCAAGCAAGTAATCTAAGGGTGGAGCTTGCTGACAGGTCACCTATCCATGTACCTAATCCTATGGTGGAGCTTCCTTGAAGGAGATCCTCCTTGGGTATATAATAAAGAGAAGGTGCTCCTTTGGGGCATCAAAGGATTGAGTGTGAAATTTGTGTTTTCTCTCGTGTATCTCTCTTGAAGAGTTCTCTTGTCCTTGGATTATTATAGAGGACAAGTGTGCAAAGATTAAGAAAAAAAAACACATAATTGATTATTATAAAGGAGTCCTAAAAGGCAATCAAGTGAGAGTATTCATAGACCTTGGAGCAATAGAGAATTTCTTGCCTTGCTCTATTGCAATAAGGTTAGAGAAGGAACTAAAGAAGGATGAGAATGAAAAAACCAAGTTACTTAATGGTCAAAGAGATAAGATTGAGTCATTACTCAAAAAGGTAACACTTTGTGTAGGAGAGTATCAAGAAGAAATTGAGCAGCAAGTAATATAATTAGCTCATTACAAAGTGATCTTAGGCATGTCATGGATAGAGCACTACAACTTCTTGGTCAATTGGACAAAGGAAAATAGTGAGAAATAGCTAATGGAAGATCAATGGAGGTAGAGAAAGGTTGCAAAGGCAAGAACTATCTCTCTATGTCATAAGGACAATAGTTATCAATAAGATAGATAGAGGTTTCATGGGTCTAATAAGAGAAGTTCAGAGTGCACAACTTGATAGATAACTTCTTGAGGATTTGAAACATGTGGTTAATGAGTTTCAAGGTGTCTTTCTTGTTGATTTACCTTCAAGATTACCACCAAAGAAGAGAGTAGATCATAAAATCAAGATACTTCTTCAAAAGACACCTCCTTGTAAGGCCTCATATCAATTATAACCTCATAAGGTGGAAAGGTGCTAAGCCCAAATCAAGGATATACTAAAAAACAAGTTTATCTAACCCAACATATCACCATATGGTGCTCTTGTCTTGTTTGTGAGAAACAAGGATGGTATAATGTGCATGTGCATTGACTACCAAAGCCTAAGTCAAAAAATGATGAAGAACAAATACTCATTACCTCACATGGATGACCTATTCAACCAACTAAATGGTGCAAACCACTTCACCAAACTTGATCTATGGAGTAGTTATAACCAAATCAATATCACAAAGGAAGACTACAAAAAACTACCTTTTGAACAAGGTATGGTCACCTTGAGTACCTAGTGATGCCATTTGGCCTTACCAACATACCAACCACTTCTATGAATTTGATGAATGACATATTTCATCCATACTTGGATAAGTATATTATCATTTTTCTTGATGACATCTTAGTCTATAATAGGACAATGTAGGAGCACAAGCAACATCTACAAGAAGTCTTCTAGATTCTATGACATAACCAATTGTATGCCTCAAAGTGTGAGTTTGGCAAGTTTGAAGTAGATTATTTGGGACTTGGAGTAAGTGCAAAAGGTATCCAAGTGTTAATAGATAAAATAGGTGTCATTCAAAAATAGAGCGCTCCAAAAGATCAGACTCAATTCAAGAGTTTCTTGGGATTGACTGGGTTCTATTGTTAATTTGTCAAAGATTTCTCCAAGGTCTCACAAGCTCTAACAACATTCCTTAGCAAGGAGAAGAAGTGGATGTGGAGAACAGCATAGGAATTGACCTTTCAAGAATTGAGATATGCATTACTACATACACTATTCTTGAAATAGTATGACCTAAAAAGTCCAATCAGGTTGGCTATAGATACATCAAGAATTGCAATAGGAGTAGTTCTACAATAGGAATGGAATGACGGATGACACCCAATTGCATATTTCTCTTGAAAGCTATTACCAACAAAGTGCAACTATCACATCATTGAATGAGAAGAGTTTGCTATTATCCTTGCAACCAACCACAAGAAGCACTACTTGGCAAGAAGGCATTTGAAGTTGTCACGCCATTTGTAGTTCCGCATCTAGATGCTCGGACACTGGAGTTCCAGTGATGGTAGTTAGAGTTATTCTAGCAGTTTCTCAGGGACTACTTTCCGACGGTTAGATTTTGTGTTCAGGGTACTGACTTCACGGTGGGGCCCACCGTCACTTTGCACCATTTGCACCGTCGAGTGTGCCGTCAGCGGGACCGTTAGGGTTTCAGGGCTAGCTCGAGTCCAGGGGGTATAGTTTTGAAGTGAGCTCCAGAGAGCTCACTTCTCTGATGTTGAGCCTTCGAGTTCCTGGCTATGGTGGATAGAGGCCGGCAAGCTTCACGTGGATTCTCTATGCTTGAGTGGGTGTGGCTTGACTGTAATCAGTGCCCAGTTGTTGGCAGTTTATAGAGTGACAGATCAAGTACTGATCTGAGTTGAGTTGAGTTGAGTTGAGTTGAGAATGTTAAGCAATCTGATTACATCAGAGAAGTAAAGTCGGGGGGAAATCGGGTGTAGGAACGTTGAGTGTTGGTGGTATCTCCAAGCTCGGTGGATCGTGGTAGCTCGATTTAGGTTCTGTGTTTCCCTAGTGTGCAGAAGCACGTGTAGTTGATGCAAATTTGGCAGTTAGGCGGACGGTGTGCGGAAACGTTGGCCAAATTTCGAGCAAAGAAGGAGCAATTTTTGAGCAGTGTTGTGATTTTGAGCTTAGGAGGTGAAGGCAGGACCAATTTGCTGCGAGTTGGGCTCAGAAAGTGAAATTGAAGGTGGAGTTGGAAAGCTCTTCTCATGAAATTGTGATTTGGAAAAACCCATTTTGTCAATTTGGCTCGAGTGGAAAGTTAGCGGGGGATTTGGCGGACATCCATCTTTAGGGTTTATGTCAGATTTTACATCAGATTTTTGGGCCAGAATTGGAGGAGTTTCGCTGTTTGGCCAGATTTGGAGAAGTTTCGCTAGTTTGGAGGAGTTTTGCAGATTTGGAGAAGTTTCTCCAATTTTGGAGGAGGTTCAAAGTGGCAACAAGAAGGGCCTCATTTGGCTGAATTTCGGCATTTAGAGGCTTCGAGGCATAGGGTTGTGGACTATGAGAGGCTACGAAGGCCTAGAAGGGCCAGAAGGGCTAGCTTGCTGGCGTGAGGGTAGCTAGTTTAGTGTAGATCTTGGTCATTGGTTGGCAAAATCTGCCTTTCTTGCTAGATTATGCGCAACAGGGTTTGACCCCTAGATCTCTTGTTCCTAGACTGGTGCCCTAGCCAACTGGTCCACCCTCACTTGTTGTCATAGTGATTGTGCCACTGTTATCTATACACATGTAGCTTTGGCTAGGAGAGGCAGTTTGATCCCATTCTTGGTGATCCTGGTAGCTTAGGACTTAGATACAAACTACTCTTATGTCAAATGCCAAATGGTGGCAGAGTCAGTCCCGTGTTGTGTTATGAGATGGAGGGTTTTTGTTTAGATTTCTTGTGATTGGATCTCCTCCATTCTCTACTTCCTGTTTGTGCACCACGTTTGTGTGAGGTGCCCTGACTTTTGAGCGTTGGTGCTGTGGTGTGCTCTCGGTGGTGAGGCTGGAGTGATGACCAGTCAGACTACCTTTGTTTCTCTCCGGTGAGGCAGGAAGTGATGACCTGCAGACCGTGAGAGTGCGTGTTATGATGGCAGGTTACAGGTTGCCCTTCCTCCTAGTGTAGTTATCTCGGTTAGAGTTACATTAGTGGGTGGTGTTTAGTTGGTGTTGGCACGCGTTGGTGTTGGCACTTGGTGGGGTACTTGCGGTTGCGACTTGCGGTTGTAGTTGGTGGTTCGGGTTTGTTGTTGCAGTTACGTGGTCACGATGGAGTTCTTTGGAGATTCCAAAGGAGTTAGCCCTGCAGTACGCAGTGGGTTTACTCGGAGTGGTGCTCGTTATCAGCCTGTATCTCAGGTCCCAATGAGGGAGGAGATTGACTCTGAGTTGGAGTTCGACACAGGAGCTGATTCAGTTGAGAGTGCACTTGGTGTGTCCGCACCGTTGTTGTGGGACATGGACGAGATTTATGGGGCCTCCAAAGGCCCTAGGCGTTACTCTGGTACAGTGGGTACCATTGAGTTGGATGACTTCATCCAGGAGTTCGATAGTTGGTGTGATCTGCAGCAGATGCGGAACCCGACTTTGTTCACACCTTTCATGGCATGGAAGGGGTTGTTTCAACACTTGGAGGGTCCGCCGATGGACGACTACCATGAGTTCAGGAGAGCTCATTTGGAGGAGATTGAGTTATGGAGACAATATTGGTCTCCACACTATGTCTCCATCACTTCAGGCTCGGTGGCCAAGAGTAGATCGGCTGTACCTACGAGTTCTAGCTCAAGTAGTGTGGGTGGAGCTAGTGGAGGTGCACTAGCTGGAGATAGTGCTACTACGAGTGGAGGTACCGCTGCAGGAGGTGGTGTGGTACCGGGGTTTAACCCCATGGTTGAGTTCTTCCTATGTTTGAGGCAGAACTACCAGGGAGTGCGGACTGACAAGCTGAGGAGCTTGCAGGAGTTCCAGCAGAAGGCTGGAGAGAGCCTACGCGAGGCATATACTCGCATGAGGCGGCTGATCAGTTTCACTCAGGGAGTTACTGAGGCCCAGGCAGTCCAGTTTTGGTATGGGATACTGGACAGGGAGTTGCAATGTAGAGTTCGTGATGCTACGTTGTTGCAGGCTACTTCGCCCACTTTGGCAGTAGTCTTTGGTTTGGCTGAGCGTATTGAGCTCAACATGGTGGAGGAGAGAGTGGTGACAGCTGGATTTGGTAGAGAGACCTCATCCACGGTTGTGACTTCTTCTAGAGTGCAGCAGAGTGCACCACGCCCAGCTGGTTTTTGAGGACAGGGTGGACAGCCCAGATCCTATGGAGCGAGTGGAGGGCCTAGTGGAGTTAGACCCTTACCCTCATTTTCGGGTCAGCAGCAGCCAGTGAGTGGTGGTGTTGCTTGTTGGACTTGTGGTGGACCTCACCATAGGAGAGAGTGTACTCAGGGCAGCGGACCTGATACCTCTGGTGCATCACAGCCAGCACAGAGGTAGTGTGAGCATTGCCACAGATTTGGTCACACTAGTGACCGGTGTTTTGACCTACACCCGGAGTTACGGAGTGGTAGGGCTGCTATGGCAGGTAGTAGAGGAGCTCCAATTCATGGAGGACGAGGTGGTAGAGGTGGTGGTAGAGGATCTACACCTAGTAGGGGTGTAGTACCTACCCTTACTTCTGACACAGCTATGGCTACTCGGCTTGAGCAGAGTTAGACCCTTACCCTCATTTTCGGGTCAGTAGCAGCCAGTGAGTGGTGGTGTTGCTTGTTGGACTTGTGGTGGACCTCACCATAGGAGAGAGTGTACTCAGGGCAGCGGACCTGATACCTCTGGTGCATCACAGCCAGCACAGAGGTAGTGTGAGCATTGCCACAGATTTGGTCACTAGTGACCGGTGTTTTGACCTACACCCGGAGTTACGGAGTGGTAGGGCTGCTATGGCAGGTAGTAGAGGAGCTCCAGTTCATGGAGGACGAGGTGGTAGAGGTGGTGGTAGAGGATCTACACCTAGTAGGAGTGTAGTACCTACCCTTACTTCTGACACAGCTATGGCTACTCGGATTGAGCAGTTGGAGCAAAGATTGGCTAGTATGGCTATTGCTCAGAGGAGATCAGATTCGGGTGCTAAGGCTTCCACCTCATATGTTGGTGATAGAGATGCTTTGGACTTCATGTGCGGAGCAGCATAGGTGGATGCATCTATAGCAGTGACTAGGAGTGCAATACGTGCTCCAGAGCCTAGAGGAGCATCAGTGGAGTTGGACCCACAGAGAGGAGAGGTTGGGAGACAAGTCAGACTTCCCTAGTCTTTCACGCTATCTGAGGCATTGCAGACAACATCCATGGTTCCTAGACGTCCCAGTGCAGGTGTGGTAGGTGGTGATGGAGTACATGATGGACTACCTGCTAGTCAGCCACCTGCTACTACACAGACTGAGTCTAGCATGATGTTGGGGGCGGCTCAGCTGATTATGCGGCATCCTTTATTTTCAGCCAGTGACATGTTTACATTGGGAATTGACCTAGCCCCAGTGTTCCGGTTGGCTGCCACGTTGTGTGAGAGTAGGGATGGTGTAGTTCCTACTACTAGAGCAGAGGTGGTTGGTAGTGGAGCTGACTTGGTTGAGGAGCATGGGATCCTTTCAGCGACCAGTGGTTTATGGCAAGCAGCAGCGGCTAGACTGGAGGAGTTGCCAGCTAGACCGGCCTTTGAGAGAGCGCGGTTTACACCTGGTGTTGTCCTATTGGATAACCAGAGGGGGATCTTTCGTTAAGTGGGACCTTTAGGGAAGGTCTATACACCACAAAGAGTCTTGTTAGACTCTGGTGCGCAGCCCCTTATGTTGGGGAAGGCTACAGTTGTTGGTCTGGAGTTACGGAGGACCGATGTGGAGAGGTGTCCATTTCAGATCCAGACATCTCTTGGTGGTGGTTCGACACAGTACATCACACGTGGAGAGCTTGTTGTCCAGGTTCAGCCTGGTCATCCGACTGATAGCTTGGTGGTGAGAGCTCAGGCTATTGCGACGATAGCTGAGTCATATGATGTGCTAGTTGGGGGAGCAGTGTTATACCCTATGGGTTTCAGCATTGACTATTGGGAGGAGACAGCCTCTTATAGACCTGGTTGGCAGTCTGGTGAGGGACGGGTATGTTGCCTACCAGTACGCTTCAGTAGTGGCAGTCTTGGCTCACTACAGTCCGGGACCATGGCAACATCAGTTTTAGCTTTCAACGGTGCAGTTACTTGGCCTGGTGACTTGTTGGAGGGGAACGCCCATGCAGAGGATACTCCAGTACCAGAGGAGATCACTCGGCTATGGAGTACGAGTGGGATTGTTCCATCCACCTTGGATGTTCCATTGTGGAGTTCAGAGGAGGCATTGCAGTAGCATGCGGATCAATTGGTGCAGCAGGCTTGGAGTGGAGCCTTCGTACCATCAGGGGATGAGTGTGAGGATGAGCCTCCAGAAGCGATTGCTTTGACACCTCTGGATACCACACTCATTGCTTGGCAATATCCAGTAGAGGGGATATGCCTATTGGAGTTGTTTGGTGGGATCAGCACCGGACTAGCTGCGGTGTTACAGGCGGGTATCCGAGTACAGAGGTACTTGTATGTAGAGAGAGATGAGACTGCTAGGCGAGTCTCTCTACATCATGTGGCACACTTGGCCTATCGGTATCCGGAGTTATTACCAATGTCAGTAGTCAGAGGTTACCAGAAGGCCTTACCAGGAGACATTTCCTTACTGGGGGCGCATGACCTAGAGAGACATGGGCCTATTCACTTGGTGATTTTTGGATGGCCATGTTAGGGACATACACGTGCGGGCCACGGTTTGGGTCTTTAGGATCCTCGTTCTGGTGTGTTTTGGGAGATGTTACGGATACTACGACATCTCCAGGTTCATCAGTCTGTTTCTCCAGCTTACCTTTTGGAGAACGTTCCTTTGTTGGGTGATTCTCGCACTAGAGTGGTGGCGAGTACACATCAGGTCCATTCTTGGATGGGACCTGCTGTATTGTTAGATGCAGCCAGAGTGGGATCACGGGCACATCATCTTCGTCTTTGGTGGACGAACCTTTTACCCAGAGAGGTTCTACAGCGTAGTTATGATGGGATTCAGCGACTAGATCACATTCTTGTTGATGATATCTTGGATGCTGGACGTCAGTCTCAGACAGTGGTAGTGGCTGATAGGTCACCTATGGTAGTGGTGAACCTAGTTGGACAGCCTAGAGCTGCATTTCCCACACTCATGAGTTTCCCAGGCTCTCATGCTTTTCGAGAGGGAGGACCTAGACTTGTTTGGGACTCACAGTTACAGCAGTTGGTGGAGCCCAATGCTGATGAGAGAGAGCGGGTGATGGGTTTTTGCACCGGTATTACCGCTGTTCCAGCGGTGTCAGAGGCATCCAGGCGTCAGGTGTTAGGTCAGGCTATGGACCTAAACTGTTTGACCTGGATTGTGAGCCTTGGTTTGGCAGAGCAACATAGGATGCGCTTGATAGGCATCACCACTCGGACACTTGTGAGCCCTGTGCCTATCGAGACAATTCAAGCACATGCTGGGGAAGATGGACCGAGTGGACATGGTATTCTTGGGACACATCCAGTAGCTACTAGGGAGAGTGGTCTACTTGGAGTCCATCCAGGTGAGCGTGGGCTACTTGGATTACACCCTTGGTCCACATGGGATGCAGCTAGAGGACGTGTGGAGCTTGCAGCCATAGTGGAGGGAGTTTTTCGCACAGAGGTTGGGACCTCTAGTGGTCGGGAGCATGACACTATTGCTCCCAAGGGCCCAGTGTAGCAGCCAGTCAGTACGTCTTCCACTCCTACTACAGTTACAAAGGATACTTGGGAGCCAGATCTTGGACCCAAGCTTACTGGAGAGGAAAGACGGAGGGTTTGGAGGTTCTTGAGGAGTCACACGAGTTGTTTTGCCTTCAGTATGAAAAATTTGGGTGCTCTGAAGGGACCTGGTATACGGATTGAGCTGACTAGCGACACACCAGTTTTCCGATGTCCTTATCGATATAGTGATATGGAGAGGACATTGATTCAGAGCCGGAGTAGTGACCTTTTTGAGGCTGGTTTGGTGGAGATTTCACATGGAGAGTATGCATCAACGACAGTGATGCCAGCCAAGAAGGATATGCATGGCAACTATACAGATAGGCGGATGTGTGGAGATTACCGTCCTATCAACCGACAGACCAGGGCTGATCGGTATGCCATGCCTACACCGGAGGAGATTTTTGATGCGATTGGGCATGCAAAGGTCTTCAATACTTTGGATCTTCGAGCGGGATATCATCAGTTGCCGATCAAGGAGGAGGATAAGTCCAAGACAGCATTTTGGGCTATTGATCCTCACGGCAAGGATGTGTTATATCAGTGGAGGTTCTTACCATTTGGGTTAAAGAACGCTCCCGCTGAGTTCCAGAGGGTCATGGATAGGATCCTAGTTGGATTGGATTTTGCTCGGTGCTATATTGATGACATTTTGGTTTATAGCACTACTGTGGAGGAGCATGAGAGACAGTTGTTGGAGGTGTTTGAGAGGTTGAGATCTCATGGACTCAAATTACATCCTGGGAAGTGTAGGTTCTTCCATGAGCAGGTTGAGTATTTGGGTCACACTATCTACCCCGGAGGACTTGGTGTTCAGCAGACCAAGGTGGAGGCTATTGCACATATTCCTCGGCCTACGGATGTGAGCAGAGTGCGAGCATTCCTTGGGTTGGTGAACTTTTATCGCCGCTATGTTAGAGGATTTAGTGCAATTGCCAAGGCCTTGACGAAGCTGACCAAGCTTACACAGGAGTGGTGTTGGGGAGATGAGCAGGAGAGAGCTTTTGTAGAGCTCAAGGAGAGGTTGACATCTGCTCCTATTTTGAGGAGACCAATCAGGGGACGACCATTTCAGGTTCACACTGATTGGAGTATGTTGGGGCTTGGAGCGGTGCTCACCCAGCATGATGATGAGGAGAAGGAGTTTGTGGTGACCTATGCTAGTCGCTCCAACAATTCAGCGGAGGCGAAGTATAGTTCATATGAGGGAGAGTGCTTGGCAGCAGTTTGGGCAGTAGCACATTTCTGATGTTACCTATTTGGTAACCCCTTCACTCTCATCACTAATCATCAACCCTTGAAGTGGTTGATGGAGTCCAAAAAGCTTTCAGGGAAGCTTGCACGATGGGCTCTGATTTTACAGGAGTATGATTTCACGGTTGTTCACAGACCTGGAGTGGTGAACCGTGATGCAGATGGGTTGAGTAGAAACCCATGTCCCAGCCAGCAGGATCAGACCGGAGCACGTTGGCATGGTGAGACAGATGAGGAGATGGTGCCAGGTTGGCATGCATCGGCCTTTCTGTGTATATTGGCAGAGGCATTGGTGGTATCTCTCTCAGTGCATACAGGAGGAGTTATTGAGGTCACAGATCCAGAGAGTGAAGATATTGGTACAGTTCAGCGAGACATTCATGATGATGTCTTAGTGATGGACTATCTTTGCACTGGTGTTGTGGGTGGCACAGTTGGGGCCAAGGAGAGAGACCGTGTTCTTCAGCGAGCCAGACGGTTCAGATTGGAGGGTAGACACCTTTTGCGTGTATGGGAGGATGGTAGAGTGCGAGTAGTACCACTTCCATCACAGAGACCACAGTTAGTCCGTCATGCTCATGAGGAGCTAGGACATTTTGGAGTAAAGCGTACATATAGCTTACTCCAAAGTCATTATTGGTGGCGCGGTATGCAGACCGAGGTACAGCAGTTTGTTGCCAGATGTGTGGTTTGTGACCGAGTTAGAGCATCATTCAATGCTCCTACGCCACAGTTACACCCATTACCTATCATGGGATTGGGTTACCATTGGAGTTTGGACTTCGGCGGACCTTTACCGCTGACTGTGAGACATCATCGGTATGTTTTGGTGATGGTGGAGCACTTCTCTAAGTGGATTGAGTTGGTGGCACTTCCTGACAAGTCTAGTGAAGGGACAGCTTACTCGTTCTTGGATCGAGTTCTTAGTCATTTTGGTGCACCAGCTGTGGTTTTGACTGATCAGGGTACAGAGTTCTTGGGAGAGTTTCAGGTCTTGTGTGACAAGGCTTTGATTGATCATCATACTACATCCCGAGATCACCCTGAGGTAGATGGCTTAGCAGAGAGAGTGGTTCAGACGGTGAAGAGAGGATTGCAAAAGTATGGTTTGCAGAGAGGCCACTTGGGAGATTGGGATCTCCAGTTACCTTGGTTGGCCATGGGCTATCGGTTCAGCCGGCAAGCCTCCTTAGCATCCTTCTCTCCATACTTTCTACTCTATGGACGAGATCCAGATTTACCTGCAGCCATTCGTCGAGATGCTACTGTAGTTTTGGACTTGGATGACCCCGATGTATGGATGAGCGCATGTTCTCAGTGGGCAGAGATCTTTCGGAGAGTGATGCCGATGGCCTTTGAGAACTTGGCGATTGCTCAGCATAGAGATACTTTACGCTATGCTACCATTCAAGGAGGAGGTTATAGACCCTCGATCCGTCGATTTCATCCAGGCGACTATGTATATCTACAGCAGACAGCACCGACGACACTTGATGTTTCTACAGGCCGCACTATCTTGAGAGTGCGTGAGGTTTTGCCATCTGGAGTCCTTGTGTTAGAAGGACGTGATGGTGTTGTTTGGAAGGATCATGTGCGCAATTGTGCGCCATGCCACCTTCCAAACATTGATGGTACTATGGACCCAAGCTTGGCACTTGTACGTACAGGCTTGAGGTGTATGTTATGTGGCTCTTCTGGTGGAGCTGCTACTATGTTAGTGTGTGATAGTTGTTTGAGAGGATGGCATATGGCATGTATGACTCCTCCCCTCACGGTGGTTCCTCAAGGACAGTGGTTATGTCCTAGATGTACTTGACCTACAGCTAGTTCATTCTTTATATGGTATAGATTGCAGGTAGGCGACTAACGATGGGGCTCCATAGCACCCGGCCTCCTGATCTTTGCCCATTAGAGGGTATACCATATACTTAGAGTAGATGGCTATCTGAAGTTAGAGGGACCTAACCGCCAGCTAGGGGGGCAATTGTGGCACTTTAGAGTCTATGTATGACTTATGTGTGAGTTGTGCTTTTATAGTGTATGATGTTGACAGCGATGTATGTTGTGTAGCGATGTATATACGCACGACAACTATCACGCCATTTGTAGTTCCGCATCTAGATGCTCGGACACTGGAGTTCCAATGATGGTAGTTAGAGTTATTCTAGCAGTTTCTCAGGGACTACTTTCCGACGGTTAGATTTTGTGTTCGGGGTACTGACTTCACGGTGGGGCCCACTGTCACTTTGCACCATTTGCACCGTCGAGTGTGCCGTCAGCGGGACCGTTAGGGTTTCAGGGCTAGCTCGAGTCCAGGGGGTATAGTTTTGAAGTGAGCTCCAGAGAGCTCACTTCTCTGATGTTGAGCCTTCGAGTTCCTGGCTATGGTGGACAGAGGCCGGCGAGCGTCACCTGGATTCTCTATGCTTGAGTGGGTGTGGCTTGATTGTAATCAGTGCCCAATTGTTGGCAGTTTATAGAGTGACAGATCAAGTACTGATCTGAGTTGAGTTGAGTTGAGAATGTTAAGCAATCTGATTATTGTGGCACTTTAGAGTCTATGTATGACTTATGTGTGAGTTGTGCTTTTATAGTGTATGATGTTGACAGCGATGTATGTTGTGTAGCAATGTATATACGCACGACAAAGTAGAGAAAGACCACAAACCTCTAGTCTACCTTGAGACACAAAAAGATCTATCATGTCAACAGATTTGTTTTCATTTTCATTGTATCCACTCTTTTAAAAAAAAAGAGTGGATACAATGGTTCAACATGATGATCATATATGTGGAAGGTAAGAAGCAACTTGCATATGCATTCATCCAAATGCCTATGGTGAACAATTTGGTGGTAGAAGTCATGACAAAACTAGAATTCTAGCTGTGGATTCAATCATCCAAAGACATAACCAATACCCAAAGACTCACCTTTTGTGATGGCAAGTTATAGATCTTAGATGGCCTAGACTTAAGAACCACCATCCTAGCAAAATGCCATGATTTTGCCATTGTAGGTCACATTGGAGCTGACAAGAGTTGACAAGATGTAGTCAAACGCCATTACCATTGGCCAAAGATGAACAACAATATAATGGAGTATGTTTGAAGATGCATACTCTATCAACAAAATTAAGCTTCTAATCAATAAATATTGAGTAAATCACCCAATAAATAATTGAGTGCCTTTTAATAAATTAGATGCCCCTTGGTGATTTAACTCATTCCATAGTGGAGTCCTCCTCAAGCATGCCATATCATGACATGATCTTGGATCCCTACAAAATTTTAGATGGATTCAAATAAATGAAACAAGAAAATTTACTTTCATCCCATGAACTTAAAGTTTCTCTTCTCTCATATACTAATGAACATGAATTTGTTAAGAAAAATCATCCACAAAACAAGAACAAACATGCACAACTCTCCTTATCTTCAACAAAGTGAATTATTCTCATCTTGTCATCACACACTACTACTACTATACATCACATTTATGAAGTAGAATTCCTTGCGGCTATAATAGATTTCCACATTGACTGTTGGCTTTTGAGCCAACAAAAGAAGTGTACCATCAACTAATCATACACACTCAAGGAAACCTTTCTTGGCAAATACATATGAAATCTGCTCTCTTTCCCTTAGGTAGGCCATTTCACTTGTTTCCCTAACATTGATACAATGGCAATAATTAGTTGCTCAATAAACCTAACCATCGATCTGCCACTCGTACCCCAAATGTTCAACCCTCCGGCTATTTATGTACCATTTCCATGATACCCAAGTCTGTCAAGCGCTATAGCTACTTGTATTAAAATAGGGGTTTTGCTTCTCTTTGATGATTTCTAACTACCACATGATCTTTTATTACGTCCACTATTGCTTGAAAAGAAGAGAAAATCATTCCTGTCATCTGTCTAAAAGCTTTGGTAACCCCGAGTGTCAAGCAAGCACCAAGAGCACATTCGAAGCAACATGTACAACAAGTGCCCCATTCACATCTTTGCAAAGCATATCTTTTCAAATTTGAAATCAATGTTTATATTACTTGCTTCAATTAAGATATACGTCATTCTCATAACTCCTGTTCACTAATAAAATGCTACAGGTCACGATTTGTATTTCCCATAAAATATTTACGGCTATAGGTGAAACACCCATAAATTTTACAGGTACTCTCACCCACGCCCCATAAAAATAAAGACGACCCATAAAAATGTTACTGGTCTCAATATGCACTCAAAAAACTAAATCTGAAACCCCCAATATAAAACATTTCTGGATTTCAATAAAAAATTTTGTAAAATTACTATCCTCTACCTTAGAATAAGTAGTTTTTCTCATAAATTAATCGAAAATATTCGATGATGTACAATATGAGTTACCTAATATGATGACATATTGTTTACTTATTTTGAAAATTAATATGTAAATGATTGTAAGCCCAATTGACTTACTTCTTTTAATAATTTCTTGAATTCTACAATCTAGTTTCATAAATAGTCATCTAGTATCATTTAATTGAATACTACTGGATATATTATTTCTGAAGAAAAGACACTTTCGTAGGGAGACTCTCTTGCTCAAATATGTTTCTTTCTTATGTCTTATCAATATCTGTTTTACTGATTTATATATGAATGAAACAAGAGAAGAGATTATGATACAAAAAGTTTTAACAAAATTTTGCACTTATAACAACCATGGTTATTAACTTTCAAGATTAAAAGGGAGAAGTACATGAAAAAAATTAGTGCTTTATTTCAATAGGTTTCCACAAATACTTTAAAAGAGATGGCGTGTCCATGTGATTGTGGTCACTCAAGTAGTTTTTAATGTTCAATCATCACTTTCCAAGAGTCATAGAACTTAACTTTAACTGGCTAATAGTTTTTACTAATTCAACTTAACTTTAACTGGCTAATAGTTTTTACTAATTCAACTCTTAGTCTACATAAATAGCAACGATTTCCAGTCTTGTACCATCTTAAACTTCATCTAGATTAATCTTGTTCCGTATAATATTGACTTTGGGTTTTTGCAAGACCATATCTTAAGTCAAACTATCAAAAATTTATTTAAAATTTGGTTTCTGTTCACCACCATCTCACATTTATGTCGGACATATGAACAAAATTAAAAGGAATCTAGAGGATGATATATCTGGATGACGTCACTCTATTTAACTTAAACTCGTTTTCAGTCGAAGTGGAATGTATACATTAGGTCGAGGACATCACTTGCTAACCTTGCCATTCTGCAAATTGATGTGTAGAAGTAGACATGGATTAGATAGTAAACATCCCGCCAATGCGAAAAGTATAAGACATTAGAAGGCTTTTAGGACATCCTTAGCACATGCGGAAATTAAAACCTGAAGGAGCATGATCTCCTGCACTGTACTTGAAAGCCAATATAAGATAAGTATTACTAATTTTTATTTACTCCAGTTGACCTCTAATTGTAACAGTTGATTTATAATTACAACGTCCCTTTATCCCGACACAATACATTTTTAACACCATTGTGAACACACTTTCTTTTCCCACATTCTCTCGAAATTGCAATACACTTCTTCTCTTGGACTTAGCCGAGCAGTTAAATTTATAACCTCACAACTATAATGCACGAACTATTCAAGAAGACGTTTGGGCCCAGGACTGTTTCGAGTGGAGTAAAAGTTATCAAATTCTAGCGAAGACAATAAATTGCAAAGAGCTTGAGATGTAGTGAAAGAAACATAAAGTAAGAGTGATTTTAAAACATCCTTGAGATGGAGTTTATCATTGTCTGTCATCCGAATTGATTTATTTCACGCTCGTTTCTTTACTCTATGTACAATTGCTGAAGTTGACAGATTCATCTTTCATCCAGGAGACAGCGGAATGAGTGTTTTATGCCTCAAACCAACCTGAGTGTGTGTTTTATGCGCACCGATGGTTTGCAGCACCAGGCAGTGCTCGATACGGCTATTTGTCGAATTCATCTCAAACTATAGAACATGAGCTCTTAACCATCAACAGAGTTTGAATTGCATATGGTGTACTAGAGAAATGACATGCATATGAGGGTGTTAGCCACTTGCTTTCCGGCTCTGTGTTACTGTCGGATTTGTCATCGGACTGCATTCCTTGCGAAAATTTTCGCAAGGAATGAACTAGGATTTACATCGGTATTTGAGGACTTCCCACGCTTTGATCAGGTCATAGACAGATGTCCATCCACTCTGCTAATTCTTGACATGTCAAATGATTCTGGACTGGGTGTGAACGAACATAACTGTGACAACAATTGGGTGAGAGCAGCATGTTGAATGCGGTGATAAGATGCTATGCGTTCAAGTATTCACACGAGGACCTTTATGCGAGTAGAGAATGCTGAAAAATCGACTCGTTGTTCACTCGACTTTGGTGGACTTCACAATCAAACTGCCATAGCAACTACAAGAAGAGGAATGCACAAAAGCGAAGAGTAAGGACTGCTGTATCTTATACATTTTATTGACATATTTCACTACCTGAATTGGACAAGAAGTCACATCGGGAACAATAAACACAGCAATCTAAGATGTGGTAGACAAGGTTACCTTGCGTCTCAGGAATTGTCATATGCCTCAGTGTGGTTTCCCTTCGCTCCAGCGAACTACCAGGTCATAGTTTCAAAAGATATACCATGTCCCACAAGCCATTGCATGCCGAGCATATATTAATATGCTCAGAATGCAACAGCTAATGAGGACTGGTATTGCTGCAACATGCCATGTGTGTGCTCAGTACAAAACCGCATGACTTGTGACATTCCATGAATCTGTGCATGAACCTCCTGAGCCAGTCAGTTCTGATATCTCCACAGCACCAATGGTGAACTCGGGAAAGAATACGAGTATTTCTAACATAAGTTGCAACACAGTAGTTCTCTCTCGGGATTGGAGAAAGTCTAAATTCTTGAAGCAAATGTGCTCGCCTACCTCTAGAAGATCCTAAGCAATGAGTTCTGGACTTTACTGTGGACTGTGAAAGACTGGAAGTCATCAAACAAGATCCGAATGTTCACCCTCAGATATTCCAACCGGATACACTAAATTTAATTGATTGATCGACTATGTGATATCCGCGAGGAAGCTGCATTGATGTATCAGAAACTTCAACCACTTATTACGCATTAACTTCAACCTCTTATTACGCATTAACTTCAACCACTTCCTACCTTCGGCTGACATGCCTCACATTGTCTACTCATTGTCTGTAAAAAGAACAATACTTGTAAACGTTTTCTTGCTGGAAAGACAGGGGAAGGAGCAATAGTCCATATCCATGTCTGGATCACGCACAAACAAACATGCAGGCTCAGGCTTCATATCTGATAAACCAATTGAATGCCGGATCATAAACAAGGGTAAGAAAAAACTCGAGACTTAGTGAATAGGCAGAAAGGACTAGATGTGTTCTATGCTTCAAAACCAAAAATTCAGTTTGTGAATTACAAAC
This sequence comes from Lunularia cruciata, assembly GCA_948567375.1. Lineage (NCBI taxonomy): Eukaryota > Viridiplantae > Streptophyta > Marchantiopsida > Lunulariales > Lunulariaceae > Lunularia > Lunularia cruciata. The sequence continues at coordinate 60,160,488 of OX419758.1, forward strand.
TCATCAGATGTAGAAAGTTTGCACTTAAATTCTGCCGAAACCTCACGTTCTGTATGTCTTGCGCGCCTACTTACTGGTTCATTGTAACACCCTCCAAACTACCGTGAATCCTGTATGACAAGTTGATTTCTCTCTCACTAAGAAGAGCCTCCTGAGACATGGATAACCGAGACTTTGGGGAGTCCAAGGTTGAGGTACATGATCCCAAAGTAATCCTGCATCAGGACCTCTTCTTCGCTATGTCTGAGAGGTAGGAAAAGCACAAGCCCCACGAACGCCACTGATACGATGAACATACTATCATAGTAGTGTCAAAGCATAACTAACCTCAAACCCACGACACCAATAGCACATTCGAGTTTTTCACATCCCAGATGGTTCTCTTCTTCATCTGCTAATGCTGATAAATCCTTTCGGTATTCAGACCCAACACTCATAACACCAGGGAAACTCGTGCTGCTCTGTTGAGATAGACATACACCTCAGGATAGAGTGCCAGATGGTCAACTGGAAACGAACGATATTAGAAATCTGAAGAGTCACGAGACAAGCACAAAGCGAGTCCATGAAGCAGTACCCGAACATAAGCAAGTGCGGAGCGACAACTGTACCCATCTCGACGGAAACTAACAACATCAGAAGGAGTTGTAAGCGAATCAGGTGCGGATGCATTCGCAGTTGAGTAGCACCATCCATTTGAACATAAAGTTACTCAGCGCGAAATGTACTACCACGAAGAAAGGATTTAGCATACAATGTAAATCCACAAAAGTAACTAAATCATCAAGCACAAGGAAACGATGGTCTATCGACCATTGCTGATAGGACTTGCAGTGTAGTTCAGATGACGAACTGTACTGGGGGATGTTTATAAGGTGGGAAAACGCAATTATCAAGCCAGAACGCAGTTACTGTGGAGAATACAGAGTAGAGGCCGGTATACAGTACTATGGATGCACGAATAGCAAAATCCAAAAATCCTGTAACCCCTCTACAGGATATCTGGATGTTGATTTCCCTGCAGCAGGACGAGCATTTGTGGGCGGCCTGAATCCTCAGTAACAAAGTCCTACCAAACAAATCGGGAGAAAATAAGGATTTACATTGGTGACCAAAGACATGACAATATAGAACCAGGAATCGCCGACGGATTCTCTTTATTTTCATCATTCATGGCGAGATGGGGACGAGGAAGATTCTGCTTTTTCCAACTACGAAAAGGAATAACATGCGAATCCAATCCAAAAGTCACCTCGAGAGAAGTGTAGCGACTCAGAGTTAGCTTTGTCCATACGGGAATACGCAAAAATCACCTTCAGAGGTGTACGGCGACAGAGTAGCGTGATCTGCCCATACAAGGAGCCTTAAAATTTTAGAGGAGATGATCCGTTGCCCATGCTCTAGAGTTGCATTTGAAATCGCACCATTGGTGGAGTTCAAACCTCGTCGAGTGCATCCTTTGGAAGGACCACTTCTTTACTGGTCGGAAGAAACCGAAGTACCTCTAAAAGAACTCCTGTACCCACCCCGATCATATCCGCTACTCCGTCTCTCACAGATGCCCCTGCAGATGTCCAGATCCCTGCTGCATCTCCTGCCTCTTTAGCCGCGCCTGCAGCTAACCCTACCAAAGCTCCAATATAAACTCGCCATCTCCTAAGCTTCGTTGTTCGGCCAGCAAGAAAAATAACGAAACTGGTTATGACAAGACAAGCGGCGATGTGCTCTAGCTTGTCAATAGCCACCCAATCGTCCCCCATTTATTCACGACTCTACGACTTTATACGATCTGTTTTTGCTTCCCCCAATAAGGATCCACATGGGACCCGTGGACAGAAGATCATCATCAATCACCCAGAGTACTGATCTGCCATTTCTATCTAGTCTTCAACTTTTCTCTAACATTTTCCTAGAATGCTAGAGAAACAACAGAGTGACGCCGAATAGTTTGTTCAAGGAGTCGCACGTTGTTCAAACTTCCCTTCCTAATAAAATTCTGAACAGCACATGTTTCTTGGAAATTGGGGCCACTCCTAAATGGGTTCTTCCTGTGCTCTGATTTGATCTCTCTTACCTGGAAAGTCGTAATTGGTTATCGCCCAAATCCGACATTGATTTCTATCTGACCGACTTGTATTTGATGCAATTGTCATTGCCTGGCACCACAGGCTTTATTTTTACAGCGTCTCGGGAATTATCTTTGAAGAAAGTACACGCCATACAAAATTGCAAAAGTATTCAACATATCTCCACGCCCGTAGAAGATCTAGATAGAGAAAGCTGATTGGAGCCTTGAACCTGCACACAAAGTCTGTAGATTGAAGTTGATCCTGTGCGAGAACCAATGAACTAAAGCCTCTCTTTTAGGCAGCCTTTTAGCGGTCAGGACTTGTGAGTCCGACCCAGTTTTCGTAACGGGAATTATTAGTACGATTTCACAGTACCGTTTCAGAGTAGATGAACTGGAAAATGGTCACAACAACGGCACCATTCATCGTACAAGCATGATAGATAGAATGGCGTTAGAATTTCGATCTTGTTAGAGTTTCAACCGGAAGAAGAATATCCAACTGGGTGTAGATTTGGTTGCTGCACCCGATTTCCATTAACTAAAGGAATACAATCCCATGGATTGAGATGACCGAGCTTAGACACAAATTTGTGGCAGATACGATGAAAGCAGTAGAAGGGCAATGTTTCCTAAACCTTTCTGATTTGGTTGCACCCTATTTTCCACCAACAAAAGGAAAACAAATCAATAGATAGAGATGATAAAGTTCTGATAATAATTTGTAGAAGGAATCAGTAAAGCCAATAATCTCATCTGGTGTTCGTCTCACCTTGGGCGGTCGGAGTCAAACACGCACATTTTTGTTCAATCGGCGAAGATAATACGTTACAACCCAAGCATATACACTACTGAGTCGTTCAATCCTGAATGCATTACTCCAGAAAGTTCTCAATTTAACAAATTCTCGAAGTAGAGCAAATCAGAATATGGCAACCTCGCTGACACTCTTCATCGCCAGAATTTATTGGATGGTCATGCCAAGATAGGAATCGTCGGTTTCATCTAGCTTGTAATATAGTCTGTCGTTTCATCGAGATGTACGCACAAGTAATGCTGAGTTAGATTGCGAAATTCAATGCGGTGAGATGGTTCGCTTTTTGATGCTTTTTAAACCTGTCGCCGAGATAGAAAGCAATATCCAGATGTGCCAGTAAAGATCAGCTGAAATCCGGGGTGCCAGCTAGATTCGTCATCGCATACTTTAAGCTGGTCGTAGCAGAAAGGCTTTCAACGTTCATCGAGACCACAAACAAGAATGTCCAAAAGGCATACTTTAGAGCATGCACTCTGCTCATTGCATTCTCTCATCTCCACATCCATGCATTTCTCATTTAGGTACTTCTTTTCCGAGCGAAAATAGTTAAGGGAGGATCTGATGCTTTGTTTCCACATCATGCTCACCTCATAATCAAGGCCTCATATGATGATAGTTATTAAATCTTCGGCAACATCTGATGGTGTTGCCCATGCATAAGATAGACAAGGCAATCGACAACCATAACACAAGTCAAGTATGCACTTGACACAAGTTGAGAACAGTAGAGACGAATTACAGAGATGGGCATTGGCATCAGAGTTCCACTGCTGATTCTCAGCATAACCTCAGTTGTTTCACATGTTCGCGACACTTATTGGTTGTGAATGTGAATCATCCCTTTACTACAGAGCCTGTGGAGCTTGCAACTAGTTCAAAAAGACTTTAAACCAAATGTTGCAGAAAATAGATACGACATTGGTGAGCAGAGTCAAAGTCGGTCACCCCTCTAAGTTCTGGGAACGCAAGTGTAGTACTGTAGCGTTCTACAAGAGGGCAACAAGGTTGATGTTAGCAGTTAAGAACGAGTTCCGACTTTGCCCCTTTTTTAAGTTGCACCGGTAAAGAATGAGCGGATCATACTGCTGATTATGCTGGGGTCTGCAATGGCTTCATCAGGCCTTCTACTCCAGATATCAAAGTCGAGACGGACGCTGCTGGAGCTTGTTGAGAAGCGTCTTGTGGTCCGTTATCTGCACACCAGCTATGCACGAGGTAAAGTTGTTCTTGAAGATTCTCCACCTGCCAGAGGAAGGTGTACCCAATGAGAAGTTAGCTTGACTGTGTTAAGAGACTCGCTGAAAATCAGATCATAAAGTAGCCGTCACGGTCACTTACCTCGAGTTGTAGAACTTTTGGTAATGACGTACAGGCAGCGGCGCTGCTTAACTCTGCTTGCACCTTCACGTCTCCAATCGACTGCCAAGTCACGGAAGGGAGTGCAAATAGGAGTATTGTGAGTAGGTCCGCCGTCGCAGGGTGCAATGGAGGGCAACTCTCAGTGTCAGTGGTGTCGCTTTCTGCACTGCAGCATCTGGTTGTAGGTACAAGTACTTCGACGTTGTTGCGTACTCCTTCCATAGTTTCAACATTACCAGAAACAACTAATGTTTCTGTACCAAAACTGTTGATCGATTTGGAAACCGTAGTGGTCACAGAAGTTTTCTTACAACAGGCAGAGGTTTGAAACTGCATCCCACACAGAGCTGCGGCCCCTTGACAGCAAGCACTTCTTACAGCTGCTGGTAGGTCGTCTCCAGAGATAGATGGCAAATCACAATCGCAGCCGATACGAGCAACGCTAGCCCAGTCAGACACGATTTCGTACATCCTCGTTTTGCGGAGCTCAGTCATCACCGTCACCTGAAAATAACACTTCTTAGTCATCAAACCCCCAACGGGAGCTGGTTCATAGTCAAACAGATCTACCGAACAATCCTAGCAGCAACTCTACGTTACAAGCTCCCTATGGCCTGTTAAAGAAACTGATCAGCTCGTCTGGCTAAAGAAACAGCATCGTCTGTACAATTTCATGTACACGGATTAATCCTCTCACTCCAACGACGTGAGTGAGTTTTATTCACATATTTGTTCAAGATGAGCGACACAAGTCTCTGTAAACTAGTACAACCGAATTTCAGAGTTCGTTTCAGGGAATGGATTGGATGACATATGTGCGAAGCGGATTAAAATGAGAGAACAACCTTTGCAGTTAGAGTTCGATCAGCTTCTGCTGAATTGCTGGTTGGAGCTGCATCTGCTCTTTTCACTTCAGCTATCCACTTCACGAACGTCGTCACTTTCTCCGGCTTCCCTGGCAGCAGCCCTAAGACAACAGACACCGCTTCACGGATGGTGGTAATTTCCGCACTCCTCAGAAGTTTCGGTACATCCACAATGAGATACTTCGAGATGGACCGCCATAGTTCATCCTTACATGACTGCATCAACCCATAACTTACATTAATTCCCATTAACCAGACTGTTGAGGTTTGCTTCTCTTATGGCAGGAAAAAGTTAGAAGTAATTTGCAAGATAACAATAAAACGGATTACCAGAGTGAAGAGAACAGAGGGAGGTCGCGCGGGTTTAGTAACCACCATGTACCTGTTAGGAAACAAGACCAGACAGTAAAGCCTTTGAAAAGAGTTTATTGGTTTCTGCTCAGTGCAGCGTCAAATTCCCTCCTAGGTCAACAGTCTCCCAAATCCAACAATGAACAACTCTAGGACCAGATCTGAACGTGCAGCAATATCCGTGCTGATCTTCTAGCTTCTAGTACTATAAGCGCAATTCACAAACGCACCCTCTGTAGTTCTGGGTGACAGGGTCAATCGAGTTGATGGCCTCCCATAGCATGGGAATTGGTACCCAATGAGGGGGGTACTTGAAACGTGCCACATCCAGAATAAGAGCCAAATCCCTTTCTCTGTGGTAACCCCCGATAGGAGAGAAGTGACCTGTACCTGTCTGCCTACAAAAGTATTTGACAATTGTATGGCAAAGTTCTTGTCAATTTCTCGAGATTGATGCCAGAAGTGAGTTGAAGCTGAGATGGTAGGCTGACTCAGTGGCCATGTAATCCTCCAGTATCAAATTGAAGTAAGTTAGAACTACGAGACGGAAGAACATCACACCTGCTTGAATGCCTTCCTCGTATAAGATACGATCAAATGTTTGTTTTCTGAAGAGCAACACTCAGCAAGATCATGTCGAAATTTGTCCAGGGTGCTTGCATTCGCGCGAAGTGCACGTACAGAAGCTCCAGAACATGCCCCAGCACAAGCTACCTTCGCGAAGGTCATACCTTCCGTTTTCACTTTCTCCAAAGATTCGCAGCATTCTAGCATAGTTTCATCGAACCAGCGCCATGGCCCTATGCCAAGTAGACTCTCATTAATCGTCTGTTCATTAATGCGGATACTCAAACTTACAGGACAGGAAATTAACAAATATTTCTATGTACCTTTCCACGGTCTCCCTGGATCAATGGCGAGTGCATTGAGAACAACAGCCAGAGAAGCCAATGCGCAGAAAGCTGGTTCTGCTTGGGTTTGAAAGTGCGCTATAAGATGGAAGAAACCTTCCATTGTGCCATCTTTAAGCGCCTCATGGAATATCTCCTGCACACAAACAGGTTCGATAAAAACCACTCGCTGTGTAAGCTTAAACATTGAAGCGCGAGAAAGTGAAGGAGGCAGACTAGCGAACTCCACGTGTGTATCCTCGACAGACGAAGAAAACACTTTACTTCCATGTATAGTCGAAAGTTTGTATGACACACTTCGTGCTGGGAAGAGGTTGGATAAAATTGAGACTGATGGTGCAGGAAATGGGTACCGGAAGAGAACCGAGAATTCCAACTGACTGACTTACAAGTCTTGGTTATTCCTTGAATATCCTACAGCCAGAGTATGAAAAGAAATTTTGGACATATCCAGTACGCGGATCATCGCACTGACTATCGGGACCAAAATCGATCTTGTGTGCTCAGTGGTCCATCGGTTTCAACTAATCGACACCAAGTTGACACTGACGACAACTAGCTTATCGTTCAAACATCTCCTGCTCTCCTCTAGATAGTCGTTACTGACGGATCATTCTATTGGCGACGCGCACAGATTTTCACTTGACAAGCAGATATCAAACTTCAGTATAGATTCCAGTGCAAAATTCTATCAAGATTGCACGGTATCTCCTGTTGACGAGGAACGAGAGATTCTTGCAGAAGTTCGCAGATTGTGGAACTTGCCCTTCCTATTTGCGCACTTCGATATATTATGCTGCAAGACCATTGTTGAACTGTTACAAGAGAGACTAGCGTCAATTTTAGCTACTCGCCTTTCCTTGAGGTGATGCAAACTCGATTGCCGGCGGTGATGGCAGCGAACGCCGGTAGAGGCCGGCAACCGCCATGAGCCTATCCTGAGTCGTGATTATTCAGCTCGGTGCAATTTAAATCACGTTCGCAACTCTCACTCCAATAGATAAAGGAAACCTTTCGTGTTTCCACAATAAAAGGTCAATGAGTGCTCGCAAACACCAGACAACCCTTGCAGAGCAACCTCCAACATCAGTAATTTCAACGTTATAGCGCCACCTCCATTCTGCAAGTATACTTCAGCCCGTCCACAATCATGAAAGTTCTTTGTTAACTTTTGAGCCTTCGGCCGAATTCCGCGTTTCACTCCTTCGACCAGGACCTCATATGCTGTCCTTTTCAGCAAGTGGAATCTAGCCCTGCCTTCTTCTTCTACCGTAAGTGCATCTATCACTTGTGCGCTTTCAAGGGGCCAACTGGGGCTGCAGATCCACCTACTTAAGCAATCTGAGAAAGCCGCTGGAGTCTCTTCACAACACCATCGTCCAACTTGCTCTCTCGAATCATGAGGGGGCCAGCTCAACAGGGAAATATCACGATCACCGTTGATTATTCCCAGCCAGAAACCTGATGAAGGAGTGTACAGTTGAGCTGGCTTGAGGTAACTTAGTTACAGCACATACAGTTCGAACTCGGGGCCGAAATGGCGCCTGTTCTCATTAAGGTTCAGCAAGCGTTGATGAATAACTTAGAGTCGTGATGGAGGAACCAAGATTATTGTGGTTAAAGCTAAACCTCCTTAGATGAGCGTCGATTTTGAAGCAACTTAAAAACTGTTACACCGGCCAATTTGACGAATGTTAACAGTAGATGAAGCTCGACTGTTCTTCGATTGTAGGCTCTAGGAATTTGTACAGTCCTTGACACGTTGTGGCGAAATACATCCAGTGGTCACAGAAAGTCAAGGCTTCCGATTTTATAAAAGTCGAAATAGTCTAAGTTGGATCGTGCGCTACCCGACGATTGTGCGCTGGTAACCAACCATGTCCACAAGACGGGCAAACAAAACCGTGTGCTGTCGGTAGGAACAGAATTGAGGATTGCAAAATGCACTATCTGGCTCCTTCTGTCTTCTAATGAGTTTAGTAAGTGTTTATGACTCGAACATGACGGTTGCTATAGACTGACCAATGAGAATTGGATTGCATATTCTACCGTTGACAGACAGTCGTTGCTCACAATCTGATGCTCACTGAAGTTGATGCATTGCTCGAGTGGCGGGGAGTGAAAATGTCTGAACATTGAGGCCTTTCGCCAGACATTGTGTGCAATTTGACTCCTCCGCGTTATCACTATCTACTTTTGGATCTTCTGAGCTTTCAACGGTTGCTTTAAACTGCACACGTTCAGGGAGGAAGTCACGTCGACGACATTTGATCATCAGCTTTCAAATGTAGTCTGACGTCTGGATAAACGCCAAACCATGAGAAAGGAAGAGGTGTTCAGCACTGCAGACTTAGTTCCAGCACATGCTGCGAGACCTAAAAGTTGACTATAATTCGATAGTGTACATGTGAATCTAATGAACATAATTGAGCTTAAACTTTGTGAGGTAACATATTGTTTAGGAGAATTCAACCTTTTCCCGCTGATCGAGTTGCAGAGCCACATCTAAAGTCTTATCACAACCGATTTCTGCCACTTTTCATCACCATCTCCGGAAATCTTCCATTTTCGAAATCCCAACGGTACCGATATTCAGCACGGGACGGCTTTCGACAGAATCCCGTCTAGTGTTAGCACACTACACTGTTGTTTTGAATCACTTGACGATCGATTCCAACCCATGTTTACTGATTGATTACTAGCATGTATACAACTCTTCCAAAATTCAAATATTCCTGCTCAGTGCCTCTGGATTCCGCAAAGTTCTCGAACTGGATTCACGGTGGAAACGCTGTGGATATTTTTACGGTAACGACCTCACCTCACTCCCATATCATTTCCGTACAATCTGGAATTGCAACCCCCTTGGCGCGGTTCCCGGCCATTCAGTGGTCACACACCCACCGGACTTGAATCCTTAGATTCCATGGAATCTGTAGCCCCACTGTATACACTTCTTTCTCGTTTTCCCACTCAACCATCATCCATTGGTTGTGTATAATCCCCTCGTTTGCGTCGTGGAAGTCACGTCAATATTGGCTTGTCTTTCACCCTTCTCGTTATTTTCCTTTCAAGAAAAGTAGAGGCCTTGCTTTTCACGCTCATCGAAAAAGCGTGAGCAGACAGAAATCTAAACCATGTTAAATATCGGTTTCTTTAATTTCTGTTTAACATGATATATGTTTATCAATGTCCACTCTAAATTGATTGTGGTATAGTTTATGTTTATAGTCCATTATCGTCTTTTTCTCGTCCGATCGAGCGCATCACATGAGCCACATGAGGCATATATATATATATATATATATATATATATATATATAACAAAGATGAAATCCGAGCCAAATAGTATAATAGCAGTCCTCGAAGGTAAAAGAAAAAACTTATGTTTGACAAACCGACCTAGGAAATGGAATATGCTCAATCAATTTACCTGTTCGTGCATGAGACCTGAAGTTTCGAGGAATATCAATGTAGCACGAGAAAGTGACAACCAAAAGGACAAAGAATTTCACAACCCTTCGTTGACCTTTTGTTTGGATCACAGCCTTCCTTTTACTGAATCCATTTCGAATCCATCCCGAATTTGTGTTCAAGTCATGTAACTGACATCATCATTTAGAAACGTATCTAGCGAGTCTCTCGAAGAACAAGAAGTGCTCATTTTGACATGTGAAGAATGGCAGGGGTATCCTGCTTCCACCTCTTCAAAAGCTGTTCAGGTATGCGCACATACCATCTACGTCTGCGATAGGACGAAAGAAACGCGAGGTTAGAACGCAGCGATTGGATGTAGGATCAAGGTTTTTCTTCTCTCCAACTTTCTTATAGAAAGCAGACGTTCTATGGTGTTGCGGTTTGGATACCGGATCCTTAGTCTTGCGCTGCATGATTCTGTGTAGCACTGAAGCAGGCAGGAAATGCCTTCTGGCTACTAGTCAACTTTTTGTTACTGCCATCTGTGACGACGGGGAAGGTGACACTTAGGTGTGGGGCAATGTGGTGACCATGCGCGAAAAGGTGTACCGGGCCACGTCACCTTTTCCACGTCATGTGTCTTGCAATTGTCACGAGTGACATGGCACTAGGGAAAAGCAAAAGGTAAGTGGCAAAAACAATTCCCCAATTTTTAATTCATTTCTCTTGAGTACCCATGCGAATTATGAATAGGGTTCTCCTGAAGATCTCACATCCCCATTTATGTGTGAGAAGTTGCATAACAGAAGTGGGGCTCGAAATGGTGGGATATTGGTAAAACTGGTGAGAAAACAAAAGGCATACGTCAATATCAAGTAGCGTCTCGTTTCTTTCAAACCTGCTCAAATTTGCTTTGTTCACGCTGGAGTATCAATTGCCATTTATACTCTAAGTAAGGCTGCTGTGTTGCTCTTCTTTTGTCAAAGCTTTTTATCAAAGCTTTTTATCAACATATTCACTACCACTAAAGCGGCAAGAAAAGGCACACAAAAGTCACCGTATATCACACCAAGAAATATCTTCCTTATCTTTTCATTCCAAAGCAATAAATGGAACGGCGAAAAAGAGCAATAAAATCTCTATCTGATGAGTCCTATTTGATTACGATAAGTCTTTTCAACCTGGACATATTACTTTTTCTTTACCCTCCAAGTTCTCAACGGAGATTAAGTATGTAAAGTTTTCCAATTTATTCATCAATATATTGGAATAAAACTGGTGAAGCTGGATAATCAAGTATGTGAATGACTCCTACAAACAACAAAAGGTTTTGACTCTAACGCTGGAAGAAGTTATGGTTGTTTATGACTATTGCACACAAAAATTCTTCATAGTTTGTAGTTTGCAGAAATTCCGGTAATATACACGTTTGTCTTTGACCTGATTGTTTCAAGGAATGCTGTTTTTATATTCTGAATAATTTCCAAATTATTTATTTGCATGTGTTTCTATTTTCTCTACAACAATGAGGCTTTGCCTAGGTTTGGCTACACAGCTGCATCTTCATTATTCACTCATGTTTGTGGTTCTATATTAGAAACATTAGTTGTCCATTTGACACAATATCCTTGTGGAGGATAAAGGATAGCTACCCACAATGAAATCAAGGATATAGTAGATGTAGTCACGAGAGTGGATACCTAGCTTTGAGAGAGTGTTAGTATACTTTGTATACAGCATGTTAATGCAGACTTATACTTTGTCCAGGATGATTAGGTAATAGTAGCAATGTTGTGGTTGTGGACCCTACACGTGATCAGTTTTAGAGGACATGATTATTCATCTTCTTGGATGGGTAGCAAGCAGAACAGCAGCAAGTAAGGTTTCCAAGTATAAGGATATGCAGTGGGGTCACCTCTATGTTCCTCTAGCCTTAGGAGTTAGATGAAGCGATGTAATGCTACATTTGACACATTTGTCAAGGATCCACAAGAGTGGATTATATTACAAGTCAAAAGGTATCATTCTTACTTTCCTATATTATAGAGTACTTTACATAGCATGCGTCCATTGCTCTACAAAGAGCACTTGCTAGTGCAATCCATAGGAGAGCATCAACTAGTATGATGCTTCTTTAAATCTGCAATAGTTTGTAGGCCGGATGCTCCAAACTTTTATAAATCATACAATTTGTATAGCTCACACAGCCTAAGTATAATAGTGCAGATTTCTCATACCAATACTATTAGGGCTTAGCTTTATTTTACCACTTATTTCTTGTCCTTGTTCAACTTGTCCAAGTCTTCCCATCCTTCTTCTTATCCTAAGCCTTCACTTTTCTCTTGTAATTCATATAACAAGGAAAGTAGTTAGTAGTTGCATTGCAAGATGAGGGAATTCTAAATATAGTAATGTAAACAAGAAATGGAAGTTTAAGATGGGTGATTGAAAAGTTAAGACAAAAGTGCTCCCTTAAATTTATGTTTCTTAATACATCTCTCTAGTGGCTCCTTAATTGTTGATGAAAATTTCTCACTCTCTCTCTATATTTATTTATTTATTTGATTACTCTCAAGAGCATGGCCAAAATATTACCTTTTTCCTTGGATTGGAGAAAAGAAGCACACCAATGATCCAAGAACATGCTTTCCATGAGTGATTAGGATCCACCCATAAGGACTTCACTAATTTATATGCATGGTGGAAGTGAGGGAAAAGCCTTACTTCATCAACAGTAGATAATTGTATCAACTGTATGTAAAATAACTTACTCCAAAGTTGAAATAGATGATAGGACTTTGGTGTTGGTTACAATGGATGAGAAAGAGAGATACTCAAGTATACAACAAGCAATGGACATTTGTGGAAAATGTCAAGATGGAAGAAACCACAAATGGTGTTGTTGTGATTATGTGGTATTTATGAGTGATTTAGTCAATGAATTAAATAAAGCTAGTTTGAGTGTTTAAGTTTGAGCAAGATGATATACAAAGTCAATGCAAATTGAAGAAGTTGCTCATTTCTTGAGCTGTAGATCAATTTCCAAGCACATTTTTTAGGCATCTTATCTTTGATTGTCTTTAAACCTTTAGATCTGGGCATGAAGCTATATGCAATAGATGTAGAGCAGTTGGAACCAACCTGACTATGTGTTTTGGTTCTGATTAGTGTTCTGGGTGACTCATGGCAAACAATTGAGGACCAAATTTCAATGTCTTTGACAAATGTACTAATGGACTGGTTGGAGTTGCTCAAGAGTGGGTGGTCAACTATGTGTGATCTAGCTCAAATGAGGAACATTTGCACTTAATGTTAATAATCAATAGTAATTATTGTTAATAATCAGCTGCTAATTGACTGTGCATTGGAAGCACACAATTAAGCATGGGTAAGAAGCCTCCTAGGGGAGTGCAATTTTTCAAGATAAGGATTAAGGCTTCACCACATCAGGGTTAATTGAGTGGGAGGTTTTAGAGGACTAAGTGAGGAGGTGTAATACTCCGAGGACAAGAGAAGAGAGAAAATACAGATTGCACACTCAAACATTCGATGCCCCAAAGGAGCACCTTCTATTTATTATATAGACAAAGAGGATCTCCTCCAAGGAAGCTCCACCATAGGATTAGGGACACAGATAGGTGACATGTCATCAAGCTCCACCCTTGGATTACTTACTTGGATGGGTGACATGTCTGGTCTAGGTCCTATCTGGTTGGTCAAACAAGCTTTGACCGGAGGGAATCTATTAGGGAATCTTCATGTAGGAATCTCATAATCACGTGAGTAAGGTACCATTGGAAAGGTCTTGACAAGACAAAGCTGGGGGGAGGGAAGGCCAGCCTTTCTTCTGATGGGGGGGAGGGGGGGGGTTTGCACATTTTTGAGGCCTAATTCATCCGTTTAGGCCTCCAAAATTGCTTTCAAAGATTTCAAGCATATTCTGGTTCCTACTCTATTAGTAGAAGTCCCCTTTTGGTGATACCTCTTTCTGATCTGTTTAGTCCATCATGTGTAACATCCTTCCAGATGTTACCAAACCAATTCTCACCTTTAAATCATATGTCTAGCTATTTGTTCTAAGGTTCTCAAGTCTATTTTGGTTTCTGCACTATTAGTAGAAGTAATCTTTTGGTGATACTTCTATCTGATATATTTTGACCATCATGTATAACATCATTCTAGATGTTACCAAACCGAATTTCACATCTAGATCATATGGCTAACTCTTGGTATTATAGGAGGAGGCATTGACAACCATATTCCATTGTAATTCCCATGAAGTTTGGTAGCCCATTTGTTTAAGCATGAAAGAGGTATAAGCTCATCAAATTAAGGGAGTTGATTGATATTAGGGATTTCCATAGATAAGGTTCTTGTACCAAAGAGTTCTTGCACCATAGCATTTGTATATCATAAGTGATAGAGCTTGTAGAATGACGGATCTCCTTTGGTTGTCATTCTTCTTTGGTAGTATGTGAACTCTCTTCATATCCATTCTTTACCTTTTTACCATCAATCTTGTTCATATGTGTGTTCATCTTTTACCATTGGATTATTAATCCTTGTTCTAGATGTTTACTCTTCTAGTTATGTATTGGGTTGTGTATCCTTGGAGTTGGGAGATTATTTAGTAGACTCTTTCACAATGCTTCCACTTTGTTCTTTGGTATAGGTAGCTATAGGGACTACCACATGCAAGGCTCCTCATCTAGCACCCTATACCCCTTATGTGCATCTAAGACATAGATTTAGGTGTTGCATGTTCTAGCATGCTCCTTTTAGGGGCTCAAGTTCCCCTTGATAGAGCCACTTTTACTCCTTTACCACATGCACCAACAAGGATCCTACTCTGGTTGATTCTCTTATGGAAGATCTCCCATCCACTAATGCCTTTGTTCCTCTTGGGACCTCTTTTCTGAGCTTCTTAGGTCCATCACTTGCACCACACACTCTAATCCTTTAAATCCCTCTAGATGACTCTCTTCATGCTCATAGAGGTGCATGAGGACACCACAAGACTGCCCTTAGATTTAATTTTTTTTTGTAAGGAGATTGGCCTACTTTATAAGAGGAGTGCACCAACAAAGCCCAAGCAATAGCCAAAAAAATCACAAAGTCTACACACGCTCACATTCCACCTTTAGAGCATCATTGTTTGTGTCATTCGTTTATGTAAGATAGGTAAGGGAGTATCAATAAGCAATCCAAACATTATCACCATCTAGACCGACATCCTTCTCCACTAATACTTTATTAGCCTTATTGGATCTCCATCCATTAGCCACATATGACCTTCTTCTTTCATCCATGTCTACCTCTTAGATGACAAGCTATAGCTTACAAATCACTTCTTTGCACATGCTTTACTCCACTCTCCATTTTTCTTGCTAGAGGGTCCTTTTAGATTATTTTTTGCACATTTACAAGATTACCTTTCCTGTAATATGCCAAACTTAGACTTTGTCCTTCTCTTGCTTTTTACCAATGCATTGCCTTGGGTTTGGTGCACTAATGTAATGTATTAAGGATAGAAGAATCCCCAAGAGAAATACAAGAGAATAGACACAAGGCTTCAGCCCTCAATACTCTCAAAGGAGCACCTTGTCTTTATTATATAACAAGGAGGATCCTCTCAAAGGGAGCTCAATCTTTGGCTCAAATACAGGGATTGGTGACATGTTAGTGAGCTCCACCCTCAAATTAGTTGCATGGGCGGGTGACATGTTGGTCAAACAAGTTTGACCAAAGGGAATCTTCATGTAAGAAGCTCAAAAGATAGCATGGATGAGGTACTATTGGACAAGAAAAGCATGGAAGGAGAAGGAAACACATATTTTTTACCAAAGAGTGGAAAATACCATTATTTTTGAGACCTAATTCATCCATTTAGGCCTTCAAAATTAGCCCTAAAGTTTTTAAGGTATTTTTAGCCTCTACATCAGTATTGGAAGTACTTTGATCTACTTAGACCATCATATATGACATCCTTCTAGATATTCCCAAGCCAATTTCTACCTCTAGATTATATGTCTAGCTAATGGTATTACAGATAAGTGCTACTTGTTTGTTTGATGAAATCTCATCTCCTTGCTCTATCAAAGGAGACATCAAGTGTTTGCCCTATAACTATAGCAGATTTTTTTGTAAATTTAGTCTAACACACCATTTGTTTATAGCTTGGCTACTCCTTTTCATCTTTCTTGTCTCCATGTGGTTGTAAGATTGTTATTGCTTGCATTAGAGCTTCCTTGGACCTCCACCCCAATCGTGTAGTCATCCAATTGGATGTCTCAAATACCTTCAATATTATTTCTTGCTCAACTTTGTTTTGAGCTCTTCATTTGGCAAGGAGATCAAGTCCCCTCCTTGATTCTATTTATGCATGCTTTCTATGGCATTGAGACATCATTGTTGTACAACCATCATATTACCATAAACAATTTCACTCAACTAGCATATGTAGACAATACATGCCAAGGAGATCCTTTATGAGTGCCATTATAAAATACAAGCAGCTAAACATATTATCTAGAGGTTAAAATTGGCTTGGTAAAATCTAGAAAGATTTTGTGTACAACGGGCTAGGTAGATCAGAGGTGTCACCAAAAGAGTACTTCTATTAATAGGGCAGAAGCCTAAAATAGCCTAAAAACTTTAAAACCTAAATAGATGAATTAGGCCTTGAAAATGGAAAAACCCTCTCCCCCCCCCCTTCCCAAAACAAGGGGAAAAGGCTTGCCTTCTCCTCCTATGATTTGTCTCATCAAGAGCTTTCCAATGGTACCTCACCCACATGATTCTGAGCTCCCTATAGGAAAATTCCCTAAAGATTCCCTTTGGTTAAACCCATTTGACCAACTAGATAGGACAAGGACTGACATGTTGCCCATCCAAACAACTAATCCAAGGATGGAGCTTGCTGACAAGTCACCAATCCATCTATCTGATCCAAGGGTGAAGCTTCCTTTGAGGCGATCTTCTTTGCTATATATTAAAGAGAAGGTGCTCCTTTGGGGCATCTGAGGATTGAGTGTGAAACCTATGTTTTCTCTCTTATATCTCTCTTAGAGAGTTCTCTTGTCCTTGGAGTATTACACATTATTTGCCATAGCTTACTACATAGCTTTGTGTAAGGCTGTAGAAGCCTTTCCTTCATGGCTTTTTCTATCTTTCAAATGATATCCATATCTTGGGCTCCTTGAATGATGTGGTATGTGCAATGCATGTTGTCACACTTAGTCTTGAGATGTTGGGTTTGAAAATTCAAACTTGTAAGTGCAAGGTCTAGAACTCA
This sequence comes from Lunularia cruciata, assembly GCA_948567375.1. Taxonomy (NCBI): domain Eukaryota; kingdom Viridiplantae; phylum Streptophyta; class Marchantiopsida; order Lunulariales; family Lunulariaceae; genus Lunularia; species Lunularia cruciata. The sequence continues at coordinate 60,177,571 of OX419758.1, forward strand.
TATATATATATATATATATATACCTCACCCCTTGTAACAACCCATGATGATTCCAATTCCCAATAGGAGGTTTAAGGGTATTGGGCTCCACTCTTAAACGTGAGGATTTTTGAAGCTCATTTATTTCAGATACTTTGATTTAGGCTATTATGCACATTTATCTATTTCTTGGTGAACATATATGTGGCCTACTCTCTCCTTTTGAGATATAATGTCTTGAGAGCATCCTTTTAGACACGCACATATCCTTCCATAGAGGTACTCATACCATATGGTCCTTTGATAGTCACATCTACCATTCCTTCTTGACACTCTTAGAGATACTGAGATATAACACTCTTCCCACCCTTTGTGGACTTTTTATCCCTGGACTCTAAGAAGATTCAGGCAAAGTTCAATGAGTGTATGCACACTCATCCCTTTACTAGCATCTCACTAATGCACCTTTACTTGATAGAGTTAGGATCTACTCTTTGGGCAAGAAGTCCGCAAGAGCTTGGCTTCACACTTCCTCCTTGATTGAGGACTTTTGGTTCACGTGAAAGGAGTTGACCATGGCCTTTTAGCTTTTGCTTGGTCTACCACGTCCAACACTCTTGGACATACCAGACTAATGCCCATGCGGTTGTATGTTTGACATCAAGGGCATCCACATCTTATGATGTGCCATAGGAGGAGAGCCTACTAAATTCCATGATGCAATTAGAATGCGATGGCCTAGATCCTACAACCTACTTGCTCATAGGTGCAAATTGAGCAATAGATGTCCTACCAAGCTGACCTCACCAAAGGATATGGATAGATATTGTCACTTTCAAGGATGTCCAATGCATGTTATATGATGTGGTTGTGGTAAACCCACTTTTACCTTAGTCCTTGGCATAAACTAGCATCCAAGCAAGAGTTTTATTGATCAATACCACCAAGGGGAAGGAGGAACACTATGCTCCACTACTTGCCTCCAACACCTTTATCCCTCTAGAAATGGAGATTTTAGCCACCTTCATCATCAGTTTGATAGTCTCCTTTGAGAGGCAACACATTGCCCAATATAAAGGAGAGATGCCTTGGCATTCCCATCCACCATGCTTACCTCTTAATTTTGGCAAAGGGTCACCATCAAACTATAAATATCAAACATTTTGAGTTTTCATCAACAAGCATCAGTTGTGGGTGCTCTTGTTCCATTGATCACCCACTCCTCATATTTGCAAAACATACCTTGGAGGATCTCTATCATACCGTTCAATTATAGGTTCCTATATTGCTCATTTTACAAATTTCTCGTGTAGTTTACTCTACATAGTGCTTTGTTCTTTAGGCCTTTGTTTCTCTATGCCTATTTTCACTTTTCATAGAGTCTTGGACTCTTCCTATTTTGTACTTTTTGGTGTGGTTTATTCCCTTTATACTTTTCCTTTGGTAGCTCAAATTTTAGTGCCAAATAATGTCATGGTGTGCATAAATAATTGTGATTTCAGCTCCATTTCAGTTGATTTTATATGGTTCTGATCAGGTAAAAAAGAATATATAATTAGAGGTAAAACTTGCTAAAACCTTGCCAATGCCAATGTGTCTTAATAACCTTGATTTGAAATAATATAGCTTGGATCATTAATTGTAATCACATCGAGTGACTTTTTATAACCCTACAAAGCATTAAGTAAGCTACAAAGTCTCCTTACAAAGACAAGTATATCCTTCTAAAGATCTGAAATTTCTTTTCATCATCATGGAACGTCGCCCACGTATTCCTTTTCCCAAAGAGCCAATTATTCACAAAATCATGGGATCTCCTTCGATACGCCTTAAACCAGTTATTAATACAAGTTTTAATGACCCAAAGGCACTATTCAGTTTGATAAAATTTAAAGCTTTTATACATATTTGTATTTATATTCCCTTTACCAATACTATTTTGTATTGGGGTATCAGCTCCATTTTACCCCCTATGTCTTTCTTTGTATGACTTGAGGGGGTCTTCCCATCCTTCTTGTTATCACATGCGGTCATCTTTTCTTTTTTTTCCATTTATATTTATCTTGAAAAATGCCAATCATAATTTCTCCCACTATATCTTTATATTACTAATATGTTAACTTTGGATCTTGTAAGCAAAACTACCCATCACGTCATTTTCATCGGTATCTTATTATTTTAAAGTTGTATGGTCTCAATGTGCATAGCAAAAAAATTTCAGCTCGAAATAGTTAACTCTCTGAACACTTTCCTATAAAAATGTTCAATGCGTCAGATAGTAGGTTTTTTTATTTTCCATGGAGAACGGCCAAATATGACTTTCTTCGGACACGCGACGGCACACCCTTGTTTCATGGGCCTCGTGCTGTCCATTCCCTCTTGCATTCCGTGTGCTTCGTGCTCTTGTTTTGCATTCCTTACCCTTCAATAGCACACCTCAACTAAATCGCAAAGGAAAGGGGAAAGGAGTACAAAGTACAACCAAGAGCGAAAGTAGAAAAAGAGCACGAGGCACGGTGAAACCAGGCGAGCCAGAAAGAAACAAAAATAGTATTGGAACACACTTGGGATAAAGCACGTCAACAACAAACACCAAAAGAGGATCCTTAGAGGATGATTTCTGAACACATAAACTTCTTGTATCTGCCGGAAGGGGAAAAGGGTAAATTTTTGTTTGAAAGTAAAGGGCATGCTGCCGGAGGCTAAGGTAGTCGTTTAGACGAGGTTTGTAATGTTCAACATATTTCTCGTACCAATACAACTGGGCTTAACCCCAGTTCTACTTTTTATGTTCTGTCCTTGTACGACCTTGTGGGCTCTTCCCATCCTTCTTGATATCCTGCGCGGTCGCCCTTTCCTTTCCATTGTATCTTGATTGTTTGCAGCTGATATCACAACTATTCGTCCATACCATGGCATGATTAAGATTAGGCAGTAACATATAAGCTACTATATGTAGTTTTACAAACAAATGACGCCGTTATATACAGTTGATAGAGGAATGCTTTTAGCTCACTCCAACCATGCACATGAACTAGTGAAGTCTCACTGAGTGGACCCAAATCACTTATGGAAAGCATGCTCTTGGATCATTAGTTGACTTCTGTTTTCTGTTTCCAATCACTTTTCGTTCTGAGGGACAAGGCAATATTTAGCCATGCTGGGAGGAAGGGAGCATTGTAAAGGAGAAAAAACAGTAATATATATATATACTCCGATATGCATCAGAAAAGTGAGGAAGAGAACGCAACAAAAAGATCAAGACTATAAGAAGTCCTCAACTGACCTGAAGGTCACGTGGTATTAACAGTCTAAACTGTTAATACCACATTTAGTATAATATAAACTTATTGTATTTATAGTATAAACTTTGTAAAGTTTATACTATAAATACAAAACTTAACAGTTTATGCGCTACTCGTGTAGCGCTGGCCAAATATCGTGCACGGAAATCGTCAAGCCATTTTTGGTCTTCGGCCTCCGTACGTACCTACGGGCGGAAACGGCTTGACGATTTACGGCCGGAGGCCGTAACGTTTTGCGCGTAGGGCGGGGTACTGTCAGACAAAAAAGGGAAAAGAAACTGACAAGAAAAGGGCAGATACTGTGAAGTTTCTGGCTTTACGTTTTCCGGGCTTCAGCTGCGGCTTACGGCCTTCCCTGGACTTCAGAAATAAAACATATAGATAAACTTACTCAAACATCTCGCAGACTTATTAAAGACCTTGCAAATTAACGAAACAAAGATTGCTAGAACTCTTATGCTGTCGTCCAAGTTATAGTATAGTGACCTTCGATGGAAACAAAGACAGCTTGCATCATTGATTCTACTCATATGGAGGGACATTTTATACTTAACACATTGACTCAGATTCTATTGTTCAAAATATTATAAAAATTGTATGAAATTCAAGAATGCATTGGCGGACTGAAGTTCGCTGTGTAGAACTTCAGTCCGCCAATACTTTGTTAAAGCTCAGCCAGTGTTTTGTAAGGATCGGTTTTGATAGAAAGAGTTGAAGGAATCTACAAAATCTATAAGTGATAAATTCGTAGAGTATACTACAACACTCATAGAAACGGCATAGCGACTTGCATTACAAGTGAAATCGTAGCACCTTGAGTGCAAGAGGTCCTTAAACGACCTTCCAAGTTAACGGATCTTTAGGCTTAAGTTGACGATCTTGTATAAGAATGCCAAAGAGATTTTGGAAACCGGAAGAAAGTTTTGAATAGTATATCAAAATGTTACAAGAAGGTAAAAGAGATTTTGGAGATCGGAAAAAGAATCATTGAGAGTGACTTTAACTGCAAGTATCACATTAAAATGACATATATTCTCAATTTGTTTTATGTACATGCAGTGTGATCAGAGATCTAATTCCACTCGTCCGATAGTGAATTTTATCAATTTTTCAATCAAAAACAATATACCAAGACAAGATTCTCAATTACTTTCTGAGCATGTTGATCATGATGAAATGCCGTATAGCAATCCTCTTCCTAAAAGGGTTAACGTAGAGATTGTTTCACGAGAAGAGGAGGTACTTGGAAAAGAAGAACATATAGAAACTGAAAGCTCACGGTTGCTTTGAGTTTCTATATGTTTTGTGTTGAGGATAAATATGATCACAACTGATTTTAATTTTGGTGTTGTTGTATTCTAAACAACTAGTTCATACTTTGGATTCAATCTTGCGGTAAAGTACCATAGGTTGCATTGTAAATGTTTGAGGCTTGTACTATACGTTTCAACCAATTATGCTTTAAAAAAAAATTCAGAAATCCTATATTGGTTCTAGTGATTGGATTATTAAGGAGAGCAATGTTACCACAGTGGGATTTGTAATTCCGACTTGGAATCTACTTCAAATGGTAAAAAGAATGGCTATACAACATTCTGACTTATTCAAATACACCACTCTCTGATGTAATGTAAGAAATAATATACAGCAAAAAAGCTGCTTTTTATATGAGAGATTGTATGATTATTCAAACTTAACCAACAAGTGAAAATAGAAGTTATATTCTAATATATACTTCTACTAAAAAATAATAAAAAAAACATCAGTTTAGAGGTTTACTTAGAAAAACTAAATTAATATTTCGTAATCTCTATAAAGTTCCTCCCAGAGTTCAATTAAAATCCGAATAAAACTTTTGTACTCTCTTTCTTAAAGTTCATACCACCCTATCAACATCAATGGGAGAATCTAGATACTCTATGTTCCCTCTTGGCGATAAGATCTCGATCATCGTTTGTCCATTTGTTTCGTATGATAAAAAATAAAATTTATACAACATAATGCAATATGTAATCTTTCGTACCGATTGTGCATTCTCTCTTCTATTCCTCTATTGAGTGCAAAGCTGCTTAAGAGAAAATCACGTCAACTTGAGAATTTCGATACTCATGCAATACATTATTCTAGAACAAGTATTGGAATGCTGTCTATTTATATTTCCATTCGAATTAACATGAAAAGAAAGAGATGACCTTGAACATTATAATCTGAATCTCTTAGCAAGTAATGATGATGCTCCAATAAAATTTTGGTAGTTGGTGAAGAAGTATGGGCCGTAGAGGAGATATTATGTACATATTGTGCCATGACACTGACCCAGGGATTGATGAAAAATGTTGAGAACTTATTTCTTGTGATAACACACCATTGCACATTCAAAGAGAAGTCGGATTTGCAATCAAATATATTTCTTCATCAAAACATGGATGTTGAGATGAGGAAAATAATGCCATCAATGAGATTAATGCACATAGGAAACCCTTGGCTGCAAATGCGCCAAGCATCAACCTCTTCTCTTTGTGGTCTAACCACCAAAGTTCGCGTTTAAATTATTTTTAATCAAGGTCAATACTCGTTCAAAGACCTCATCAAAATCCCTAAACAAGAAGAGGTTGTGACAAAGATACCCCGTTCCCATCATGCCCCAATCTATTTCAAGTTACAACAGGCTCTAATAATATAGAGGCATACTTGTACAGAGTTTTCTTATGAAATACTGAATGCTTTTTTATGCAATCCAATCAAATACCATATATTCTGCAATCCATTCTCACCATTTTGTATGGAAGAAGTGGCAGTAAGATCCATGAAAAAGAAGTTTTATAGAAATCATTGCTATATACGAGATAATGATTTCTTCTTAAACAGCGAAATAGTTTTACTACACCATACATATCAGCAATTCCTCCCCTAAATCTCCCTGTCGCCTTTAGAACTTGAATTAGTTTCTGCTAATGACGACCATGCAAAGTCATCACTACTAAAATTGTAATGTATATCTATTTCCATCGACTCTTCTAACGACTTTGCGGACATTTTCACTCCCTGCACTGTCTTGATCTCTAACAATTTAGTTTTCACTTTGAAAGAAGAACCCGTTAAACTTTACATGACGATTCTTTTCATCGGGAAATTTCAAAGTTCAAATAACTAAACATTCCTAAAAGTATAATCAGAAGAGAACTTACCCTCAGCATTCACGAAAATTGAGTCACTGGAGAACTTATGGCTGAACAATGAGACGGATAACGATGGACACACACGTGCGACTCCTGCGTGTAACAGAGTCGCTCGGTCGCACACAGCATAGGGAAGAATTCCTACGGCCCCATTCTTCAGCCCCTAATATGCAACACTTTCCTGAGTTGCATCGTCAGACTAGAGATTCTCTACCCAACTCGATTGAATTGGAACTTCAATATCATGACTATCGTATCATGTAGATTTACATTGCCCAAAGTACAAATGAAGCAGTGGTGGGATTTCACTCTATCATCTCCTTGGTATATGAAAACACATATAAAGACTTTTAGAAATGTATGATATACTCTATTTGATATGGCGGTAATCATCCCTTTCTGAGCAGAGATATTGGAAAAGTAGTCATCCAAATTCCATAAGAGCAACAACAACCGTTACCACCTGGGGCAAGGAAGACCATTATGAATCATGTTACCTCTCTATATTTTAATACCTTAGTCTTAACAACGTCTGGGTATCTCCATCACCATTTAAATGATTTCCTTAAAGAGGAAATACAAAGGTCTTTACGGAAGAGAAATACCCCAAATCCTCTAGATCCAAACGAAATTTGCTTGTCATCTAACATTGGTGGGTTTACAAAACAGGACTTACTTTAGGATCCGGGTTACCTGTTCAAGAAACGCGTCATGGACACTCCAGAAATGCTTGTGCTAAATAGCTACTCACAACCTAGGATGAGAATGAGCACCTACAGCGGTGAGATCCTTCACACTAGCACAAGGATCCACATTCCCAGAGCCCGCAGATGTTCACAGAAACTTGCCAAGTCTGGGCATGAATGCAGCCGTGGCGATATACTTATCAAAGTTCAATTGGCCACATGGAGCACAAACATGTATCCAGTCAAACAGTTTCTTTAATCTGCCAGTGTGCAAAAAAGGCGACCGCGTAGGAAAAATGAAGGATGGGAAGACCCCATCAAGCCGTACAAGGGAGAGACAAAAAAGGTAACATGGGGCTAAGCCCCAATAGAGTCTGTATGAGAAATCTGCCCTACCGCACCTAAGATATCCGAGCTATGCAAGTCGTACGGTCTACACACAACTGGAGCATCCGAAGAAACATCACCTAATGTGATTGCTCTCCTATGGATTGCACCAGCCACTGCCCTCTGTAGAGCAATGGATACACGCTGTCTAAAGTAAGCTACAAAGTATGAGAGTGAGAGTGGTACCCCCTGCCGCCTAACATGATAAGCCCTCGCGCACTCCCTGACAAATGTGTCAAATGCCGTGTCCATCGCTCCATATAACTCCAAGGCTAGAGGAACAAAGAGGTGACCTCGCTGCATGCCCCTGTACTTGGAGACCTTGCGACCTGCTGCTGCACTCGCCGCCCATCCAGGGGGATGGGTAATCACTCCCTCCGAAACTGTATCTCGCGTAGGGTCCGTCACCACGACATCCGCTACTGTCACCTGATCATCTCGGGCCAAGTATAAGTCTGCCCTGACACGTGTCATCTGCAATGCATACGAACGCTCCCTCCAAGCCAAGTATCCACTCTCTCGTGCCATAGCAAACACTATGTCTCTAATGGCATCATGGGTAGCTATCCTCTGTCCTCCAAAAGGACACCGTGTCATGTGGACCGCCGACTGTCGCTCCATCAAGGAAGACTGTAGACCTCTAGTCCAATCTGACGATAGTGAAGCAAACGGTGGAAAACCCTCTCGTGCTCGTGAAGATAGACTATCTCTCGTCTGCCGCAATAACACCTGGAGAGAAAAGGATCCTCCCTCCACCTCTGTCACATAAGTCTCCAAAACCGGCCTATCAGCAACCACAAAACGAGATGCAAGTAGGGGTGCCGAGAGAGCCCAACTACCCAAAAACGCTATAGGTGCCATCTCCTCCATAGAAAGCAAGCCAACCCCACCACATGAGATCGGTAGAGCCGTCTGTCTACGTGCCAAATCCCCTGTCACACACTCAAAAGTCCCTGGTCCAATAATATCACCAAAGACTCCCATAATCCTCCTATCAAATGCTCTCAGACGTGATAGGAAGGACGATGAGGGGGGAACTGTACGGATGAGGTAGGATGGTCGACGAGCAATACTGGAAGAGAGTATACCAAATGCCACCTGCGGATCTCCTAGTAATGGAAGGTCATCCACATGGAGAACATCCTCTGCAAGGCAGCGTCCAAGAAGCGTGTGACAAAATCCTCCGATCCTACTGGCACTCCAAGAACACGAAGTCCCTCTGTGGATGTGATACACCCCTCTGGAAGCTCAAGGTGGGGAGGGATACCTAAAGGGGACCATGCCCTACACTTTGACACCTTGACTCTCAAGCCTACTAGATGTAGCTCGGTAGTCAAGTAGTCAAAGGCCTGCCTAATCTGATCTACAGGGCCTACGATGTGTGTATCATCTGCCAAGGATGGAAATACACAACCTGGCATGGCCAAAGTAGTAGACAGGAGAGCTCTAAAGTGAGCCATGGCAAATAAAGGCCCCCCAAAGGATCTCCCTGACGTGTACCAACAGTTGACTCCAAGACGGTGACTCCCTCCTGTGAACCACCATGCTGGTAGTAAAGGGAAGCAGGAGAGCCATAAAAAGACCGCACAAAAGGAATGAGACTCGCCAAGGATCCACTAGCCTCCCTAAGCTCTCTAAAGATGGATGCACGTGAGACGCTATTAAAAGCGTTCTCAACGTCCACCTGTAGGACGACCCACTCCGGATGGATATCTAGGAGTGCTCTAATGCCTAGAGATATAGCCTCACATCCTCCAGGTATAGCTACTCCAAACTGATGTGGACTAAGGTGTTGTCGAAAGTGAGAACGATGCTGAAGGACAATGGTACGACTGACCAAACGCAAAAAGATCTCTCCAATAGCGATCGGTCTAATGCCTCCCGTGTCCTTCTCGATCGCGAGAAGTCGACTAGCACCTAAGACCCGACTAACAGACATAGGAATATCTCCTCTCGCTACTGCTGCAGCCACCTGAAACAACTCGGTAAAACCACTAGAAGGATCATCTGCCTGGAAGCAATCTCTAAGGTGCTCATAAACCATCCCTGACAAGCCTCCTGAGGAAAGGCGAGGGGCAGTGCACAATGCTTGTGCAAATAGCGACCTATCAAGACATAAAGGCTGCTCAGGCTGATAATCTAAGACCTCTAGTGGTAGTCCCTCTACTGCTATAGGATGCAAAGAGCGTAGGGAAGAGATGGTCTCATCAGTAGGACTCGCTATAGACAGAGGGTGTAGCGCTCGTGCTGCTCTACTAAACTCTCCCGCCTGACCCAATGTCCTACATCGTCGTAATCGAGTAGAATCTATGGTATCCTGTGGCGATGTCTGTCTCCTAAATCGTGTAGCCCTAACAGACTCCTCCTGAAGGGCTGCCCAATCCCCCGCTCGGAATCGACGAAATCTAGCCGCCACCTCTCTATGCCCCGCACGTCCCCCTCTAGCATAACGAAGACACCATCGAGGGAGTAGGAGGAATAGGAACCACGCTAACTCGTCCAAGGGATCACGTGCCAAACGATCCAGTGGTAGGCGAAAAGCCTGTCTAGCCTCATCATGGAGTGTGCGGGGTAGCCTATGGAATAGACGTGGACATGGAAAACTAGTCTCAAATAACCCCAAAATGCAACCCGCCTGAGAAGCTAACCACTCCCACGACTCGATCGGTATCCCTGGAACGATCAACGAAGGTATAGAAGAAGCGTGCGTAATCCCGAGTGTCACTGCTGTCGATGTGGTCGCTTGTCTCACGTGGACATCCCAAGTGGTCCAATCATAGTCCTTGTGCATCCTTCCCACATGGGTCTTTACCCCTTGCGAGGTAAAGCGTCGGTGACACACCGGGCATGGTGTATCCCGACCCGCTCTAGGCGACCCCACATGGGAAGGTGTAGCCATGGCTAGCACAAGAATAATGATAGTAACACATGATACTCCTCTCCATATCTCCCCATATCTGCAAAACCACAACCCCTCACATCCCAACTCACATAAGAAAACAATCTCTCTCACAACCCTAAAATCTATAAACTTTCATAACTTTCAATTTCCGTCTCCAAAATTTTCAAATTAAATTCCCATGGAACTTAATCATGAAAACCCAGAGATTAGAAATGAAAATTCACAACCCATCACTCTCAATGTATAATAATCACTTTCAACCCTAAAAAAACTAAAAAACTTCATAACTTTCTACTCCATTCTCCATAGTCTTCAATCTAGGTGCCAATGGAACCGGAATTGAAAAACGAAGAGAATAGTCTATTCACTCGAAGGCTACATGCTAGAGAGCACTCAGATTTTATCAAAATCATCTCACGTCTCTCCCTCTCCTCTCTCGTCTCCACACTCTCCCCGCAGCTCCTCCCGCAGCTCCTGATCGTTGAAAAGAAGATACTACATGTCAGACAAGTCAGCTTTAGCTCTGCAAGTAACTAAGCAAAACAAGCATGCACTCATGACCAACTTACTCTGTTCTATCACGGCAACTAGGTCATCGGCTCCAACCACATCGGCACCTGCACTCTCAGCTTCTTGAGCCGCGGCTCCTTCGACGCAAACAGTCACCCTGACAACCTGTCTACACTGTCAGTTGCTGATTTTCCGACGCTAAGGTCGCTACTCGACCTTAAAAACAATATGACTGACTATTCTAGAAACAAATCTTTTGAATTCTAACAGGAGAACTCTGAAACTGTCAAACGTTTGTACCTTGCCAGTACCATGTGGGAGAGTCGCAGCTCCACGGAACATCATAAAAACGAAACGATTGGTATCATGGAATTCAAACGGGAGTCATACTACTAAGCTTCATTCATGAGACTTTAAGACTCACGCACAGGCATACAGCCTAAGCTCCTTCCATCCTAACATTGGAATGACCTGATCACTCCGGCGAGTATCTATGCCAATCCGGAGATGAACTTCCAGCTCGTCCAAAGGAGCTTTAGAACCAGCCTGCAGGAGAGAACAGCACACAAACATCTTAGAGGAGATAGCATTTCGCCTCTAAAAAGTATCGTACGATCAAGTCACAAATCAACCGACTACTATTAGTACATGCCCGAGCAAGGTCATTACTAAATGCATTAAGTACATTGCCTCGACTTACAACTAGACATACGACATAACAACTTACAGAAATGAGTAGGCATACTGCAGTTTCCAACAAAAGAGGATGGAGACTGAGAAAATGAAAATAGACTGTAAGATTAACTAATAGCCCTTGAATAGGGATTATATAGGCATATAGTCAAGCTCCATAAGATCACCAGTGATGTCTGATTGACATGATGTCCAATTACAAATGTTTCATTACTTTTCATACTAATCTAGCATTCTCTCTTAATGGACATTTTGGAATTATTTATCATCCATAAAGCATGATAATTAGTGCATGAGAAAATTTATCACGCAAGTCAACTAGGGATTTTATAGCCATATAGTGCTTGAGAAAATATATCATGCAAGTCCTTAGTCAATTCCTTTGTGAAGATATGAATAATATTGTCTTTGCTGTCAACACAGGAAATTTTTTTTTTTTTTTCTTCAACTCTTTCTCTAATATAATGAAATCTAATATAGTTGGTTCTCTCATGTTGCTGTGTTGATATCACAAGGTCGATTTCATTGTTATTGTCACAGTAGAACGTCATTGTTTCTCAGTAAAGCTCATGTCACTTAGAAGGCACTTAAGCTATGCTGCTTCAGTTGTTGATTTTTATAGGATATATTAAATTTCAATGTTGGACAAAGATACATAGAGACACAAGTCAGCCTTTTGCTTCACCAATTTACAATTACTCTAAAAGTAAAACAATATCCTCCTGTGGATTTTCTTGTGTCTTGATTTCCTCCCCAATCTGAGTCAGAGTATCCATAAGTTGTAATGTTTAACACAAAATAAAACAGTGTCTTCCAGTGATTCTTTTGGTGTCTTGATCTCCTCTCCCATCTGAGTTAGAGTATTTGTGACTTGGAATGCTTGACCTGTTGTAAGTTAGGCTGTTGAAAAGTGTCTTTTGAATGATCTCTTCCCCAATGTGAGTCAGAATATCCAGGAGTTGGAATGCTTAACCTGTTGTAAGGCAGGCTGTTGAAAATTTTTCTTTGAATGTAACTAAAATTTTTCTTGGACATCTTTCCAATCCAGTCATTGGAGCCACGATTTTCATTATACTTGGCAACTGAACTACTAGTATAAGCCATATCAAGCCTAATGCTAACCACAGCCTACATTAAACTCACAATTGTTGATAGATATGGTAATATTTTTATATTTTTTCTCTCTTTATCATTTTGGGGACAATCTTCAAGACTCAATCTAGCCCTTAACTATATAAGATTGTAGATAGGTTTACAATATTTCATATTTAAACAAGTAAGAATCTCCCTCAAATATCATTTTTGGGAAAGATTGACTTTACATAGTAATTGTTACACATAGTAATACTCAACTCACTTTTCTTTAGATAGAGAACACAACAGTTTACTCATATAAAATGAAAGACACCCCAAAGTAAGCAGCACAAAAAAACCTAAAACCATGTACAAGTTGCTAAGAATGACCCTTGTAGGAGAATTAACAATTCAAAGCTCAAAAAGTAGACGCTTGAAGGGTGTATTGATAAGCCCCACTTTATCTTAATTCTACTTTGCCCTAATAAGATTATCTAAACTAGAGCCACTTCAACTAAGGATTAACTAAATCTAACATTCCCTCTTAATGAGAATTTTGTGTAATTCTCATATCTACTACAGATTTTCTGATTTGATCTTTAGGCAGTGATTTTGTAAACATAACTACTATCATTTTTTGTGTAGGATAGTAAACTAATTCCACAACATTTTCTTTCTCTTTCAAGTATTTAACATTTTTTTCACACCTTTCCAAGGTGTTGGTGTAAGCTTGCTAGTGTTCATGGTAAATACTCTCACTGCCTAACATATATAGAGTCTTGTATAGACCATAATAAAAATCAAAGACCCACTCTAATAGAGAAATTGGAAGGGTTTGTAGAGTCTTTTATCTTTTCTTCCATGCTTTTGTTGTGCTTCCACCCTAGATAAAGAAGTGTAGAGACATGTTTTACCTTTATCATTTTTCATTTGATACTTAGCAAGTATTTATTTCACATGTCATGACTGATATGATTCAACCTACTTTTTCCTCTTTGATCACGTCAATCCTCTAAATGAGTTCATAAAACTAAGGAGAGTCATCTCAAGGGCATCATAAAAGTTCTATCATTCCATTAAAAGATTCTTTATTCCACAACAACAATATATAGTCTATTTATATATCACCTTACAATAAATATCATATCAAAGTCCACATTATTGAAGCCATGCTCTCTAAAGTACAAATTTGCAAAAGGAGAAGACTCCCAAAAGTAACCTTATGTAATACTCTGAGGACAAGAGAACTCTCCAAGAGAGATACAAGAGAGAAAACACAAGCTTCACACTTAATACTCTGATGTCCCAAAGGAGCACCTTCTCTTTATTGTATAGCAAAGAGAATCCACTCAAAGGAAGCTCCACCCTTGGATTAGATACATGGATTGGTGACATGTCAACAAGCTCCACCCTTATATTAGTTGCCTGGGTGGGTGACATATCAGTCCTTGTCCTATCTAGTTGGTCAAATAGGTTTGACCATAGTGAATCTTTAGGGAATCTTATTGTAGGAAGCTTAGAATCACGTGGGTGAGGTACCATTGGAAAGCTCTTGATGAGACAAACCAAGGGGAAGAAGGCAAGCCTGTTTCTTCCAAAGAGGGGGGGGGGGTAATTTCTTTATATTATAGCCAACTCTTAGTGATTCCAATCTGGTCTAAGCATTACTTGTTGTAATGTCTTAAAACAATTATCTATCTCATTGCCGGTTTGAAAGTTATTTGATATCTTTGCTATCAAGTGAGACTATTGCTCATAAGGAAAACCAAGTCGATCAATAAAATTTTTCACCCTCTTTGATCTTCTTGGCCCTTTACTCAGATTTTCCATGTCATCTCTTGACTTTTTGGAATTTCATTGAAGGATTCTACATCTAAGGTTACTTATTAAGAATCTTCTCCTTTTGTGGTCTCAAGATCAAATACCACCACTTGCTTTGGATGCATCTTCTACACCTTTAAAGTCTCTTTAGATGAATTTTCAAGTTCAAGTAGGGATTTTTCTTTTGAAGAATAGAGCATATAGCTTGGAAAGATAAATTGATAAGTTTGAATGGCTTGTTGATGTACTTCATCATTGTTTTCTCCTGAAGTTCTGCATTCATCAAAGAGAACATCCGGACTTCTAACAATCTTTTTAGTCTTGGAATTGAAAGTGAAATGCCTTTTCAAACTCAAAAGAGAGTCTCAAAAGGTATTTCACTTTCGATTCCAGAAACCAACCTTTCATTTTCAATTGGAAGGTGAACTTTCTTCTTTGCTCTTTAGGGATATAGGTAAATAAGAGCAAAATCCATTCTAGGAACTTGTGATCCAAACCTCATTGAATGCATGATTGGTAACCAAGATATACTTTATGCATAATGTGAGAATAATGCTAAATCCATAAAGCAAAATGATCAAATGTAACATGAAGCAAAGGCATAATTGCAATAAATCTAGAACAACATATGTCTAAAGGACTAGTAAACAACTTGAATTCAATAATAGCTATTCAAAAAAATGAAAGAAATATAGAACATTGTGTAATTGACCACCAATAAGCAATGCATGAACAAAGAAAATTTAACTATAGGTTGGAGTTGGGTAGGAACATTGGAGATCAAAAGCAAGGTTATGAACCATGAAGTAAGAAATGAGGGAGGGAATTAGTTGGAGAATGGGGGAGTTGAACAATGTGGGAGCATAGTGGATGATGTTTTTGTAGGGATATATCAATGTGCACCAATGTAACAAGAGTGAAACAAAAGAGGACATGATATATTGTGCAACAAGTGCTCTGCATCAAGATGCTTGATTCTTCAAATGCTAAACAAATAAGAGAAGTAAAAAGTGGCCATAGTAAACCTCCAAAAAGCACATACAAATTGATCAATGCTTCATGTACTATTGCAAGTAGCTGAGCAAGTGCCAATACCCTTCATACCAAGGTTTGCTCAAAAATTCATTAGTGCCAAGTCAAACTCAGTTACTCCTCCTAAGTACCGCTCAGAAGTAGTGAGAATGTTGAGAGAAGAACATGCTTAAATGTGTGTCATCCAAAAATGTAGCATCTAGCATAAAATCCTAGCATGTAGAAAGAAGAAGCAAGCATAAGTGTAGATAAATGAGTAATTGAAAAAGTCTCAATTGCATAATGAGAACCACAAAAGAAAGAAATGAATCAATATGAGTAAGAGGAGGAAAGGAATCAAGAGATACCTGATGGATCCCTAAAATCACAAACATCAATTAGTAGAGATAAAAACCAAGACATAGCAAAGTGAAGTTGTAAAGAAGAGGTTTGTTAGTAATTCAAGAGGGGAGAAAGAAGCATAACTGGTGTGAGGGAAGGGGCAATCCAACTCAAACTAGAAAAGAAAAGGTGAAGAGTAAGACGGAAAGAATAGAGGATAGAGGAAGAGCATGAAAGGACATAAAGCAACATAAAAAAGCATGTAGAAGAGAAGCAATATCTACCTTGGATGAAGTGATAGAGAAGGTGAGCCCATGTATTTATAAGCAAACACTCAACAACCATATTGTAGTTATATTGTATTTCAAATAGTGGTAGACTATATTTATACAAGTCTAGAAGTCAAGAAGAATACAAAAACAACTTCGAGGTTGCAAGCCTATAGGAGAAACTACTGGTGAGCTCAAGTAGGAGCTCCTTGCATGGCAGAAAGAACAAAAGTTATCAAATCTTTGTAGATGCTAAGGCCATGATAACTATGGATATTTTTTTTCTTTTTGTAAGAGAAAGCAAGACTTCTCCAAATGAGGTGCGGAGGATAATTTTTGGAGACAAAGTTATTTAATAGTTTCCTACAAGCTAAAAGATATGCCTTTTTAGAATTGCATACTCATTTATGTCTAACACACTCAAATTTTATAATCTGCAATTTATATTTGGAAAAAATGTTTGAAAGAACATGAAGTAGTAAGATTTTCTTGATGTGAGAAAAGTAAGGCAACTCTTTCTTATCATACATAGAGACAAAGATATATTGAAGTCATCTTGGATAATGCAACAGTTGAGATAATCACAATAAGTGCCAAAATGAGTTTGTACTAACTCACAAGAAATCTTGGGATAAATCCCACCACCTTTGACAACATCATCCTTATACATGAACTCCATGAAGTGATCAAGTCTAGAGCTTGCAAGAAGATCATTTACATATCTATAAACTTGGAACAGGTTGTGCAATAGGGCAACATCATTTGCATCCAACAATCCACAAATGAATTCAAGTTAGTAGGTGAAGAGGTATAGGTTAGCCACAAAGATTGCACAAGGCATCACCATAGGAATCCTAATATCTTGTCAAAAGAGTTGATTCCCAAAAGTGATGCTGAGGTTATGAAAAAGGAAAAGCATCTATCGCATTTGAAATTCCTCATCAACAACCATGAATTTGAGGTGTTTTGCCAAAGGAAAGATATTTTTCTGTTTTGAGCCATCTATATTTGAAATTAAGTGCAGAGGTCTTGAATAGTATTATTCTTTTCCTATTCAAAGTGAAAACATAATGGAAAATTGATCTTATTAGTGGACAACCTTGTTTTGAGATTGTGGAGGTGAATCTTTTGTATAAAGAGTAGTGAAATCAAAATTTTAGAAAAGAACATTTTCTAGGATAGTAGGAATCTTCTATGAACCAATTTTAGGAGTAGAGGATCTTGTCTTGCAAAATCTTTCCACCTTGTCAAGTCAAATAGAAACTCTAGAAGAGTCATCCAAGTTCCAACTAGAGTCAATAATCAATTCTACTCATAAAGATTCATTCCTCTCGAGGTTATTCATAGAAGGAAGCAACACTTTGAAGAAGGAACTTGACTAGCAAGAAATTTTTGATAGGGCAGTAGAATATTTTGCAACAATAAACCTAGAATAATAGGAGACTTATGGAATTTCCAAGCACAAAAGAAGTAGAGGAGTTTCTTGGAATTCTTGAAGATGCAAAATTCTTGGGGCATATGAAGCTATGGTGAGAAAGTAAAAGTTTAGTTTTTAGAATAAATGACTATTTATAGGTAGTTGAAGGAGAATATAGTTTTTTGAATATCATTTGAACTTAAAATTTTCTATAAAAAAATACAAAATTGGTAGGACACTTGTCCATATAAGTAATAACAAAAGAAGACTTGAAATGAGAAAGAAGTTCTCTATTATGATGGGAGAAGAAGATTAGGTCAACTATATTGAAATCATCCTAAATAAGGAGAGATTAAGTAAACATTTGACTTCTTGTAGAAGGTGACTTTCCATTGGTCAAAAGATGAAATTTGGTTCCTTTCAAGAAGAAAAGTGATATGTTGGTAGAAGGTAGATCTAAAGCAAATCTATAATGACATGTCCATGTGAAGGGCTAATGAAACTTGGATGGTGAAGATAATTGCAAGGAGAAGAAAGAGAAGACAAGTTTGATAACTTACATGACATTGAAGCAAAGCTAAAGTGTAATCGGCCCAATATTTTACCGCACTTAACAGCAACTACAAGGATTGTAGAAAACCAAGATCGAGGAGAGAAATAGAAGAATGGAAACTCACATTGGGACACTTGAATGAGGGAAAACTCCAAATGCCTAGCATGAGCTTTGGCTTTGGTATTTATAGGTAGTATACAAGGCCCTTGAGAAGCTTCTCAAGAAGCTTCCTTGAGCCACTTTCTTAGAGTGCAAGCTAAGTTAACTAGGAAGCTTCTCAAGAAGCTTCCTTCTAGAAGTTGCCTACTCGGCGTGCAAGCTAAGCTAGTTGGAAGCTTTTAGAAGCTTCCTTCTAGAAGCTACTTACTTGAGGTGCAAACTAAGCTAGCCGAGAAGCTTCCTAGCTACTTCTAGAATATTCCAGGTTAATTTGTCTTATTTGCTACTTTGTTAGCCCTACTAACTTTGTTGCTAAACTCCATATTATTACATATTCCCCCACCGCTAGTTGGTGACGTCCTCGTCGCTAGTGAAGCTTCAAACTCTTGGATGGCCATTTGTGCATTTTGGAGGTGAGAAAGAGGTTCCCATGTGGCATCATGAAGGAGATACCCTTTCCAAAGGATCTTGTACTCCATGTGTTATCAACGACCTCATTGAATATGGTGACGTGTAAGGATACGATCAACTTTGTACTCCTCCTTATTAGTGATAGGGACAGGAGGAGGGGGAAGTTGGACTTGAGAGGAAAGGAAGAGGGGTTAGGAAAAAAGGGTTTCAACTTGGAAACATGAAAGACAAGATGGATATGCATATGACAAGGCAAGGCAAGGCAAGTCGACAAGCAATAGGAGAGACAATTTAGGTGACATCAAAGAGTCCTATCCAATAAGGAGCAAGTTTATGAACTTGGGTATCAAGTGGGAGAGGGAAGTTACTAGAGGATAGCATGACTTTATCATCGAATTGAAAGGTGAGATCATGACAATGGTGGTCCGCATATTGTTTTTGACAATCTTGAGCAACAAGGAGGTGAGATTTGGCTTGTTGGAGAGATTGGGATATAGTGGTCAAGAATGTTGAAGTATGAGGAACTTGAGAAGGGAGGAAAACAAGAAGGGAATCTGGAACAAGCAGATCTTTGCCAAAATTGAGAAAGAAAGGAGAAAATCCGGTGCTGTGTATTTGGAATTGTTGTAGGCAAATTCTGTAGTTGCAAGACATTCATCTCAATTGGTATGGTAGACATTGATGAAGGCACGCAACATATCCTCTCATGTATGATTTGCATGTTTGGTTTGTCCATCAATTTAAGGATGATAGTCCATGGACAAAGCAAGCTTGGTGTAGAGTATTTGGAAGAGTGCTTGCCAAAACTTCTCAGTAAATTGAGGATCACGGTCTGAGATGAGTACACATGGCATCCCATGATGCTTGAAGACATTGTTGAAGTAGATGTGCGCTAAGGTTGGAGCATCCACGGGATCACAAGTTGGTGCCAAGTGGATTTGCTTACTAAGCTTATCCAAAAACACCATGATTGTTGTGTGTCCTTGCTTTGTCTTGGGCAAGGGTGTGATGAGTTCCAAGCTCACATGCTCCCATTGAGCGAATGGAATGGCAAGTGGTTGAAGGAGTCCACTTGGCTTCTGGTTGTTAGCCTTGATACGTTGGTAGCTCTCACATGATCAAACAAATTCTTGAACATCTCGCCTCATGTTGGGTCACCACCATCAATGTTGGAGGGTACCCAAGGTCTTGTCCACACCCATGTGACCAACTATGAGTAAATCATGGACTTCTTGAAGGCGCACAAGTTGAAGATCTCCTTTGGTTAGAACATAGATCCGGCCCTCATGGAATAGAAGGCCGTCCTTGATGGAGAAGGCGTTGTACTCCTTGTTGCATGCTATAAGGTGACCATGTACCATTTGGAAGAAGGGATCTTGTGGTAGAGCTAACTGAAACTCGTTTTGGACCTTGGTGTCAATTAACATCGTCTTAATTGCCATTGTGATGAGAGGAAGAGACTTCAAATCAGGTTGTTGTGATAAAGCATCAAGGATGACGTGGAACCAACCTGGTTTATACTCAAGTTTGATGTCAAACAATTGGAGTTGTTCCTCACATTGATGATGTCAAATCTTCATGTGTTCCAAGTGTAAGGTCTGCAACAATGGTTTGTGATCAATTTGCATGATCACTTCTTTCCTCAAGAGGTAATGCCTCCATACCTTGGTGGCATATACCATTGCAATTTGTTCTTGATCTCAAGTAGAGTAGTTTCTTTTTGCCAAATTGAGTTAGTGATGGGATGTAGTCCATCTAGGAATTCTTGTTGCAACACGACTCCAATTGCAAAGTTAGAAGCATCAAAATCAACCACACAAGGTAGTTGAGGATCATATGGTTGAAGAATGGGCCTTGAAGACACCATATATGTCAACTTTTGGAATGCTTCTTTGTGATTGGTGGTCCACTAGAAGCTCAAGTCCTTCCCCAAGAGGTCAATCAATGGTGCAGCCATATGAGCATAATAATGGATGAATTGTTGATAAAAACTGGCCAATCCATTAAATGCCCGTACTTTTATAGCATCCTTTGGAGTAGGCCAATCAATAATGGCTTTGATTTTCTCCTCTTTCATCTTGATCTCCTTTGATGAGATCTTGTGCCCCAAGAAGGTAACTTCATTTTGCCAAAAGGCACACTTTGACTTCTTGCAGTAAAATTTCCATTGTCGTAGTCATCTTAGGACTTCTTGTACATGATTCATATGTTCTGCCTTTATCTTACTATAGATTAAGATATCATCCAAGAACACCACCATGTATTGATCTAATAGTCCATCCAACACCCAATACATCTGATCCATGAAGACTACTGGAGCATTAGTGAGCCCGAAAGGTAGAAGTCTCCACTCAAAATGCCCATACCTTGTGCAAAAGGCCATCTTTTGCACATCCTCCCTGTCAATGGGGATTTGCCAATAGCCAGTGCAAAGATCTAGCTTGGAAAAGTATCATGCTCCACTCAATTGATCAAGTAATTGATCAATCCGAGGCAAGGGATATGCATTCTTCATTGTTTGCTTATTGAATGCACGATAATCAATACAAAACCAAATTCCTCCATCCTTCTTTGGAACAAATAGTACTGGTGCTCCCCAAGGAGAGGTACTATGAGATCTTTCTCCAAGAACTCTGTAAGTGTTGTTTGCAACTCCTTCAACTCCTTTGGTGAGAGCCATTAGATTGATCTACTCACTAGAGTACTCCTTGGCAATAACTCAATATTGAAGGGTATACCATGATTGGAGGTAATCCCTTTGGAAAATCATCCAGAAACACATTCGCAAACTCCTGAACTATTTGATCAACCATTGCTTGATGAGGCTCTCGACTCTCCTCAGATTGTCCTTGTGTAAGCGGCTTGATCCATATCGCAAAAATAGACTTATCTTCCTCCAAAGCTTGCTCTATGGTTGCTTCACTAATAAACTTCCCATCATGGGACTAACTATTCTTAGGTGTCTTACTCAGAGGTGCCAGACAACCTAATCGGAAATTCCTACCTTGGTGTTGTACTTGAATTTGTTGTTGGGTCTAATCAAATTAAAACTTATGATGTTCAAGCCAAGGTAGTCCTAGAATGACGTCATAGTGTAGAGGTGCTACTACAAACCTCATACACTCCAAATACTCCTTCCCAATCTTAAAAGTAATAGGATGTGAGGTACGGAATGTAGAACCCTATCTACCATCCGCCACCATCAATCTACTTCCAATCACTAGCTTGATAGGAATACCCAATTCCTTTGCTACTTGCATGGACATGCAATTCTTTGAACTTCCAGAATCAACCAAAATCCTACAACCCCGATTAAATATTGTACCTTGCAAGTGAAGAAAACTTGCATAGGTTGAGCCTTCAATCCCATTGGAACTAATCAAGCTTCCAATAGGTGGCTCCAAATCTCCTACTAGGATTCTTCATTTCCTTGATCATTTTGTTCCACCAACTCCATCTGGGCAACTTGTTGAGGTCACCCATTCATAAGTGGACATTCAACAATGCAATGTCCAACTTGGTGACAAAAAAACAATTTCCATTTTGTCACATTCTTTCTCTATCCGCTGTACCAAGTGGTCTCTATTGGATAACTCATCAATCTCCATTGGTGCCGATTCTTCCACCTATGCGTAGTGTACTAGTAGGCTTTGTGTAAGTCAAGGTCAAGACTAAGTTGTTGCAACCAAGTAATCAAAGCGCTCAGCCAATTGCATGGCTTCTTCTACATTTTGTGGCTCTTGTAAGTTCACCTCCAATTTGGTTCATGATCTCAATCCTCACACAAATCAATCCAGAACTTCACCTTCTTGGATATCTAGAATTTGCATGATAATGTTTTGAAATTATGTGATGTAGCTCCTTATTGAGCCAATCTACTTCAACTTCGCCAATTTATCTTGTGCAACTTGAGTGGCATTTATAGTTTGAAATTGACTAAGTATTGCATCCTTGAATGCTGCCCATGTCAAAATCGGTGCAACAATCTATCGTTTAGCTCGCTCCACTCGGAATTGCCACCAAAGTTTTGCCACACCATCCAATTGGCTAGAAGCCAAGAGAATTTGTTTCTGTTCATCTTGAAGGTTGGTGGCTTCAAAGTAACATTTGCAATCAAACACAAAATTCTCCACCTTGCCCAAAAGATTATTTCCTTCAAACACCTTGGGTTTTGGAAATCAAATGTGATCCTCTCCATCTTGAATTGACGCTCTCTCTATATGTTCTCATCATTGTTGGTCTTGTTTATCCAACAATCAAGTAAGGTGCTCAATTTGTTGTTGCATCACAAGGATAACGTTTGGTATTGCTGCCATAGCTACTACTCTATTCCACTACTCTCAATTTATCTAATTGATTAACACATAGATGCAACACATCCACCGTTCTCCATAAGTTACAACCGGAAGTATCAAGGGTTCCTTAGACAAGGTGATTATATGCAAAAAATCTTGCCCAAAGCCCAAGGTGATGAATTGTGTGAAACAATGCTTGGATAATATCTAGACATGAAAATCCCGATGGTTTAGCAAAAGTGGATTTGGTGGTCCATAAATTCCATCCATCCCATTCCTGCTCTAATACCAATGTAAAAGACCAAGACCAAGGAGAGAAATAGGAGAATGGAAACTCACATTGGGACACTTGAATGAGGGAAAACTCCAAATGCCTAGCATGAGCTTTGGCTTTGGTATTACTTTGGCATACTAGGCCCTTGAGAAGTTTCTCAAGAAGCTTCCTTCTAGAAGCCGCCTACTTGACGTGAAGCTAAGCTAGTTGGAAGCTTCTAGAAGCTTCCTTCTAGAAACTATCTACTTGAGGTGCAAGAAAAGCTAGCCGGGAAGCTTCACAAGAAGCTTCCTAGCTACTTCCAAAATATTTTAGGTTAGTTTATCTTATTTGCTACTTTGTTAGCCCTACTAACTTCGTCGCTAGAATCCATATTGTTATAGGGATAGTACATTAAATACTTGGTAGTAAAGTACTAAAGCTTCTTGATCACAGAGCAAAAGTTGCAATCAAGCTTGATTTATCTCCTTAGAGGTAAAAGAGAAGATGATGAAGATTGGACAAATGTCTAAAATGGATCCATTATTTAAGAAGTATGGAGAGAGAAAGAGCAAAAGATGATTTATGTGTGTATTGATGTCTAAATCATTCTTGAGTAAAGTTGATGAAGGAGTCTTTTAAGACATGGATAATTCCACAATAGGTTACAAACTCTAAAGTACTTAAGAAAGGAATCAAAGATTGTATCAACATCAAGCATAATGAAGAGATAAGATTTTTTTGAGGTCGCCTCTACATGCATATCTTCTTGAATCGGGAAAGTTGTTTGTAGTGGGTGTGGAGAGATGAGAATAATCCCAAGCAAAAGAAATAGAAGGTGTGATAGGTGAGAGGAAAAGATTTTTTCTAATCAATGACTTTGGTAATGGTGATGAGATACTTGTCTATTAACATTGTACCCCAAAGGAGCCCAATAGTTGAGCAAAAAGACTTCTTAATGTTGCCAAAATTTCTAAAACAAGTAGATCAAGGCACTTTGACTATAGAAACAATTAGAAGCCATAGAACCCAAATTTGGCCATTTTTGCTATCAAGGGAGTAAATTTGAAGTCATAAGAATGAAGAACAATGAGAGATTATCCTTTGTAGTAGTGTTGTTGGGATATTCAAAAAGCTAAACCCACCATTTGGCCCATATAGCATTTTCCATTATGCATATGATATACAATGCCAAAGTCATGTAAGGGATGAAGAAAAAAACCATTTCCTATATGGCAATATCTCAAAGCCTTAATTGTTGCAAAATAGGGTCAAGGTTTGTGGAAAAATAATTGGTGAGCAAACATATCCTATTCATGAGCCAATCTATTTTTCTTGGAGAGAAGGAGAAAGTATGCATTAGGTTAAGTGCAAAGATGGATCTGATAGAAGTATTTCCACACATAGAAAACCCCATGTTTGGAGCATAGAAGAGGTAATGTATAGGCAAAAGAGGGATATGTAAGCTATAAATCTAAGGAAGGAATAGGAACCGGCTTGACATGCTTTGAGATGAGTCAAAAAGCAACACAAAACATGGAAAAAACAATGACCATGAATAGGAAGAATCTGATAGGATGGAGGTGAATGACCATGGAACTAGAATCAAGGATGGAACATAGATTTTGAATAGGAAGTGATTGATAGGAAGAGGTTGATGTGGACTTTGGGATTGGTAAAGCAATAGATAGAAAGAGAAGAAAGACTTGTAATAAGAATTGTCTTGATGTGTATCAAGGTGAGTAAATGGCAAGTCAATATGTAAGGTTGAACATCAAATGAAGGTTGAACATTGACCAATGACAAGAAGAGTCTGATATGATTAGAGGTCGGCTGACAAGGAACTTGAAACAAGGATGGAATCATTGACTTTGAACAATGAGAAGCTGACAAGAAGAGGTAGAGAAGGACCATGGTGAATCAATGTGGGACTTAAAACAAGGATGGAATAACCTCTAGTGCAATTGTCAATTTTAAGTTGGTATTAGTGCATGGCTCAAAGAGAAGTAACTAGTGAAAATGGCCAATAAAGGAAGATTGTGGAGAAGTGCTCAAAGATAAGTCATGGATATAAATGTCACATTAATGTTGACAAGGCTTGAGGTATTTGGTATGATTGGTTGAGTGAGGCTAAAAAATTAGACTTAGTCTGGTCAAGAAACTAGAGCCATTGATTGAAAGGAAGAATACCTATCATTAACGGTAAGGTGCGGGTAACATTAATATAATTAATGTACATTAATGTTAATTTATGTAGCATCAATGAGTAGGAAATTATATAGTAGGAGTAGTTGATAGTGGGGCTCAAAGAGAGGTATAAGGTAAATCTAGAGAGGTCCCAAAACTAAAGCCATAGATTGAAAGGAAGGACCACCTATCTATTTTCAGGATGAAGTGGGTAATGTGAAAACAATTGGAAGAGTAGGCAACTTAAGAGGAAGAGTAACGGAGTGGGAACTTGAAGAAAAGGAGATAAAAAAGGTAAGTCAAGGCAATCAAAGGAATGAGGAGCAAAAGGCTGCCCTAAGGATATAATACACTAGACATGTAAGATTTTCACTAATCTATGTGAACAACGAGATAGGAAATCCAACAAAAAACATGGAATGGTGTGTGCTATCTAAAATGGAAATCATCCATATAGCATGAAATGAGATTCAAACTAACAAGTAATGAACTGAAGACAAATGCAAATATTAGAACTCAAAATCATACTTGTAACCAGAAAATGTATGTGTAATCCAAGAGCATGAATTGATGATGGATGAACCTCCATGTAATGAGCTTACTTGCCCTAAACCTATTATTGTAACATGGCCTTAATATTTTGTAAAAAAGCACAATAATTTGTTTTTATATAAAACAAGAGGTAGTTTAACACAAACCCCGCCATTGTAATCTCATAGTGCCAAACATGGTAGATATAAGTAGATGAGAGGAAAATCTATTCTAAGAACAAGTGATCCAAAACTTGTTGAATGCATATGATTGATAACCAAGATATACTTAACGATCAATAACCAAGATGCATAATGTGAGAATATTGATAAATCCATAAAGTAGAATGCATTGAATATAACCTAAAGCAAAGGGATAATTGCAACAAATCAATAAAAACATATATTTAACGGACTAGTAAACAACTTGAAATTGATAACACCTACAAACAGATGCAAGAAATATAAAACATTGTATAATTGACCACCAATAAGCAATGCATGGACAAAGAAAATTAAATTCTATATTAATTTTCTTTGTATATTATAGGCTTGATATGATATGACATGCGCATAGGCAAGATAACCAAAGCCTCTCAATATAAATATATCAAGTTTCTTCACACTTGGAAATTTTTCAAAATTGTTTCTTTGTAAGGTAGAAATACCATTGATATTTCTCAAGAAATTTGTAGTATTGATAGCTATACCCCAACATTTCCTCTACAAATTTGCATGTTGATGTTGAGTAACTAACGAGAGTTGTGATGACATGCACACACAATGTATACAACCAGCAGAATCACACATTACACAAATGTACGTGGTTCACCCCGATGTGAGACTACATCCATGAGAATGCTCCATGAGCCTTTATTAACACAATGATCACCGCCATATCCAAGCATACAAAGCAAGAGCTCCCACACTCTCTAAGTCTATTCCACCATGAAATAATAAATGAGCAACCCCCACCCAATATGCCCCATGGCATATATAGGATGGGTGTTGTGTCTACCCTGAGTTACACCTAACTAGGGTTAGGATAACCACCTTATAATGTAACCCTAAGTAAGGCATAAGAGTAAACCCTAACAAAATACCCTTGACTCTTTTCTTGGGGTTAGTAACCTTGCTAAACAATTGATAACTTTGCGGGAAGTTCTAGACAGACGGCCAATTGCTTGACTCCGCCTTTAAAACTAGGATAAACTAGAACTTATAACCAAAGCCCATACAAGTATAGAGTAACCAAAAAAGCCAAGGTCACCTCCAATGCTAAGTCACCCTACTCATGCTCTATTTGCACAACATGCAAGGTAGCTTGATGCATAAAGAAACTTTCTGAAGGTATGACTTTGGTAAAGGCATCAACTAGGTTGAGCTTACCATCAATCTTGACTAGCTCAAACATTTTTTATGACAAAGCTTGCATAAGAAAGTAGTACATGATGTCTAAGTGCTTATCCCTACTGTCCATCACCTGATTTTCAGCTAGGTGTAAAGCACTTTGACTGTCACAATGAAGCATTACTTACCATGCAATAGCACCATCTCAGCAACAACTCTATCCAACCAAATTGCCCCCTTTGTTGCTTTTGCTGCTTCCACATATTCCACTCTTGTAGTAGACTACGCAACACACTTTTGCAAGGTAGATCTAAAATCAATGCACCCACCACCAAGTGTGAATATATACAACATTGTTGATCTACGCTTGTCTAAACCTTGTCCATAGTCAACATCTACATAGCCATCTAGTGATGTGGAATTCATTGATCTTCTATATCAAATAAGAGCCCATAGTTTAGTGTACTTCTCAAATACTTGAGAATTAACTTAACTTCTTCCCAATGTGTCCTTCTTGGATTTGACATATACCTGCTCACCTTACCCATTACTAGGGCAAGATCAGGTCTAGTGCAAGTTATCAAGTACATGAGACTCCCAACAACCTTCTTATAAGGAATGTTAGCCATCAAACCCTTCTCCACGGCATCTATAAGACAACATGCCATTGACAGCTTGAAATGAGGAGCTAGAGGAGTACTTACTAGTTTACAATTCTCCATGTCAAACCTAGCAAGTACCTTCTTAGCATATTTACCCTATGTCAACCACAACTGACCAGCGCCCAAGTTCCTCTTGATCTCCATGCCTAACATTCTTGTGGCAAACCCTAGATCCTTCATCTTGAACTCCAAACTCAAGAGCGCCTTGAGCTTGTTCACCTTAGATCTGTCTTTGGTGGCTATCAACATGTTATCCACATAGATCATAAGAATAATAAAACCAAAGGTCTTATTATCACCGGTTTTGTGTACACACAAGGATAAAAAGAACTCCTATTGAAACCCTTTAGCATGCATAAACACACCAAACCTCTTGTTCCATTGGCAAGGTGCTTGCTTCAATCTATACAAGGACTTCAACAATCTTCATACCTTGTCTTCTTAGCCTTTCTTCATAAACTCCATGGGTTGTCTCATGAAGATCTTCTCATCCAAGGTTCCTTACAAAAAATTGTGATAACATCCATTTGATCTAAGGTAAGACTATATAATGCAACAAGCATACCTAATAGATGTATTGTGGAATAATTTGCAATAAGAGAAAAGACCTCATTGTAGTACACCCTTTCTCTTGAGTGAACCCCTTGGCTACCAACCTAGCCTTCTAGATCTTAGATCCCTCCTTAAGACACTCCTTCAACTTGTAGGTCCACTTGCAATCTATCACTTGTTGATCCTTAGGTAACCTAATAGTTCCCAAGTCTTGTTATCCCTCAAGGATTGCATCTCCTTCTCCATAGAACCAAACCACTCATCCTTCTCACTAGAAGAACATGCCTCCTTGTAGGACAAGGGTTCACCTTCTTCCAAGACCAACGTATGAGCATCATCCCCAATAGTCAAGTCATCATCCAACAACTTAGTTGAATCAATCCACATACCATATCTATTTGGAGCTTGACTAGCATGCCCTAATGACCTCCTTGATGAACTCTCTATTTGATCTCCATGTGTAGGTCCAATGTGAGGCTGACCTAACACATCTTGTTGCTCACCAACAACTACTTGCTCTACTTCTTCTTGCTCCTCAAGAACTTGCTCTACTATAAGAGCACTTCCTTCATCCTCATCACTTAAGTGATCAATCTCTCCCTCAACTAGATCTAGGGTGGGAGACTTACCTTTGTCAATATAGGGAGCTTGAGTATTCTCCCCCTTCTTAAATGTTTGGAGTCAATAAAGGATACATCCCTACTAACAACAACCTTACATGCTATTGGATCCCATAGCTTATAAGCCTTCACTCCATTTTCATAGCCAAGAAAAACAAATTTCTTTGACTTAGCATCCAACTTGGACCTATTCTCCTTAGGTGTGAGTGAATATGCATCACAACCAAATATCTTCAATCTACCATAATCAGCTGATCCTTGATGCTTCAACTCATATGGCATCTTGAAGTTGATTGCACTGGATGGAGAAATATTTACCACATACGCTGCGGTGTTGATAGCTTCTGCCCAAAACTCATGTGGCAACTTTGATTTGCTCAGTATACTTTGTGCATGCTCCAACAGTGTTTGGTTTAGCCGCTTAGCAACACCATTCTGCTATGGAGTGTAAACCATAGTAAGATGGTGAGTTATCCCCTATTATGTACAATATGCCTCAAACTCTCCAGAGACATGCTCCCCGCCATTTTCTGATCTCAAACACCTCACCTTCTTCCCAATTTGAGTCTTTACTTGGGTCTTCCACTTCTTGAAAGTGGCAAAGACATTAGACTTGTGGTGCATGAAATAAACCCACACAAACCTCAAGTAATCATCAATAAATATCACATAGTAAACTTTTCTAGAGTGTGAGGTTGTAGGAGATGGTCCCCACACATCATTATGTACATACTCAAGTAGACCCTTGGAACTATGGATCCCCACTCCAAAAACAGATTGGTTTTATTTTCCAAAGATACCGTGCTCATAAAACTCCAACTTCACACTCTTCAAGCCAGATAGCATGCCATTCCTTCTCAAGACAACTAAACACTTCTCACTCAAATGACCTAGCCATGAATGCCACATAGTAGTCATCTCTTCCTAAGACCTGGTTACGTTGGCTTCTCCATACAATAATAGTGCACTCTAATACAAATAGATTCTTTTGAAAGATTCTTTTGAAAGTTACCTTGCAAGATAACCTTACCACCAAAAGTGACTCAAAGTACCTCATCACTAACACTCCACTAATGACTTTTGGCATGCAATATTCCAAGGGAAATCATCATCTTCTTCTTCAAGTTAGGTATGAACCACACATCATTCAACTTACGTAGAGCTCCATCAAACATTTGAATCCTTATAGATCTAATACTCTCAATCCGACAAGGTTGATCATTCTCCATCAAAACTGAACCATTCAATGCTAAAAGTGAAAGGAAGAACTCCTTGATATACCATATAGTATGAACAAGCACAATCTAGAATCCACTCATCATCCCTACTAGGAGATGAGGCACAAAGGGCATACCCACAATGTCACAAATCATATCGATCATCCAATAGATTGGTATCTTCATCGATATAAACTATGTTTTTTGAAAAATCTTCATCCAACTTTCCTTTGCCCTTACCCTTACACTCCTTCACATGGCCTACCTTGCCACATTCCCAACAAGTCACTTGTTTCCTCTCCTTGGACTTGCCTCTAGAATTAGACCTGGATATGACCTTGCTTTTCTTCTTATTACCATCCTTAGTCCTCCACTTAGGTCTCTCACATTGGACGACCAAAGCATTTCCCAAAGTAGAAGATGGCACCAAGTTTGCAACAAGTTTCTATTGCAAGTCATCCATAAGTAGAGGTGTTGTCACTTCTCCAAAGGTAACAGTCTTCTTCTCACGGTGCAGCAAAACTCATGAAAGTGATTGATAGGATGGCGGCAAGGAGCCCAACAAGTGTAGTGCCTTCAGCTCCTCATTCAAGTCCCCTTCCAAGTGTGTCAAGTATGCCACTAGGTCACAAAATGTATGCATATAGTCTTTAGTGCTGTTTCCTAGTTTCATCTTGAATGTGATTAGTTTGAGAATAGTGTACAATAGGTTTGACAATTCATTTTGATGATACTTGCCCTGAAGTGCATCAAAAAACAAGGTACAATTGGAATGCTCCTCCACTTGCTTAATCACATAAGGCTGAAGGTGAGGCAAAATAGTATTCATGGCTTGCTCTTGCATATCATCCCAATTGTGTCACATCCTCAGGTTTCTCCCTCAAGAGCTTGCCCAAACTATGACCTTCTGCACTCCTTTCACCTGCCATTCCCACAATAAGTAATCCATGCGGCCATCAAACTTCACCACATCAAACCTGGGTCCATTAAGCTTCAAAGTACCTATCTTAACTTTCTTTTGCTCCACTAGTACTATTGAGGCTTTTGCTGCACTTAGAGAATCCTCTTGAGTCCTTGAACCTTCCACCTTAAAACTTCAAAACTAAAGAGAATGGGTCATAAGATGAAAATAGTTTTACAAAAGCTTCTTCAAGTACTCATATCACCAACTAGTTTCATCAATGGGTAGCCTTAAAGATAAGCTTTCCAATGCACTAAACATATCATTCATCCAAGTCCCGAGTCAAAAGTTATGTTAAAAGCAAGTTAAAAGCAAGCTAGCACTTGCATTCTTAGCTTTTTCCCAATCTTTGAACCTTTGTCTTTGGTACAACCTCAAGTCACTCACCCTGTCAAGCTGTGACTGCAATAGGAAGGATATCAATGGAGGAAGCTGAGACTCAAGTTGCAAGAAGTGTGAGCCTACCTTTGTATTTGAGAGCAACTTAAGCACCAAAATGTTGTATGCACCAATAACTTTCTCTGCCAAGGCTGTAGGAGTGAAAATTGTGGAGGCTTTCTCAACTAAGAATGGGTATCAGAAATGTATGATGTCATGAGCATGCTACCACAAGAGCTTAAAAATATTCTTTATAATTGGTGACTCAAAGCTCGATATGGTTCGTGCTCAAGTTGCATTGTTAGATAGAGGCGAGGCAGCCCTTATGAGGATTTTTGATATTGAAAAAAAAATCTTAGGCTTGCAGGTCATTCTCTTGCAATGATACATGTTTGAAAATCAGTCTAAGTTGGTGAACAAGGGAAATCTTGTTGGTGAACAAGGGAAACAATTTCCTGGTATGCAAATTGAAAGTTTCAAAGAACTGGTACCAAGAAGAGAACAAAGGTCTTTGTTGCAATGAAGAACATTGGGTACTACAAGCTTGTGAAGCAAAATGATGTGCCTTAGTATTATTTGGATAACTTGGATGCATATGGTGATGGTATAGCGGGTAGTGACAATGATCTTCTACCAAAACATGTCTTGGAACTTTTTGATAGTTAGTTTGCCCAAATTTCAGGCAAGCTAGCTATGGATAGAATTTAGAGATTTGGGTCAAAATGACTGACAACCATCCAAAGTAGGACAATCCAAATATAGCCATTCATATGATTGAAAGGATCTAGCTCATCAACTATTATGAAAATGTACATCAAGAAAGCAACCATTGCCGCCACAACCTTCAATAGCAAGAAAGAAATTCATTGCTCCATTGTCCCTTGGTCTTAGGTGCTGCTCCAGGTCTCAAAATGATCAGCTCATTGTGATCTTTCTACTGAGCCCAAGCACCTCTCCTACTATCTCACGTATGATCTGCAACAACTCCAAAACAACCTCTAGTCTGGCTAAACTTCCATAGCCACCAAAAATCACAAAAATCTGGTATCTTTGTGCTTGGTTCACTTGAGGTACCAGTCCAGGTATCATAAATGGCGAGTTCCTCCCAATTTGCAAAACAAGCTATGGCATGCACTGTCTCACACACCGCACAACTCTGAATCCTAGGAACTTAGAAAATTGTCACCTCCCTAAAACCGTTGAACACAAAAATAGTCACAACCAATTCTATAATTTCTTGTTCATTTGGTCTCTAATCAATGAGTCTTATACATCAATAGACTCTATTCAACCTAGGCTTTCTAACCAGCAGCCTATTTTCTCTAAGTTTCATAGGACAAAACTCAAGAGAGTTGCAAATCAAGCCCTAATCACTATGTGAAAATCATCACCTTTTGAGATGTAATTTGATACCATTTGTTGAGTCATTGATGAGAGTTGTGATGACATACACACACAATATATACAACCAGCGGAATCACATATTACATAACAAATGTACATAGTTCACCTCAATCTGAGGCTACGTCCAAGAGTCTTTACTAA
Organism: Lunularia cruciata; assembly: GCA_948567375.1. Taxonomy (NCBI): domain Eukaryota; kingdom Viridiplantae; phylum Streptophyta; class Marchantiopsida; order Lunulariales; family Lunulariaceae; genus Lunularia; species Lunularia cruciata. Next base: position 60,210,819 of record OX419758.1, read on the forward strand.
TGCTCAAGGCTCACCGCCATATCCAAGCATACAAAGTAGGAGCTCCTACAATCTCCAAGTCCACTCCAACCATGAACTAACCGATGAGCAACCCCCACCCAATATGCCCCAAGGCATATATAGGGTGAGTGTATTGTGCCTACCATAAGTTACACCTAACTAGGGTTAGGCTAACCATATTAGAGTGTAATCCTAAGGCATAAGAATAAACCCTAACATTTGAAGCATTGCTAATGCTTTATCAACCAATTCAATCTTTTTGAAACTCCATCCTATATTGTACTATCTCTAGCAATATAACAAACAAGAATTCTTTTCTTTGAGAAGAAAGATAAAAATTCCTCATTTTTATACTCTCTTCTTCTATTTCTCATTTTTATACTCTTTGCTCCATCAGTTTTGAGTCATTTAATTCTCCTCCCAATTTGCAACTCAACCATAGCTACAAACTTCTAGAATTTTTGGAGCACTTCTTCCTTGCTCGTCATGTGATAGACTAAACTCGTTCAATTGTAATCATCTACAAATAAAATGTAGTATGCTTCTCCACTCTATGACTTTCAATCATGTATCACTATATATATGAATGTATAATATCTAGGAGGCCAAAAGCTTTTGTTGATGACCTCTTGAAGAAAAGAGCCTTATGAGCCTTTCCTTCTGCACATCCATTGCAAAACTCTAGTTTTCCTCTAAGATCTAACTTTAGTCATCCTACAATCTTTTCAAGAGCACAAGGGGTTTTGATAGATGTCTTAATGGTAGATGCTAGAGACATATATCACTATGGCGTTTTGTAACTAATACAATGTCTAAATAGTCAACTTCCAACAACTTGCACAATATCTTCTAGAACTCAATACTCAAGAACTAGCGCTCCTTTCTTCAAAGCACACTACTTTCCATTACTCTAGAACAAGACATCTACTCCATGTTCAAGCAAGTAAGGTATTGAAATTAAGTTCTTTGTATATTTAGGAACATAAAGAACGTTCTCCAAATACTTCTTACAAATATTGTATCAAGTCTTCTTATAAAGGTAACAAGAACATTATCAATTCTTAACATCAGATTCAGAATCCCAAGTTTACAATGAACACTCCTGGGAATCTTCATAGGTTGAAGAGTTAAGAACAAATCTTTTTCATAGTAGATGTGAGAGGTAGCTTTAGAATCCACCTCTTTAATTGAGTATCTTTCCTCATCACTCAAGTTGTCATTGTAGTCCTCTACATTTTATGTTGAGCTTGCAAGTTTGCATTCCTTTGTTTGATGTGACCTTCTTCCTACATTGTTCATCTCTCATTATCTCCTCTCTTCTTTCTTAGGGCATAGAGGTGCAATATGACCTCTTTCATGGCAAAAAATGCAAACCTTGTTGGTAACATCAACTTCCTTCCAAAGTATCTTTGATCTTCTACTTGGTCCGTTCCTTGATTGCAAAGAAGCACTAATAGACCAACATCCAATAACTCATTTACATCTTTCTTCTTCTCTTTGACCTTTGTATCTATGTTGAATTATCTCAATTCATTAGCCGCATATTCCCATGTGACACATTCAATAATCAAAACCTTCAAAGCTACTTGAAAAGGATCGTAGCTTTGAGGAAATGTATATTTGCGATGATTAATCTCATATTTCTCTCCAAGCAGTAACTCATCCCGGAGCTTCTTGAAGCTTTTTTGCACTCTTGATAGGTGCTTGGTGAACTCATCACCCTCTCATATTTTCATGGACAACAACTCTAATCAATTTTTAATTAGACATTTGCAATCTCTCAAAATGAATGGACTCTTAACTTTCCCCCAAATTTTCCAACTCTAAGAGTAACTATCTACTTTGTCTATGATTGGCTCTTGTAAAGCACATACAAGAAATCTCGTAGTTATAATAAAGCGTTTCACTCTCTATATCATTGGTATCATGAATCTCTAATATCATATACAAATACTCATAGCTGTCTAGAATAGATTCCATATCATAGACCAAGACATATAATTGTGTTCACCCAATTTCTCTAGCTCTTTGAATTCTCCCATCAACCCTAGTGCCATATGTGTGTGACCATAATGTGAGCAGAATTATTGTTATCTTTAAATGAAGTGGAAGATCTCTATCGTTGGCCATTTTGACTTTTGATGTATCAAATATCCTACCACTCAACTTTCACATCTCACCAAAGTAGATATTCTTGATTGCACACAATAATACTCAACTCATTGCACTTCAAAGCCTTTAAAGATAGTACCCAATAGTTCACTCACATAGCATGAAAGACATTCCAAAGTAAATAGCACAAAAAACACCTGAAACCATGTACAAAATGCTATGGGTGACCTTGTAGGAAAACTAACAATTCCAAACTTAGAAAAAATAGTTATTTATATTAAAAAAAAAGCCACAAGAGTGCTATGCTAAGTCCTAAGTATAGTTATGCCACACTTTATCCTAATCTTACTTTATAGTAATAAGGTGATCTAAACAAGGCAATTTGAAGTAAGGAACAATAACGGAATTGAACAAAGAGGAATGTGTATTCTTTCATTCAATGTTCCTTTGAGGAATATTGTCTTAACATAAGGGGCATGTATTTAAAATATATTTTGAGCTATGAAAGTAAGCAAATTCAAATTGTTGTCATTTGATAACCAGAGAGTAAGTTTATATGTAATCAATATTTGGAACTTGAGAGAAGCAACAAGCAACTAATCATATACTTTTTTATCAGGCCTTGGGTACCAAATTAATGCTTAAAAATCCACTTACAACTTAATGCCTTGCGACTTCATGGTGTTTTGATGATGACAAAAGTTGGATTATTTTCCACATATCAAGTCCAAATATACCAACTTCATAAGTTTTAGAGTGATGGTTAATACTTTATCTGATTATTTGATATAAAGTAATACTTTATTTAATGCATTAGCAACCTTCAAAATCTCATCATATTTCTAAACTTGAGTGCAACTCTAGTTCTCCAACATGAAAATTTACTCATACTCTATCTAGAGAAATATGATAGTTTGGCTTCCAAGTACAAGTAATTGTAGGAGAGCCTTGGAACCTCGGTGGAATACCAAACTTAGAACACAAAGATGGTATTGATGAAGGTTATAGTAGGGGAATTGCTAGAGCTATACTCTTGCGACGAAGAGTTGGTTGAGATAAATTGGAAGAAGGAATGAAAATTTCTAGATCATGGATTAAATCCAATTGAACATTTATGTGTCAAAAAGCTCTTTGTGTTCATGAGCAATGCTATGCTATAGAAATTTTACATCCCTTGATAGACATATGCCATTATCAGAAATCCTTTGCATAAAAAACTTTGTGTTCATGAGCAATGCTGTACTCTAGAAACTTTACATCCCTTGATAGAAACTTGCAATTATCAGAAATCCTTTGTAGTCTGTAAGATTTACTTTCCTTGTCCTATAGCCTAGGAAATTGCACATAAAACATAGGATAAAGTTAAGACTTGTCAAAAAAGTGTAACATATACATATGCAACATGCACAAAAATTTGAATTAGAGAGAGATTAGGCATATGACAAAACCAGAGCTAAAGTGATAAAACATGTGGAGAGATAGCCTGGAAGGACTGTATTTGTATATGAAATTTGCAGTTTATAATACTCCTTCCTACTAAGGCCTAGGGATTCCAAGCTCATATAACATAGAGCATAGAGCGGATTGCTCTAATTTTATACTGTTCCATTTAATAACATCACTTTGTTGAAAAGAGTAGAGTGTTGAATTGGCACATGATACCTTTGTCTTCACAAAGGAAATAAACTATGTAGAATACCATATTCACCACTATTCTTTGAATGGGGAACATGAACCTTCCAATTGAGTTAGGTTTTTGCATAGGTGATATCTTATTGAAAGCAAGTAAAACTTTCATGCTAGAACTTAAGCAAATGCAAAATATTATAATTTATATAATCATCAATAAAAATTAGAAAATATTTCTAACCAATATAAATAGCAGAAGAGATAGGGTCACATTTATCAAAGAGGAAGAGATCCAATGGAACAATGGTTTTGGTAGCTCTTTCCTAAGGTAAGGGAGTTCAAGTTTTTTTGCAATGAAGACCAAGTGAACAAATGAGATACAAATTAGGATAGACTGGATCCACCCCAACAACATCTTTGTCTTCTAAAAATTGAAAGAATCTTTGCTAATATGCTCAAGTAGTCAATGCCATAAAGAAGTAGTGGCAGAAGATGTAATATTCATCAAAGTAGAGACTGGAGCAACTTCAGGTGGCAAAAACGACTTCCCCAAAAGCCAAAATTTGGGATTAGAGGCAATCATCAAAGGAAACTTGTGCATATCATCATAAAGTTAAATACTACTTTCCTCTAAGAAAAATGGGCTATGTGATTTGCTTGACTGAAATGCTGAATATATATGTTCTTGTTTAACGAAAGAACATACAAAACATAAATTTAATGAATTCACTGAACAAGAGAGCTTGATAGAAATGGTCCCATAGCCTAAAATATGAACTTTAGTATCATTAACCAAGTAAACTATCTCAAACTGGGAAATATTTATCTTAAACCAAAAAACAAGGTTGCTAGTCAATCACATGTTCGGAAACAACAATTTTAATATACCATTGTGAGTGATAGAAGGGAAAACATTAACATTGTGTAAAGAGAGTTGAGCTATGGTAGAGTTGGATTGATGGCAGTCATTGAATCCCTTGATGCACTTACAAACAATCTTTGATGTAATGTCTCTTCTTTGAGCAGTGACAAATGATGAGAATAGAATTGCCCCCATAAGGTCTGGAAAAGGAACTCTGACCAAAGAAAACATGAGAATTGTTCTTCCCTCTCCCTTTTCCTCCGTTTTTGTTTCTGGAAGAAGATATAGAACCTTCTGTAATTGCTAGAGAAATTGTTTCCTCTACAATTGCTGCAATTGTAGGCCTGATACTTCATACTACTTTCTTATCGAAGGAAGTACCTACAGCAAAGAGATTCAATGTCTTCTGGTTGTATAGTGATCGCAGAAAATTTTTGTGACTCGATGGCATTGACTTCATCATATGAAATTTAGATTGTTGATCACTAACCAAATTATTGGCAACAATTAATTGGATGAGAAGTTCACAAAAATTTGATATATCAGGACATGAGAAGGTCATGAGAAATTTGATATATTCAGACATGAGAGCAACGGCCGTTCGGAGAAGGGGGATCATGAAAGCATTGATATATAGGTTTACGAGAACAGAAACCTCTGGGAACGGGTTATCCAGAACTCATGAAGTGCAAATGAGCGATAAACAATATGTACATGAGAACAGAAACCTCTGGGAACGGGTTATCCAGAACTCATGAAGTGCAAATGAGCGATAAACAATATGTACATGATATGCAACACTAGGAATATTAAACCCCGAGGGTAGAATGCACGGAAGGTAAGCTACACGCAAGGCTAGAGTAGTATGAAATCCCCAAGTTAGAATACATCGAAGGTAACCTGCAGCAATGGCATAATCGAAATAAACATATTGAAACACCAGCATATCTATATGAGAAACATCATCGAATGAAAGGCGAAATAACTGTCACGTGGAAACCATTAGATAGCAACTCGCATATTAGAGATGCAGCCTGCAAAGAAACGGAGACAGTCCTCCCCACATAAGTAGAAAAATAAATACAACAGGAAGAAACGGACAGCTGAAAAGGATGGAGATGAACTGGGGGCAAGAGACAAGTAATAGTCTGTAAATATCGCGGGTCAAGGAAGAGCTGAGTCAGGAAACGAAAATCGGAGAAGGTGGATGAGACAGAGCACTGAAAGTATAAATCGCTCAGAGAACGAAGGAAGACGAGCAAAGCATCCGAGGACTTGGATATCGATATATCAAGCAAGCGCTATGGACGCCTAAGTCCAGAGAAGCCAAACAGCTGAGGGAAGCAGAAGATGGCCATAGTACATCTCCATGAAAACACATGCGACTTCATCAGTGCCTCACGCAGTGCCGAAGTAGCTGAGCTAGAGTCAGTACCCCTCATACCGAGTTCCTGCTCGAAAACTCATGAGTGCCAAGGCAAACTCGGTTGCTCCCCTACAGTGCCGTTCAGAAATAGTGAGATATGATAAGCATCAGCGAAATAAACATCCTTGTAAGAAAAACGCAGCACTGCACGGGAAGGGACCAGCGAAATAAACAGAAGTGGTGAGACACAGGAAGCATCAACGAAATAAACAGCAGCGAAATCAGTGAAATAAACATCCTCGTAAGAAAACTCAGCGCTGCTCAGGGAGGGACCTGCGAAATAAACCTCCTCGCAAGAAAAACGCAGCGCTGCAAGGGAAGGGACAAGCGGGGAGCCAAAAAAACTTGCTATCCTTCACAAGCAAGGACTAGTGGGAGAGACCCCAGCAAACCACGAGCGGGGAGCAAAAAACGTCAATGCTGCAACAAGAAAGGACAGCGGGAGAAACCCCAGCAAACCCCAACCCAGCAAACCCAGCAGGAGAAACCCTCGCGAACAAAGAGGCAAGTAAGAGTACTGAAAAGAAATGAGGGGAACTTGCGATAGGGCAAACGACAGAGGCAAATGCAGCCTTGTGTTAAGTGAAGAACCAGGTGGGCCACATATCCATAAGCAGTGGACACGTGTCCATCCCATCAGTCTCCGATGACAATCCACATGGCATAAAAATCCAAAGAGTGCTATCCGATATATAAAATACACTTGAAGAGGCAAGATTGTATACAATTCTAAGGGAAAAAATTGATATATGTTTACCAACACTGTCACCCTCATGCATCTTCATGGTTATCAATGTATCAAGTAAATACATGATCATGACTATCATCTGTATCTTTATATAGGTATACCAGAACAGATGCTGATCTGGGAACGGGTTATCCAGAACTCATTAGGTGTAAATGATCGGTAAGCAAGATGTACATGATACACAACACGAGAGTAGTATGAAATCCCTAGGGTAGAATGCATTGAAGGTAAGCAACATGCAATGCTAGAGTAGTATTAAATCTCTAAATTAGAATGCATCGAAGGTACCCGACAGCAATGGCATAATCGAAGCAAACGTATTGAAACACCTGCAGATATAGAGAAGAAATATCATGAAATGAAAGGCGAAGTAAATGTCACTTGGAAACCAGTAGGTAGCAGCACGCATATTTGAGATGCAGCCATCACAGAAGCTAGATAGCTAGATGTACATAATACGCAACACTAGAGTAGTATGAAATCCCTAGGGTAGAATGCATGGAAGGTAAGCGACACACAATGCTAGAGTAGTATGAAATCCCGAAGTGGAAACTAAAATCGTGGAAGGTGTATGAGACAGAGCACTGGAAGTAGAAATCGCTCAGAGAATGGGGGAAGACGAGCAAAGCATCCGAGGACTGGATATCAACATATCACAGCAAGCGCTGAGTCCAGAGAAACCAAACAGCTGAGGGAAGCAGAAGACGGCCATAGTACGTCTCCATAAAAACACCTGCAACTTCATCAGTGCCTCGCGTAGTGCCGAAGTAGCTGAGCTAGAGTCAGTAGCCCTCATACCGAGTTTCTGCTTGAAAACTCATGAGTGCCAAGGCAAACTCGGTTGCTCCCCTACAGTGCCGCTCAGAAGTAGTGAGATACAAGAAGCATCAGCGAAATAGACCTCCTTGCAAGAAAACTCACTGCAGCACGGGAAGGGATGAGCATGGAGCCAAAAAACTGCAATGCCTCACAAAAAAGGACTAGCGGGAGAAAACCCAAGCGAACCACGAGCGGGAGAAAAAAACTTCAATGCTGCACAAGAAAGGACAGCGGGAGAAACCCCAGCAAACCCAAACCAGCATCACGGGAAGGGACGATCTGGGAGCCAAAGAAAACTGCAATGCTTCACAAGAAAGGACTAGCAGGAGAAACCCAGGCCAACCACGAGCTGGGAGCAAAAAACTGCAATGCTGCACAAGAAAGGACCACGGGAGAAACCCCAGCAAACTCAAGCGGGAGAAACCCTGGCGATCAGAGAAGCAAGTAAGAGCACTGAAAAGAAATTTGGGGATCTGGCGATAGGGCAAACCATGAGGGCAAATGCAGCCTCGTGTTAAGTGAAGGACCAGGTGGGCCACGTGTCCATAAGCCATCGATGAAAATCCACATGGCATAAAAATTGCAAATAGTGGTATGCAATATATAAAATATATTTCAAGAGGCAAGATGAGTTGTATACAATTCTCAGGGAACTACTGGTGGGCTCGCGAATGAGCTCCCCACCTGGCAGAAAGAACAGATGTTCTAAAATCTCTATATATACTAAGCCCATTGATAGATCATAGATCATGTAGTCCATATATGAAATAAGAAGTCAAGTAGAACTCCTGATCAAAGGTATGGGATACAAGCCTGTAGTAAAAACTACTAGTAGGCTTGACCTTGAGCTACCTGCCCTGCAGAAAGAACAGATGCTCTTAAATCTCTATAGATACTAAGCCCATGATAACCATGGATATCTTTTTCCTTTCCTAAAACCAAGCGAAATCTTTTCTGGATCATATGAAGGGGGTAATTTCCGGAGATAAAACTATTTATAAGTTTCCTACAAGCTGAAAGGTAGGAGTGTTTTGAATTACAGATTCGTCTATATCTAACACACTCTGATTTAATAATCCCTAGTTTACATTTAGAGGAAATGTCTGAAAGAACATGCGGGAGCGATTCTGTATCTTTATATATATACATTGTAGTGAAATCCTTCTAACCTTCACTTGCTAGTGTATGTCAACCGATGACGCTAACATACTCAGGAGTCATTGTTAAATTAATAGTTTCAAGAGCAACAATGTTCCCGTGATCCCATTCAGGTTGATCAGTTGCCATAATGGACTTGACTTCAGTACAACTATGGTGAAAACCAAAGATACATAGAAACTTGAGAAAGAGACAATGTTTCTTGACTTCAGTACCATCAACTAGGATGAAAACCAAAGATGCCTTCAACTTGACAGACAATGCTTCCGAGAATGAAAGAAATTTACACTGAATTTTACAAAAGTAAAATCCTACCGTATGAGAGGCATCGTTAACAACCATGATAAAGAAAATATGAAGAAAGAGAAATCCAAGACTTCAGATTAATCAAAGACCTCTGATTACCAGAGGATAACATAGCGGAAAAAATCTCTCCCAAAATCCAGAGTAACTTAGGATAATGGAGAAAATATTTCCCAAAATGAAGATATGAGAAAAGAATCAATCTTCAGAGAAGAAACAAGAAATTCTCGCTTTCCAGTTCCACTCATGCGAAGATCAAGAGAAGATTCAATCTCTCAAACTTCCGAAATTGTGTGCTAAAGCATCCCCTAGGACCTAGTGAAAATTCCAAGGCTTTCAGAGCTTGTACCATAGGAGAAAACAAAAATAGACCGTAAAACTAGCTTGTAATAACCCCTGAATACGGACTTAGGCACATAGGCAATCTCCAGAAGATCAACAGTCATATCTGATTGACATGAATGATTACAATTGTTCCATTACCTGCCATACTAATCTAACGGAGACCGATTACTAGACTCAACCAGCGATTAGGCTTTTGCAGGCAGGAGCATATGACGTTGCCGTTAACATCCTATATTTCTATGATGTGAACGCGGATGGGGCAAGCTTGGTCCCAAATTGTAGAACAATATGCCTACACAAATAAGGGGATAATTTCCCAGGTCAAACAACTTTGTGCAGAAAGAAAGACATAATAGTCAACTGGCGATAATATAAGGAAGACGCCAGAAGAGAGACTTGTTTCGCGGAGCCTATGAACAACAGCAGGGTAGTTTGTAGACAACAACGAACTACGTGTGATATCCAGGTCACATTGAAGCATAAGCAAGATAACGCAGCTTAGAGAATTGTGGATCGACGATGATCGACACTTGGACTTTGTCCTGCCTCGCACTTAGACCGTACCAAAACCAATGTAGAGCAAAATCGCAACAAAACTGGCATGAATTCCCACTATTCTGGCAAAAAAATTGCTTCCAGATCTTCCAGTAGAATAATCGTCGCCATAGACAGTCTTCTGTGAAATAGTATTAACGTTATATTAACATTATAAATTGCACCACTAACTCTGGGTCCGACTAAAATATAGGTTCTGAAGACAGTTGAGCGATCACAAATAATACAAAGAGTAAGGATTAGCCAATTGATGGAACTTGTTGTAGTATAGTCAAGGGCTGCGATCGATCAAAACCCTTTCAAAGCCTTTTCCTCTGTAGATACAAGTCCATGTAAATTCTCTACTTGTGAAATATGTTTAACATGTAAAGTGTCGCTGAGTGCAAAAGTCCCCAAGATCGACAGACAAAATATCTCGGACCAACCCTATAGTTTCTTCCACGTAATAGCATGACCAAAAAGCCTCACAGGTATTTACGACCTTCACAGCCAATGACTCTACTAAAGCTTGAGCTTCTCGTGATTGAGCGAAAGCAGACAATGAGAATTTAACAACAAACGGAAATTTCCAAAAACCCTAAGGATACAGGTATATAACTTAACAACCGAGAGTACCTTCAATTCTCTGATCGCCTCCGCCCATACCATGGGCTCTTCCCTTCAGTTGCGATGCCTTTGAGAAATGGCAACACAATCTCATCATTAACCCCTCTCTTTGGGCAAATTTCCTTACCAGCGACGATGATCCAGAGTATGTATTAGCACTAATCTTGCTCAATTTGCTCCACGGTCAAATCCTCAGGGAAATTCGCTATTCGAGGCTTGAGCGCCGATGAAACAACTTCTCTCCCTGTTGTATTTCTGCAGCCGACAGATCCACTGCAGCTTCCGCTTCGGTAACAAACTGATTTCCACCTGCAGGCACCTAATTTCCATCTTCCATCTGTAGGTGCCTGAGAAGGAAAATGTGATGCAGAGAAAAAGGAGTCCGGACTCTTAAAACTAAGAGCCCGGAGTACTGGAGATTGATCTGACGGGCAAGTTTGGGATCGCAGCACCACGGAGCAAATACCCAAAAGCGGCCATTGGTAATTTTGTGAACCTTGTGCACAGAAGTTTAAGACAGACACAGTCACACTCTGTACGCTCGTGTAATTCCGTGTTTTTGATCTCACTTGTGAGTCACTAGGGTATAGGGTAAAAGCTGATGCTGCGCCGAACGACGCCGCTCTTCTGTCATGGTCTTCGAGCTCCTTGATCCCGGTTCTGCTCCGCATAGTGCTCACTAACAAAACGCAACGCCCAGTCGCGCACCCTGGTTTTGGGGACCGTAAGGAAAAGTTACCCCTAGTCGCGAACCCTGTAAGCGTGGTTTGGCATCATCTCTTTCTGCGACCATGGGACGCTGTTACCGGAATCTTTCTGCGACGACCTTTACCCGACTCTATTACCCCTAGTTCGCTTCAGACCTTCCTTGCAGGATCAACAGGTACATCTTGCCTTGTTTGAAAATAGCAAACGGGTTCGTCACTGAAAAGCGCGGGCAACAATGCAGCAAATATCGCAACCTACGGCAAGTCGCACCACAGCACTTGCGACCGCTACCTCTTTTTATCACTCCAGGATAAACAAAACAAAATTCAGTTTCGGAACATGGAAAGCGGGACTGTTGCATGTATATACCCGTATGTACGAACGTACGTATTGATTCTTGCATGCAGCAACAGATTACTCGAGCAAGTTAGCTTGACAAATAATGAGAATCAAACTCGAATTACAATAGAGAATATTTTACAGAGTTGGACCACTATTTAACAAATGGGCAATACAGAACCACGGATGATGCAAGAGATCTACACCGTCTGCTTCCATGTCGCTTCTGCAGACTTCGTCGAGTAAGTCAAGCAACCGTGATACGAGTGAGTCCTTGTAACAAAAGTATCGGCAAAGACCCCCTCCTTCAGTTGAGCTGTGTCGACCTCCATTTCTGTGTGCCAAACGATATTTTGTAGTCGGTCAAACACATCACTCTCAATTTCCCACGAAGCGTCCATTTGAAAAGGTGAGTGAGCGTCCATATTCGAGGATGAATTATAATGGACTGCCTTAGGATCCAAACCCTCTGGTAGTCTAGGAGTGTTCCAGAAAAGGCCCGCCAAAGAGAAGTCGGAGCCATTAAACCACTTGTATAAAGTCCACTTCCAAGCCACTAGCTCCCTTTCGGGATCTATGCGGGCATGTGAAAATCCAAATGCAGGAGAAGAAGTAGAAGTTGCCCTTGACTGCTGTAACCCGCAACCCACAATATTCGGGAGAGTTACGAGTGCAGAGTAAGTATTGGATTGCTGCAACATAAATCCAGGTGCTAGAACAGATGGGTTTGCTTGAAGACTCTTGCACTTTGACGCCCAATGGTCTGAAGGCCTTAGCTTGATTTCTAGGCAGTTGATAAACTTCTGAAGTGATTTACCGATTTCATCGCCCTCGACACCGAAGACCGTCTGATCCAACTTGAGCACCAGCTGTGTGATGTCTTTACCCCTATATACACACATGGCTCCGTTCATCAGAACCACATACACCGCCTATTGAAAAGCATGTTCTCGTGAAGGGGAGAGTGAAGAGTTTATGATTCCCCGATCAGAGAAATACCTTACGACTGAGAGTTTCAAGCGATGTTTCGCACGCACTCTGATCTCGAGGTTTCTATCTGCGTCTCCAAACTTAATGTCGAGATATACGTGTGTAATCTTATTAGCAGTTGAAACTGTACAGACGAGGCAACATCAATATCACTCTCAAAATCAAATCACGACTCAAAGTGACTAAAGGCCGATTGGACACGAGTGCAGGACAGAATCCTGCCACTCTACAATATACAAATCTACTAAACCTCCGCGTGCTATGTACATGCAAGAAATCCAGCGAAAGATATCGAAACTAATTGCGGTTGGATGACAAAGAATGGTCCTTACATAGATAATCCATTTTCGATCACAGCGGATCTGATTGCTGACAAATTGATAAGGAGTACGGGATGTTGAAGGTACTTGAAGGAGCCAGCCGTTGCTAAGTCCGAGTTGAGGGCAGAAGGATCCTGAATGTATGTTCGGGTGATCTGCTTTTATATGGTATGATAGTTATTTGGTGATGTTTCCTCGAGCATCATCGTATCAACTGTATTGGGGCTTAACTCCATTTTTACATACTTTGTCTCATCCTTGTATAGTTTGACGGGGTCTTCCCATCCATCGTGTTTTTAATGCGGGCTCGTGCGCTCTTTTCTATAATACGTAGTGTAGTCGTAGATTCGGTACATTTCTGCAGTACATAGAGTAGCCGTAGATTTCGGTATAGTAAAGAAGAACATAAGAACTTTGTCTCACCCTTTTACGGCTTGATTTTCGCATCCTTCGTGTTTTCAATGCGGGCGTTCTTTTCTAGAGTACGTAGTGTAGTCGGAGAGTTCTGTACTTTCTGCAGTACATAGAGTAGCCGTAGAGTTCGGCACGGTAAAGAAGAACATAAGACCATAACCTAGACCATCCGACAATGAAAGTGAAAGGGGAAGAGTTACAAGAATACCCATAACAAGGATGGTGGTAGACAAATGTAGTTTAAAAGCCGGCGGCGGTTAAGCGAGGGAAGCCGGTTAAGAGAAGGAAATATTGTTGACGCTACGGTGTAGAGTATGGTCTCGGATCAGATCGACGGACATTTGTTTGTTAGAACAAACATAGAAGAACAAAAAACTTTGGCTCACCCTTGTACGGCTTCGATTTTCCCATCCTTCGTGTTTTCAATGCGGCCGCTCTTTTCTACAGTACGTAGTGTAGTCAGAGAGATCGGTACTTTTCTGCAGTATGTAGAGTAGCCATAGAGTCCGGTATGGTAAAGAAGAACATAAAACTTTGTCTCACTTTGTACGGCTTTGATCTTCCTTCCTTCGTGTTTTCTATGCTGGCGCTCTTTTCTGCAATACGTAATGTAGTCATAGAGTTTGGGACTTTTCTGCAGTGCGTAGAGTTCGGTACGGTAAGAATAACATAGGAGCTTTGTCTCACCCTTGTACGGCTTCGATCTTCCCATCCTACGTGTTTTGTATGCGGGCGACCTTTTCTGCAGTACGTAGTGTAGCCGTAGATTTCGGTATTTGTCTGCAGTACGTAGAGTAGATCTATATCACCTCATTGGAAAAGGGAACTGATATTTCCAAACTCATTTTCCATATTTTCGCACCTCCCGCCAAGTTGGAATGTTAGATTACATCTCCATCTCCTGTCCAGTTGAGGAATTCTTAATTGATAGATGCCAATTATCGACATTTATATAGTTTTTAAAAGTGGAAAAAAGCTAACGTTTACTAATTCAGAATTCTTTAACTTGACGACGGGAGATGGAATCTAACACATTCCAATTCGCGAGAAATGTGAAAATATAGAATGAGTGTGAAATATCAATTTCCTTAAATAATATGAATCTTTAGAGGTGTCCCCTAACATAAACCTTTTATAGGTGACCACGGAAATGAATCTTTTAGGGGTGACCACTGCGCTGCAGGCATCGCACCAAATCGCACTACGCGGAGCATCGTGTACTAAGGTCTGCTAACGAGGCAGCTCATATTGCTGGTATATTTGTTTGAAGTAGCTGTATGCTGCTTGAAGTAGCGGAGCTCAAGAGCCTGCTAACGAGGCAGCTAGTATTTGCTTATGAACTTGAAGTCGAGAAAGGCAATCGGCTTGTGGTATGTATCTTGATTTTCGATGTACACGATCTATCCATTGTGAATTTTCTGTAAGCCATATTACTGCAACTTGAGCGATAGGCCCGAGCTTGGAAACATTTGAACTCTCAACCCCCAAGTCCGTAGTTTGTTGCTCTATCCAATTGAGTATTCCCGTTTCTCAGCGGCTTGATGGGATCTTCCCATCCTTCAGGTGTTCTACGTGGTCGCCTTTTCCTATATCACGTTACTTCCGCTAAGAACACTGAATTTCAATACAGTGTGGAAATTTCTCCAGGTGTGAACTTCTTTACAGGTAAGAGAAGGTGTGAACTTGTTAGCGGAACAGTGAACTTTTACGGATGAAATGGATTGCTTGTACATCGAAAATCAAGATACGTAGCCTCTAAGGAAGAAAGATGAAAATCCCATGTAAATTGATGATGCGGGTATACCAGAGTCCCATGGAAATTGGAGATGCGAGCATACCAAGACTATCACATCAGAACTTTACACGTAAATGCCTGCCGTTGGGATGGGTGACCTCTTGGAAGTCCCGTGCTGCGTTCAACCTTTCAGCTCCTTCGTGTTTTTTACGCGGTCGCCCTTTTCCTCATGTAAATTTTTGATTTCAAAGTACCTTACTATTTAATCAGGTGATAAGTTTTGTATGAGTACTCATAGCAATAACTATAAAAGCTATACGGGGATTTGAAATCATAACCCATATAGATATAAGGGGAGGGTGCATTTCCAACATATACCCATATACAGTAATTTCACATTGTTGCCTGATTTTGAATTGATCTTGCTGGTTGATTTTGAATTTTAATTCCCACCAACACATTCATTACAAAGAAAGCTAAAACTAATCCAACCGGCGAGACTAACATCACCACCACACTTGCTCTGGTTCATACTCCATGTCCATTCTCGTGTTCCCTTGCAAGCTCTCCTTGCTCTTTGTTCCTCTTCTCGATAGATCTTATGAGGGCAATGTGAGTGCAAATTCAACTATGGAATCTGAGCTCCCCATACCCTTGCTCCTTGCTCCTCTTCTCAATACTACAATGTGTGTGAGTGCAATTTCAACAGTGGAATCTGAGCTCCCCTTACTCCTTACTCTCAACTCTGAGATACCTTGTGATTCTCTCAATACCTATGACTTCTATAGTTTAATTTAATAGTTTCTATCGTTTAAAAGCATTAGAGTCATTATAGTTGGATCCTAGCAATCAAGGATGCCTCACACAAGCGCTTGCATTATTATGCTTCAACAATTTGCAAAATCAATCTTGTTGATGTTGCAGGCAGAAATGGAGAGTGACCATCTCAAGGAGTTTCTTGAATGGAGCTTGGATGATGAAGAAGATTATATTGGGGTACTCATGAGAAGGTGAAATTATACCTTGGAATCCCGTTATTTGCAAGATAGAGTGTAGTGTACAAGAAGTAGTGAAATATGTGTTTGTATTGAAGTATTTTTGAGGATTGGATGCTCTGGCGGTTTAGAAAACTTACTAGAATGGATTATCATTTCAAGTTTTAGTAAATATTGTACAAAACCATAGAGTATTTAGAAATGCATCTAGAAGAATACAAACTCTTAGGTGGATGCAAGTTGCCGTTGGTCTTGACCGGTTTAGCCATCATAGCAACATGGCAAGTGTGGCAAGTGGGTTGAATTTATGGGGAATCAGTGCATGTTCTACTATGGTGTTTACAAAATAAGTAATGATAACAATCATGTCTATATTAGGCAAGGAGGTAAAATGGCTGGATATGGAGGAGAGGTCAAGAATTTCTACCATTTTTGTGCAAAAAGGATTCCCTACGTGGGTTTAGTGGATGTGACTTTATTTAGATTGTCACAACAACCTAAAGTAGATGGGAAAATATAATTTTTTCGGAAGGGATTTTACTCTTTCAATGTCATATGCCATGGTCAAGTCATATGTGATGAAAAGAGATAAATTATTCATTTTGTAGGAGGTAAGAATAAGTGTTTTGTTCAATGTTCTTGATACTATTAAAATGGTAATAGTTATGTATGAAAGGTGCAAATAAGTAATGATACATTTTTTAACTTTGTGAATTGGCAATGCAAGATGCCTGGTTCTTGCAACAACATGGTATGTATAAAAGATCACCTATATGGACTGATTTGATACAAGAGGAGAATGTAGCTTGTTTGAGAACCATCAATTTTTGTTAGGGGATTTAGGTTATATTCCTATAGCACTTTTAGTTCCCTCTTTCAAACAAGCTTGTACACTCAACAAGCCTAATTTTGATAAGTATCTGGCATGCATTAGAGTAGCAAATGAGCATTATATTGGGATTTTGAAAGCTAAGTAGCATTTGCTCAAAGAAATATTAGTACACCTAAATAATCCCAAAAAAAATGTAGATCTATTAAGATGGGTGACAATGTGTACTATTCTTCATAACTTTCTTATTAACAAGGCAGATAATTGGGCAGAGGATAAGTTTAATGATCTAGATTTAGATATAAGAAATGAAGAGCAAAGTGTGGACTAAGTAGCCTTTGAACACTTATAATACCAATAGCTAGATATTTTATCTCAAGGTGAAAAATTAGCTTGGTAACATTTGGAAGGATGTTATGTATGATGGGCGAGGTAGATTAGATAGAGATGTCACCAAAAGAGTACTTCTACTAATAGAGCAAAACTTAAAGATAGCCTGAAAATTTTAGAGCCAATTTGGAGGCCCAAAAAGATGAATTATGCCTTGAAAATGGAAGGAAACTAATAAGGCAAGAGCCAAAAATAGCTTGAAAACTTTAGAGCCAATTTAAGAGGCCTAAAAAATGAATTAGGCTTCAAAAATATGCATATCCCCCTTTCATAGAAGAAAAGGCTGGCCTTCCCTTCCACCCTATTTTTCTCATCAAGATCTTTTCAACAATACCTCACCATGTAATTCTAAGATTCCTACAATAATATTCCCTAAAGATTCTCTCTGGTCAAAGATTGTTTGACCAACCAAATAGGATCAAAACCAACATGTAACCCATGCATGCAACTAATCTAAGGGTGGAGTTTGCTAACATGTCACCAATCCATGTATCTAATCCAAGGGTGGAGCTTCCTTTGAAGGAATACTCTTTGCTATATAATGAAGACAAGGTGCTCGTTTGGGGCATAGTAAAATTGAGTGTGAAGCTTTGTGTTTCTTCTCTTGTGTTTTTCTTAAGGTCTCTTATCCTTGGATTAGAATGGTATCAAAGCAGGTGTTTTAGTCCAAGAGAGTGGATCACCCCTCTTGGAAGACCATGCGCTATTGAGACTGAGTAATTTTGAGGAGAGAAATTGTAGTGCAATCTATAGATTAGGAGTATATTAGAGAGAAGATGGGATGGAATCATTAGGAGGACAATATCCTACCCCCACTTTCTATTTTTGAATCCATTCCACATCAAGATTATCTACATCTAGCGTGTGAGCAAGTGAGAGTATATCTCATTTTCCATTTTGGAGCAAAGTTCATGGATATAGTGATGAATTCACCAAACCCGGTGATTTTACCTATGGTGATCTACAATAGAGTGGGATTTGACGATCTACGTTTTGTTATGATAGATCTGAATATACCAAATCCTCTCCCTTTCAACACTCAAGTAGAAATCTATTATGTGGTTAGACCGATAGTAATGTTTAGGGATTTTGTGGTCTGCAATTTTGGTGAAGAATATTATCAATGAGCATAACATCTAAAGTCCCAATGGTAGTCCCAATAGTCTGTGCTCTCTCTTGAGTGATCATATTAACCTTCTATTGAAGTAGGAAGTAGCGATTGAGCAGTTGATGTGTGTAGGAATCATGGATCCGTAGTTATAGGATTTGATGCAAGGAATGTAAGGGATGTTGAACAAGTTTTTGGAGATCAAGATGACCATGGAGGTATTGCAAAGTCAATATGTACCTTCAAGAATGATTAGGAAATGCAAGAAAGTAAATTATCCCAAAACCCAATATAAGTGGCTAAAGTACTTGGAGATTCACTCATGCCAATGACACCAACCTTGGTCAACAATGAAGCCACAATGTAATATGGATGAAGACATGCAATATTGAGCCTTATAGAGGACAATGTTCCATGGGAGTAGTGGAGAATTGGATTTCAAGAATGAATTGATACTTTTTATTATTCACAATTGAAAGCACCAATCATTTCAGATGCATGTGTACATATGGGTACTTGACCAATAAATCCCTAACATGGTACAATGCTTGGGAAAGATCAATGTTGGCAAAAGGAAGAGAGGTCATTTCAATTGCCATGCAAGAAGGGCTATTAAATAATTTCCAATCCATAGATTTTGTGCAAATGGCTTGAACTCGACTATGGGGTTGAAGCAAAAGAATAGTGTACACGAGTACATGGAGGCATTCCTTGATCTACAAGTTGCAATAACCAACATGAGTCCAAAAAAAGCTCTAGAAAATTTCAAACAAGGGTTAAAAGAAAAATTCACCAAGAAGTAATGATACAAAACCTTGCATGGTTTTTGAAGCCATTACTTGTGCTCAAAGAATAGCAAGGGTGCTTGGAGGAGGTGAAAAAGTAGCCTGACTCAACATTATTGGGCTAAAACATAACACATTGGAATTCTTATGGAATTGTGTAATATTTGGTTCTAAGAACAAGGAGCATGACTGCTCCAAAAAGAACATGGACGAGTCAAAGAAAGGAGAGATGAGATCCCATAAGGAGAAAAGACTTGAGCAAAACAACATCATTGTTACAATTGCGGCCAAGTTGGGCACCTAGCCATCAATTGTAGTACTTGGTTTCCTAGAGACTCTTGGCTTCCACACAAGCAATCTTTGAACAATATGGAGAGATGAATTGAAGAAGAGGATGCAGAAATCACATTGGAAAACAAAGATCACCAATAAATGTACCTCACGGCCTTATTGGCTCAATAGAGAAGCAAAAAAGTGGGGGAAGGAAGAAGACAAGTATGCAAAGAGTGAGGAAGACAAACTCACAATTGATTGTCATAAATGGAGTCCTAGAATGCAATCAAGTGAGAGTATTGATATACCTTGGAGCAACAAAGAATTTCTTGTTTTGCTCTATTGCAATACAGTTGGGGATGGATCTAGAGAAGGATGAGAATGAAAAAATAGATATACTTAATTGGCAGGCAGATAGGATTGAGTCATTACCTAGAAAGGTAAAATTCTCTATAGAAGCGTATCAAGAAGCAAGTGAGTGGCAAGTGATGCAATTAGCTCATTATGATGCAATCTTAGGTATGTTGTGGATGGAGCACTATAGCCCCATAGTTGATTGGAGGAAGAAAGTAGTGAGAACTCACCAATGGAAGATTATTGGGGTTAAAGAAAGAGCACACAAACAAGAATTACCTCTCTATATCATAGGGACAACAACTATTTATAAGATAGAAAGGTGTTTCATGGGTCTAATAAGAGAAATCTAGAGTGCACAACTTGATGGACAAGTTCTTGAGAAATTGAAAGATGTGGTCAATGAGTTTCAAGATGTCTTCTTGGATGACCACCAAAAAGAAGAGTAGATTATAAAATTGAGACAATTCTTGGAAAGATAACTCCTTGCAAGGCCCCATGTTGTCTATCACTTCCTGAGTTTGAGGAGTGTACGGCTCAAATTGAGGATATGCTGCAAAAAGGGTTTATCCAACCTAGTGTATCACCATATGGGTCTCATGTCTTTTTTGTGAACAAAAAGGATGGTATAATGTATGTGTGCATTGACTATTAGAGCTTAAGCAAACATTGCCTTACACCGCATCGATGACCTATTCGATCAACTCAATGTGCAAAACACTTCACTAAACTTGATCTATAGAGCTGTTACAACCAAATCCGGATTATGGAAGATGACATCCACAAAATTTCCTTTTGAACAAGGTATGGTCACTTTGAGTACTTGGTGATGCCGTTTGGCCTCACCAACGCACCAACCACTTTCATGAGTTTTATGAATGACATATTTCATCCATACTTGAATAAATCTATTATCATTTTCCTAGATGACATCCTTGTCTATAATAGGATGATGATGGAATACAAGCAACATCTATGAGAAGTACTCCAAATCTTATGATAGAATCACTTGTGTGCTAAAATCTCAAAGTGCAAGTTTGGCAAGTCTTAAGTAGACTACTTGGCATAAAGTAAATGTAGAAAGTATCTATAATATCAATAGGTAGACATATTATCTAACGGTGAAAATTGGCTTGGTAACATCTAGAAGCATGTACAATGGGCTAACTAGATCAAATAGAGGCATCAACGAAAAGAGTACTTTTACTAATAGAGTAGACGTTAAAAATAGCTTGAAAACTTTGGAGCCAATTTTGGAGGGCCAAACAGATGAATTAGGCCTTGAAAATGGAAGAAAATATCCCTCAATGAAGTGAAAAGGCTTGCATTCTCCCCCTATTATTTGTCTCATCGAGACATTGGAAAGCTCTCAATGAGACAAATCATATGGTGTTTCGTGGGATTGATGGGGTTCTATCATCAATTTGTCAAAGACTTCTCTAAGGTTGCATAGCTTCTAACAACACTACTTGGCAAGGAGAAGAAGTGGATGTGGGGAACTACACATAAATTGGCCTTTTAGGAATTGAAAGATGTATTACTACATACATCAATTGTAAAAGACCAAGACCAAGGAGAGAAATAAGAGAATGGAAGATCACATTGGGACACTTGAATGTAGGTAAACTCCAAATACATGAGCTTCTACTTTGGTATTTATAAGGAGTAAACAAGGCTCTTGAGAAGTTTCTCAAGAAGTTTCCTTGAGCCACTTTCTTGGAGTGCAAGCCAAGTTAACCAAGAAGCTTCCTTCTAGAAGCTATTTACTTGGGATGTAAGCTAAGCTAGCCAAGAAGCTTCCTAGATACTTCTAGAATATTTTAGGCTAATTTGCCATATTTGCTACTTTGCTAGTCCCAACTAACTTTATTGCTAAACTCCATATTGTTATATCAATCTTGACATGGTATGACCCAAAATGTCCAATCAAGTTGGCTATAAACGTATAAGGCATAGCAATAGGAGCAGTCATACAACAAGAGTGGCATGACAAATGGCACCCAATTGCATATTTCTTTTGAAAGTTATTACCAACAGGATGCAACTATCACACCACCAAATGAGAAGAGTTGGCTATTGTCCTTGCAACCAAGCATTTGGAAGCACTATCTTGGAGAGAGTGCATTTGTAGTGGAGACAAACCACAAACTTCTAGTCTACCTAAAGACATAGAAAGATCCATCACACCAATAGATTTGGTCGGGAGAGTGGAGACAAAGGCCAACATGATAATCACATATGTGGAAGAAAGAAGCAAATTGTAGATGCATTCACTTGAATGCCTATGACAAACAATTTGGTGGTAGAGGTCAAGATGAACCCTAAATTCTGGCCAAGGATTCTTGTTGCTACGAAAACTGACCTATAAATTATAGGAGCTCAATCATCCAAAGGTGTCACCAATACCCAAGGACTCACATTTTGTGATTGCAGGTTATGGATCCCAAATGATACGGACATAAGAACCACCATCCTAGCAAAATGTCATGATTCCGCCATTGTATGTCATATTAGAGTTTACAAGACTTTGGATGCAGCCAAATGCCATTACTATTGGCCCAAGATGAGAAACAACGTGATGGAGTATGTTTGAAGTTGTCTACTCTGTCAAAATAATCAAGCTTCTAATCAAGCTTTTGCATGACTCCTTCAACTCCTTCCTACTCCTACACAACATTGAGAACAAGTAAGTATACATTTGGTTTGTGAATTGCCCAAGACCACCTCAAGGTTTGACTCCATTGTAGTCTTTTTTTACCAACTCAAAAAAATGATTCATGTGCATCCTACCACCAAGGATATGATTGCTCTACAATTAGCTCAATTGTACTTTGGGATCGAAGCTTTGACCGGAGGGAATCTTCTTGTAGGAATCTCAAAATCACGTGAGTAAGGTATTGTTGGAAATCTCTCAATGAGACAAAGCAAGGGGGAAGGAAGGCTAGCCTTTCCTCAATTGGGGGTGGGGGGGTAGGCACATTTTTGAGGCCTAATTCATCCGTTTAGGCCTCCAAAATTGCCTTCAAAGATTTTAGGCATATTTTGGTTCCTACTCCATTAGTAGAAGTCCCCTTTTGGTGATACCTCTTTCTGATTTGTTTAGTCCATCATGTGTAACATCTTTCCAGATGTTACCAAACCAATTCTCACCTTTAAATCATATGTCTAGCTATTGGTTCTAAGGTTCTCAAGTCTATTTTGGTTTTTGTCCTATTAGTAGAAGTACTCTTTTGGTGATACTTCTATCTGATATGTTTTGAAAATTATGTATAACATCATTCTAGATATTACCAAACTGAATTTCACATCTAGATCATATGGCTAGCCCTTGGTATTATAAACCTCCTTCCTTTTAAGACGTAACGTCCTCGTTGTGCAATTGTTGCTCAAATGCTTGCACTAACACCGGTGCATGTGTCAAATTGGCAGGGGCTCCTAGGCTGCTTCATAGAGGGGGTAACCTTTCCATTGTACTAGATAGTCCACCCACGGATGGCGAGTATCACACATGCATTTTTGGAGAATTTGCTCCACTTCATATTCCTCTATGCCATCAATGAGTGTCGGACAAGGTCGAATGTCTTGTGTGGAATGACCCTGGCCTGATCAGGGAGCATATCTGCGTAGTAGGGAGACATGGAACACTGGATGGATCTTCATGTGTGGTGGTAGCTCAAGGTGATAGGCCATAGCGTCGACGCGACAAAGAATCGAGAAAGGCCTAATAAAATGAGGTTTGAGCTTACGAGGTCCAACTAATGTGAGGTTGGTAGGCGATAGCCACACTTGATCCCCAACATTGAACCCCATGTTCCTATGGTGTGCATCTGCATATTGGTTCTATTGATTTTGTGCAATTTGTAATCTGTGCTTGGCGCTCTCCACACCTTGTTGGATTCTAGAAACAAATGTGTTGACTACATCGACCTTGGTAGCCACCGGCCGGATCTTCATCAAGCTAGAATGTGTGAAGAGATGCTCACCATACATGAGGAAGAACGGAGTGACTTGGGTGGATGCATTCACTGAATTGTTGTAAGCAAACTCCACCAGTGGGAGTAGGGTGTCCCACCTCTCTTGCCCTTCTAAGGTGAAGCCGCGTAACATGTCTTCAATCATGTGATTAGCCCGCTCTGTTTGGCCATTTGTTTGTGGGTGGTAAGTTGTAGTCATGGCTAGCTTGGTTTTGAAGAAACCAAAGAGTGTTTGCCAAAACAAACTTGTGAATTGAGTGCTTCTATCGATGATGAGTACTCTAGACAAGCCATGGTGAGAGGAGATTGCATCTAAGTATAATTGAGCTAGTTGTGGAGCGGTCACATCCTTGGTGGTAGGGCTTACATGAATCATTTTGCTGAGGCGGTCCACAAATAGCACGATGGAGTCAAACCCTAAGGTGGTCTGGAGTAATTCATAGACGAGATCCATACTCACTTGTGCCCAATGTTGGGTAGGTGTGGGGAGAGGTTGAAGGAACCCTATAGGAGCTTGATTAGAAGCTTTGTTCTATTGACAAAGTAGGTAACTACGCACGTAGTCCATCACATCGTTGCTCATCTTGGGCCAATAGTAATGGCATTTGATTGCATCTAAGGTCTTGTCCACTCCGACATGACTTGCAATGGCCAAATCATGACATTCCGCTAGAATGGTGGTGCATAATTCTGGAACATTTGGGATCCATAATCTGCCATCATGAAAGGTGAGTCCCTGGGTACTGGTGACACCTTTGGTTGATTGCACTTCTACAATCTATGGATCAATTTTTTTAGCAGCCAGAATCTCTGGCCAAAATTCAGGGTTAATCTTAACCTCTACCACCAAGTTGTTTGCCATTAGCATGCGGGTGAATGCATCTGCAAGTTGCTTCTTACTTTCCACGTAGGTGATTTTCATGTTGAAGCATTGTCGCCACTCTACCCATCAAATTTGGCGACGAGATAGATCCTTTTGCGTCTTGAGGTAGACTAGAGGTTTGTGGTCTGTCTCACTATAAATGCCTTCTCGCCTAGATAGTGCTTCCAATGCTTGGTTGCCAAAACGATGGCCAACTCTTCTTGTTCTGTGGTGTGGTAGTTGCGCTCTACCGGTAACAACTTTCAAGAGAAATATGCAATTGGATGCCATCCATCATGCCACTCTTGTTGTAGGACAACTCCTATTGCTACGCCTGATGCATCTATAGCCAACTTGATTGGATGTTTTGGGTCATACCAATTCAAGATTGGTGCATGTAGCAAGGCAGCTTTCAATTCTTGAAAGGACAACTCTTGTGCGGTTCCCCATGTCCACTTCTTCCCCTTGCCAAGTAGTGCCGTTAAAGGCTGTGCAACCTTGGAGAAGTCCTTGACAAATCTATGATAGAATCCCGTCAACCCCAAGAAGCTCTTGAGTTGAGTCTGATCTTTTGGGGCACTCCATTTTTTAATGACCTCTATTTTATCCGTCAATACTTGAATGCCCTTTGCACTTACTCTATGCTCCAAGTACTATAGACTTGCCAAACTCACACTTTGAGATTTTGGCGTACAATCGATTTTGTCTTAGAATCTGGAGGACTTCTTGTAGATGTTGTTTGTGTTGCATCATCATGCTACTATATACTAAGATATCATCCAAGAAGACAATAATAGACTTATCCAAGTATGGACAAAATATGTCATTCATTAGACTCATGAAGTGGCAGGTGCATTGGTGAGGCCAAAAGGCATCACAAGATACTCGAAGTGGCCATACCTAGTTCGAAAGGCAATTTTGTACATATCCTCCTCTGCAATTTGGATTTGATTGTAACCGCTCTGCAAGTCAATTTGGTGAAGTATTTTGCTCCATGGAGTTGATCAAACAAGTCATCCATGCGAGGTAAGGGGTATTTGTTCTTCATTGTTTGCTGATTGAGACCCCGATAGTCAATGCACATGCGCATTGTACCATCCTTCTTCTTCACAAACAAGACAGGGGCTCTATATGGTGATACACTAGGTTGGATGAACCCTTTTTGCAGCATCTCCTCAATTTGAGTCTTACACTCCTCCAACTCATGAGGTGATAGGCAATATGGGGCCTACAAGGAGGTGTCTTCCCCGAGAGTGTCTCAAATTTATGATCTACTTGCCTTTTGGTGGTAATCCTGAGGGTAGATCATCGAGAAAGACATCTTGAAACTCATCCACCACATCCTTCAATTTCTCAGGAATTTGTCCATCAAGTTGTGCACTCTGGACTTCTCTTATTAGACCCATGAAACATCTATCGGTCCTATAGATAGTTGCCGTCCCTATGATATATAGCGGCAATTTCTGCCTGTGTGATTTTTCTTTAACCCCAATGATTGACCATTGGTGGTTTATCATTACTTTCTTCCTCCAATCTACCATAGGGTTGTAATGCTCCATCCATGATATGCCTAAGATTGCATCATAAGGAGCTAATTCTATCACTTGCCACTCAATTGCTTCTTGATATTCTCCTACAAAGAGTTTTACCCATCTAGGTAATGATTCAATCCTCTATGTTTGCCCATTAGGTAACTCTACTTCTTCACTCCCATCTCTCTCTAGATCCATTCCTAATCTTATTGCAACAAAGCGAGACAACAAATTCTCTATTGCTCCTTGGATCTATTAATACTCTCACTTGATTACCTTCTAGGATTCCATTCACGACAATCAATTGTGAGGTTGCCCTTCAAGATCTTTTCACATTAATCTTCTTCCTTCCCTTGCTTGTATGCTTCCTTATTGAGCCAGTAAGGCCACGAAGTACATTTATTTGGTAATCTTCATTTTCCAAAGTGATTTCCACCTCCTCCTCTTCAATGTGCCTCTCCATGATGTTCAAAGATTACCTATACGAAGGCCGAGGACCTCTAGGGAAATGAGTGTGATAGTTGGTAGATATATGGCCAATACGGCCACAAGTGTAACAACGGCGTTGTTCACCTTGAGTTCCTTCTCCTCGTAGGACTCCATCTCTTTGTTCTTGTATTCGTCCATGCTCCCCTTGAAGCGGTCATGCTCCTTGATCTCAAAATCAAAGGTTTCCCAATTCCATCAGTACTAGTCCACCCATGAGTGGCATTTCTGCCTGATAATGTTGAGGTGGAACTACTCCTTCACCTCCACCAAATGCTCTTGCTATTCTCTGCGCACAAGCAATGGCTTCAAATACCGTGCAAGGATTTTGCACCATGACTTCTTGGCGAATCCTTCAACCCTCATTTGAAATTGTCAAGAGCCTCTACTAGACTCATGTTGGTTATTGCGACTTGTAGATCCAGAAATGCCTCTTGATACTCTTGTGTGCTATTCTTCTATCTCAATCCCTATAGTCGGGTTTGAGCCATCTGCATAGAATCCACCTATTGGAAATTCTTCAGCAATCCTTCTTGCATTGCTGTCCATGTGACCTCCCTTCTCTCTGCCAACATGGATCATTCCCAAGCATCATCCCATGTGAGGGCTTTATCAATCAAGTACCCACATGCAAACACGCCTGCAACGTGCTCCATGATCTCTGTTGAGAACAATCAGAAATGTCGATTCATTCTCGAGATCCAATTTTCCACTACTCCCATTGTACATTGCCCCTTGTAAGGCTCAATGTTGCATGTCTTCTTCATCCGAAGTAGCAATGTGGCTTCATCGTTGATAGGGTTTGTAGGCACAAGTGCCTCTCCAAGTACTTCAGTTGCAGGTATTGGGTTTTGAGACAACTCTTCTTCTTGCATGGCTTGATCGTTCCTAAGGATCTGCACTTGACTTTGTAATTTCTCCATAGTCATCTTAATCTCTTGAAATTCATTCAACATCCCTTGCATTCCTTGCACCAGCTCTTGCAATTGCAGATCCATGGTTCCTGCAACACTCAATTGCTAATGTTTACTTCAATATAGAGTCAATATGATCACTTTGGAAGGTGCATGAACTATCAAAACTACCATTGGAACCTCAAAACCACTTGTTAATAATATTCCTCACCAAAATTCCTAACCACAAAATCTCTAAATATCACTTTTCGTCTCACTACATAACGGATTTCTACTTGAGTGTTGAAAGGGAGAGGATTTGGGACATTCATATCCATATTATCATGATAGAATGTAGATTGTTAAACCCCACTCTCTATCATATATCACCACAGGTAGAATCACCGGGTTTGGTGAGTTCATCACCTTGTCCATGAATTCTACACCAAAGTGATAAACTAGCAATACCCTCATCTGCTCATGCTGGATGTACATAACCTTGATATGGAATGGATTTGGGAATGGAAAGCTAGGTGCGGGAAATTGTCTGTAACAAAGCCATCAACCAGAAGCCGAGTGGACTCCTTCAACCACTCGCTATTCCATCCGCTTGCTGGGAGCATGTGAGCTTAGATCTCATCACATCCTTGCCAAAGACAAAACAAGGACACACCGCAATCGTGGTATTTGTGGATAAGCTTAGTAAGCAAATTCACTTGGCACCAACCTATGATACCATGGATGCTCCAACCTTAGCACAAATCTACTTTGACAATATCTTCAAGCATCATGGGATACCACGTGTACTCATCTCTGACCGTGATCCTCAACTTACCATGAAGTTTTGGCAAGCACTCTTCCAGATACTCGGCACCAAGCTTGCTTTGTCCACAGCCTATCATCCTCAAACTGATGGACAAACCAAGCGTGCAAATCGTACATTGGAGGATATGCTGTGGACCTTTGTCAATGTCCACCATACCAACCGGGATGAATGTCTTGCAGTTGCAGAATTTGCCTACAACAATTCCAAACAAGCAAGCACCAGTTTTCTCCCTTCTTTCTCAATTTTGGCCAAGATCCGCTTCTTCCAGATTCTCTTCTTGCTCCCCCTCCCTCTTAGGTTCCTCATACTTCCACATTCTTGACCACTATATCCCAATCTCTCCAACAAGCCAAGTCTCACTTCCTTGTTGCTCAGAATTGCCAAAAAAAATATGCGGACCACCATTGTCATGATCTCACCTTTGAAGTTGGTGATAAAGTCATGCTATCCTCTAGTAATCTCCCTCTCCCACTTGATACCCGAGTTTGTAAACTTGCTCCTAGTTGGATAGGACCCTTTGATATCACCCACATTGTCTCTCCTGTTGCTTATCGACTTGCCTTCCTTGTCACATGCGTATCCATCCTATCTTTCATGTTTCCAAGTTGAAACCCTTTGTTCCTAACCCCTCTTCCTTTTCCTCTTGAGTCCAACTTCCTCCTTTGCTTGTTCCTATCAATGATCATGAGGA
This sequence comes from Lunularia cruciata, assembly GCA_948567375.1. Classification (NCBI taxonomy): domain Eukaryota; kingdom Viridiplantae; phylum Streptophyta; class Marchantiopsida; order Lunulariales; family Lunulariaceae; genus Lunularia; species Lunularia cruciata. Next base: position 60,239,886 of record OX419758.1, read on the forward strand.
GTACGAAGTTGATCGTATCCTTGCGCATTGCCATATTCAACGAAGCCATCACCAACATACGGAGTACAAGGTCCTTTGGAAAGGGTATCCCCTTCATGATGCCACATGGGAACCTCTTTCCCACCTCCAGAATGCACAGATGGCTATCAAGGAATTCGAAGCTTCACTAGCAACGAGGACGTCACCAACTAGCGGCAGGGGAATATATAACAATATGGAGTTTAGCGACGAAGTTAGTCGGGCTTACAAAGTAAAGAATAAGACAAAATAGCCTAGAATATTCTACAAGCATCTAAGAAGCTTCTTGGGAAGCTTCCCAAGTAGTTAACTTGTGCCCTAAGCAGGTAGCTTCTAGAAGGAAGCTTCTAACTAGCTTAGCTTGCACGCCAAGTAGGCGGTTTCTAGAAGGAAGCTTCTTGAGAAGCTTCTTGGTTAACTTGGCTTGCATTCCAAGAAAGCGGCTCAAGGAAGCTTCTTGAGAAGCTTCAAGGGTCTTGTATGCTACCTATAAATACCAAAGCCAAAGCTCATGCTAGGCATTCGGAGTTTTCCCTCATTCAAGTGTCCCAATGTGAGTTTCCATTCTCCTATTTCTCTCCTCGGTTTTGGTCTATTACAGTAACGTTTGCACTCAAACACAAAATTATCCATTGTGCCCAAGAGATTCTTGCCTTCAAACACCTTGGGTTTTGGAAATTGAAATTGATCTTCTCGATCTCAAACTAATGCTCTCTCAACGTGTTTTTATCATTGATGGTCTCGTTCATCCAACAATTAAGTAAGGTGCTCAACTTGTTATTCCATAACAATGATAATGTCTGGTATTACCACCATGGCTACTACTCTATCCCACTACTCCCAATTTATTTAATTTATTAATACATAGATGCAACACATCCACTATACTCTATAAGTTATAACCAGAGGTATCAAGGGTTCCTCAGACAAGGTGATTGCATGCATAAAATCTTGCCCAAAGTATGTGGTGATGAAATGTGTGAAATGATGCTTGGGTAGTACTTGGACACAAAAATCCCAATGGTTTTGTAGAAGTAGATTTGGTGGTCCATAAATTCCATCCATCCCATTCTTACTCTAATACCAATGTAAAAGACCAAGACCGAGGAGAGAAATAAAAGAATGGAAAATCACATTAGAACACTTGAATGTGGATAAACTACAAATGTTTAGCATGAGCTTTGGTTTTGGTATTTATAAGGATCATACAAGGCTCTTGAGAAGTTTCTCAAGAAGCTTCCTTGAGCCATTTTCTTGGAGTACAAGCCAAGTTAACCAAAAAGCTTCTCAAGAAGCTTCTTTCTAAAAACCACCTACTTGGCTTGCAAGCTAAGCTAGTTGGAAGCTTCTAGAAGCTACTTACTTGGGGTGCAAGCTAATCTAGCCAAGAAACTTCCCAAGAAGCTTCCTAGATACTTCTAGAATATTCTAGGCTAATTTGGCCTATTCATTACTTTGTTAACCCTAACTGACTTCATTGCTAAACTCCGTATTTTTTACATATATATGTGAATGGTGACATAGAGAATCCCAAAAATAACATGGAATGGGATGTGCTATCTAAAATAGGAATTATCCATACAATATGACATGAGATTTGAATTGACATTCATAAAGAAGTTGCTCTTTTTCTTCCTTTTTGTAGCTTTGATGGAAAATAACTTTACAAATAATAAATTTAATAATTTACAAAGCTCCCATTGAAATTCAATATAAAAATTTTGTTAATTGTTATGCAAGTTATAACAAGTTATGAGCTGAAGACAAATGCAGATGTTAGAGATCAAAATCATACACGTAACTAGAAAATGTTTGTGTAATCCAAGAACATGAATTGATGACGAATGAACCTCCATGTGATGAGCTTACTTGTCCTAAACCTACTATTTTAGCATGGCCTTAATATTTTGTAAAGAAACAAAAGAATCTGTTTTTTATAAAAACAAAGAGGTGGCTGAACACAAACCCCAACATTGCAATCTCATAGTGCAAACATGGTGGATATAAGTAGATGAGAGTAGAAGCCATTCTAGGAACAAATGATCCAAAACTAGTTGAATGCATATGGTTGATAACCAAGATATAATTTATGCACAATGTGAGAGTGATAAATACATAAGTAGAATGCTTTGAATGTAACATGAAGCAAAGTCATAATTGCAAACAATTAAGAACAACATATCTATAAAGGACTAGTAAACAACTTGAAATCAATAACTATTCAAACAAATGCAAGAAATATAAAAGATTGTGTAACTGACCACCAATAAGCAATGCATGGACAAAGAAAACTAAATTGTATATGATAAGCATGATATGATATGAGCATAAGCAAGATAGGCAAAGACTCTCAATATAAAAATATCAAGTTTCTTCACACTTTAACTTTTTTCAAAATTTTTCCTTTTTAAGGTAGAAATACCATTGATATTTCTCAAGAAATTTGTAGTATTGATAGCAATACCCCAACATTTCCTCCACAGATTTTCAAGTTGAAGCATTGCTAATGCCTTTTCAACCAATTCACCTTTCTGCAACTCCATTCTATATTATACTATCTTTAGCAATACAATCAACAAGAATTGTTTTCTTTGATAAGAAAGATAGAAATTCCTCATTCTTATACTCTCTACCTCCATTTTCTCATTTTAAACTCTTTGCTCCATCTTTCTTGAGTTGTTTGACTCTCCTACCAGTTTGCAACTCAACCACAACTACAAACTTCTCAAACTTTTGGAGCACTTCTTCCTTGCTCTTCATGACATAGACTAAACTCTTTTGATTGTACTAATTCACAACAAAATGTAGTATGTTGCTCCACTCTATGACTTCTCAATCATGTATCCCTATACATCTGAAGGTATATCATCTAGGAGGCCAAAAGTTTTTTTTTATGACTCCTTGAGGAGAGGAGCCTTGGGTATCTTTCCTTTTGCACATCCATTGCAAAACTCTAGATTGCTTTTATGATCTAACTTTAGTCATTCTACAATCTTTTCAAGAGCACAGAGGTTTTAATAGATGTCTTAATTGATGATGCTAGAGACATATATCACCAATTGTTTTGTAACTAATGCAATGTCTGAATAGTCAACTTCCAACAACTTGAACAATTTATCTTCTACAACTCAATACTCAAGAATTAGCACTCCTTTCTTCAAAGTACACTACTTTCCATTACTCTAGAACAAGACATCTACTCCATGTTCAAGTAAGTAAGATAGTAAAATTAAGTCTTTGTATATTTAGGAACATACAAAACATTCTCCAAATACTTCTTACAAAGACTTGTATCAAATTTTCCTATAAAGGTAACAAGAACCTTACCAATTCTTAACATCAGATTTAGAATCCCAAGTCTACAATGAACACTCTTGGGAATCCTCATAGGTTGAAGAGTTAAGAACAACTTTTCTTATAGTAGATGTGAGGAGTAGCTTTGGAATCAAACTCTTCAATTGAGTATCTTTCCTCATCACTCAAATTGTCATTTTAGTCCTGTACATTGTATGTTGAGCTTGTAAATTTGCATCCCTTTGTTTGATGTGATCTACTTCCTACATATTTCATCCCTCACACTCTCCTCTCTTCTTTCTTATGGCATAGAGGTGCAATATGAACTCTTTCATGGTAGAAAAAGCAAATGTTGTTGCTAACATCAACTTCCTTCCCAAGTATCTTTGATCTTCTACTTTGTCCTTTTCTTGATTGTAAAGAAGCACTAATAGAGCAACATCCAACAACTCATTTACATCTTGCTTCTTCTCTTTGACCTTTCTACCTATGTTGAATTATTTCAATTCATTTGCCACATATTCCCATGTAACACATTCAATAGGCAGAACCTTTAGAGCTACTTGAAAAGGATTGGGGCTTTGAGGAAGAGTATATTTGAGATGATCAATCTCATATTTCTCTCCAAGCGGTAACCCGTCATCCTGGAGCTTCTTGAAGCTTTTCTACACTCTTGATAGGTGCTTGGTGAACTCATCACCCTCTTGCATTTTCATGGACAAAAAACCTACCCAATTTTGATTAAGCATTTCCAATCTCTCAACAATGAATGAACTCTTGACTTTCCTCTAAATTTCCCAACTCTAAGAGTAATTTTTTACTATGTCTCTGATTTTCTTTGTAAAGCACATAAGAGAAATCTCATAGTTATAAAGTGTTTCACTCTCTATATCATTGGTATCATGAATCTCTAATATCATACACAAACAATCATAACTATCTAGAATAGATTTCACATCACAGACCAAGATATATAATTGTGTTCACCTAATTTCTCTAGCTCTTCGAATTCTCCCATCAACTTTAGTGCCATATGTAGGGCCATAACCTGAGAAAATTTTTTTTTATCTTTTTTTAAATGAAGTGGAAGATCTATCCTTGGTCATTTTGGCTTTTGATGTATCAAACATCCTAGAGCTCATTTTCCCCAATCTCACCAAAGTAGACACTCTTGATTTTACACAAGAATACTCAACTCATTGCACTTCTAAGCCTTTAGAGATAGTACCCAATACTTCACTCACATAGCATCAAAGACATTCCAAAGTAAATAGTACAAAACACACCTAAAACCATATACAAAATGCTAAGAAATGACCCTTGTATGAAACTAACAATTCCAAACTTAAAAAACATATATATATATATAGAAAAAAAAGCCAAGAGGGTGCTATGTTAAGTCCTAATTGTGGTTGTGCCACACTTTACCCTAATCTTACTTTATAGTAATAAGGTTATCAAAACAAGGGCCATTTGAAGTAAGGATTAAGTAAACTGAACAAAGAGGACTGTATATTGTTTCAATCAATGTTCCTTTGAGGAATATTGTCTTAACATAAGGGCCATGTATTTCAAATATATTTTGAGCTAAGAAAGTAATCAACATTCAAGTTGTAGTCCCTTGATATCAAGAGAGTAGTTTTTTATGTAATCAATACTTGGAACTTGAGAGAAGCCACAAGCAACTAATCGTATAATTTTTTATCAGGCCTTGGGTATCATATTAATGCTTAAAAATCCACTTACAAGTTAATGTTTTGCAACCTCATGATAATTTGGTGATGAAAAAAGTTGGATTATTCTCCACAGATTGAATGGCCTCATGTCGTTTTGAAGAATCAAGTCCAAATATACCAACTTCATAAATTTGAGAGTCAAGGTTAATACTTTATCTAATTATCTGATGTAAATTAATGCACACTTAATGCATTAGCAGCCTTCAAAATCTCATCATATTTCTAAACTTGGTTCTCCAACATGGAAATTTACTTATACTCTATCTAGAGAAATATGATTGTTTGGGTTCCAAGTATAAGTAATTGTAGGAAAGCCTTAGCACTTGTGTGGAATATTAAACTTAGAAGACAAAGATGGTACTGATGAAGGTAATGGTAGGGGAATTGCTAGAGCTATAGTCTTGCTAAGAAGAGTTAATTTAGATAAAATGGAAGAAGGAATGAAAATTTCTAGACCATGAATTAAATCCAATTGAACATTTATGTTTCAAAAAACTCTTTGTTTTCATGAGCAATGCTATGCTCTAGAAACTTTATATCCCTTGATAGAAATATGCAACGATCAGAAGTCCTTTGTAGTCTGTAAGCTTTACTTTCCTTGTCATAGCCTAGGAAAATACACATAAGAATAAATTTAAGACTTTTAAGAAAGTGGAACATATACATATGCAACATGCGCAAAAGTTTGAAGTAGAGATAGATTAAGCATATGACCAAACTAGAGCTAAATGATATAGCATGAAGAGAGATAGCCTTGGTAGGACTCTGTTTCTATAAAAAATTTGTAGTTTATAATACCTGTCTCTACTCAGGCTTGGGGATTCCAAACTTATATAACATAGACAGGATTGCCCTAATGTTCTATTTTTCCATTCAATAATGGATCGCTTTGTTGAAGAGAATATAGAGTGTTGAATTGGCACATGATATCTTTGTCTTTACAAACAAAATAAATTATTGTAGATTTGTATTCACCACCATCTGAATAGAGAACATGAACCTTCCATTTGAGTTAGATTTTTGCATTGGTGATATCTTCTTGAAAGCAAGTAAACCTTCATGCTTGAACTTAATCAGACGCAAATATTATATTTTATGTAGTAAAAAGAAAATCACAAACATTTGCAACCAATATAAATAGCATAAGAGATAAGGTCACATTATCAAAGTGGAAGAGATCCAATGGAACAATGGCTTTGGTAGCTCTTTCCTAAGGTAAGGGAGTTCAAGTTTGCTTGCAATGAAAACCAGGTGAACAAACAAAATACAAATTAGGATAGACTGGATCCATCCCAACAACCAAATCTTTGTCTTTTGGAAATTGAAAACGATCTTTGCTAATATGTTCAATAGTCAATGCCATAAAGTAGTATGGCAGAAGATGCAATATTAGTCATAGTAGAGACTAGAGCAACTTGAGGTGGCAAAAATGACTTTCCCAAAAGCCAAAAATTATCCAATTTGGGACAAGAGGCAATCAAATTATGCATATCATCATAAAGGAAAATACTACTTTCCTTTTAAGAAAAATGGGCTATATGATTTGCTTGATTGAAATGCTGAATATAGAATTTTGTTTAACAAAGAAACTAACAAAACATAAAATAATGAATTCACTGAACAAGAGAGCTTAATAGAAACGGTCCCATAGCCTAAAATATGAAGTTTAGAATCATCACCCAAGTAAACTATCTCAAAGTGGAAAGTATTTATTATAAACCAAAAACCAAGTTTGCTAGTCGATCATGTGTTCAGAAGCAACAATTTTAATATACCATTGATTCTCTTGAGTGATAGAAGGGAACATTAACATTGTATACAGAGAGTTGGATTGATGGTGATCATTGAAGCCCTTGATGCACTCAAAATAATCTTTGATGTAATGTCTGTTCTTTGAGCAGTGATCACAAATGATTGGGAAGAAAATTGCCCCCATAAGATCTAGAGAAAAAACTCCGACCGAAGAAAACATGAGAATTGGTCTTCCTCTCCCTTTTCTTTTGTTATTGTTTATGCAAGAAGATATAGAACCCTCCGTAATTGCTAGCAATTATTTGCTCTACAAGGCCTTGATACTTCTTACTACTTTCTTCTTGAAGAAAGTACCGACAGTAAAGAGATTCAAAGTCTTTTTTTGTTATTGTTTCTGGAAGAAGATATAGAACATTTCGTAATTGCTAGCAATTATTTGCTCTACAAGGCCTTGATACTTCAAACTACTTTCTTCTTGAAGAAAGTACCCAAAAAAGAGATTCAATGTCTTCTGGTTGTATAGTGATTGTAGAAAAATCTTTTAACTCGATGGCATTGACTTTATCATATGAAAATTAGATTGTTGATCATTAACAAAATTATTGCCAACAATTAATTGCATGAGAAGTTCACAAAATTTGATGTTAGGATATGAGATCAACTTGAGAAGTTCATGAAAAATTTGATATATTCAGACATGAGAGCAGCGGCTGTTCGAAGAAGGGGGATCATGAAAACTATGATATATGTTAAGCAACACTGTCCCCCTCCTCCATCTTCATGGTTATCAATGTATCAAGTACATACATGATCATGACATCATATATATCTTCATATATAGGTATATGAGAGTAGAAGCCATTCCCAGAACGGGTTCTCCAGAACTCATAAGTGAAAATGATCGGTAAGCAAGATGTACATGATTCACAATACTAGAATAATGAGAAATCCATAAGGTAGAATGCAACTTGAAGCAAAGGCATCCTTGAAACAAATTGAGAATAACATATGGTTCATAGGCTAGTATTTTGTCCTGCCTTGCACTTAGACCGTACCCAAAAAAATGTACAGCAAATCGCAACTAGTCTGTGAACCATACGTTATTCTCAATTTGTTTCAAGGATGCCTTTGCTTCAAGTTACATTCGATGCATTCTACCTTATGGATTTCTCATTATTCTAGTATTGTGAATCATGTACATCTTGCTTACCGATCATTGCACTTATGAGTTATGGAGAACCTGTTCTGGGAATGGCTTCTGCTCTCATATACCTATATATGAAGATACATATGATGTCATGATCATGTATATACTTGATACATTGATAACCATGAAGATGGAGGAGGGGGACAGTGTTGCTTAACATATATCATAGTTTTCATATTCTGAATCTTACTCACACTTTCCCTTTCCCAATGGGGAGAATTGATTGGCTCACAATTAGGACACGGCTGCTCACCAGTCATTTTTCTTCAGACCCTGATCCTATTCTACAGCAGTTAAGGGCTTTGAGATTTTACCATATAGGGCAGGTTTCGATCCTTCACCCCTTACTTGACTTTGGTGTGATATATGTCATTTATTCTTTACATAATGGCAAATGTTATGTGGGCCAAACAGCGGGTTCTGCATTTCAAAGATTCCAACAACATTGTCGCCTTGGAAAGTCTCTATCTGTTCTTTGTACTTCTTCTTTTGATTTATCTCCCTTGATGGCAGCAATGGCCAAATTTGGATTCAATGGCTTTCGACTGTTCCCTATGATCCAGGTACCACCAAGTACTTGATTTAAAGATTTTGCAGACAAGGAGGAGCTTTTCTGGATCCGTCTCCTCAACTGTTAGGCTCCTAGGGGTTACAATATTTGTGGAAGAGCATCTCGCATCAACCTTAGGCGTCTTTAGAGAGAAAATTCTTTTCTTCTCTCTTCTATCACATCGTCTGTCTCTTCTACTGTGGATCTTTCTCCCCTTTCTACATCCCCTGCGGCCAACTTTCCCCTTTCTAGACGATATGCCTATAGAGATTACCTCAGACGAATTTCTCATCTCTTCTTAATGCTTGACTCTGATACCCTCTCTGATTCTTTTCTCGCACGTTTTAGAGTGAGGAACTTGCTGAGGATCATTCACGTCCTTAAAACTACTCCTTCTGCAGTTTTACTCAGGTCTACACCAGACATCATGAAACCCCTCAATCGCCTTTTGCTCTTCCTGTCTCCATACCTCATGCATCGGAGAGAAACTCCAGACATTTGTCCCACCTTGATCATTTTCCCTTTTACTTCCAAGGAGATAGACAAAGTTTACCTGCAATCCTTGTTGAGGGACCCGGAATTTTTACAGGATCTACCTCCAGGTACTCCATTTACTATCCCTATCGTTGCTTTTAAGTATGAAAAAACCCTAGGCCATTTACATTTTAACTTTGCTTCACTATCACGGAAGTTATCCAACTTTTCCTCTCCTCCTTCCCCTTGCAGTTGCCTTAAACATCTAGGTTTCATTAACCCTTCACACAAGCATGTCATCATAGCTTCACTTCAGATTTTACCTTCCTACAACCTATCACTTCTCTTCTCTAGAGGAACCAAGTTTTGTATGTCACCCACTTCTCCCCCTCTACTTTCATTGCAATTCAAACTTGTATTCGCAACTTTGTTCTTTACTATGAAGCCATATTGGGCACCAAAGGCATTTTTGACCAATGGAAAGTCACCCTTCTACAAAAAGTTCAACTTTTACTCAATCTCCCTCCCATTGCAGACGCTTTCAATTCTGTAGACCCTCTTTTCCTTTCATCTCACGATAGAAAACTTCTTCATCATTTTAAGTCCCATTTCATTATTACTTATATGGACAAATGTCCCAACAATTTTGTATTTGTCGGTAGACACTTCTACATTCACACTTTACTTAACGAGCTTCATTCTCCTTCAGCAACCTATAAACTCTCTTTGATTCCTCAAACCCATCTCTTACTCTCTCACCACCGTTTCAATACCTCTCAGGGCTTTTGCACTTCCAAGGATTCCGAGAAACTCCCTTACTTTTGCTGTGCTTGGAAATTCCATAAGTCTCCCGTTGTTCCTAGGTTCATTGCTGCAGGCTACTCTACTTCTTTATTGGAGCTTTCTCGCTGGTTAAGCTCATTCTTCAAAGCACTGCTACCTTCTGCAAACGACCTCTGGAGGACTGAATTCTTACGTGTGGGGCTGTTGGTGGACTCTAGCTGGATCTTGGATGACTCTTCTGGTGTTCCTGTTTTACTGGAGCAGGTGCAAAGACTGCGCAAGATTAGATCCTCTTCTCCCATAGACTCGGGTTTGCAGCAGTCTCCTGCCACCCTGGAAAAAGTTCTTTTTCAAAGTTTTGATTTCACCACCCTTTATACAAAGATCCACCTTCACGATCTCAAAACAAGGCTGGCTACTCTCATCCGATCTATCTTCCATTATAGGTTCACTATGAATAGGGAAACTATGTTACTGGTAGAAACCTCTACACTTGACTTCAAATATAGATGGCTTAAAAACAGAAATAATATCTCTCAATCAGCAAAACATCTCAAATTCATGGCTGTTGATGAGGAAACTCTCATCTGTTGGATGCTATTTCTTTTTGATAACCTCTACATTACTTTCGGGAATCAGCTCTTCCGTCAAGAGATCGGGATTCCTATGGGGACACCTTGTGCTGTCTTCGTGGCTAACCTATACCTCTTCACCTATGAACTTGATTTCATCCGCAGACTATTGGATGCTAATGATGTTGCACTGTTGCACGACCTGTCCCAAGTTTGCCGATATGTTGATGATCTTCTGGTGGTTGGCTCGGGACTTGATCATTTCAAGGATTTTAGGTATATGGAGGACGCAGCTAGAGGAAGAGTGATCTATCCCAGACTTTCATGTGAGCTAGTTCAAACTCATTTTGGCACTCACTATGATTACCTCGACTGTCGCATTACCCAGGACAAATTCAATATCTTTGTCTCTATCTATGATAAGAAAGAGCTACCTCACTTTGCTCAAATCAAGACAATCTTGCTCCCTCATGTTCTTTCCGACATTACCTCTAAATGTAAATTAGGTATTATAAAATCGGAGTGTGTTAGATATCGAAGGATATGTAATTCCAAAAAATCATTCCTTTCACCTTGTAGGAAACTTATGAATAGCTTTATCTCTGAACATTACCCTCTTCATATGATCCAGAAGAAATTTTGCTCTGTCTTGCGAATGGAAACAGATATCCATGGTTTTCCTGGGTTTAGTATCTATAGAGATTTAAGAACATCTGTTTTTTCTTCCAGGCGGGGAGCTCTAGTTCGAGCCCACCATTAGCTTTCACTGTAGGTTTGTTAACCATAGCGGTGATCAGGACTTATTCCTGACTGTTTCTTTAGGCACTGGTCTAAACAGTTTCTGTTCTCATATACATATATACATGTCTCATGTTTGATGCATTGCCCATTCTCAGTTATGTGACTATCCACTTTCTTCCCTTTTGCCCCAATTCACATCTGTTGTTTTACTTCACGGTTCCCTTGTATGTGTTCACAGCAGTCTGTTATTTTCAGTTTCCCTCAAACGGAATGGTGTATTTTTGAGTTCTAAGTCTTCCATTACAGCTTGTTACTCACACTCCTTACATGACTGCGCATTTCAGTATATTTGTTCTCTCCTGTTGATAAGGATACACCAAGATACATCGATATTATAGGCAGAGTAATACGTAGCATAGTTACACGTGGCATCATCTCACACGTGTGACAATCTCGCCTGGTTTCTTCACAGTTCCCGAGGCTCTCTCAGCAACCGAGGCCATCCTTCCCTCGGAAACCCTCTCCTTCTCCTTTGCTTTCTGCTCATCTGGGTTCTAGGTCTTGCTTAGCTCATAGTGCGTTCCTTTGTTAGTCCACCTTTTCATGCCTGTCCGTTCTGCCTTGTTCCCTGCTCTCTGGTTTATTTTCTGCTCTCTAGCTCTCGGTTCACACTCTTCTAACTGGCTCATTCCTTTGTTTTCTTACTACCTCCTCCTGGTTTCTTTGTGCTTCGCTCTCTTTCATTGCTCACCCTGATAGACTTTGTCCTTGCAGGTGTTTTTTGAGGGATGTCTCACATCACTCACATTCTCCTGTGTTTTGATCTTTTTCTTCTTTTGCTTCTTCACAATTTCGTTCATGCCTACATTATTCATTCGTCCGATTTCTGCTCTTTTAAGACTTTAAGCTCCAGTTGCTCATTTCTGCAGCCTTCCATTTCTGTAACCTTCCCCTGGCAGTTTGTTGTTTCATTTAGTACTGCTGATAGCTAGCTGTTTTACTGCTGATAGCGGCGCTGTTGGAAGCAACCGAGTTTGCCTTGGCACTCATGATTTTTTGAGCAGAAACTCGGGACGAGGAGTACTGACAATTGTTCAGCTACTTCGGCACTGCGTGAGGCACTGTTATCGTGGAGGTTTACTATGGCCGCCTTCTGCTTCCTCCAGTGGTTTAGCGTATCCGGACTCCAATGTCCATAGCACTGGGAGTGATATACTTTATCCTATCCTCTTACGCTCCACTAGAGTTACACTCTTACATTTCTACCCGTTTCTGCAGCCATAATCGTGAAATGCCTGCTACATCCACACATTCCTGTACTATTTCACTCCCTAGTCTTTTCCCTTCGCTCTCTGACTGCTTCCTGCCTGGCTCTCTACTGTTTCATGTGTTCCTCCCCCACTCCATCCCACGTTCTTCATCTTCATCTGCGCACTATATCCTGGTGGGCTCTTATAGCAAGTTTTCTATTCCTCTCGCTTCATCCACGCACTGCATCCTGGCGGGCTCTTACAGCACATAGCACGTTTCCTATGCACATAGCACAGTTTGGTTGTATTGCTGCTCTCTGACTTCATTATTTTTTATTGGTCAACTCTTACATCAAGCTCTCTAACCCACGCTCGCGTTGGCCTTGCTGCTCTCGATTTCAAGTTGGTTATTGTCCAAGTTAGTTATTGTCCATTAGCAGTACTGTGTTCTCAATTTCTTGCACTTATGCCTTTGCTACATGTTACTTTTTTGCACCTATATTTTTGCTGCAAGTTATTTTCGATGCATTTTACACTAAAGCTTTCATACTACACTAGCACTGTAATTCATGTAAATGTTGTTTATAGAATATGTGCACTTGTGCACTTCATGAGTTCTGGATAACCCGTTCCCCGAACGGCTTCTGCTCTCATTTACCAATATATCATAGTTTTCATGAAACCCCTTCTTCGAACGGCCGCTGCTCTCATGTCTGAATATATCAAAATTTTCATGAACTTCTCATGTTGATCTCATATTCTAACATCAAATTTTGTGAACTTCTCATGCAATTAATTGTTGGCAATAATTTTGTTAAAACTGGCATGAATTCCCAGTATTCTGGCAAAGAAATTGCTTCCAGAACTTCCAGTAGAATAATCGTCTCCATAGACAGTCTTCTGTGAAATAGTATTAACGTTATATTAACATTATAAATTGCACCACTAACTCTGGGTGCCACCAAAATATAGGTTCTGAAGACAGTTGAGCGATCACAAATAATACAAAGAGTAAGGATTAGCCAATTGATGGAACTTGTTGTAGTATAGTCAAGGGCTGCGATCGATCAAAACCCTTTCAAAGCCTTTTCCTCTGTAGATACAAGTCCATGTAAATTCCCTACTTGTGAAATATGTTTAACATGTAAAGTGTCGCTGAGTGCAAAAGTCCCCAAGATCGACAGACAAAATATCTCGGACCAACCCTATAGTTTCTTCCACGTAATAGCATGACCAAAAAGCCTCACAGGTATGTACGATGACTCTACTAAAGCTTGAGCTTCTCGTGATTGAGCGCAAGCAGACAATGAGAATTTAACAACAAACGGAAATTTCCAAAAACCCTGAGGATACAGGTATATAACTTAACAACCGGGAGTACCTTCACTTCTATGATCGCCTCCGCCCATACCATGGGCTCTTCCCTTCGGTTGCGATGCATTGGAGAAATGGCAACACAATCTCATCATTAACCCCTCTCTTTGGGCAAATTTCCTTACCAGCGGCGATGATCCAGAGTCTGCATTAGCACTAGTCTTGCACAATTTGCTCCACGGTCAAATCCTCAGGGAAATTCGCTATTCGACGCTTGAGCGCCGATGAATCAACTTCTCTCCCTGTTGTATTTCTGCAGCCTACAGATCCACTGCAGGTTCCGCTTGGGTAACAAACGGATTTCCACCTGCAGGCACCTGATTTCCATCTTCCATCTGTAGGTGCCTGAGAAGGAAATGTGATGCAGAGGAAAAGGCGTTCTGGCTCGTAAAACTAAGAGCCCGGACTACTGGAGCTGGATCTGACGGGCAAGTTTGGGATCGCAGCAATACGGAGCAAAGACCAAAGCGGCCATTGGTAATTATGTGAACCTTGGGCACAGAATTTTAAGACAGACTCAGTCACACTCTGTGGGCTCCTGTAATTCCGTGATTTTGATCTCACTTTTGAGTCACTAGACTATAGGGTACAAGCTGATGCTGCGCCGAACGACGCCGCAGAGCTCTTCGGTCATGGTCTTAGAGACCCTTGACCCCGGTTCGGCTCCGGATAGTGCTCACTAACATAACGCAACCCCCAGTCGCGCAGCCTGGTTTTGGTGACCGTAAAGAAAAGTTACCCCTAGTCGCGAACCCTGTGAGCGTGGTTTGGTATCATCTCTTTCTGCGACCATGGGACGCCGTTACCGGAACCTTTCTGCGACGACCTTTACCCGACTCGGTTAGCCCTAGTTCGCTTCAGACCTTCCTTGCAGGATCCACAGGTATATCTTGCCTTGTTTGAAAATAGCAAACTGGTTCGTCACGGAAAATCGCGGGCAACAATGCAGCAAATATCGCAACCTACGGCAAGTCGCAGCGCAGCACTTGCGACCGTTACCTCTTTTTATCACTTCAGGATAAACAAAACAACATGCAGTTTCGGAACATGGAAAGCAGGACTGTTGCATGTAAATACCCGTATGTATGAACGTACATGTTGATTCTTACATGCAGCAACAGATTACCCAAACAAGTTCGCTTGGCAAATAATGAGAATCGAACTCAAATTACTATAGACAATATTTTACAGATTTTGACCTCACTATTTAACAAACGTCGCAATTTAGAACCACGGTTGATGCAAGAGATCTACACCGTCTGCTTCCATGTCGCTTCAGCAGATTTCGTCGAGTAAATCAAGCAACCGTGATACGAGTGAGTCCTTGTAACGAAAGTATCGGCAAAGACCCCCTCCTTCAGTTGAGCTGTGTCGACCTCCATTTCTATGTGCCAAACGATATTGTCTAGTTGGTCAAACGCATCACTCTCAATTTCCCACGAAGCGCCCATTTGGAAAGGTGAGTGAGCGTCCATATTCGAGGATGAATTATAGTGGACTGCCTTAGGATCCAAACCCTCTGGTAGTCTAGGAGTGTTCCAGAAAAAGCCCGCCAAAGAAAAGTCGGAGCCATCAAACCACTTGTATAAAGCCCACTTCCAAGCCACTAGCTCCCTTTCGGGATCTATGCGGGCATGTGAAAATCCAAATGCAGAAGAAGAAGTAGAAGTTGCCCTTGACTGCAATAACCCGCAAGCCACAATATCCGGGAGAGTTACAAGTGCAGAGTAAGTATTGGATTGCTGCAACATAAATCCAGGCGCTGAAACAGATGGGTTTGCTCGAAGACTCTTGCACTTCGACGCCCAATGGTCTGAAGGCCTTATCTTGATTTCTAGGCAGTTGATGAACTTCTGAAGTTCACCGATCTCATCGCCCTCGACACCGAAGACCGTCTGCTCCAACTTGAGCTCCAGCTGTGTGATGTCTTTACCCCTATAATTTTATACACACATGGGTCCGTTCATCAGAACCACATACACCGCCTATTGAAAAGCATGTTCTCGTGAAGGGGAGAGTGAAGAGTTTATGCGTACGATAAACGCTGGAAGGCAAGGTTAGGTGGTAAAGTAAGAGTGGTGGTTAACAGGAAGGATAACTATCTTCCAGAAGAAACTATTAAAGACACCTATGACAGAAAATTAACTGGGCATAAGAGAGTAAGCCACAGGAAGAGAAAGGAAGATAATAATTAATAACCATCAACTATTCGGAGGAACTTAGTACGTTAGAAAGATCAGAAAAATACCTTACGGCTGAGAGTTTGAAGTGATGTTTTGCACGCACTCTGATCTCGAGGTTTCGATCTGCGTCTCCAAAATTAATGTGGGCAGTTACTTGTGTAATCTTCTTAGCAGTTGAAACTGTACATACGAGGCAACATCAATATCACTCAAAATCAAATCACGACTCAAAATGACTGAAGGCCGATTCGACACGGTTGGAGGACAGAATCGTGCCTCTACAATATACAAATCTATAAAACTCCGCGTGCTACGTAAGTGCAAGACATCCAGCGAAGGATATCGAAACTAATTGCGGTTGGATGACAAAGAATGGTCCTTACATAAATAATCCATTTTCGATCACAGCGGATCTGATTGCTGACAAATTGATACGGAATTTTGAAGGTACGCGAGCACAGGATGTTGAAGGTACTTGAAGGTGCAGCCGTTCCTAAGTCCCAGTGAGGGCAAAAGGATCTTGAATGTGACTCCGGCAGACCAGACCCGACTTTTATATGGTCTGTTAGTTCACGTTCAAATGTGAATCACTTCTGTAGTAGAAAGACTACAATGACGACTTGCGAATCACTTCTGTAATAGAACGACGTCGTTCTACAACGGCGACGAGCTACGTTGCTAATCACTTCTGCAATAGAATTGCTCGTCGTCGTTCTATTCTACAACAACAACGAGGATAGGTGCTGTAAGGAAAACTAGGTGCTGTAAGGTAAATTTCTCCGATCGATACTATTGGGCCTAGGTCAAATCTTGTAGACACCTAGTTTTCCTTACAGCACCTATCCGCATAGGTGCTGTAAGGTAAATTTCTCCGATCGATACTATTGGGCCTAGGTCCATTTTACCTCTGTTATCTCTGCTCTGTTCGGCTTGATGGGGTCCTTCTCCGCAATAGAACGACGACTCGGATATCGTTTCTCATATCGTAGGCGCAGCAGGTGCGCATTTCTCATAGGTGGTGCAGGTGAACGATATCATATCGTAGGTGCTGCAGGTGTAAACTTCTCATCTCGTAGGTGCTGCAGTATCAAATTTCTCATATCGTAGGTGCTGTAGTCGCACATTTCTCATAGCGTAGGTGCTGCACTGCAAATTTCTCGTATCGTAGGTGCACTTTTCTCATATCGTAGGTGCTGCAGGTGTAAACTTCTCATCTCGTAGGTGCTGCAGTATCACATTTCTCATATCGTAGGTGCTGTAGTCGCACATTTCTCATGGCGTAGGTGCTGCACTGCAAATTTCTCGTATCGTAGGTGCAAATTTCTCATATCGTAGGTGCTCCAGTGCAAATTTCTCGTATATTAGATGTTCCACAACTACGAGGAGAAATTAGCCCTACAGCACCTAAGATATCCGTGCTGTAGGGCTAATTTTAGGTGCTGTAGGGCTAATTTCTCATATCGATGTTATTGGTGCCTAGCTCCATTCCACCTCTGTTATCTCTCCTGTTCGGCTTGATGGTGAGACCATCAAGCCTAACAGAGGAGGTCCTTATATCCTTCTTGTGATCTATTAAGTCAGCTTTTCCTCACTTCTGTAGAATCTGAAGTCACTTCCATATTTTATCTGTAGTCACTTCACTGTTCTAGTTCACATCTGTAGTAGTTCACACCTGTAGAAGTTCACTGTAATAGATTGTGTACATCGAAGGGAAACTGTTCGGGTCGAAGTAAGGCGGCCGTTATTTCGTTTAACATAAACAAGTGTAACAAAAATCTAGGGTGCTGGGAGGTGAGAAGAGAAGTGTTTTAAGCTTCGAACGGAAGCCCCTGTAGTAACTCTAACTGTCCTAAGGTAGAGAAGGTTCCGGACTTTGTTTTGTTTGAGAGAAAAAGGCAACCGCGTAGAGAACACGAAGGATGGAAAGACCTTTTGTTTTGGTTGACAACGTTTTCCGGGGCAGGTTTAGGGGCTGCTGTGCCACACCACAGCCTAGACCTGCCCCGGAAACATTGTCAGCCTCCGCTATGGTACGGGCAGACTAGCCTCCAAGGTTGACCGAAAAGAATCAACGGGTCCAGGCCCGGAAACGCAAAGGACGTCCCACGAACCAACGCCAGGCGTTGCGAGTACACATGCACGCACTGCTTTCTTGAGGCGTTGCGAATACTGTACAGATGCACGCACTGCTTTCTTGAGGACGCTTTAAACTTATTAATATTTAGATTCTTCATAAACTTACACTCTTTTAAGGAGATTCTCTTTAGAAAGCAGATTTGCAAAAATAAATAACGAGTGTAAGCATTTGTAGTTAATTAAGGATAATCTGTCAATATACCTAAAACTACCACTATTTCAGTTTTGTGATCTGCAAATGTATACACTTTGATTCTTTTAGATATCTTGTTATTTATGCTGGGATATTCATGTGGGAACCGAAGAGGTTTTGGCAGATTATGTTCACCATGAGGTAACACGAAATTGGATTTTGATTCGTCTAGCGACTAAAGAAACACTAGGTG
Source organism: Lunularia cruciata (assembly GCA_948567375.1). Lineage (NCBI taxonomy): Eukaryota > Viridiplantae > Streptophyta > Marchantiopsida > Lunulariales > Lunulariaceae > Lunularia > Lunularia cruciata. Next base: position 60,258,342 of record OX419758.1, read on the forward strand.
CCTTCTTTTCTCAGCCATTGCGGCGAATGTATTCGTGTGCGGAAACCGTAAAGCCACGAATCCCGGATACGTAGGCTGAGGAACGGGAATGCTAAATTGGATAGAGCACCAAACTACGGACTTGGGGTTGAGAATTCAAATCGTTCCAAGCACGGGCCTATCGCTCAACTTGCAGTAATACGCCCTACAGTAAGTTTACAATGGATTCCTTGCTTGGACGTCGAAAATCAAGATACATAACCTCTAAGGAAGAAAGACGAAATTTATGATTTCAAAGTACCCTACTATTTAATTTTAAATCGCGCGTGTGTCTATTGTTCTTAAATCGTGTGTGTTTACATAGGGCAGTGGCTGGTGCAATCCACAGGAGAGTAATCGCAATAAGTGATATTTTTTCGAAAATTACAATTATATGTAAATAGGTCGATTTGCATAGTTCAAATATTTTAGATACGATAGGATAGGGTAAATTTTTCATACAGACTCTATTAAAACTTAGTCCCATGTTATTTTTTAATTTTTTTTCTCTTTCGTAAGGTTTGATGGAGTCTTCCCTATCTTTCTTTTTTCCTACGCGGTCACCTTTCTCCTTTTAATCAAGTAATAAAGATCGCGGAAGACTACGAAGTCACCGGTTGTATCCGGTACGCTGGTGAAGGCCGTGCGTAGCATCGTGTAGGATGCTCTACGCGATGCTGCAGCGGCGTTGTAGGATGCGACCGTGCGATGTCTGTAAGGAAGAAGGCGAAAACCCCATGTAAATTTACTATTCTTAACGTAGTAAAGGGCGACCGTGCAAAAAACACGAAGGTTGGGACCCCATCAAACCGTACAAGGGTGAAAACCCGATGTAAATCTATTATTCTAAAAGTAGTAAAGAAGTAAAAGGCGACCGTGCCTAAAACACGAAGGACGGGACCCCATCAAAGTAAAGGGTGAAAACCCCATGTAAATTTATTATTCTAAAGTAGTAAAGAAGAAAAAGGCGACCGCGCAAAAAACACGAAGGACGGGACCCCATCAAAGTGAAGGGTGAAAACCCCAGGCAAATTTATTATTCTAAAAGTAGTAAAGAAGTAACAGGCGACCGAGCAAAAAACAAGAAGGATGGAACGCCATCAAGGTGAGGAAAAAAGGGTAAAACGGGGCTAAGCCCCAATAGATCGAAATAAACTAATAGAGCCCCAATAGAATCTGAAAGTAATTTACTCTCTAATCGGCTGATATATGATCATGTATGATATGAGTAAATGAGGAAGAAAGTTATAGAGTGGTAAATGAGCAAGAAGAGTCCTAGACCTGATGGAAGTTCCTATTATTGCTTCATGTCTCAATGAAGACCAATACCTGAAAATGCTAGAAGTAATTAAAACTCTCTTTTAAATGTGACGTAAGCAAGGTGGGCAAGATAGCCTTAGATCCTCTCTAATGAAAGGATACTTGTGTTACTTGAGACTATCAAAATGATGATGGAGATATCTAGAAATTGTTACAACTAAGGTTAGAAAAGTATAGAAAGTAGCCATGCAAGAAAGTGATAGCTCCTCTAGGTGGTGGAGGCATTGTAGAGAATAATGTGTTTTAGTATGGCAAGTCTCAAGTGGGGTAGAACGTAGAAACTAGAGCATCCAAGTTGCAAGTATCGAATGGTAGTAGAGCATGAGAGCTAGAGTATATAGTGAATTTGATTGATAAATATATTGATATATTGAGGTGAGTTTGATCGAGAGAAGTACCACGTTTTTTATCTACCTTTTCTAAATTCTTTTTTCATCCAATTTAAGTTATATATCAAAATCACTCTCAAGTTTGGATGGTAGTTCATTTCAATGCTGCATTCATGGCATCAGTGATGGAGATTAAGGATGTTATTATTTTCAATGTGCTTACTTATGTATAAATATGGAATTTAACTATTTATATATTTTTTAGAAGGAGAGTGCACAAAACTCGAGCTCAAAGCTTTGGGGTGAAGTTCATAGATCTATGTATTAAAAGCAAGAAGATCTATCTATCAAAAGAAAGAGTTATGAAGTATCCAATGTACAAGTAATTACATTCCCCATGTTGAGTCTAGAATTTCCAAAGTTTGGAGAAATTTGAGAGAACTATTCGGGGGAGATGATGCTCTCTTTGGCAATTGGCGTTATTGGGTAGCTATCAAGGTGTTGCATTTCTCAATTCTCGTTTTAATGTCATGTTCCATAAGTCACAAGTGTTTAAGGTAGGTAGATCAACGTTGGGAACATGGTACGATTTTTATAAGATTTCGGGAATAGTCTATAGAATACTCTACTTCGATTGATTGGAAATGCTGCAATTATGCAACGACCTTTCAAAATTTGAAAAAATAACGTCACAAGGTAAAATATTGGTTTATAAAGAATAGGAATCAGTCCATGTCCTTACAGTCCTGAATATCGTCCAAATAGCTTTGGTTTGACTATATGATTCAATCTTACTTTTGCATTTAGGATGGAATTCTCTCGAAAGCAATCCCATCCTTATATTCTTATAATTTGGATGTGGAATTGATCACGGCTACAGATGATCAATCTCAGTTGTATTTTAATGGGTACATTAGCTTGGAACGGTCGTTCTATTGGTCATGTCCTTTTGAGAACATAGGTGCAGTGGGGCAGATTTCATATATAGACTCTATCGGGGCTTAGCCCATTTTATTTTTTTCATCTCTCCCTTGTACGGCCCTATGGGGGTCTCTCCTTCATTTTTTCTACGCGGTCTTCCTTCTTTTTTTTAGAACATAGTATGATAAGAAAATAATACCAAGAGGACAAAGTTGTTTAATTTAAAGAGGGCACCTTTAAATATGAAGGTGCATCCAAAGATGGAACTTTATTGGATTAACGAGTTTGATAAACATGATAAATCCAAGATCCACGGTAGAAAACCGCTCGTCATTGGTTGTAATTTATCAATCATTTAAGAAACATAACACACGCACATTACCATTACGTCGTTCCATCCCTAAAACATTAAATTGTGAACATATTATAGCAGATATGCAACCCAACCCAGCAATAACAATCATGTAATAATGAACAAGACCCTGATTGAAATGGTTTTCTCAATGGCATCTAGTCTTACACATATGAAAAATTTCACGTGTTATACAAAAGTTGATCATTAGCTATTGCATGCCTCTAAATCAAGGACCCGAAAGAGATGCTCTCACATTTGTTACATAGTTACTCGCAGTAGAACCAATCAACTCACGAAAATGGTTACTAAAACTGAATACTATTTGAGGTAATAATTTACGTTGAGTTTATTTAAAGTAAGATGAATGAATAATCAATTTCACTCTAACCGTGACTAGTCGATTCCAATAGAATCAGTTAAACCATCATTTTCATTAATAAAATAAATGATTAAGTCGATTACTTTTTCCCTTCCAAAAAAGATCAACGATATTGATGTATGTACAATCAAACAACATCAAAGAAAACAAGAACCCCTAGACTAGGTTCCGTCTTCTAAACTAATACATTACAAGGCTAGGTTAGGTCAGATCATAATAGCTTCAGTTGAAATTCTCTAGAACCCTATGTATGTTTGACCTACTATATCGGTGAATAGTAGGTTCTAGCTAACTACTGGGGTTTAGCCGCATTTTATCCTTGTATGCTTTGCTGGGGGGGTTTTATCCTTCTTTCAGAGAATATAATACAATAGAATAGAATAATAATTACATTCTATTCTATTCATGTCCCTCCATGGGTTGTAACTAGGTTCACTTAACCAGGTGATAATATCGGTAGACTATGTAGTGCATTGGAAGGGTATCATCTGCAAACCCACTGCGAAAAATGTAGTGCAAAATAGGCGAGGTAATGGGCAGGACAATGCTATAAAGACGCTCAAAATAAGACGTTAAATTCAGATTTCCAGCTTACTCTAGTGCCCTCTGAAGACTCTCAACCGCAACCGACCAAAAAGAGATCATCAATTGTGGTAGTGAGCAGATGGTACGAAACAAATTGATATCAAAGTTTATATTATTGCATTTAATGGATTATTATGAATGACATCGATTTAGGGACTTCATATCCGGTGAATTCATTCACCTGCACCCTCCGGTGCGGAATATATATTTCAATTGTGGTTTACTTGAGACCGCAGAAACCAATTCTATAATACAGAGAGTTTCTAAAAAATACACATTTTGAAATACATAAAAATATTCGTTACACATAAAAGAATATATGTAGCAAACTAAGTTAGTCTTTACTTCGAATGACTTAATCTAATCTTAAGAGTATTATTCAATTTGAAAATTTTCTAATCTATGTAACGAACTAGATTTAAACTACGTGCAACGTTAAAATTGAATGAGATATCCATGAAACAAAGAAACTAACAATTTTATCTTTTTAATTTCTTAATTTTACTTGCCAAGAAGTTTCATGTGTTTAAAATCCATTCTAGTATAACAAAATTGAGGATGGAGGACAAAAGAAATTTATATTCAAAATTTCCAATCAAAATTGTTGAAAGTTTTGTTCCATCGTTAGAAGCATGTTTTCGGAAATGTGGGTGCGGAATGCAATGGAATGTAGAGTGAAAATAACGATGCTGAATACATAAGAAAGTCCCAATATGGAAGGTTGGGTATTTATAACTTATTTGTATTACAATTTATAACTTTAATATATTACTTTTATATCTATTTTATTCTTTATGTTTGGAGGAGAAGAGGAAAATAACCTGAAAAACAAATATGAAAGAGTTTTTGGGAGAAGACCAATCGATTGATCTATATAGACATTCTCTACACACGAATATAAATCACATTCTTAATATCTAGGTTCCTTTGTATGTTATTATACATAGTTTTATGATTACGAGGTGGATTGAGTATCAAGTCATCTTCCACCGTATGAGAACTTTACCTCTTCGTGTATTTGTATCTTACTCCTTGTAAATCAATATCTTTTCCCCTGAGAAATATATGTAAATATCATCCTCTATTTAAAGTTGTTTATTTTCGACTTACATAATTATAGATAATCCGTCAACTATTTTTCCTGGCACATAATACACCTTTGTAGCAAGTGTTTTCTTTCTCAACCGTATTATCAGTTTTCTTTTGAATCAGCCTTTTGCTTAAGAAACAGAATATATAACTTTTGGGCATTTTGATTATTCTAACAAATGAAAATTCCTCCTTTCTTCAAATATTAAATATTATTCAAAAGTAATGGATTAACTTTGATCACAAATCTTAAGGAGGATCATTCCTCTAATGATCCATACAGAGCATATAAAAGATGTTATAAGATGTTACAGTTACAAGATACAAGATGAACAGACTGCTATCACTAAAATTGTCTCCATTATTCAATAATGGTGGCTATTGTCTTCCATCTCGACACGTGGGGACGAACTTCATCGAAAATTGACTTTGAGAAGCAGTCTGATTGGAATCAAATGAGTGCGGTGGTCCAAGTGGTTAAGATAGACTGGATAACTCAACTCTCTTACAGACGGACGGTAGTGAAGATTATTGAGATGTGCAATTCTTTATGTTGGACTTAATATACTTGCTCTCTTCACCTTTCCATTTTACGCCACTTGCTACTGTGGTTTAGCCCCTTAGTTCTCTTCCTGGACAATGCTCGTCTAGCCCGTCCACATCCCAGCTCCAGTTCAGAAATGCTATTCTACCGTCAGGTAGTGGACTGGACCGGACTGTCTCCATAAAAGTAAAGAAACTTGACCCTGTACTCCAGGTATAATCAAAATTGGGCTGCTTAAGCAATTCCCCGCCTTAATAACTTTCAGAAATACTTTGACTACACTTCTTGTAAGGACGGGAAGGCTTCTACTGTTCTATGACAAACCTTCTCGTAGGAAGGGAGGTTCCTGCAGCTGTATTGACTATGGCAGCACCATTTAGTTCTCAAGTCACACATACTAACATTTATTAGTATGACTTTGAAAAGCATGTTTCCTAAATGTATGTGTTAGAAGACTTCAAACAGAAGTGTATTTCAAACCTTTTGCCCATGACTAATCGCCATATGGTCACGCACTGGAAGGACATAAACTCAGATCGATCCAAAACGTTACATGTGTGTGTATATATTTCTGATCTCTGGGAATGCATCGAACATAAAAATTCCATAAGCAAAGATCACTGACTGGAATAAGAAATTGCTAGCTACCAGTCAAAGGCGTGGAACCTTCTGGGTACACTGCCATCAAATTCAGAGAGGGAAATTGACAAGCGATAGATTATAAAAGATTTACTCATTAAAACAACCTCTCCAAGTGAGAACAATCATCGCTGTTCCTCTGAAATTTTGAATCACATTGAAAGAGTTCATTACATCTGCATGTCGGGAATGCAACTAGGAAATTTTGACAGAACACATAATGGGTTGGTTTCCTGTCATTTCCCTGCTTGATGATCAACATGATTGTGACACTATGGAAACCTCAGCTAGAACTTGATCAAGCGGGCGGCTCATGACGTGTCTTCTGATATGAAGGATATGGGTTCCTTGGAGGCGGACCTTCAACATGATTGAGTTTCATGTCACATATCTCAGTGCTTCATTCTACTTGCAGCTGATACACTGACGTGCAGAAAGAGGCAACTTACTAGGACAGACTACAACTCAATTAATGAATCTCTGATGTGTCGAACTGATGTAACAACTAATTACAGAAAGCACCTGCTAATAGTACAAATCATGCTCATGCGTACTTCAAGCGGACATACAGGATAAACCAGCCCAATTTTGTTTCTCATAGAATACAACATGCAAATCTGTCAAGTTGCTACTCCCGCTTCATTAGTAATAGATTGTTAATCATGTTGCCGAGGGGGGTTGTTCCCTTGATTATGATCTCTGCCCTTGCTGTGTTGGACGCATGGCTAAAAAGCGCCAGTCCAAAGCCAATAAGCTGCCATACAGTAAGCCGGAGACATTGGAAATTTTAGTTAAGATGATCTTAGCTTAACACTGCAGAAAAGATTTCTTCTGACAGTAGTCATACGAGTATTGACAAGAGGGACTAAAGCCAACCTGGATTAGCTCCATAAGAACGCAACCCAGGATATAGAGAAATGAGGACAGAAGCCCTTCATCGAATGGGAGATCCAGAACTCATTGAATGCATATGAGATGCAAGATACGTAATGTATACAAGATAACGAACATCTGATCGAATGATAGCATAAATAAACGTAACCTGGAAACATATCAAGAGTAACACCTATATACAAGTAGCATGCATCGACAATACGTTTCAACTAATTATGCTTAGTTGAAACGTAAAAAGCTCAGAAATCCTATATTGGTTCTAGTGATTGGATATTGAGGAGAGCAATGTTACCACAGTGGATTCGTATATTTCCGATTTGGAATCTACTTCCAATGGCAAAAAATGGCTATACAACATTCTGACTTATTCAAATATTTCCGATTTGGAATCTACTTCCAATGGCAAAAAATGGCTATACAACATTCTGACTTATTCAAATACACCGCCCTATGATGTGATGTAAGAAATGCTATACAACAAAAGAAACTGCTTTTATATATGAGAAATTGTATGATTATTCAAGCTTATCAACAAGTGAAAATAGAAATTATATTCTAATTTATACTTCTACTTAAAAGGAATTAAAAAAACATCAATTTAGAGGTTTACTTTAGAAAAACTAAATTAGAATGTCCAATCTCTATAAAGTTGCTCCCAGAGTTCCAATAAATCCAAATAAAACTTTTGTACTCTATTTCTTAAAGTTCATACCACCCTATTAACATCAATGGGAGAATCCAAATACTCTATGTTCCCTCTTGACGAAAAGATCTCGATAATTTTTTGTCAATTTGTTGCGTATGGTAAAAAATAAAATTAATAAAACATAACGCAATATGTATCTTTCGTACCAATTGTGCATTCTCTCTTCTATTCCTCTATTGAATGTAAGCTGCTTAAGAGAAAATCACGTCGATTTGAGAATTTCGATACTCATTAGTTGCATGCAATACATGATTCTAGAATAAGTATTGAAATGCTGTCAATTTATATCTCCATTCGAATTAACATGAAAAGAAATAAATGACCTTGAACATTATAATCTGAATCTCTAAGCAAGTACTGATGATGCTCAAATAAAATTTTGCTAGTTGGTGAAGAAATATGAGCTGTAAAGGAGATATTTTAACACATTGTGCCATGACAACTGCCCCAAGCATTGATGAAAAATGTTGAGAATTTATTTCTTGTGATAACACACCACTTGCACATTCAAGGAGAAGTCGGATTTGCAATCAAATATATTTTTTCATCAAAACATGGATGTTGAGATGAGGAAAATAGATTGGCATCAATGAGAATAATGCACATAGGAAATCCTTGGCTGCAATTGCGCCAAGTATCAACCTCTTCTCTAACCACCAAAGTTCGTGTTTAAATATATTTTAATCAAGGTTAATACTCGTTAAAGACCTCATCAAAATCCCTAAACAAGAAGAGATTGTGACAAAGATACCCCGTTCCCGTCATGCCCCAATCTATTGAAGTTACAACAGGCTCTAATCATATAGAGGCATACTTGTATAGAGTTTTCTATGAAATACTGAATGCTTTTTATGCAGTCCAATCATATACCATATAATCTGCAATCCATTCTCACCATTTTGCATGAAAGAAGTGGCAGTAAGATCCATCAAAAAGAAGTTTTATAGAAATCATTGCTATATAAGATATATTGAGGTCTTTTTAAATAGCGAGATAATTTTACTACACCATACATATCAGCAATTCCTCCTCTAAATCTTCCCTGTCGCCTTTAGAACTTGAATTAGTTCCTGTGCTGATGACGACCATGCAAACTCATCACTACTAAAATTGTAAAGTATATCTATTTCCATCGACTCTTCTAACGACCTTGTGGACATTTTCACTCCCTGCACTGTCTTGATCTCTAACAATTTAGTTTTCACTTTGAAAGAAGAACCCGTAAAACTTTACATGAAGATTCTTTTCATCGGGAAATTTCAACGTTCAAATAACTCAACATTCTTAGAAGTATAATCAGAAGAGAACGTACCCTCGGCATTCACGAAAATTGAATCACTGGAGAACTTATGGCTGGACAATGAGACGGATAACGATGGACAGAGGCGTGCGACTCCTGCGTGTGACAGAGTCGCTCGGTCGCACACAGCCTAGGGAATAATTCCTGCGGCCCCATTCTTGCGGCTTGATGGGGTCTTCCCATCCTTCGTTTTTCCTAGGCGGTCGCCTTTTCTCTCATTCTTCAGATCCCTAATATGGAACACTTTCCTGAGTTGGATCGTCAGAGCTAGAGATTCTCTACCCAATTCGATTGAATCGGAACTTCAAAATCATGACTATTGTATCATGTAGATTTACATTGCCCAAAGTACATATTAAGCAGTGGTGGGATTTCACTCTACCATCTCCTTGGTATATGAAAACCCATGTAAAAACTTTCAGAAATGCATGATATAATCTATTTCATATGGTGGTAATCACCCCATATGAACAGAGATACTGGCACAAGAAGTCATTCAATTCAATAAGAGCAACAATAACCATTACCACAATGAAGACCATTATGAATCATGTTATCTTTCTATATTTTAATACCCTTAATTTTAACAACCTCTGGGTATCTCCACCACCATTTAAATGATTTCCTTAAAGAGGAAATACAAAGATCTTTACAGAAGACAAATAACGCAAACCTCTGGATCCAAACAAAATTTGCTTGTCTTTAAACATTGGTGGGTATACAAAACAGAAGGAACGTACTTTAGGATCCGGGCTACCTGTTCAAGAAACACGTCGTAGGACTCTTCAGAAATGCTTGTGCTAAATAGCTACTCACAATCAAGAAATAAAAAGGCGACCGCGTAGGAAAAACGAAGGATGGGAAGACCCCATCAAGCCGTACAAGGGAGAGACAAAAAAGGTAACATGGGGCTAAACCCCAATAGAGTCTGTATGAGAAATCTGCCCTACTTCACCTAAGATATCCAAGCTATGCAAGTCGTATGGTCTACACGCAACTGGAGTATCCAAAGAAACATCACCTAAGGTGATTGCTCTCCTATGGATTGCACCAGCCACTGCTCTTTGTAGAGCAAGGGACACACGCTGTCTAAAATATGCTACAAAATATGAGAGTGAGAGTGGTACCCCCTAAAGCCTAACATGATAAACTCTTGTGCACTCCTTGACAAATGTGTCAAATGCCGTGTCCATCGCTCCAAATAACTCCAAGGCTAGAGGAACAAAGAGGTGACCTCCTTGCATACCCTTATACTTGAAGACCTTGCGACCTACTGCTGCACTCGCCGCCCATCCAAGGGGATGGGTAATCACTCCCTCCAAAACTGTATCCCGCGTAGGGTCCGTAACCACGACATCCGCTACTATCACCTGATCATCTCGGACCAAGTATAAGTCTGCCCTGACACGTGTCATCTGCAAAACATACGAACGCTCCCTCCAAGCCAAGTATCCACTCTCTTGTGTCATAGCAAACACTATGTCTCTAATGGCATCATGGGTAGCTATCCTCTGTCCTCCGAAAGGACACCATGTCATGTGGACCGCTGTTGCATCTGGTGTAGAACCACACTCACAAGTGAGTAATGAAGATGCAGATGGGTGGACCAAACCTAGGTGAAACATCATCGCTATAGAGAAAGTAGTTGGTGCAAGTCGGAAAGCCCTAATGCACGGTAGAGCTAGGATCCAAGAGCCTGCACCCTTGCCGGAGCAAGAGCGAAGACGTGCTCTAGTAGCCTGAGGAATGGTAGAGTCGACTAAGAGAGAATGTAGCATATGCTCACACTATTGCTCCATCAAGGAAGACTGTAAACCTCTAGTCCAATCTGACAATAGTGAAGCAAAATGTGGAAAATCTTCTCGTGCTCGTGAGGATAAACTATCTCTCGTATGTCGCAATAACACATGGAGAGAAAAGGATCCTCTCTCCACCTCTGTCACATAAGTCTCCAAAACCGGTCTATCGGCAACCACAAAATGAGAATAAAGTAGGGGTGCCGAGAGAGCCAACTACCCAAAAACACTATAGAATGAGAATAAGAATGAGAACTCACAATCTAGGATGAGAAGGAGCACCTACAACGGTGATATCCTTCACACTAGAGCACAAGGATCCACATTCCGAGAGCCCGCAGATGTTCACGTAACCTTGCCAAGTCTGGGCATGAATGAAGCCGTGGCGATATACTTGTCAAAGTTCAATTGGCCCCCACTTGTAGCACAAACATTTAAACAGTCAAACAGTTTATTTAATCTGCCAGTGTGCTACATGTCAGACAAGTCAGATTTAGCTCTGCGAGTAACTAAGCAAAACAAGCATGCACTCATGACCAACTTACTCTGTTCTATCACGGCAACTAGGTCATCGGCTCCAACAACATCGGCACCTGCCTCTGAGCTTCTTGAGCCGCGTCTCCTTCAGCGAGAACAGCCACCCTGACAACCTCTCTACACTGTCAGTTGTTCATGTTCCGACGCTACTCGACCTTAAAAACAATATGACCAACTATTCTAGAAACAAATCTTTTGAATTCTAGCAGGAGCACTCTGAAACTGTCAAACGTTTATACCTTGCCAGTACCATGTGGGAGAGTCGCAGCTCTAAGGAACATCATAAAAACGATTGGTATCATGGAATTCAAACGGGAGTCATACTACTAAGCTTCATTCGTGAGAAACAGCGATTCGTTTAAGACTCATGCACAGGTATACAGCCTAGGAGAAAGCTCCTCCCATCCTAAAATTGGACTGACCTGATCACTACGGGGAGTAGCTATGCCAATCCGGCGATGAACATCCAGCTCGTCCAAACGAGCTTTAGAACCAGCCTGCAGGAGACAACAGCACACAAACATCTCAGAGGAGATAGCATTTCGCCTCCAAAAAGTATCGTACGATCAAGTTACAAATCAACCGACTACTATTAGTACTATCCCGAGCAAGGTCATTACTAAATGCTTTAAGTACATTGCCTAGACATACAACTAAGACATACGACGTAACAACTTACACAAATGAGTAGGCATTGCGCAGTCTCCAGCAAAAGAGGATGGAGACTGAGAAAATGGAAATAGATTGTAAGATTAACTTCTAATAGCCCTTGAATAGGGAGTATATAGGCATATAGTCAAGCTCCATAAGATCACCAGTGATGTCTGATTGACATGATGTACAATTACAAATGTTTCATTACTTGTCATACTAATCTAAGATTCTCTCTTAATGGACATTGGAATTATTTATCATCCATAATGCATGATAATTAGTGCATGAGAAAATTTATCATACAAGTCCCTTGTCAATCCCTTTGTGAAGATATGATGCTGTCAACACAGGAAACAAAAATCATTTTTCTTCAACTCTTTTTCTAATATAATGAAATCTAATATAGTTAGTTCTCTCATGTTGCTGTATTTATTTGACAAGATCAATTTGATTGTTATTGTCACAGTAGAACTTCATTGTTTCTTCAGTAAAGCTCAAGTCATTTAGAAGTGACTTAAGCTATGATGCTTCAAATTTTGCTTTTGATAGGTTATATATTAATTTCAATGTTGGACAAAGACACATAGAGACACAAGTCGGCCTTTTGCTTCACCAATTTACAGTTACTCTAGACAAAGTAAAACAATATCCTCTGTGGATTTTCTTGTGTCTTGATTTCCTCCCCTATCTGAGTCAGAGTATCATGAGTTGGAATGTTTAACACAAAATAAAACAATATCTTCCTGTGAATCTTTGGTGTCTTGATCGCCTCTCGCATCTCAGTTAGAGTATTTGTGAGTTGGAATGCTTGACAATGTAAGTTAGGATCTTCAAAAGTGTCTTTTGAATGATCTCTTCCCCAATCTGAGTCAGAATATCCTTGAGCTAGAATGCTTAACCAGGCTGTCGAAAAGTGTCATTTGAATGTAGCTAAAAATTCTCTTGGACATCTTTCCAACCCAATGATTGGAGCCAGGATTTGCATTTATACTTGGCACTGAACAACTAGTATAAGCCAGATCACGCCTAATGCTAACCACAGCACACATTTAACTCACCATTATTGATCGATGCGGTAATATTTTCATACATTTTCTCTCTTTATCATTTTTGGGACAATCTTCAAGACTTAATCTAGTCCTTAACTATAGGATTGTAAATAGGTTTACAATGTTTCATATTTAAACAAGTAAGGATCTCTCTCAAATATCATTTCCGGTAAAGATTGATTTTTACACGGTAATTGTTCCACATAGTAATACTCAACTCACTCTTCTTCAGATATAGAACACAACAGTTTACTCACATAAATAAATGAAAGACACCCAAAGTAAGCAGCGAAAGAAAACCTAAACCATGTATGAGGGGCTAAGAATGACCCTTGTAGATTAACAATTCAGAGCTCAAAAAACCCAATTATATACACAAAAGTAGAAGCTGGAAGGTTTGTATTGATAAGCCCCACTTTATCTTAATTCTACTTTACCCTAATAATATTATCTAAACTAGAGCCACGTAAACTAAGGATTAACTAAATCTAACATTCCCCCTTAATGAGAATTTAGTATAATTCCCATATCTACTACCTATATTCTGATTTTATCTTTAGATAGTGATTTTGTAAACATATCTACTATCATATGTTGTGTAAGACAGTAAACTAATTCCACAACACTTTCTTTCTCTTTCAAGTATTTAAACATTTTTTACATCTTTCCAGGGGTAAGCTTGCTAGTGTTCATGGTAAATACTCTCACTGGATAACATATATAAAGTCTTGTGTAGACCATGATAAAAATCAAAGAACAAAGACCACTCCTGTAGAGAAATTGGAAGGTTTTGTACAGTCACAACATGTGAAATTGATACTTAGCAAGTATCAATTTCACATGTTGTGACTGATCTGAATCCAACCTAATTTTTTTTCTTTGGTCACCTTAATCCTCAGAATGAGTTCATAAAAATAAGGATAGTCACCTCAAAGGCAACATAAAAGTTCTATCATTCCATTAATAGATTCTTTATTCCCCAACAACAATAGATAGTCTATGTATCCATCATCCTTACAATAAACACTCATGTGAAAGTTGTCAGGCCATTTATAGCTTTGCATCTAGATTGCTCAAACACTGGAGTAGCGGTGATAGTAATTAGAGGTATTTTGGCAGTTACTCATAGACTACTTTCTGACGGTCAAATTTTGTGTTCGGGGTACTAACTACATGGTGGGGCCCACCATCACTTGCACCGTCTGCACCGTCGGGTGTCCCATCAGCGGGACTATTGGGGTGAGACCTAGGTCAAAATCAGGAGTATACCCTAGGAGTGCAGCTCTAGAAAGCTCATTTCTCTATTGTTGAGCTTTTGAGTTCTTGGCTAGAGTGGATAGAAAGTAGGTGTAGAAAGTAGGCGTCACCTGGAATCTCTTAGCTAGAGTGGGTATGGCTTGATTGTAATCACTGCCCAGTTGTTTGAGTGACAAATCAAGTACTGATCTGTTGTAGTGTGATTTGAGTTGGGTGAACGAATTGATTACAACATAGAAGTGAGAGTTAGGGGGAAATTGGGTGCAAGAATTGAGGGTGGTGGTGGTAGTATCTCCAAGCCTGGTGGATCATGGTACCTTGATCATAGGTTTGATTTCCTTGGGAGTGATTGTGCACAAAAGTGTTGGCCAAATTTGGAGCCAAAGAGAGTCAATTTCAAGTGAGAGTTGTGATTTTGAGCTGAGGAGGTGAACACATGACCAATATGGTGCAAGTTGAGCTCAAAAAGTAAAATTGAAGGTGGAATTGGGAACCCATTCGTGCAAATTAGAGATTTGACGATCTCTATCTTTCCAATTTGGATTGATTGAAGATTTAACGCAGGATTTTGCGGTCAACCATTTTTAGGGATTTATGTTAGACTTATATCAAATTTACATCAGATTTTAGCAAGAAGAACTCTGATCTCATTCTAGATGATCCTCGTAGCTCAAGAAGTAGATAAGTACTCCAATTATATCAAATGCCAAATGTTTGCAAAGTCAGCATGGTGTTGATTTATGAGATGGAGAGTTTTTGTTTAGCCTTCTTGTGATTGGACCCTCTCCTTTCTCTACTTCCTATTTGTGCACCATGTTTGTGTGAGTTGCCCTAAATTTAGAGCGTTGGTGCTCTAGTGTGCTCTCAATAGTGAGGCTAGAGTGATGATCAGTCAAACTACATGTGTTTCTCTTTGGTGAGGCAAGAAGTGATGATCTATAGATTGTGAGAGTGCGTGTTGTGATAGCAAGTTATAGGTTGCACTTTCCCCAAGTGTAGTTTTTGTTATTAGAGCTACATTAGTTGGTGATGTTTAGTTGGTGGTGTTGGCACTTGGAGGTGTTGGCATTTGGAGGGGTACTTGCGGAGGTTACAATTGTGGGTTGTAGTTTTTAGTTACTTTGTCACAACAAAGTTCTTTGGGGATTCTAGAGGAGATAACATTACAATACGCAATGGGTTTACTCAAAGTGGCACTCAGTATCAGCCTATATCTCAGGTCCCAATGAGGGAGGAGATTGACTCTGAGTTGGAGTTTGACATAGGAGCTAATTTAGTTGAGAGTGCACTTAGTGTGTTTGCACTATTGTTGTGGGACATAGACAAGATTTATGGGGTCTCCAAAGGTCCTAGGCGTTACTCTGGTATGGTATGTATTATTGAGTTAGATGACTTCATCCAAGAGTTTGATAGTTGGTGTGATCTACAATAGATGCGGAACCGGACTTTTTTCACACCCCTCATGGCATGGAAGGGGTTATTTCAACACTTGGAGGGTCCGCCAATGGATGACTACCATGTGTTTAGGAGAGCTCACTAGATTGAGCAATGGAGACAATATTGGTCTCTAAATTATGTCTCTATCACTTCAAACACAATTTCTAAGGGTAGATCAATTGTACCCACGAGGTCTAGGTCTAGTAGCCTTGGTGGGTCTCTTGGAGATGGTGCTACTATGAGTGGAGGTATTACAAGATGTGGTGTAGTATTGGAGTTTAACTCCATGGTGGAGTTCTTTTAGTGTTTGAGATAAAACTACCAAAGAGTGCGGATTGACAAGGTGAGGAGCTTGCAAGAGCTCCAATAGAAGATTGGAGAGAGCCTACATCAGATATTCACTTGCATGAGATGATTGATCAATTTTAGTCAAGGAGTTATTGGGGCCCAAGCAGTCTATTTTTGGTATGGGATGCTGGACAAAGAGTTGTGATGTAGAGTTTGTCATGCTATGTTGCTATAGGTTACTTTGGCAGTGGTCTTTGGTTTAGCTGAGCATATTGAGCTCAACATAGTGGAGGAAAGAGTGGTGATATCTATATTTGGTAGGGAGACCTCATCCACAACAATTACTTCTTCTAGAGTGCACCACTCCATGTCAATTTCCAAGGACAAAGTGGAAAGCCTAGATCCTATGGAGTTAGTAGAGAGCCTAGTGTGGCCAAACCCTTACCTTCATTTTTAGGTCAACAATAGCCAGTGAGTGGTGGTGTTGCTTTTTTGACTTGTGCTGGACTTCATCATAGGAGAGAGTGCACTTAGGGCAGCGGACTTGATACCTCTAGTGCATCTCCGCTAGCACAGAGACAGTGTGAGCATTGCCACAGATTTGGTCACACTAGAGATCGGTGCTTTGACCTATACTAAGAGTTATGGAGTAGTAGGGCTGCTATGGCAAGTGGTAGAGGAGCTCCAAGTCATGGAAGACAAGGTGGTAGAGGTGGTGGTAGAGGATCCACACCTAGTAGAGGTGCACTACTTGCCCTTACTTCTGATACAACCATGGCTACTCAAATTGAGCAGTTGGAGCAAAGATTAGCTAGCATTGCCATTGCTCAAAGGAGATCAGATTTGGGTGTTGAGGCTTCCACCTCATATGCTAGTGATAAAAACACCTTGGATTTCAAGTGCGGAGCAACATAGGTGGGTGCATTTGCTACATTGACTAGGAGTGTAGTAGGTGCTCCATAGCTTAGAGAAGCATTAGTGGAGTTGGACGACCCACAAAGAAGAGAGGATAGTAGACAGGTCAGACTTCCCCAATCTTTACACTTCTGAGGCACTATAGACACCATCCATGGCTCCTAGATATCCTAGTGCAGGTGTGGTAGGTGGTGATGAGGTGCATGATGGCCTACCTATTAGTCAACCATTTGCTACTACATAGACTAAGTCTAGCACAATGTTGGGGGCAGCTCAATTGATTATGCATTGTCCATTATTCTCAGCCAGTGACATGTGTACATTGGAAGTTGATCTATCCCCAATGTCTGGTTGGTTGCCATGCTTTGTGATAGTTGGGATGATGTAGTTCCTACTACTAGATCAAAGGTGGTTGATAATGGAGTTGACTTGGTTGAGGAGCATGGGATCTGCTCAACAACTAATGATTTATGGCAGGCAACAATAGTTAGACTGGAAGAGTTTTACCAACTAGATTGGCCTTTGAGCGGGCACGGTTTACACTTGGGGTTGTCCTATTGGATAACCAAAAGGGGATTTTTCATTTGGTGGGACCTTCAGGGAAGATCTATACACCATAGAGGGTCTTACTTGACTTTGGTGCATAACCCTTTACGTTGGAGAAGGCTATAGTTGTCGGTATGGAGTTATGGAAGATTGATGTGGAGAGGTGTCCATTTTAGATCTACACATCTCTAGGTGGTGGTTCTATATAGTACATTTCATGTGGAGAGCTTGTTGTTCAGATTCAGCCTGATCATCCGACTAATAGCTCAATGGTGAGAGCTCAAGCTATTGCAATAGTGGCTAAGTCATATGATGTGTTAGTTGGGGAAGCAATGTTATATCTCATCTATTGTATTGACTATTGGGAGGAGACCACCTCCTATAGACCAAGTTGGCAATTTGGTGAGGGATGAGTATGTCACCTATTAGTATGCTTTAGTAGTGGCAGTCTTGGCTCACTATAGTCCGGGAGGATGGTAGCATCAATTTTTGTGGTGTTGTTACTTGGCATGGTGATTTATTGGAGGAGAACATCCATGCAAAGGATACTCCAGTACTAGAGTAGATCACTCAGATTTGGAGTATGAGTAGAATTGTTCCATCTTCCTTGGATGTTCCATTGTGGAGTTCAAAGGAGGCATTGCACCATCATGTAGATCAGTTGGTGCAGCAAGCTTGGAGTGGAACCTTTGTACCACCAGCAGACCAATGTGAGGATGAGCCTCTAGAGTCAATAACCTTGACACCTCTAGATACCACACTCATTGCTTGGTAGTATCTAATAGAGGGAGTATGTCTATTGGAGTTGTTTGGTGGGATTAGTACTGGACTTGCTACAGTACTATAGGTGGGTATACAAGTGTAGAGGTACTTGTATGTGGACAGAGATGAGACTACTAAGCAAGTCTCTCTCCATCATGTGGCACACTTGGCCTATTAGTATCTTGAGTTATTATCGATATCCGTAGTCAATGGTTACCAAAAGGCCCCACCAATAGACATTTCCTTGCTAGGGCATTTGATCTAGAGAGACATGGGCCTGTTCATTTGGTGATTTTTGGATGGCCATGTTAGGGTCATACACATGTTAGCTGAGGTTTGGGTCTTCAGGATCCCCATTTTGGTGTGTTTTGGGAGATGTTACGAATATAACAACATCTTTGGGTTCATCAATTCATTTCTCCCACCTACCTTTCAGAGAACGTCCCTTTGATAGGTGATTCTTGCACCCGGGTGGCGGCAAATACACATCAGGTCCATTCTTGGATGGAACCTACCATTGTCGTGGGAATCATGTGGTCTCAAGAATGCACTGGGCACTTGGTTGCTTGCACTTAGACTACTTTATTTGTCATTGACTCAAAAGCTTGCCCACAATCTGATATGGTCTCTGCTCTTTGTCTTGATGGTAATTGCCTTTTTGTTGGAGCAACTTGTGTGCAATTGCTCCTGGCTGTAGGCTCTTCTTAATGGTTCTTTCTGTTGAGTTTTTTTGGAATAATGTTGACCTTCATGTATCACTAGCTACTATCCACATTCTGTTAATATTGGGTTTTTTATTTTCTGGATTTGGTGGGGTTTGTCTAACAAGTCACAAGCTATATGGCCAGATTCAAATCAATGCAACTAGATTAGTGACATGATTTGTTTGTATAAACTGGAGTGGAAGCATTGAGAATGGAGTTCCTTTTCCTTGACACTCTTCACAAAAATAAAATGAACACATTCAAATCATGAAGAACCTCATAGCGTTCACCACAATATCAAGCCTCACAATTTATAAACCCACTTGAGGAAGTCAAATAGCTCCGGACCATAACAATGACCTCACCTAAGTTCCTACAATTTCTCAAGTAGGAAAAGAAATAAATTGAGTACAGCCAAGTTCTATCCTTATTCCTCACAACTCTTCATCTCTCTATTCTGCCACAGCTCCCTTCGAGATTTTCTCCAAGACTTCTTTGTCCAGTAACTCTCCTTTGCGAATTAACTCATGCAAAACCTCCAAGACTCTCTGTCCAACAACTCTCTTTTGAGAATTAACTCCTCCCCTTCAATCTTGGGCAAACCTTCTCTTCTTGAGATTCCCTTTTCCTCCTTCAGTCTTGAGCACTCCTTCTCTATTTGAGGTTCTTCTCCTTGTTTCAGTCTTGTCAAACCCTCGTCAATTCCTCTCTTCTGTCTTGCTAAAACCCTCAAGCCTTCTTCAATATTTCAGTCCTGCTTAGCTTTTTTTCTCAGGACCTCATTCCTCACCAGCCAACCTTTGATATTTCTTCCTTTTTGTCCAGGCCTTCTTTTTTAGAGTTCTCCAGTCACAAAGCACACAACCTTCTCCTTCCTTTGAATGTTCTTTGTCCCTCTGTCCCAAACCCTTCTTCAATCCTCTCTCTATGTTTTTTGTTGCCTCACACACAACCTTCTCCTCTAGAATTTCCTATCCTCCAGACCAACCTTCAACAGTTCTCATGTCACAAGCACACACCCACTTCCCTCAATAATTCCCTTTCCTAGTCCAAAACCCCAAAACCATTTGAGAAAAATCTCCTATCCAGACCTAATTTTCCTTCAAGTCCTCTTCTTGCAGACCTTCATGTTCTGTCTAGACCTTCCCTTCAAGAGTTCTCCTACCTATACCTCCCTTCAAGGTCTCTTTTCTCTTGCCTATCCACTCCTATACAAAATCCTCTCTCTTTTCTTTGAAATGTCTTCTCTTGATCTTGTCTAAACTCTTCTATCTTGGATAATTCTTCTCTGCCTTTCCCCAAAGAAAAAAACACTTCTTGATACTTCTTTTACCTTCAAAACCTTTCAATTCTTCCCCTTTGACTTCAGCTGACTGTCCTTCTTGTCCTATTCCAATTGCTAACATTGAATCTCTTGAAGGTCTCATTCATGTGGCTGCTAAGTCCCGTTTTTTGTTTCCTACCTTCTCTGAACTAAGTCACCCTTTTTCTACCCAATTTTTTTCCTTCCTTCTTCTCCTTGTCTTTCTTTTCTTCTCCACTCTTGAGATCTTTTTCCTTCTTCTCCTTTACAGCAACACAACAAAACTCCCACGGCACATCCAACTCATGAACATTACAACCCTTGCCTCAAATATTTTCCATGCTCCAAATCCACTACAACCATTCTTTTATTAACCCTCACAAATACTAAAATTTACTGTTGGAATCCAAAATTACTGTCTACAACTAGCACTTTACTAATTCTACATGATTTTCCCTTGGTTTACCTACCACACTAGATAGTACTAATGTAACATGTAGATTATTTCCCCAACGACATTGTGTTGTTAGATGCAACCAAAGTGGGATCACAGGCTCATCATCTTTATCTTTGGTGGACAAACTTCTTACCCATAGAGGTTCTACAGTTGTAATACTCCGAGGACAAGAGAAGAGAGAAAACACAGATTGCACACTCAAACATTCGATGCCCCAAGGGAGCACCTTCTCTTTATTATATAGACAAAGAGGATCTCCTCCAAGGAAGCTCCACCATAGGATTAGGGACACAGATAGGTGACATGTCAGCAAGCTCCACCCTTGGATTACTTACTTGGATAGGTGACCTGTCTGGTCTAGGTCCTATCTGGTTAGTCAAACGAGCTTTGACTGGAAGGAATCTTTTAGGGAATCTTCCTATAGGAATCTCAGAATCACAT
Source organism: Lunularia cruciata (assembly GCA_948567375.1). Taxonomy (NCBI): domain Eukaryota; kingdom Viridiplantae; phylum Streptophyta; class Marchantiopsida; order Lunulariales; family Lunulariaceae; genus Lunularia; species Lunularia cruciata. The sequence goes on from OX419758.1 coordinate 60,279,567, forward strand.
GAGTAAGGTACCATTGGAAAGCTCTCGACGAGACAAACCAGGGGGAGGGAAGGCCAGCCTTTCCTCCATAGGGGGGGGGGAATCTTCACATTTTCGAGGCCTAATTCATCCGTTTAGGCCTCCGAAATTGCCTTCAAAGATTTCAGGCATATTTCGGTTCCTACTCTATTAGTAGAAGTCCTCTTTTGGTGATACCTCTTTCTGATCTGTTTAGTCCATCATGTGTAACATCCTTCCAGATGTTACCAAACCAATTCTTACCTTTAAATCATATGTCTAGCTATTGGTTCTAAGGTTCTCAAGTCTATTTTGGTTTCTGCCCTATTAGTAGAAGTACTGTTTTGGTGATACTTCTATCTGATCTATTTTGACCATCATGTATAACATCATTCTAGATGTTACCAAACCAAATTTCACACCTAGATCATATGGCTAACCCTTGGTATTACAACAATGCACTTATGATGGAATTCAATGACTAGACCATATCATTGTTGATGATATCTTAGATGTTGGGCGTTAGTCTCAGACGGTGCTGGTGGTTGATAGGTCACCTATGGTAGTGGTGAAACTACTTGGACAACCCAGAGCAGCTTTTCCCACACTTATGAGTTTCCTATGCTCCCATGCTTTTCAAGAGGGAGGCCTTGGATAGGTTTGGGACTCATAGTTACAGCAGTTGGTGGAGCCTAACGTCAATGAGAGAATAGGCAATGGGTTTTTGCACCCGTATTACTATTATTCCAAAAATATTAGAAGCATCCAAACATTAGGTGTTAGGTCAAGCTATGGACCTAAACTATTTTATCTAGATTATGAGCCTTGGATTGGCAAAGCAATATAGAATGTGCTTGATAGGCATCACTACTCAAACACTTGTGAACCCTATGCCTATTGAGATGATTCAGGCACATGTTGGGGGTGATGGACCTAGAAGATAGGGTATTCTTGGGACACAACCAATGGCTACTAGGGAGAGTGGTCTACTTGGAGTCCATCCAGGTGAGCATTGGCTACTTGGATTACACCCTTGGTCTACTTGGGATGCAGCTAGAGGACGTATGGAACTTGCAGCCAGATCGGAAGGAGTTTTTCACCCTAAAATTGGAACCTCTAGTGGTTGGGAGCATGACACTATTGCTTTGAAGAGTCATGAGGCAGCCAACTAATACATCTTCCACACTTGCAACAATTACAAAGGATACTTGGGAGCCAAATCTTGGACCCAAGCTTACAAGAGTGGAAAGATTTAGAGATTGGAGGTTCTTGAGGAGCTACACGAGTTGTTTTGCCTTCAATATGAAGGATTTGGGTGCTTTGAAAGGACCTAGTAAACGGATTGAGCTAACTAGCAATACACTAGTTTTTTGACGTCCTTATCAATATAGTGATATGGAGAGAGCATTGATTCAAAGCCATAGTAGTGACTTTTTGAGATTGGTTGGTAGAGATTTCACATGGAGAGTATGCATCAATGATAGTGATGCCGGCCATGAAGGATAAACTTGCCCTAACTGCATAGATAGGTGGATGTGTGGAGATTACTATCCTATCAACCAATAGACTAGGGCTGATCATTATGCCATGCCTACACCAAGATCTTTGATGCGATTGGGCATGCAAAGGTCTTCAGTACTTTGGATCTTCAAGTAGGATATCATCAATTGCCGATCATGGAGGAGGATAAGTCCAAGACAACATTTTGGGCTATTGATCCTCATGGCAAGGATGTGTTATATCAGTCGAGGTTCTTACTATTTGGGTTAAAGAACACTCTTGCTGAGTTCCAAAGGGTCATGGATAGGATCTTATCCAGATTGGATTTTGCTTGGTGCTATAATGATGAAATTTTAGTCTATAGCATTACAATCAAGGAGCATGAGAGACATTTGTTGGAGGTGTTTGAGAGGTTGAGATCTCATGGACTTGAATTACATCCTAGGAAGTGTAGGTTCTTCTCCTAGCAAGTTGAGTATTTGGGTCACACTATCTACTCCGGAGGACTTGATGTTTAGTAGACCAAGGTGGAGGTTATTGCATTTATTCCTTGATCTTTGGATGTGAGCAAAGTGCGAGCATTCCTTGGGTTCGCAAACTTCTATCACCGCTATGTTAGAGGATTTAGTGTCATTGTTAAGTCCTTGACAACCAAGCTTACATAGGAGTGGTGTTGGGGAGATGAGAAAGAGAGCACTTTTGTACTGCTCAAGGAGAGGTTGACATCTGCTCCTATTATGAGGAGATTGATCAAAGGAGGACCATTTCAAGTTCACATTGATTGGAGTATGTTGGGGCTTGGAGCAGTGCTCACCCAACATGATGATGTGGAGAAAGAGTTTGCGGTGGCCTATCCTAGTTGCTCTAACAATTCAACGGAGGTGAAGTATAATTCATATGAGAGAGAGTGCTTGGTAGCAATTTGGGCAGTAATACATTTCCAATGTTACCTATTTGGTAGCCTCTTTACTCTCATCACTTATCATCAGCCACTGAAGTGGTTGATGGAGTCTGACAAGATTTCAAGGAAGCTTGCACAATGGGCTTTTGGCATGCATCTACCTTTTTCCATATAATTTTTGAGATGTTTGTGGTATCTCTCTCAACGCATACAAAAGGAGTTATTGAGGTCACAGATCCAGAGAGTGGAGATAGACATTCAGCAAGACATTCATGATGATGTCTTAGTGATGGACTATCTTTGCACTGGTGTTGTAGGTGGCACAGTTGGGGCCAAGGAGAGAGACCATATCCTTTGGTGAGCTAGGTGATTCAGATTGGTGGAAGAAACCTTTTGTATGTATGGGAAGATGGTAGAGTGAGAGTAGTACGACTTCCATCATAGAGACCACAATTGGTCCGTCATGCTCATGAGGAGCTAGGACATTTTGGAGTAAAGTATACGTATAGCTTACTCCAGAGTCATTATTGGTACCACGGTATGCAAACCAATGTACAATAGTTTGTTGCAAGATGTGTAGTTGTGATTGAGTTAGAGCATTATTTAATGCTCCTACACCACAATTGCACCCATTACCTATCATGGGATTGGATTACTATTGGAGTTTGGACTTTGTTGGACCTTTACCATTGATTATGAGACATCATTGGTATGTTTTGGTGATGGTGGAGCACTTCTCCAAGTGGATTGAGTTGGTGGCAATTCATGACAAGTCCAATGAAAGGACGGTGTCGTTGGGAAAATAATCTACACATAGTATTGGTGCCATTTGGTGTGAGTTTTCATGTTAGTGAACTCAAGGGTTTATGTTATGGTGAAACCGGTAGTTGCTTGGTGTTCCTATAAGCTCAAGGACTTTCTCTTGTGTTAAGGAAAGGAAGAAATTAAGTGGTGGATTTATTTTAATGTTACATAAGCTCAGGGTATTTGGCTTGTCACTTAACCATTGGAGTATTACTAGGGTATTGGGGGTCTCAAGAATTTTGGGGGAAGATGAAGAAGGGCTGATGAAGGATTTTTTGAAAGGAGGAGTTTGCGGGAGTTGAGTTCTGACAGTGTGAAATTTTGAGAGAAAGATGAAGGGCTGAACATAGGGTTTTTTGGGAAACAGTAGAGGAGTTTGCAAAGGAGAAGTTTGCAGGAGTTGAGTTCTGATAGTGTGAAATTTTGAGAGAAAGATGAAGGACTGAATAGAGGGCTTTGGGGGAAATGACAGTAAGGTTCTTTTGGGAAATGATAGAGGAGTTTTCGAAGGAGAAGTTTGCAGGAATTTTTGAGAGAAATAGAGGGCTTTTGGGAAATGACAGTAGGGTTCTTTTGGGAAATGACAGAGGAGTTTTTTGAAGGAGAAGTTTGTGGGATTTTGAGAGAAGAGCAGAGCTGGGAAGCAGGAGTTGAAGGAACAAAGAATTTCCCATGTGAAGTTTTTTGAGACAAGAATGTGAAAGCTTTCAAGAAGGGCAGGAAGTGACTTGTTTTCAAGAAAGTTATGAGCAGTTTTTTTTTCAAGAGAATGACATAATGAAGAGTTTTCTGGAAATGCCAAAGAAGGAAGTGATTAGTTGCAGGACAAGAATAAGGGAGAAGTGGAATGAGAACCTGTTGACTAGAGAACAGACTTGGAGAAAATCTCAAACGGAGCCACGATAGAACGGAGGGCTAAGAATTGTAGGGGTTAGGATGTAAAACTTGCTTAGTTCTCCTCCTTCGTGTACATGCTTTGCCGTTGAAGATTTTAGACGGTCATTGTATTGTTGGATGCTGCTTAGGTTCCCCTCAAAAATTTATAACTGCAAGGCTTGGGATTACAATAAATTTGTACTTCCTTGATGAATGTGAATCTTTAGTCCGTGAATAGTATAAATGAGAGGACTCCAGTCTTAGAACTCTCAGTCTTAGTCGAGCCGCATTTCCAAGACCTGTCACTGACCTGATCATGATTATCTCAACATGGCCATAGACTGTGATTCGTTAGAGGAATTCTATCACAGCCCATTGAACACAACTTAACATGGACAGACCTTTAACATTAGCGATGAAGCTTGAAGAATATGATTGCGCCAATGAAGCCAATCCACGAAGTTGTTAACCATGAGCCTACATTTAGAAAGATCGGGAGCAAGCTGCTCTAGCAAGAAGGACTGCCAGCCGAGCAAGTAGAAAGAGTGTCTGATTACAAAGGGCTTTGAACAATTGACAAGCCTAGCAGTCTGAGCGCAAGCAGCCATGTGCATGGCGCACTCCCGAGACCAACCAATCCCCGCGAAAACGGCTTGCTCGCTCTTGGATCGAGTTCTCAATCATTTTGGTGCACTAGTTGAGGTTTTGACTGATTAAGATATAGCTTTCTTGGGAGAGTTTTAGGTCTTGTGTGACAAGGCTTTGATTGATCATCACATTACCTCTCAAGATCACCCTAAGGCAAATAGCTTGGCAGAGAGAGTGGTTCAAACAATGAAGAGAGGATTGCAGAAGTATGGTTTGTAGAGAGGCAACTTGGGAGATTGGGATCTCCAATTACCTTGGTTGGCCGTGGGCTATCGGTTTGGCTAGCAAGCCTCCTTAGCATCCTTCTCTCCTTACTTTCTACTCTATAGATGAGATCTAAATTTACCTACAGCCATTTGTCAAGATGCTATTGTAGTTTTGGACTTGGATGATACAAATGTATGGATGAGCACATGTTCTCAACGGGCAGAGATCTTTTGGAGAGTGATAGCCTTTGAGAACTTGATGATTGCTCAACATAGGGATACCTTATGCTATGCTACCATTTGACCAGGAGGTTATAGACCCTCAATCCATTGATTTCATCCAGGTGACAATGTAAATCTATAGTAGATAGCACCAACGCCACTTGATGTTTCCACCAGCCGTACTATCTTGAGAGTGCATGAGGTTTTGTCATCTAAAGTCCTTGTGTTGGAAGGACATGATGGTGTTGTTTGGAAGGATCATGTGCACAATTGTGCACCATGCCACCTCCCCAACATTGATGGATCCAAGCTTGGCACTTGTACAAGCAAGCTTGAGGTGTATGTTATCTGGTTCTTCTCGGAGTTGCTATTATGTTAGTGTGTGATAGATATTTGAGAGGATGACATATGGCATGTATGACTCCTCTCCTCATGGAGGTTCATCAGGTACAATGGTTATGTCCTAGATGTACTTGACCTATAGCTAGTTCATCCTTTATATGGTTAGATTGCAGATAGGTGACTAATGATGAGGCTCAATAGCACCTGGCCTCTTGATCTTTTGCCCACTATAGGATATACCATATTTGGAGTAGGTGGATATATGGAGTTAAAGGGATCTAACCACCAACTAGGGGGGCAATTGTTGCACTTTAGAGCCCATGTATGACTTATATGTGAGTCTATAGTGTGACATTTTGACCATGATGTATGTTTTTTAGTGATGTGTATACGCACGATAACTATCACGCCATTTGTAGCTTTGCATCTAGATTGCTTGGACACTAGAGTAGCAATGATAGTAGTTAAAGGTATTTTGGCAATTACTCATAGACTACTTTCCGACGGTCAGATTTTGTGTTCAGGGTACTGACTACATAGTAGGGCCCATTATCACTTGCATTGTTTGCACTATCGGATGTCCCATCAGTGGGACTATTGGGTTGAGACTTAGGTCAAAATCAAGAGTATATGGGAGTGCAACTCCAAAGAGCTCACTTCTCTATTGTTGAGCCTTTGAGTTCTTGGGTAGAGTGGATAGAAAGCTGATGAGCATCACCTAGAGTCTCTTAGCTAGAGTGGGGTATGGCTTGATTGTAATCAGTGCATAATTATTGGTAGATTATTGAATGATAGATCAAGTGCTGATCTGATTGAGTGTGATTTGAGTTGTGTGAACAAACTAATTATTGTTGCACTTTAGAGTGCATGTATGACTTATGTGTGAGTTGTGCTTTTATAGTATGTTATGTTTACAGTAATGTATGTTGCGTATATGCACGATAAAGTCCACTTTGTTGAAGCCATGCTCTCTAAAGTATAAATGCAGAAGACTCTTATAAAGTAACCTTAGATGTATTATCTTTGAGTGAAATTCCAAAGAGGTCAAGAGATGACATGGAAGATTTGAGTGAAAGGCCAAGAAGATCAAAGAGGATGAAAACCTATTGATAAATTTGGCTTTCCTTCTTAGCAACAATCCCATTTGATAAAAGGGATATTAGATGAATAGTATATCTATAATGAGATAGATAATGATTTCAAAATACTATAGCAAGCAATATTTACACCACACTATAATTAGTGGGAGTTGGCTATAATAGAAAGAAGAAACCTCTTCAGAATAATGATGCATGGGTACTAGCTGATTTATCACAAGTAAAAATACAATTAATTATCAATGGGTTTTTAGAATCAAACATAAAATTGAAAACAAACTCTTGAAGCAAAAAAGAAAGACTTGTTGCAAAGAGCTTCAATCCAAAAAATATTTGTGGATTAAGAAAAACCCTTTTACACCAATGACTAGGTATGGATCTATTTGGATGCTTCTAGCACTTGCTACAAAGAGAAATTGGGAAGTGGAGCAACAAGATGTGAAGACAACCTTTCTCAATGGAAATTTGAAAGAGACCATCTATATAGATGTTCCCAATGGATAAGGAAAAGTAAAGTATTTGCTTAAGAAAGTCCTATATAATCTTAACTAGACTCCTAGAGCATGGTATGAGAAACTAAATGCATACTTGGGTGAGAATTTATCTCCTTATTGCAAAAGGATATCTTTCCACGTAGTTGCCCTACTTCCTAATCTCTCTCTATAGCAAGTGCTAGAAGCATTCAAATAGATCCATAATTGACCATAGGTGCAAAAATTCTATTTAATCCACCAATGCGTTTTGGTTGACATCTTTTGCAACAAGTCTTGCTTTATATATCAAGATCATTTTAAATTCCATGTTTAATATTAAATATCCATTAAAAACCAATTTTTATTTCACTTGGTATTAAATCAACTAAGGTCAATGTACTATTGGTCTAAAGAGACTTCTTTCTTTATATTATAACCAACTCCTAATGATTCCAATTTGGTCTAAGCATCACTTGTTATAATGTCTTATAATCATTATCTATCTCATTGAAGATGTGAACTTTATTGATATCATTTCTATCAAGTAAGACTATTGCTTATAAAGAAAATTAAGTCAATTAATAAAATTTCTCACCCTCTTTGATTTGTTTGGCTCTTCACTCCAGACGTTCCATGTCATCTCTTGAGTTTTTGAGATTTCAATCAAGGATTCTACATCTAAGGTTACCTTCTAAGAATCTTCTCTTTTTGTAGTCTTGAGGTCAAAAACCAACACTTGCTTTGGATGCTTCTTGTACACCTTTAAAGTCTCTTTAGATGAATCTTCAAGTTCAAGTAAGGATTTTTCTTCTGAAGAATCAAGCCTATAGCTTGGAAAGATAAATTGTTCAGTTTGAATAACTTGTTTATGTACTTCATCATTTTTTTCTCTCCAAGTTCTCCATTCATCAAAGAGAACATCCTAACTTTTAACAATCTTTTTAGTCTTGGTATTGAAAAGGAAATACCTTGTCAAACTCTCTTCATAACCTTCAAAGATCAACCTTTTTGCTTTCTTGGTGAACTTTCTCCTTTGCTCTTTAGAGATTTAGGTAGATATGAGAAAAAGCCATTATAGGAACCTGTGATCCCAAACTCATTAAATGCATATGATGGGTAACCAAGATATACTTTATTGATAGTGATAGATAGTGATAGATCCATAAAGTAGAATGCATAAAATGTAACTAGAAGCAAAGGCATAATTGGAACAAATCTAGAACAACATATATCTAAATGACGAATAAAATTTTTGATAATAGTTATTCAAAAAATGAAAGAAATATAAAAAAATTGTGTAATTGATCACGAGTAAGCAATGAATGAACAAAGAAAATTAAACTATAGCTTGGAGTTGGGTAGGAACATTGGATATGAAAAGCAAGGTTATGAACCATGAAGAAGTCAAAGAGGGAGGGAAAAATAATAGGGAGGGACTTAGTTGTGGAATGGGGGAGTGGAAGAATGCATGAGCATAGTGAATGGTGTTTATATAGGGATATATCAAAGTGTAACAATGTAACAAGAGCAAAGCAAAAGAGGACATGATACATAAGATATTGCAACAAGTGCTATAGATGCTTGAGTCTTGGAATGCTAAAAAAATAAGGGCAGCAGAAGTATGGCAGGTGGCCACAGTAAACCTCCACAAAAACAAATACAACTTCATCAATGCTTCATGTAGTGTTGCAAGTAGTTGAGCAAGTGTTGATACTCCTCATATCAAGCTCAAAATTCATGAGTGCCAAGGCAAACTTGGTTGCTCCTCCTAAGAACCACTCAAAAGAAGTGAGAATATTGAGAGAAGAACGTGCTAAAATGTGTGTCATCTAAAAATCTAGCATCTATCATAAAATGCTAGCATGTGGAAAGAAGAAGCAAGCATAAGTGTAGACTATGATATCTAAAGTCTCTCTATGTGCTTGTTGGTAACTAGAAACAACTCAATCTCTTGCCTTATTCTCTCCATGCGGGACAAAAAACCAAGAAACAATAATCTATCCACCTTCAAAAAAACATTAGTTCCTCTATAAACAATAGGATACAAAAAATCTCTCAATCATCTTGTATAAACCTAGATCTCTCATTTGCCTTACAGAATCCTAGCTCCAATCCTTCATTCTTGTGGAAGGCTAGATCCAATCCTTCCTAAACACCCTAGATTATAATATATTTTAGGTGATGTTTCTTGTGCCTCACTTATGGGTTTAAGGATAAATGAGTAATTGCAAAAGTCTCAACCGCATAATGAGGAGCAAACAAGAAAGAAATGAGTGAACATGAGTAAGAGGAGGAAAGGAATCAAGAGATACCTAATGGATCCCTAAAATCACAAAACATCAATTAGTAAAGACAAAATCACAAACATCAATTAGTAAAGACAAAATCCAAGACACAACAAAGTAAAGTTGTAAAGAAAAGGTTTCTTAGTAATTCAAGAGTGGAGAAAAAACCATCACTGGTGGGAGGGAAGGGGTGATCCAACTCAAACCTGAAAGCAAAGGTGAAGAGTAAGAAGGAAATAATAGAGGATCAAGGAAGAGCATGAAAGGACATAAAGCAACATAAGAAAGAACAAAGAAAAGATGCAATATCTACTTTGGATGAAGTGATAAAGAAGGTGGGCCTATGTATCTATGAGAAAACACTCAATGACCATATGGTAATAAACTATATTTCAAATAGTGGTAGACTATATTTATTCAGGTCTAGAAATCAAGTAGAATACAAGTACAGCTTCATGGTTTGCAAGCCTATAGGAGAAACTATTGGTGGGCTCAAATAGGAGCTCCTTGCTTGGTAGAAAGAAAAAAGGTTTTCAAATCTTTGTAGATGCTAAGGCCATGATAACTATGGATATTTTCTTCTTTTTGAATAATAAAGCAAGACTTTCTCCAAATGAGGCAAGGAGGGTAATTTGTGGAGACAAAGTTATTTATTAGTTTCCTACAAGCTAAAAAGTATGCCTTTTTTGAATTACATACTTGTTTGTATCTCACACACTCCAATTTTATAATCCTTAATTTACATTGGGAAGAAATGTTTGAAAGAACATGAGGTAATAAGATTGTCTTGGTGTGAGAAAAATAAGGTAGCTCTTTCTTCTCATACATAGAGATAAAGATATTGAAGTCATCTTGGATAATGCAAAAGTTGAGATAATCACAATGAGTGCCAACATGAATTTGTACCAACTCACAAGAAAGCTTGGGATAAATCCTACCACCTCTAGCAAAGTCATCCTTAAACATGAACTTCATGAAGTTATCAAGTCCAGAGCCCACACAAAGAAGATCATCTATATATCTATAAACTTGGGCTAGGTTGTGCAATAGTGCAACATCATTTGCATCCAACAATCTACGAATGAATTCAAGTTATAGGTGAAGAGTTAAAGGTTAGCCACAAAGAATGCACAAGGTGTCACCATAGGAATCCCAATATCTTGTTGGAAGAGTTGATTCTCAAAAGTGATGTAGAGGTTATTAAAAGGAAAAGCATCCATTGGATGAGAAATTCCTCATCAACAACCATGAATTTGAGATGTTTTGCCAAAAGAAAGATATTGTTTCTTTTTTTGAGCTATCTATATTTGAAGTAAAGTGTGGAGGTCTGGAATAGCAATATTGTTTCCGTATTCATAGTGAACCTAAAATGGAGAATTGATCTTATGAGTGGAAAACCTTATTTTGAGATTGTGGAGGTGAATCTTTGTATAAAGGGTAGTGAAATCAAAACTTTGAAAAAGAACTTTTTCTAAAGTAGTAGGAATCTTCCACAAACCAATGTTAGGAGTAGAGGATCTTGTCTTGCATAATCTTTGCACCTTCTCAAGTAAAATAGAAACTCTAGAAGAGTCATTCAAGATCCAACTAGAGTCAATAATCAGTCCCACTCATAAAAATTTATTCCTCTAGAGGTCATTCATAGAGGGAAGCAACACTTTGAAGAAGGAACTCAACTAGCAAGAAATTTCTAACAAGGAAGTAGAATTATTTTGCAGCAATAAACCTAAGAACAATTGGAGACTTATGGAATTTCCAAGGAGTTTCTCAGAATACTTGGAGATGCAAATCCTTGCGAGGTAATGAAGGTATGGTGAGAAAGTAAAAGCTAAGTTTGTAGAATCAATGACTATTTATAGATAGTTGAAGGAGAATGGAGTTTTTTGAATAACGTTTGAACATAAAATTATCTATAAAAAATTAAAAAAATTGTTAGGACACTTGTCCATATAAGTGATAAATGAAATAGGACTTGGAATGAGAAAGAAGTTTTCTATGATCATGGGAGAAGAAGATTGGATCAACTATATTGAAATCATCCCAATGGGGAAGATTGAGTAAAAGTTTGACTTTTTGTAGAAGGTGACTTTCCATTGGTAAAAAATATCTTTTGTGCCCAAAATAGATTCTTGAGAAAAAGCAAAGTTGCATATGCAAGTTTGTATAGCAAAGAAAGTAGAAGAGGAAGACATGGGCAAAAGATGAAACTTGGGTCCTCTCAAGAAGAGAAGTGATATTTTGGTGGAAGGTAAGATCTAGCAAATCTGTAATGACATGTTCATGTGAAGGGCTAATGAAACTTGGATGGTGAAGACAATTGCAACGAGAAGAAAAGATTTGATTACTAACATGATAGTGAAGCAAAGTTAAAGAGTAATTGGCCAAGTATTTAACCATACTTAAAGGCAACTATGGGGATAATGAATGGAATACTTGGAGGTGAAGCTGCTAAGACTTCTTGATCACGTAGCAAGGATTGTAATCAAGCTTTGTTTATCTCCATAGAGATAAAAAAGAAGATGATGAAGATTGAAAAAATGTCTAGAATGGGTCTATTATTCAAGAAGCATGGAGAGAGAAAGAGCAAAAGATGATTTATAAGTGTATTGATGTCCAACTCATTCTTGAGTAAAAAGATGAAGAAGTTGTTTTAAGGACATGGATAATTTGCAAGAAATTATAAATTTAAAATGGCCAAGAAAGGAATCAAAGAGGGTCTCAAAGTCAAGCATAATGAAGAGATAAGAAATTCATTGGAGGTACTCACTATATGCATATCTTCTTGGATTGGGAAAGTTTTCATAGGGGGTGTGGAGAGAGGAGAATGATCCCAAGTAGAAGAAACAAAAGGTGTGATAGGTGAGAGGAAAAGGTTTGTTTTGTATTTACTTGCTTTGGAAGTGGTGATAAGATACTTGTCCATAAACATTGTACCCTCAAGGAGCCCAACAGTTGAGGAGACGGATCCAAAAAAGCTCCTTAATATTGGCAAAATCTCTGAAATGAGCAATTGGATGCATTTTCACTATATGAAACAATTGGAAGCCGTAGAACCCAAATTTGGCCATTGTTGCCATCAAGGGAGTAAATTAGAAGGCAAAAGGACATAGAACAATGAGAGATTATCCCATACAGTAGTTTTGTTGGAGTATTCAAAAAGCTAAATCTGCCATTTGTCCCATATAGCATTTTCCATTTTGCAAATAATAAATGAAATATAATGTGCAAAGGATTATTTGAGATTCTTCCTATATGGAAGTATCTCAAAGCCTTAATTGTTGCAAAATAGGATCAATTTTGTAGAAAAATAATTGGTGAGCAAACATGTCTTATTCATGAACCAATCTATTTTGCTTGGAGGGAAGGAGAAAGTATGCATTAGGTTAACTACAAAGATGCGTTTGACAGATTTATTTCCAAACATAGAAGTCTCCATATTTGGAGTATAGAATAGGTAATGTATAGGCAAAAGAGAGATGGGTAAAGCTATAAACCTAAGGAAGGAATAGGAATCTACCTAGCATGCTTTGAGATAAGTCAAAGAGCAACACAAAACATGGAAAAAACAATGACCATGAACAAGAAGAGTTTGCCATGGATGGAGGTGATCACTATGGAACTAGAATGAAGATAGAACATAGATTGTGAATAGGAAGTGCTGATAGGAAGAGTTTGATGTGGACTTAGGATTAGTAAAGCACTAGATAGAAAGAGAAGAAAGACTTGTAATAAAAACTGGCTAGATGTGTATCATTGTAAGTAAATGGCAAGTCAATGGGTAATTTGAAATGAGGATTGAACATTGACCAAGAACAAGAAGAGTCTGACATGAATACAGGTGGGTTAACAAGGAACTTGAAACAAGGATGGAACCATTGACTACAAACAATAAGAAGTTGACAGGAAGAGGTATAGGTGGACATTGGTGAATCAATGTGGGACTCAAAACAAGGATGGAACAACCTCTAGTGTAACTATCAATTAAAGTTGGTTGTGGTGCGTGGCTCAAAGAGAAGTAACTAGTGAAACTGACCAATTAAGGTAGATTGTGGGGCGGAGCTTGAAGATAAGTCAAGGGTGTAAATGTCATATTATCTTGACATAGAACAAGGCTCAAGGTACTTGGTGTGATTGAGGCTCAAAATAATAGACTTGGTCTGGTCAAGAAACTAGAACCATTGATTGAAAGGAAGAATAAAATATATGTCATTAAGGGTTAGGTGTAGGTAACAAGAAAATATTGGAGCAGTAAGCAATTGTATAGTAGGAGTAGCTGATAGAAGGGCTCAAAGAGGGGTATAAATTACAATCTAGAGAGGTCTCAAAACTAGAGCCATGGATTGAAAGGAAGGAAAACCTATCTATTATGAAGGATGAAGTGGGTAATGTGAAAATAATTGGAGGAGTAGGCAATTGAATAGGAAGAGTAGTGGAGCGAGAACTTGAAGAAAAAGGGATAAGAATTGATAGGTTGAGGCAACCAAAAAAATGAGGATCAAAAGGCTACACTACGGATAGAATACACTAGACCTATAAGATTGTCACAAATATATGTGAATGATGAGATAGGAAATCCAACAAATAAAATACGAATAGGGTGTGCTATCTAAAACAGGAATTATCTATACAATATGAAATGAGATTTCAACTAACATTCATAAAGAAAATGATTTTTTCTTTTATTTTCTATAGCTTCAATGGAAAATAAATTTATGAATAATAACTTTAATAATCCAAGAAGCACCCATTGAAATTCAATATAAACCTTTTGTTAATTGTTACAAGTAATGAGCTGAAGACAAATGCAGATGTTAGAACTCAAGATCATATATGTAACTAGAAAATGAACATGTAATCCAAGAACATGAATTGATGATAAATGAACCTCGATGTGATGAGCTTACATGTCCTAAACCTACTGTTGTAGCATGACCTTAATATTTTGTAAAGAAAAAAAAGAATCTATTTCTATATAAAACAAAGAGGTGGCTGAACACAAACCTTGCCATTGCAATCTCATAGTGCCAACATGGTGCATATAAGTAGATAAGAGCAAAAGCTATTCTAGGAACAAGTGATCCAAAACTTGTTGAATGCATATGATTGAAAACCAAGATATACTTTATGCACAATATGAGAGTAGTGATAAATCCATAAAGTTGAATGCATTGAATGTAACATGAAGCAAAGTCATAATTGCAACAAATCAAGAACAATATATATGTAAAGGACTAATAAGCAACTTGAAATCAATAACAACTATTCAAAAATTGCAAGAAACACAAAAGATTGTGTTACTGACTACCAATAAGCAATGCATAGACAAAGAAAATTAAATTGTATATGATAAGCATAATATGATGTAAGCATAGGCAAGATAGCCAAAGACTATCAATATAATAAAATAAATTTTCTACTTACTTGAAGTTTTTCCAAAAAAATTTCTTTGTAATGTAGAAATACAATTGATATTTCTCAAGAAATTTGTAGTAGTGATAGTTATACCCCAACATTTCCTCTACAGATTTACTTGTTGAAGCATTACTTCAACCAATTCAACCTTCTTCCAACGCCATTCTGTATCATAGCAATACAATCAACAAGAATTCCTCTTTTTTATAAGAAAGATAAAAATTCCTCATTCTTATACTCTCTACCTCTATTTTCTCATTTGTATACTCTTTGCTCCATCTTTTTTGAGTCATTTGACTCTCCTACCAGTTGTCAACTCAACCATAGCTACAAACTTCTAGAATTTTTGGAGCACTTCTTCCTTGCTCTTCATGTGATAGACTAAACACTTCCGATAGTAATAATTTACAAAAAAAATATAGTACGGTGCTCCACTCTATGACTTTTTAATCATGTATCCCTATACATCTAAGCGTATTACATCTAGGAGGCCAAAAGCTTGTGTTGATGACTTCTTTGGGAGAGGAGCCTTGTACATCTTTCCTTCTGCACATCCATTGCAAAACTCTAGTTTTCTTCTCAAATCTAACTTTAGTCATTCTACAATCTTTTCAAGAGCACACAGGTTTTGATAGATGTAGTAATTATAGATGCTAGAGACATATATCACTATACTCTTTTGTAACTAATGCAATGTCTAAATAGTCAACTTCCAACAACTTGAACAACCTACCTTCTACAACTCAATACTCAAGAACTAACGCTCCTTTTTACAAAGTACGCTACTTTCCATTGCCCTAGAACAAACATCTACCCCATGTTCAAGTAAGTAAGGTATTGACATTAAGTTCTTTGTATATTAAGAAACATAGGAACATTCTCCAAATACTGCTTACAAAGACTTGTATGAAGTCTTCCTATAAAGGTAACAAGAACCTTACCAATTCTTAACATCAGATTTAGAATCCCAAGTCTACAATGAGCACTCTTGGGAATCTTCATAGATGGAAGAGTTAAGAACAACTATTTTTGATAGTAGATGTGAGAGGTAGCTTAAGAATCCAACTCTTCAATTGAGTATCTTTTCCTATCACTCAAATTTTCATTGTAGTCCTCTACATTTTATATTGAGCTTGCAAGTTTGCATCCCTTTGTTTGATGTGATCTTCTTCCTACATTCTTCATCTCTCACGCGCTCCTCACTTCTTTCTTTGGGCATAGAGGTGCAATATGAACTCTTTCATGGCAAAAGAAGCAAATCTTATTGCTAGCATCAACTTCCTTCCCAAGTATCTTTGATCTTCTACTTGGTCCGTCCTTGATTGTAAAGATGCACTAATAGAGCAATATCCAACAACTCATTTACATCTTGCTTCTTCTCTTTGGCTTTTCTATCTATGTTGAATTATTTCAATTCATTTTCCATATACTCCCATGTAACACATTCAATAGGCAGAACCTTTAGAGCTACTTGAAAAGGATCATGGCTTTGAGGAAGAGTATATTTGAGATGATTAATCTCATATTTCTCTCCAAGTGGTAACCCATCAACATTGGAGCTTCTTGAAGCTTTTCTACACTCATGATAGGTGCTTGGTGAACTCATCACACTCTTGCATTTTCATGGACAACAAATCTACCCAATTTTGATTAGAAATTTCCAATCTCTTAACAAAGAATGAACTGTTGACTTTCCCCAAATTTCCCAACTCTAAGAGTATTTTTTTACTATGTCTTTGATTTGCTCTTGTAAAGCACATAAGAGAAATCTTGTAGTTATGAAGTGTTTCACTCTCTATATCATTTGTATCATGAATCTCTAATATCATATACAAACAATCATAACTATCTAGAATAGATTTCACATCACAGACCAAGACATATAATTGTGTTCACTCAATTTCTCTAGCTCTTTGGATTCTCCCATCAAACCTAGTGCCATATGTAGGGCCATAACCTGAGAAGAATTGTTGTTATCTTTAAATGAAGTGGAAGATCTATCCTTGGTCATTCTGACATTGATGTATCAAACATCCTAGAGCTCAACTTCCCCAATCTCACCAAAGTAGACACTCTTGATTGCACACAATAATACTCAACTCACTGCACTTCAAAGCCTTTAGAGATAGTACCCAATAGTTCACTCACATAGTGTTTTTGTGCTATTTACTTTGGAATGTCAAGGACATTCCAAAGTAAATAGCACAAAAACACCTAAAATGATATACAAAATGCTATGAATGATCCTTGTATGAAAACTAAAAATTCCAAACTTAGAGAAAATATTATATATATATAGAAAAAAATCCCAAGAGAATGCTATGCTAAGTCCTTATTTTGGTTGTGCCGCACTTTATCCTAATATTACTTAACAATAATAAGGTTATCTAAACAAGGGCCATTTGAAGTAAACATTAACTAAATTGAACAAAGAGGAATGTATATTCTTCCAATCAATGTTCCTTTGAGGAATATTGTCTTAACATAAGGGGCATATATATTTCAAATATATATTGAGCTAAGAAAGTAAGCAACTTTCAAATTTTTGTCTCTTGATAATAAGGGAGTAAGTTTGTATGTAGTCAATACTTGGAACTTGAGGGAAGCCACAAGCAACTAATCATATACTTTTTGATCAGGCCTTGGGTATCATATTAATGCTTAAAACTCCACTTATAAGTTAATGCTTTGCAACCTCATGGTAATTTGGTGATGACAAAAGTTGGATTATTCTCCATAGATTGAATGGCCTCATGTCATTTTCAAGAATCAAGTCCAGATATACCAACTTCATAAGTTTGAGAGTCCAGGTTAATACTTTATCTAATTATCTGATGTAAATTAATCCACACATTAATGCATTAGCAACCTTCAAAATCCCATCATATTTCTAAACTTGAGTGCAAACTCTAGTTCCCCAACATGGAAATTTTACTTATACTCTATCTAGAGAAATATGATAGTTTGGCTTCCCAAGGACAAGTAATTATAGGAGAACCTTGGCACCTATGTGGAATACTGAACTTAGATGTACTAATGAAGGTAATGGAGTGGAATTGCTAGAGCTTTAGTCTTGCTAAGAATTTAGATTCTTAGCATTTAGTTAATTTAGATAAATTAAAAGAAGGAATGAAAATTTCTAGACCATGAATTAAATCCAATTGAACATTTGCGCATCAAAAAACTCTTTGTTTTCATGAGCAATGATGTGCAATAGAAACTTTACATCCCTTGATAGAAATATGCAATTATCAGAAATCCTTTGTAGTCTATAAGCTTTACTTTCCTTGTCATAGCTTAGGAAAATACATATAAGAATAAAGTTAAGACTTGTAAGAAAGTAGAACATATACATATGAAATATCCACAAAATTTTGAATTAGAGATAGATTAGGCATATGACCAAACCAGAGCTAAATTGATATAGCATGAAGAGAGATAACCTTGGTAGGATTTGTTTCTATAGAAAATTTGCACTTTATAATACCTCTCTCTACTAAGGCCTAAGGATTCCAAACTCATATAACATAGAGCGGATTGCTCTAATGTTCTATTTTTCCATTCAATAACATTGCTTTGTTGAAGAGAATTAGAGTGTGGAATTTACACATGATACCTTTGTCTTTACAAACAAAATAAATCATTGTAGATTTGTATTCACCACCTTTCTCTAAATAGAGAACATGAAGCTTCCATTTGAGTTGAGTATTTGTCTTGGTGATATCTTCTTGAAAGCAAGTAAAACCTTCATGCTTGAAGTTAAGCAGATGCAAAATATTATATTTTATGTAGTCATCAATAAAAATCACAAAATATTTGTAAGCAATATAAATAAAAAATGGAACAATGGCTTTGGTAGCTCTTTCCTAAGGTAAGGGAGTTCATGATTGCTTGCAATGAAGACCATGTGAACAAACAAGATACAAATTAGGATGGATTGGATCCATCCCAACAACTACATCTTTTTCCTCTAAAAATTCAAAATTATCTTTGGTAATATGCTCAAGTAGTCAATGCCATAAAGAAGCATGAATTTCATGCAACCATTTTAATATACCATTGATTCTTTTGAGTGATAGAAGGGAAAACATGAACATAGTATAAAGAGAGTGGAGCTATGGTAGAGTTGGATTCATGGCGATCATTGGATCCCTTGATGCACTGAAAGCAATGTTTGATGTAATGTCTGTTCTTTGAGCAGTAATGAAAAATGATGGGAAGAAAATTGCCCCCATAAGGTCTGGAGAAAAAATGATGACCAAAGAAAACATGAGAATTGGTCTTCCTCTCCATTTTCCTTTGTTGTTGTTTATGGAAGAAGATATAGAACCTATATAAAAGATATAGAACTAGGAATTATTTGCTCTACAAGGCCTTGATACTTCATACTACTTTCTTCTTGAAGAAAGTACCAAACAGCAAAGAGATTCAATGTCTTCTGGTTGTGTAATGATTGTAGAAAAATCTTGTAACTCTATGGCATTGACTTCACCATATGAAATTTAGATTGTTTATCATTAAAAAATTTATTAACATTAGATTGCATAAGAAGTTCACCAAATTTTGATATATTAGGACATAAGATCAACAATAGAAGTTCA
The DNA here is from genome assembly GCA_948567375.1 of Lunularia cruciata. Lineage (NCBI taxonomy): Eukaryota > Viridiplantae > Streptophyta > Marchantiopsida > Lunulariales > Lunulariaceae > Lunularia > Lunularia cruciata. The sequence continues at coordinate 60,298,931 of OX419758.1, forward strand.
TGAAAAATTTGATATGTTCAAACATGAGAGCAGTACCCGTTTGGAGAAGGGGGATCATGAAAACTTTGATATAGGTATATGAGGACAGAATCCATTCTGGATACAGGTTATCCAGAACTCATGAAGTGCAAATGATTGGTAAGCAAGATGTCCATGATATATATAGACTTTGATAATATATTGGTATACAAGAAAAGAAGCCATTTTGGGAACAGGTTATCCAGAACTCATGAAGTGCAAATGATCAATATGCAATATTTCCATGAATCACAATGCTAGAGTAGTGTGAAATCCCTAAGGTAGAATGCATCAAAGGTAACCTATAGCAAAAGCATAATTGAAACAAATTGAGAATAACCAATGGCCAACGGACTAATAAAGAACATGAAATTGAGAGCATCTATGCAAATGATAGAAAACGTGATGTAAGAGCCCGCCAGTAAGCGGTTTGTCAACAAAGATGAAGACCGTGGGCTAGAGTCAGGTAGGAACACTACAGACACAAGAGGGTGAAGCAAGAAGCAGTCAAAGAGCAAAAGAGACTAAAGAGGGAATTAGTTGGGGACTATAGGAGTGGAACAAAACAAGAGTTCTCATATGATGTGGCTGCAAAAATGGGTCGAAGTATAAAAAGGTAATGAGTGCAAAGCATAAGAGGCAGTATATAAAGAATATCACAACCAGCACCATGGACGCTGGAGTCCTGAGATGCTAAACAAACTTTGATATATGTTAAGCAACATTGTCCACCTCCTGCATCTTCATGATATGATTCAATGTATCAAGTATAAAGATATACGAGAACATAAGCTATTCTGGGAACGGGTTATCTAGAACTCATGAAGTGCAAATGATCAATAAGCAATATGTACATGAATCACAATGTTAGAAGAATGTTAAATCCCTAAGGTAGAATGTATCAAATATATCCTGCAGCAAAAACATAATTGAAAGAAATTGAAAATAACCAATGGCTAACAGACTAGTAAAGAACATGAAATTGAGAGCAGTTATGCAAGTGGCGGGTAATAGGAAATGTGATGTAAAAGCCTGCCATTAGGTAGTGCGTGAACAAAGATGAAGAACCCGCCAGTATCAAGTATATACATGATCATGACATCATCTGTACCTTCAATATATAGGTATATGATAGCAAAAGCCGTTGTGGTAACGGGTTATCGAGAACTCATGAAGTGCAAATGATTGATAAGCAAGATGTACATGATTCACAATATTAGAATAGTGAGAAATCTATAAGGTAAAATGCAGCCAATGAAACTTGAAGCAAAGGCAAAATTGGAACAAATTGAGAATAACATATGGTTAACAGACTAGTAAACAACCCTGGAATCGAGAATGAAAGACTAGTAAACAAAAGTGGAATCAAGAACATCTATGTAAATGACGGATTAGTAAACAAACATGGAATTGATAACATCTATGCAAATGATGGCAGAAATAGTAACCGTCATGTAATAGACTGCCGGTAAGCAGTGTGAATGATAAAAATAAAAACGTGGGCTGGAGTTGGGTAGGAACACTACAGACATGAGACGTGAGAGGTCAAACCAGGAATCAGGCAAAGAGCAAATGAAGAGTAATAGAGAGGGAATTAGCTAGGAATTGGAGGAGTGAACAATGCGAGACCTATTGGGTGGTGTGGCTGCAGAAACCTGTTGATGTGGAACAGGGTAACCAAGGCACAGTGCAAAAGGACAGGATATAAATTATATCACAACAAGCGCTATTGACGCTTGAGTCCTGAGATGCTAAACAACAAAGGGAAGTAGATGGTGGCCATAGTAAACCTCCACAAAAACACCTATGAGTGCATCAGTACCTCACGCAATGCCAAAGTAGCTGAGCAATGGTTAGTTCCCCTCATACCGAGTTTATGCTCAAAATTATGTATCTTTATATATACATTATATTGAAAACCTCCTAACCTTGCTAGTGTATGTCAACCGCTTAACATATTCAGGTGTCATTGTTAAATTTATACTTTCAAGAGCAACAATGTTCCCGTGATCCCATTCAGGTTGATCAATTGCCATAATGGACTTGACTTCAGTACAACTATGGTTACAACCAAAGATACTTTCAAATTGAGAAAGAGACAATGTTTCTTGACTTCCATACCATCAACTAGGATGAAAACCCAAGATGCCTTCAACTTGAGAAGAGACAATGCTTCTGAGAATGGAAAAAATTTCCACTGAAATTTTACAAAAGGAAAATCCAACATTATGGGAGGCATCATTAACAACCACAATAAAGAAAACATGAAGAAAGAGAAATGAAAGGCTTCAGATTAATCAAAGACCTCTGATTACCAGAGGATAACATAGTGGAAAAAATCTCTCCCAAAATCTAGAGTAACTTAGGATAATGGACAAAATATCTCCCAAAATCAAGATATGAGAAAAGAATTACTCTTCGGAGGAGAAACAAGAAATTCTTGCTTTCCAGATCCACTCATGCGAAGATCAAGAGAAGATCCAATCTCTGAAAATTTTGAAATTGTGTGCTAAAGCATCCACTAGGACGTAGTGAAAATTCCAAGACCTTAAGAGCTCTATACCATAGGAGAAAACAAAAATAGACTGTAAAATTAGCTTCTAATAAACCTTGAATTTTTGAGTGTGTTATAGGGGATTTGGTACGTACACAGATGGCTCTACCGATCTCATGTGGTGTGGTTGGCTTGCTTTCTATGGAGGAGATGGCACCTATAGTGTTCTTGGGTAGTTGGGCTCTCTCAGCACCCATACTTTCCTCTTGTTTTGTGGTTGCTGATAGGCCGGTTTTGGAGACTTATGTGACAGAGGTGGAAGGAGGAGCCTTTTCTCTCCAGGTGTTATTGCGGCAGACAAGAGATAGTCTATCCTCATGAGCACGAGAGGGATTTCCACCATTTGCTTCACTATTGTCAAATTGGACTAGAGGTTTAAAGTCTTCCTTGATGGAACAACAGTGTGAGCATACGCTACATTCCCTCTTAGTTGACTCGTCCATTCCTTAGGCTACTAGAGCACGTCTACACTCTTGCTCCGGCAAGGGTGCAGGCTCATGGATCCTAGCTCAACCGTGCATTAGGGCTTTCTGACTCGCACCGGCTACTTTCTCTACAACGATGAGGTTTTGCCTAAGTTTGGTCTGTGAGCTGGCCTGTCTCTCACTCAGGATGAACCTCTGATGGCTATTATGGTAGTGCACCATGGACTAAGAAGGCAAGGAACCCCAACTCCATCATACTCCTCCAAGGCTAACACTCCAAGACTCAAGACATTGCTCACTAGAGAACTCAATGAGAGAGAGATAGTTGCAAATGAAAGGATGATGAGTACCTCCTCACCCCTTGTTTATATACGTGTGAAATAGTTACTTACCAAAGTTACTAATTACCGTAGTAACTCAAGTTACTAGACTTAAAGTCAAGTAAAGTCAAAAAGTAGAAAGGAATATCCATTCACATGGGCATATTCCCCTTATCTTGACCCAACCACTAAAGCAAGGATTCCTTCACATGGGCTATCCTTGGACTAAAGAAGAATCCAGAACAAAAAGGCTTGCGGGCCCAAGAGTTCTCAACTCTTTCCCCAAAGCCAAACACCTAGGAATAATACCAAGTCAACACACTAAAATCCAAAATAGTGGTGCTCATCTTTTCTACTTCCTCTAAAGTAAGGTCTCATCTATCTTAGCTATGACTAAATTTAGCTAATTATGACTAATATAGAACCATCCTTTATCTCTATGTAAATAATATCTCTTAAGTACTTGTAATACCAAGCTAAATATCACAATACCACACACATGCACAAATGGGTGTTACAGGTCCACCCATCTGCATCTTCACTACTCACTTGTCAATGTGGTTCTACACTAGATGCAGCGGCAGTCCACATGACACGGTGTCCTTTTGGAGGACAGATGATAGCTACACATGATGCCATTAGAGACATAGTGTTTGCTATGGCACGAGAGAGTGGATACTTGGCTTGGAGGGAGCGTTCATATGCTTTGCAGAAGACACGTCTCAGGGCAGACTTAAACTTGGTCCAAGATGATTAGGTGACAATAGCGGATGTCGTGGTCACAGACCCTACGCGAGATATAATTTCAAAAGGAGTGATTACCCATCCCCCTGGATGGGCGGCGAGTGCAGTAGCAGGTCACAAGGTCTCCAAGTATAGGGGCATGCAACGAGGTCATCTCTTTGTTCCTCTAGCCTTGGAGTTATATGGAACGATGGATGCAACATTTGACACATTTGTCAAGGAATGCATGAGAGCTTATCATGTTAAGCGACCGGGGTATCACTCTCACTCTCATACTTTGTAGCATATTTTAGATAATGTGTGTCCATTGCTCTACAGAGGGCGGTGGCTGATGCAATCCATAGGAGAGCAATCACATTAGGTGATGTTTCTTCGGATGCTCCAGTTGTGTGTAGACTGTACGACATGCCTAGCTCGGATATCTTAGGTGCGGTAGAGCAGATTTCTCATACAGACTCTATTGCGGCTTAGCCCCATGTTACATTTTTTTTCTCTCCCTTGTACGGCTTGATGAGGTCTTCCCATCCTTCATTTTTACTACACGGTCGCCTTTCTCTCAATAAACCCTGAATCAGAACTTAGGCACATAGGCAATCTCCAGAAGATCAACAGTCATATCTGATTGACATGAATGATTACAAATGTTCCATTACCTGCCATACTAATCTAACAAAGACCGATTCTAGACTCAACCAGCGATTAGGCTTTTGCAGGCAGGAGCATATGACGTTACCGTTAACATCCTACATTTCTATGATGTGAACGCGGATGGGGCAAGCTTGGTCCCAAATTGTAGAACAATATGCCTACACAAATAAGGGGATAATTTCCCAGGTTCAAACAACTTTGGGCAGAAAGAAAGACATAATAGCCAACTGGCGATAATATATGGAAGACGCCAGAAGAGAGACTTGTTTCGCGGAGACTATGAACAACAGCAGGGTAGCTTTTAGACAACAACGAACTACGTGTGGTATCCAGGTCACATTGTAGCATAAGCAAGATAATGCAGCTAAGAGAATTGTGGCGTGACGATGATCGATTCCATTGAGACTTCGACTTTGTCCTGCCTCGCACTTAGACCGTACCCAAAAAAATGTACAGCAAATCGCAACAAAACTGGCATGAATTCCCAGTATTCTGGCAAAGAAATTGCTTCCAGAACTTCCAGTAGAATAATCGTCTCCATAGACAGTCTTCTGTGAAATAGTATTAACGTTATATTAACATTATAAATTGCACCACTAACTCTGGGTGCCACCAAAATATAGGTTCTGAAGACAGTTGAGCGATCACAAATAATACAAAGAGTAAGGATTAGCCAATTGATGGAACTGGTTGCAGTATAGTCAAGGGCTGCGATCAATCAAAACCTTTTCAAAGCCTTTTCCTCTGTAGATACAAGTCCATGCAAATTCCCTACTTGTGAAATATGTTTAACATGTAACGTGTCGCTGAGTGCAAAAGTCCCCAAGATCGACAGACAAAATATCTCGGACCAACCCTATAGTTTCTTCCACGTAATAGCATGACCAAAAAGCCTCACAGGTATTTACGATCTTCACCGCCAATGACTCCACTAAAGCTTGACCTTCTCGTGATTGAGCGAAAGCAGACAATGAGAATTTAACAACAATCTCACCATTAACCCCTCTCTTTGGGCAAATTTCCTTACCAGCGACGATGATCCAGAGTCTGCATTAGCACTAGTCTTGCTCAATTTGCTCCACGGTCAAATCCTCAGGGAAATCCGCTATTCGAGGCTTGAGCGCCGATGAATCAACTTCTCTCCCTGTTGTATTTCTGCAGCCTACAGATCCACTGCAGCTTCCGCTTGGGTAACAAACTGATTTCCACCTGCAGGCACCTGATTTCCATCTTCCATCTGTAGGTGCCTGAGAAGGAAATGTGATGCAGGGGAGAAGGCGTCCGGGCTCGTAAAACTAAGAGCCCGGACTACTGGAGATGGATCTGGCGGGCAAGTTTGGGATCGCAGCACTACGGAGCAAAGACCAAAGCGGCCATTGGTAATTATGTGAACCTTGTGCACAGAATTTGAAGACAGACTCAGTCAGAGCTCGTGTAATTCCGTGATTTTGATCTCACGTTTGAGTCACTAGACTATAGGGAATAAGCTGATGCTGCGCCGAACGACGCCGCAGAGCTCTTCGGTCATGGTCTTAGAGACCCTGAACTCCGGTTCTGCTCCGGATAGTGCTCACTAACATAACGCAACGCCCAGTCGCGCAGCCTGGTTTTGGTGACCGTAAAGAAAAGTTACCCCTAGTCGCGAACCCTGTGAGCGTGGTTTGGTATCATCTCTTTCTGCGACCATCGGACGCCGTTACCGGAATCTTTGTGCGACGAACTTTACCCGACTCGGTTACCCCCAGTTCGCTTCAGACCTTCCTTGCAGGATCCACAGGTATATCTTGCCTTGTTTGAAAATAGCAAACTGGTTCGTCACGGAAAATCGCGGGCAACAATGCAGCAAATCATCGCGCTTGGCAAATAATGAGAATCAATGTGCTGCGACTTGCCGTTGGTTTCGCTTGGCAAATAATGAGAATCAAACTCAAAATACAGATTTTGACCTCACTATTTAACAAACGTCGCAATTTAGAACCACGGTTGATGCAAGAGATCTACACCGTCTGCTTCCATGTCGCTTCAGCAGATTTCGTCGAATAAGTCAAGCAACCGTGATACGAGTGAGTCCTTGTAACAAAAGTATCGACAAGGATCCCCTGCTTCAGTTGAGCTGTGTCGACCTCCATTTCTATGTGCCAAACGATATTGTCTTGTTGGTCAAACGCATCATTCTCAATTTCCCACGAAGCGCTCATTTGGAATGGTGAGTGAGCGTCCATATTCGAGGATGAATTGTAATGGATTGCCTTAGGATCCAAACCCTCTGGTAGACTAGGAGTTTCCCAGAAATGGCCATCCACATTACAGTCGGAGCCATCAGACCACTTGTATAAACCCCACGGCCAAGCCACTTGCCCCGTTTGGGGATTTATGCGGGCATGTGAAAATCCAAATGCAGGAGAAGAAGTGGAAGTTGCCCTTGAATGCAAGAACCCGCAAGCCAGAATATTCGGGAGAGTTACAAGTGCAGAGTAAGTATTGGATTCCTGCGACATAAATTCAGGCGCTATAACAGATGGATTTGCTCGAAGACTCTTGAACTTCGACACCCAATGGTCTGAAGGCCTTGTCGTGATTTCTAGGCGCTTGATGAACCTCTGAAGTCCACCGATTTTATCGCCCTCGACACCGAAGACCGTCTGATCCAACTTGAGCTCCAGCAGTGTGAAATTTCTACCCCTATATACACCCATGTGTCCGTTCATCAGAACCACATACACCGGCTATTGAAAAGCATGTTCTCGTGAATGTAAACGCTGGAAGGCAAGGTTAGGTGGTAGAGAAAGAGTGGTCGTTAAAAAGGAAGGATGATCTTCCAGAAGAAACTATTAAAGACACCTACGACAGAAAAGTAACTGTGCATACCAGAGTAAGCCACAGGAAACGAACCATCAACTATTCGGAGGAACTTCGTACGTCAAAAAGATCAGAGAAATACCTTAGGGCTGAGACTTTGAAGACATGATTTGCATGCACTCTGGTCTCGAGGTTTCGATCTGCGTCTCCAAAGTTAGTGTGAACACTTACTAGTGTAGTCTTCTTAGTTCGAACTGCACATACGAGGCAACATCAATATCACGACTCAAAATCAAATCACGACTCAAAATGACTCAAGGCCGATTCGACACGGTTGCAGGACAGAATCGTGCATCTACAATATACAAATTTACTAAAACACCGCGTGCTACGTAAGTGCAAGACATCCAGCGAAGGATATCAAAACTAATTGCGGTTGGATGACAGAGAATGGTTCTTACAAATATAATCCATTTTCGATCACAGCGGATCTGATTGCTGAGAAATTGATACGGGATTTTGACAGTACGCGAGTACGGGATGTTGAAGGTACTTGAAGGCGCAGCCGTTCCTAAGTCCCAGTGAGGGCAGAAGGATCTTGAATGTGACTCCGGCTGACCAGACCCGACGTTTATGTGGTGTGATAGTTCACGATCAAATGTGAATCACTACAACGTTCAAGCGCTTCTGTAATAGTAAGATCTCTCATACAAACTGTATTGGGGCTTATTGTCTCTCCCTTGTAATAGTACAAACTGTATTGGGGCTTATTGTCTCTCCCTTGTAAAAGTACAAACTGTATTGGGGCTTATTGTCTCTCCTGTATTGGGGCTTATTGTCTCTCTCTTACAAAGGAGAGACAATAAGCCCCAAAACTCTACAAACTCTTTTTTTTTTAAACGACTTGATGGAATCTTACTATCCTTCGCTTTTTCTACGCGATCGCCTTTTTTAAGTATTACGACAAAAAACTAATGCTTGATGGGGTCTTCCCATGCTTGATGGGGTCTTCCCATCGTCTTCGTTTTTACTATGCGGTCGCCTTTCTCGACAACAAACTAGAAGGTAAACTATTTTAAGCTTCGGATGGAAGCGGTTTATTTTCGGATGGATGTAACTCTAACTGTCCTAAGGTAGCGACAGCCTCGGACTTTGTTTTGTTTTGGTCGACATGGTTGACAATGTTTTCCGGGGCAGGCTTAGGCTCTGCTGTGCGACACCACAGCCTAAACCTCTCCCCGGTAACATGTCAGCTGCCGCTACGGGTACGACAAGAGCCTCCAAGGTTGAGCGAAAAGAATCAACGCGTCCAGGCCCGGGCCCACCGTGAGGGTGAGAAATTAAAAAATATCCTCATTTATCTCTATCGGAGGTTGAGTTCCTTACCACTTCACAAATCTAGAAGTCAAGTTACAAGGATGTTTTGAGTCCCCATATTGTAACTTCAGCGATGAAAGCTTTACCTACTGCCTTGAGAATCAATTCTGAGGTGGAGAACGGTACCAAATCCACAGCACAGACTGATGTCCAGCAGTTACAATTCAACGAAAGGCAAAATCTGAAATATTCCCCAATAGCCCCAAGCCTGGACGCGTCGACCCCCCTGAAATATTCCCCAATAGCCCCAAGAGATTCTTTGAGAAAAATGACTATTGGAACAAGGAAATTGCAGAATTTGGATTGCACTTCAACTGAATTCACTCCCCTTCTTTCCAACCTGCACACATTCTTCCCACCCCACACCAATTCTTCCCATGCTGTTGTCAGTTTCTTGTTCTCATTCTTGTACATCTCGTGATGTTCTCGTACATCAAGAGAAGAACCATCTCACACGCTTTGGTGGCAACCAGATTCACCCTAAACCAAACACTTTAGTGACCCTAGATTATAATTAATGCTTTACAGTGTGCAAACAAAAACTCCATACCTTATTTCCCGTGAACCACTTCATATGGAGTTTGCTAATAATAAAGGACTTGGACAGAATTCCCTAGTGGTCCCTTTCTTCCTCCAGCTCGCACCCGGTAACAATTGAGTCAACGCTTTGTCAAAATTTATACTAAGATATACATAGATTCATAATAAAACTATTTCTGAAACCCCCTAATATGAACAGGCTCATTGGCAACCCTTAGAACACTACTTTCCGCGTAGTGCAATGTGGTACAATGCCTCCAGCGATGTGGTCACCTCTAAAAAATTCATATATTTAAAGGAACTGATATTTTCACACTCATTTTCTATATCCCATACTTCCCGCCAAATTGGAGTGTGTTAGATTCCATCTCCCGTCATCAAGTTGAAGAATTCTAAATTAGTAAACGTTTAGATCTTTTCACTTTAAGATCTATATTAATATCGAAAATTGACATCTATTATTTTAAAATTCCCCCACTGGACAGGAGATGTAATCAAACATTTTCTTGGCGGGAGGTGTGAAAATATGGAAAATGAGTTTGGAAATATCAGTTCCCTTTCTCAATGAGGTGATATAGATCCCGGAACGCAAGACGTGTGAAAATATAGGAAATATCAGTTCCTTTTCTCAATGAGGTGACTTATTGAAATATAGATCCCGGAATGCAAGACGTGTGAAAATGTAGGAAATATCAGTTCCTTTCTTCAATGAGGTGACTCATTGAAATATTGATCCCGGAACGCAAGACGACGAAGTCACCGGCGTGGTCACCGGTGATTTCCGGTATGCCAGTCAAGGCCGTGCGTAAGTGACGCGATATATTGTCTGAGTCAGATTGATACGTAGGCTGAGGAACGGGAATGCTAAATTGGATAGAGCACCAAACTACGGACTTGGGGTTGAGCGTTCAAATCGTTCCAAGCACGGGGCTATCGCCCAACTTGCAGTAATACGCCCTACAGGAAATTCACAATGGATCGCTTGTTTGTACATCGAAAATCAAGATACGTAGCCTCTAAGGAAGAAAGATGGAAACCCCCTGTAAATTTATGATTCCAAAGTACCCTACTATTTAATCAGGTGATAAAGTTCCCGGAAGACCACGAAGTCACTGGCTGTATCCAGTGAAGGCCGTGTGTAGCATCGTGTAGGACGTTGTACGCGATGCTGCAGCGGCGATGCGACCGTGCGATGTCTGTAGGGAAGAAGGCGAAAACCCCACGTAAATTTATTAATCTAAAAGTAACCTACTCTCTAATCGGCTGATATAGATCATGTAATGATATGAGTAAATGGTAAATGAGTAAGAAGAGTCCTAGACCTGATGGAAGTTCCTATTATTGCTTCATGTCCCTATGAAGATCCAATACCTGAAAATGCTATGATTAATTCAAACTCTCCTTTAAATGTGACATAAGCAAGGTGGGCAAGATAGCCTCAGATCCTCTCTAATGATAGGATACTTGTGTTACTTGAGACCAAAATGATAATGGAGATATCTAGAAATTGTTAAAACTAAGGGTAGAAAAGTATGGAAAGATAGTCATGCAAGATAGCGATAGCTCCTCTAGGTGGTGGAGGCATGGTACAGAATAATGTGTTTTAGTATGGCAAGTCTCAAGTGGGATAGAACGTATAAACTAGAGCATCCAAGTAGCAAATTTTGAATGGTAATGGAGCTAGAGTATCGGAGGATGAATTTGATTGATAAATATAACATGTTCTTGATCTATTGAAATGAGTTTGATCGAGAGAAGTACCATGTTTTTTATCTACCTTTTCTAAAATATTTTTTCATTAAATTTTAATATCGAAATTAATATCAAGCTTGGATGGTAGTTCATTTCAATGCTGCAATCACGGCATCAATGATGAAGAGTAAGGATGTTATTATGTTATAAATTTCATTGTGCTTACTTATGTATAAATATGGAATTTAACTATTTATATCCTTTTTAGAATGAAAGTGCACAAAACTCGAGCTCACCTTTGGGGGGAAGTTCATAGATCTATGTATTTTCAAGAAGATCTTCTATCAAAGAAAGAGCTATAAAGTATCCAAAGTACAAGGAATTATATTTTACCATGTTGAGTCTAGAATTTTCAAAGTTTGGACAAATTTGAGGGAACCATTTCGGGGAGACGATGCTCTCTTTGGCAATTGGAGTTATTTGGTAGCTATCAAGGTATGGCATTTCTCGATTCTCGCTTTCATTTCATATTCCATAACTCACACGTGTTTAAGGTGGTAGGTAACACGTGGGGAACATGGTACGATTTTTTTAAGATTTCGGGAATAGTCTATAGAATTCTCTACTTGGATTGATTGAAAATGCTGCAAGTATGCAATGACCTTTCAAATTTTGAAAATAACGTCACAAGGTAACAGATTGGATTATGGAGAATAGGAACCAGTCCATATCCTGACTATTGTCCAAATAGCTTTGGTTTGACTATATGATTCAAGTTTACTTTTGCATGTATGATGGAATTCTCTCGAAAGCAAGTCTATCCTTATATTCTTATAATTTGGATGTGAAATTGAACACGGCTACAGATGATCAATCTCAGTTGTATTTTAATGGGAAAAGTAGCTTGGAATGTCGGTTCTATTGGTCATGTCCTCTTGAGAACATAGTATGATAAGAAAATATTACCAAGAGGACAATGTAGTTTAAGTTAAAGAGGGTTTAAATGTAAAGGTGCATCTAAAGATGGGACTTCGTTGGATTAACGAGTTTCATGCACGTGGTAGATGCAAGATCCACTGTAGCAAACCGCTCGTCATTGAATGTAATTTATCAATCATTTAAGAAACATTTAATAATACACGCAGATTACCATTACGTTCCATCCCTAAAACATTAAATTGTAAATATATTATAGCAGATATGCAACCCAACCCAGCAATTTCAATCATGTAACAAATGAACAAGACCCTCATTGAAATGGTTTTCTCAATGGCATCTAGTCTTACACGTATGAAAATTTTCACGTGTTATACAAAATTTGATCATTAGCTCTTTGCATGTCTCTAAATTAAGGACCAGAAAGAGATGCTCTCACATTTGTTAGATATTTACTAGCTGTAGAAACCAATCAACTCACTAAAATGGTATGTTGTTACTACACATAGTGTTATGGTTACGAAGTGGATTGAGTAATAATCGAAGTCATCTTCCACCGTATGAGAACTTTACCTCTTCGTGCATTTGTATATTATTCCTTGTAAATCAATATCTTTTTCCCTGAGAAATATATGTAAATATTATCCTCTATTTAAAGCTGTTTATTTTCAACTTACATAATTATAGATAATCCGTCAACTTTTTTCTTGGCACATATACACCTTTGTAGCAAGTGTTTTCTTTCTCAACCGTATTATCAGTTTTCTTTTGAATCACCCTTTTGCTTAAGAAACAGAATATATAACTCTTGGGCATTTTTATTAATCTAAGGAATGAAAATTCCTTCTTTCTTCTAAATATTATTCAAAAATACTCCTTTAACTTTGACCACAAATCTTAAGGAGGATCATTCCTCTAATGGTCCATACAGAGCAAACGAAGATGTTATAAAATGTTACAGTTACAGGATACAATATTTCTTGATTTGTGCGTGTGATCATATGAACAGCCTACTATCACTAAAACTGTCACCGTTATTCAATAAGGGTAGCTATTGTCATCATCTCGACACGTGTAAAAGAATTTCATCTAATATTGACTTTGAGAAGCAGTCTGATTGGAGTCAAATGAGTGCTGCCTGCTCTATCCACACCCCTCCATCACAGGGTTCCTCGAATATAGTCACCTGACTCCATAATATGGTTCCTCGAGTATAGTAACCTAGTAGCGTGGAACTTTCCTGTAGTTTCTAGAGAGGTGGGGTAGTCTAGTGAGGCAACCTCCTTGCCTTTTTCTGTGATGCGCAAGCAAACTCCAGGCCCCCTCCGAGGTTAACTCCATCGCTCTGATTCCGGCTTACAAACTATTAAAAGAAAAAGACTAAATGAACTACCTATATCTTACAAAATTGCTACTCACATTTCAAACAGAACTTATATACCAGCTACAGAACCATCAAAACCTTTTACGATTGACTGCTCAGAAAGGATTATACTGTGGTGGTCCCAGTGGTTAAGATAGACTGAATAACTCAACTCTCTTACAGAAGGACGCTAGTGAAAATTATTGAGATGTAGAATTATTTACGTTGGACTTAATATACTTGCTCTCTTCACCTTTCCAATTTTTAATTAAATACGCCACTTGGCTACTGTGCTTTGGTTTAGCCCCTTATCTCTCTTCCCGGATAATGCTCGTCTAGCCCGTCCACAGGCCATTGCCAGTTCAGAAATGCTATTCTACCTTAGGTAATGGACTGAACCAGACTGTCTCCATAAAAGTAAAGAAACTTGGCACTGTACCCGGGAAGAAGGCGACCTCGTAGGAGGGGAAGACCCCATCAAGTACTCGTCCCCTACACTTGTATCGTCCCCTACACTTGTAAGTGAAGACCCTTACAAGGGAGCGACGAGAAAGGTACAATTTTAGAAAACGGCGACCGCGGAGGAAAAGTGAAGGATGGGAAGACCCCATCAACCCGTACAAGGGAGAGTCAAAAAAGATAAAAAGAAAGGTAAAATAGGGTTAGGCTCCAGCACTGTACTCCAGGTATCATCAAAATTGGGTTATTTAAACGATTCCCCTCCTTACTAACTTTGGGCTTAGCCCCATGTCACCTCTTGTGTCTCTCCCTTGTGCTCCAGGTATAATAAAAATTGGGTTATTTAAACGATTCCCCTCCTCCCTTGTGCTCCAGGTATAATAAAAATTGGGTTATTTAAACGATTCCCCTCCTTACTAACTTTGGGCTTAGCCCCATGTCACCTCTTTTTGTCTCTCCCTTGTGCTCCAAGTATAATCAAAATTGGTTACTTAAACGATTCCCCTCCTTACTAACTTTGGGCTTAGCCCTATGTCACCTTTATAGTCTCTCCCTTTACGGCTTGATGGGGTCTTCTCATCCTTCGATTTTCCTACATGGTCGCTTTTTTCTTAATAACTTTCAGATATACTTTGACTACAGTGCTCTTTAGGACGGTAAGGCTTCTATTGTTCTATGACATACCTTCTCGTAGGAAGGAAGGTTCCTGCAGCTGTAATTGACTATGGTAGCACCGTTTAGTTTTCAAAGTCACACATACTACTATATATATTATATCTGAAAACGCTGTTATCTATTCTCATCAAATCTATTTTCCATTACAAGTTCATTCTGAATGGTGAAACTGTGTTGCTCGTGGAGACCTTTGCACTTGAATTCAAATATAGATGGCTTAAAATTAAAAACAATATCTGTGCTTTGCAAAACACCTCAAATTCATGGTTGTTGATGAGGAATTTCTCATCTGTTGGATGCTATTCCTTTTTGATAACCTTTCTAGAATAAACTCTTCCTCCAAGAGGTTGAGATTCCTATGGGGACACTTTGTGCTGTTGTTGTGGCTAACCTATACCTCTTCACCTATGAACATGAATTCATATATATTATTGGATGCAAATGATGTTGTCCCAAGTTGGTAGATATGTCGATGGTCTTCTTGTTGTAGGCTCGGGAGTTGATCATTTCATTGACTTCATGTATAAGGATGATGCTGCCATAGGTGGTGGGATATATCCCAGGCTTTCCTGTGAGTTAGTACAAACTCATTTTGGCACTCATTTTGGCATTCATTGTGATTATCTCTACTGTCTCATTACCCTAGACTACTTCAATGTCTTTGTCTCTATCTATGATAAGAAAGTGCTGCCTCGCTTTGCTCAATCTCTCGCTCCTTCATGTTCTTTCATACATTTCCTCCACATGTAAATTAGGGATTATAAAATAGGAGTGTGTTAGATACAGACTAATATGTAATTTCAAAAAGTTATACTTTTCAACTTATTGGAAACTTATAAATAGCTTTGTCTCCAAAAATTATCTCTTCACCTGATACAGAATGATGGTTATCATGGGCCTAGTATTTATAGAGATTTGAGAACATCTGTTCTTTCTGCTAGGTTCCTTGTCTCCGCAAATTACCATCTCCATGTGATGCAGAAAAAGTATCGTTGTGTCTTAAAAAGGAAAAAATTATCCATGATGGTTATCATAGATTTAGTATTTATAGAGATTTGAGAACATGTGTTCCTTCTGCTATGAGTTCTTGTTTGAGACCTGGAATTTTTCTCGTAGTATGAGTTCTTGTTTGAGACCTGGAATTTTTCTCGTAGGCTTATATACCATGCAGTTTTACGAGAGTTATACTTGACTTCTTGACTTGTATAGATATAATCTACCATTATTTGAATTTACACATGATTTTCTGCCTTCGAAAAGTTTGCTTATGCACAGTAATGGAGTTGGTCATTTATTGTGGGATTTGGGTTTTCCCTAGTACCTGCCGGGAGAGGGCGCGCGACTATACAGGGCCTCTGCCAAAAGTGGATAATTTGGTGACTCCACCGCAAACCTGATGATCCATTTCCCAAGGCACATTATATTGTCCGGACTGTTGGCAACTACATAAGTCATGGCTACCTTGAGCGCCGGAACTTGACTTGCCTTTAATCTACTGTCAGGCATCCGTGTCAAGCATCTGTCCCCGGCAGCGAATACCGCGGATGTTTTTAGCTTCATCGTTTTTTAATTTTTCCAGGTGCTGGTTTTGAGACCTTAAAAAATAATCTTTTGTTTGATCCTCAGGGTCCAAACGATACTATACTTCTTTGATTTTACTAAGAACGGTCCATAATAATAGACCTGAAATGACATTCCCTCACACGCCGCGTTTCGTAACGGTCCCTAATAATAGACCTGAAATGGCATTCCCGTACACGGCGGAAAGAGGTTGTGGATTACACGCATGGAGATTATAATCCTTTCACACGTAGCCCCTCTACGTCAGGAAGGGGGGGGACATCCCCCCGTCCTTCCCCTTTTTCAGCCCACCTCATCCTCACCAGGTCTACGCGCGAAGTTGGCCAAATAGGTTGTAGATTTACTCGCACGAAGACTATAATCCCTCCATGCACGCATGAAGATTATAATCCTTTCACTAAAAATTCCAACACGTACCCCTCTCCGTTAGGAGGAGAAGCTCTTCGGGCCGAAGTTGATCCAAAGGAAATTTTTTCTAGAATTATATAAATTGAACGTGGGCCCACCTTGTCATCGTTTCATTCGAGGCAGATTTTGACTGTTATCTTTGCTTCTTCTTGCGTTTCTCAAAGTCTTTTCCTCCTTCCCGTTGCTTCCTCGTACTTGCATAGCAAGGATATCTTGGGTGCGGTAGGGCAGATTTAGGGCCGACTCTATTGGGAATTAGCCCAAGTTACATTTTTGGTCTTTTCCTACTTCCCGTTTTAGGGCCGACTCTATTGGGGATTAGCCCAAGTTACAATTTTTTGTCTTTTCCTACTTCCTGTTGCTTCCTCGTACTTGCATAGCTAGAATATCTTAGGTGCGGTAGGGTAGATTTAGGGCCGACTCTATTTTCTATTACATTTTTTTATCTCTCCCTTGCTTCCCCTACTTGCATAGCTCGGATTTAGGGTCTACTCTATTGGGGCTTAACCCCATGTTACCTTTTTTATCTCTCCATTGTATGGTTTGATGGAATCTTCCTATGGATCGGTCGCCTTTCTCTTACTTGCTTTTCATGTTCTTTCTTTTCACACTTCTCTTTCTTGTGAGAGTAGATTTACTCTTTCCCATCCAGCGCTGACATTTCTTACTCCCCTCTCTTATTATTACCGAACCTATCCTTGACAACTTTTACTGCTTCCCGTTGCTTCCCCGTGCTTTCTTTCTTGCTTTTCATGTTCTTTCTTTTCACACTTCTCTTTCTTGCGAGAGTAGATTTACTCTTTCCCATCCAGCGCTGACGTTTCTTACTCCCCTCTCTTACTATTAACGAACCTATCCTTGACAACTTTTCAATGTTATGTCCTGGATTTCCCTTTTACCAATGGATGTTTGGGATTTCAATGACCCATCAGGAGTGTTTCGGCTCCTTTTTTCCTTACTCATGTTGATTCATTTCTGTCTTGTCTGGTTCTCATTATTATATTATGGTGAGACGCATGCGTTTTCCTTATGGCCTGCATTTCTGCTTGCTCTTTCTTTCCACACTTCCACTTCTGTTTCTCGACATTCTCACTATTTATGACAGGACACTCTAGGGGAGCAACCCAGTTTCCCTTGGCACTCATGAGTTTCCAAGCCAAAACTTGGTATGAGGGGTACTAACACTTGCTTAGTTACTTCTGCACTGCTTGAGGCATTGATAAAATCACATGTGTTGCAGTGGAGATTTACTATGGCCGCCCTTCTATTTCCCTTTGCTGTTTAGTGTCTCATGACTCAAGCTTCCATAACACTTGTTGCGATATACTTTATATCCTGTCCTCTTTTGTGTTGGCCTTCATTGACCTGTTACACTCTTCGATAGGTCTCTGCAGGCACACCATCCACAAGCTCTCTTATTGTTCCATTCCTCCGTTCCCCCGTTGAATCCCTTCCTATTACTTTTCCTTCACTCTTCACCTAATTCATGGTTCGACATCCCATCTATGCGGTGTTTCTACCCCGACTCCAGCCTACGTTCTAGTTTTAATCGTTCGCACACTGCTCACTGGTGGTCTATTACCTGACGTTTTATATTTCTCGCATTCGTCTGCCTAGCTGTTAACAATTTCGAGTTAGTAGTATTTATTAAGTAGTTTTTTATTTACTAAATACTACTAATTTACTTAGTAGTATTTTAGTATTTACTAGTCTTTCAGATATATGTTAATCTCAATTTCTTGCAATTATACCTTTGCTTCAGGTTACATTCTACTTTATGGATTTATCACTATTTTTCGCATTGTGCATCAAGTACCTCTTGGTTACCGATCATTTCCATTTCATGAGTTCTGGATCATGAGAGCAGAAGCCGTTATGGAACAACGGCTTCTGCTCTCATATACATATATATATACTAAGCATGTTTCCTAAATGTGTGTTAAAACACTTCAAACAGAAGTGTATTTCAAACCTTTTGCCCGTGACTAATCGCCATATGGTCACACACTGGAAGGACATAAACTCAGATCGATCCAAAACGTTACATGTGTGTGAGTGTATTTCTGATCTCTGGGAATGCATCGAACATAAAAATTCCCATGAGCAAAGATCACTGACTGGAAATAAGAAATTGCTAGCTACCAGTCAAAAGCGTGGAACCTTCTGGGTACACTGCCATCAAATTCAGAGTGGGAGATTGACAAGCGAGAGATTATAAAAGATTACTCATTAAAACCTCTCCAAGTGAGAACAATCATCGCTGTTCCTCTGAAATTTTGAATCACATTGAAACAGTTCATGACATCTGCATATCGGGAATGCAACAAGGAAATTTTGACAGAACACATAATTGATTGGTTTCCTTTCATTTCCCTGCTTGATGATTAACATGATTGTGACACTATGGAAACCTCAGCTAGAACTTGATCAAGCGGGCGGCTCATGACGTGTCTTATAATATGAAGGATCTGGGTTCCTTGGAGGCTGACCTTCAACATGATTGACTTTCATGTCACATATCTCAGTGCTTCATTCTACGTGCAGCTGATACACTGACGTGCAGAAAGAGGACAACTTACTAGGACAGACTACAACTCAATTAATGAATCTCTGATGTGTCGAACTGATGTAACAACTAATTACAGAAAGCACCTGCTAAAAGTACAAATCATGCTTATGCGTACTTCAAGCGGACATACAGGATATCCCAGCCCAATTTTGTTTCTCATAGAATACAACATGCAAATCTGTCAAGTGGCTACTCCCGCTTCATTAGTAATAGATTTTTAATCATGTTGCCGAGGGGGGGTGTTCCCTTGATTATGATCTCTGCCCTTGCTGTGTTGGACGCATGGCTAAAAAGCGCCAGTCCAAAGCCAATAAGCTGCCATACAGTAAGCCGGAGACATTGGAAATTTCAGTTAAGATGATCTTAGCTTAACACTGCAGAAAACAGTTCTTCTTACAGTAGTCACACGAGTATTGACAAGAGGGACTGAAGCCAACCTGGATTAGCTCCATAAGAACGCAAGCCAGGATATAGAGAAATGAGGACAGAAGCCGTTCATCGAACGGGAGATCGAGAACTCATTGAATGCATATGAGATACAAGATATGTAATGTATACAAGATAACGAACATATGATCGAATGATAGCATAAATAAACGTAACCTGGAAACATATAAAGAGTAACACCTATATACAAGTAGCATGCATCGAAGAAACGGAAACAGAACAACAGCGCGTGTAGAGAAATAAAATCAACAGGACAAGTGACGACTTAACGAGCCACACGAGAAAGATTAAAATAAACAGAAGTTGAGAATCATGTAGAAACCTGGAAATCGAAAGTCGAAAATCGCAAATCACAAGCCAGGGTAGTTGAAACAGACGAAGCATAGAATTAAGGAATTACCTCCCAGAAGTACAACCTAGAGGACAAGAAGCCTTGCCAATGATGCTCATCCAGGTCAAAAAATGCATTGAAGAACCGCCTTGTTCCAATCAGGTCAAGCTGTCAAACGAGAAAGATTTTAGCCTCGGCACTCGTTGCCAGATATAGAGCTATTGCAAGAGATATTGACTTCCACACAAATTCCCAACATAGCCGAATGACAGTACATCACATCTGACGATAGACATTTTCTGCGGAGCATACTGCAAAGTACAAAAAGATTGTCACGGATAGTAGAACCTCCTCGGAAAATGCTTGTCATTTGGATGGTCGTAGCAGCGAGAACGAACCAAACAGCAACATACATCATCTGTACGAAGGTGCTGTGAGAAGGAACCAAGCAGACTAACCCTACTTGATCCCGTTACTTCGCTTACCTTCAAAAGTACGTCCATGCCGAAACAGAAAAATTCTCTTTGTTGCTGTCTCTCTAAAGGCCATAAGTCGGCCCATACTCCTGCCGCTATCTGATCTCCAAACGGTCCTTTCGGCGGTGGTGTAATTGCCAGCTGCGTCGCATCCTGGCTAGTTGATGACTCTGCACTCTTCGCATCCCTGCTTGCGGATTCTATGAATGGATGGCTAGCACCACCAAGCCTCTTAACCAAGGAGTCCGCCACAATTGGAGCGGCTGCCAATGTCCGCGCCACCATATAGCCTGAAAAGCATCACCCGACATGCACACTTCAATTAAATCTTCCTAGTTTCATTGTGATGTGACAACCAGTATCCGCATTTGCAGCTTCAAGTGCATCTATCCCTTCAGTTTCAACAGGATAAGACGTGCCGTTTCCTCCATGTTTCAAGATCAGCATATGTGAGTAAAGCACAAAGGAAACATACCAGTAGAGGGATGAACCATTCCTGCTGTTCCTCCAATTCCCAATACTCTTTGAGGTATCACGGGAAGCACTCCCCCCATAGGGATGACACATACTCTGCAGAAAAGCCCCGGTTCATCACATGGAATCTTTACACATATCTATTTGGAAAGAGACTTGGATAGTTTCTCTTGATTCTGCGACTTTTTGCGGCAAGTCAATGGTTGACGGCACAAAGCGACATTCTGTGATAACTTGCTTAGAACAAGGGATGATCTAAAGTAGCAGAACTCACGACAGGTCACACCCTCCACTTATGAACACACGGGTCAGTACTAGGGACGTAGGAAGAGACGCACTCGTCCTCTTCAATGCTCTTCACATTGATACCAAGATGTTTCAACCGTGCCTCCATTCGCTGCTGGATCACCTCCAGGGGTACACCCGGCCTGGCAACAAGTGAGGTTTCCTCTGGAAAATCATATTCACACGCGAGATCGAGAGATTAGAAGTAGAAACTACCAATAGAAGGGGACCTTGAAATGTCGCGATGCCCAGTATGTACCATGCCATGCAGCTCTGAACGAAGTTCGATCTAGTTGACATGCGAATGACCTACAAGCTGCTTCTCTCCTTAGCCTTGCTAGTCATTAAAAGTGGAACATCGGAAGGAAGTCTTTGAATCCAAAACGATATCTATCCACTTTAAAATTTACCCAAAAATATTTTTGTCGACGAGAATGGCATGGCGTATAAAAAGGTAGGAAGCTTCTTGTTACTTTCTCTTAGATCAGGATACTTATTTAAGTGAGAGTCCCTCCAATCCATGAAAAGCATTTTATCAAGATCAAAAGGATGACAGTCGACCTGAAACATCAAAACAGAAACGAAGAGTTGCGTTTAGGGTCATGAAATTTTACATAGCTCACAAGTGAACGCTTTCGATAAGGAAATAATTAATTACACAGCTGGGTAAAGGACAAACTGCTTCATACAGGACTAACACGCGAGTATCGACGTAGTAGGTCAACTGACCAGATGCAAGGAGATGTCTTCTCACCTCTGCGACAATGCCGTACGCAATCTGATAACCTGGGTTGAAAGGCTTGTCATATTGCACCAGACGTCTAGAGTGGCCTGTAGCATCCAAAACTGTTGTGGTCTCGATCACATATCCATCGTCACAAACCACAAATGAGCGATCCTTGCTGTGAGTGACAGCTTTTACCTGCGAATATCAACTCATTCAGTTAAAAGAAACCTCCAAGCTGACAGCGTATATCGTAACGCTGTTTCTAGTGTCAAACCTTGAACAAAACCTAAGGATTGCTTGATGACTCTTCGTCGTAGACCCCCAAACTGACTGCCTACTTGAATGTGTGTGATTTGCAAATCTTTCACTGAGCGGCTAATAGCGCAATATCTGATCATCAGATCACTGACAGTTACAGAAGAAGCCATCGCCTATGAGATCTAGGACCAGCCGAAGCTTCCATTTGCGTCGTTTCGGCACGCCAGTGATGCGTTTGGCCCTGGTTCGTGGTAGAAAGAGAGAACACAAATGCCAATGACTTGGAACTCGGTACCAGGTAAGACGCCTGCTGAAGGGTGCGGCTAAAACAATTCCTTCCAGTACTTCTAAATTTCGTTTGTAGTGACTTTCATGGAAACAGAATATAATAGCTTCCCTCAATTTATATCAGAAGCTTGGATTCTGAACCCCTAGAGAGATGAAACATCACTGTTATACCTTGGATTGATAGAACTGAACTCCATTGGTGATACATTGCTCAATCATTTTCGACTTCAATTTCGTTCTATTCACTCTTCCGTAGGGCCGCTGCAGTAACTTCTTCTTCTCGTCATCCAAGTACACTACAGCGCTCCCCCATGTGTAGTCCAGGCAATCCAGAAGGTCCATGGCTTCAAATTCGTCCACCCAAACTCCATAGTTATTGGGCCAAACACTCCTGGGCTCCGGGTCAATGCAACAAACACTCAATCCCTGCCCTGATACTCTCTGAGCTACAGCCAAACCTGCAGGACCCCCGCCCACTACCACAAGATCCACAGCCTTGCTCTTCCTCGGATCAAAAATGGGAATGTCATAGTTCAGCTTCTTCAGCTCAACTTTAGGCTTCAACTCCAGCAGGGTACCGCCCACTGCTCTAGCAGACCGAATTCTCTTCTGAGCCTTTCTCAGCCTGTTTGGCACTCCTAAGGAAAGGCGGCTCCCGGTTCCACCCAATTCCCCACATTTAGCACTGAATTCTTCCACTCTCGACACAATTGGGCACAAACTGGAACACAAAAAGTGTTTCGGACCAGAATTGCTTTCCTTGAACAATCCAGTGCTGCCTATGCCAGCCCCAACCACACCCAATGACGCTGTGGACGAAGTCATTTCTACCACTCCTTTGTTCCAGAACCTCACCTTTCGTTACTATGGCTATGTCCACAAACCTGAGGCAGATAACAGCGTCCTACACAGACTTCCCTGCTCCAGTCCCAAGAGGTCTCCACAACACTCTCATCTCTTTCCTATCCTCGGCTGTGCAGACAAACATCAGACAATCTTCTGGACCTTGACTCTCAGCAGAAAATGTTTGTAGAAGGCTAAACAGACTACAATAGTGACTACCCTGGTGGCATGGAGTGGCTAACAGCTACCGGGGGCTTATAGCAGCGCAGAGCAACTTTGGCTAGACTGCTGAGCCCCTTACAATTCAGCCATTCTCACATATACGAATCATGTGGGTTCTGACCGACTAATTCCCAAATCTCCTCCACGCTTTCATCACATGGCTCGTATCTGGCACCGCTCTCTCAGTTCCTCGAAGAATCTGCCATGGATAGATACGCCAGAATAAGGGACACTCCAAGCAGCAGTACAACAGAACCTTCTGTCTTCAAACGCCTCGAATCTCTCGCACAACACGCAACCGCAACTCTCCTATTGCTCCTCTTGCTTACTTCCAAATCAGATTCTTCTTCTTCGCCTCCGTTCCATGGATGCGTCGCTCTGTTGTTACTATGTGAAGTGAAGAACGAAACGATAGTCGACAGACAACCTCAAGGTGAAGGCTAACGACTCGTGCTGGAGCCCAGGCTCCACACTCTCTCCTCTACCTTTCGGATTGAATTCCGCGCTCTACTGTTGGGCACAAACACCCACTAGAATGGGACCGGATTATCCATCCCCTTCTTCCTTTTTGTCCTTCTCTTGTGGACAGAAATATTTACCTCTTTCTGCACCTTGGTCAAACAAAGTCTACAGAACCCAACATCTGTTTCTTGCAAAGAGGACAGGCACAATAAGAGAATTCTAGTGCTGTCTAGTCGAACTTAACTGGATTTCTCTTTCTCCTCTTCATTTTAGTCTGACATGTTAGACTTGCAATTTATGTTCGCACCGTCGAAGTAAACCATTTGGAAACTCGAAAAGCTATAAAGTACAACTTGGTGACCGTCTCAAAGTTGGCTCTAGTGGAGTCGTTGGAACTTATGATCTATGGAGTAAACATGTTTTGCAAGAAGGGGTAAAAGGTGTTTAATGCCGACCATGGGTTTACTTATTGAGTGGACATAGGGGTTTCAATTGGGGCTGTAATGATTCCATATAATGTTTAATAGACATTGTGTAAAAAAATTAGGGATATGTAAGGAGTAACCTTGTAGTAACGATTTATGGATCTTTGTCCATCCCAAGAAAACTTGGCATATTTTTGTTAATTAGTGGGTTCCCATATTCCTTTAAACTCCTGCAAATGATTTTAGGACCTGGTCAACTATTTCTCAAAATTTCATGTATCCATAATAAATTTATTGGGACTCATCTTCACCAAAAAGTCATTAAAACGCACTAATGGTGTATGCTTTACTTGACTTTGGATGTCCCAACAATTGTAACGCCAAAACTAGTTTACTCGGACGTTAGAGTGGTAGTGTTCGCAATCATATCTAACTTATTAGTTGCTCATGGACTATTTGATAGAAGCCAGATTTCATGTTAGAGCTATTGATCATATGATGGGACCTAATGTCACTTGCACCGTTTGCACTATCAAATGTACAATCAACGGTTAGGGTTGGAGACCTAGATCAAGTAGAAGGGTATACTTTTGAAGTGCAACTCTAGAGAGCTCACTTCTATGATGTTGAACCTTTGAGTTCTTGACTATGGTGGATAGAGGTTGGTGAACATCACCTGGGGTCTCTTAACTAGAGTGTGTGTGGCTTGATTATAATGAATGCTCCATTGTTGGTAGATTGTCGAGAGGAGGATCAAGTGCAGATCCAATTTGAATGTGATTCGAGTGGAAGAGTGAACTAATTACATAAGAGATGTCAGAGTCAAGGGGAAATCGGGTGTAGGAATTGAGGACATTGGTGATATCTCTAAGTTTGGTGGATCTTTAGTACATTCAATTGTGATCTTAAATTCCCTTGAGAGTGATCATATGCAGAGGCCCTATTTGAGTTGATGTAGATTTCGCAAACAATGTATGGAAGTGCTGCCCACATTTATCAAAATTGAGGCAATTTTTGAACCAATGGATATCAATTTGAGCGCAAGAGAGTGAAATCAAAGGCCCTATTGTAACAAATTGGATTTGAGGAGTAAAATTGGAGGTAGATTTGAGAACCCTATCCCCTCAAATTAGGGATATAGAGATTCTCATCCTCTCAATTTAACCCGAGTTGATAGATAGCAAAGGATATGGCAGTCAGCCAATTACAAAAGTGTGTCATATTGGAAAAGGTTGTCTAGATTTGAAAGTCGATTTGATGAAGGTTGTCCAAAGTGGGAGGTTTCTTGAATTGCCTTAACTAATGCTTGAGTTGGTGAAGCTTGGCCAAATTTGGAAAGAGTTCAAATTAGCAAGAAGAAAAGCTTTGTTTGGTTGAATTTAGAGGCTTCAAGGCATATGACTACAAGCTAGAGAGACTACAAAGGCCTATGTAACAATATAGAGTTTATAAAAAATTTAGTTGAGACTAAAAAAGTAACAAATAGGCCAAATTAGTTAAAATTAATTAAGAATGTTCTAGAAGTATCTACAAAACTTCTCGATACCTTCCAAATATTGAGTAAAGTGCATGTCAAGTAGGTGACTTCTAGGGGAAACTTCTTGGCTAGCTTAACTTCCACGCCAAGTAGGTGGCTTCTAGAAGGAAGATTCTTGACTAGCTTAACTTGCTTAGTTGCTTAACTTCCTGACTAACTTAACTTCCCAAAGAAAACTTCTTGAGAAACTTCCGAAGAGCTTTATATGTTCTCTATAAATACCAAAGCTCAAGCTCATGCTAGAAATTTGAAGTTTACCTCATTCAAGAGCACCAATGTGATCTTTCACTCCAATATTCCATTCTCTTACTTTTCTCCTTGGTGTTTTACATTGGTATCAAAGCAAGAATGGGATGGATGCAATTTATGGACCACCAAATCCATTTCCCTTGAATCATGTGGATTTTTGTATTTGTGTACTACCTAAGCATCATTTCACGTGGTTCATCATCTCATGCTTTAGGCAAATTTTTCTAAATACAATCACCTTGTTCGATGAATCATTGATACTTTTGATTGTAACTTATGGAGTGCGGTGGATGTGTTGCATCTATTTGTTAACTTAGATAGGTGTAGGTAGTTTGATAGAGTAATAGCCATGGCATTGATGCTTGAAGTTATGATAACTATGTAGTAACAAATTGAGCACATTACTTGATTGTTGGAAAAAAGAGATCAACAACAAGAGAATTTAGAGAAAGCATACTTTTGAGAAGGAGAAGAAAAATCTGATTTTGAAGGCAAGAATCTCTCTAGTGCAATGGAGAATTTTGTGTTTAAATGCAAATATTATGTTGGAACTATAAATTTTCAAGATGAATAGAGATTGATTCTCTTGGCTTCAAGCAAATTGGATGGAGTGACAAAACTCTAATGGAAATTTTGAGTGGAGCTAGTTGAACAATAATTTTGTGTGCCAATCTTGACATGGGAAGAATTCAAGAGCGCAATTATTGGTAGATTCCAAGCTATAAATGTTGCACTAGCGGCACAAGGTAGATTGGCAAAATCAAAGTATTTGGTTCTTTGAGAAGATACATCACTCAATTATAGAACACCATAATGAAAATCTCAAATATAATAGAAGATGAAGCTCTAGATATATTTGTGAGGGGCTTAAAGTCATGCATCAAATTGGAAGTGATAATATGGGAACCCAAAAACTTGGAAGAAGCCATGTGGTTGGGTGAGCACTTTGATTCCTTGGTTTCCGCAACTTGGTCTTGAATTGGCCAATACATTACACACGGGTGGAAGAGCTAGCACCAATGGAGATTGATATCATCTAATAGAGACCACTTGGCACTACAAATAGGGAGAGATTGAAAAAAACTGGTGGTTGCTTTTATTATTGCCAAATTGGACATTGCATTATTGAATGTTTACTCAAGAATGGACGATCTCAAAAAATTGCACAAATGGAGTTTGTGGAGCATGATGATCAAGGAAACAAAGAATCCCAATAGGAAATATTGAGCCACATATTGGGAATTTGACCAATGGGATTGAAGACTTGATCTAGGCAAGTTTGCTTCAATTGCAAGGTATGATATTTGATCATGGTTGTAGGAATTTGGCTAATTTATGAAATTTAAAGAATTGCATATCTATGCAATTAGCAAAGGAATTAGGTCTTGCTATCAAGCTAGTGTTTAGAAGTGGATTGATGATGGCAAGGATTGTAGAAAGGGTTATGCATTCCATACATCACATCTTGTTACATTCAAGATTGAGAAGGAATATTTGGAATGTATGAGGTTTGTAGTAAAGCCTTTACACTTTGATACCATTTTAGGTCTGCCTTGGCTTGAATATCATAAGGTTTAATTTGATTGGACACGATGATCATTCAAATATAACACCAAGGTAAAAATTACCAATTAGGTTGTCTGGCACCTTTGATAAGACACCTAAGAATACTCAATCCCAAGATGGTAAGTTTATTAGTAAAAAAACCATATAGTAAGTTTTGGAGGAAAATATTCCTAGTTTTGCAATGAGGATCAAGTCGATTGTGCATTGAGAATCTGATGAGTGCCAAAAGCCTTATCAAGAAATTGTATAAAAATAGTTCAGGAGTTTGTAGATGCGTTTTTGGATGATTTGCCAAAAAGATTACTTTTTGATTGTGGTATGACCTCCAAGATCAAGTTATTGCCAAGAAGTACTCCAATGAGTAGATCAATCTATCAATTTGCACCAAAGGAGTTAGAAAATTTTCAGAAAATATTGATGGAATCTTTGGAGAAGGATTTTATATGACATAATACATCTCCTTGGAGAGCATCGATACTATTTTCCCAAAGAAGGATGGAGGACTTTGCTTTTGTATTTACTACTGTGGCCTCAATAAAAAAATTGTGAAGAATGCATATCCTTTGTTTCAAATTCACAACTTGCTAGATCAATTGAATGGAGTACAATACTT
This sequence comes from Lunularia cruciata, assembly GCA_948567375.1. Lineage (NCBI taxonomy): Eukaryota > Viridiplantae > Streptophyta > Marchantiopsida > Lunulariales > Lunulariaceae > Lunularia > Lunularia cruciata. The sequence continues at coordinate 60,327,242 of OX419758.1, forward strand.
CTCCAAGTTGGATCTTCAAAGTGGCTATTGGCAAATTCTCACTAATGGGGATTATGTGTAGAAGATTACCTTTTGCATAAGGTATGGGTATTTTGAATGGAGAGTTCTACCTTTTGGGCTTACTAATGTGCCAATTGTCTCCATGGATCAAATGCATCAAGTATTGGTGGGTTGTTGGATCAATATGTAATGGTATTTTTGGATGATATTTTAATCTATAGCAAGATGGAGACAAAACACATGAATCATGTATAAGAAGTCCTAAGACAACTACATCATTGGAAGTTTTATTGCAAGAAGTCAAAGTGTACCTTTTGGTAGCAAAAAGTTACCTTCTTGGGTCCTAAGGTCTCATCGGAGGAGATCAAGATAGAAGAGGAGAAAATCAAGACCATTATTGATTGGCTTTTCCAAAGGATGCCATAGAAGTGTAAGCATTTAATAGGATTGGCAAGCTTTTACAGACAATTCAGCCATTATGCTCATGTGGTTGCACCATTCACCAACCTCTTAAGGAAGGCCTCAAACTTTCAATGGACCACCAAACACAAAGAAGTATTCAAGAAAATAAAGCATATGGTGTCCGCACAACCCATCCTTCAACCACCTTGTGTGGTTGATTTTGATACTTCTAACTTTGCCATTGGAATGATGTTGCAACAAGAATTTCTAGATGGGGTACATCCCATTGCCTTTGTGTCTCGCTGACTGAACACCATAGAAAGGAATTACTCCACTCAAGATTGAAAACAACTAGCAATGATGTATGTTACCAAGGTATGGATGCATTATCTCTTGGGGAAACAAATGATCAAGTGAACCAATCACAAACCTTTGTTGTAGATATTATATTTGGAACACATGAAGAGCCAACATCACCAATGGGAGGAACAACTACACTTTTTGACATCAAGCTTAAGTATAAGGCAAAAAATTGCATGTCACCCTCGATGCCCTATCACAACAATCAGATTTGAAGACTCTTCTTGAATCTCTCATTGTAGCAGCAAGTATGATAGTGTCAATCGACTCAAAGGTCCAAATTGAATCTAGAACCCCTTCATAGCAAGATTCCTTTTTTCATTTAGTACAAGGTCATCTTGTAGCACTCGACAAAGAGTGCAAGATCTTTTCACTAAAAGATGGACGTCTATGTTGCAAAACCACATCTATGTTCCAACTTTAGGTGATCTATGCTTGGCACAACTTCAAGAGGCGCATGACTTACAATTGTAAGACGCATGGGAGTAGACAAGACCTTGAGTACTCTACAAGGACAATGGTGGTGGTCACACATGGCACGTGAAGTTCAAGACTTTGTTTGATCTTGTGAGAGTTGCCAATGCAATAAAGCTAGCAACCAAAACCAAGTGGACTACTCCAACCACTTCCCATCCCATCTACTCAATGGCAACATGCGACCTTAGATCTTATCACACCATTGCCAAGGACAAAGTAAGGTCATATAATAATCGTGGTGTTTGTTGATAAGTTTAGTAAGCAAATCCATTTGGCATCAACCTTTGATATAGTGGATGCTCCAACATTGGCTTAGATCTACTTCTATAATGTCTTCAAGCATCATAAGATGCTTCATCTACTCATATTCAACTATGATCCTTGATTCACCAAAAAAATTTGGCAAGCATTTTTCAAGCTACTTGCCACTAAGCTAGCTTTGTCCATGACTTATCATCTTTAAATTAATAGGCAAATCAAACATGAAAATTGCATCTTGGAAGATATACTTCATGCCTTTGTCAATTTTTACCATACCAACTAGGATGAATGCCTTGTGGTTGTCGAGTTTACCTTTAATAACTCCAATTATACAAGCAAAGGATTCTCTCTCTTCTTCCTTAATTTTGGCTAAGACCCACTTATTCCAGATTTTTCTTTTTCTCTCCTCATCTCATCCTTGTACTTCCACCTTCTGGTCCACGATAGCTCACTCCCTATAACAAGCCAAATCTCATATTCTTGTTGCTCAAAATTATAAAAAAGCAATACATGTATCAACATCATGGTGATCTTACCTTTCAACTAAATAAGAAGGTCATGCTTTCTTTTAATAACCTACCCTTCCCACTTGGCACCCAATTTTTTATACTTACTCTTAATTAGATAGGTCCATTTGATGTCATCCAAATCATTTTTCTTGTTGCTTATCAACTTGCCTTGCCTAGTCATATGCAAATCCAACCTATCTTTCATGTTCAAAGTTGAAACCCTTTGTTTTTTCACCTTCCTTTTCCACTTGTGTCCAACCCCTTCCTCGTCCCATCCCTATCAATGATCATGAAGAATATGAAGTTTATTATCTCCTTGTACGTTGCAACATTCAACATGGCCACCAACAACACAATGAGTCCTTTGGAAAGAGAATCTTTTTTATGATGCCACATGGGAGCGTCTTTGTGTAATGCATCTCCACAGTGCACAAATGGCCATCCAAGAGTTTGAAGCTTCCATGGTGACAAGAATATCACCAACTAGCAATGGATGAATATATAATAATATGGAGTTTATAGACAAATTAGTTGAGACTAACAAAGTAACAAATAGGCCAAATGGCCATCCAAGAGTTTGAAGCTTCCATGGTGACAAGAATTTCACCAACTAGCAATGTGTGAATACAAGAAGCTTCCTGACTAGCTTAGCTTGCACACAATGTAAGTGGCTTCTAGAAGGAAACTTCTTGACTAGTTTAGTTTGCATACCAAGTAGATAGTTTCTAGAAGGAAACTTTAGCTTGCATACTAAGTAAGCGGTTTCTAGAAGGAAACTTCTTGAGAAGCTTTTGGGTTAGCTTAGCTTTCAAGTTATTTTAGCTTGCACTCTAAGAATGTAAATTTTATGAAGCTTCTCAAAAAGCTTCCTAAGCCTTATATATTCCTTATAAATATCAAAGCTCAAGCTCATGCTAGACACTTGGGGTTTACCTCATTCAAGAGTCCCAATGTGATTTTTCACTCTCACCAAAGCCCAAGCTCATGCTAGACATCTGGAATTTACCTCATTCCTTGGTCTTTTACAAACTAGAAGCAAGCTAGCTTGTTTGCATGAGGCTAGCCAATTTAGATGGGTTTTTGGTAGTTGCTTGGCATAATCTACCCACCCTTCTAGATTATGCATAGTATGGCTTGAACCCTAGATTTTTCCTTCCTAGACTGGTGCCTTAATCAACTGGTCCACCTTCACTTGTTGTCCAAGTGATTGGTCAATTGATATCTACACACATGTAGCTTTGGGAGAGGCAGTTTGATCCCATCCTAAAATATAAGTAGCTAGACAGATTATTTGGAGGTGAAAAGTGGCTTGGTAACATCTAGAAAGATGTGTACAATGGGCTAAGAAGATCAGACAGAGGTATCACCAAAAGAGTACTTCTACTAATAGAGCAGAAGCCAAAAATATCCTAAAAACTTTAGAGCTAATTTTGGAGGCCTAAAAAATTAATTAGACCTCAAAAATAGAAAGATTCAAATCCTCTTAGTGGAAAAGGGGCTTCTATTCTTCCCTTTATGATTTTTCTCATCAAGAGCTTTCCAAGAGTACCTCACCCACATGATTCTAAGCTCCTTATAGGAAAATTCCCTAAAGATTCTCTTTGGTCAAACCCAATTGACAAACTAGATAGAACAAGGATTGACATGTCACGCATCCAAACAACTAATCTAAGGATGGAGCTTGCTGATAGTTCACCAATCCATGTATCTAATCCAAGGGTGGAGCTTCCTTTGAAGAGATCCTCTTTGCTATATAAAAAAGAGAAGGTGCTATTCTAGGGCATTGGAGTATTGAGTGTGAAACTTGCATTTTCTCTCATGTAGAGTTCTCTTGTCCTCAGAATATTACAATGGTATCAAAGTGGGTGTTTTAATCAAAGAGAGTGGATCACCCCTCTTGGAAGAACACGAGCTATTGAAACTAAGTAATTTGAGAGGAGAAAACATAATGCAATTACTAAACTTGGGAAGTGTTTTAGAGAGCGGATGGGATGGAGGCATTGAGAGCACAATTTCCTACACCTAGCTTCCCATTCTTGAATCCGTTCCACATCAAAATTATGTACATCCAGCATGAGAAAATAAGATTAATTCTTGTTTATCACTTTGGAGCAAAATTCATGGATAGAGTGGTGAACTCACCAAACCCGGTGATTCTACCTATGGTGGTATACAATAGAGAGTGGGATTTGACAATCTACATTCTATTATGATGTTATGGATCTGAATGTATCAAATCCTCACCCTTTTAACATGCAAGTAGAAATCTGTTACGTAGTTAGACCAAAAGTGATGTTTAGGAATTTTGTAGTTTGCAATTTTGGTGAGGAATATTATCAATCAGTGATAGCCTCTGAGGTCCTAATGGCAGTCCCCATAGTTTGTGCTCCCTCTAGAGTGATCATTCTGACCCTCTATTGAAGTAGGAAGCAGCAATTGAACATTGACCATGTGTAGGAATCATGGATTTGTAATTGTCGAAGTTGATGTAAGGAATGTAGGGGATGTAGAACGAGTTTCAGGGAATCAAGATGACCATGGAGGAACTGTAAAATCAAATTTTTATTGTCAAGAACAATCAAGTAATGCAAGAAGGAGAGTTTTCTCAACAATCAACACCAACAATTGAAGTACTTGGAGAGTTATGCATGTTGATGACATTGGTTCCAATCAACAACCAAGCCACATTGTTACTACAAAAAAGATGTGCAACATCAAGCCTTTCAAGAGACAACATTCCATGGGAGTAGTGGAAAATTGGATTTCAAGAATGAATCAATACCTTTGATTGTTCACAATAGAGATCATTGATCATTCTGTAGGTGTCTTTGCATGTAGGTACTTGATCAATAAGGCACTCACATGGTATGACACTTGGGAAAAATCATTGCTGGTATGAGGAAGAGAGGTCACTTGAACAGCCATGCAAGAAGGGATGCTTAAGAATTTCCAATTTGTGGATTATGTGAAAATGCCCCAAACCAGACTCTGGAGGTTGAAGCAAAAGAGTAGCATACAAGAGTACGTGGAGGTATTTTTGGATCTATAGGTTACGATAACCAATATGAGTCCAACCGCAATTCTTGATAATTTCTAGAGAGGATTAAAAGAGCAGAGTCACCAAGAGGTAATGGTGTAAAATCCTTGTATGGTTTTTGAAGCCATTGCTTATGCTCAAGTGAACTTTGAACCCATGGAGAGACAAATTCAAGAGGAGGATATGGAAACCACATCCAAAAACAAATATTGCCAAGAAATGTACCCCGCTGCCTTATTGGCTTGGTGAAGAAGAGTAAAAGTGGGGGAAGGAAGAGGACAAGTGTGCAAAGATCAAGGAAGATAAACACATAATTACTTTTTGTAAATGGAAAATTGTAGATGGCAATCCGGTGAGAGTGTTGATAGACCATGGGGCAACAAAGAATTTCTTGTCTCGCTTTATTGCAATAAGGTTGGGATGGAACTAGAGAAGGATGAGGAGGACGAAGTAGAGTTACTTTATGGTCAGACAAAGAGGATTGAGTCATTACTATAATGTTCCAAGGATAGCAAAGAAACATAGAGGCAAAAACACAAGTTCACACTCAAATCCCTGATGCCCTAAAGGAGCATCTTCTCTTTATTATATAGCCAAAGAAGATCTCTTCCAAGGAATCTCCACCATAGGATTAGGTACATGGATAGTGACATGTCGGCAAGCTCCAACCTTAGATTATTTGCTTGGATGGGTGACATGTTGATCTTGGTCCTATCTGGTTGGTCAAATAGACTTTGACCAAAGGGAATCTTTTAGAGAATCTTCTTATAAGAATCTTAGAATCATATGGGTGAGGTACCATTGGAAAGCTCTCAATAAGACAAACTTGGAAGGAGGGAAGGTCTAACCTTTCCTTTGTTGGGGTAAATATTGCACATTTTTTAGGCCTAATTCATCCATACCGACCTTTGAAATTGCCTTCAAAGATTTTAGGTATATTTTGGTTCCTTCTCTATTAGTAGAAGTCCCCTTTTGGTAATACCTCTTTCTAGTCTATTTAGTCCATCATGTGTAACATCCTTCCAAATGTTACCAAACCAATTCTCACCTCTAGATCACATGTCTAGCTATTGGTTCTAAGGTTTTCAAGTCTATTTCAATTTCTACCCTATTAATAGAAGTACTCTTTTGGTGATACCTCTATTTGATCTATTTTTTCCATCATGTGTAACACATCCTTCTAGGTGTTACCAAACCAAATTTCACATCTAGATCATATATCTAGGTATTACATTACCAAGAAAGGTAATACTCTCTATAGGAGGGTATCAAGAGGTAATCAAGTGGTGAGTGATACTAGTAGCTTGTTATGATGCAAACTTAGGTATATTGTGGATGGAACACTACAACCTCATGGTAGATTGGAGAAAGAAAGTAATGAAAACTAGTCAATGGAAGATCTTTGGGATTAAAGGAAGATCACAAAGGCAAGAGTTGCCTCTATATGTCATAAGGACCACAACTATTGGTAAGATAGATAAATGTTTCATAGGTTTAATAAGAGAAGTCTAGAGTGCCCAACACAATGAAACTGAAAGTTGTGGTCAATGAGTTCCAAGATATCTTTCCGAATGAATTACCCATAGGTTTACCACCAAAAAGGAGAATAGATCATAAAATTGAGATACTTCTTGGGAAGACACCTCCTTGTAAGGCCCCATATTGACTATCACCTCATGAGTTAGAGGAGTGCAAGGCTCAAATTGAAGATATATTGCAAAAGGGGTTTATCCAACCCAATGTATCACCATATGGGGCTCTTGTAGTGTTTGTGAAGAAGGATGGAATAATAGGCATGTGCATTGACTATTCGGGGTTGAATCAACAAATGGTGAAGAACAAATATCCATTACCTTGCATGGATGACTTGTTCGATCAACTCAATGGTGCAAGGCACTTCACCAAGCTTGATTTGTGGAGCGAATACAACCAAATAAGAATTGCAAAAGAGGACATACACGAAACTGCCTTTTGAACAAGGTATGGTCACTTTGAGTACTTGGTGATGCCGTTTGGTCTCACCAATGTTCCAACCACTTTCATGAGTTTGATGAATGACATATTTTGTTTATACTTGGATAAATCTGTTATTATTTTTCTTGAAGACATCTTAGTCTATAGTAGGATGTTGATAGAGCATAAGCAACATCTGCGAGAAGTCTTCCAGATTCTATGACAAAACCAATTGTATGCCAAAATCTCAAAGTGCAAGTTTGGCAAATTTGAAGTAGACTAATTAGGGCATAGATTAAGTGCAAAGGATATCCAAGTGTTAACAAATAAAATAGAAGTCATTCAAAAATAGAGTGTTCCAAAAGATCAGACTTAACTCAAGAGTTTCTTGGGATTGATAGGGTTTTATTGTCAATTTTTCAAGGACTTCTCCAAGATTGCACAGCCTCTAATAGCACTATTGAGCAAGGAGAAGAAGTGGATATGGAGAACCGCATAAGAATTTGCCTTTCAAGCCAATTCTTATGTGGTGCATGTAGTAATATGTCTTTCAGGAGTTGAAAGATGTATTACTACATGCACCAATCTTAAAATGGTACGACCCAAAACATCCAATAGATGGCTATAGATTCATTAGGTGTAGCAATAAGAGCAATCCTACACCAAGAATGGCAAGATGGATTGCACCCAGTTGCAAATTTCTCTTGTAAGTTGTTACTAGCAAAGTGCAACTATCACACCACCAAACAAGAAGAGCTGGCCATTGTCCTTGCAACCAAGCATTGGAAGCACTATCTGGGTGAGAAGGCATTTGTGATAAAGACTGACCACAAACCTCTAGTCTACCTTGAGACATAGAAAGATCTTTCTTGTTGATAGATTTGGTGGGCAGAGTGGAGACAACAATTTGACATGACAATCAGATATGTGGAAGGCAAGAAGCAACTTGCAGATGCATTCACTCAAATGCAAATGGTAAACAATTTAGTGGTGGAAGTCAAGATGAACCTTAAATTTTGGCCCAAGATTCTTATTGCTACAAAAATTGATCCATAGATTGTAGGTGCTCAATCATCCAAAGACATCACCAAAACCCAAGGAATCACCTTCCATGATGGTAGGTTATAATTCCTAGATGACACAGATGTAAGAACCACCATCCTAGTAGAATGTCATGATTCTGCCATTATAGGTCACGTTGGAGTGGACAAGACCTTGGATGCGGTCAAATATCATTATTATCGGCCCAAGATGAGCAACAATGTGATGGAATATGTTTGGAGCTACCTACTTTGTCAAAAAAGTAAGGCTTCTAATCAAGCTCCCATAGGACTTCTCCAACCTCTCCCCATTCCTACACAAAGTTGAGAGCAAGTAAACATGGATTTGGTTTGTGAATTGCCCAAGAACACCTTTGGATTTGACTCCATTGTAGCCTTTATTGACAGACTAAGCAAAATGATTCATGTGCATCCTACCACCAAGGATGTAACTGCCCTACAACTAGCACAATTGTACTTAAATGTAGTCTTTTCTCACCATGGCTTGTCTCAAGTGCTCATCATAGATAGAGGCACTCAATTCACTCATTTGTTTTAGAGAATACTCTTTGGGTTCTTCAAAACCAAATTTGCCATATCTATAGCTTCCCATCCACAAACCAATGGACAGAAAGAGAGGATGAATTGCACTTTTGAGGACATGCTTTGGGCTTTTACTTGGGATGAGCAAGAGAGTTGGAACACCTTACTCCCATTGGTGGAATATGCTTACAACAATTCAATGAATGCCTCTACACAAGTCACACTGTTCTTCCTCATGTGTGGAGAGCATCCTTTCACACCTTCAATCTTGATGAAGGTCTGTCCCATGGCTACCAAGGTTGACATTGTCAACACTTTTGTTTCTAGAATCCAATAGGGTGTGGAGAATGCCAAGCATATGTTGTAGATTACTCAAAATTGGCAAAAGCAGTATGTAGATGCACACCGCCAACACATGGAGTTCAATGTGGGAGATCAAGTTTGGATGTCAACCACCAACCTCAAGTTAGTTGGTCCTCATAAGCTCAGAACTCATTTCATTGGACCTTTCTCCATCCTTCATCATATCGGCGCTATGGCTTATCACCTTGAGCAACCACCATATATGAAGATCCACCCAATGTTTTGTGTTTTCTTATTATACCAATATGCTCCCCAACCATTCCACTTCTCTTCCATCTAAGAAATTTGACCTTGTCCAACACTTGGTGATGAGGCGGAGGAGTATGAGGTCAAACACATCCATGGTACTTGCCATCCGCGTGTGGAATATCTGGTCCATTGGAAAGGGTACTCATTATATGAGGCAACATGAGAGCAAGCAACCAACTTGACCAACGCACCAGTGTTAGTCCAATCTTTTGAGCAACTTTGGAATGAGGATGTAATAATATGGATTTTAGCGACAAAGTTAGTAGGGCTAGCAAAGTAGCAAATAAGACAAATTAGCCTAGAATATTCTAGGAGTATCTAGGAAGCTTCTTGACTAGCTTAGCTTGCACTCCAAGTAGGTAGCTTCAAGAAGGAAGCTTCTAGAAGCTTCAAACTAGCTTAGTTTACACGCCAAGTAAATGACTTCTAGAAGGAAGCTTCTTGAGAAGCTTCTCAATTATCTTGGCTTGCACTCCAAGATAGTGGCTCAAGGAAGCTTCTTGAGAAGCTTCTCAAGAGCCTTGTAGGATCCCTATAAATACAAGAGCTGAAACTCATGCTAAGCATTCAAAGTTTATCTATATTCAAGTATCCATAATGTGATCTTCCATTCTCCTATTTCTCTCCTCGATCTTGGTCTTTTACAAGGACATTGTGTCCTAAAAGGGGAGAGTCTATAATACAAGTAGTTAGACATATTATCTGGAGGTGAAAATTGTCTTGGTAACATCTAGAAGGATGTTGTATAGAATGGGAAGATCATATAGAGGTGTCACCAAAAGAGTACTACTAATAGGGCAAAAGCCAAAAATAGCCTAAAAACTTTAGAGCCAATTTCAAAGGCCTAAACGGATGAATTAGGCCTAAAAAATGAAAAGATTCCTCCCTCCAAAAGGTGGTAAAGGCTTGCCTTTTCTCCATATGATTTGTCATGTCGAGGGCTTTCCAACAGTACCTCATCCATGTGATTTTCAGCTCCCTACATGAAGATTCCCTAAAGATTCCTTTCAATCAAACCCGTTAGACCAGCTAGATAGGATAAGGATTGACATGTCACCCACCCAAACAACTAATCCAAGGATGGAGCTTGCTGGCAGGTCACAAATCCATGTATTTGATCCAAGGGTGGAGCTTTCTTTGAGAAGATCCTCTTTGCTATATAATAAAGAGAAGATGCTCTTTCGGGACATTGGAGTATTGAGTGTGAAACTTGCATTTTCTCTCATGGAGAGTTCTCTTGTCCTTGGAGTATTACACATCTCTAGTAATTGTAGTAATTTAGGAGTAGATAAATACTCCTAAATATCAAATGCCAAATGGTGGTAGAGTCAATCTAGTGTTGATTTATGAGATAGAGGGTTTTTGTTTAGACTTCTTGTGATTGGATCTCCATTCTCTACTTCTTGTTTATGCACCATGTTTTTGTGAGATGCCCTGACTTTAAAGTGTTGGTGCTTTGGTGTGCTCTTGATAGTGGGGCTAGAGTGATGACCAATTAGACTATCTTGTTTCTCTCCGGTGAGGTAGGAAGTGATGGTCTGCAAACCCTAACAGTGCATATTGTGATGGTAAGTTATATGTTATTCTTTCTCCTAGTTAGTTTTCACAATTAGAGCTACATTAGCAAGTGGTGTTTAGTTGATGGTGGCACTTGGTAGTGATCCTTGGTGTGGTTACAATTACGCTTTGAGTTACATTGTTAGAAAAAGTTTGTTGAGAATTCCATAAGAGATGTTGTTCTAATATGCAATGGGTTTATATTGAGTGGTACTCAATATCAACTTGTATCTTAGATCCTAGTAAGGAGAGGGAGATTGAATTTGATTTGGAGTTTGACACAAGAGCTAATTTAGTTGAAAGTGCACTTGGTGTATACACACCATTAATTTGGGACATGGATAAGATTTATGAGGCCTCCAAATGCCCCAAGTGCTACTTTAGCACAATAGGTACCATTGAGTTAGATAATTTCATCTAAGAGTTTGATAGTTGGTGTGACCTGTAGTAGATGCAAAACATAACTTTATTTACACTTTCCATGACATGGAAGGAGTGGTTCAAGCACTTCAAAGGTCTTCCAATGGATGACTACCATAAATTCAAGAGAGCTCACTTGGAGGAGATTGAGCTATGGAAACAATATTGGTCTTCAAACTACATCTCCATCACTTCAAACTCAACTTTTAGGAGTAGATTTGCAATGTCCACAAGTTCTAGCTCTAGTAGCATTGGTGTATCTAGTGGAAGTACACTAGTTGGAGATGGTGCTACCACAAGTAGAGGTACCATTGCAAGAGGTGATAAAGTACCAAAGTTTAACTCCAAGGTAGAGTTCTTCTAATGTTTGAGGTAGAACTACCAAGGAATGCAGACTGACAAGCTCAAGAGCTTGCAAGAGTTCCAATGGCTGACTAGAGAGGGCCTATGCAAGGTATACACCCGCATGAGATGGCTAATCAATTTCACTCAAGGAGTTATTGAGACCTAAATAGTCCAATTTTGGCATGGGATCCTAGATAAGGAGTTCTGATGTAGAGTATGTGATGTTATGTTGTTACAAGCTACTTTGGTGGTGGTCTTTAGTTTGGTTGAGCGCATTGAGCTTAACATGGTGGAAGAGAGAGTGGTGATATCTAGATTTGGTAAGGAGACCTCATACATAGTTGGTATTTCTTTTGAAGTGCACTACATCATGTTGGCTTCCAAGGGTAGAGTGAATAGTCCAGATCTTAGGAGCAAGTGGAGGGTTTAGTGCAACTAGACTTTTACCTTTATTTTTGGGTCAAGAGTACCCAATGAGTGGTGGTGTTGCTTGTTGGACTTGTGGTTGATTTCACCACAAGAGAGAATGCACTCAAGGTAGTGGACATGATACTTCTAGTGCATCACAACTAGCATAGAGGCAATATGGCCATTGCCACAAACTTGGTCATAGTAATGGCCAATGCTTTGACCTTCATCCAAAATTATGGAGTGGTAGTGATATTATGGCAAGTGATAGAGTAGCTCTAGGTCATGGAGGACAAGGTGGTAGGGGACCAACACTTGCACTTGCTTTTGAAACAACCATGGCTACTTGGATTGAGCAATTGGAGCAGAGATTGGCTAACATGGCCATACCTTAGAGGTAATCAGATTTAGGTGATGAGATCTCCATCTTTTATGGTAGTGATAGAGATGTCTTGGACTTTATGTGCAAAGCAACACAAGTAGATGTATCTACCATAGTGACTAGGAGTGCAATATGTGCTCTAAAGCCTAGAGGAGCATCATTGGAGTTAGACACACAAAGAGGAAAGGTTGGTAGATAGGTCAGACTCCCTCGTCTTTCATGCTCTCTGAGGCACTATAGACAACATCCATGGCTCTTAGACATCCTAGTGTAGGTGTGGTAGGTGGTGATGGAGTGCATGATGGACTAGATGCTAGTGAGTCACTTGCTACTACATAAATTAAGTCTATCACAATGTTGGAGGTGGCTCAATTGATTATGCACTTCACTTTGTTATCAGCCAATGATATGTTTACATTGGAAGTTGATTGAATTTCAATCTTCTGGTTGGCTGCCACATTTTGTGAGAGTAGGGATGATGTGATTTATACTTCTCGAGCAAAAGGGGTTGATAGTAGAGCTGTCTTGGTTAAGGAGCATGGTGGTTATTCAATGATCAATGGTTTATGTCAAGTAACAACAACTAGGTTGGAGGAGTTACCAATTAGACTTGCTTTTTAGCAAGCTTGGTTCACATCTAGGGTTTTCCTATTGGACAACTAGAGTAGGATATTCTACTTGGTAGGGCTTTTATGGAAAGTCTATACACCATTAGACTCTAGTGCACAACCCCTTATATTGGGGAAGGCTAAAATTGTTGGTCTTGAGCTCCGGAAGACCAATATAGAGAGGTATCCATTTTAGAAGATCCAAACATCTATAGGGGGTGGTTCTACACAATCCATCACATGCAAATAGCTCATTGTCCAGATTTAGCTTGGTCACTGATTGATAGCTCTATAGTAAGAACTCAAGCCACTGTGACAATAGCAGAGTCATATGATGTGCTAGTTGGTGGAGCAATGTTATATACCATGGGTTTTAGTATTGACTACTAGGTGGAGATAGCGTCCTATAAGCCAAGTTGGTAGTAAAGTGAGGGATAGGTATGTCACCTACCAATACACTTTAGTAGTCTCGATTCACTACAGTCAAGGATCATGGTATCAATTTTAGCTTTCAATAGTTTTGCTACTTGGCCTAGTGACTTATTGGAAGGGAATGCTTATGCAAAAGGTACTCTAGGAAGAAATCAGTTGGATTTGGAGTATGAGTGGGATTGTTTTATACACCTTTGGATTTTCCATTGTGTAGTTTTGAGAAAGCATTGTGTTGTTGGTGTAGCAAGCTTGGAGTGGAGCCTTTGTACCACCAAGAGACCAATGTGAGGATGAGCCTCCAAAATCTATTACCTTGTCACCTTTGGATACCATACTTATTGTTTGGCAGTATCTAATAGAGAGAGCATGCCTATTGGAGTTTTTTGGTGGGATCAACCCTAGACTAGTTGCGGTACTATAGGTAAGTATACGAGTTCAGAGGTACTTGTATGTGAAGAGAGATGAGACTACTAGGCAAGTCTCTCTACATCATGTGGCACACTTGGCCTATTTTTATCTTGATTTATTACCAATATCAATAGTTAAGGGTTAGTAGAAGACCCTACCAGCATACATTTCCTTGCTAAGGGCATTGGATTTGGAGAGATATGGTCCCTTTATTTGGTGATTTTTGGATGGCCATGTCAAGGTTTACAAGGTTCTTCTTTTGGTGTGTTTTGGGAGTTGTTACATATACTATGACATCTCCAAGTTCATCACTCCATTTCTCCAGCCTACATTTTGGAGAATATCCCTTTGATGGACAATTATTATACATGGTGGTGGTGAGTACACATCAAGTCCATTCTTGAATATGGCCGACAGTATTGTCAAATGTAGCCAGAGTGGGCTTATCATTTTCATCTTTGGTGGAAAAATCTCTTACCTTGAGAGTTCTACAATGTGCGTATGATGGGATTCAACAACTAGACTACTTTATTGTCAATGATATTTTGGATGTTGGGTGGTAGTCTTAAATGGTGGTAGTGGCTAATAGGTCACTTATGGTAGTGGTGAACCTTGTTGGACAGCTCAGAGCCACTTTACCCACACTTATGAGTTTCCCAAGCTCCCATGTTGTTTGAGAGGGAGTAGTTGATGGCTTTTTGTACCGGTATTACCATTGTTATAGTAGTGTCAAAGGCATCTAAGCATCGGGTGTTATATTTAAGTTGTAGACTTGAACTATTTGATGTGGATTGTGTGCCTTGGCTTTGCAAAGCAACATAGGATGTGTTTGATAGGCATCACTACTTGGACACTTATGAGCTTTATGCCTATCAAGATGTTCAAACACATTTTGGGAGTGATGTACTGAGTGAGCATGGTATTTTTGGGACATAGCAAATGGCTACTAGTGAGAGTGATCTACTTGAGTTACACCCTTGGTCTACTTGGAATGTGATGCAAATAGAGGATGTATGGAGCTTGCAGCCAAAGTAGAGGGAATTTCATGTGCTAAGGATAGAGCTCTAGTGGTTGGAGGTATGACATTATTGCTCCCAAGAGCCCAATGTAGCAACCAATCAATGCATCTTCCACTCCTACATCAGTTACAAGGATACTTGGGAGCCAAAAATTGGACCCATGCTTATAAGAGGAGAAAGACATAAATTTTGGAGGTTATTGAGGAGCTACAAGATTTATTTTTTCTTTAGTATGAAGGCTTTGCGGTGCTCTTAAAGGACTTGGTATTTGAATTGAGCTAACTATTGATACACTAGTTTTTTGACATCCATACAAATATAGTGACATGGGGAGAAAGCATTGATTCAAAGCCGGAGTAGAGATCTTTTTGAGGCTGGTTTGGTAAAGATTTCATATGGAGAATATGCTTTAGCTACAATGATGCTAGCCAAGAAGGATATGCATGGTTAGATAGGTGGATATGTGTAGATTATCATCTCATCAATCAAAAGACTAGGGCTGATCAGATATACCATACCTACATTGGAGGAGATCTTTGATGTGATTGGGCATGCAAAGGTCTTCAATACTTTGGATCTTTGAGCAAAATATCATCAATTAAAAATCAAGGAAGAGGACAAGTCCAAGATAGCATTTTGGGTTATCAATCCTCACGTCAAGGATGTATGATATAAGTGGAGGTTATTACTATTTGGGTTAAAGAATGCTCTTGCCAAGTTCGAAAGGGTCATGGAAAAGATCCTAGCAAGATTGGATTTTTCTTGATACTATATTGATGACATTTTGGTCTATAACACCATTGTGGAGGAGTATGGGAGATATTTGTTGGAGGTGTTCGAGAGATAGAGATCTCATGGACTCAAATTGCATCTTGAGAAGTGTAGATTCTTCCATGAGTAGGTTCAGTATTTGGGTCATACTATCTATCTTGGTGGACTTGGTGTTCAATAGACCAAGGTGGAGGCTATTGCATGTATTCCTTAGCCTACAAATGTGAGCAAAGTGTGAGCATTCCTTGGATTGGTGAGCTTTTATCACAAATATATTAGGAGATTTAGTGTCATTGCCAAGGCCTTGACAAAGCTGACCAAGCTTACACAAGAGTGGTGTTGGGGAGATGAGCAAGAGAGAAATTTTTTAGAGCTGAAGGGGAAGTTGATATCAACCCCTATTCTTAGGAGACCAATTGGAGGATGACCATTCCAAGTTCATATTTATTGGAGTACAATGGGGCTTGAAGTAGTATTCACCCAATAAGATGATGAGTGAAAGAAGTTTGTGGTGTCCTGTGCTAGTTGCTCCAACAATTCACTAGAGGCAAAATATAGTTCATATGAGGGAGAGTGTTTGGCAACATTGTGGGGAGTAGTACATTTCCAGTGTTATCTATTTGATAACCCTTTCACTTATATCACTGATCATCAACCAATAAAGTGGTTGATTGAGTTTGATAAGCTTTTAAGCTTGTAAAATGAGTTTGATTTTACATGAGTATAATTTCATGGTTATTCACAGACTTGGAGTAGTGAATCATGATGCAGATGGGTTGAAAAGAAACCCATGTCTCAACTAACAAGATCAAACTAGAGAACATTGGCATGGTGAGACAAATGAGAAGATGGTGCCAAATGGGTATGCATCTACCTTTTATGTATATTTTTTGAGGCCTCTCAAAAAATATAGGATGTTATCTCTCTCAACATATATATGAGGAGTTGTTGAGATCACAAATCCAAAGGGTGAAGATATTGGTATAAGTCAGCAAGACATTCATGGTCATATTTTAGTGATTATTATCTTTGCCTAGTGTTGTGGGTAGCACAATTGGTGCCAAGGAGAGGGACCATGTCCTTCAAGAAGCCAAGCGGTTTAGATTGGAGGACAAAACCCTTCTTTGTATATGGGAGAATGGTAGAGTGCGAGTAGTACCACTATTATTTTAGAGACCACAATTAGTATGTCAGGCTCATGACGAGCTAGGATATTTTGGAGTAAAGCATACATATATTTTACTCCCAAGTCATTATTAGTGGTGCGGTATCTAGACCAATGTAATAATATTTTGTTGCTAGATGTGTGGTTTATGACCAAGTTAGAGCATCATTTAATGCTCCTACACCACAATTACACCAATTAGCTATCATTAGATTAGGTAACCATTGGAGTTTGGACTTTGTTGTATCTTTATCATTGACTATGAGACATCATAAATATGTTTAGGTTATGGTGAAGGTCTTTTCCAAGTGGATTGAGTTGGTGGCACTTCCTGAAAAGTCTAGTGAAGAGACAACTTACTCATTCCTAGATTGGTTTCTTAGTCCTTTTGGTGCACCACTTAAGGTTTTGACTGATGAGGGTATAGAGTTCTTGGAGAAGTTTCAAGTCTTGTGTGAAAAGGTCTTGATTGATCATCATACTACCTCTTGAGATCACCTTGAGGTAGGTAGTTTAGCAAAGAGAGTGGTTTAGATGGTGAAGAAAGGCTTGTGTAAGTACAATTTGCATAAAGGCCACTTGGGAGATTTTAATCTCTAATTACCTTGGTTGGCTATGGTCTATCAATTTAGCCAGCAAGCCTCCTTAGCATCCTTCTCTCCTTACTTTCTACTCTATGGATGAGATCTAAATTTACTTGCAGCCATTCATTGTGATGCTACCATAGTTTTGGACTTGGATGATCTAGATGTATGAGTAAGCATAAGTTCTCAATGGATAGAGATCTTCCAAAGATTGATGCTAATAGCCTTTGAGAACTTAGCAATTGCTCAACATATAGATACCTTACACTATGTTACTATTCAAGGAGGAGATTATAGACCCTTGATCTATGATTTCATCCAAGTGATTATGTATATCTATAGCATACTACACTGACAACATTTGATGTTACTACAAGCCACACTATCTTGAGAGTGTGCAAGATTTTGCTTTCCAAAGTCCTCACGTTGGAGGACATGATAGTGTTTTTTAGAAGGAGCATATGCACAATTATGCACAATGTCATCTCCCAAACATTAATGGCACTTTGGAGCCAAGCTTGGCACTTATATGTGCAAGCTTGTGGTGTAAGTTATGTGGCTCTTTTGGTGGAGCTACAACTATGTTGGTGTATGATGGCTGTTCAAGAGGATGGCATGTGTTTTTTTTGACCCCTCCTCCCACATTGGTTATGTCCTAGATGTACTTGATTTATATTTAGTTCACCATTTATGTGATATAGATTGCAAAAAATTGACTAATAATGGGGCTCAATAGTACGTGGTCTCTTGATCTTGGCACACCATAGTACATATCCCATACTTGGAGTAGATGACTATCTAGAGTTAAAGAGACCTAACCATTAGTTAGAGTGCAATTGTGGCACTTTAGAGTACATGTATGACTTATGTGTGAGTTGTGGTTCTATAATGTATTGTAATACTCCGAGGACAAGAGAAGAGAGAAAACACAGATTGCGCACTCAAACAATCGATGCCCCAAGGGAGCACCTTCTCTTTATTATATAGCCAAAGAGGATCTCCTCAAAGGAAGCTCCACCATAGGATTAGGGACACAGATAGGTGACATGTCAGCAAGCTCCACCCTTGGATTACTTACTTGGATGGGTGACATGTCTGGTCTAGGTCCTATCTGGTTGGTCAAACAAGCTTTGACCAAAGGAATCTTTTAGGAATCTTCTTGTAGGAATGTTAGAATCACGTAAGGTACCATTGGAAAGCTCTCGACGAGACAAAGCAGGTGAAAGGGAAGACCAGCCTTTAATCCTTGGAGGGGGGGGGCTGCACATTTTTGAGGCCTAATTCATCCGTTTAGGCCTCCGAAATTGCCTTCAAAGATTTCAGGCATATTTTGGTTCCTACTCTATTAGTAAAAGTCCCCTTTTGGTGATATCTCTTTCTGATCTGTTTAGTCCATCATGTGTAACATCCTTTTAGATGTTACCAAACCAATTCTCGCCTTTAAATCATATGTCTAGCTATTGGTTCTAAGGTTCTCAAGTCTATTTTGGTTTCTGCCCTATTAGTAGAAGTACTCTTTTGGTGATACTTCTATCTTATCTATTTTGACCATCATGTATAACATCATTCTAGATGTTACCAAACCAAATTTCACATCTAGATCATATGGCTAGCTCTTGGTATTACATGTATGATGTTAACAATGATGTATTTTGTGTAATAATGTATACATGAACAACAACTATCACGACATTGGTAGCGCCATAGCTAGTTTGCTTGGATGTTGGAGTGGTAGTGTTGGCGTCATAGTTATTTTAGTAGTTGCACATGGACTACTTGATGACGGCCAAATTTCATGTTAGGACTATTGATCACATATTGGGACCCACTATCACTTTCATTGTTTGCACAATTAGATGTACCATCAATGGCACCGTTAGTGCTAGAGACCTAGGTGGGGCAGAGGGCTGTACTTTCAAAGTGCAGCTCTAGAGAGCTCACTTCTTTGATGTTGAGCCTTCAAGTTCTATGGTGGATAGAGGCGGACAAGCATCACCTAGAGTCTCTTAGCTAGAGTGACTTGACTATAATCAATGCTTGATTGTTGAGTGGAGAATTGAATTCAGATTTGATTTGAGTGTGATTCGAGTGGAAGAGTGAACTGACTATTGTTGCACTTTAGAATTCATATATGACTAATGTGTGAATTGTACTTTTATAGAGTGTGATGACAACGATCTATGTTATAGAGATATGTTATGTAGATGTATATACTCACAACATGGAAAAAAGATAAGAATTTCAAATTTTTTTCACTTCCACATTCACTAGTACTTTTGCCATTGATCATATATTGAATTCCATTTGTATCGTGAGGAAAATCTATCCATGCATCGAATATATTATCAAGGATGCTTTTACATGTAAACAATTGATTTCAAATCTAATTTGTCCAACTCCATGAGATGATCTCTCGCCATAATTGCGAAGTCTCTCTGTCTTAGGTACCGCCGATACTTGGGCAATGCTGTATCAAAGAACCATTGACTGTAACTGTCGGTTGAATCTTCGAGTTAAAGTCTCTAAAGTAAAAGTCAAATTAGAAGTTCTTCACTGTTGCCTCTCATGTGCATCTCATGAGAGGCAACAGTCAAGTCTTCCTGAATTTACTGTTGTATAAATAAAAGCTGTTGTTCATGGTAGATGTAACGTGAGTGAGAAAAGATGTTTCCAATGGTCCAAGCATTTTGGGTTCAAAAAGACAAAATTGAATAGTCTAACGCTTGGACTATTCCAAGCTTCTTGTCCTTGTTCCCAAGAACATTGTGCCCACTAGATATCCGGAAGTATAAAACATTCGTATTTGAATGTGAAGGTACCGATCCAAAGTCAAGCACATAGTCCTTACATTTGAGCTAAATATACCTACTCACGGGTGAGGTATTTGTTCATCTCACATCTGTAATGGATCCCCCTCCCTAAGCATCATGCTTGTTGTAAAGAAGGTATAGAAAGCAGTTCTCACGATGAATGTCGAACTTTAACCGGATTGAACTTCGTATGCTGAAGCACTTTCCAGTTTCTTCTTAGTCTTCGAAGACCCACACACATGAGAATTGCAAAACTCGAGATTCCTGCATAGCAACTTTGTTCTCTCACGTTTCCGCATTCATTTGATTTGGTATCCCTGCGAAAAGGATGCCTGGCTCTCCACGTGCCCGCGAAGAAGAATGTAATCTGGGTAGCACATGCCATGTTCCAGGGCACGAGATTTTGCGCTTTTCAATCAATCTCCAAATTGCAAGTATGTTCGACACATGGCCTGTTACTACTATCAGGAACGCACTGTACCATTTTATCAACGGTGGGATATGTGTATATTAACCTCGATTTGGACTCTTCAGTTTCCGTGCCCACTATTTTCCACTGGGTGTAGCAACGTGGTCTTCATTCTGTCCGTCTTGCCTTTCTCCGTGAAAAGACTTTCTCTGTTCAATCTAGGCAATATGAGTCTTAAGTCACATCGAAGACTTTGTCGGCAAAGCTTATAATAAAACATGAGTGTAAGACTATAAATGCACTGGCAAGTAGCGACATTCTTAACGTGAGAACAAGTCTGTCTACTCTCTGTTTGTTGTTGGGATTTGCTTTTAGCCTTGCCATTTACAGTCGAGGCTCCGGTCCAGGATTCTCTTCCCAGAAGCGTATTTATGTCCTGGTTTCCGTAGACTGCCTGTTAGCTGGAGAAAGTACATAATCGATCATTCCGGTCCCATGTGGAGAGTTATATTTCTGATCTATCAGGACTGGATTGAATCTCATATCAGATGAGATGGTGGTCGACACGTTTATCAGGAATTGCCCACTAGCTTACCACGAGTTTACAATTCGAGATAACAAGAAACACCACTCACAGTTTTCCATTTTGTAATTTATTTTTGACAAGATGGATGTATCCATTGCTGTACAGAGAACATTAGATAAAACAATCCATAAAAGAACAATTGCATTAGGTAATGTCTGTTTGGAACAAGTATCATCTAGAGTGATTAATCCACCTATAAAAGAACAATCACATGAGGTAATATTTGTCCGGAACAAGTATCATCTAGTCTGATAAAAACATCCATAAAAGAACTATATTTGTTTGGTATAAGTATCATCTAGTGATTAAACCATTAACTTAAAAAACAATTACATCAGGTGATGCTCGTTCGGAACAAGAATCACTTAGTGTGATTCTCACTCGAATACTCCAGTGTTTATAGCCATATAGTGTGATTTATATGCGGATACTCTTGTTTTATAAACATACTAGCAAGGATGCTAATGCACGTATGCGAAGAAGTCCGACCCGGTTTTAGATACCTGTTCGTTCTAGAATATTAGAATAAAAGAATCATTTTATATAACCATTTTATGATATTTAAATTTTAAGAAAATAAAAATATCATATTAAAATTATGAAAATAAAACCAGTTTACTTCTCTAGAGATCTTTCATTATGAAATCTTATTTTTATTAAATCTGGTAAAAATTATAATAAATCTTTCTTTAACTTATTAGTAGTATAAAGATGATATGGTCTACGATACAGTTGAGATAACTCTGACATCCTAAGTGCATTTGGGTTGGTTTCTCAATCCGTCCTAGGTGCAGTAGGAGGATACATTTCCCGGTCCGATTTAGTGGGGCTTTAGCCCCGTTTATCACCTAGGTTTTTTCACTTGAACAGCTTGGTAGGGTCTACCCATCGTTCCTACTTTTTGTTCGAGTCGCCCTTGCCTCAATTAAATGAGTTCCTCGTGACATTTGTTCATAACCGCAGTTGGCTAGTACAAGACCATTAAAGATAGACTGCACCATTTCTAGATTACGGGCCGCCAGTCATTTGATCTGATCTTTCTTCACTCTGAAATCAACTGCACCGGTGCAACGGCTTCAATTGAAGTAATGAGATAATACTTAAACGTCATATTCGAACTTTGTCTAGGTGGCCCGATGAGGAAGAAAATGCGCAATGAATGAGGATAATGTTCAAGCAAAGAGGACATTTTCCTTTCTTTTCCTGGGCGCCTTCAAACGTTTGCCCTCTAGATTCCACTCCTGCAATGTGTGACGTGAGTCGAATTCTTGTTACATATTAATGCTGCCAGCACTGCTAGGACCTCAGATGCAATAACCAAATGAAGAATGAAGACACAACCGTAGGGAGACCTGCAACGATTGTGTGCTTAGAGTGTGCTCAGAGTCCGACTTCTACGTCAAAGCCTAAGAATTTGTCGGCCCACTTCCATCCACGGAGTAATCCTTGATCTGACACATGCTCGGAGTAGTTTCCAAGAACCCTACATTTCTCGGTTCTCCGACGACAAACCTTGGAAGACAAAGGTAGCCGATCGCATTCATTTTTGTGTAGTTGCCAACTATCCTGTCAGAGACTCATCTTCGCTACCCCAGAGCATGGCAGACGAATACCCCTTCCTCCTTTCAGTAATCGCGTAGTCCACAAACCTTTTCTATGAAGTGAGAAACACTAAGGCAGTCCGGCGATGCAAATGAGTGACACCAACTGTCTCCCAAGTTCTTTTCGAGATGAAGAATATAGCTTGTGTGAAAGAGTCGTAGATGGCACTTAATTTAAACTCAATAATGTACAATTCTCGAAAGACGATGTTCAGTGCCTACAACATAAAGAATGTGGAGTGGCCTGTCTGATAGTCCACCTGCGAGTCTCATGTAAATGTTTAATAGAAGCACCTTCAATGTTGAAAAGGTTTAAGTCGTTAATTTTCAGTTCTCACTGGCAATCATTCAAGTCGAGCAATGGTAGTCTGGTCATTGGAAGGCAACATCGATACCTTTCTCCTTTAAGAAGGCTTTTGCCTCATCTATGTCCTGTGCAGTAACAACGACCGAAGCTGTCAACTCTGCAAACTTACGCTTGTTGCTGAATAGGCAGAGTGACGAACAAGTCTAAATATAGGCAAATTCCAAATAAAGCAATGAGTTAAGTGATCACCATGCCGTAGTAACATAAAGGTGTTCTTCCAGACAACTAGTATTGAGACCAGTGCCAACTGGACTTAGCAGATCTTCTTTAATCTTAGCAGATTAAAGAAGACATGATTGTTTCACAAGGGAACTCGAGTTAGAGAGGGATTCATGTTCTGCCTTCTGTCAATTAAGGGATCACTGTCCTTTGTAGGAATCGATGAGTATTTTCATGTACTTCATTAGGTCTCCATGTGCCAAAAAGCCCTGAACCCTTGATATTCTATTTCTCAGAAGATAACAACTTCAGAACTCCAACTGGTTTTTGAGGGTCTGATCAAAGTAAAGGTGATTTGCGAAAGTATTATATCCGCTTCAGGCTCCAATCGCAATTTATGTTTTGAAAGCTGCAACAATTAAGAAAATCTAGGGCAATAACTTGCGGGGAAACGATAACAAGATAACAACAAGGAGAGTTTGAGTACTGTCTTTGCCTTTTGATAAGAATACAATCGTACCTTTTGAAGCAGGACCGATTCATGGGGACATGTTGGAAAAACCATGACGCCATATCCGACCATACCTAAACCGTAGCATCCAAGAGCAACCAACGCGTAAACAGGTACCTGCTCACAATACAGCCAAAACCACTGAAGCATTGAATAATTGTTCTCAAAAACTATGGTACTCCGTGAACTACACAGGCACCAGGAAGTTACAGAGAAATCAGTCATGTTGAGTAGATACGATCCCACTTCATTAAGCCTGTAGAGAAACGGAAGAGCATCTAGAGTAATGGCCCCCAGGCCGGAGACGCTAGGGGTGGATTCATAACCATACTGATCGTAAGGTTATGATCGTGAAATCAACTCTGTTCCTCACTAACGAATCGACCGCAGTATTGAGATTCGCTTCGCTTCAACGCGCAAGAGCAGAACTTACATAAGGAAGAACGAGCCTAAACGATGGAGGAATTTCAGATGAAAGGAGTAGGGAAATCCACACTGCCACCAACGTTCCAACCAATGCGGCGAACTTCCACACCTGCTTCATGTCCTCGATTTCAAACCTGCACCTGTCCTCGATTTCAAACCCCCTAGCTCTGTATAATCATTTTCTTCTCCTCCATCACCAGATTCCAATTCCACATCCGCAATCAGATAGTCTCGCCGGACTCTCCCATCAACGTGAATCAACGTGAATGAGTGTCAAGGACCTCGTCCTCAACTCATCTAAGGAGCCCTAATTGTCCAAAACGTGCACGGCAGATGCAGGACCCGTACCTGATGGACGGAAGTAAGTACTGTTCGTTCGTGGCTGGAAGGACGCGAACTCGTGAATAACGGACCCAACGTTGTAAAGCTGCACTACAGTATCCAGACATTTTCTCTATGCGGCGGAAAGCCGGCAAAGCATGTTCTTGGCTCCGGCATCTGTGGCACAGGACAGGAGGAAAGAAGGAAGAGTTGTCGTTACGTCATACAATAGTCATAACTCCTCACATAAATTTCGCTCTAAGTGAGCTTACTTGGCATAAGAATGTTCGCTAGTGTAACATTCTACTCAATTCGTCAATGCCGCAAACGGTGTTGATGATCTGAGCAGTTTTCCGGAATGTCCCACAGCCTTTAGAGTGTTGATGATGAATTAGAATGTTACACTCTAAATCATCATAAACACTTTAAAGGCCGCTTCTCTAAAGCTCCAAAACGCCTTGGGCTTGCGTCTAAGTTTTTGACATGGTAGCAACATAAGCAATGAAACATTTGTTTGATCGACTATGCAGGAGTACACATCGTTTGCTCCGTCGATTTGCTTCCCCTCTTTTCCTTTGAGTCTTCCTTCCCGGCCTTCAGTCATGTTTCTCGGATTAACATGTCGTACTCACTTTTTGCTCGGTTCGGCAATACCACGAACGGTTTTACATGATGGCCGTATAACAGTCTGCTCCATTTGTAGCCACCATGAGTGAACTAAGCAATATTAACGTGTTAGTAGTACAATAATACCGCTCGTGATATTGCCTAATTGAGCCAAATTGAATAGAGCTTGCGGTCTCGAGAGTCATGGCTGAAGTAAGGGAAAGAAGAACAGGGGAGGCAGAGGATTCTGCAATTCAGCAGTTTTACGGAGCAAACAATGTGTTATTCTTGTGGAGCCATAGAGCACAGTTGATCAAACAAATAATATTTCAATGCTTCTGCTGAGTGACGTTGTGGGTAAGTGAACGCTATACTTTCAAAAGCTTGCAAGCAAGCCGAAGGTGTTGTGGATCTTTGGAGAAGCGGCTGGACGTTTTGTACAGTGTTGATGAAACAGAAGATAACACTAGAGGTCTTCTAACATTTTGCTCAGTTTGCAATATCGCGAGCGATACGGCACTGTTAAACACGCGTTATGTAACACTTTACTCTTTACTCTATTACCTTTTTCCTGCAAAAAATATTGATAAGTCGAAGCGCAGTATATAAGAGTTTAGAGAGAAGTTTGGTTTTCTCCACCCGGTGAAATTCCTCTTCTACTTACGCATCTAATTACTTTTAACGGGAATGTTGGCTAATCGAAACAAATATTAATAAGGCTTAGCCTCGGTTACCTAGACTAAGTATTCCCGTGGGCTAGTTTCTGTATGAGTGATCAAGCATTAGCAATATGACTACGCTATGTTATGGTCTACTCCATAAAGAGCATGTATGTGTTTGTTGTTCATTCACATGTGTTTACACTCTACTTACTGGGAGCTGACAACATTTGACGTGGATGTCCTGAAACATGTGTCCCGATAATCACCTACTGTTCTTTAGTAAAAGAAAGTGAAACCGAGCCCAAGGAGAAAGGTCAGCTTTGCAGAAACAAACACAAGTCAGAGCAGATAAACTGCAACAAATAGTACTAGATTGTTTGAGAAGAAATTATTTCACCGAGTTAATTTAATAATTTCGGTGGATAATTTCACGAGTTATCCACCGAAATTAATCCACCGAGTAATCCACCGAATAACTCGGTGGATTTTATTGTACTGAAATCGCGCTTTCACACTTGCGACTTAGCCACAAAGGATGACAACTCTTCGCCCTTGGCTATGGGCAACATGTATCGATTTGTCCATCGAGACTATGTGAAGGTAACGTGTAGCATACTGATTGGTAGCAACGTGCGAAATTAGAAACTATCGAACTTGCTTTATGTGATGAACACTGGTCTGATTTGCATATCAGACCAGTTTCATCGAGAATCATACCGTAGCTTTGATCATCTGAATCTCGACGTTCCGTATATCAAAAAGAGTTTAACAATTACCAGATGACGTAAGTGAGTGATACTTGGGACTAGGCCTGTTCCTTGAAGGAACTGGTACAAGTATCAGAGAGAGTCCACAGTTCGGCAAATACCGGATACCATAGCATAGAACCAAAAATTGTGGTGACCACCACGAAGAAGTGTCAAGAGCCAGATTAGAGTCCCATTCTATCATTTGATGAGACAAGATTGTCAAACTTCTACCTTACTATTACAATTCTACAGGTTAAGCTGTTACAAATCTCCCACTTACAAGTACGCATTTGCAGTACCGTCACGGCCATACTACAGGCCAATCTGAACTAGAAAGTCCACGGCTCTTGAAGGTAACTCTCTTGTATACGATTTCCTTTCAGAAATCCATGAACATGTGGTCTCCACTTTCATTGACATCGGCGTACACATGTGAGTGTGTGTGAAGATGCATGCTAGATGACAAAAATGGACTGGAAGTGAACCTACTTGCATTTTAGTTCGTAACCTTCAGGTCCAGAGCTGCGGATAGCCAGGGGCATTGTCAACGAACATTGACACAGCTGAAACTTTTCAAAACGGTTATTATTAGGATAAGTTTCTAGCATAAACTGATTCCCGAAGCGCATTACATTTCTCACTATTTATCTTCGAATTATGCCGCAGATTACAGAAAATTAACTATGTCTACTAATTGCCGTGACTTGAGAAGAAAGTTAGCAAGGGCTGTAAAGAAGTTCATGTACAGAAGTTCAGGACGAGGAGATAGTCTAGCGGGAATACTCATTCAGATCATTTGGCACTTCAACAATTTCAGTGTCAGCCAGGCATTCTTCTGGGGAGAGAGGTGGTAATTTCATGGTCTTCCTCTTCAAATTGTGCTTGTGCCAATCACTCTTAAAGTGCTCCCGATATTGCTTGGCGTCTCCAACTTCAGCATGACATGTATTGCACCTTTGCTGTTTGACA
The DNA here is from genome assembly GCA_948567375.1 of Lunularia cruciata. Taxonomy (NCBI): domain Eukaryota; kingdom Viridiplantae; phylum Streptophyta; class Marchantiopsida; order Lunulariales; family Lunulariaceae; genus Lunularia; species Lunularia cruciata. The sequence goes on from OX419758.1 coordinate 60,354,711, forward strand.
ACAGGTACATTCTTTTCGGATCCACCAACCTGATTGGAGCTTTTGCTATCCTTTTCCCTTTCAGACCCGTGTAAAGTTGATGTTCTAGATGCTGTTCCTACCCCACCAAAGACAGCTCCATCAAGTGTAAATGACTCGCTGAATTTCGAAACAATAGAGGTCTCACCAGGGACTTCTTTGCCAGTTTTGGCTGGGTTTTTTGGAACGATATCCTCTGCATCAATAAGCTCATCCACAGTTCCATCCCCTTCTTTCTGAACAGCCATTGAAGCGACTTCGAGGCGCCCATCGTAATCTCGAACTACTAAATCGCACTCACGGAAATGACCTGGCTCGATTTGACAAACCTGAAAATTTCCATAAAAAGGTCGGTTTAATCTCCTACCATACGTTTAAAAAGCATCTTGACCATCTCGACCTCAGAACTGTTGATCATACCATCCTAGTTTGCACTGTTGCTGTTCAAATGTAGCGACTGCCAGCAACGACTGCCCTCGCAGACTTTTTGAAATAGGTAACCCAATGGCTGTCGAAGCGCTCAATTGCACTTGAATTGACTTCCAAATAGACTGAGAAGATATCAAAGATTTTTACTTATCTAGACGAGACAGAAGGAGGGTAAGATATCTAATTTCAATTGAACGAAGGTTACCACAGTAAAAAGCTTGTTGGCCTCTTCTTCACTTTCGATGGCGGCACTCCAAGCGTTTAATCTTTCAAGCAAAGCTGCCCTTTTATTCACGGCTACCACCAGTTTCAAACGCATTCGCGCTCTTGTGATAGGAAAATGCTTGGTAAGTTCCCGTATAAGTTCCAGGGCCTGAGGATTAAACGAGTTAGTGCTGGTGAAAGTGCTCTTCAGAAGGAAGAAAGATGCTTACACGTACATCTTATCTTCCTCCTTGGCTTTTACACGAAGAAGATGCCAAACAGCTGCTAAACTGGTGAATGTAGCACACCTGCTGCTTCGAGCTCCTGTGCGGATCAACAGCAAAGTGCACCTCCCGCATTAAACGCTCGATCATGCTGATTGTATAAGGTCGTTCCGTCTCAGGGTTAACAGTTTTGTGCATAACAATTGTTGCGATATCTCGAAACTGACTTGAAAGTTGCGCTTCTCGCTCTTTCTCTGCAACTTGCAACTCGCCTTTCTCCAGTATCTGCGTCTCCATATAAGACTCTTAGCAAACAATAGCAATAGCCTTAGACACAGGATGTCGACACCAGACCAACACGTGCCTTAAGGATCTAATAGGCCTCACAGACTACTCGCTCTTTTATGAACAAAACGCACAAGAGAAACTTCGGCGCTCTTCGCTCTAAAGATCACATGCATCTTATCTAAGGAAGATGCATGACTTTAAACGCAGTAATACTTAATCCATGTAGGTCTCCCAACTGTCTGGAATAATCTCAGAGTTAAGCATTTTCTTCAGTCCACGGCAGAGCCCACTCCTCAAAATCTCCAAAACACTCCGTAAGTGTAGCATCTACTTGAGAGTGACTGCCCACAAGGCTGGAAATCTTACCTCCAAACAAATCTTCTCGTGGTCGTCCGTACCAAAGGCTTGATTGAGTTCTTTCGATTTCGCCAAAACTCCTTTGGAAACATTTAAGAAGACTGTGTGCGTCTGCAAAACTTCATCAACATCCTTCTCCCTGCAGATAGAAACTCGGAGGTTACATTTTGTAGATCTTCAACTTAATTAGCATAAAACCCACTTTGTTCCTGAACCATGGACAGGCTATTCCGTTATGAAGTATCCACCACAACTTGATTCTGTATTTACGCGGAGCTCATGGAAACGAGCAAGCGAGTAAAACGGCAGGAAATCACAGGAAACCCTAAAAAAAGCCAATGATTTGGATCATTTATTAGTGGGTTAGGAAGGGAAGTGGATGATTTGGCTGGTTGAAAAACCTGCATGAATCGCAGCTTCGAGATCAGACAAGAGGTCCACAAATTCCGTCAGAATTCTATAACTGATGCCAAACCCCAAAGGTAAAATAAGCAGAGGAAATTTTCTTCGCACTGGCAATTTCGCGTGGACCTTAGATTTCAACCGGAATAGCTATTTCAACGAACCGAAAGAAAACTACTGACACCAAACTACTGATACTCATCCCCCTAGAATAGTTCATTCCTGTTAGCGATTAGAAAACCTCTTTAAAAATTCACCGTTCTGGACGAGAACAAAGTTCGTAACAAAAACTAATTTCTACATAAAAACAGCGGTAAACCTCAGAGAGACCATGGATTCATAATGAAATGAATTGTTTATTTCCAGAATTGATCGATCAATGCTCCAAGACAACAGAAAACGTCAACAATCCAGCCTTTGGAACTCACACTCGTGAACGCCAGGAGAGGACTTTGTTCTTGTAACAGGCAATTTCAAACCGATGACCACCTTTCTTCAATCGCACAACAGCAATATTCGTCAGCCTCTTCTGCCCCACGGGCTGCACGACTACACGCGACATCCCGTTCTTTCCTCTGTTCTAAAACCCACTTCCGACTTCACAGGTTCTCAAATTGAATTCGGCTTGATCGTCTCTTAAAATCCTGCCGATACCTGCTGCTCTTAGGAGGTTTCGGTTCAGCTCTCAAATGGAACGCCCTCGCGCTTCCGCATATACCCAACTTCAAGAGGGGAGAGGAGAGATCACGACGAAAAGTAACACAGTCAGATTATGAGAATTCCACTTACTTGAAGAAATCGAGTAAAATTAGGGGGTTTCGGATTTAAAGTCGACCAATATTTATTTACTGTCGGACATGCAGTGACAGAAATATTCTATCCTACCGATACCATAGAGGAATAGCAAGAGAATCGTTTCGTAAATTTTTTGAATTTTAAACTTTTTGGATAATTTAAGTTCTTTTGACTTTTAAATTTATGACACCAAATTTTACGCGTAATCTCGTAACCGCCCAAACCCATAGGGCACATTGAGGGTTTCAAAGAAGGATTTACAAAACCCATGAATATTCCAGAAAATATTCGACGGGAATTGCTAGGAGTTTCACCTGTAGCTACAAAATCTTTAACGGGTTAGTCATTAAAGGGTTTCAAGAATGTTTTATATGGCCTTTTATGGCCACGCGGAAATTCCCAAAAATAATCTCACGTATCACCATAGGAAACCTTAACGAACGCTCTCAGAACAACTCAACTCAACACCATAAACTAAACTGCAGGGTCAATTGTGCTTATTAGTTGGAAAAACTATGGCAATACGATAGTTAGCTGATCCGTTAAGAAACCTAGGGGGTCTCAAATCCATATGGCGGTCTAGTTACTGCATTATGGGATTCGAGTCATTTTATTATTTTCCAAGACCAGTGAAAAGTTAGGGGACAAAGAGGGGATGGGATTTAAGAATCATGCCCGTGAAGTAATAAATAATGCGAATGTACAAGGGCTTGGTAAAAATATCGGGACATGTGGACCTCGAATTTCCTCTAATTAGTATTTATCACCTACCGTACCATAAATTTATCCAGGACCCTATAAAAGAAATTTATGGTAAATGGTAGTACGCAATAACTCCCCAACTAATAGACCCTAATGAACACGCCGGACAACTTTTGGACGGGTGATAGGCGTTTCCGTTTTTTAGGAGGGGCCTAATTAACAAGGTTCAGGGAAGAATTAGGTGAGTATTTTGAGTAAGGAAGTTTGAAAGAAGAATAAAGTGTGTCAAGATTAATAAGAAATATTCTCAAAACCTGCGGGCAGTCACAAACTACGTATGGTCTCAACATTGAAATGTGAGATTTGAATATCATCCCACTGGTGACATAGCGATACTCAAAGATAGAAACAAAAGAGATGGGTGATATATTTTTGCAAATAGAAATATTTGCACATTTTTGCATAAGGGATGAGTGTCAATATGAGTAGAAACCATATTAAGGATGATTGTACGAGTTGTTCTGATGATGAAGGTTATTGGATACAAAGTACTGGGGAATTTGATTGATTTATGGGTGCACCAACATCACTAACAAACATCATTAAGCAAACCTTTGGGTACCATATTCAAGCTAAAACTAGATTTAGAATTGGGTGGTGCCATATTCTCTCACATAGAAACTAGATTGATTGTAAAAACTTTTGTTCTGAACTTTGTTGGGTCCAAGGATTTGAACTTTTGTAGTGATACATGGGCGCCAACATGACAACTAAACCTCCCTAACATTATGATGCCTTGAGTAAATTTACACATAATGCACCAAACTTAAAACTTGAAGAGTTTTTTCATAAGCACCTTGGAGATTATAGAATTAGAATTGAGTTTAGTGAACCATGGAGGACGTAAACTCTCAAATCACAAGGCATGCATGTACTCCCATTCCTCTACTCTCTCAATTGTAACATAGAGCATTTGCCTCTCATTCTCTTATCAAGGAATCATAATTATACTCTCTCTTCTACAAGTACCTCTCCAATTGTTAACAATATTGGATTTCAAGATCTCATTATTATTCTAGCAATGCCAATATGATATGCTCAATTTACTCCTTTCTTGCATAAAAAAGCAAAATGTGACAAAGATCATTTCAGAATGGTCCTCCATCATTATGCCCAAATTATTTGGAGGAAGCTCGAGCACTTTAAGTAGATATATGGGACATTTGCAAAAACTCAATTCAAAAGAGTTTTGCATTCAGCTACATGACCATTTTTCTCATGAGATTCATAAAGCGGTTTCCTAAGTTCATAAATTGTGAGAGATTGTAGAGAAAATATGCTTGTTATATAAAATCCTATAAAAACACATGGGAAGGATAAATATACAAGCAAGAGTCTCACGGAGAAGAAGATTAGGAGAGGATGTACAACTATAGATCATAAATTGAATCATCTTTGTCCTTATTTTGATCAAATGGATGTTTGTTTGGGGTAGATCCAACATTTCCTCCTAGTGCTTGTAAGTATGGGGGATTGGAAGTGAATTGAGCATATCTAAATGTGCAAGCAGAGAGGATGAAATTGGAAGCAGAGTTACACCTGAAAAGAAGTAGGAATTGTGCATGAAGGTACTACTTTGTCAAGGGTTTCACAAGCTTCACAAGCATCTCTTCAATCCATCCCATTTAGGCTCTTCACAAGGGTTCCATTTTGACATATCCCATTCATTTCTAATTTTCAGTTCCCAACACCAAAGAGAGGTTTGATGGGGTAGAGGAGTTCAAGGAAGATTTTTTGACTCCAAGACCAAGAGCCCAAGAAGAAAGTTCAATACCTCAAGAAGAAATTACAACAAGAGTAGAGGTAGCAAAATTCCATCTGGAGTTAGATAAAGGAGATTAAGACCAAGAAGGGAGCAACAAGACACCTCACACAAGAGGAGGAAATCATAAAAAGCAAATCCAAAGACAATCCTCACCCTTTCTTAGTTTGCAGAAGACATGGCTGGCCATAAAAAACTGAAGGCTCTAGAGGCAATGGAGAGATGTAAATTAGTAGTGATTAATTCTCAAAAATTAAGAATTAATCATTAGTTGATATTGAGAAAGATTGAGAAATTGAGAGGGAAACTTGAAGCCAAAAATATATCCAAGACTCAAAATTGAAGTTCAAAGAAAGAAATGCTAAAGCAAGATGGTTTTATGAGATGACTTTAGAATCAAGTAGATAGGGAAAACACATGTTGAGATCAAGAGCATTATGACTATTATATCAAAATTAGATGCACAACTTTCACAAACTTGTACTAGTGATCCGGATTGTAGCCTTTGTAGATCTAGTGGTAATGATAACAACTCTTTATTGTAGTTTTAGTGCACATGATAGTAGACTAGATGCAATATGTGGTTGTTAGTCCTTGCAAATCTAGATCTAGTGTAGATGATACAAGACTGAACTATATGCAACATGTGGATTGTTCCCCTCTAATGCATATGATATAATAATTTATTTCTTCTATCTTGATCTGCATGAGTGGTTCATAAGCTGCATGGAATTTCTTGAGAAGAGTTTTAGTCATGGTATTGCTCATTCCTTGCTAGGGTTTAGAAAGCCCGTCAAGAGGATCTAACCACAATTTCCATGGATTGGTAATTATAGTAAGTGTTTGCTTGCACTATAAAGTCCTTTCTTGTCTACTAATGGGCTTTGCTTGGGTTGTTTAGGTTTTCTCACCTTCATGGAGTGTTGCTTAGGGGTAGAAGGGTCTGTTGCTCATAAATGGGCATTGCTTGTGCACATGGGGCTTTTCTCATGCCTTTGGGACCTTGCTCATGCTTTTCAGGCTTTGCTTGTGCCTTTGAAGTGCTTAGATCTTCACTAGTTTTTAGTTATTGAACCTCTAGGTGTATGTAACTTGAGTAATTTAGGTACTTGGCAAAGATGTCATTTATCATTCCTCGGCTACATATAACTTTGGGCTACAATAATCCAGATTATATTTTCATGGAAAGTGCCAAAACTTGGCTAAAAATGGTGTTTTTCTTCTATGTACTTGTCTTTACCAAACATCTCCCATGCTATATGTAAGTATCATAGGTATCATAGTAAAACTTGTTATAACATCCTCTAGTTTAGTTAGAAGATGAATGGTTTACTTTATCAACGGTCTTCTTTTTCTCTATATATGAAAAAGGAGATGTTCAAGAATGGTCTAAAAGTTAATGATTATAAAATTGAAGAAAAAAATATAGTGCAAGCCAATTAGCAATACTTGATCACAAGTATGTATACCAACATAAATATATTCAAATTTTTTCACACTAACATTACACTTGCCTAATATGACATAATTAACACATATTCAAAGTCTTCCATACTATCATAACCATATGCACAATTATTCATCCTAATATAAACATATTCATAAAATTGCACACTCACATATTGGTCCACACTATCAAAACCATATGCACAAGTATTCACCCTAATATAAATATATGCACCAAAATCCACATTACCATATGCATCAAACTAAACCAAAAAAACATAATTGATGCACTTTAAGAATAATGGGTGGCTAATAAGCAGTATTGGTGTAGATATAAAGATATATAAAGATATATAAAAATGTAATGAGGCAATGTAAAAGTACTCTATTCCAATACACTCTAGTGCATCACAAGAGGTCTAAAGCCATGTGTCCATTCCAATATGATAGATTGCATCATCAAGGCATCAAAAGATATATCTATGGATCCACACCATACTATATCTCCACATTCAATTCCACTCAACTTGGTGCATGAGGAGATTGTAGAAAGATAGAGCATGCTCATACATGGATCCACACTATACTCTCTAAAACAACCTGATCTTCACTCTGAGCCAAGGAAGTCTATAGCAAAGTGTGTATTTACTCAAAATCTGTCTAAGGGAGTTCTGAAAAGGTCCCATGAGGTATGTAAATCTACTACTCTTGTCAAAAAATGAGTAAATGCTAGAGGATAAATAGCACCATGGATTTGGTTCCTAGAATAGGGAAGGACTGTTCTATAAATATATCTCAAAGGCATAGACCCAAAGTTGTAAATGCACCATAATATCTATAAGTGAAACATCCTCATATCCATCCTCTACATCAAATAAGCCACAAGGCACTCCCGTATATGCACACCCAAAGGGAGGAAACCCTCATCACACACAGATCAAAGGAGAGTCTCTACCTCTACTCTTGTTTTCTATCAAAATGATAACCTCAAACCATGTCAAATAATACTCCATAAACTCTCTAACTCTAAGTTATGATATATAAGTAAATGTACACTTACTTATATAATCCAACCACCCTGATTTCTCTACCAAGGTCCTCCACTATACATAGATAGGACTTTTATCCCACATAATATCAAAAACCAAAATTTGCCTCTAGTTATCTATTTGCCTTATAGACCATAAATGATCTATGGAATGAACTATTCTTCTAGTTCTACTCATCTTCTTTCTAAACATCCTTAGTCAAGAAAGTCATAAAATAAAATCATAATCCTCTCCTCAAGCCACTCTATCTCCTTATGTGTATAACTAAAAATGGGTACGAGTACAAGATCATCAAACACAAAAGGTCTCTAAGAACTAATACACATTTCATATCTAAGAATATTAGGCTCTTCCCTAGGCTCATAACTGATGCCCTTTTTACTTGTTGTTTGAGTCCCATGAGTGACACTCTCTATCTGCTCCATTTGAGTCTCATGAGTGCATGAGTATGTTGTTATACATCATACATCACTATCAACATCATACACTATAGAAACACAACTCATAAAAAAGTCATACATGAACTCTAAAGTATCATAATGACTCTCTAGCTAGCTATTAGGCCCTCAATTCTAGATAGCCATCTACTCCAAGTATTCCAGTGCTATCAAGCTCCATTGTTAGTTACATGTCTACAATCTATAGCACATAAAGATTGAACTAGCTATAGGTCAAGTACATCAAGGGCATAGCCATGCCATATGCCATCCTCTCAAATCACTATCACATACCAACTTAGTAGTAGTTCCACAAGAAGAGCCACATTACATACACTGCAAGCATGCACATAAAACTGCCAAGCTTGGGTCCAAGAGTGCACAACATACAATTGTGCATATGATCCTTCCAAAACACACCATCATATCCTTCCAAAATGAGGACTTTAGAAGGTAAAACTTGTGCATTTTAAAGATAGTGTGGCCAATAGTCACATCAAGTATAGTCAATGTATTTTGTTGTAGATATATACAATCACCTTGATGAAATTGACGACTTGAATAAAAGCATAGCTTAAGGGATCCCTATCTTGATAAAATGTTTAGTTCTCAAAAGCCTTCACCATCACTCTCCAAAAGGTCTTTGCATGTTGAGAACATGCGCTCACCCATACATTTGGATCATCCAAGTCTAAAACTATAGTAGTATCATGCATGTAGGCAAATCTTGATCTTGTCCATAGAGTAGAAAGAAAGGAGAGAAGGATACCAAGGAGACTTACCAAGTGAATTGATAGCCCATGTGCAACCAAGGTAACTAGAGATCCCAATCTTCCAAGTGGCCTCTTTGCAAATGATACTTATGCAATCCTCTCTTCATTATCTAAACCACTCTCTTTGCTAAAAAATCTACCTTAAGGTGATCTTGGGAGGTAGTGTGGTGATCATTCAAGGCCTTATCACACAAGGTCTGAAACTCTTCCAAGAATTCTATACCCTGATCAGTCAAAATCTCAATTGGTACAACAAAATGACTAAGAACTCAATCCAAGAAGAAGTAAGCTATCTCTTCACTAGAATTGTCAAGAAGCCACCAACTCAATCCACTTAGAGAAGTTCTCTACTATAACAAAATATACCAATGATGTTTCACAATTGATAGTTAATGTCCAACAAAGTCTAAACTTTGGTGGTAATCTAATCCCATGATAGATAATGGGTGTAATTATGGCATGAGAACATTAAATGATGTTCTAACTTGGTCATAAAACACACATATGGGAACAAACTATGGCACATCAGTTTGTATATTGCATCATCAATAATGACTCTAGAGTAAGCTAAATGTATACTTTACTCCAAAATGTCCTAGCTCCTCATGAGCATGATATCTTAATTATGATCTCTAAGATAGAAGTAGTATTACTTGCACTATACCATCCTCCCATATACAAAGAAGGAGTATACCCTCCAATCTAAATTGCTTGGCTTGTTGAAGGCCACATCTCTCTCCTTAGCATCAACTATGCCACCCACAACATCAATACAAAAATAATCCTTCACTAAGATATCATTATGAATGTCTTGTTGACCTATACCAATATCTCCAACTTTTGGATCTAAGACCTCAACAATTCATCTTGTCTATGCTAAAAGGTGTACCATTAGAGTTTTAGAAAATATACATAGAAAGGTAGATACATGCCAACATGGCACCATCTCCTCATTTGTTTTACCATGTCAACATGCTCCAATCTGATCCTATTGGTTGGGACATGGAGTTCTAATCAACTCATCTTCCTCCAATTCACCACTCCATGCCTGTGAATAACCATAAATCATACTCCTATAAAATTAGAGCCCATTGTGCAAGCTTCCTTAAAAGCTTGTTGGACTCTATCAACCACTTCAATGGTTGATGATTAGTGATGAGAGTGAAAGGGTTACCAAATAGATAACATTGGAAATGTGCTATTGCCCATATTAGTACAAAGCCCTCTCCTTTATACAAAATATACTTTACCTCCACTAAAGTATTGGAGCAACTAGCATTGGCCACCACAAACTCCTTCCCCTCATCATCCTATTGAGTGAGCACTACTCCAAGCTCCAATATACTCTAATAAGTATGAATCTTGAATGGTCATCTTATGATTGGTCTCCTAAGAATAGGTGCAAATGTCAACCTCTCCTTGAGCTTTATAAATGCACTATCCTACTCATCTTCCCAACACCATTCTTGTGTAAGCTTTGTTAGCTTTGTCAAGTCCTTGGCTATAACACTAAATCCTTTAACATATTGGCAATAGAAGTTTGCCAACCTGAGGAATGCTTGTACTTTGCTCATATCCACAGGAAAAGGAATATGTGCATTACACTCCACCTTGGTCTATTGAACACCAAGGCCACTAGGGTAGATAGTGACACTTAAATACTCAACATGCTCATGGAAGAATCCACCTTTTCCAAAATGTAATTTGTGTCCATGAGATCTCAATCTCTCAAACACCTCCAACAAATATTTCTCATTGCTCCTCCATAATAGTGTTATAGACTAAAATATCATCAATATAACATTAAGCAAAATCCAATCTTGCTAGAATCCTATCCATGACCATTTGGAACTTCGTAGGAGCAATTTTTTACCCAAATAATAAGAATTTCCACTTATAAAATACATCTTTACCATGAGGATCAACAGCCCATCTTGTTATCTTGGATGTGTCTTCCTCCTTGATTAGCAATTGATGATATCTTACTCACAGATCTAAAGTACTAAAGATTTTCCAATCACACCAAAGATCTCCAATGTAAGCATGGCATACAGATCAGCCCTAGTTTGTTGGTTGATAGGACAATAATCTCCACACATCCACCTATTTGTTTAGTTGTTATCCATATCTTTCTTGGCTAGCATATTGTAGCTAAAGCATACACTCCATGTGAAATTTCCACCAAAATAGCTTCAAAATGGTCTCTACTTTAGCTTTAAATCAATGCTCTTGCCACGTCAAAGAACTAATATATCACTAATCAGCTCAATATATTATTAATCCAAATATTAAGTACCTTTAGAGCACCCAAATTCTTCATGTTGAAGGTAAAAACACTTGTGTAGTTCCTTAAGGACCTCCAATATTTCCCCTATTATAAGCTTGGATCCAATATTTGGCTCCAAAGTATGCTCTATAACTAATATAGGAGTGGAATATGCACTAATTAGTTGCTACACAAGGCCCTTAATGTCATGCCTCAATTGCTAGAGTCTTCAACTCCCTCTACTCTAGTTGCAAGCTCCACATGTCCTCTAGTTGCATCTCAAGTAGACCAAGGGTGTAACCCAAGTAGACCATGCTCACCAAGATGTACCCCAAATAGACCACTCTCACAAGTAGCCATTGGTTGTGTCCCAAGAATACTATGCCCACTAAGTTTATCACCCCTAACATGTACTTGAACCATCTTGATAGGGATGGAGCTCACGAGTGTCTTAGTGGTGTTGCTTATCAAATGCATCTTATGCTACTCTATAACACCCATTTATGCATATATGTGTTCTACATTAATCATGATTAGTTAAAGTTAGTCATAGCTAAGATAGAGGGGGACCTTACTTTAGAGGAAGTGGAAAAGATGAGCAATACTATTTTAGATTTAAATCTATTGACTTGGTATTTATTCCTAGGTGTTTAGTTTTGAGGAAAGAAAGCAAAACTCTTGGACTCATAAGCCTTTTTGCTTTGGATTCTTCTATAGTCCAAGGATAATCCATGTAACTGAATCTTTGACTTAATGATTAAGTCTGAATAAGACCATATATCAAAGTAGAGTTACGCCAAGGTTGGAGCATCCATAGTATCAACCGTTGGTGCTAAATGGATTTGCTTACTAAGCTTATCCACAAACACCACAATTGCTATGTGACCTTGTTGTGTCTTGGGTAAGGAGGTGATGAGATCTAAGCTCACATGCTCCAAACGAGTAGTTGGAATGGGAAGTGGCTGAAGGAGTCCACTCGGCTTCTGGTTATTGGCCTTGTTACTTTGACAACTCTCATATGATTGGACAAAGTCTCGAACATCTTGTGTCATGTTAGGCCACCACCATTGGCGTTGGAGGATGCCCAAGGTCTTGTCCACTCCCATGTGACCAGCTATTGGTAAATTGTGGGCTTCTTGAAGGTGCACAAGTCAAAGATCACCTTTGGTTGGAACATAGATCTGGTCCGCATGGAGTAGAAGGCCTTCCTTGAAGGAGAAGGTGTTGTACTCCTTGTCACATGCTCTTAGAAAACCATGTACCATTTGGGAGAAGGGATCTTGTTTTAGAGTTGATCAAAAATCATTATGGACCTTGGGGTCAATTGACATTGTTATAATTGACACTGTGATGAGAGGAAGAGCCTTCAAATCAGGTTGTTGTGATAGAGCATTAGGATGATATGGAACCGACCTGGTTTGTACTCAAGTTTGATGTCAAAAAATTGGAGTTGCTCTTCCCATCAATGATGTTAACTCTTCATGTGCTCCAAGTGTAGGGTCTGCAACAATGGCTTGTGATCAGTTTGCATGATCACTTGTTTCCCCAAGAGATAATGCCTCCATACCTTGGTGGCATATACCATTGCAAGTTGTTCCCGATCTCAAGCAAAGTAATTTATTTCAGCTGTATTTAGTCGGAAAGATACAAAGGCAATGGGATGTAGTCCATCTGGGAATTCATGTTGCAACACAACTCCAATTGCAAAGTTAGAAGCATCAAAATCAACCACACAAGGTAGTTAGATCATATGGTTGAAGAATGGGTCTTCAAGACACCATATGCTTTAACTTCTGGAATGCTTCTTCATGCTTGGTGGTCCACTAGAAGCTCAAGTTCTTTCCTAAGAGGTCAATCAATGGTGCAGCCACATGAGCATAATCATGGATGAACCATCAATAAAAACTGGCCAATCCATTGAATGCCCATACTTCTATAGCATCCTTTGGGGTAGCCTGATCAGTAATGGCCTTGATCTTCTCTTCTTTCATCTTGATCCCCTCTAATGAGATCTTATGACCCAAGAAGGTAACCTCTTTTTGCCAAAAGGCACACTTCAACTTCTTGCAGTAAAATTTCCATTGTTGTAGTCATCTTAGGACTTCTTGCACATGATTCACATGTTCTGCCTTTGTCTTGCTATAGATTAAGACATCATCCAAGAACACCACCATGGACCAATCCAATAGTCCATCCAACACCCGATGCATCTGATCCATGAAGATTGCTAGAGCATTAGTGAGTCCAAAAGGTAGAACTCTCTACTCAAAATGCCCATACCTTGTGCAAAAGGTAGTCGTTTGCACATCCTCTCTATCAATAGTAATTTGCCAATAGTCACTGCAAAGATCCAACTTGGAAAAGTAACGTGCTCCACTTAGTTGATCAAGCAAGTCATTGATCCAAGGCTAGTGATATGCATTGAGCCCATGATAATCAATACAAAACCAAAGTCCTCCATCCTTCTTTGGAACAAATAGTACCGGTGTTCTCCAAGGAAAGCTCCTATGTTGTATGAAGTCCTTCTCCAACAACTCTATAAGTGTTGTTTGCAACTCCTCCTACTCCTTTGGTGAGAGCCAATAGATTGGTCTACTTATTGGAGTACTCCATGGCAATAACTTGATCTTGAAGAGCATACCTTGATCAGAGCGTATTCCCTTTGGCAGATCATCCGGAAACACATCCGCAAACTCCTTAACTATCCAATCAACCGTTGCTTGATGAGGCTCTTGGCCCTCCGTAGATTGTTCTTGTGCAATTGGCTTGATCCACATCACGAATACAGATTTATCTTCCTCCAAAGCTTGCTCTATGGCTGCTTTGCTAACAAACTTCCCTTCTAGGGACTCATCTCCCCTCAAGGTTTGCTCTATGGTTACCTTCTCGACAAACTTCCTATCTTGGGACTGACTATTCTTTGGTGTCTTACTCAAAGGTGCCAGAAAACCTAATTGGAAATTCCTACCTTGGTGTTGTACTTGAATTTGACATTGGGTCCAATCGAATTGAACCTTATGATGTTAAAGCCAAGGTAGATCCAGAATGATATCATAGTGTAAAGGTGCCACTACAAACCTCATACACTCCAAATACTCCTTCCCAATCTTGAAGGTAACAGGATGTGAGGTGCGGAATGCAGAACCCTTTCTACCATCCGCCATCATCAAACTACTTCAAATCATCGGCTTGATAGGAATACCCATTTCCTTTACAACTTGCATAGACATGCTATTCCTTGAACTTCTAGAATCAACCAAAATCCTACAACCCGGATTAGATATCGTACCTTGCAAGTGAAGCAAACTTACGTAGGTCGAGCTTTCAATCCCATTGGAACCAATCAAGCTCATACTAGGCAGCTTGAAATCTCCTACTAGGATTCCTTGTCTCCCTTATCATTCCACTCCACAACCTCTTCCTAGGCAACTTGTTGAGGTTGTCCATTCTTGAGTAGACATTTAGCAATGTGATGCTCCAATTGGCAACAATAAAAACAACCACCATTTTGTTGCAGTTTCTCTCTATCTGCCGTACCAAGTGGTCTTTGTTGAATGGCATCAATCTCCATTGGTGCTGGCTCCTCCACTTGTGTGTAGTGTATTGGTAGGCTCTGTAGAGGTTGAGGTCAAGAACAAGTTGTTGCCACCAAGGAATCAAAACATTCGGCCAACCGCATGGCTTCCTCCAAGTGTTGTGACTATTGCATGGTTACCTCTAATTTGGTTCTCGCCTTCAAGCCCTTGACAAATCAATTCAGAGCTTCACCTTCCAATATATCTAGAATTTGCATGATGATGTTTGGGAACTACGGGATATAACTTCTTACAAAGCCAATCTGTTTCAACTTTGCCAACTTATCCCGTGCAGCTCGTGTGACATTTATGGCTTGGAACCGACTAATTATTGTGCTCTTGAATTCTGCCCATGTCAAGATTGGTGCAATAATTTTTCTTTCAGCTTGCTCCACTTGGAATCTCTACCATAGCTTTGCTACTCCATCCAATTGGCTAGAAGCCAAGAGAATCTATTTTTGCTCGTCTTGTAGATTGGTAGCTTCAAAATAATGTTCACAATCAAACACAAAATTCTTCACTGCACCCTGAAGATTCTTACCTTCAAATACCTTGGGTTTAGGGAATCTGATCCAATCTTCTCCTTCTTGAATTGTACTCTCTCCACTTGCTCTTGTCTTCAAAGATCCTTTCATCCAACAATCGAGTAAGGTGCTTGATTTGTTGCTACTTAGCAATGATAACATCGGGTATTTCCATCATGGTTGCTACTCTATCACACCACTCCCAATCTATCTAATTTATTAACACATAGAAATAGCGCATCCACCGTTCTCTACAAGTTACAACTGGAAGTACCAAGGGTTCCTCAAATATGGTGATCATATGTAGAAAATCTTGTCCAAAGTGTGAGGTGATGAATTGTGTGAATGATGCTTGGGTAGTACTTGGATACAAAAATCCCAATGGTTTGGTGGAAGTGTATTTGGTGGTCCATAAATTCCATCCATCCCATTCCTGCTTTGATACCAATGTAAAAGATTGAATTTGAGGAGAGAAATAGGAGAATGGAAACTCACATTGGGACACTTGAATGAGGGAAAACTCCAAATGCTTAGCATGAGCTTTGGCTTTGATATTTATAGGTAGCATACAAGGCACTTGAGAAGCTTCCCAAAAAGTTTCCTTGAGCCACTTTCCTAGAGTGCAAGCCAAGTTAACTAGGAAGCTTCTCAAGAAACTTCCTTTTAGAAGTCGTCTACTTGGCATGCAAGCTAAGCTAGTTAGAAGCTTCTAGAAGCTTCCTTCTAAAAGCTTCCTGCTTGGGGTGCAAGTTAACTAGTCGGAAAGCTTCCTAAGAAGCTTCCTAGATGCTTTTGAAATATTCTAGGCTAATTTGGTTTATTCTCTACTTCATTAGCCTTACTAGCTATGTCGCTAACCTCCATATTATTACAAAAACAGCCATAGAGAAAACCTTGAAGGAAGATTAGTCCCTACATGGGAAATTTGTTAGTGAAATAGCTACAAGAGCAAGAATTGAAAAAATATGAGTTTTTTTTTACAATGTGTATCAAACCAATTGCACAAGAAGAATCTGAGGAGAGTCAAGAGCCTCATTGAGCAATGGTTGATCAAATAGTTCAAGAGTTTACGGATGTGTATCTGGATGATCTACCAAAGGGATTACCCTTAGATTGTGGTATGCCTTTCAAGATTGAGTTATTACCAAGGAGTACTCTAGTGAGTAGACCAATGTATTGGCTTTCACCAAAGGAGTTGGAGGAGTTGCAAACAACACTCATGGAGTTGTTAGAGATGGATTTCATTTGATATAGTACATCTTCTTGGAGAGCACCAATACTATTCATTCCAAAGATAGATGGAAGATTTTGTTTATGTATTGATTATTGCAAGCTCAATAAAAAACAATGAAGAATGCATACACTTTGCCTCAAATTGATGACTTGCTTGAGCAATTGAGTGGAGCATGATACTTCTCCAAGTTGAATCTTTGCAATGGCTATTGGCAAATCCTTATTGATAGGGAGGGTGTGCAAAAGATTACCTTTTGCACAAGGTATGGACATTTTGAGTGGAGAGTTTTGCCTTTTGGGCTCACTAATGCTCCAATAGTCTTCATGGATCTATTGGATGGACTGTTGGATGGACTATTGGATCATTACATGATAGTGTTCTTGGATGATATCTTAATCTATAGCAAGATAGAAGTAGAACATATAAATCACATGCAAGAATCCTAAGACACCTATGACAATGGAAATTTTATTGCAAGAAGTTAAAGTGTGTTTTTTGGTAGAAGGAAGTTACCTTCTTGGGTCCCAAGATCTCATTGGAGGGGATTAAGATGGAAGAGGAGAAAATAAAGGCCATCACTAATTGGCCTGCTCCAAAGGATGCTATTGAAGTATGGGCATTTAATGGATTGGCTAGCTTTTACCATGGTTCATTCACTACTATGCTCATGTGGCCACACCATTGACAGATCTCTTGGAGAAGAACTTGAGCTTCAATGGATAAACAAGCACAAAGAAGCATTCCAAAAGCTGAAACATATGGTATCTTCAAGACCAATTCTTCATCCATGTGATCCTCAACTACCATGTGTGGTTGATTTTGATGCTTCTAACCGTGCAATTGGAGCCGTGTTGCAACAAGAATTCACATATGGATTGCATCCCATTGCCTTTGTGTCTTGCACACTTAATACAATGGAAAAGAATTACTTTGCTTGGGATTGAGAACAACTAGCAATGGTATATGCCTTTATGATATGGAGGCATTATCTCTTGGGGAAACAAATGGTCATGTGAACTAATCACAAGACCTTGTTGGAGATATTACATTTGGAACACATGTAGAGTCAACATCATTGATGGGAGGAATAACTACAATTGTTTGACATCAAACTTGAGTACAAACTTGGTTGGTTCCATGTCATCCTTGATGCCTTATCATCATGACTTAATTTGAAGTCTCTTCTTCTCATCACAATAGCAATAACGACAGTATCCATTGACTCCAAAGTCCAAATTGAGTTTCAAACAACTCTACAACAAGATCTTTTCTTTTAGATGATACAAGGTCATCTTGCAACATATGATAAGGAATACAATACCTTCTCCTACAAGGAAGGCCTTGTATTCTATGGGGATTGGATCTATGTTCTAGCTAAAGGGGATCTCTAACTTGTGCCCCTTCCAGAAGCCCATGATTTACCAATTGCTGGTCATATGGGTGTGGACAAGACCTAGGGTACTCTCCAACACAAATGGTGGTAGCCCAACATGGCACAAGATGTTCAAGAGTTTGTCCAAATCATATGAGAGCTACCAATGGAACAAGGCCAATAATTAAAAACCGAGTGGACTCCTTCAACCATTCCCCATTCCATCTACTCATTGGGAACATGTGAGCTTAGATCTTATCACATCCTTGCCCAAGACAAAGCAAGGTCATACAACCATTGTGGTGCTCGTAGATAACCTTAGTAAGCAAATTCATTTGGCATCAATGATTGATATTGTGGATGCTCCAACCTTGGTGCAAATCTATTTTGACAATGTATTCAACGTATCATGGGATGCCATGTGTACTCATCTCCGATCGTGATCCTTGCTTCATTGGAAAGTTTTGGCAAGCACTCTTCTAGATACTTAGCACCAAGCTTGCTTGTCCATGGCCTATAATCCTCAAACTGATGGGCAAAATGAACATGCAAATTGTACCTTGGAGGGTATGCTTTGTGCCTTTGTCAATGTTCACCATACCAATTGGGATGAATATCTTGCAACTCTGGAGTTTGCATACAATAATTCCAAACAAACAAGTACCGGATTCTCTCATTTCTTTCTCAATTTTGGCCAAGATCCCATTTTACTCTTCCATCTCATGTCTTTAATATTTCAACCTTCTTGACCGCCATATCCCAAACCCTTCAAGAAGCCAAATCTCACCTCCTTGTTGCCCAAAATCATCAACAACAATATGCAAACCACCATTGTCATGATCTCACCTTTTAAGTCAATGATAAAGTCATGCTCTCATCTAGTAATCTACCCTTCCCACTTGATACCCAAGTCTATAAACTCACTCCTAATTGGATAGGACTCTTTGAGATCACACAACTCATTTCTCTTGTTGCTTATCAACTTGCCTTGCCTTGTCATATGTGCATCCACCCTATCTTTCATATTTCCAAATTGAAACTCTTTGTCCCTAATCCATCTTCTTTTTCCTCTCATGTCCAACCTCTTCCCATCCCTATCAATGATCATGAAGTTGATTGTATCCTTGCACGTTGCCACATTCAACCAGGCCGTTGACAACATACAAAATACAAGGTCATTTGGAAAGAGTATCCCCTTCATGATGCCACATGGGAACCTCTTTCTCATCTCCAAAATGCACAAATGACCATCCAAGAGTTTGAACCTTCAATGGCAACAAGGACGTCACCAACTAGCGGTGGGGGAATATGTAACAATATGGAATTTAGTAATGAAGTTAGTTAGGGCTAATGATGTAGTGCATAGGCCAAATTAGCCTAAAATATTCTAGAAGTATCTAGGAAGCTTCTTGGGAAGCTTCCTAACTAGCTTAGCTTGCACCCCAAGTAAGTAGCTTCTAGAATCTTCCAATTAGCTTAGCTTGCAAGCCAAGTAGGTGGCTTCTAGAAGGAAGCTTCTTGAGAAGCTCCTCAAGAGCCTTGTATGCTCCTTATAAATACTAGAACCTGTGAGCCGGCCTGTCTCTCACTCAGGATAAACCTCTGATGGCTATTATAGTAGCGCACCATGGACTAAGAAGGCAAGGAACCCCAACTCCATCATACTCCTCCAAGGCTAACACTCCAAGACTCAAGACATTGCTCACTAGAGAACTCAATGAGAGAGAGATAGTTGCAAATGAAAGGATGATAAGTACCTCCTCACTCCTTGTTTATATACTTGTGAAATAGTTACGTACCAAAGTTACTAATTACCGTAGTAACTCAAGTTACTAGACTAAAAGTCAAGTAAAGTCAAAAAGTAGAAAGGAATATCCATTCACATGGGCATATTCCCCTAAGCATGTGGTCTTATCTTGACCCAACCACTAAAGCAAGGATTCCTTCACATGGGCTATCCTTGGACTAAAGAAGAATCCAAAACAAAAAGGCTTGCGGGCCCAAGAGTTCTCAACTCTTTCCCCAAAGCCAAACACCTAGGAATAATACCAAGTCAACACACTAAAATCCAAAATAATGGTGCTCATCTTTTCTACTTCCTCTAAAGTAAGGTCCCATCTATCTTAGCTATGACTAACTTTAGCTAACCATGACTAATATAGAACCATCCTTTATCTCTATATAAATAATATCTCTTAAGTACTTGTAATACCAAGCTAAATATCACAATACCACACACATGCACAAATGGGTGTTACATTTACCCTCGGACTAAGTTTTCACTTTGTCCTCAAAGTGAAGGTCTCTCTACCTTCTATGGTACATCTTCAACTTATCATGGTTAATCCTATCAAAGTGTCTTCCTCCCAACTCCTTGAGATCATAAGTGTAATTTCCCCACACCTTCTCTACTATGAAAGGTCCAAAGTACTTAGGCAAAAACTTCTTTTGTACTCTCTTGAATCGAATGGAATCAAACAACATTACCCAATCACCTTCTTTGAAAGGCTCCACCTTCTTCTTGCCTTGCCTCTTGTCATAGCTCTCCTTTTGTTTCCTTTGGGCTTGCTCCACTCGAACCATAGCAACTGCTCTTGCCTCTTCCAACTCCATGAGTTGATCCTTCCTTGACTTCTCTGCATCACTTCCTTGTGCTTTCTTCAATCTCCTATGAATGCTTTGGAAGGTAGGAAGATCAAAGTGAATAGGTAAGGTAGACTCAATACCATACACCAATTGGAATGGAGAATATCCAGTGGAAGTCTTCATGGTTGTCCTATACTCCCACAAAACTGCATGAATCCTCTTGTCCCAATGATGTTTAGCCCCCTCCATTTCTGCATCTTTGGCCAACATCATGCACAAGGTCTGATTGGTTCTCTCTGCCAAGCCATTGGAATTTGGCTTATAGGATGTAGTTACTCTATGTGTGATAGAGAAATGTCGTAGCATGGCTATAGTAATGCTTCCTGTAAACTCTCCTCCTCTATCAGAAACCAACTCCAAAGGGCATCCAAACCTAGTGATAATGCGTTCATAAAGAAATCTACCCACTTCATCTTCATTCTTGTCCCTCAATGGTCTAGCCTCAACCCACTTGGTAAGGTAATCAGTAACTACCACAATGTACCGATTGTTCCTTGGGGTTCTATTGAGAGGTCCTACAAAATCAATTCCCCACTTCTCAAAAGGTCCTAGCAATGGAATTGATCTAAGTGGTGGAGTGGATGTAGACTTTCTAGCAAAAGCTTGACAAACATGACAAGTTTTGCAATAATCAAGACAATCCTTGAAAATCCCTCTCCAATGGTAACCTGCATCTAGAATCTTGAAAGCAGTCACCTTTCCTGCAAAGTGTCCTCCACATACTAAACCTTCATGAAACTCCTTTATGAGTAGGATAGACTCTTCCTTACCCACTGCTCTTCGAAGTAGACCATCTGCTCCTTGGTGAAAAAGAATATCCTCCACCATTGTGTAAGGTCTAGATCTTGCTGCAAGGGCCTTCCTCTCCCTAGCATGCATCCCTTCTGGATAGTTACCTCTTGTCACAAAATCCACAATCTCCTTGTACTCCATTGGAATCTCTTGAGTGACTGAGATTGTCATGAGCTCCTCATCCGGGAAGGAATCATCTACTGGCTCATCTCCATCATGATCATAGGCTCTAGATAACAAATCAGCATTTGCATGTTTCTTTCCTGGCCTATCCTCAATTGTGTAGTCATACTCAGACAAGAGTATCATCCACCTTGCTAGTCTCCCTTCAACATTAGGCTTGTTGAAGATGTACTTCAAAGCCTTGTGATCCGTGACAATTGTGGCTTTCCCTCCAATCAAGTAGTGTCTAAACTTCTTGAGACCAAAGATCACTGCCAACCCTTCTCTCTCTGTGACAGAGTAGTTCTTCTCTGCTGAAACCATCTGCCTACTAGCATAAGCTATTGGATGATCATGCCCATCTTGGTCTAATTGACTAAGAGTGCATCCTATAGCTACATTAGAAGCATCAATGTAGAGGATGAAAGGCTTACTCCAATCAGGTTTAGCAAGAATTGGAGCTACAACAAGGGATTGCTTGAGCTCCTCAAAAGCTTTGAGAGCCTCCTTGTCTTCCAAAATCACCATGTAATCTACACCCTTCTTCATGTAGATGGTCAATGCATAAGCCTTGTTGGAAAATGAGAAGATGAACCTCCTATAGTACCCAACCATTCCCAAGAATTGGCGTAACTTTGTCAAGCTTGAAGGGAATGGAAGGTCTGAGATTTTCCTCACCTTCTCAGGATCAACTGCTATTCCATCCTTGGAGATGATGTGCCCCAAAAGTAGACCTTCTTCACATCCAAAAATGCACTTCTCTGGGTTGAGTGATGCATTTGCCTCATCCAAGCGTTGCAAGACTTTGATTAGGTGCTCAAAGTGCTCCTCCTTGCTCCCATAGACACAAAAGTCATCAATGAAATCTCTCACAAATTTCCCAATGAAAGGTTCAAATACCTTGTTCATGAACTGTTGGAATGTGGCTGGAGCATTGCAAAGCCCAAAAGGCATGACCTTGAAAGCGTAAGTTCCCCAAGGTGTGGTGAATGTGGTGAGTTGTTGATGCTCTGGTGCAATCTTTATTTGGTTATATCCACTATAACCATCTCCAAAACTGTACCTCTCATGACCTGCAACCTCCTCCAAGATCTCATCAATGAATGGCAATGGGTAGTAGTCCTTCTTGGTAACAGCATTAAGCTTCTTGTAATCCACACATACCCGAAGCTTGCCATTCTTTTTCTTCACAATGACAATTGGAGACACCCATTCTGAATTCTCCACCTCAAAGATAAATCCAGCCTCCTTGAGCTTATCAATCTCCTCCTTCACAACCAAAGATATTGGTGGGCTAATGCGACGTTGCTTTTGGCGGATTGGTCTTGCATGTGACTCCACCTCTATCTTGTGCTCCTCCAAGGTGACTTCCTTCAAATCCTTGTAACTAAAAGCAAACACATGGATGAACTTGCGGAAAATCTCCTCAAATCTCACCTTCTCCTCCTTGGTAACATTTGGGCCATACTTGAGGGTAGATAACCTTCTCTCTACCTCCTCAAGTGTCAATGGTGATTTATCTGGGTCCTTCAAAACCTCTGGCTTAGGTGCAAAATCCATAGCACACAAGGGATACACATCTGAATCAGATTCAGATTCATCTTCCTCCGTGGAAGTCTCCTCTTCCATGCTTGTGTCCACACCTGAAGCTCCTTCTTCAGAATCAGATTCCCAATAATCAGAAGATGGGGTATCTGAATGTGAAGTGTTGGTGGTGTTAGTCACAGGAACAGTGACTCTATGGTTTGATGGCCCAATCCTTAAGTACCCTTTGTGCCATCGATCAGTTGTGCGTGCTGCTCTCAACCATGGCCTCCCAAGAAGTAAGTCATAGCTTGAATCCTTCAAGACTTGGAAAGTCATGAGATTTTGAACTCCCATAACTGAAACTACCACCTTATCCATCACTCCTACTGGTCGAACTTGTTGCTTGTTGCCATGCTCACCACAAATGTTGAAGCTCTTGAGGGTATCATACCCAACTTCTTCATCAACCTTTCTGACATGGCATTCACTGCTGATCCTCCATCAACCAATGCATCCTTGATGTTGTGACCATTCACTCTCACATCAATCTTGGAGGCATATTCACAAGCTTCCCATGGTGCTGGCTTGGCATCCACCACCCCCATTGATATTGGAACTTTTGCCTTCTTCTTCTTCTTGCTCCTTGTAGAACTCAAACCACCTCTAAGCTCCTTTCTCAAGGTAGGGTTCAAAGCAATTAATTGGCCCACTGTGATGTTAGCCTTGTGACTACCAACATCCTCCAACACATTGTAGTTCCATTGTTGCTTGGAGATCAAGAAGTCCTCCATCCCCAACTTCTTCCTTGGAGTCTTTGTTGTTGATGGTGTTGAGGTGCGAGTGCTCCTAGTAGACATAGGAGTATCCTTGCTTGAAGTAAATCCTTGAGAAGAGTGAACATCCTCTGCAAAACGAGCTCTCTTCTTCTCTTGTGCCAAAAGCTCCAAATTAGGACCCTTGGAGTTTGAGCACTCTCCCTTCTCATACTTGCTCTCAACCACATCTATGGATGCTATCCCCTTACCTTTGTTGGGATTAGGAGCCACTTGGGTTTCACTACCTCCCTCTTTCCCTCTATTGGCTCCCTCATAACCCCTTCCTCCATGGTAAGTGGAATTTGGGCAATTCCTTTGGATATGGCCTCTTCCTCCACAACCAAAACAATTTCTATCATTGAAATTGTTGGCTGGTTGGCCTCCTCTATATGGATAGTTTCCATAACTCCTAGGTCCTCTCCCTACATTCTGATCCACCTCTCTCTTCTCCCATAGTTGCACCACATTGATCTTGAGATCCGCAAGTTGTTCTGTGATGGTTTGGAGTGGATCTTTTGGTGGAGGTGCAAGAATTGGAGCAACTACTACTTGTGGTGCAACCCTTGTCACCAAAGTATCAGAAGTTCCACCATACTTGTAGCCTTGAGGAGGATGCACAACCTCCTTCACCACCAAATCACTCTCATCCCCTTCCAAACTCTCCTCCATACGAATTGCGATCTTGATAGCTTCAACCTTGGAAGAAGGTTTCTCATATCTCACCTTGCTTCTAATTTGTGGTCTCAATCCTCCCACAAAATTCTTGGTGAGCATGGCCCCTATGCCAATCATTGTAGTCTCCACATCATCCCCACCCTTCCTCAACACTATGCGAAATCTGGACTCCAACTTTTCCACTCTTTCCACATAGACCCTCACTTTCTCTCCATCTCCTTGCTTGAGAAATGTAACCTCACTCATCAATCTCTCATAACTCTCATCAGGAAGAAAGTTCTCAATGAGTGCTGAAGTCAAAGTCTCCCAAGACTCCTCTTCCCCCTCTCTCCTCTCTCTCTTTTGGTATTCTGACTCATACCATGTAAGTGCTGCATCCTCAAAGAAATCTGGTAATAATGAGGCCCACTCATTCTTCCTCCTCTCATTGTTTCCTATGCAAGCTCTCTTGAAGTCTCTCACAAAGGCCTCCACATCTTCTCCATCCTTGCCAAAGAAAACCGGAAGTTTCCCCATCTTAACCCCTCACTATCTTTCTTTTCTCTTAATTTTTTTTTTCTCTTTTCTTTTCTCTCACTCTATTACTAATAGAGTATATACATGACTAACACCATCTGAGAATAATCCACTCTAGGGAACACAAAAGGTTCAGGTTGCTCCAAGATTTCTATAGCAACATCAAATCCTAGAGTGCATATTAATCTAACTCTCATGGATAGTTTATCCATAAGTTGAAAGATTATCTCCATCACTAATCTTGAGAACTAGCTGATGAAGGTGGTAGTATTTCTGTAGCTGTACTAAGACTCTCTCCAAGATCCTTCACCAAAGTTTCCAAAAGTGCTTTTACTCCACTACACTCATGTCCTTTTGGAAGTCCTTCAACTCCACAAACCTCACACAACTCCTTGGTCTTAGATCTTCTCCCTCCCAATCTTGGTGAAGAAGGTCCAACATGCAAACCCAAGTCAAGTAAGCCTCTCCTTTCCCTCAATCTCTTGCTCTCAAAGGTTAATGGACATGAACTTGCCTTATGTCCCTTCTCTCCACATAGAAAGCACTTAGACTCACTCTTTCCTCCAAGTGGTGTAGGTTTTTGGATCCTCTCAACACTCTCTTCAAATTCTATTGTAAACTCTCTTTTCCTCAAATCCACCCCTACAATCACCTCAAACCCTTGGGGAACCTTGCATAATCTCAATTTCCACTCTTGATGACCCTCCATGTTCCCAAAGATGAATCTAAACACTCAAACATGCTTTTTGTTGATCTCAAACTTCTCATGCATGAGATCTCCACTCTGCAGAATTGACCCTTCCTCACAATGTCACTCAAATCTCCCAACGAATATATCACAGTCCTCTGAAATTTTCCACACTTGATCACAACTCTAGGGCGTCCCTCCCTGCAAAATTTAAGATCTTTTCATCGAGCCATTTGGCCTAGACACCTTTCTATTCAGCACCCATATTTCAGATTTGGTCTGAAAACCACCCCCCTCACTTCAAAAACTCATAACGCACTGCGCAAAAATGATCTCTCTCTAATTTTTGTGGCACCAGGTAGGATACAATGCACTGAATTTTCTTGGAAATTTTCATGACAATTCACTAAAAATTGAAGAAATGGCAGACTCTGTACAATTTTCCAGAGAGCATGCAGTTGCGGGAGCACTTTACCCTATCAACTTTCAAAATTTCTAGCCCAGTGCGCATAGAAGCTCTCTCAATAATTTTAAGTGTGCTAACTGAAAGATAACCCAAGCTATCATGTGTAGAAATCTCAAGTCCAGATGTCAAACTTGAGATTTTGCCCAAAATCACCTTAATCCCCAAAATCACCTTAATCCCCAAAATCTGCAATCCACCTCACACAATCTCTCCAATTCCTCTCATGTGTACAAGATGTACAAAATCACCTCAAAGACATCATAATGAACTACAGGGTATACAAATGGATCTTGGTTCTCTAACATAAGTTCAGCCCTCTCCTCTCCTAATGTTCTCTCCAAGTGAGCTCTCATAGCCTCCTTCTGCCTAATGTAGAATTGGACGCGGAACATTATCTTGCCTTCTAGAGAGGTCCCGGCAACGGAACCAAAAATGTGAGCCGGCCTGTCTCTCACTCAGGATAAACCTCTGATGGCTATTATGGTAGCGCACCATGGACTAAGAAGGCAAGGAACCCCAACTCCATCATACTCCTCCAAGGCTAACACTCCAAGACTCAAGACATTGCTCACTAGAGAACTCAATGAGAGAGAGATAGTTGCAAATGAAAGGATGATAAGTACCTCCTCACTCCTTGTTTATATACTTGTGAAATAGTTACGTACCAAAGTTACTAATTACCGTAGTAACTCAAGTTACTAGACTAAAAGTCAAGTAAAGTCAAAAAGTAGAAAGGAATATCCATTCACATGGGCATATTCCCCTAAGCATGTGGTCTTATCTTGACCCAACCACTAAAGCAAGGATTCCTTCACATGGGCTATCCTTGGACTAAAGAAGAATCCAAAACAAAAAGGCTTGCGGGCCCAAGAGTTCTCAACTCTTTCCCCAAAGCCAAACACCTAGGAATAATACCAAGTCAACACACTAAAATCCAAAATAGTGGTGCTCATCTTTTCTACTTCCTCTAAAGTAAGGTCCCATCTATCTTAGCTATGACTAACTTTAGCTAACCATGACTAATATAGAACCATCCTTTATCTCTATATAAATAATATCTCTTAAGTACTTGTAATACCAAGCTAAATATCACAATACCACACACATGCACAAATGGGTGTTACAAACCAAAGCTCATGTTAAGCATTTTGGAGTTTACCCACATTCAAGTGTCTCAATATGATCTTCCATTCTCCTATTTCTCTCCTTGGTCTTGGTCTTTTACATAGGCTAACTTTGGAGCTCTACAAACCCAACTTTTCTTGATCCAAGACCTTGACATCTTTAATCAAGTTATTTACATGAAATATTTGCACATAGATATAAGACTTACTCACCAACAATACTTGGAATTTTCATAGATTGATTCAAACTAAATTTGAGATGTGATCAAGATCCCAAACCTAACTATTATCTCCACATCAACACCTTGATTTCAAGTCCTTTGACTTCCATCAATCACATTTGTAATCTTTTGAGGATAGGGGACCTAAAGAGAAATATAGAAGAAGAAATACACAATTGCACACTCAACCTTTGATGCCCCAAAGAAGCACATTGATTGTATTATATAGCATAGGAGACTCCTCCAAAGGAAGCTCCACCCTTGGATTAGATACATGGATTGGTGATTGTAAGTAAACTTTGCCTTTAGATTGGTTGCATGCATGGGTGATATGTTGGTTCTGATCTTATCCAATTGGTCAAACCATTTTTGACCAAAGGGAATCTTTAGAGAATCTTCATATAGGAATCTCCAAATTGCATGGGTGAGGTACCATAGGAAATCTCTCAATGAAACAAACCTAGAATGGAGGGAAAGGCTAGCTTGTTTTCTATTGGGAGGAATCTATACATTTTTTAGGCCTAATTCATTTGTTAAGGCCTCTAAAATTGGCTCTAAAGTTTCTAGGCTATTTTTGGCTCTTGCACTATTAGCAAAAGTACTCTTTTGGTGACACCTTTATTTGATCTACCAAGCCCATCATACATAACATCCTTCTAGATGTTACCGAGCTAATTTTCAACTCTAGATGATATATCTAGCTATTGGCATTACAACCTCCCCTCTTTTAAGATGCAACATCCTTGTTGCAAAGTTGTTGCTCAAAAGGTTTCACTAACACCGGTGCATTGGCCAAGTTGGCTATTAGCTCCCCATGTTGCCTCATACAATGAATACACTTTCTAATGTACAAGATGTTCCACATGTAGATAGCGAGTACCCCGGATGCACTTTTGAAGAATGCATTTGACTTCATATTCCTTTGTGTCATCAATGAGTGTTGGACAAGGTCAAATCTCTTGTATAGAAAGAAAGTGGTATGGTTGGGATGCATGTTTTTTTAGTAAGGAAACATGGAATGTTGGATGAATCTTCATGTGTGGCAATAGCTCAAGGTGGTAGGCCATTGGGCCAATTTGATGAAGGATGGGAAAAGACCCAATAAAATGAGGTCTGAGCTTGCAAGGCCAACTAATTTGAGGTTAGTTATTGATAACCAAACTTGATCCCCAACATTGAACTCCATGTGCCGCTGATGTGCATTTGCATACTATTTTGTTGATTCTAGGCGATCTACAACATGTTTTTGGTGTTCTCCACTCCGTGTTGGATTTTTGAAACAAAAGTGTTGACAACATCCACCTTGGTATCCACCGGGTGGATCTTCATCAAGCTTGAAGGTGTGAAAGGATGCTCTCTATACATGAGGAAGAATTGTGTAACTTGTGTGGATGCATTCATTGAATTGTTGTACAAAAATTCCACTAGTGGAAGTAAGGTGTCACACTTTTCTTGCTCTTCTACGGTGAAGCCCTAGAGCATGTCCTCAAGGGTGTGATTAGCCTGATCTATTTGGCTATTGATCTATGGATGGTAGGCTATGGAAATGGCCAATTTGGTTTTGAACAAACCAAAAAGTGTTCTCCAAAACAAATTGGTGAATTGAGCGCCTTTATTGGTGATAAGCACTTGAGATAGACCATGGTGAGAAAAGATTGCATCTAATTACAGTTGAGCTAATTGTGGAGTAGTCATATCCTTGGTGGTAGGATGCACATCAATCATTTTGTTGAGTTAGTCCACAAAGACTACAATGGAGTCAAACCCTGAGGTGGTCTTGGGCAATTTGCAAACGAGATCCATGCTTAATTGTTCCCAATGTTGTGTAAAAGTGAGAAAGGGTTGAAAGGAACCCTATACAAACTTGATTAGAAGCTTTATTTTGTTGATAGAGTAGGCAACTTTGAACATAATCTATCACATTGTCACTCATCTTGGGCCAGTAGTTATGGCATTTGGCTACATCCAAGATCTTGTCCACTCTTATATGACCTGCAATGGTGGAATCATAACATTCAACTAAGATGGTGGTTTTTATATCTGTGTCATCTGAGATCCATAACCTACCATCACAAAAAGTGAGTCCTTGGGTATTAGTTATGCCTTTGGGTGATCAAGCTCATACAGTCTATGGGTCAGCTTTTGTAGCAACAAGCATCCTTGGCCAGAATTCAAGGTTCATCTTGACCTCTACCACCAAATTGTTTACCATAAGCATTTGAGTGAATGTATCGGCAAGTTGCATTTTGCCTTCCACATATGTGATCATCATGTTGAACCTTTGTCTCCACTTTTCCCCCCAAATCTATTGATGAGATAGATCTTTCTTTGTCTTGAGGTAGACTAGAAGTTTTTGGTCTATCTCCACTACAAATGCCTTCTTGCCAAGATAGTGCTATCAATGCTTGGTTGCTAGGATAATGGCCAACTCTTCTCATTTGATGGGTGATAGTTACATTCTGCCAGTAATAGTTTCCAAGAGAAATATGAAACTAGGTGCCATCTATCATGCCACTCTTGTTGTAAGACTACTCCTATTGCTATGCTTGATGCTTATGTAACCAACTTGATTGGACGTTTTAGATTATACCATTTCAGGATTGGTGCTTGTAGTAATGCATCTTTCAATTCTTGAAAGGCCAATTCTTGTATGGTTTTTCACATTCACTTCTTCCCCTTGCCAAGTAGTTTCGTTCAAGGTTGTGCCACCTTGGAGAAGTCTTTGACAAATTGCCAATAGAACCCCATCAATCCCAAGAAACTCTCGAGTTGAGTTTGATCTTTTGGAGCATTCATTTTTGAATGACATTGATTTTATCTATTAGCACTTGGATACCTTCTGCACTTACTCTGTGCCCCAAGTAGCCTACTTCAGACTTGACAAATTCACACTTCAAGAGTTTGGCATACAATTGATTTTGTTGTAGAATCTAGAGAACTTCTTGCAGATGTTGTGTTCCCTAATTGTCCTATTGTAGACAAGGATGTCATCTAGGAAAACAATAACAAATTTATCCAAACATGGAAAAAATATATCATTTATCAAACTCATGAAAGTGGCCAACGTATTGGTGAGGCCAAACGGCATCACCAAGTACTCAAAGTGACCATATCTTGTTTGGAAGGCAACCTTGTGGACATTTTCCTCCGCAATCCAAATTTGGTTGTAATCACTCTATCGATCAAATTTGGTGAAGTGTTTTGCCCCCATTGAGTTGATCAAACAGGTCATCCATGTGAGGTAAGGGGTATTTTTTCTTTGTTGCTTGCTGATTTATGCACCAATAGTCAATGCACATGCACATTGTACCATCCTTTTTCTTCACAAATAAGACATGAGCCCCATATGGTGATACGTTGAGTTGACTAAACCCTTTTTGCAGCATATCCTTGATTTGATCCTTACACTCCTCCAACTCATGAGGTGATAGACAATATGGGGCCTTACAAGGAGGTGCCTTCTTGAGAATATATAGAGGTAATTCTTGCATTTATGTTCTCTTTTTAACTCCAATGATCTTCCATTGGCGAGTTCTCATTACTTTCTTTCTCTGATTGATTGTGGGTTGTAGTGCTCCATCCATGGCATACATAGGATTGCATCATAACAAGCTAAGCATATCACTTGCCACTCAATTGCTTCTTGATACTCTCCTATAGAGAGTGCTACCTTTCTAGGTAATGACTCAATCCTTTCTATCTACTCATTAGGTAATTTTACTTCCTCATTCTCATCCTTCTCTAGATCCATTCCCAACCTTATTGCAATAGAGAGAGACAAGAAATTCTTTATTGCTCTAGGGTCTATCAATACTCTCACTTGATTTACTTCTAAGACTCTATTTACAACAATCAGTTGTGAACTTATCTGTCTTAATCTCTTCGCACTTGTCCTCTTCCTTCCCCAAATATTTTTCTTTTCCATTGAGCAAGTAAGGTTGCAAGGTATATGTACTAGTGATCTTTGTTTTCCAAGGTGATTTCTGCATCCTCCTCTTCAATTCTTCTCTCTATGTTATTCAAAGATCACATGTATGGGAGTCGCGTGCCTCTAGGAAAACCAATGTGAAAACTGATTATGGGGTGTCCAAATTGGCCACAATTGTAACAATGATGTTTTTCTGCCCAAGTCCCTTCCTCTTGTGGAGCCCTGTCTCTCCTTTCTTTGACCCGTCTCCGTTCTCCTTGGGGCGGTCATGCTCCTTGTTCTCTACATTGAATATTACACAATTCCAGAGGGACTGGTCCACTAGAGTGTTGTGTTTTAGCCCGGTAATGTTGAGTTGAGATGACTCCTTCACCTCCTCCTAGAGCCCCTACTATTCTATGAGCACAAGCAATGGCTTCAAAACCATACAAGGATTCTTTACCATTACTTATTGGCGGATTCTCTTTCAACCCTTGTTTGAAATTTTCTAAAGCTTTTGTTGGAATTACGTTGGTTATTGCAACCTATCAATCAAGGAATGTCTCCACTTATTCTTGTACATTGTTCTTTTACTTCAACTCCCATAGTTGGGTTTGGGCCATCTGCACCAAATCCACCGATTGGAAGTTCTTTAGCAGCCTTTCTTGCATGACCATCCAAGTGATCTCCCTTCCTTCTTCCAATATTGATCATTCATAAGCATCATACCATGTGAGAGCTTTATTGGTCAAGTACCCACATGCAAACATGTTGGCAAAACAATTTGTAATTTCTATTGTGAACAATCAAAAGTACCAATTCATTCTTGAAATCCAATTCTCCATGATTCCTATGGAATGTTGTCTCTTGTAAGGCTTGATGTTGCATGTATTCTTCATCCATAGCAACAATATGGCCTCATGGTCGACTGGGGCTGGTGTCCTAGGCATGAGTGACTCTCCACGTGCTTTGGCCACTAATATTGGGTTTTGGGATGACTTCTCTTCATGCATTGCCTGATCATTCTTGAAGGTATGTACTTGACTTTGCAATGCTTCCATGGTCATCCTAATTTCCCAAAACTCATTCAACATTCCTTGCATCAACTCTTGCAATTGTGGATCTATGATTATTACATACATCATTGCTTAATTTCTACTTCTTATTTTAATAGATGGTTAATATGATCACTTGAGATGGAGCACAAGCTATTAGAACTACCATTGGGACTTTAAAGGTTATCACTCATTGATAGTATTCTTCACCAAAATTGTGTACTACAAAATTCCTAAACATTACTTTTGGTCTAACCACATAATGAATTTCTACTTCTTGAGTGTTGAAAGAGAGAGTTTCTAGTATATCCAAATCCATCATCACAGAATATACATTGTCAAATCCCACTCTCTATTATAGATCACCACAAGCAAAATCATCGGGTTGGTGAATTCATCACTATATCCATAAACTCTGCTCCAAAATTATAAACAAGATACACTCTCACTTGCTCACCCTAGATGTACATAATCTTGATGTGGAATGGATTCAAGAATAGAAAGAGGAGTGTTGGATATTGTCCTCTTGGAACCTCCATTCCATCCTTCTCTTGCACACTCCTAACCTATTGATTACACTATGGTGTCTCTCCTCAAGATTTACTCAATCTTAGTAGCCCATGTTCTTCCAAGAGGGGTGATCCACTCTCTTGGATCAAACCACTTGCTCTAATACCATTGTGATCTTCCAAGGATAAGAGACTTGAAGAGAAACATAGAAGAAGAAACACATAATTTCACACTCAAGCTCCGATGCCCCAAAGGAGCACCTTGACTATATTATATAGCAAAGTGGACTCCTCTAAAGGAAGCTCCACCCTAGGATCAGATACATGGATTGGCAACCTGTAAGCAAGCTCTGCCATTAGATTGGTTGCATGCATGGGTGACATGTTGGTTCTGATCCTATCTGGTTGGTCAAACCATCTTTGACTAGAGGGAATCTTTAGAGAATCTTCTTATAGGAATCTCCAAATCACATGGGTGAAGTACCATTGGAAAGCTGTCAATGAGAAAAACTTGAGGGGAGGGAAAGGCTACCTTTACTTTTCTCTATGGAATTTGCACATTTTTGAGGCCTAATTCATCCAATTAGGCTTCCAAAATTAGCTCTGAAGTTTCCAAGCTATTTTTAGCTCTTGCTCTATTAGTATAAGTACTCTTTTGGTGACACCTCTATCTAATCTAATCTACCCTGCACATCATACATGACATCCTTCTAGATGTTACCAAGCCAATTTCAAAAAAAATCTAGATGATTTGTCTAGCTATTGGTATTACACATTAGTCTCAAATCCAACCAAACTGTAGTTGTTTTTGAAAGTCCTTCAACAATCATTTGTCTTTTCTCCAAGTCAATTGACAACTTGAGAAGCTATCAAGGAACTCTAGGAATCCTCTAAATTGTACACCTTAGTGCAAAAACAATCCTTCATTTCTTGCATTGATCACTACCCACTCAAATGTAATGTGTTTTGTTTTTAGATTTTAGCTTATCTATCTTCTCTCCAATGGTGGTTTTTTCATCCAAATGGACTTGGGAAGATCTCCAAACATACAAGGAGTTGACCTTATATCAGAGTCAACTTTGTGTACTTTAGACACTTTGCAACTCCTCCTTTGACACTTGGACCTCCAAGCTACACCTTCAAGATTGCATTTTTTGCCCAAAATTGATATTTTATCCAAGTCACATATCTTTCTTGTTTATAATCTTTGATCATGGTATACATCCAATTTTTTGTGACACTTGAGAGGTTGTTTCTACCATAGATATTGGCTTCTAAGCACTTTGAAGGTCAATTTGGAGAGCCAAACAACATTTTTTTGGGCAAAAGATCAATTTTGGTGGAACCAAAGGTAAGCTTTTGGAGCAATTACATTTTTCATTCTATCACTATGGAAATTTTAAGGTTAATCAAGTTGTGCATTTCTTTGCTAAAGTCTTGGCAAGGTCACCTTCAAGAAACTATGTTTCTTGCGCTTTGTAGGTCAAGATATGTGTTTCCCATTGATCTAGGAACTACATGTTTAGTCCATAATGTTGACCTACCTAAACTAGGGTGTGTCTCTTGATTGTTCTTTCAAGAATTATTGCTACAATTTTGAGATTGTAGCAATGGCAGAGTCTATATGTATGATCATTGGAGAAAAGCTTGAAAAGCTCAATAGGAAAATATGAAAATTTTGCATGTAGATGTTCCTTCAAGGTCAAGGGCTATGGATTCTTGTGATAAAGGAACCAATTACAAGTGTTGATAGTGTATCTAAAGAACCACATGCAACATGGATGCTTAGATCATTTCAAGCAGTTCACTACATCATATTGTGTCTTTTATCATTAGTAATAGGTCATATTTAGGACTTGGTTTTCCTAAGATGGCTTGGGATGCTCTAGCAAAAAAGAATTGGTTTGAAATAGATACAAAAAAATTACATTGCTACAATAGTTCAATACGTCTAAGAAAGGCTCCATGTGCATTAATAATCATGTTAAACATATGAAGAACCTTGTTGATGAACTCACCTTATGAAGGTGCTAATTGATCTGATTGTGCTAATAAGTATGCTTCAAGGTCTAACACCAAATTTCATTGGTTCCTACTCAAGAGTCGCTTCCAAAATAGGATGAGTTGGTTGTGATGCTACTTGGTGTGGAGGTGCAATTTTTGCATAATTCTTAGTTCCTCCTCATCAAATATCCCAAAAGGCTTGTAATTTTTAAGGACTAGATGATTTTGATGTAGGGTTTGAGGCAATAGCATTATAAGAGGTGGTGGTCACAATGTTGGCAATCAAGGTAGTAGTAGATATGGAGCACTACAACAAAAAATGCAAAAATTGGGGGCCAAGACAAACAACATGCCCTTGGTACTTGCAACTACTATCACTAGTAAAGGCACATTGCCAAGTTATGCTTCAAGAAGCAAAATGACCAACACAAGCAATAAGGTTATGCTTGCATAAAAGACCAAGAACAACTATTAGTAATCACTCATCAGAGTTACACAATTTTCATTGGATGATTGATTTGGGTGCCAATACCCATATGACAACACATCAAGAGTGATTCACTACCTTTTAGCTTATGGAGATGCCAAAGTACATGGAACAAGAGATGATACCAAGCACCAAATCCAAAACACAAGTCATCTATATTGCACATTCTTCATTCAAAGGTTTGCATATCCAAAAACCTACCATATCCAAAAACTTGCTTTTTGTAGGACAATTGGTAGAGCAAATTTTGTACGTGTGATCCAAAAAAGATGGATAATTTATTGATGATGCTAATGGTAATCTCATAACATAAGGTAGTAAGAATGGACGATTGTTTAAACTTGATGCTTATGTACCTCCATCAAAATTTGTCATATATGGATAGAGTGGTCCAATAGTGCATGCCATTTCAATCTGGCACAAGCAAGCTGGGCATATAAACCTCTAGAGGTTGAAGAGTCTTTCTTCCTCTAGTTTGAGCACTATGTTTTTTGAGCTTGTTTTTATTGATACTTCTACCATATGTGAAGCATGTCAATTTGGCCAACAAGCTAGACAATCCTTTAAGGCCAAGGTAGACATGCTAGGAAACTCCTATGATTGGTCCATACTAATGCATAAACTAATTTTGAACTGAGCTTAAGTGGTTCAGTACTTTATGTCTTTTATTGATGACTATTGTTGCTACATCTAGGTCTACCTTCAAAAAAGTAACACTTTTATAGAGGTATTTTTTGCAGTTCAAGCTTTCCAAAGACTAGTAGAGAAGTAGTCTAGTTTTTGTATCCTTCAGTTGAGATCTGATGGAGGAGGAGTCCTTTCTCTTGAATTTGACCAACATTTGAGAGATCAAGGTATCTTGAAACATAAGACAAACACCTATAGTCAACAACATATCAGAGCAATGGAGTTGTAGAGCAAAAGAATCATCACATAGTTGAGGCAGCTTGTAGCATGCTTAATGAGAAGCATATGGCCAATTTTTATTGAGTTGAGGATGTTGCATGTGTGGTATATTTTGATGAATTGGACACCAATAGTTGCAATTCACTTGCATACACCTTTGAAGGCATTTGTAAGAAATAAGCTTGACTATTCCTTCCTCAATATCTTTGGTTGTATTTGTTATGTTCACATTCTTGATGGAAAAAAGAAGTTAGTTCCAAAGGCTGGAAGTGTATTTTCCATGGATATTCTCTAAATTGTAAAGGGTATAGATGCTTTAGTCATACAACATAGAAGTTCTATGTTAGCAAGGAATCTTTGATGAGCTAACCTCTTGGTTTGTGTTAGCTCCCCTTTTTGGTTTTCTTTACAACCTATTGTGAGCCCAAGGAATATTAGGTCCATTTTTATGTCCTCTATATCTATAAGGACACTTGGAGAGAGTGTTTAATTTAGGGCTCAATCAGTCAGTTCAAGAGATTGTGTCTCTACTACTATATTCCTTTCCAATGGAATTGTTATAGGTGAGGATGACAAACTCATCCTCGAGCACATGCTTGCACCTACTTGTATGCATGTATCATCTCAATAATTCTGCCTACTACATCAGAAGTAGCACAAGGGGAGGTGACCAATCAGGTGTATGTTCCGAGACAATCTCAAAGTATGAAACACCATGATAGGCAATTTTTGCATGAAGGTTTTCTTATTACATATCATGCATATAAAGCTACCATTTTGCAAGAGTATAAACTAGCCACCTTGGAAGAGGCTCTAAACAGGAATAGTAGGGGTTTTCCATGCAAGATAAACTTGTTGCTCTCTACCACAAACTCACATAGGACTTGGTAGATTTACCTTTTGATTATAGGGCTATATTGGTCTTCCATATCAAGCATAATTTTGATGGCTCTATAAGCAAGTACAATGTATGCTTGATGGGAAAGGGTAATGCTCAACAATATGTCATGGATTGTGATGAAAGTTTTAGTTGAGTTGCCAAGATGGCAACTATTTGTGTAGTGGTTGCAATTGCAATTCAACAAGGATGGTAGCTACACCAAATGGATTTCAAGAATATATTTCTCAATGGTGATCTTGAGGAGAAGGTCTACATGTTGCAACCACTTGGTTTTGAGGATCCAAAATTTCCATCTTGAGTCTACAAGTTGCAAAAAGTGCTCTATTACTTGAAGCAAGTACCCAAGGCTTGGGATGCAAAGATTACTTTCTTCTTCCAACTCATGGGTTTGCCATTTGTCCTTCAGATTCTACCTTGTATGTTTTAAGGGAAGTATATCAGGATTTGATAGTCATCATCTATGTAGATGATATCATTATCATTGGTACTTGTAAGAAGCTGGTGTCCCATCTTAAGGAGCACTTAAAGGCCCAATTTGTGATGCATGATCTAGGTGGCCTTAGATATTTCTTAAGTGTGGAGTTTATCAAGGATGGACAAGATATGTGGCTTATGTAGCATCAATATGGTACTAACATGTTGAAGAGATTTGGTATGTTGGAGTCTAAGCCTATGGTTACACCTATAGAGCAAGACCATCACTTGGGTATTGATAATAATGAGCTACTCATTGATCTCCATGGATACAAGTAGATTGTTGGCAGTCTCATCTATTTGACTATCACTAGACCTGACCTTAATTATGGGGTTGGAGTTGTCAACAGATTCATGTAATCACTATGCAAATGACACTACAAGGTTATCAAATGCATTTTTTGGTATATGAAGTGTAAAAGACTAAATCCGAGGAGAGAAATAGGAGAATAGAAACTCACATTGGGACACTTGAATGAGGGAAAACTCTGAATGCCTAGCATGAGCTTTGGCTTTGGTATTTATAGGTAGCATACAAGGCCCTTGAGAAGCTTCTCAAGAAGTTTCCTCAAGCCGCTTTCTTAGAGTGCAAGCTAAGTTAACTAGGAAGCTTCTCAAGAAGCTTCCTTCTAGAAGTTGCCTACTTGGCGTGCTGTAATACTCCGAGGACAAGAGAAGAGAGAAAACACAGATTGCACACTCAAACATTCGATGCCCCAAGGGAGCACCTTCTCTTTATTATATAGACAAAGAGGATCTCCTCCAAGGAAGCTCCACCATAGGATTAGGGACATAGATAGGTGACATGTCAGCAAGCTCCACCCTTGGATTACTGACTTGGATGGGTGACCTGTCTGGTCTAGGTCCTATCTGGTTGGTCAAACGAGCTTTGACCGGAGGGAATCTTTTAGGGAATCTTCCTATAGGAATCTCAGAATCACATGAGTAAGGTACCGTTGGAAAGCTCTCGACGAGACAAACCAAGGAGGAGGGAAGGCCAGCCTTCCCTCTGTTGGGGGGGGGGAATATGTACATTTTCGAGGCCTAATTCATCCATTTAGGCCTCCGAAATTGCCTTCAAAGATTTGAGGCATATTTCGGTTCCTACTCTATTAGTAGAAGTCCCCTTTTGGTGATACCTCTTTCTGATCTGTTTAGTCCATCATGTGTAACATCCTTCCAGATGTTACCAAACCAATTCTCACCTTTAAATCATATGTCTAGCTATTGGTTCTAAGGTTCTCAAGTCTATTTTGGTTTCTGCCCTATTAGTAGAAGTACTCTTTTGGTGATACTTCTATCTGATCTATTTTGACCATCATGTATAACATCATTCTAGATGTTACCAAACCAAATTTCACATCTAGATCATATGGCTAACCCTTGGTATTACAGACCTCCCTCCTTTTAAGACACAACGTCCTCGTTGTGCAATTGGTGCTCAAATGCTTGCACCAACACCGATGCATGTGCCAAATTGGCAGCGGGTTCCCAAGTTGCTTCATAGAGAGGGTAACCTTTCCATTGTACTAGATATTCCACCCGTGGATGGCGAGTACCACGCATGCGCTTTTGGAGAATTCGCTCTACTTCATATTCCTCTGTGCCATCAATGACTGTCGGACAAGGTCGAATGTCATGTGTGGAAGTACCTTGGCCTGATCGGGGAGCATATCTGCGTAATAGGGAGACATGGAACACTGGATGGATCTTCATGTGTGGTGGTAGCTCAAGGTGATAGACCACAGCGCCGATGCGACGAAGAATCAAGAAAGGCCCAATAAAACGAGGTCTGAGCTTACAAGATCCAACTAATGTGAGGTTGGTTGTCGATAGCCACACTTGATCCCAAACATTGAACTCCATATGCCTATGGTGTGCA
Organism: Lunularia cruciata; assembly: GCA_948567375.1. Classification (NCBI taxonomy): domain Eukaryota; kingdom Viridiplantae; phylum Streptophyta; class Marchantiopsida; order Lunulariales; family Lunulariaceae; genus Lunularia; species Lunularia cruciata. Next base: position 60,394,385 of record OX419758.1, read on the forward strand.
TCAACATACTGCTTTTGTCGATTTTTTGCAATCTGTAACCTGTGCTTGGCGCTCTCCACACCTTGTTGGATTCTAGAAACAAATGTGTTGACTGCATCAACCTTGGTAGTCACTGGACGGATCTTCATCAAGCTAGAAGGTGTGAAGGGATGCTCACCATACATGAGGAAGAACGGAGTGACCTGGGTGGAGGCATTCACTGAATTGTTGTAAGCGAATTCCACCAACGGTAGTAGGGTGTCCCACCTCTCTTGCTCTTCTAAGGTGAAGCCGCGTAACATGTCTTCAATCGTGCGATTAGCCCGCTCTCTTTGGCCATCTTTTTGTGGGTGGTAAGCTGTAGACATGGCCAACTTGGTTTTGAAGAAACCAAAGAGTGTTCGCCAAAACAAACTGGTGAATTGGGTGCCTCTATCGGTGATGAGTACTCTAGACAAGCCATGGTGAGCAAAGACTGCATCTAAGTATAGTTGAGCTAGTTGTGGAGCGGTCACCTCCTTGGTGGTAGGGCGTACATGAATCATTTTGCTGAGCCGGTCCACAAAGACCACAATGGAGTCAAACCCTGAGGTGGTCTTGGGTAATTCACAGACGAGATCCATACTCACTTGTTCCCAACGTTGGGTAGTAGTGGGAAGAGGTTGAAGGAGCCCTGCAGGAGCTTGATTAGAAGCTTTGTTCTGTTGACAAAGTAGGCAGCTACGCACATAGTCCATCACGTCGTTGCTCATCTTGGGCCAATAGTAATGGCGCTTGACTGCCTCCAAGGTCTTGTCCACTCCGACATGAGCTGCAATGACCGAATCATGACATTCTGCTAGAATGGTGGTGCATAATTGTGGGACATTTGGGATCCACAATCGGCCCTCTCGAAAGGTGAGTCCTTGGGTGCTGGTGACACCTTTGGACGCTTGCCCTTCTACAATCTGTGGGTTAGTTTTTGTAGCAGCTAGAATCTCTTGCCAGAATTCAGGGTTAATCTTAACCTCTGCCGCCAAGTTGTTGGCCATTGGCATGCGGGTGAACGCATCTGCAAGTTGCTTCTTACCTTCCACGTAGGTGATTGTCATGTTGAAGCGTTGTCGCCACTCTGCCCACCAAATTTGGCGATGAGATAGATCCTTCTGCGTCTCGAGGTAGACTAGAGGTTTGTGGTCTGTCTCTACTACAAATGCCTTCTCGCCCAAGTAGTGCTTCCAATGCTTGGTTGCTAGAACAATGGCCAGCTCTTCTCGTTCTGTGGTGTGGTAGTTGCGCTCTGCCGGTAACAACTTTTGAGAGAAATATGCAATTGGATGCCATCCGTCATGCCACTCTTGTTGTAGGACTGCTCCTATTGCTACGCCTGATGCATCCGTAGCCAACTTGATTGGATGTTTTGGGTCATACCACTTCAAGATTGGTGCATGTAGCAAGGCGGCCTTCAATTCTTGAAAGGCCAACTCTTGTGCAGTTCCCCATGTCCACTTCTTCCCCTTGCCAAGTAGTGCCGTTAAAGGCTGTGCAACCTTGGAGAAGTCCTTGACAAATCTACGATAGAATCCCGTCAACCCCAAGAAGCTCTTAAGTTGAGTCTGATCTTCTGGGGCACTCCATTTTTGAATGATCTCTATTTTATCTGTCAATACTTGAATGCCCTCTGCACTTACTCTATGCCCTAAGTAGTCTACTTCAGACTTGCCAAACTCACACTTTGAGATTTTGGCGTACAACTGATTCTGTCTTAGAATTTGGAGGACCTCTCGTAGATGTTGTTTGTGCTCTGTCATTGTGCTACTTTATACTAAGATATCATCCAAGAAGACGATAACACACTTATCCAAGTATGGACGAAATATGTCATTCATTAGGCTCATGAAAGTGGCAGGCGCATTGGTGAGGCCAAAAGGCATCGCAAGATACTCAAAGTGGCCATACCTGGTTTGAAAGGCAGTTTTCTACACATCCTCCTCTACAATTTGGATTTGATTGTAACCGCTCCGCAAGTCCAGTTTGGTGAAGTATCTTGCTCCATGGAGTTGATCAAACAGGTCATCCATGCGAGGTAAGGGGTATTTGTTCTTCACTATTTGCTGATTGAGACCCCGATAGTCAATGCACATGCGCATTGTACCATCCTTCTTCTTCACAAACAAGACAGGGGCCCCATATGGTGATACGCTAGGTTGGATGAACCCTTTCTGTAGCATCTCCTCAATTTGAGTCTTACACTCCTCCAACTCATGAGGTGATAGGCGATATGGGGCCTTACAAGGAGGTGTCTTCCCCGGGAGTGTCTCTATTTTGTGATCTACTCGCCTTTTAGGTGGTAATCCTGAGGGTAGATCATCGAGAAAGACATCTTGAAACTCATCCACCACATCCTTCAATTTCTTAGGAATTTGTCCAGCAAGTTGTGCACTCTGGACTTCTCTTATTAGACCCAGAAAACATCTATCGGTCTTACAGACAGTTGTCGTCCCTACGACATATAGAGGCAGTTTCTGCCTGTGTGATTTTTCTTTAACCCCAATGATTGACCATTGGTGGGTTCTCACTACTTTCTTCCTCCAATCCACCATTGGGTTGTACTGCTCCATCCATGGCATGCCTAAAATTGCATCATAACGGGCTAACTGTATCACTCGCCACTCAATTGCTTCCTGATATTCTCCTACAGAGAGGGTTACCCGTCTAGGTAATGATCCAATCCTCTCTGTTTGCCCATTTGGTAACTCTACTTCTTCACTTCCATCTCTCTCTAGATCCATTCCCAATCTGATTGCAACAGAGCGAGACAAGAAATTCTTTGTTGCTCTCGGATCTATTCATACTCTCACTTGATTACCTTCTAGGATTCCATTCACAACAATCAATTGTGAGGTTGCCTTTCGGGATCTTTGCGCATCATTCTTCTTCCTTCCCTCGCTTCTTTGCTTCCTTATTGAGCCAATAAGGCCGTGAGGTACATTTACTGGTGATCTTTGTTTTCCAAAGTGGTTTCCACCTCCTCCTCTTCAATGTGCCTCTCCATGTTGTTCAAAGATCGCCTGTACGAAGGCCGAGGGCCTCTAGGGAAACGAGTGCGACAATTGGTAGATATGTGCCCAATACGGCCACAATTGTAACAACGGCGTTGTTCTCCTTAAGTCCCTTCTCCTCGTGGGACTCCATCTCTTCGTTCTTCTACCCGTCCTCGCTCTCCTTGAAGCGGCCGTGCTCCTTGATCCCGGAATCGAAGGTTGCCCAATTCCATCGGTACTGGTCCACCCATGTGTGGCATTTCTACCCGATAATGTTGAGGCGGAACTACTCCTTCACCTCCACCTAATGCTCCGGCTATTCTCTGCGCACAAGCAATGGCTTCAAATACCGTGCGAGGGTTTTGCACCATGACTTCTTGGCGAATCCGCTCTTTCAACCCTCGTTTGAAATTGTCGAGAGCCTCTGCTGGACTCATGTCGGTAATTGCGACTTGTAGATCCAGAAATGCCTCCACATACTCTTGTACGCTATTCTTCTGTCTCAATCCCCATAGTCGGGTTCGAGCCATCTGCACAGAATCCACCGATTGGAAATTCTTGAGCAGTCCTTCTTGCATTGCTGTCCATGTGACCTCCCTTCTCTCTGCCAGCATGGATCGTTCCCAAGCATCATACCATGTGAGGGCTTTATCGGTCAAGTACCCACATGCAAACACGCCTGCAGCATGCTCTGTGATCTCTGTTGAGAACAATCGAAAATATCAATTCATTCTCGAGATCCAATTCTCCACGACTCCCATCGTACGCTGCCCCTTGTAAGGCTCGATGTTGCAGGTCTTCTTCATCCGGAGTAGCAATGTGGCTTCATCGTTGATAGGGTTTGTAAGCACGGGTGCCTCTCCAAGTACTTCAGTCGCAGGTACTGGGTTTTGAGACGGCTCTTCTTCTTGCATGGCTTGATCGTTCCTGAGGATCTGCACTTGACTTTGCAATGTCTCCATGGTCATCTTAATCTCTCGAAATTCATTCAACATCCCTTGCATTCCTTGCACCAGCTCTTGCAACTGCGGATCCATGGTGCTTGCAACACCCAATTGCTAACGTCTACTTCAATACAGAGTCAATATAATCACTCAGGAAGGCACACAAACTATCGGAACTACCATTGGGACCTCAAAAGCTATCACTTGTTGATAATACTCCTCACCAAAATTCCTAACCACAAAATCTCTAAACATCAATTTCGGCCTCACTACATAACAGATTTCTACTTGAGTGTTGAAAGGGAGAGGATTTGGGACATTCATATCCATATTATCATAATAGAATGTAGATCGTCAAATCCCACTCTCTGTCATATATCACCACAGGTAGAATCACCGAGTTTGGTGAGTTCATCACTCTATCCATGAATTCAGCACCGAAGTGATAAACTAGCGATACTCTCATCTGCTCACGCTGGATGTACATAACCTTGATGTGGAATGGGTTTGAGAATGGAAAGCTAGGTGCGGGAAATTGTCCCCCCGGCGCATCCATCCCATCCGCTCTCTAAAGTCCTTCCTAAGTCTAGCGATTACTCTATGTTCTCCACCTCAAATTACTCAGTTTCAGTAGTTCGTGCTATTCCAAGAGGGGTGATCCACTCTCTTGGACTAGAATACTTGCTCTGATACCATTGTAATACTCCGAGGACAAGAGAAGAGAGAAAACACAGATTGCACACTCAAACATTCGATGCCCCAAGGGAGCACCTTCTCTTTATTATATAGACAAAGAGGATCTCCTCCAAGGAAGCTCCACCATAGGATTAGGGACATAGATAGGTGACATGTCAGCAAGCTCCACCCTTGGATTACTGACTTGGATGGGTGACCTGTCTGGTCTAGGTCCTATCTGGTTGGTCAAACGAGCTTTGACCGGAGGGAATCTTTTAGGGAATCTTCCTATAGGAATCTCAGAATCACATGAGTAAGGTACCATTGGAAAGCTCTCGACGAGACAAACCAAGGAGGAGGGAAGGCCAGCCTTTGCTCTATCGGGGGGGGGGGGGGGAATATGCACATTTTCGAGGCCTAATTCATCCGTTTAGGCCTCCGAAATTGCCTTCAAAGATTTGAGGCATATTTCGGTTCCTACTCTATTAGTAGAAGTCCCCTTTTGGTGATACCTCTTTCTGATCTGTTTAGTCCATCATGTGTAGCATCCTTCCAGATGTTACCAAACCAATTCTCACCTTTAAATCATATGTCTAGCTATTGGTTCTAAGGTTCTCAAGTCTATTTTGGTTTCTGCCCTATTAGTAGAAGTACTCTTTTGGTGATACTTCTATCTGATCTATTTTGACCATCATGTATAACATCATTCTAGATGTTACCAAACCAAATTTCACATCTAGATCATATGGCTAACCCTTGGTATTACACGTGCAAGCTAAGCTAGTTGGAAGCTTCTAGAAGCTTCCTTCTAGAAGCTACTTACTTGAGGTGCAAGCTAAGCTAGCTGGGAAGCTTCCCAAGAAGCTTCCTAGATACTTCCGGAATATTCTAGGCTTATTTGTCTTATTTACTATTTCATAAGCTTGACTAACTTCATCGCTAAACTCCATATTGTTACATATTCCCCCGCCCCTAGTTGGTTACGTCCTTGTCGCTAGTAAAACTTCAAATTCCTAGATGGCCGTATGTACATTCTGGAGGTGAGAAAGAGGTTCCCATGTGGCATCATGAAAGGGGTACCCTTTCCATAAGAACCTTGTACTCCATATGCTGGCGATGGCCTTGTTGAATATGGCGACATGCAAGGATACGATCAACTTTGTACTCCTCATGATCATTGACAGGGACAGAAAGAGGGGGAGGTTGGACTCGAGAGGAAAAGGAAGAGGGGTTAGGAACAAAGGGTTTCAATTTGGAAACATGAAAGACATGATAAATACGCATGTGAGAAGGCAAGGCAAGTTGATAAGCAATAAGAGAGACAATTTGGGTGATATCAAAGGGTCCTATCCAATTAGGAGCAAGTTTATGAACTTGGGTATCAAGTGGGAGAGGGAGGTTACTAGAGGATAACATGACTTTATCACTAACTTCAAAGGTGAGATCACGACGATGGTGGTCTGCATGTTGTTTTTGGCAATTTTGAGCAACAAGGAGGTGAGACTTGGCTTGTTGGAGAGATTGGGATATAATGGTCAAGAATGTGGAAGTATGAGGAACCTGAGATGGAAGGAGAGCAAGCAAAGAATCTGGAACAAGCGGATCTTGGCCAAAATTGAGAAAGAAAGGAGAAAATCTGGTGCTTGCCTGTTTGGAATTGTTGTAGGCAGATTCTACAATTGCAAGACATTCATCCCAATTGGTATGTTAGACGTTGACAAAGGCACACAACATATCCTCCAATGTATGATTTGTACGTTCAGTTTTTCTATTGGTTTGAGGATGATAGGCCGTGGACAAAGCAAGCTTGGTACCAAGGATCTGGAAGAGTACTTGCCAAAACTTCTCGATAAATCAAGGATCACGGTCAAAGATGAGTACACACGGCATCCCATGATGCTTGAAGACATTGTTGAAGTAGATTTGCGCTAAGGCTGGAGCATCCATGGTATCATAGGTTGGTGCCAAGAGGATTTTCTTACTAAGCTTATCCACAAACACCACAATTGCGATGTGTCCTTGTTTTATCTTTGGCAAGGATGTGATGAGATCCAAGCTCACATGCTCCCAACAAGCGGATGGAACGGCAAGTGGTTGAAGGAGTCCACTTGGCTTCTGGTTGTTGTTGGCCTTGTTACGTTGGTAGCTCTCACACGATCAGACAAATTCGCAAACATCTTGTGTCATGTTGGGCCACCACCATTGACATTGGAGGGTACCCAAGGTCTTGTCACATGCATGTGACCAGCAATGGGCATGGGCTTCTTGAAGGCACACAAGTTGAAGATCACCTTTAGTTGGAACATAGATCCGGTCCCCATGGAATAAAAGGCCATCCTTGATGGAGAAGGTGTTGTATTCCTTATTGCATGCCGTAAGGCAACCATGTACCATTTGGAAGAAGGGATCTTGGTGTAGAGCTGACTGAAACTTGTTTTGGACCTTGGGGTCAACTAACATTGTTGAAATTGCCGCTATGATGAGAGGAAGAGACTTCAAATCAGGTCATCATGATAAAGCATTAGGGATGACATGGAACCAACCTAGTTTGTACTCAAGTTTGATTTCATATAGTTGGAGTTGTTCCTCCTATCAATGATGTTGACTCTTCATGTGTTCCAAGTATAAGGTCTACAACAATGGTTTGTGATCAGTTCGCATGATCACTTGTTTCCCCAAGAGGTAATGCCTCCATACCTTGGTGGCGTATACCATTGCAAGCTGTTCTCAATCTAGAGTAGAGTAGTTTTGTTCAGCCGTATTAAGTCAGCGAGACACAAAGTCAATGGGATGGAGTCCATTTGGGAAGTCTTGTTGTAGCACGGCTCCAATTGCAAAGCTAGAAGCATCAAAATCAACCACACAGGGTAGTTGAGGATCATATGGTTGAGAATGGGTCTTGAAGACACCATATGCTTTAACTTTTGGAATTCTTCTTCATGCTTGGTGTTCTACTAGAAGCTCAAGTTCTTTCCCAAGTGGTAAATCAATGATGCAGCCACATGAGCATAATAATGGATGAACCATTGGTAAAAACTGGCCAATCCATTGAGTGCATGTACTTCTATAGCATCCTTTGGGGTAGGCCAATCAGTAATGGCCTTGATTTTCTCTTCTTCTATCTTGATCCCCTCTGATGAGATCAAGAAGGTAACCTCCTTTTGCCAAAAGTGTGACTTCTTGCAATAAAATTTCCATTGTCGTAATCATCTTAGGACTTCTTGCACATGATTCACGTGTTTTGCCTCTATCTTACTATAAATTAAGATATCATCTAGGAACACCACCATGGACCGATCTAATAGTCCATCCAACACTCGATGCATCTGATCCATGAAGATTGCTAGAGCATTAGTGAGTCTGAAAGGTAGAACTCTCCACTCAAAATGCCCATACCTTGTACAAAAGGTAATCTTTTGCACATCCTCTCTATCAATAGGAATTTGCCAATAGCCGCTATGAAGATCCAACTTGGAAAAGTAACGTGTTCCACTTAGTTGATCAAACAAGTCATCAATCCAAGGCAAGGGATATGTATTCTTCATGGTTTGCTTATTGAGCACACGGTAATCAATACAAAGACAAAGTCATCCATCCTTCTTTGGAAAAAATAGTACCGGTGGTCCCCAAGGAGAGGTACTATGTTGTATGAAGTCCTTCTCCAACAACTTTGTAAGTGTTATTTGCAACTCCTCCAACTCCTTTGGTGAGAGCCGATAGATTGGTCTACTCATTGGAGTAGTCCTTGGCAATAACTCAATCTTGCAAGGCTTACGTCCATTAGAGGATAATCCCTCTGGCAGATCATCCAAAAAAACATCAGCAAACTCCTGAACTATCAGATCAACCATTGATTGATGAGGCTCTTGGCTCTCCTTTGATTGTTCTTGTGCAATCGGCTTGATCCATACCGCAAATACAAACTTATCTTCCTCCAAAGCTTGCTCTATGGCTACTTTACTAACCAACTTCCCTTTCAAGGACTCATCTCTCTTCCAAGCTTGATCCATGGTTGCCTTCTTGGCAAATTTCCCATCTTGGGAAATTTGCCAAGAAGAACTTTGAAGGGACTCCAATCCCTTCAAAGTTTGCTCTATGGCTACCTTCTCGACAAACTTCCCATCTTGGGACTGACTATTCTAAGGTGTCTTACTTAGAGGTGCCAGACAACCTAATCGGAAATTCCTACCTTGGGGTTATAATTGAATTTGGCGTCGGGTCTAATTGAATTGAACCTTATGATGTTCAAGCCAAGATAGACCTAGAATGATATCATAGTGTAGAGGTGCCACTACAAACCTCATATACTCAAAATACTCCTTCCTAATCTTGAAGGTAACAAGATGCAAGGTGCAGAATGCATAACCCTTTCTACCATCCGCCATCATCAAATTACTTCCAATCACTAGCTTGATAAGAATACCCAATTCCTTTGCTACTTGCATAGACATGCAATTATTTGAACTTCCAAAATCAACCAAATCCTATAACCCCAATTAGATATCATACCTTGCAAGTGAAGCAAACTTGCATAGGTCAAGCCTTCAATCCCATTGGAACTAATCAAGCTCCCAATAGGCGGCTCAAAATCTCCTACTAGGGTTCATTGTTTCCTTGATCATTCCGCTCCACAACCTCCACCTGGGCAACTTGTCAAGGTCATCTATTCTTGAGTGGACATTCAGCAATGCGATGCCCTAATTGGTAACAAAAAAAAAAACCACCATTTTGTTGCAGTTTCTCTCTATCTGCCATGCCAAGTGGTCTTTGTTAAATGGTATCAATCTCCATTGGTGCTGGCTCTTCCACTTGTGTGTAGTGTATTGATAGGCTTTGTGGAGGTCGAGGTTGAGACCAAGTTGTTGCCACCAAGGAATCAAAACGTTTGGCCAACCGCATGGTTTCCTCCAAGTGCTGTGGCTCTTGCATGGTTACCTCTAATTTGGTTCTTGCCTTCAAGCCCCTAAAAAATTGATCCAAAGCTTCACCTTCCAATATATCTAGAATTTGCATGATGGTGTTTTGGAACTACGTGATGTAACTTCTTATAAAGCCAATCTGTTTCAACTCTGCCAACTTATCCCATGTAGCTCGTGTGGCATTTATAGCTTGGAACCGACTAATTACTGCGCTCTTGAATTCTGCCTATGTCAAGATTGGTGTAACAATGTTTTGTTCAGCTTGCTCCACTCAAAATCTCCACAATAGCTTTGCTACTCCATCCAATTGGCTAGAAGCCAAGAGAATCTATTTCCGCTCATCTTGTAGATTTGTAGCCTCAAAATAACGTTCACAATCAAACACAAAATTCTCCACTGCACCCAAAAAATTCTTGCCTTCAAATACCTAGGGTTTAGAAATCTGATCCGATCTTCTCCTTCTCAAATTGGTACTCTCTCCACTTGCTCTTGTCATCAAAGATCTTGTTCATCCAACAATCAAGTAAGGTGCTCAATTTGTTGCTGCATAGCAAGGATAACATTAGGTATTGCCGCCATGGTTGCTACTCTATCACACCACTCCCAATCTATCTAATTTATTAACACATAGAAATAGCACGTCCACCGTTCTCCATAAGTTACAACCGGAAGCACCAAGGGTTCCTCAAATATAATGACCATATGCAAAAAATCTTGTCCAAAGTGCGAGGTGATGAATTGTGTGAAACAATGCTTGGGTAGTATTTGGACACAAAAATCCCAATGGTTTGATAGTGGATTTGGTGGTCCATAAATTCCATCCAGCCCATTCTTGCTTTGATACCAATGTAAAAGACCAAATCCAAGGAGAGAAATAGGAGAATGGAAACTCACATTGGGACACTTGAATGCGAGAAAACTCCAAATGCCTAGCATGAGTTTTGGCTTTGGTATTTATAGGTAGCATACAAGGCCCTTGAGAATCTTCTCAAGAAGCTTCCTCAAGCCGCTTTCTTAGAGTGCAAGCCAAGTTAACTAGGAAGCTTCTCAAGAAGCTTCCTTCTAGAAGTCATCTACTTGGCATGCAAGCTAAGCTAGTTGGAAGCTTCCAGAAGCTACTTACTTGAGGTGTAAGCTAAGCTAGCCGGGAAGCTTCCCAAGAAGCTTCCTAGATACTTCCAAAATATTCTAGGCTAATTTTTCTTATTTGCTACTTCATAAGCCTGACTAACTTCCTCGCTAAAATCCATATTGTTACATGAAGTCCAAACTATAGTTTGGCCTTTGTTTTACTTTTGGTGGATCATTAGTGCTACATGGTTACACATACGTAGATTGGGCAAGGAATGTCCTTGATAGGAGATATAATTTTGAGTACACACTTGGACTTGGGAGTGCTATTGTGATTTGGGCTTCTAAGAAGTAGCAAGTTGTAGCTCTATCCTCCATTGAGGTAGAGTGTCATGGAGCCACAAATGCAACTTGTGAAGTTGTTTGGCTTTGGAGTTTACTTTTGACATTGTTATGAATTTTTTATTTCCTATCATATTGTATAAAATAACATGAGTATCAGAAAGTTGGCTAGTAATCCTATGTTTCATGCTAGGACATTTAGGTGCACTATCATTTAGTAAGGGAGAAAGTGCTTGTAGAGCAGATTGAGCTTAGGTATGTTAGCACAAAAGAACATATACTAATATCTTTACAAAGGCTCTATCTAGAGACAATTTAGAGGCCTTTAGACTTTGATTTGGTAAATAGGATATTGACTTGAGCTTGTATATTTGTCAATATTTACAATTTTGGACCAAGACGGGTGTAAGTTATTGAAGTTGCAAAGCTGATTGTAGTTGATGAAGTTTAAGTCCAAAGATCACTAGAGAAAAAAATCCAAACAAGGTTCACAAGAAGGGTTCAAAGGAGATGCTATGGAATAGATATGAGAGATACCATAACAAGTCTCATGCTCCAGTAACAAAGTGATAATCTTGTAATAGAAAATTTCAAGGTCACATATTAAGGACAAGAGGAGGTGGCATAATGGTTTTTTGCAATTAATTAGATAGATATAATTAATTAGACTAATATAATTAATATAATTAATAATAATAAGCTTGGTTTCTACTCTAAGTGATACAACAAATCAAAGTTTAGTACTTGAGGTCAAATGTTATTTGTAACTAAATGCTTTTTGGAAGGTGACTTAAACTACAAAGAAGAGCCCAAGTACCTAAGAACCAAGACCTTAAATCAAGATGTAGATTTTATTTAAGCCATAAGTGCTTTGCAGTCCTTTTTAAGCCCAAGGATAGTAAAAGAGTTGAGTGGTTGGATAACAAGCTCATTCCTTGTGGCAAAACTCATTGTACTTTTGATCTAACATTGTTGTTGGAACTTTGAGTAAAGGGAAAATTTCACAATCCACAAGATGGAAAGGATAGATGGGGCCTGAAAAAATATCTTTCTTGGATGCAATTGAGGTTGAGCATCTCAATTAATAACTACCAATTTGAGGTAGGTTGGTATAGGAGGCTTGAAAGAAGGATGAATAATGATGAATTGGATCCAAACATCAATCAAAGCACACTTTGAAGATCTGTTACTTTCCTTGATGTATCAAATGCGTTCTATAATAGAGAAGGAACATGTGAGTAAGATGTTGAAAAAATTTACAGTTGCTGAAGTTTTACAAAAGGAGGTTGAGTTTGGGGATGTATTGTCAAATGAGTGACCCAAGGTTTACCATTAAGAAGGAAATTTGATCACAAGATAGAAATCATCTTGAGTTCTAACCTCCTTCTAACCTCCATATAGACTAAATGAATTTGAGCTTGTAAAGTTTAAAAAGCAACTTAATGAGTTTTTGGAGAACCATACGCTAGTTTCATGGATGTTTAGTGTGTCTTCATGAATTTCACAGTCAATGGTAATTGTAGAGTTGTCTTTTATTGTAATTTGCTTCTTACTTTCTATTGAAAGCAAGCAACCACAACACAATCCAGAAGTTCCAACTATGTTTCTACAATAAGTTGGGGCCTAAAAATTTCCAGATTTTTCCTATCTTGATAGGTATGTTTTCTAGTGATAACAAGTTCAAATAATAGTGGTTGCTTGTCATTTGTACATCACAAATGTGGACCAGGAAAATATTACATGATCATATTCCAAAATTTTTCCATAGCATTCACTTGATTCATGCTTCTATGCTCATTTTCATATCACTAAATGGCTAGTAACTAACTCGTAAACTAGCAATGAAGACATGTAGTGCAAAAGAGAATCTTCTAGAGAGTCCAATATTACTTAATTTTCTTTATAAATAATGTATAATATACATTATTCTTAGCATATTAGCCTAAAAAGGACAGAAACAGACTAAGAGATCCGGCAAAATACTTATTCATAGGAAGACTTTTCCTTGGACTCAATCTGGAATCTATCTCAATATTGTAGTAATCAACTCTCTCTATTACTTTCAGTTTCTCCATCATTTCTAGCATGCAGTTGATTACACTTTGTGAAACCTATTTAGAGGAGTTTATGTATACTCCGAGGACAAGAGAAGAGAGAAAACACAGATTGCACACTCAAACATTCGATGCCCCAAGGGAGCACCTTCTCTTTATTATATAGAAAAAGAGGATCTCCTCCAAGGAAGCTCCACCATAGGATTAGGGACATAGATAGGTGACATGTCAGCAAGCTCCACCCTTGGATTACTGACTTGGATGGGTGACCTGTCTGGTCTAGGTCCTATCTGGTTGGTCAAACGAGCTTTGACCGGAGGGAATCTTTTAGGGAATCTTCCTGTAGGAATCTCAGAATCACATGAGTAAGGTACCGTTGGAAAGCTCTCGACGAGACAAACCAAGGGGGAGGGCCAGCCTTTCCTCTGTTGGGGGGGGAATCTGCACATTTTTGAGGCCTAATTCATCCGTTTAAGCCTCCGAAATTGCCTTCAAAGATTTCAGGCATATTTTGGTTCCTACTCTATTAGTAGAAGTCCCCTTTTGGTGATACCTCTTTCTGATCTGTTTAGTCCATCATGTGTAACATCCTTCCAGATGTTACCAAACCAATTCTCACCTTTAAATCATATGTCTAGCTATTGGTTCTAAGGTTCTCAAGTCTATTTTGGTTTCTGCCCTATTAGTAGAAGTACTCTTTTGGTGATACTTCTATCTGATCTATTTTGACCATCATGTATAACATCATTCTAGATGTTACCAAACCAAATTTCACATCTAGATCATATGGCTAACTATTGGTATTACAGACCTCCCTCCTTTTAAGACGCAACGTCCTCGTTGTGCAATTGGTGCTCAAATGCTTGCACCAACACCGGTGCATGTGCCAAATTGGCAGCGGGTTCCCAGGTTGCTTCATAGAGGGGGTAACCTTTCCATTGTACTAGATATTCCAACCGCGGATGGCGAGTACCACGCATGCGCTTTTGGAGAATCCGCTCTACTTCATATTCCTCTGTGCCATCAATGACTGTCGGACAAGGTCAAATGTCATGTGTGGAAGTACCTTGGCCTGATCGGGGAGCATATCTGCGTAATAGGGAGACATGGAACACTGGATGGATCTTCATGTGTGGTGGTAGCTCAAGGTGATAGGCCACAGCGCCGATGCGACGAAGAATCGAGAAAGGCCCAATAAAACGAGGTCTGAGCTTACAAGATCCAACTAATGTGAGGTTGGTTGTCGATAGCCACACTTGATCCCAAACATTGAACTCCATATGCCTACGGTGTGCATCAACATACTGATTTTGTCGATTTTGTGCAATCTGTAACCTGTGCTTGGCGCTCTCCACACCTTGTTGGATTCTAGAAACAAATGTGTTGACTGCATCAACCTTGGTAGTCACTGGACGGATCTTCATCAAGCTAGAAGGTGTGAAGGGATGCTCACCATACATGAGGAAGAACGGAGTGACCTGGGTGGAGGCATTCACTGAATTGTTGTAAGCGAATTCCACCAACGGTAGTAGGGTGTCCCACCTCTCTTGCTCTTCTAAGGTGAAGCCGCGTAACATGTCTTCAATCGTGCGATTAGCCCGCTCTCTTTGGCCATCTATTTGTGGGTGGTAAGCTGTAGACATGGCCAACTTGGTTTTGAAGAAACCAAAGAGTGTTTGCCAAAACAAACTGGTGAATTGGGTGCCTCTATCGGTGATGAGTACTCTAGACAAGCCATGGTGAGCAAAGACTGCATCTAAGTATAGTTGAGCTAGTTGTGGAGCGGTCACCTCCTTGGTGGTAGGGCATACATGAATCATTTTGCTGAGCCGGTCCACAAAGACGACAATGGAGTCAAACCCTGAGGTGGTCTTGGGTAATTCACAAACGAGATCCATACTCACTTGTTCCCAACGTTGGGTAGGAGTGGGAAGAGGTTGAAGGAGCCCTGCAGGAGCTTGATTAGAAGCTTTGTTCTGTTGACAAAGTAGGCAGCTACGCACATAGTCCATCACGTCGTTGCTCATCTTGGGCCAATAGTAATGGCGCTTGACTGCCTCCAAGGTCTTGTCCACTCCGACATGAGCTGCAATGGCCGAATCATGACATTCCGCTAGAATGGTGGTGCGTAATTCTGGGACATTTGGGATCCACAATCGGCCCTCTCGAAAGGTGAGTCCTTGGGTGCTGGTGACACCTTTGGACGCTTGCGCTTCTACAATCTGTGGGTCAGTTTTTGTAGCAACTAGAATCTCTTGCCAAAATTCAGGGTTAATCTTAACCTCTGCCGCCAAGTTGTTGGCCATTGGCATGCGGGTGAACGCATCTGCAAGTTGCTTCTTACCTTCCACGTAGGTGATTGTCATGTTGAAGCGTTGTTGCCACTCTGCCCACCGAATTCGGCGACGAGATAGATCCTTCTGCGTCTCGAGGTAGACTAGAGGTTTGTGGTCTGTCTCTACTACAAATGCCTTCTTGCCCAGGTAGTGCTTCCAATGCTTGGTTGCTAGAACAATGGCTAGCTCTTCTCATTCTGTGGTGTGGTAGTTGCGCTCTACCGGTAACAACTTTCGAGAGAAATATGCAATTGGATGCCATCCGTCATGCCACTCTTGTTGTAAGACTGCTCCTATTGCTACGCCTGATGCATCCGTAGCCAACTTGATTGGACGTTTTGGGTCATACCATTTCAAGATTGGTGCATGTAGCAAGGCGGCCCTCAATTCTTGAAAGTCCAACTCTTGTGCAGTTCACCATGTCCACTTCTTCCCCTTGCCAAGTAGTGCCATTAAAGGCTGTGCAACCTTGGAGAAGTCCTTGACAAATCTACAATAGAATCCCGTCAACCCCAAGAAGCTCTTAAGTTGAGTCTGATCTTTGGGGGCACTCCATTTTTGAATGACCTCTATTTTATCTGTCAATACTTGAATGCCCTCTGCACTTACTCTATGCCCTAAGTAGTCTACTTCGGACTTGCCAAACTCACACTTTGAGATTTTGGCGTACAACTGATTCTGTCTTAGAATCTGGAGGACCTCTCGTAGATGTTGTTTGTGTTCTGTCATCGTGCTACTATATACTAAGATATCATCCAAGAAGACGATAACAGACTTATCCAAGTATGGACGAAATATGTCATTCATTAGGCTCATGAAAGTGGCAGGCGCATTGGTGAGGCCAAAAGGCATCACAAGATACTCAAAGTGGCCATACCTGGTTCGAAAGGCAGTTTTGTACACATCCTCCTCTGCAATTTGGATTTGATTGTAACCGCTCCGCAAGTCCAGTTTGGTGAAGTATCTCGCTCCATGGAGTTGATCAAACAGGTCATCCATGCGAGGTAAGGGGTATTTGTTCTTCACTGTTTGCTGATTGAGACCCCGATAGTCAATGCACATGCGCATTGTACCATCCTTCTTCTTCACAAACAAGACAGGGGCCCCATATGGTGATACGCTAGGTTGGATGAACCCTTTCTGTAGCATCTCCTCAATTTGAGTCTTACACTCCTCCAACTCATGAGGTGATAGGCGATATGGGGCCTTACAAGGAGGTGTCTTCCCCGGGAGTGTCTCTATTTTGTGATCTACTCGCCTTTTAGGTGGTAATCTTGAGGGTAGATCATCGGGAAAGACATCTTGAAACTCATCCACCACATCCTTCAATTTCTTAGGAATTTGTCCAGCAAGTTGTGCACTCTGGACTTCTCTTATTAGACCCAGAAAACATCTATCGGTCTTACAGACAGTTGTCGTCCCTACGACATATAGAGGCAGTTTCTGCCTGTGTGATTTTTCTTTAACCCCAATGATTGACCATTGGTGGGTTCTCACTACTTTCTTCCTCCAATCCACCATTGGGTTGTACTGCTCCATCCATGGCATGCCTAAAATTGCATCATAACGGGCTAACTGTATCACTCGCCACTCAATTGCTTCCTGATATTCTCCTACATAGAGGGTTACCCGTCTAGGTAATGATTCAATCCTCTCTGTTTGCCCATTTGGTAACTCTACTTCTTCACTTCCATCTCTCTCTAGATCCATTCCCAATCTGATTGCAACAGAGCGAGACAAGAAATTCTCTGTTGCTCCCGGATCTATTAATACTCTCACTTGATTACCTTCTAGGATTCCATTCACAACAATCAATTGTGAGGTTGCCTTTTGGGATCTTTGCGCATCATTCTTCTTCCTTCCCTCCCTTCTTTGCTTCCTTATTGAGCCAGTAAGGCCGCGAGGTACATTTACTGGTGATCTTCGTTTTCCGAAGTGGTTTCCACCTCCTCCTCTTCAATGTGCCTCTCCATGTTGTTCAAAGATCGCCTGTACGAAGGCCGAGGGCCTCTAGGGAAACGAGTGCGACAATTGGTAGATATGTGCCCAATACGGCCACAATTGTAACAACGGCGTTGTTCTCCTCGAGTCCCTTCTCCTCGTGGGACTCCATCTCTTCGTTCTTCTACCCGTCCTCACTCTCCTTGAAGCGGCCGTGCTCCTCGATCCCGGAATCGAAGGTTGCCCAATTCCATCGGTACTGGTCCACCCATGTGTGGCATTTCTACCCGATAATGTTGAGGCGGAACTACTCCTTCACCTCCACCTAATGCTCCGGCTATTCTCTGCGCACAAGCAATGGCTTCAAATACCGTGCGAAGGTTTTGCACCATGACTTCTTGGCGAATCCGCTCTTTCAACCCTCGTTTGAAATTGTCAAGAGCCTCTGCTGGACTCATGTCGGTAATTGCGACTTGTAGATCCAGAAATGCCTCCACATACTCTTGTACGCTATTCTTCTGTCTCAATCCCCATAGTCGGGTTCGAGCCATTTGCACAGAATCCACTGATTGGAAATTCTTGAGCAGTCCTTCTTGCATTGCTGTCCATGTGACCTCCCTTCTCTCTGCCAGCATGGATCGTTCCCAAGCATCATACCATGTGAGGGCTTTATCGGTCAAGTACCCACATGCAAACACGCCTGCAGCATGCTCTGTGATCTCTATTGAGAACAATCGAAAATATGGATTCATTCTCGAGATCCAATTCTCCACGACTCCCATCGTACGCTGCCCCTTGTAAGGCTCGATGTTGCAGGTCTTCTTCATCCGGAGTAGCAATGTGGCTTCATCGTTGATAGGGTTTGTAGGCATGGGTGCCTCTCCAAGTACTTCAGTCGCAGGTACTGGGTTTTGAGACGGCTCTTCTTCTTGCATGGCTTGATCGTTCCTGAGGATCTGCACTTGACTTTGCAATGTCTCCATGGTCATCTTAATCTCTCGAAATTCATTCAACATCCCTTGCATTCCTTGCACCAGCTCTTGCAACTGCGGATCCATGGTGCCTGCAACACCCAATTGCTAATGTCTACTTCAATACAAAGTCAATATAATCACTCTGGAAGGCGCACGAACTATCGGAACTACCATTGGGACCTCAAAAGCTATCACTTGTTGATAATACTCCTCACCAAAATTCCTAACCACAAAATCTCTAAATATCAATTTCGGCCTCACTAGATAACGGATTTCTACTTGAGTATTGAAAGGGAGAGGATTTGGGACATTCATATCCGTATTATCATAATAGAATGTAGATCGTCAAATCCCACTCTCTGTCATATATCACCACAGGTAGAATCACCGGGTTTGGTGAGTTCATCACTCTATCCATGAATTCAGCACCGAAGTGATAAACTAGCGATACTCTCATCTGCTCACGCTGGATGTACATAACCTTGATGTGGAATGGGTTTGAGAATGGAAAGATAGGTGCGGGAAATTGTCCCCCCGGCGCATCCATCCCATCCGCTCTCTAAAGTCCTTCCTAAGTCTAGCGATTACTCTATGTTCTCCACATCAAATTACTCAATTTCAGTAGTTCGTGCTATTCCAAGAGGGGTGATCCACTCTCTTGGACTAGAACACTCACTCTGATACCATTGTAATACTCTGAGGACAAGAGAAGAGAGAAAACACAGATTGCACACTCAAACATTCGATGCCCCAAGGGAGCACCTTCTCTTTATTATATAGACAAAGAGGATCTCCTCCAAGGAAGCTCCACCATAGGATTAGGGACATAGATAGGTGACATGTCAGCAAGCTCCACCCTTGGATTACTGACTTGGATGGGTGACCTGTCTGGTCTAGGTCCTATCTGGTTGGTCAAACGAGCTTTGACCGGAGGGAATCTTTTAGGGAATCTTCCTGTAGGAATCTCAGAATCACATGAGTAAGGTACCGTTGGAAAGCTCTCGACGAGACAAACCAAGGGGGAGGGAAGGCCAGCCTTTCCTCTGTTGGGGGGGGGGGAATCTGCACATTTTCGAGGCCTAATTCATCCGTTTAAGCCTCCGAAATTGCCTTCAAAGATTTCAGGCATATTTCGGTTCCTACTCTATTAGTAGAAGTCCCCTTTTGGTGATACCTCTTTCTGATCTGTTTAGTCCATCATGTGTAACATCCTTCCAGATGTTACCAAACCAATTCTCACCTTTAAATCATATGTCTAGCTATTGGTTCTAAGGTTCTCAAGTCTATTTCGGTTTCTGCCCTATTAGTAGAAGTAGTCTTTTGGTGATACTTCTATCTGATCTATTTTGACCATCATGTATAACATCATTCTAGATGTTACCAAACCAAATTTCACATCTAGATCATATGGCTAACTATTGGTATTACAGTTTACCACAATACTACATTTTAGATTGGGTCTTCCATTTTAGGTTGAGCATCAAGCATCCAAACCAATGTGCATGTGGTTCTTCATATGACATGTAGGGGATACACTTTTTACAGTGTGTAGAACATAGGGAGTACATTAGAGTCCATGATGCCATTTATGATACAATAGCTTACAAGCAACATGAGCACATGTCCAAATTGTGCATTGGTTGGATTTACCAAGACCACTATCCATCAAGTGCAAGCGGATATTGTTATGTTCACAAATGGTCATTGCACCTTGTATGATAGTGGTGACAAACCTTCTACAAGTAGAGTCATTGGCACAAGCAAGCATGAGAAACATTGACCATTGCTTATAGGGGCAAGGAGGACCATTACATATCCAAGTTGTCTTTTGATACCTTTGTCCCTCTAGCAATTGAGATTTTTGGCTGCATACATCACCATTTTGATGATCTCCTCAAGCATGTGGTATGGATTCTTTGTAGACTAGAAGAGCATTGACTATCTCTCCAACCATATTCATAGCCTATTGTTGATAGTGTGTATCAATCACAATGTACCACATCCAAGCTTTAGGTCTTCATTGCCCAATGGCTGTAGTACGTACACCCAACATGACTAGAGTCTTCACACCCCACTTATTGGACGTACCATTGGAGGACCTCTCCCACACGGCTCAAAAGTAGACTATTCTCTCAATTGTCTCTTTAGTGCTTGTTGTTAACTCATAATTACCCTTTGGTACCATTGTGTGTCTTGCTTCTTTTTGTCCTTCTTGGACCTTTGGGATTTATGGTTTTTTTCTTTTTGTACTTTTTTATGCCATGTATTCCCTTCCCCTTTCCTTATATATAAATATAAATATGAATATGAATATAAATAAGAATATATATAAGAGAATGATATTTAATCTCTATTCTTTTCTTTGTGTCTAAGTAGGAAGTATACATCATAAAATTGGATGTAAAAAGAAAACAATGATTATTCTATAATAGCTAAGTCACTGAGAGATTCAAATTGTACTCGTAATAACATTGTGAATCTTATTGGGAGGAGGTGTCTTAAGATGTAAATTTCATATTCAATTCCAATCATTGACTAATGTTATTGAGATGTGAATCATGTCCCCATAAGGTACCGAGACTTTTCAAGCACTCAATAAGCAATGACAGATGAGGTAGCTATGGGCAAGACAAGATTTAAGTCAAGATCCATTCTGTCAAGAATATGCAAAAGGATGAAATTGATGAGATCTTTTTGGTCAAATATATTCAGAAAATTCAGGTTGACTAATGACTATAACAAATCGTATATATTGGTGGTGCTTCAAGAAGTCACTAGTGAGTCTTTTGGGCAGTGGATATAGATTCCGGGAGGGGAAGGAACACAAAATACTTTTGTCAATTGATTTTGAATTAATGGGATGTGCTCAATGCTATTGTGTGAATATTCTATCAGAGGAATTTCTAACAACTAAAATCATATCCAACCAATGCTAGTCTAGATTTCTAAGTGATGGAAATTGAAGGCAAGGGAATTGCTTGTATAGCAAGGGTTGCACAAAATACTAGACAAGAAACCTGAATGATGATGAGTGTGAGAATGTAGATCTAAGAGTTTAACTCTGTTTGATTAAATTTTTATCAATGAAATCTTATATACAAGAATGAATGAGGACTTTGCATATTGATGGTGGACCAAATTGAAGTACATATATGAAAAAATCCTTGACAAAGAATTTTTGTTTGAAACAAAAATTCTATGGATTTTAAAGCATGATAGAGCACCTCAATGTATTTAATAGAATCATTTGAAAGATGATGAATATAAAGATTACTTTAGAGGAAGAGCATAAGACATTGTTGTTATTGAATTCATTGCCTTCATTGTATGAGAATTTGATCAATATGCTTCTTTGTGGGAAGGATGATAGAGATTTTCAGAAGGTCACTTTTACCTTATTGTCAAATAAGATGCATAAAAGACACAACCAAGAAGGTAAAATCCATAGTCTTTATTTATTTATCAAATATAGAGGGTAGATCAAGAGTAAATCAAGATCAAAGACTAGAACCAAAAGCACCAAGCTAAATGTTGGATCTATGTGAAGGTTGGGTATTTCAAGAAGGACTAAAAGAGTTAATAGCATGAACCCAACATGCATAAGGGTCAACTTTTAGATCAAGCAAGTATAGCAAAATCATCTAGATTCTAGACTGCATTTTATGAGTCACCCAAGACAAATATCAATTTGAAGAGTCTTGGATATGGACTCAAGTTGCTCTTACCACATGTGTCCAAAGAAGGATTGGTTTCATGAGTAAAAACTATTGAATGGAGGATCTGTAATAATGGGGAATGATATGACTTGTAAAACAATAGGAATTGGTACAATACATATCAAGATGTTTGATGGTGTTGTGAGTGCCCTCGTTGATGTGCATCATGTTCTTGAGCTACAAAAGAACTTGATATTTTTGGATATGTTGGACTTAAATGGTTGGAGGTGGGGAGCAGAAATTAAAATCTGAAGGTATCAAAAGGAGTATTGATTGACATCATTATAGGTGGAGTGGCAATGATAACTTATAAAAAAGAAGATCCCAAAGATTTCACACACTTGTGGCACTTATGTTTGGGTCATATGAGTCAACAAGGTCTAAGTGAATTATCCAAGCAACAATACTAAAGGGTGTGAAGAGTTGTAAGTTAAAATTCAATGAGCATTGAGGAATAGGAAAGCAATGGAAGTTGAGATTTTCTAGAGCATTTATTACACAAAGGAAAATGGATGTTTGGGGCCTTGCACTTGTAAATTCAAAATCATGAGTTTTATTTTTTGTCTTTTTGGTAGATTACTACTCTTGGGGAGTATGGGTCTACATCATGAAGCAAAAATCAAAGGTCTTCTTTATCTTTAAACAATGGAAGGTGATAATGGAGAAATAGACCAAAAGGAAAGTGTTGTGTTTAAGACTTGATAATGGTGGAGAATACAAATCTAGAGAGCTTGATATATATTGTAAGAGTGATTGGATAATACACCACATCACCACTTCACCAAAATGGGTGTACCTCAACAAAATGGTGTAGCAAAAGTGATAAATCATACACTCTTGGGAAAAGCTCAAAATATGTTAAGCAATGCTGGATTGGAGAAGAGTTTATGGGAAGAAGTTGTAAATATGGCTTGTCATTTGGTAAAAGTTTCTCCTTCTACTGCTCTTGAGTGTAGGACACTTATGGAAAATGGACGGGTTGGCATGTAGGTAACTCTTCACTTAGAGTGTCTCAATGCATAGCTTACTTTCATATTTAACAAGAGTAAAGGAAAAAATTAGATCCCAAATCTAGAAAAAATATATTCTTAGGATTTGATAATGAAACAAAGGTAGATTGTGTGATCTGGTAGTTAGATGTTTCCTTGTTGCGAGTAGAGGCATAATATTTGATGAGACTAGTATGATGGAGATGACTACTATATCTGAAAAAAAATGAAGTCAGACATTGTTAAGATAGAGATTGATATCTAAACTAAGGATATCCCATCTTATGTCTTTATCCTAAATGATCCACCAAAAGAGCAAAGTCCAAAAGTTATATTTGAATGTAGGTATCAAGATAAATATAAAAGTCCTCCAAAGAGATGTGAGAATTCATTTGTAGCCTATACTCTTCTTAGGGACAATAGTAAACCTTCTTCATATGAGGAAGCAATGCAAAATCATGAGTGTTAAAGATGGCACGGTGCAACGGAAGAGGAGATGAAGTCTCTAGTTAATAACAAAACTTGGAGACTTGAAAAACTGCTTGTGTGAAAGAAAGCAATTGATTGTAGATGGATATACCAAAGGATGGAAGGACTTCCATAAGCAGGTGGGGATTGGTACAAAAAAAGCTTCTAGCGAACTGATGTAGCTAAAAGGAAGGTATTGACTTCAACTAGATTCTAAAGTAGTAAAACTCTTCAATTCATGCATTGTTTGCAATAGTTACTCTGTATAATTTGGGGTTTGAGCAATTAGATGTTACAATTACATTTTAAAAAGAGAATTGGAGGAGTAGATTTATATGCATCCACTGGAAAGTTTTATGGTACCAAGGAATGAGAACCTCATTCTAGGTTACAAAAAGAGGAATTCTCCAAAATGCCCTATTTAAAAATATTATTCTCTAAATTTCCCCATGCTTCAAAATTTCATGCACCATTTTCATAGAAATGGGGCATTTTGGAGAATACTTCTTTTAAATTGAGTATTTTGGAGAATTTCACTAACAAAAACCATTATATGGACTGAAGCAAAATCCAAGATTATGGTCCATGAAATTAGATACTTTCATGTTGAAGCATAAATACAACCAAAGCAATTTGGATTATTTTGTATGCCTCAAGAAACTACATAGAACTAGATTTTATATATACTTATCCTAGTACTATATGTGGACAATATGTTGATTGCTATATAGTACATAGTTGAGATGGAGAAATTGAAAGCACAACTTAGTAAGGAGTTTGATATGAAAGACTTTGGTTCTTCACATAGAGTGCTTGGGATTGAAATACATCAAGAGCAAGGGAAAATTGGGGATATCTTAAAAGAGATATTAGGAAAAATTACTTGCATGTTTTTGCATGGAGAGTGCCTTGCACCCTCCATGCCCAAATGCAAATCATTTCAGGATATCATTGGCACAATGTCTGTCAAATGACAGAGGAGAGAAAATTAATTTCAAATGCTCCTTATATTAGTGCTATATGGAGTTTCATGTAAATATAACCAACTAGACAAGATACCTCTGTATGTCTAGACTATGTCAGCACTAGACAAGATACCTCGTATGTCGAGAGCATAATGAGTAGATATATAGTAAATCATTGGAAACAACATTGGGAATTTGTGAAGTAGATACTGCAGTACTTGAAGGGGACAATCGATAATGAATTATTTTGGACATGGAGACGAACCAAGGAGTAATTATAAGGTATGCAAATGCAATTTTTTTCGTAGATATGGACAAAAAGGATGTACAACAAGATTTTTATTTATTCTTAGTGGTGGTCCGGTTAGTTCGAAGTCTACTTTCCAGTCTAGTGTTGCCCTTTCAACTATATAGCAACACTTGAGATAGACTCTTGTCAATACGACTATAAAGATTAGCCAAAGATGAAGGACTTCTAAACTTTACCGTGATAGCCAAAGCTCTATTCGCTCGAGAAATACATTGATGTAAGCCATTATTTTATCATAGAAGTCGTTGGGACAAGTGGACAAATCAATATACAAAACTAGCTTCAACCTTCGATGTCGTTGATACATTGAATATCTTTTACAAACGATATTGACTAGACAGAATACAAACTAAGGTGGACATTGTAAATATATCTTGCTATATTTACTTTGATGGCTGCGAGGGGGCGGGACAAGCCTTAAAGCGGGATCCATTCAGTCAAGAATACGTAGAAAGATGAAATTGACGTGACCCATTCAGTCTAAAATATTCAAGAAGTTCAGGAAGACGGGATTGACTAGCGATACAGTCAAGAATTTGCAAGCATGAAATTGACGAGACCGACTCGGTCGACAAGTATTTAGGAAGTTCAGGAACATGGAATTGACTAGTGACTATCATTATCACGAATTGTATATATCGGTGGTGCTTCACTAAATCACTAGTGAAACTGTTCGACCGTGGATGTAACAAATCACTAGAGAGATTGTTCGTCCGGCCCATGGATGTAGCTTCCGGGATAGGAAGTAGATCACGTGTATCCTTCTGTCAATCGATACCGAATTAATGAGTGTGTTCGATGCTATTGTGTGATATCTTATGACAAGAATTTCTAAGAGAGGCTCCATGGAGAACGTTAATGGGATGTATTCGGTACTATTGTGTGAATAATTTATGACAGGAATTCTATCAGAGAGTCCATGGAGAACGTTAATGGGTGTGCCGGTGCTATTGTGTGAATATCTTATGACAGTGATCTCTAACACAGACTCCGTGGAGAAAGTAAATATTCAGTAACTTCGAAACAAAGTGGAGCTGAATGAATTACAAAATTTCTTATGGCGGTGTGGACACGATGTTACCTGGCGGTCAAAGCTGATTCTTTACTATGTGTGTGCCATACGACGCAGCTGGTAAGCTTAAACGTCGCAAGCTCTTCCGGACCGTCGGGGGTGACTTTACTGACGTGCTATGATAGGCCTCTCCGTTGGTCTCATTTCGTGGTACAAAGCAACTCTACATATCTTTCAATCTTAATAATCTACCAGTCTAATCCAATTCCAGGAACAGTGTCCTCTTCAAGCCCTCCGCACAAAGTTTCAGGATCGCAGGTATCTTTTCAGAATTGAAAAGGGAAGATACTTATAAGCTTGCCTTCTAATCAGTAACATGAACCTTATCTATTCTACATCCTCACCATTTCATGTCGCATGTTCTTGTACCCTTTCAAGTTTATCGCTCGGTTTAGGCGTAGATTCGTGTCGCTATAGAGAAACTCCTAAAAACAATTTGCATCAATATCGATTGATCACAAATCAATTTGCAATAATTTGAAATTGATCGGTCATGTACGTGGGGGCAGAACGTCATACTATCACGGGATCTTCGACTTTCGAACTGTGAAGATGGCGAAAGGAACAGTTGCATACTGTCTTAGTTGTCGAAAGAAAACTCCAATGCTCAAGCCAAAGTTGGTTAAGATGAAAAAGGGACGCCAACGACTGGCTGGATCCTGCACAAAATGCTCAACGAAAACCAGCGTAATTATTGGCAAGGGACATAAGCGATCCACGTGACGGGGAAGTAACCAGCTCAGTTTGAGCAAATAACTCTAGCCTTAACATCTCCTTTGAGGATCACAATACATTGATCATGATCTTCTACAAATAGTTCGATCGCCTTAACCAATATCAAATGGTGTACTGCAACAAAGGTAGAATAAATATAGGCAGGCCCCGAGCTCTCAAGTCAAAGCAACGGCCTACGGACGAAAAGAGAAACAGGCGGCTCCGGAACCCACCAATTTCATGTCGTAAAGAAAAGCGTGGGGAAGGAAAACAGAATCATTTACGTGGTGGTAGGAAGCCACCCAGTCCAGATTTGCGACTCCCTAGTGTGCTATATAACCAAATCGGGTTTACATTCCATAAGATATCAAGGTTATTCGGAACCTACAAACGGCGCCGGGCATATCAGCAATGCTTTTGTAAACTGGGGGTTTGAAGTTACCCAAACAGACAACAGTCAAGAAAGTTGATTCTTTGAAAGATGACAGTTCTACGCACTTGTGTCACAGGCAAACCCTTTGATGTTCATCTGGCCATTAGGGATCTGCAGTTTAAATACAGTATAAATAGTTCCAAAACAATAACTTGAGCATCATCAATCTCAATGTACAGTGATATGCAGAAATCCCCACCATTCGCACTTTCTGGGTAATGAAGCTCACAGATCATCAACATAAAATCTTCTCCGGTGACAATGTAGCTCGTTCGGAAGAAGGATGGATCTTTGCGTTTCAACAATCTGTGATTAGCATGGGGGTCGTGAATAAGCGTCCCGGGAGGTTGTTGAGGACGCACCAATTCCATAACCTAGAGAAAATCTGGTGATACATATCAGGAGTTCTCATTTGCATGGGCGGTTCTGCTCAGTGGAGCTATTAACAATTCTACATCTCTCTTGAACTTTGCGAACGTGAGGTGACTGGAAGTTTCAAGGGATTCAGCATTCCTGGATCAAGCTGCAGTTTTTGGCGAACAGCCTAGGCTTTCTGCAGAATATCTCTGAAAATCAGGACAGTGCAGAAGAAATGGACAGATATAATTCAGCTAGTGATCCTGTTGGTTTCTTACACTGCTCCTCCGGACATCTCACGTCCTGCAAGCTAAAAGTTGTTTGCAGGAGCTGGACCAGCTGCATTAACTTTTACCGAGATCCTTCCTATGAACCATCGTAGCTAGGTGGAATATGTAATAAACGCCATATTAGATTGAACATTCAAGGTTGAAATGCTCTGATTCAGCGATTCTGAGAACATTGAGATAAATACGTCCAGTCTCCTAAAAACTTCAAATGCTTGAGGCAATTGTATCAAGCTTGAGTCAACTGCACTCTGTGGATGGGCGTCATCAGGAGCAACCAGGCTTAGAGAAATCAAGATGATACTGTTTCAACCATTACAAATAAATTCTCAATACCAAAATGTCTCGGATATCAAAGCAGAAGTAAAATATGGTGCAATACTTCAAATTCAGGTACTGATACGGAAGGAGTCGACTCTAGGCGTGCTACATCCCAAAAAGATTCCGACACAGTCGAGATTTCAAAGGGTGGCAGATATTTTGATGACTAAAAAGAAAAGAAAATCCTACTACAGAATTCGCAATGCTGTCGCCTAATAAATTCCATAGTGGTTGCTATATTTGTCCATAATATATTACAATTTCTGTCTTAACTTTTGCGCCGCCTTTGGTGTTCACATTAGTCGCAAGGTGGAAAAAGATATGTTTTCAGAGACAGGGCTAAAAGTGGATTTGATCCGACTGTTCACATGTATGTTCCCTCGAAAGTATTACTTCTTTGTTTACGGATCCATGATTAGTCATTCATCAGTTGGTTAATTAATTGCTTCCTCATATGCAGAATAACCTGCAACTGCTGGCCCTGGATATACAGCGGTGATCGCGTTGTCCCGTAGCTGTGTCGGGAACTCATTTACAAAGAAAGCAGAACCGCCTCAGATAAACTAGATAATGACTTCGTTCACTGCCAAATCTAATGATTTTTATGTCGGAAGGAAGATAATCTCCAATCTACAAATTGTTGGCGGTCCGAAGCCAATGGGCATGTGAGGTCCATGCGCTGGAAAGCACAAGTCTCATGCTAACTGCCAAACAGAAAAAAGATCAGCAAGCGGCAACAAGAGCATTATGTTCGTGGCGGTGATGGTTTTAGTTTTGAAGAACTTGAACGTTCGATAATCAGGCTTAAATCGATTTGCCCGTTGCTGAATGCTTTAAAATCTGGGTTAGTTGTCTCTGTGGGGGCTTCCGTACATTAGCAGCCCATGAAAGATTCATCATCTTTGGGTGGGCTGTTACTGCGAGTACATCCGAATAAGGTCATGCTTGCGTGTCCTAGAAGATCGTCACTGCAGAAATAAGAGTTGGAGCCTCAGTGACTTCTGTAAGAAAAGCATCAGATTCAAAGCTGAAGTAAGCTTCGTTCTCAAGGTAGCAGGAAGTTTCGTACCTCGAGACCATCTCGCCAACTATAAGCCAAACGGGCTTCAGAAAGATAGCTATAGTAATCAAATATCTACTCTTCTTGTTTTAATGACGGCAACAGGTGGAACCTACAGCCATGGACTCGAGCTCGAAACATCTATTCGAGATATCAGTTGTACCAATCGGCACAATGTCTCTACAAACCAGGAAGTACTTCCATGCATTGTTGCTCCGACATCCCCGACTGATCCCAATCTGAAGGAGGAACCTTCAGAATTGTCGACGGCGTCCATTCGAGTAGAAACAACCGAGTCAGATGACGACAAAGCTGAACACCATCATCATGAAACAGAACAAGTGAAATCAAGGTCCCATTGCAGAAGAATAACAGAAGGTGAAGTTCTCTATGATCTCGATGCAGATACCAAGAGCGGATTTCAGCCTATTGAAGCCATTGAAGCTTCTCTGGGGAGATGGATATTGTATCTTGATGAACATGAAGTGAGTGCTTCTTACACGGATCTCTTGCTGCTTCACGCTTCTGCAAAGCGCTTCATGCGTCTTGTGGATTTCTTCTTTTTCACCCTAGTCGATCTTCTGATGAGGAGTTCTCAAATTTTTGGAAAGCCTCAAATAAGTATCGAGGACGGGATAGTATTTCCACCGACAGCAATGCTAAGAATCGAAGGTAAAGAAACATCAAAGGGAGATATTGCTCATGATCATCTTGAGTTCCTACGACGTGCTTCAGCAACTAGTACTGATCAACAGCCCAGCTCATCCAGAGAGGGATCCACGACAAATGACCTGCAAGTTTTGCACGATTGGTTGCTTGATGGAGTTCACTATCTGGAGAATGAGACAGTCACTGTTTACTATGAGGATTTCCGTAAGCTTCATGACTCTACGAAGAAGCTAGTGGAACTTTTGGATACTTATTTCAAGGACCTCGTTGACAAACTTTTAGAGAGATGTGTAGATATTGAGGGCTGAATTAAGCAGTTGTTTCAACAGGCCAGAAGCAATCGACAAGTTATAGCTGCTTAGAAAGTTCTTCATCCCAATAGCTAGCGCTGACGGAAAGTATTTCAATGTAGACCATGTACTGAAGACAAGCTCGGGATCAATTCACCACAGCTTTATGTTGATCAATCGTGTTTGCTACGTTCCTTAGGTCTTCAACTGTGTACTACTCTATTGTCGCTGTCAATGTAGGTTGTAAGATTACATATACAAGGATAATTATACACTTGAGTGAAAGAGTGACAACGGTTTCACGCACAGGAGATGAGTGGGTCTAACCATTTCGGAATGAATTTCAGTTAACTTTCTATCACAAGTTTCTGATTTCAATTACGATAATTTGGGTAGAAAAGTTGGCAGTGTATCATGGTTATCTTTATTGAAGTAATCCTGTTCTACGAATGTGACCACAAATGTGTGAAAGCCTGGATACGAATATCTCCAGATGGTATTTCGTGCAGAGCAGACTAGTATCAACAAGGAATTGGACACGATGTTCATCCCTAACCAGATATATATTGCTGTTCAGGCTAACTACCCTGACATGTCTCTATTAAGTCTCAATTGTGTATGGCAGGCCATATGTAGAAGGGCCTCAACGAGTTTACAAATAAGCTTCAGAATACTTTTATTTACTGACCTGATCCACGCAACTCGAAAAGTGGACTGTTTATGTACCCATCGGTGCACCCACAAATTTTCAAAAGAATAAATCGTGTTACGAATTGACATCTGCGTTTTGATAAAATTCTTCTGAAGAAGGTAAATCTCCGAGTTCAACTCATTGAACCCGCCATAGTTCGTAAAATTGCCATTTGACCTGTATGACGTTAGATTTGGGTCCACTTCGATTCACTCTCCGCGAAACTGCGTCGGAGGTCACGATTGTTACGGAAGTAAAAAGCTTGACATGATCTCTTTACAGTTATTATGTTCATTCATATCATACGCATGGAACTAACGTAATTTTCATTCACGGTTTTATTTCAGCGGAGAGTAAATTGCAGTATGCATGTGCGACAGTACATAGACTATGCAGTTTGCAGTAAGTGGCAAGGTTCTTCCCTCCACCTCGCCACATGATATGCTGCAAGTACAGCATAAGGTGCACGACTCTGCCTCCAAATGCACGGTGTGAGATAGATGCGGCTGTCCCTCTTGTACTATACGTCTGTTTACAGGATGTAGCGTGGTAAGCTCTGTTTATGAGAGAATCATTAGTAAACGTGGATCTAGGAGTTCAATGCTATCGACATGCTTGCACGGCATTAGAGAGCATGTAAAGATTGCGGCGGCGTAGTGGATTTCTGGTCGCTTTAGAGTGTTCGTGGCTCCATCCAAACCCTGAAAATAGTCTCTGTACGGACACAATTTGCAGTCGCAACTTCATGATCAGCTCGTTGATGTCTTTTCGCTTGCTTTAAGCGGGAATGCGGACAGCTATTAGATCCCAAGACAAAAAATTTGCTGCAGTGAGAATAAGAAGCATGTCCTCTCAGCTTGTCATTTGATTTCTGTGATTGAATTGAGCATCGGATTGTACTGCTTCAGAACTGTGGACTGAACAGTGCCGTAGTTGACAATCTTTGAGGCTGGGGACGCCTGTCATACGACAGGCGTAAATGAAATTAAAGTTAATTGATAATGATTATGGATAAAGGCTAATAACTAAAATAACTAAAATAATATGTCCATTGTATTATCACCTTTTTGCAGACTTATTACTTATCCATGGAATGTCCACTATCTATTATACTTTTTAAGGTCTTATTGCTTTTGAGATTCATTACGAGGGATTTTGCCACTCTAAGATTGGGATTAATTGCAGTTGATCTTATCACCTTAAAATTAACATCAGATGTTTATTATTATGCTTTTGAGATTCATTGCGAGGGATTTTGCCACTCTAGGATTGGGATTAAATGCAATAGCATTGGGATTGCTTTAGAACATCATAAAGCATTAATTGTACTTAGGTTAATAATGGATTGTCTGATTTGAATTGAATTGAATTTGTTTGTCAAGAGGGAGAGGACCATGACTGCGTAGAGCTCTCAATTTCTATATAAATCTCTCATTTCTGTAGCTGAAAGAATGTTTTGATTGAGTGATTTAGTGTTCTATTGAGTGTTTTTTAGTTTGATTTCTCTATTGAGGAAGGGCTTTGACTTAGATTTCTCTACTTGAGAGTGGGATTTCTCTTACAGAGAGTACTTGGTGAGGAGCACTCATCTTTGGAATTCTCTTCTCTTCTTAAGAGTACCCCATACCTCATTGTAATTCACTCACGAGGTGCTATCTAACAAATTTCAAGCAGGAGAGCAAATTTCAAAGGTAGAGATTTGACTATATTTGAGAAGGGAATGTCATAGGGAGATATTTGACTATACTTGAGTATCACAAGAGATTTGACTATTTTTGAGTAGCAAGAGATTTCACTATTTTTTAGTAGAGCATACCATGAGGTAGTTTGCAGTGAGAACCCACAAGAAACATAAGAAAATGTATATATTAGAATATATAATAGATTTGGAGATTGAGGATAATGAACTTTTTTAGTATGGTGGACATGAAGAAGGAGATTTAGATATGCTAAAACTATTGTTTAAGTGGTGGGAGTGTGTACATTCACATAGGTATTTAAAACCAAGAGTTACATAGCCTCATAGTAAGGAAGTTGTAAAAAAATATTTTAGAGGCCTAGATATGAAGACATTCCAATATTAACTAAAATGGATGTCAAGTCTTTTCCACATTAGTGGATCTTATAAAGGATCATGGAGTATTTAAGAAGAACTATAGATGAAAACAAAAATTTATGTAGATCCATATTGCTCTAGCTCTTGATAGGTTTGGGCATCACGGCAATGGGGCTTGTGATACAAGAGGGTTAAATATTTGGGACATTAGTGCCAGTTCAACCATTGCATTTACAAGCAAAATCATGATGGCCAAAGCAAGAAAAGAGAAGGATGATATCCACAATTTTTGCATAGAAAGGTTCTCCTAGTTGTATAGTTTGGGTAGACATAACATTGTTTCCTCTTATAGCTTGACCTACTATGGATGGAGAAATATATTCAGTTGGAAGTGCTCTTATTCAATAAATGTGCAAGTGATTTGTGATGATAAAACATGAATTATACATTTTACTAGAGGTAAGTAGATGTATAAATGTTTCAATATGGAATTTGATTTATAGTTCAAGTTGTGAGCAATGGATGTTTCAATTTGCAATGAAATTTTGCTTTGTAATGTAATTTGGAAGTTGTGAGCAATGGATTTGGGAGAGGATTTAATGGACTGAATTTTTTTAATTTTCAGGAATGCTATTATCATATCACAAGTCATATCAAGACATGACTTGTTAAAAAAAGTCATCATTGTGGAATGATTTGAATAGAAGAGGTGGTTGAAATAGTTTGGAGACCAAAGAATATCTCTGAGGTGATCTTGGTTATGTCCCAATGCATCACCTAGTCCATGCTTTCAAGCAAGCCTGGTCTAAGGACAAACAAGAGTTCAATAAATTTTTGACAAAGATGAGGGTGATAAATGAGCATTGTATAGGAGTATTGAAAGCAAGATTGCATTTTCTTGGGAAGTTGAGAGTGTAGCTTAAAGATATAAGTAGAAATGCATATTTTTTAAGGTAGGTTAGTGTTTGTATTATTTTACATAACTTTTTCTACATAGATCAAATGTTTGGCTAGAAGATAATGGTGGTTTTACAAAGGAAACTTAGTTAGATACAAAAAAGAAAAATTCAGAATGGAGTAAAGCTTGGTAGAGAGAAAAGCAGGTCAAGGGTGATGTAACAATGCTTTGCTATTGTCAAGAGGAAGTAGAACATGAACATGTTACTCCACTATGAATGAAAATGTTTTTTATGCACTATCCTACTCTCACTATGCAAATTTTAGTTAGTTTTTCATTGACATGTTTTGCTAACCCCTTGGTTATTTTTGCACTAAGAGGCTTTGGATGCCTCATGAAGATGCTAGTTGGCACACATTGTCTCTAGAATGTGTTGTTTGGTGCCAATTGTCTCTAGAAGGTGTAGGTAGGTGTCTGTTGTTGGTAAAGGTGCTAGTTGGTGCCCATTGTCTTTGGAAGGAGCTGGTTGCCACCCGTTGTCTATGGATAGTGCCAAATAGTGCCTATTAATTATAGAAGGTACCAGTTTGCACCCATTCTCTATGCTGTAATTTGTGACTATTAGGTAGGCGCTAGTGGATGATGTGTTGTGCCACATGGTGGCATCAAATAACATTGTCAATTTGAGGACTATACATATAATTTGAGTTTAGAACTTATTTTCTTTCGTGGAGAAGAATAGATTTTGAATTAGATAAAAAGGAATATATTTTTGTTGAAGTTACGATATAAAGTTCACCACTCAAGTAGATAAAATATAAGTGCATTTCTAGCAAGAGAGATCATTTGCAAAAATTTGCAGAAGGATGTGCAGTTTGTAAAATTTTGCAAAAGGAGACTACAAGACAAAATAGGAATAGGAGGGGCCATTTGCAAGAAAGCAACAAGAGAATGAGAGGAAGAAGGAGAAAATGTAGAAACCAAGTTTGAAGAAAAATTTCAAATTGTGTTGAGTTTAGAGGAGGAGGGAGAGAGAGAGAGAGAGGAGAAACCATGACAGTTCAAAGGATAAAAGAAGGGAGTATTGTTGGATATTGAGTTAGATAGAGAGAGAAGAATCCAAGTGCCATGCAAATTTTGAAGGGAGATACTTTGGGTGTTCAGTTTGAAGGAGAAATAGAATAAACCATGGCATAAGTTTGGGAGTAGAGAAGATTGTGGATGTGGAGGATATGACCAATACTCAAGAAGGTGATTGGCTAATTGCATTTCATACTATTGCACACCCAATGACCTTCATCAAATGGCCATGGATGGATAAGAACCAAGTTCAAACAACAATGCTAGAATCATGGAGGTGGATCTTGATGTCCTTGGCCTCAAAATTACCCTTGGTTTACACTACCCTTGTCTAGAAGTAAGAGACTCTTTGCATGCATTCAATTTTGGTTTCTTGCTATTGTTGTTGCTATTTCTTTGTGAGTTTTCAGTTCAGTATATCTCTATCAAACATCCAATTGTCAATGCCAATGAATGTCATCCAATTACTCCTTGCAAAAATTCAGTGTGATGGGTGTTGCTCAATGTTGACCCACCCTTAAACCTTGTACCACAACATTGATTGCACACTGCAAACTTGCCCTTAACCCTTGTATTGTAGCATTGGCGGGTGTTGTCCAACACATACCTAACTTAAACCCCTATACCTTAATTTCAACTAAACATCCAATGTTGACCCATTCTAAAACCATGTACCTTAGGTGTTGCTTTGCATTTTTGGTCTTCTCCTTATATGCAAACATTGGTGGTTTTTTTTCCCTATATACCAATGTTAATGGGTGCCATCCAACATTGGTAGGGTTTCCTTTTCCTTGTATGTCAGTGTCTTTGGGCATCAACTAGCACCTTCAAGTTTGTGTATACTAATCTCATATTTTATTTTCTAGGTACTAGCATGTACAAAGTTTGTGCAGTCATAGGATAAGATTTATTTGACATGGATTGTTAAGGGGAGGTAGTTTCAATTGTATGTAGAGATAATTGTGATGCACTTGCAATGCCTAGAAAGAGGACTCCAAGGAGGAGAATAGTGCCACACATAGATTGGTTCTTATAGAGAGATTAGGTTGTAAAGAGGTATTTAGTTAGATAGCGTGTGTATTTTATCTTCAAGGCTTTTTTTAGGTGATGGGTGCACTTGTGGCACCAAAAATCTACCCAAAGATTATACATGGGCGTTTGGTTCTCAAAACCAAGACTAAGTTGAGGAGATTTAGTCTAGATGACTCCAATTGGGATGAATTAGCATTTTGAGCCATTAATATAGAGATGAGAAGTTTGCATATGCAATTGAGGTATCCTAATGGGTGATGGTTTAAGGTCACCTTGGCAGATCATGACTCATCTCTTTTTGAAGAGAGAATAAATTCCTAATGCAATAGTAATAGCTAGACATATTATTCAAAGGTGAAAATTGGCTTGGTAAAATCTAGAAAGATGTTATATATGATGGACTAAGTAGATCAGATATAGGTGTCACCAAAAGAGTATTTTTACTAATAGTGCAAGAGCCCAAAACACTATATTAACTTTAGAGCCAATTTGATTAGGCCTTGAAAAGAGAAATAATTTTTCTCTTTGGAAAGGAAAACCTTACTTTCTTCCTCCATTGTTTGTCTTGTAGAGAGCTTTCCAACATTACTCACCCATGAAATTTTGAGCTTCTTACATGAAGATTCACTAAAGATTCCCTTTGGTCAAACTTGTTTGACCAACCAGATAGAACAAGGACCAACATGTTACCCATCCATGCAACTAATCTAAGGATGGAGCTCATTGAAATGTCACCAATCCATATATCTAATCCAAGGGTGGAGCTTCCTTTGAGGTGATACTCTTTGCTATATAATAAAGACAATGTGCTCCTCTGGGGCATTATAGTATTGAGGGCTAAAGCTTTGTGTTTCTTCTTGTGTGTTTCTCTTGGAGGGTTCTATTGTCCTCAAAACATTACAATTGAAGAAGAGTTGTCTTACTTGAGTGAAGGAGAGGAGAAGATTATACATGATGGAGATGGTGGTGATGTTGAAGATAGAGACCCTTCCCTTTATAAACTTCAAGAGGTTTACAACTTTTGACAATGGCAGCAAATTGAGTGACTTTTTGCGTTGGAGGATGAAAGTGCAGATGATAGAGAGGATAAGGACAATGAGTGACTGATCAATTCATTTTATACACCATATTACCAAATTAATAAATTATGTGTATTACTTTTAATTAACGAACCTTTACATAGTTTTACTTATGGATGAACATTTTGATGGATGACTACTATTCACTATTCACAATTGTTTAACCAATTTGTGTTGAGACACATGTATTACCAGTAGTGAGGTTAGGGAGTGATAGATCTCCTCAAAGAGTTCCTTGTACATCTTCATCCCTTGATAGAGCACCTTCTTCCTCAACTTCCTCTCTCCGCCTCTAGAGGAAAGGATCATTCCTCCTTACATCAAAGAGCTCCTTCACCCTCTTGTTTCCTTGGGAGAACACCTTCACCCTCTTGGTCCATACCTCTAGCCTTGTCTATTCACATAAAGCGGGTATTGGATGATTGTGTTTGAATGGTAGAGGAGCAAGAGAGATATGTGGTTGAGCATGAGAGTAGATTAGAGAGCTTAGAGAGCTTAGAGGAACGGGCCAGACTCTTGTTTGAGAGAGAGACTCCTTTGTGAGTGAGAGGATTCTCTTTTTGCAAAGGAGGATATGCATTGACCTTTGCTAGGGTAGAGAGGGAGAGAGAGTAGAGGTTGGCTAACTCGGACTTGGATATCCTAGGTGTTGTAGCCATGTATAGTCCAATTATAATCACACACACAAGAGTCAGCATTCACTATAGAGAGGTTAGAGAGTGCCCATGTTCAAGTGAAGTAGAGTGAGAGTTTGCTAGCTGAGGTGAGGGCTCATGTGGCTCATCTTGGTCCAAGACTTTGTGTGATAGCTTGCCAGTCTTGAATTAATATGACCCCATAGACCTAGACTTATCCCCCCCATTCCTTAACTCCTAGAGTTTTGTGACTCAAGAGACCCAAAATGAGTTTAGAAAGAGGTTTTGTCTTTCAAGAGAGTACATGATGCGTATTCTCTTCCCATGATTCCTACGGAAGAAAATTATTATCGTGGATGTTTCTTGTCTAGCACCAATATGGCAACATGCTAGCTATGGTTGTAAGGTGTGGGAGAGCTTGAACATTAGGCACAGATGGTGCTCTCATACATAGTCTGGCCCTATAGGGTGGGTAGCATGTTCCAATGTTAGCTATTTTTTTTAGTTTTGTTTATTACACTTTGAGGTTATCTTGTGGATAGACCTTCCACTAATTGATGTTGAGCTTCTACTTTGGAGCATGTGGCAATAGTCCAAGATCCTTGAGGGTGCTCACACTAGGTCTTGGCTCATGGCTTATTTTTATGTTGCCAATGTCCAGAGAGATGAGTCCAAAGGACTTAGAGCTAGATCTGAAGAACATCTCACTTCATTAGGTGTACCTCTTTATGATTTTTTGATCTTAGGTAGCTATGCACTCTCCTACTATAGGAAACCATCCACATGGAGTGATCCCTACTTCCATCCTTGTAGAGCAAAACAATTATCATACACTTGGTCATCCAACCCCTTGATGACCTCTTTGGATAGATATGTCCATGATGATCACCCTATTATTACTTGGGCCAAGGAGGAGTGGACTTTCAATAGAATGAGTTCTTATAATTGTGCTCCATGTGACCTTCTAGTTGCCTCTATTAGGAGCAAACCCTTGGATGAGAATGAGTGTTGTCTATGCTGGTCATTGAGCTCTTTTAGGATTCCACATGATGTATATCGATGCCAACTTGAGGATGATGTTGCATGGAAACTTCATGTTGCAATGGTATTAACTCCCACCTAAGATTCTGTAGCTTCAAGTCCACATAAGGACTAGATATCTACATGTATATATGTCCATATCATCCATATGTACCATATGTATATACATTTCCCCTTTACTTCACTCTCACACCTTATGCTCATTATGTGAATGTGAATCTTTTGAAAAGTAGAGCACCAAGTGCCAATGGGCACCATCAAGTGCTTAAAACACCAAGTGGGTGCCATGGGCATCAACAAGCATTGGTGCCTTTTATACCTTTCATCGGGTGTCAATGAGCACCAATGTAAACCTTTTTGGGGTTTGATTTGCACCTATTGGAGGTTTGCTTGGGTGCCATCTAGCCTCGGCAAGTGCCAAGGTGCATCTTTGTGGGTCATCGAGTCATTGCCTTTCCATTAAGTAAGCCACATTGTGCTTTTTTCTTGGGTTTTTGGTTTATTTGATCTCAAGTACTTGTAAAAACTACACTTATACAATCAATCATTCATGCAATAAATTATATCACAGTTTACACAATAAGAGATACACCAACTTTACTTTAAAATATTTCACATTACATAGATGTGCTTTCAATGGTATCATTTTCATTATCACCAAAGCAATATGAGTTTGGTACATGATGTTTTGCTTGTGCCTCACACATGTAACAAAGTGCATGTTTTCCTTATCAGCATGAGCAAGAACTTTAAAATATTGGCTTATTTCCTCAGAGTTTTTCTTCCTTGTAATTGATGTATTTGGATTTCATGACTATACTTGGACTCCAAAGAAATCTCCTTGAACTTGTGCTTGTCATTTGTACCTTTCTTCTTATTGTTGCTCAATTTTTTCTCAATTTCTACTTTCATTTTCTTAGTCTTTAATATGACACACTCAACTTCAATTTCAATCAATGTCTTCTCTTTTCCTCATGTTAGTGGCTTCTAGTTAAGCAAGTCATAACCTCTCCTTAGATTCTATATTTCTTTGCCTTTAGCATAGTGATCTTTGTTAAATCATAAGACAAAGACATTCTTGATACCCCTTTGCTACTACTATGCCTTTTATCTTCTTTGGATCATGTTCTTCTTCCTTGTCAATGTTGATACTAGTGGAGTTGGTGCAACAATAGGTGACTCTTCTATTGGAGGTGGTACAACAAAAGGTGACTCCTCTAGTGTGCTTGCTTCTATATTTTTTTCCAAGCCCTCCATGAAAACATTAGCTAAACCTTCCACCCCTTGGGTGTTCTAGACAAATTGAAGACACAAGTCTGAAAGCACCACCTTTGGAAGAGAAGGGATTGAAAGCCTTTAAATGTGGTTTCTTCACCTTCCAGATTCCTTATCCATCTCATAGCCTATACCTTCACATGGATTGGAGTTTAATCCCCTAAACTTACCATAGCATATGGCATGTTTGCATGACTCCCAAAGATGGACTTCATTCTTGCAAAATGTGTACACATTCCATTCAATTTGTTATTTATGGTTCTCCACCCTTTCCAGACTATTTCTTAATGAGCTCTCTCCCTAGACTTATTTTTCAACTCTCAAGATTCCTTGTAAGATTTTATGTACCTCAACTATTTCTTGTATGGTCAATCACCTGTCACAGAAGCACAAAGTCCTTACCTCTCATGTACCAAAAATATGGCCATGAAGTTAAAAGCGGTGCTCTTCTAAATTAGCTTTTTGCAATTACCACCATGAATCCATGCAAAATGTTTGGGATCTTCCAAATAATCAAGGATCTGGCCATAGTGGTGGGTTACCATCTGGGATCATTCATTTTCTTTGCTTTCCTAAGAATAGAAGATGTCATCCTCAACAATTCCCCAATTGCCCCAACAAGGGTCTTGATTATTAGTCTGAATAGGAGTCTAAAATGCTATTAGGAACTTGAACTTGAATTTGAATGTCTACTATTGCCAAATTTTCTCTGCTCTTTTGGAGTGGAATCTCTCTATCCTCAATCAATTTCTTTGTTGCCACTAGTGGCGGTGTATACTTCTCCATAACTCTCAACCTCCCTTGTGGTGCACTAATCTATTAATAAAACACCACCACAATTCAAAACCTTGCTTGCCATCACATAGTGACAAGAGTATTAGCACGTGGAGGGGGATATCTAGTTTGGGAAGGAGTTTCTAGGGGAAAGGGATGTTTGGAGGCATGTTTCACCA
The DNA here is from genome assembly GCA_948567375.1 of Lunularia cruciata. Lineage (NCBI taxonomy): Eukaryota > Viridiplantae > Streptophyta > Marchantiopsida > Lunulariales > Lunulariaceae > Lunularia > Lunularia cruciata. The sequence goes on from OX419758.1 coordinate 60,435,034, forward strand.
AATATATTCTGGTATGTCACCTTCCAAAGCCATAGCAGTCTAATTTGATATCCAATTTGTCTCTTTTGATTAACAATTATTTCATTTTGACATTCTTGTACATCCATAAGCGTGGGCTTGAAATGAGCGCAGCTTGCCCTGATTATCCGTCAGTCTCGCTTTTCGGGGTTCAGTTATTAGCTCATCCTTGGATTACAAAGTTCACTGAAAATAATTATGAAATTTGTTATTTAACAAACTTCCTTATTATTTCTTGAAACTCCTTCGTGCATTATTGTAGAAAGTATTGGTGGCATCACGTCCACATGGGCTTTGCTCCGAGCTCTTTCCGAACTCGTCTCGTGCACACCAAAGTCCAGTTCACACTGTAGACTACTTAGTAGGTAGGACCAGCATTTTACGATAGTGGGATTCAAGGAGGGTAAGTTATGGGCAATGCTCCTGTGATGAGTGCGCAACCTCTAGCGCAGACTTGGCTATCCTGCATGCTGACGTGGACTCCCAGCAATCAACAAGAGCCACAGCTCAATGACGTGGACAGTTTTTGTCCAAGAGGGGATGACGTGTTCTGACGCTCCAAGCTGGCTTGCATGCACGATGGATGGCAGACATCGACTGGAGATGGTCGTCAACGTCAGAACTGTCCCTTCTTGAACTCCGCTTGTCGGGGTTTGCTGAGTCCCAGACAAACGTGAAACTCGTTCCGGTAGATTTTGAAGGATCCCGGCCCCAAGAGGATATAAACCGTGATGAGATATGCACAACCGTCCACAGAACTTACCGGTAAAATTGGAAACACTTCCACAAGATTCTCACCGGGTTGCGACAAGTTCCCGACGAGTGATTCCATGGACGTAGAAGGGAGGACGCCAACGGGCTTGGCAAATCGACCGAAGTTGGTGTCCATTCTCGTATTCTTCGCCACGTATGAGCAGCGCATTGACTCTCACGTTTATCCGGTTGGATGTTCATCGATTTGGCTCAATCCATCCACGCGATGATGGTTCCACTCCTGATGAACCCGTATCACCACCCCATTCCAAGCAGGGCGTCAGAGTTCCACAAAGTGAAACCACAGGGTTAATGGCAAATCTAATAAATTGACTGATCCCCTTGATCAGTCCAGAGAGGCTGATGAGGCACCCTCCTCACCCACTAGACCCCGACCCGCCCACAAAGAAGAATTGTTCCTGAAGCGAAGTAGTACCGGTAGCGCTCCTACCGTCTGCCGTGGTGTGCTGAGGCATTACGAGTGAGGGCTTGTTTGTGTAGCAATCGTGAGTTGCACGGACTTTGTGTCGTCTGGAGAATTCGGCCAGCAGCAAGATCAGATTTCTGAGGACAGAGCTTTCGCTTGAATTGGACGGTGGGAACAACATGGTATGTTCTCCTCTGCCAGAGAGAATATTTTCAAGTTATAAATTCTACAGTGTTGTAATTGAAGCAATTGGGTTTGCATTTTTGCACTTGTCACCTAGGGAAGTAGTTTCTCTGTCCCTGCCATCCGATTACTACTCTTAGAGTCAACATGGCTTCCACGGATTATCGTCTTCTGTTAGACGAAAAGGTGAGTCCGAGGATGTGACAACTGGAGAGGCATGAAATGTGGAACTTTTGTAGTCCTTTTTGCTCTAAGTGCTTTATATCGCTTGAAGTTAGTAGAGCGGTAGACTGTTGATGTGGAGATTATTCTAATTTATGTCTGCCTACGATGGAAGTCCAAAGGCTGTGGAGAAACAAATTAGAGAAAAGCATTGTTGTGTGACTCAGAGGAACGTCACGCAGTAACGGTTTTTGTGTGCGTCGTTTGCGAATGTGAGATAGAGTGCTTAGAGCAGACATGTTAATTCTCTAGGCAGAATTTTGAGCAGGTGATCGTGAAATATTGGTTAACGCTGGTGCATATGGTTTCTGTGCAGTGGAACGTATATACCATTGGAGCGTTGATTGTGGCAATTGCCATACCCATTGCGGTTGGGTTCCTTGACACTCTTTTCGGTGGTGGTGCAGACACTGGTATAAAACCCCCGCGCACAGCTCTTTCAATCATTTGTCTGTTGATCCATGTTTCTGACGTCATCTTCCTTTCTTTTTCCTTCCTCTTCCATTCCTGCTTACAGTGGCCGTGGTGGAGAGACAGTCATTCATCTTGCTGTTCATGTAAAATCTTATCTAAATTGTTACTACTACAGATTGGTATCGGAATCTGAACAAGCCTTCATGGACACCTCCGGTAAGCTCCTCTGTATATTCTTATCACCTCTTGCCCTCAAAATACTCTCATGTAGTGTCATGTGAAAGTCAAATAATCATAAGCTCAACCAACATATGCAGTTGAATCTTGGTATTGAAAGGCGAATTGTAGAATCTGTATACTTACAGAGAAGCTTCAATGCTCAGAACAGTAGTAGAACATCGAGACCATCATCAGCCAGCCGATTTGTTGTAGCGGCGCACTGGCATTTATTTCCTGTCCCCGGCTTGAATACACCTCTTTTTACGTAGAACGAATTCTCTATCCCTTCTGAACTGGGGAGTCCTTGCTTTCACTGTGCAGTTGAAACTGACCAATTGGGTGGTCTTTTCTGGACTCTCTACTGTCTAGATTTCCACCGTTTCCATGATTTGTAACGTAACGTAGCAGCTTTGTCGGAATCTAAGGGCTCGTGCATTGTTCATTGTGGTCACCACTAAGTATGTTCGTCCACTCAGTAGTCATCGGATGTAGTAGCGTGCCTTCGTCTTTCTTACCGTGAACGCTTCGACAATGGAGGAAATGTTTTACTCTGTTCCACGAGTTATCCATCTTTCCATACCTCTTATCCCTTACTGGTATTTTGTATCTTCCTCACGGCAGGGAAAGTACTAAAATTTTTCTTGGGCAAATTGCTGCCGTAAAACTCACTTCGAAATTCCTAATTTGGACATTAATGTGGTTAGTAAGAGATGGCCATGAAATAAAATACATAAATCGATTCTTCGTGCAGGGTTACGTTTTCCCGATTGTATGGACTGCCCTCTACATCCTTATGGGAGTCGCCTCATTCTTGATATGGAGGGAAGGAGGTACAGATGAGTTGTTTAATACATCTTGTGTCTTTCCTGTCAATTCTTACTGAGGAGGTTGCACTGGGAAGATTCAGTACTGTTTGGAGGGGATAGATTGACCGACTCAGGGCCAGATACTTCTGTGCGTTCAAACTACTTTCTGTCGGGTAACTGCATGGAATGGAACTGTATTCTGTGGAAGATTGGTCAATCAGCTTCCACTCACGGGTAGGTTGTCGTAATGTTGCTTTCGTAACTGAAGAAAGTAGAGATATATGTTATTGGAGCTTTCTTCTAATATTCGTTGCCGCATATGCAGGGTTCAAGGCTGAAGCATATCCTTTGGGTCTCTACGCTTTCCAGGTAAGGACTTTCTACTTGTAGACCCAGGTCGTTTTGAGTTTTGGAGTGAGGTTTTCTCAGGCTTACACATTGGCTCGAAACTTGGTTACTGAAATGGACAAATTTCAATCGAAGATGCCTAGAACATTGTCAAAGGACCTTCTTTCTGAAAGCATCATGACGCCTTCTGTTACTTTTTCTGTAATCCAGCTAGTGCTCAATTTCGCATGGCCAATTATCTTCTTCGGCATGCATCGTCCTGTAAGTCCTGCACCACTCTCTTTGTATATTTCGCGATGGTAGCTGCTGATTAACTAACTTTCAAGCCTGTTCAACAGAACATCAGTACGGGATGGGAAAATTCCTGGTAATGAGAAAAGACAATTGCATGAAGCTTGTTTGGTTCTTAGAGATGCGGCGTCTTAGTTCTTGCTTGGTTAGGCATAGTATGGACTGTGGTCATGTTTCAGCCGGCTTTTTCTCAGCACTTCATTCATGTTTGCCAGATCAATTTGGTTTGTGCTTCTAAGGAGAGATTTGTCCATAAACATGAGAAGTTTCACAGTAGCTGGGCTTGCGCTGATCTGGAACTATCATATGAGATTTGAAGGCTTTCGTTTTTTCACAATTGTTGCTCTTGCAGGATTTAGCTCTCGGGGAAATAGTAGTTCTCTGGCTCGCGATTGCCGGTACCATCTACTTGTTTTTCCATGTAAACCACGTTGCTGGGTACCTGCTCATTCCATACATTATCTGGTAAGCATTCTTAATACTTTAGTAGTGGCTAAACCCTGGACACGTTCTTAGCTTCACTACGTCCTTCAGTGGTAGATTTAGCTTTTGCTCCTTAAGTTTTTAAGGAGTAACAAATAACTGATCTGATGTTTGTGGCTTTCAGGGTGAGCGTAGCTACAGTCTTGAATTGGAGTATCGTGATGAACAACCCAGCATCCGGCGACGCGTACCATGATATCACCACACCCCTTCGTGGGCCAGGCTCAGCCTAACGTGTTTCCTCGCTTCTGCGGCGTCAGCTCAAAAGACCTTTAGTAACTCAAATTCACTTGTTTCCGTGTAAGGCATATGAGCCCATGTATATTTGACAGAATCAATAAGGAAGAAATCTGAGTCTTCATGGCATGAGCAAGAATCTGCTTGAACGCAGTAAGATATCTGTGGCATGTGAATGGGTGCCTACAATAATTGGATCATTTTTCGGACAAAATTTCACCCAAAAAGTATCTTCAAGAGCATATGTCTTTTCCCCTACGTCGGAAGTTTCCCTTCTGTGGAAATTGGAACTCTCCTGGGGGCTTATAATCGACGTGATAATGGCTACCAAGACGTTCTCCATAGTAACATCGCCGCATGTAGGTGGAAAGCTCTATCAAGCGAGTGCCAACAAGCCATGTACCGAACGCCACGTACTGAAAGTCAATGTGGTCAGTTCCCTCTGTCCAGTTCATTGTCAGACAGAGGACATATGCTGTGGGACACCTCGAAGATCCCAAAGCTGTAATCATCTGCTCACACAAGTCTTTTCCTTTCTGTTTGCTTCTTTAAAATTTCCTCACTTGCCCCAAAAATGAGTTGAAGAAAGGTGAATATGTGACAAGCCTTGACAAGCATTGGCAGCAAGAAGAATACTTTGATCAGAATCGTCGGATCGACTCGTGCAGTTGATGGGAGAAGCAGCTACAGAATATGGAGTCACGCCAATATGGTGCACTATAAAATGTTCTTTATCCAACCATATCCGCAAGTGCAGATCGTCGAAAATCAGATGGGTTGGGTAGTTATCTCTTAAAATAAATCTCTTCTAGCCTAAACTGACACAACATAGGTGGGTTTTCCCTTCTTTCCACTAAACTTCGCTCATTGTGGGAGCGGGCGGGCCTGGCACACCCGTCGCACTTCCTTCACGCAGGTCTAAATTACCACATCTTCGGAGAAGTCGTTCTATGTGAATTTGGTTCTACCCTACGCTTGGGGTTTGGGATCTCTCAAGTCCTTATTATTATCGGCTATATTCTCTCCATGGATCTCAAAGGAAGGCCAAAATGAAATGGTACGGTAGTTTGATGTGACGGTTGGTGCAGGAGTCCTTAAGAAAGGCGTGAAACGCTGATGGATGGGAGATGTTATTTCAGAATGCTTCTCCTGCAGAATACAGAATCTCTTCTTTCGATGGCGAGGTATCGGAACTTGAGATGAAAACAGTATGAAGCTTCTTGCGGTTTCCAGCTCAATTGATCTGTGTGAAGAAAAAAAAACGTCATTGGGTTGACTCGGAGTTCAGTTGTCTGTATTCGGATCTGGCGACGAACGTGCTACTAGATGACAATGAAGTTCATTGGAAAGTGTTTATAGAATTTCTGAGGCAGATGGGTAACGAGCACAATATTCACATGCAAAGTGCAAGCCCAGAACAGCCGAGTTCTTTTCTATTATGAGAAATATACATATATTCTTTAGGATGTAGACATCTTTCGTGTTAGCACTTCTTTTAAGTTGGATGTGGACAAAGTTGGATGGAATGACCTGTTATGTGTGGGCCACGGCTTTTCATTCAATGTTGTAATGACACGGTTGTCTCATGACGACAAGACAAAATATGGCTATCTCAAGGAAACGGCTGAGGAAGCCGATTATAATATTGCAACGGATTAAGCGATAGTTGTCAAACTATGGTGAAGCCAGCTTTGGAATTTGAAAGAGAACGAGTACTTTATAAACTCTTGTAAATGGCAGCTTCGGTTCTTGGGCGGGTCTAGGGTCCAACCTAGAATTTAACTAGCTCACGGTAAATATGTTCACTCCAGATTGGATGTCAGTATTTGAGTAGCTTTCGCTTCGCTCTGACTGGGCTCATATGTTCTAACTGGGCCTAAACCAGGTCTGCGGTATGTTGACATCTTTCATTATAGCACTTCTTTATGTCGGATTTGAGACAAAGTTGGATGGAATGTTCTCTTACGTGCACGCCATTGCTTTTCGTTCAATGTCTTCATGACACGCTTGCCTCCAGACGACAAGACAAAATATGGGTATCTCAAGAAGACGCCTGAGACAGCCGATTATAATATTGACGACCGATGGAGCGATAGTTGTCAAAGTATGGTGAGGGCCAGCTTTGGAATTTGTATCAGAACGAGTAATATTTTGATGGCAGCATTTTACGAGATGGCAGCTTCAGTTCATGGGCGGACATCTAGGGTCGAACCTAGAATTTCACGGATTAACTGTAAATATTCACTCCAGATTGGACAACAGTATATGAGTAGCTATCAGTTTGTTCTGAATGGGTTCATATTTTCTAAATTACAGAAGGTGCCATCGAAGATTTTGGAATCGGAGCAGGATGTTAAACAACACGACAGAAATGTGACAGGTTAGGGTCAGCTCCTCCTGCAGATGTTGGAATCAGACTAAAATGTATGGCGCGCGTGATTGGAAGACTATATTCCCGGAAGGATGAGTGGGTCGCCGTTAACGTACTACTCGTGAGGAAGAGAAGCAGTAGATTAGTGCTTTTCGATCGTTCGTGGGGAACAAAAAACTAAGACTATGTCAGTACGAGAACGTCCTACTTCTTTGGTAGAATTGTGAGTAAATGATTACAGTACTCCTCTTTCTTTTCAGCTGTTCGTTTCAAGTCCCCCCATTTTCGTGCAATTTACTTCGAAGTTGGAAGTTTATTCACATAACTGGGCCTTGGAATCATCCATGCCCCTCTATCTGGACGATACGAGACTTGGGGGCGCTGATGTGTCATCCTCGCCAAGTGATAATACAGTACAGAATATAATTTGGGGAATACTAGATTTGACTAGTTGATTGAAATCACAACCTACAGAATTGTGTGGATCCTTAACAAGAGTTCTGCAGAGGTTGCAGTCAACTCAAGACGATCGACCTGCAGGTCAAAATTTCGACGAATCTTTACTCCTGGCGGGGATCTCTGTACAAGATGGAGAATTTTAAACACTCCCTGAATCATTCATGGTGATGTCCAAACAGAAGGGGAGAGTGATTTACTACCACACTCCAACAGGTATTTCTTTGGTTGGTCACTTCCGTCGTCCATAACACATGCGTACCTAGAAATTGGTGCTTTCAATCGCGAGCCTTCCTTTCTATCCACCACTGTGCTTCCAAGAATCCTATATACAAATTTAGAATGAGTTTCTATCTGAAGCGAGTAACAAAAATGGTTCTTGGAACAAATGTATTATCCTATCCCGTTAGTGATGGGCAGAAAGGGAGCCTCTGGAGCCACGACTGTTCCCCGTATTCTTCTACCATCTCTTCAGGTGTTGTAACAAGGTGGCCGCAGCCGAATCTTTGGCCCTTTTCACGCTCGGCATTGGCTCCCCTACCAGCTCCTCGCTCCACCCATGGTCTCTGAATATCCGCACGGAATACGTGAATTTCTTCGCGTGGGCAAGTCCCACCTCCGAAACTGACCTGCACACATCATTGCACAAAATTCTTCCATCACACCAGATCTTCCTATTCATATCTGGTCCCAAGCTAATTACTTGAATCTATCTCAAACCACCATTATGTTTCTCTTTTCTTCTGGATGCTCTAATCTGATAAGAGCTTCACATATGCACGAGAGACATTACACTGAAGAACAGAAATATCACAGTTCCAGAGAAGAACACTCAACTGAATTCATGCCTTGATTCAAGCTAACAGGCTTCCCAACATGTGACTAGCGTGTTGCCTACGTTTTTGACATTTTCCAAAGTTTCTAAGAATAGTCCAACTGTAAGTTCCAGGCCAACACGAGTAGTGAAATCATGATTGCTCGGTACTTACTTGTATTCAGGCTTCGGCCATTTCTGCGACATGCAGATTTCGTAGAGAGTCTGTTTGCAGTTTCGCTTCATGCACATGTCGTAGAAATTCTGTTGAGCGAGAGGCATATTGCTGTGAGTGTCTGGGAAAACTGGAGCCGCCGCCACAGCTTCTGCTGCGTCGCTGGAGACATTATCCTCCTCAGCGGCTGCTTCAAGCCTTTCGTCCCTCTTTTTGAGAACCACCAGTGCGTTTCGAGCGGCGAGCTTCTGCGCCATCTTCTTCTTCGAGTTGGCGGCCACAGCTATAAACTCCTCGTTCACCAGAACCTCTACTACGAACGTAAGACTATCTCGTCGGTACGCGTTATATCTCAGATCTTCCACTCGCTGCTGGCATCGCTCTTGCAGCTCGCTTACCGGATGTTTCAGCAGCGTGTCGGGCGTTACCATTGGTTGGAGGAGCGGCTCAAAAGTCTACGAAAGAATGAAATACTCTCAATTTCGATGCAAGTAATTCAAACGACGAACGAGTAGATAATTTCGGACTACTGAAATATTAGGGATGGTTCATGAGATGGTTGTAGTACCTGCCAAACCACTTCAGTGTCCAGGCCGGCATCGAGGAAAACTGCTCCAGCGATGGATTCTAGGATGTCCCCGAGCACTTTCGGTGCTTTGAAGTCACCGAGGCCAAATGCATTCACTCCTGGTTTGTCCAGTTCAGTCTGAATGTTCTTAACAAATGCATGAATCTGTGATACAATGAGTTTAATCATCAATTACAGAGGAATCCATCAAAGATACAACAACCGCATATTGAATTGAATACTGTCATGAATGCTACGAAGACTGTTGTAGTAACCGCACCTTGGCTTGCAAAGCAGCTGATCCGTGTTGTAGGTGGATGTGAAACTTATGCTTTACAGCAATTCGGGCGAAATTCTCATTGTTGACAGTGGCTTGCCTGAGATCTGTCAACCGACCAGGTGCAAGGTCCTTATAATTCACGAAGAAGTATTTGGTTATGAGGTGGTCGAGCACCGCATCGCCGACAAACTCGAGGCGCTGGTAGCAAGGAGACTCGGAGGACAGGCGAGAAGCATGAGTGATTGCTTCGACTAATAACGTCCGCGCATTGAACTTGTACCCGATTGCAGCCTCCAGGAGATCAAAATCGATCGTCTGGAAATCGTTATCCAAAACATCTAATCCAATCTGCCCGTGAGTGTTGTTCGCAACAGCAGCAGCAGCAGCAGAAGTAGTGTTTACTTCACAGGGAACAACAGGTTGACGACCATTCCAATTGCGAGTTCCCCACGAAGAGTCTTCAGGTAGTACATCCGTGGAGCTTCTGCTTGATAGTTCAGAATCTTCTTCCTCCTCGACGTCGTCAACGGTTTCTTCCTCCTTCCTGCGCTTCTTCGTCTGTATCTCGAGGACCTCATGGGCATCGTCACTCAACTCCATCTCATCATCTGCATCTTCGAGGAGGTTTTCGCCATCCAGGCGTGGTGGTGGTGATGCCGGTGCCCATGGTAACATCGCCGGTACAGTTACTGTAGAGTACATCACCTGCAAAGTTCAACAGAAAAATTCGATTGTGATGTCGCTAAACCGGTTTCGAATCCAAACGACTTCTCGAATTGGGCCCCATCTCTCAGAATCAGCAAAGTAAGGCAAAGAGGAGAAGGCGTAATTTGCGACCAGCTTAATTAGCACTCGAACGTTAAAGTCATGATCACATGTGAGCTCGCTACACAGCAGTTCTGTCAAAGCAGTTCGTTAAGTTTAAATAATAATGTTGTGGTTTATTATTCGCATCAACTCTTGGAGAGATTTGTTGGGAACCTAGGCCTGAGCCAGAATAGACTAATCTTGTTGTCAAGTCCTTACGACTTCTTTCGTACCTGATGAGGAGTGAAGGACGTTTCCTTCTTCTTGTCAAGGAATGGGAAAACCATCGGACTGCTATTGGCGTTCACTCGCCACATTGCATAGAACAAGAGAAAGAACAATGGTGGGAGGCACACCAGCAACTGTATGAAAACAATGTCCACACAGACAATCATGTTAAGCCTTTGCTACTTAAAGAGACGTCAAGAGTAAACAAAAGCGCTGCATCATTAGCAGTAGTGTTGCAATGGCACATGAATGGAAAGAAGACCTGTGCTAGGAGGCTAAAAAGACCCACGGACCCCACGGATGGACCTCGTCACCCGTAGCCCTCACTCCCTCCCCTCCCCGAAGGAGGACCAAGCTAAAAGTGGGAAGAGTCAACGAGTTGCTATGTGCAACACACTGACGTCATACAGAGAGGGAAGTGGGGTAGCGACGAGATCCTACAACACAATCATCATGGCACAAAATGGGTCCTAAGTTTTAGCACTAAATTATAAACTTTGCGAGAAATAGGACCATTAAAAAATGGCTTCCAGGCAAGCCATGAGATTCTCAGGGAGGAAGCTTAGGCTGGCTGAGTGACCGGAGCAGGAAGGAATGACTAGCTACAACTCCGACAGAGGGTTACGGGGAATTGGAGGGGCGGAAGAGGAGTGAGTTCCTTACAACATGCTCAGGGAGCAGAAGTTGGCGAGGACCATCAGAGAGAGGGGGTATTGACGTCGTCAGAAGTAGCGCGCACCCAAAGGAGGCGAGAGTGCTAATGGTAGTGGTCTTCATTCCTTCCTTCACTCTCTTACTTTTCCTTCTTACTGCTCAGGAGGATCTGATCTGCAGAGAGCAGCAGCAAACATAAATGGAACAACAAGCGGCCCGGAGAATAGAACAGACAGAACAACAACACCAACAAGGGAGAGATGAGAGAGGAGCGAGAAAGAGGGAGGAGAGAAGAGAGAGAAGAGAGGAGGAAATTTAGATCATAGATGGATCCCCTCTTTGGTCGCCCCGATTTCTAGGCTGATAAATGTAGCTACTCTACGAGGAGGAGTCTAGCATACTACGAACTTGCATCTACTTGATCATGAATCTGCTGTTCGCCTGCTGGGGTCTTCGCTATGGCTTTTGCCCAGCTCTTTTCCCCAAACAGATCTTGCTTCTGCCCCCAGAATTCACAACATTTCAGAAGTCAAAAGGATGAACGGTCTAGATGTTTTATTATCTCCACATGCTAAATACCATATTCCTGATTTGTGGGTATCGCTAAGAATAAAGGAAACAGTTGTCAGTCTCCATCAACCCATGGGGATGGGGCTTCATAATGAGGCGACTACGTATGTTCAATACTAAACTAATTTTCTTGCACCACCTCCTCGGGGATTGGCTGACAGCTGCATGAGCTGCCAGGGCTTACTGCAGTAGAATAATCAAATCGTCATAATAGTGGTTCGCTCAACGAACCACAAATCCATTCTCTGTACAAATGGAATAGCCAGCCAGTCCGAGAGCGATCACTTTGTTCTTTTGAAAGTTCCCTTTGTCTTCGCTACGTCGCATACAAATCTGAGTTCCTGATACCTACTATTTTACTCTTTGGATGGATGTAAAAGCATTCGGGATAAGAGGTGGGGTATAACATTTCTTATGTCAAGTTATCTGGCCTATCTATCTGCATCTGATGCCAATCCGAATGGAAATTGAACCTTCGTCACAGCTCTCTCAACCACACTAGATTGGCAGTTTGAAGGAATGACCGCTTTCATTTCTAGTTCTGCGGAATGAAAATCAACTCATTCACAATTGATATGAAAACATTATCTCCAGGACCTGCCCAAGTCGGAGTCAGAATCTTTCCTAAGAGAAGGCAAAAGGGGACAGTTTTAAGCTCTCTGTCTTTTTATCTTTATGTCGTGTGGATGCGACTGGATGAGTGAGTTGATTACATGGATGTCGTGGTGGACGTCACTGAATGAGACATCAGTCTGGTCGGGAGGGATGAGGCTCAATGTCGAAGGAAGGAAAATTAGAAAGAAAGCCGCCCATCCCACTAAGATCGGTTGATAGGATCGAGACAGATATCCATAGATTGAGCAAAGCTGGCGGGAAAGGAAAATGGAATTTAGGTTGAATGAGAGGTTAGGGAAAACCTGAGGGGTCGGTTCAGTTAGATGGGAAGAGTGGCAAGCGAGGGAAAGAAGAATGTTAGCCAATAGCGAAGGTCAGTCAGTTAAGCGTGGATGGGGGGAGGGAGGATGAGAGTGAGGAGATTGGGAAGAGCACCACTCTTCTCCTTTCCTCACGCTTTTGGGCGGACAGTAAGACAGACCAGACCAACCACACAGGACCTGTAAGATACAGCGTGAGAAATATCTATCATTCGTCTCTGTTCTTACACTATATGTGAAGCGTGCGATCCTGCTCACAGTTGTACGACGTTAGAATGGGTCAAATTGGTTCAATCTCTCAAGATCACTGGTACCACGTAGAGGTCGAGGCTCAGAAGGAAGAGACGTACTAACTAACAAACCAGTTTGCTCAAAAGTCATTTGATGCATCCTAACATCGATATGTTGGAATTTACGATTGAAGTTTAAGCTAAGAATATTTCGAGGTATTCTAAATATATTTCAAATTTTGAGTTAGGGCAAGATGCGTAAACAATATACTTAAAGAGAAATATCCCAAAAAGCTTATAACTACTGTAAGCCAGGGTTTCAATTTGCATTGCTCACTCCCCTTCCTTTTTCCTTCAATAAGTTCTCTTAGTGTACTACTAATTTTACCCTGCTGTGACTCCTCCAACTCCGAATGGCTTTTTCTCTGCCTTGCTTCGATTCAGTACCGGATCTATGGATCCGCCAGCATGCAGAGCTGGTGAGAAACATTCTGATTCCAGAATGCAGAATGGAGACGCCAAAGGTGGCGCTAAGATTCCAGAGGAGGAGCTGCTACTACAGCATGTTGCTGGCCTGCTGCTGACACCCTGTGGCCGGTGGTCCTGTAAGGAGGAAAATTCCATTCCACCTTACATCCCTTACCTCAGTTACTTCCTCCTCCGTCCTACAGAAGCGAAGCCATATCAAACCACCCTCACCAACCTATATAGAGTAGCTCGGTTTGTTTCCATCGCGGTGCATGGACGGTGGACTCTGGAATCAGCACATTCCATATTCTTTATTCATCTCAGAGATCGTTTGTGGATCAGGCAGGCAGGCAGGCACGCAGGCAGCTACAGCCTGACTTACTGACTGGCTGACTCGAGTTTCTTCGACTGCTGATGATTCGTCCTGAAATCAACTCATATGGGTGGTCATTCCTGCCTTATGATAGATCCAGGAGGCGAGCTAGCTTACTTAAGATCTCTTCCCTCGATACAGTACTCTCTCTCATTCGTACTTAGTTCTTTCCTCCAGCCTGCACCCTAGCAGCAGAACCGTCATTATGCTGCATCACTTACAACTTCCCGATAAGTATCATTTGGAGCGTGTCAGTGCTCAAACGATCCTAACAAACCCCAAATCTCGCAGCAAAACACCACTAATGCTGCAACTTTTGGCATAATCTTGATATGAAGCGTGAGAGTAGCTGCTAAAGGACACTCCCATCTTAGCCTCAGTAGGAGAATCTTCTAACAATTCAAGTTCTAATCGAAGATAAAGCGACCGCATGTGAAAACAAGAAGGATGGAAAGAATCCATCAAACCGTACAAGGAAAAGACATAGGAGGTAAAATGGGGCTAAGCTTCTGATTGTATCCGGTTCCCCTTTTTGTCCTCGCTAGGCACAGCGTCGCGAGCCTCGTCTTTGACGATTGGACAGAACCCGCCTCATATTGCATTTCAGGCCGCTGTGTCCGCTGGCAGCCAATCGTCACAGACGAGGACACAGCCTCGCGAGGACATAAGTGACATCCGAATAGTATCGGTCTAATCTAATCACTGGAATGAGATGAAGGCCACTGTAAATCTATTTTGTGAGTAACAAAGATATTATGTCTTCCTTTGCCTGCGGCTCTCCAATTCTCTTGTCATCCAGGGTGCAATACCTCTTTGTATGCCCTTTGGTGAAGGAGAAGTTGATGCCGTATCTTCCTCTGCAAGGATCTCATCAGACTATTCCACTACCAAAAGAACTTATGACCTGTGCACCAATCATCATGTCAAAATATTACCCATCTTTAAACCCACTGGTTGGCTCTTACCGTCAATCAACACGGTGCAGAGGAAGATCTTTTCTTTTTCAATCTCTGTCTTGCAACAAAGACAATCAACACTAGTGTGTGCCATGTGATGATTCGCCTCGAAATGAGTCCAAAGGTGAAGAGTCAATTATACCATTTGTGCCAAATGGGTTTGATTATTGATAAGAGATTTAGTGTCTCGAGATTTCTCATATTTTGACTCCACAACTGAGCATGAGCGATTTAACAACAGCTAATCAACTTCTTCCATCGAGTGTGCAGTGTGAAGTTGAGTAGATTTGTCCTTCAGAAAATTAGCGTTTTCCCCCCAACAAATTTGATTTAGTTGTCACGAAATCACGTCGTTATCACAAACATAAAACCAGACCACTCGTAGATAAAACTTTTAGAACTCCAGGATGATTACAATCTGACATATCGTGTTCCGCATCCGTCTACATCATCATCATAATCATCACCAGGCCGGGAGCTCTTCAAAGTTTGGCGTGTCACGCATCCTTGTGTACTTCACGTTGAAAGACTTGCGAAGTTCAAGCTCCAGAGGCTAGAGCTCAAGCTAAACTTATAAACATGGGGGGTAACGTATGCATTCCCCGATGAACCTCTTATCCCCTGACAGAACTCGACATATAATCATCTGTGTGTACGAGACACAATAACAGTCCTACATAATAGCGTGCTTGCTTAATGTTTGTTGTACCACAACAATAACGGCTGGGCTGCACACTACTTCTCTGTTCGTTTAGTTTCTATTACGTAGCCATTCTATATTGTACTTGTGCAGCTAGCGAGGTAGCAAGCAGCTACAGACAACCTGGCCAGTGTGACAGAAAATCTTGACCCGGTTGTATCTACTAAAAGGCAACTCAGATAAGCAAAAGCGACTTGGGCACTTTGAAGAGTACAATCTAATGAATTTATAAGTAGCATAAAGGCACGTAACATCATCGTGCTGTTATTCAGTGCTGCGGTCCTCTCTATCCTTTCAGTGGTAATCATGACTCACAGCTATTCTCTCAGCTATAAACACAATTGGGTGTAGAAGGACAGCAAGCTTTCTTTCCTATGGAATCGTGAACTCCATATGAGCAGCAGGGCACGAGGAGTAGACCCAGATTTAGATCGCCACGAAAGCAGTTGAAAAACAGAGGTATAGGCTTTTGTCAGAATACGTTCAGCACTGCAATTTTTCTGCACTGCACAAGCACCCCATATAGGTTTCGAACTTCATGCCGTGTGAGGTAACGAGAATTGATGGATTCATGTACGCTTTGGCAAAGAGGAGGATGGAAGGACGTAGTGTACGTACTATTGCGTGTTACAATGTTTGGCACGTAAGTACGAAACGGCAAACCAATCTCAGCAACCGACGCACTATGGTGAGAAGAAGGCGACCGCGTAAGGTAACAAGAAAGATGGGAAGACCCCATCGAGCCGTACAAGAATAAAACACAGGAGGTAACGCACTATACCTGCACGGCTTGATGGGGTCTTCCTATCCTTCTTGTTATCTTACCGCGATTGCCTTTCTAGTGTAACGCACTATGGTGAGGTGTTTCAATATGAAACAAACGTGTATTTCACCACGACTCTAGGTTGGCTGTTTAACTCAACCATATCAAGACCAGGTAACTTGACTTCACTACCCATGGTCAAGTCAATTTGCTTGACAAGGGCTCACGTTGCAGTTGATTAGAGGGTTTCAAATTCAATCTTTTTATTCTCCATAAATATCCCATAAACCGTTTTACGGGAGATGTTAAAATGCCGTAAGGAGCATTCGGGTTTTTATGGGACATTACCTGTAGCCCTGTAAATTGTAAGTTTTCTTGGAATTTAATTACCTATTTAACCTTGGAATTCTTGTTTTCTAATTAGGACGAGTAGCTTTTTCTCGTGACGCGTCGAATTTTATGAGGATGCAGACACCCGGAGAACCTATAGAATAAATTTAGACCAAAAATTATCGTCTCGAGTAGGTTATTGTCCGTTGAATTTTACGGGAGTAGTAATTAAAATCCCTGTCTCTTTTACATGTTTCCATAAAATAGGTTTATGGGTATCGCTAAACTTCCGTAATTTTCTCGTAATTTGAATTTGAAACCCCTTATTGTCTTAGTTGGCGTGGATTGGCAATTACAGTAATTTGAATAGAGTAGTTATTATTCAAAGTTTTGCTATTGCCACCCATGACGTGGTAATAGTAACACCTTTTGAAAAATAGTAACGCAACATGATGAGGGGTGTGAAAGGGTTATGTCTTCTTTACCAAGCCATAATGATGATAGTAAAAAGTTGAGTGGTGATTATAAAAATATATATATGATATTTTAATTTGAAAATTATCAATTGAATGGTAATAACAATAATTCGTGTACATAAATTTTTTAAGTTATATAATCATCGTTGAAAATGCAAGGATATCAACGCTCCGGGCCTTACAATTATATTTGTCGGGAACAACCACTTTTCCTCAACTCTTGTGAGAAAATTTCAAGGTTTGGCCAGTCTTGTCTTTTGAGATTCTCAATTCAAACTCAAATGGGAAGGAGAAAAAAGACTCCACACGGTTGGTAACCAAGTGTTTCATTCGATCAATAGTGTCCAAAACCGAGAATGAGAAGACAATTACATTCCATATTTGAATAGAGGACTCTTGGGTTTAGAGAACGTATCAGAGAGAATTCTTTCTGAGAGATAGAGGAGAATTCAAAGCAAATGCAGAAAGCTATGAGGACTTCCAATCTCCTGGAGATCTGATATGATCTGATCTGCCCTCATATTCTTCAATCTGCACCAATTCCTTTAGTAGTGTACAAATTCTGCATAAGTAAAGATCATAATAATGGATTTATTACCAACATCCAACAGGTGATGATATAAACTTAGGACCACATTTTATGTTCAAACTCTAAATGCTGTTAACAAAGGTATAAATGGCAAGTAGATGATTCAATAACACCACTGCCAGATATAGACCCGTGTGGTGAAGTGGAACTCAACAGGAGGGAAATTGTCATCATCCAAGCAGGAAAGGAAGGCTAAGAGTTCACTGAGTTTTTACCGCTCTGAAAGAACACGTGGTTATGAAAGTATGTCTTCCAACAGTTGTACAGAAACTCCGCGAGGAATACTTAACTCGATCGCAACTTTTGACTCACCTTGAAACAAACTATAAGATTTAACTGACCTTCAAACCAGAACATCTACATACTGATACGAACTGTGCGCTTTACGTTAACTTTGCTCCTCTATGTTCCCATTAGTATAGTCAACCTGTCCGTGAATTTCAGATCCTACATCAAGCGAACGCGGTGATCAAGTAAAGTCGTCAACTTGGGTGCGGTTAAGTGAAAAGTGCAAACCTAGGGGTGTAGTTTAGTAGTTTGCTGGTGCGGGGGAGTTTCGGGAGAGTGTGGAAACGGGAGAGGAGAGGGAGAGATAGTGGGATCATTTCTGTAATTTCTGAGTGCTCTCTACCATGTAGCATTCGAGTGCATAGTTTATTTTTTTTATTTTTCAATTTCAATCAAATTCGGTAGATTAAAGACTATGGAGAATGAAATAGAAAGTTATGAATATTTTTAGATTTTTTAGGGTTTATAGTGATTATTATACATTAAGAGTGATATGTAGTGGATTTTCATTTTCAATATCTTGGTTTTCATAATTAAGTTACATGAGAATTTAGTTTGAAAATTTTGGAAATTGAAAGTTATGAGATTTTATAGATTTTAGGATTTGGAGAGATTATTTTTTTATGTGAGTTTGGAAGTGAGTGGTTGTGGTTTTGCAGATATGGGAAGATATGGAGAGGAGCAACATGTGTTATTATCATTATTCTTGTGCTAGCCATGGCTATACCTTCCTATGTGGGATCGTTTAGAGCGGGTCGGGATACACCATGCACGGTGTGTCACCGACGCTTTACCTTGCAAGGGATAAAGACCCATGTGGGAAGGATGCACAAGGACTATGATTGGACCACTTGGGATGTCCACGTGAGACGAGCGACCACATCGACAATAGTGACACTCGGGATTACGCACGCTTCTTCTATACCTTTGTTGATCATTCCAGGGATACTAATCGAGTCGTGGGAGTGGTTAGCTTCTCAGGCGGGTTGCATTTTGGGGTTATTTGAGACTAGTTTTCCATGTCCACGTTTATTCCATAAGCTTCCCCGCACACTCCATGATGAGGCTAGATAGGCTTTTTGCCTACCACTAGACCGTTTGGCACGTGATCCCTTGGACGAGTTAGCATGGTTCTTATTCCTCTTACTCCCTCGATGGTGTCTTCGTTATGCTTGAGGAGGACGTGCGGAGCATAGAGAGGTGGCTGCTAGATTTCGTCGATTCTGAGCGGGAGATTGGGCAACCCTTCAAGAGGAGTCTGTTAGGGCTACACGATTTAGGAGACAAGCATCGGCACAAGATACCACAGATTCCACTTGATTACAATGATGTAGGACATTGGGTCAAGCGGGAGAGTTTAGTAGAGCAGCACGAGCGCCTTTGTCTATAGCAAGTCATATTGATGAGACCATCTCTTCCCTACACTCACTACATCCTATAGCAGTAGAGGGACTACCACTAGAGGTCTTAGATTATCAGCCTGAGCAGCCTTTATGTCTTGATAGGTCGCTATTTGCACAATGCTGCCCCTCGCCTTTCCTCAGGAGGCTTGTCAGGGATGGTTTATGAGCACCTTAGAGATTACTTCCAAGTAGATGATCCTTCTAGTGGTTTTATCGAGTTGTTTCAAGTGGTTGGAGCAGTAGCAAGAGGAGACATTACTATGTCTGTTAGTCGGGTGTTAGGTGCCAGTCAACTTCTCGCGATGGAGAAGGACACGGGAGGTATTAGACCAATTGCTATTGGAGAGATCATTTTGCGTTTGGTCAGTCGTACCATTGTCCTTCAACATTGTTCTCACTTTCGACAACACCTTAGTCCACATCAATTTGGAGTAGCTACATCGGGAGGATGTGAGGCTATATCTCTAGGCATTAGAGCACTCCTAGATATCCATCCGGAGTGGGTCGTCCTACGAGTGGATGTTGAGAATGCTTTTAATAGCGTCTCACGTGCATCCATCTTTAGGGAGCTTAGGGAGTTTGGTGGATCCTTGGCGAGTCTCATTCCTTTTGTGTGGTCTTTTTATGGCTCTCCAGCTTCCCTTTACTACCAACATGGTGGTTCATAGGAGGGAGTCACCGTCTTGGAGTCAATTGTTGGTACACGTCAGGGAGATCCTTTAGGGGGGCCCTTATTTGCCATGGCTCACTTTAGAGCTCTCCTATTTACTACTTTGGCCATGCCATGTTGTGTATTTCCCTCCTTGGCAGATGATACACACATTGTAGGCCTTGTAGATCAGATTAGGCATGCCTTTGACTACTTGACTACCGAGCTACATCTAGTAGGCTTGAGAGTCAAGGTGTCAAAGTGTTGGGCATGGTCCCCTTTAGGTATCTCTCCCCACCTTGAGCTTCTAGAGGGTTGTATCACATCCATAGATGGAATTCGTTTTCTTGGAGTGCCAATAGGATCGGAGGATTTTGTCACACGCTTCTTAGACACTGCCCTTGCAGAGGATGTTCTCCATGTGGATGACCTTCCATTACTAGGAGATCGGCAGGTGGCATTTGGTATACTCTTTTCCGATATTGCTCGTCGACCATCCTACCTCATCCATACAGTTCCTCCCTCACCGTCCTTCCTATCATGTTTGAGAGCATTTGATAGAAGGATTATGGGTGTCTTTGGTGATATTATTGGACTAGGGACTTTTGAATGTGTGACAGTGGATTTGGCACGTTGTCTGCCGATCTCATGTGGTGGGGTTGGCTTGCTTTCTATGGAGGAGACGGCACCTATAGCATTTTTGGGTAGTTGGACTCTCTTGGCACCCCTACTTTCTTCTCATTTTGTGGTTGCTAATAGGCCGGTTTTGGATACTTATGTGACAAAGGTGGAGGGAGGATCCTTTTCTCTCAAGGTGTTATTGCGGCAGACGAGAGATAGTCTATCCATATGAGCACGAGAGGATTTTCCACCTTTTGCTTCACTATCGTCAGATTGGACTAGAGGTTTACAGTCTTTCTTGATGGAGCGACAATGTGAGCATACGCTACATTCTCTCTTAGTCAACTCGTCCATTCCTCAGGCTACTAGAGCACGTCTTCGCTCTTGCTCCGGCAAGGGTGCAGGCTCTTGGATCCTAGCTCAACCGTGCATTAGGGCTTTCCGACTCGCACCAGCTACTTTTTCTACAGTGATGAGGTTCTGCCTAGGTTTGGTCCACCCATCTACATCTTCATTACTCACTTGTGAGTGTGGTTCTACACTAGATGCAGCAGCGGTCCACATGACACGATGTCCTTTTGGAGGACAGAGGATATCTACCCATGATGCCATTAGAGACATAGTGTTTGCTATGGCACGAGAGAGTGGATACTTGGCTTGGACGGAGCGTTTGTATGCTTTGCAGACGACACATGTCAGGGCAAACTTATACTTGGTCCGAGATGATAAGGTGACAATAGTGGATGTTGTGGTTACAGACCCTACGCGTGATACAGTGTCGGAGGGAGTGATTACCCATCCCCCTGGATGGGCAGCAAGTGCAGCAACAGGTCGCAAGGTCTCCAAGTATAGGGGCATGCAGCGAGGTTACCTCTTTGTTCCTCTAGCCTTGGAATTATATGGAGCGATGGACACGGCATTTGACACATTTGTCAGGGAGTGCACGAGAGCTTATCATGTTAGGCATCAGGGGGTGTCAGGGGTACCACTCTCACTCTCATACTTTGTAGTCTATTTTAGACAGCGTGTGTACATTGCTCTAAAGAGGACAGTGGTTGGTGCAATCCATAAGAGAGCAATCACATTAGGTGATGTCTCTTCGGATGCTCCAGTTGTGTGTAGACCGGACGACTTGCATAGCTCAGACATCTTAGGTGCGGTAGGGCAGATTTCTCATATACACTTTATTGGAGCTTAGCCCCATGTTATCTTTTTTGTCTCTCCCTTGTGCGGGCTCGATGGAGTCTTCCCATCCTTCGTTTTTCCTACGCGGTCGCCTTTCCTAAGTTTAGTAGTATATACTGCAATTACGCGATGCACCCAACGAGAACTCAGTGTCGGAGGTTGAAGCTCGAGAGCGACTACAGGTCCATCTCTGAGCTACGAAAGCAACGAAATGCTATCAATGGATGCTGCGCATGCCTCCAGCTTAGTTGCTTACCTAGAGTATCGTTGTCCACTGGAAAGATTGGTGGGAAACGAACAAACATGGCGGCAAAAAGTCCTGCACATCTCGACCCAGTTTCTCGCTTCGGACCATTCAATGGAACAGCGTTCCAGTTTCTGGATACAGTACGGAAGAAATCATATTCGTTGCATTGAAGTTTGAACTTCTTAAGTGCTTCTAGGAATCCCACAATGAGTGGGTCAGATAACTGTCACACGAACTGAATCATGAATAGCCTTTGACTCAACCGTACAAAGACTTCTCCATCGATTACTCCACTCTTGTGGTTACGATGCCAACGCACCAGAAAGCTGGCGATGTTAAGGTCGCGGGCTTCTAACTGAGCTAGAGACAAATGTATAGTCGTCATATTGATTGGACAGAGAACGCAAACTTTTAATCCAAGCAGCAAGACATCCTGTTCTACAATCATGGTATCCAAGAAACTATCATTACTCTACTGTGGCAAGTGGGAAGAACTGTAGAAGGTATATTTCCAAATAACTTGTCTTGTGCTTAAGCAAGCGTACTCATCATGGTACTATACTACCTCATTCCCCCACTCTGTTGAGTGCCCCGCCATCCTGGGCAGCATGAAGTTGATTCTCAACTTTACTCCATAGCGGATGCTTAAATGCATTTCGGCGACACGAACAGTGTAAAAAGATCTGTAGGCTTGTACTTCCGGGCAAACAGTAGCTGTCTAATCAATAGAATAGGACAACTGGAAATTTTTGCTATCTGCGGATTCCACAACCTGTCTGGGTGGTTGCTGAAGAGAATACAGCATTTGTAGTGAAAGGACAACGACGCAACCCAATACAAAGAATCCAAGCTGAAAGCTCAGGTGCTAGTGAAATGGGTGTATGCAGAAAGCAGCTCAATCAGCTTAATTTACGTTCAACATGTTTGCTTTATCGCAGGTAGAATCGGATGTGCTTTGCCTTGAAAGATTTTGAATGTTGAATGCGCAAACTGCAGATGTGAAGCAGCAGTATACGGATTTAAAAAGTTTGATGGTGGAGCTACGACTCTGGTGAAAAATAGGTCAATCCACGTTTTGCATGGTGGTATGGAACCTGCTGCCCAATGTCACCAGCAAACGAGAGAAGACAACTGCTGTCAGTAGTTGTGAAGAACCGGAAGACTAATGATATACATTAGATTCCCGCAACCCAAGAACTAATCTACGCTAATCTATTTCGGCTTGTGAAAAGAGGATATGTCCAAAATGACTGACGATTTTCAGTACAGATCTACAAATTGTAATCAGTTTGCAGGTAGGTGAAGTATACACCTTAAGAAGGTCTGAGGTGAATGAAGCCGCTTTGTTCTGCAAGCTAGCATATCTGTCAATCTGTTCAAATGACTTCAACTTGTTCTCTTCTCCGGAAGCCGAGTACTCTCCAGCATTCGTAGTATCACGTAGCATGTCTGTAGTTGCCTGCTTAGAATCCCGTACTTCAAAAATGTAGTGGCGCCCACTGTCCTATTCAACGATGCGGATGTCGGCGAGTCCAGAAACCACAGGGTTTTGCCAGTAAAGTAGTTGTGGCCAGTGGCCCTCTCGTGATTAGGTAACTCTGAAACCATCGATCAGCGATCATTCCAAATAAGCGCTCAAGAGTACCAGAATCATTAAAGACCGCAAATGATGGACCAACGATCATAGCTTGTATAAAGTAATAATAACAACCAGCTTTGTTTGCCTCGTCTCCTATCGACACTGTCAGTCATCCCTTGAAAACACTTTCGCTCGGTAGGATGATGCCATTTTCAGTCAGAGTCGTCGCTTGTAAAGCACGCCGCTACACCTAGTGCCATCTACGATTTCCGCCTAACTGACCAACTCATGGTACAATGCACAAATCGCGACAATCATCTGTATGTGCGGCTTGTTTGGAAAACATGTGTTTACAAGATGGTGGCATACCTCCTACGCTGATAAGGGGTATTGGGACTGATTTCCAAGCTAAGGACTGAGCCTTACTGAATCGCACAATGCCTGCTTTCTCATTAGAGGAGGATTCCAACCTGACCCACCAAAGTTGCAGTCAAGACACTGTCTCTGCGTTGGCGTTGAGAACCCTTTGCGCGTGGTTCAGACTTCAGCCCTGCGTTTCTTCTTCCCAAGGTCTTATCTTTCGCTATCTCATGGAACAGTTGTCCCTTCAAGGCTCTACAGATACCTCTCCCTTTCTTGTGCGAACTAAACTCAGCTCTACAAAACAGTCCTCCGCTAGGGTGGACATCAAAATAACCCGCTGTGTTTGAGTGCATACTCTCTCTATTCGCTCCAGCTTGGCATCACCTGGCAAAAGGTTCCAATCCCCAATTTCGTAGGGACAATCGGGCAACTGGGAAATAAGTTTGTACTCGGAAGATCAATGGCTCTCTCACAGACAAGTACATCTTTGATAGATGCACTTTATTGGGAAGCTAGACCAATTTATTCATTAGCGACAAGGATTTAAACTTGGGCTACATGTATTGTAGATACTGTAGGATATTTCGAGGATAAAAATCGAGAAAAGGATTTGCTCACTCACGATAGACTCCGTACAAGATCACTAAGCCCAAAAGGTGTACGCAGCATCAGGGAAACGCCTTTCCTGGCATAACGGAGAACCTGCAAACATGTGGTCCTGTTCTTGTGAATGAACTCGATGAAATACATGGTGGTCTACAACTACGCCGCCAAGACGTCAGTTCTGGATACACTCTGTTTTCCACTTGAGTTCAGTTCATTCAGTAGCAGATGCAGGTCAGGTGTCTTGGTTTTATAAAGGCGAGATGTTGCATGGATCTTAGGAGATAAAATCTCGATAAAAAGTTGTATGCGCCAGCATGAATTCCGCTTTAATGAAGATGCAGAATGCCGCATCATCAGATAATACCTGTGATACTCCGCAGATAACTTATCTATCCTGAGCGACCATGGTTTGCTTGTGGCTATATTCCTAGTGTAGAGTACTGCGCTTCTTTCAATCACATCTACATGGTCAGTATTTTTTTCAGCCAACCTCAAGCTCGTACCCTGCATTTGGCCAGCTGGTTGAATATATACGAGGTACTGTACAGGGCATTGCAATGCAAGATCGTTGATCCAGCAAGCAAAATAGCTCATAAAAGTGCCCTTGTCACGATGTTACTAAAGAACGTTGTGCCCCAAAGTCCCTTGTTGTTGATCCTCCAAGGCCTGTCTTATGGACATTTTCGACTTGAGACTTTCCTGATATGCCGTGGAGGATCAAAGAGGGGTCTAACGGTCCCCTTCTGCTGACATCCCACTGGATCACACACACCTTTTGAAAGACAGATGGAGCCAAGGGAAAACAAACTCTGGTGTTAGCATACTTGTGGTTGGAACCGATCCAGCATGTACACGGTCCTATTCTTGCTAAGTTATGTGCATAAAGCGAAAGACTACCTTTACAGATAAAAGGCGACCGAGTAGGAAATATGAAGGATGGGAAGACCCCATCAAGCCGTACAAGGGAGAGACAGAAAAGTAACATGGGGCTAAGCCCCAATAGAGTCTGTATGAGAAATCTACCCTATCGCACCTAAGATATCCGAGCTATGCAAGTGGTACGGTCTACACACAACTGGAGCAACCGAAGAAACATCATCTAATGTGATTGCTCTCCTATGGATTGCACCAGCCACTGCACTCTTTAGAGCAATGGACACACGCTGTCTAAAATATGCTATAAAGTATGAGAGTGAGAGTGGTACCCTTGACGCCTAACATGATAAGCTCTCTCGCACTCCCTCACAAATGTGTCAAATGCCGTGTCCATCGCTCTATATAATTCCAAGGCTAGAGGAACAAAAAGGTGACCTTGCTGCATGCCCCTATACTTGGAGACCTCGCGACCTGCTGCTGCACTCGCTGTCCATCCAAGGGGATGGGTAATCATTCCCTCCAATACTGTATCCCGCGTAGGGTCTGTGACCACGACATTCGCTACTGTCACCTGATCATTTCGGACCAAGTATAAGTCTGCCCTGACACATGTCGTCTGGGCAGATTAAACCCTAAACCCTAAAGACAAACAAACTGAAAGATTACCTTACGAGATGTACGACTGAACTAGTCCGTGAACCAAACTACGGCGTCCACTCAAGATAGAGTATGCCCAGCATTCACCTCAAGTACAACGGACTAGGTCTTGCAGAAAATCGAAAGAATGAAATCCATGGAAGGCTCTCGACGATCATGGGCAAGCATGAAGAAGAGAGACACCTATATGAAATGGCAGTAAATACATCGGAAGATATGGCAGAGTATTAGAATGAAAAGCACTGAATCATAAGACAACGAGGTAAGGTGCAAGGTAAAGAACCTTCAACCGTTCAAGCGACACCCCTGAACCTGAAAATATCATCTTGAAGTAGAGGGCAATATGGAATAGAGAATGATGGCTAGAAATTGTGCAGTCCGCAAAGCAGAACAAATCGAACGATGACGAATTTTTTAATTCTCCTTTTGATTCCACAAACTTTACCAGCCGTATGCAAGACGATGCAACTCATAAATGGCGTTCAGAGCGATTGCTGTTACATGCAAAATCTCCACTGATTATGCAATTACAATAAAATCTTTTATCCTAGCCTCCTGTAAACTAACCAATCCCTTTCTCTTACTATGATCTTTGGTTAACAAGTCTTCGGGCAAGTTACAGTATATATTCACTGCTACAGGATCGTGATTCAAACCCACGGTTTCGAAAGAATACATGCACCCGCAACTACTACAGTTGCTGCACGATGATGTATTCTCTTCGTTGGTATTGCATCTCGCTTTTCTACACCCTAGCTCCCGCAACAGTTTTTCCGCCACCGGTAAGGGATTGATCAACAAGCAATTATCTGGCGTGACCACCGCAGGAATTGGGAAACCAATAGCACTGTAGTTGTGTCTCGAGAGGTAATGATTCTCTTCCCCTTAATTGTACGATTCCGTGATCACCGCTTAAACGTTTGAACCAAGATCTAAAGAGCTCAATTAGATGCCACATGATCTACGTGGTAAACTTTCGTCGTACCCTGTGAAAGAGAGTCTATAGTAAACTGGATTGTGTATCGTAATGTAGATGTGGTCCAATTTATATTGTATCGTACAGTAAAGTACTGTACTGACATACACAAGACTTGCTACAACTCGCCAGAACTGGCACGCGCGCTGCTCGAGCTCGAGGATTCGGTGTGTGTGTAACCACGCATTGTATAGTACCACGCTGGATATTGTACAGTATCCGGCGCTGGACCAGTAATCGTACTATTGCTACATTACCGTGAGAACAGTGCGATCTACGTACAGGAAAAGTTCATGGCTATTTTGGCGCAGCTGATTACGTGGAGGAGCTGGAGAATGAAACACGGGGGGACGTGGCTCGCCTTGGAATTTCAAAATGCAACGCTGCGCATGCTCCCTGAAGTAAAAACGCGACCGCGTGTGAAAACAAAAAGGATGGGAAGACCCCTGAAGCCATTGATAGCAAGTGACCGTTGCTAACCCAACCCTAAGTGATTGGAAGGACTCAGACCGCGTAAGACAGCAAGAAGGATAGGGAAGACTCGATCAAGCCCTACAAGGATAAGACCTAAGAGGTAAAATGAGACTAAGACCCAATTGGAACGATCCCTTTCCTCGATGTATTCTCTCGAGGCCAAATGGAAAGACTCGTCTTTGCAGTGTAGTAACGTGGAGGTACCCGGTCTGAACAGGCCGTTTCAGGATTTCATAGTTGTGCACCTCCCGTGGACGCTTTGTAATCTATCAGCAGCATCCTGAGACACCAATTATAGGTGAAATTCCAATGTTGTTTGTCCAATGTCTCTAAAAACTTCGTGAACATTGTGATCTCTTTAGGAATTCTCTCTTTCTGATTCCTCCGCAAATGTAGACGTACATCCTATCTGTGTCGGAGCGGCCATTACTGCTTTTTGGTGACTAGGTGGTCTTCCTTGGTCTGTCCACCATCCTTTACCCAGTGTATCATGACCTTTCTCGAGTTCGAGATATGGTGAACATCGAGTTTCGCCTTGCTCACATTTCTTTTCCTCTGCGTTCCATATATTTCATTTAGTGCCTGTGCCTGTCCAACCTTTGGCACTTCGAATTGAAGTGTGCGCAACACAATCCGTTCGAGATTATGGCTTAATTATCTATCGCATCCTCTCGTTAGCAATGTAGACTACGACTTGTTCTCAGTCCTAGGTGTAACGATCTATGTCTCTGTCGTCTACTCCCTGAACTACCAGTTTCGACATTCTCAGCGCTGAGAGTTCCTACACCCTGCACTGGAAGGTGTGTCTCTCTCAACTGGAATGGTCTGATGCGCCAAAGTAGTTTGTCGGAGTTACTCATCTTATTCGAGCCATAGTCTTACAGAGGAAGTTATTTCACACTTTCACATGTTCCCCGCACGTCTTCAACTCAAAGTCCCTGTTTCAATATGATCCGTGGAAGCTCTGCTTAACTAACGCAACGAGGCTGTTTGGTGACTGACAAACTACTCAATTATATTTCTTAACGTCGGAAGACGGATCGTTAGAGTGAAGAGCATCTGCCGAGCCGTCAGCACGATCGTAATGAATCAAGCTCAAAAGAACCCCTCACCCTCATCTTTGGAGAAGGTCGTGCCAGGAGTATGCTGATCAAACTCGGTCGAGTGGAGACAATGTAACCGTAGTGGGAGATGAGTCTTTTCTAGAACAGTTCCACGGATGTCTCAAATAGTTGGGTGGACCAAGATTGTGTGGAAGACATATTGACCAAAGCTGGTATGTAGAGACCTTTAGGTTGAAGATGGTTGATCTTGAAATTTCAAGCTACTGTAGGAAATGTATACTAAGGTGGCCTAGCTAAGGCCCTGTTCGCGTCCAAGGAAATCTGTTGTAAGGTTCCACCTGAGAAAGTGCCAGTGAGGGTAACGGCGGGACAGCAGCGAATAAATGAAGGCTTCTTTCAAGGAGATTTACTGAAGTTTTCAGTGATACCTGTAACGTGATAGAAAGGAGCAACGGAATAGCACAAGACTGAGGAGCCCCTTCTTGCGGGGCGATCGTCTCATAGAGCAACTACGAACTAATTGAGAGACTTCTCACCGCCTACGCGAATTTTCCTGACGTGGTGGAGACCACCTGCTGCGCACAGGATTCTCAGCCCCAACTGTCTCCAGATTGACGAAATCGGAGGTCGAACCTACAATTATGCTTAACAAACTTAGATGAAGCAGCCTGTCCTTGATTCATCTGATTTTGGGGTCAGCACCTGGTCTGGCGGATGTTTACACTGTGCGGACAACGCATTGTGAGAATATACACACAAAGTAGACTGAATCCTCTATTTAATAATCCTGAGCTCCCCACTGAGCCGTTACGCTTGACATCAGAGTTTTCATAATTGGATCAAGGATTTCGAGAAAGTGAAAGATGACGCCATTCAGAGGCATGCAGGAGTCAAAAGTCACCTACTATTTGGTACTGCTGTACAAGAGACGTGATGTAACGAGATTGTGAAGAAGCGCCGTCCCAGGATATGGCGATGGAGGCTCAGATGAGGCAGCTGACGGACCAGGTACATAGAAAGGAGGCCGAGATTAGCAACCTCAAGCAGCACCTGGCCCTCCTCACGAGTGACTTCAAGTACAACTTGAAACTATTGGAATCTCGGGATTTTGAGCTCGATCAGAGTGAAGCACAACTGGTCCGTACTCTTAAATCTTTGCGTAATATAGCTGCACCAAGAAGTTGGATAGAAGTTGAATAGATGTTGGCGTCTTGTCTATATCTACCAAGAATACGTAAGACTACTGGATCCGTTTCTATCTCTCTGAAGCACAAGTGAAAAAGCCTCGGCTATTGTTTGGCAGGAAGTTACACAATTGTTTTGTTCCAATCACAGGAGCAAATTGAAAGTGTGAGGAAGCTCAAAGAGACAGAGATGGAGACCTTGACTTCAGATCTTACGAAATATAAGGCCACGGCTGAACGAGATGCCGTTCATATCCGGAATCTTCGGTTTACCTTGAACCAATATAAAGAATCTGTAAGCGTCAATAGCTCATCTCTGAGACACATAGGACTAATTCAGGCACAGTTGCCGGGCAATCCTTCGTGTAGGCTGTCTTGGAACAACAATTGAAAAAGCAAGTCAGAATATCTTTGCGCGACTTTAATCAATAATCAGAAGCTCATGTTTGCGGATACCTCATCTCGCATCCGCAGCGTCTGCAACTGGGGTCCTCTTTACTTTGTAAGGTTTACGAATCTGGATTAACCTTCCTTTTATTGAAGCTGTTGCCGATTCGGAATCTACGTACTACTTTAGGTTCCCCCTCAACCTCAAGCCACTTTCCCGTCAGTCCCCTTCTACCAAATAGGTGATAAGCTCTATTCAAGAGGACTAAACTTTTGCACGCTGAACACCTAGGTTCGAAGTGTCAGGGAGAGACTCGAAGAAGCCCTACAACTGCGAGATCAAGAACTTACCTGCCACAGATTTGAGCTTGAGTCTCTAAATACAAGTACGAGTGCACGCCCTGTCTCACTCCATTTCCTCACACTAGGGACTGCTTCCCAAGAGTTCTATTGTACTCAGTAAACTAGGCTGGGGAAACAAACCACTATCACGGACATTTAACAGCCTTGTTTGGAGCAACTAGGATGGTGACGATGGCAATAAGAAAGTAGAATAAACTAAAACTTAAACTAGCATCAGTGTTTAAGAATCGCCCTGAATGATGCAATTATAACGCGCCAAATAATGTTCAAGGATAAAGAAGATATTACTGCAAGCCGTATATGAAGGTCACTCGAGTCATTTTGTTGATGGAAACCAGTTTGCAGTGTCATTTGTACCAACGAAGTGTAATTCATGCCCCCATTTTCAGTAACTTGATAACGTAAAAGTGTGCATCGTTCGTGGCACTTCAGAAATACAACAACAGTCGGAGTCTCTTGAAGTGCAGGAGAGAGGCTTGAGTGATGCGATCAAGGCATGTGAAAGCACCTGGTCGGGGAGATACGCAGAGTGTCACCAAACTGTAGTGAGACTGTTAGCCGAACAAGATACTCTTCTCAAGGAGAAAAACGCTAAGGTGCTCATCAGAAACGATTTGCATAAGAGTTCCTATTAAATATAACGTGGAAGCCTGACATTGCACACACCGCACAAAGTAGCATTATATAAGATTCCCTATTTACTAGCTTTTGACTTTGAATTTCTCAAGCATGAGTGGATTATTTCCTTTGTCCGTATGTATATTGTATTCTTAATTTTAGGAGTTTGTTTGATATTTTTCCCGGTGACAGGACAGGGAGATGGAGAGTATGCAGACTCAGATCATCGAACTTCAGAAATCAGTTGAAGAGTTGACCGACTTGTCTAAGTCAAGTAGAGAAGAAAGTACCAGTCTTACTGAGCAGTTGGGAATTCTCCAGGTGTGACCTGAACAACATTAACCTAGAGTAACAGATTTTCTATCAAATATATTCTTATCCTATTGTGATATATTGCTGAATATATAAATCTCACGAAAGCGGAAGGAATATTCCCCATCCGCATTCTCACGAGGCGTTTACGCTAGTATGGTCTCAAGTCATCTCCTGATCATGATAGATCTTCTTAGCAAGTATTTTAGACACAGCCGGAACCGTTTGCAGTATGCAACTCTGAAGAATGTATCTTATTTACGAAAGATCATTATGGGAAGCAGGAGCGAATGGCTGTCAGGTTGAAAGAGTTAGAGTCGGAGAAGCAAAGCCTGACAAGAAACTTGAGGAGAAAGATACTGGAGGAGTATGATGGAAAGATAGCGGAATTACTTGCTCAACTGCAGAGTATTGAGTATGCTGTTTCACTGGAACGGAGAGAGGCTAATACAAGGTGATAATTCAGTTAGTACAATTCCTTAGTTGTCAATCGAAATGATAGTCCGAGCAGTGCGTTCTTTGGTTAGTGGTCGTTGGTTTATCCTGAAAATCCAGTCTCACCTCTGATTCCAATTTTTTATAGGTTGATAACCGTGGAGGCACAACAGACAGAGAATATGAAAGGCTTGCACCAAACACTTCAGGATCTCCACGAAGAACGGAATGGGTGAGTCTAAACTCTCGGGTGAATCAGCTTAGATTGGCTAAGGAAGATATGTTATTTATGTAAGTTTCCACGTATCCGTTCTTATCTATTTAATTGTCGATTTGTTATCGATATTCCCTTATGATTTAGAGCATGTCAATAGGAACTATGAGATTCATGCCTAAAGATAGCTCCTCAAACCGCTTATGTGCTCATTGTGTGTTGGCTGCTACTATGTTAATATCCATTTTTTCTCCGCAATAGTTTGTTAGACAAAGTTGCTAAACTGGAAAAGGAGCTGTGGTCAGTGAAGGAGAATCTCCAGCAAGTGAGAGACAACGGGAGCAGGTGAGAGACAACTTCCACGGAAACCCCACATGTTTCTCATGTTCCCCCGTGCTTCCTCATCATGAGTTCAAGTCACGATCACATCACTGTAAAGCAGGATGATAATCCCGATAATCTTTTCCATGTGTTTGATTTGATGGTAAGGTTGTCCGAAAGGGAAACAAGCCTCACCAAAGACGTGAGCCGCCTACAAGATTCTTTACATGAGGCACACAAGATGTAAGGTCAATTCTTGACTTGATTTAGTTTCAAAGCCATTCAAGTAGAGAGGATATATCAGGACTATTTCATCACTAGATCGTCCTGGATGAACTGAAAGTGGTCCTGTACATCATGTTGTTCAGGCGACAAGTCTCTCATGAGCATATTGACTTCTACACTAGACATGGATCAATAAGTCAGTCAATAGAACTCAACCCTTATGTATGTCCAATATGCTGCCTGATGTTTTTGGCTGCGCAAAGAGCTGTTTGTTATTTCATGACCCCAGATGCACACTTATTTCTTTTTGATAATGATGTATGAAATAGGTCTTTCTCTTTGACCAGGTATAGTCTCCATCGTCTTGCAACCTACCACCGTTGCATTCGGCAAGTTTCATTGCGGCTTTAAGAGGACAATGCGCTCAAAATAGCAACTATTTTAACGAAAATCTTGTCAGTGAAGATAGTTGTGGAGGTTGTTTCTCACACCTAATTAAGTGTTCCTAAAAACGACGTCCGTATGGAAATCGATTTTCTACGGATTCTCACGCTTTACCCGTTGCACCAGGTTGGAGGAATGCGAAATAGCGAAAACCAACGAGATAGCATCACTACATGATTTTCTCCGAGAGGCTAGGTCTAAGGAAACTTTGTAAGCTTGTCAGAATCCTTTCCTGTACATTGATCTACGAAAGAGATCATCCAAATCATGTTAGAGATCTGAAGAGTGATGGTAAAAGAAGGAATTAAGGAGTAAAACAAAACTCTATTTGATAGGGAATTCGATCTCCTCGTTTTCTTTTAAGATTCTAACCACGAAAATCATTTCTTCAAGAAATGCTGTTGCCTTAGAGGGTTGTTTCTGTTTCACTAGCATCTGAAATTGTCTAGTAAGTTTAAGTAATATCATTCGGAAACATGTTGCAAAGTTTGCACGTTTCTTTCTTACTTCAATTGGCAGGCTTTTAGCTAAGGAGGCAAAGCAGGTGAAGCGCATTAGTGTTCTCGAACAGCTTCTCGATGGTGCGAGGAGCAAATTAGAGCAGTAAGCCATGCTAGATCACATGCCGGCTTTGCTTACATCAAACTTTATGAAGGGCATATTCCAGGACGTTCCTTCCGCAAAAGTTCAGAACTTTTCACTTCATCTACCTGACAAGAAGCTTCTTCCTTTGATTGGAATGTGAACAGTCTGTCTCAAGAAACAGAAAACTCAGAGGAGAAAAGAGAACTATTGAGGTCCCAACAGCAACTTGAAATTTCCAAGACTCAGCTACATTTGTGAGTGTTTTTGCACTTCACACTAAGCTCCTACTCACATTTCTAGCTACACGTCAAATCGAATGTATTCCTGGACTAACCTGATTTTGCTTGCAGGTTATCTCAACGGCATTCTGAGAACGTGAAGGAGATTGCAACATTAAAGAGATCTCTTACTGAGGCCAGGAATCAAGGAGCCATGTGAAACCTAGACTTATCTACTTAGCTTCTTGAAAGAATATTTTCGTCTGGCAAAATGTTCTCTTGCTGTCACAAATTGGAGTTTATGGGTACAATGGGTCCTCCTCGTGCACGATCCAAAAGTACGGTATGCATAGTTTGCTTCCAGAAAGAACCCCAGGACTCATGTACCATCATGACGATGCAGGCTAACCAAGACGCAAGCTGAGCATACAGAGGAGCTTGTGATTCTGAAACAGTCCCTTTACGATGCACGGATTCAAGAAGAAACGTAAGTTACAAACAAAATATAACAAAGGCGTTGAACATCAAATCGTAAGTTTCCAAGCAAAGCCTCTGACATTCCATCTGGTTACATTCAGAATGTCGAGGAAGAACGAAGAAAACGAACGGAATCTGGGAACTATGAGGCAGTTGCTTAACGCAGCTAATACTCAGGAGGATTCGTGAGTTTCCCAGTTCAGTTTTACTGCAAGTATTGAGTCCTGGAATCCATACAGTGCAATTCGTTGCGACCACGGATAGATTTGTAAAAGCTTACTCTGTGGATATGAAACGTATGATTATTAACCTGAGTACTTCATTTAATGTACTTCATAGAATGCGGAGGAAGTTGGACGATCAATCAAAAGAGATCAGCGCTTTGCAGAAAGCACTTTGGCAGGCCAAATCGGACGGGGATCTGTACGTATACTTTACGTTTACGTATACATTATGGCACCCATACATTTACAGACGCTAGGGAGCACCCTAAATTTCATTCAATCTCCTCAGTGCTCCTCTGATAGAAGTTTTCGTGGTTTGCAGTCTGAAAGAGTCAGAGGCTGCACATACAGAGGAGGTACATGCGCTCCGCTCAAAACTTGCAGACACAGAGAAGCAAGCAGAGGCGGCCTTTAAGCATGCTAAGCATCTGGTACGCCTTCTCCGATGAACTCAACGAGATACTGACGCCAATGTTGGTCTTTTGTACGAACAGAATCACAAATATACGCTACGTATTTTCTCCGTTTAGAGTGTACATGGCAGAAGCAGTCAATTTGAGCAGACAGATTCTGAGACCAAGTAGGACTTGAACATGTTTGGTCTTGCAGGATGCGATATTTGAAGTGACCCAAGCTGAGTCCAAACGCAGAGTTGAAATAAAAGAATGCGTCAGTTCTTTGCTCACTGCCGCACAGGTGGTCCTTTTGTGGCAAGATTCCCACCTTCTTCACCATTGTACTGTCTTTCTTGAGGTCTTATATGTTACAGATGTCACGGTGTTATCCTTCTGATTGTTCATCTCTTAACTAACAATTTGCCGGCATAAGGACATAGAGCACAGATTGTTGAAGCATTTGCGCTCATTTATTGAAACTGAGATAATGGATGTGGATATGAATGTCCGAAATACTAGAGAGGAGTTTTGCTGATGTCTCGGGTGTTGTCGGCTCTCACAGTCCCATGTCCTTTGTACTCAGAACTAATCTTCATCACATTTCAAAAGAAATCTCATGTACTGTTTTTCATGTCTGATCGTGAAATCTAGATGCTACTTTCTCTTTACTTGCGGACACGTCATGTACTGACTGACCTTCTGAACCAAAAGCCCCAGTCCAACGTCAAGACAGGAATCTTTAATGACTTTAGAAAGTGAATGAAGCATGCTAACATTCTTGATATCCTCTGCCCTACCGATCTGATTCTAGTTCATGGCTCTGTCGTCTCCCTGCAGGATGAACAAAAATCTCCTTGCAGACGTAACTACAGGAAAACTTCGGACTGTCCTGAGGAAATGGAAATTCGTGAAGGAACGGAATTTCACGATACGACTGGCTTGAACAGCAGCTGCGATCCCATGGTATTTTCAAGTGGGTGTAGAGTAAGAACTCCACTTCAGAGTGGATTAAAACCCCATGTTATATTGGAAGAGGAGAACAGATACCTGAAAGCACGCGTGGAAGAGCTACAGAGTGAGAACGTTAAAGTAGGCCACGTCATTTCTGATCTAAGGAATGAATTGGAGACAGTTGGGCTACTCCGACCTTCCAGAGGATCTGACTTGCGCTGTTTAGCCTTTCAACAGCAACATGTTAACGCCGCCACTGCAGAAGAGGAGAAAATGTCGAGGTGAGTAAACCAGATCGAGCTCCCTGTTCCACCACTTTGCTCTGGCTTTCTACTCAAATCGTTTGTAGCTCTTATACTTCCACTGTGGGTCCGAGAGAATTTGTGTCTACAGTATCAGAGCTAAATTTTCAAGCATGGGAGAAAAGGTTACTTGAACGTCAGACTGAACTATTTCACATGCTGCGAGAAGTCTGTCCGTTACTGTACGCGGTCACCTTACTGGTAAAAGGACCCGCGAATCAAGGCTACGGTACTTACTTTCAGGCACAATGACAGCTGCTCTAAATCTCCTGTATGTACTGCAAGATTGTTAGCCAGCACGAATGGTTCACTTCTCTATTCTCCCTATGTAATGAGCACCGTGGATTGGCTCAGGACCTCCCGGTGAACATGAGACTGAAAGATACGAAGCACGTAAATGGAGAAATATTTCATGGGAATAGTTACATTGACAGACTCGAATGTTTACTACTGTGACATACTTGTCAAGCCCCGAATGCTGATAGCTTATGTTTCCGAGGTCCACGGGTACAGTGTTAGCGTTTTGTTCTGTGCTGTCAGCTTGCAGTTTTTGACAAAGTAGCGAGTCTGCAATTATGCTTTGTCTATGTAGACAACTGATAAAAGAACCTTTCCATATTATGAACTCTCCAGCCAACGTCAAACAAAGATCTCATCAGATTCAGCTTGGAAAGGAGAAACCGATAAAGCAAAGACATCATCGCATTCAACTTTGAGAAAAGAGCCTCATCAGGCACTGCTACAACCAGAAGTTGCTTCTATTTTGAATGAGAAAGAAGATGTAACTCTATCTGAGAGAGAAGAATTACTGACATTGAGAGCTCTGCTAAATGATGTACACACAAGAAACGCACTGTTCTACAAGCAGGTACACTTAATCTTTTGTGTCACATTCTTTCCCTAGGCAGATGGTGCAGCCCAGAATAATTTGGTAACCTCTTGATGTTCTTCTATAAGTACATCGTACCTAATCAGAAATTTTAAATCGTACATACTCAAAAAGGTGAATGAGGAACTTCGGGAGATCCGAATGGTTATTTCCCTCGTAGAAATCATGGTAGGTGGTCATTCGAGAGGCGAGAAGATCGAACCAACTTGCCACTTAGAGATGTCAAGGCCTCAACTTACTCTATACAATTCGAGGTCTTAACAGGTGTATGATGGACTGCAACAGGTGGCCTCTATGACTGGTTCTCCTGACAAATTTTCAGACCAGCAACCACATTCAGAGGGAACTTCATTCAAAGCGGATGGAAGAGGTGATCTGCTAGATTGCTCACTTCATCACCCTCCTGTCAACGTTGAGAGACACATCAACCAGATGCAGCAAGAAGAGCGGGCTAGAAGTTTCAAGAATGAGTCCCCGGACTCCCCCTTGCATCCACTCGGCACCCAGTCTTCCTATCTTGCACTCGGTTCTTGTGGACTTCCAGGATCAAAGCAAAGTGGAGAATTTAAAGTTGGGTTGGAAGTCTCATCTGAAGTGCTGAAGTTAAATGAGCAAATTGCGCGAGTGAGACAACAGCTCACCTCACTCTGCCCCTCGGAACAAAGTCTGTCCTCATGTCAAAAGTCGTCCGATGAAGTAATACTTAAGTCTAAGGATCGACATTTTAGAAAACCTCTTCATACAGGTATACCTTCTGCATCAAAAGGTTACGAGAACAAGGCAAGAATTCACTCAGGGGCTACTCCTAGTAGCAGAGGTGAATCATATCAGAGAAAACCACTCATTCGTCACTCTGTCGAAGTTAAACATGATAAAAGTTTAGGTGAAACACCGAAAAGACTCCAGGATAATTTCCATCGAAGACAGGGACAAGATTTTGAACTGCTGGAACTGGATGAAATGTCAATGAAGAAGACCATTCGTAAGCCCCAACGACCTGCAAATTCTCAAACGAGGAAGGTGCGCTCGCCCGATGCAGGTACTGCTCCCAGAAAGGCTGTTAGAGATTCCTCGGGGACAGGAGCTCGAATCAAAGTGGGGAAGAAAATCCGTGTGAAGGTTCCCTCTGTAGCGAGTAGTCGGTCGGATGTGGTGTGTTCACATTGTCAAGAATGCATGAGTGACGAAGGATGTCAAGGGCTTCTTTCTTCCTTTCCTCAAATGCTCCGCACAGAATCACCAGAACTGTACAATGGGAAGGAGCCACGGGGTGAGGAATGCATGCAAAAATGGGCGGCTAGACAAGTATCTGGTGATTCTTCACTACTAAGTGAGGGAAAGGAGGAAAAACATGCCGATGTCCCCAAAATCAAGTACCGCGAGAGGACCTGGCCAGATTCTGATGAAAGCGATCCAACCTCAAGTTTGGAAAGTCCATGTTGGGCTCACCCTCAATGTAAATCGCCCCCAAATTCGAGGAAGCCTTCACAGAAGATTAGGACCAGGTTAGACATGATCCGAGATGATAAGACACGAGGTAGAGTTTATGAGTCGAAAGATGAGAGTCCATCACGAAAACCACCAGACACAGCAAGAACGAAAGGAGCAGGAATGGTTGGCACACTCAGCAGAGGGACAAGGATAGACAGGAAACGCCCAGCCCGCCTCCGAGAACTTGTATATTCGCAGCATGACGTAAATCGAGGCAGAGTTTATCCCTACCGGACAAATAAAATTCACTGAAGTCTTGCACCGAATCCTTGTTTGATTATGATGGCGATGATAGTCCTCGTACTTGTGTTGAATCAGTAGTTCTGACTTCATGGTCTGAGGAGTGCGACAAGACGGGCCGCTGAAGGAGACAGTGGTTGAACAAGTTAATCAGCCAAATTTCCTGGGATTCTTGCAGGTCTTTACAGTTGCTCCTTCCTGTGTGCCATATGTTAGGTATGCTAGAGCCTTGAATGTCGGATGTCGAATTTTATTGGAACGATACAGAGAAGGTTAGCATGGCCCCTGCGCTAGGATGACACGCACAATTCGGGAACCATGACTTTGCTTGTCTACAATAGTCCTCATAATCATATGATTGTTCCGTTTTTCTAATTCGAGTGGAATCTAAGAGTTTTTGCACATTTCGTACAGAAGCACGTAGAGATCCCACAGCAAAGCATGTTTATGGAAGCTTGTTGGCTCATATCTCAACTCGTTTGTCCTTCAAACTTCTGTAGTTATTTCGAGATATGGAGTAACAGTTCCGCTTAGTGGCTGCGTAAATGTACAACGCATGAGTTGAAGATCAGTTGTTGATGTGGTCTGCCTAGTGTATGTTGTCCTAAGGACAATTTATAGTAGGGGTAACTTCAGTTGGTGGGGGATTCTGTTGGGTGCGATTCTGTGTGGCGTTGGAACACCCGCATTAATTAGGTAGTGCACAGTTGCCTGAGGAAAGAAACTTCAACAGGTTTGCAGGTTTGAAGAGTTGCTCGCCGGTTATTCGTGGCTACACAGAATTCAACATCCTCACGGATCCCAACACGGTGGAAAACGCGCTGTCTACTTCACAACGGTTCTGGTCTGAATCTGGTGTCATTACATGGTTGCTACGGCATCTGTGGCTTCGCCAGTGTTCGGTGTTATGTCTGATCCATGGAGGTTTTTAAAGTCTGATTCTACACTGCTCTCTCTATCGTTTGCAGAACTCAACGACTGGCTTGACAACGAGATGAAAGGACTGCGGTTTTAGCCTCAAAGAGAATGAAAAACTGATTGCAAGAGCACTATTGCGAACACCCAAGACAAGGGGCTGCAGGCTTGGGAAAGGAGATCACTCCATCTGAAGATGTAGCCTCGATCCTCAACCCTCGGGGTTGCAGAATGGTTCGTTCGACAACACAGCGTTTCAGTTGGGAAAATGGTCCCGCGAAATAATGTTTGGCTTCTCTGAGTAGAATCTCTTTTCCTCCAGTTCCGTTCTCTTCTTCCCTCAGGCTACTTGAGTGTCTCTGATATTGATCCCGTCTAGTTTCTTTACAAAACGAAGAACCATAAAACATTGAAGTAGATATTGCAAGGAAGTATTGCTGAGGAGCATAAATTTCCAGAAGAGAAGACACGCTGAAACCTTGATGGCATTATAAAAGGAGTAAAAGCCTACATAAACTTCCCGGTTAGGATGCTGTTGGCGGTTACTTGCCTCCACGATTTACTCAGAAAGTTATATGTAAACACTTTTCAAAGTACAATTGGCTTTCATTGATCTTGCTATGTGTTATATCTCGCCTTTAGACCTGACCTGGTCAATTCCATCCCATCTGAAAGCTGAGGCTCTTGAAATCCTAGTCTGGTGACATTTCTCTGCTTCAAATGGGAGTTCTCTGCCGGAAGAACGCGATTGATGCAGTTTGAGTTAAAGCCTCAAAGACCGTCCTTCTGTTCAATGGTGTTCTGCGTGGCTCTCAAAATTAGCTCGCGGGTGGTTGTCAATCACAAGTCGAATGTGAGGAAAGAGCTTGAACCCCTCACTGGAATTGAGGTCCAAACCAATTTCCGGAAGATCCTGGTGGACAGAGACACTATCTGCGATGAATGCAGGTAACTCGTAGAACTGATCACTGTCACGATCCCTTAAATAGCGTAGATATATCTACTCGGTGAGGACAACAAACATCCGCCTAGAGAACTGGATGACCATTGCCTTCGAAGCGTCGAAGAGGTTCGCTAGCTCATTTGAGCTGGTGCGTATATCCTGCAGATGAAGGTGAGTACGATTAATCAACCGATTGACAGAAGGTGAACGTCAACTACTAGCCAAAGAAGAGAGATAATTACCTCATTAGCATTGCGAAACAATGATCTCGTCTCTCACGAGTAATTGATTCCGCCTGTCTCAACTCATCGGATCAATCTCATCCACCTTCTCGGACTTTATCTAGAACTGGGTCCACAATCCAGCCATTGTGACCTACATTGTGACACACATGCAGTAGCAATTATTAACATCAGAAAGACACAGCCACACTTTCCAGGTATAACACTCAATTAACCTCAATTTCGCCTGTACGCAATTTTGGCAAGACTGCTCTCTTCCACCTAGAAAGTTATTCCTTCATACGATCTTGTTACGTTTGGGCCGGCATTCTAGAGTGTTGCTTCTAACTAGACCCTTTCCTCCCACCAGTGAGGAACTTTGCGATTACGTTAACAAGGTTCGTCTCTGTCTCTCTTCACTGAAACTAGACAAAGGAGTCCATTGCAGCTTCGTTTCCGCTGAAAATTCAGGTTTGCGCGTACCATTGCTGCACATACTGCCCGCGGGACCAAAATGTTCGGGGACCAAAGTGTTGCTCAGCAGTGAAATTCGCCTCTCCACCTTCGATTCACTGTTCTGAAGTAAGTTCTTGCACAATCCCCAGCGATCCATGGCCGGTCACAGACCACTAGTTACCAAGAACGCACTATGCTCCTATCAGCCGCCATTAACTTGAGCATGAAAAGGGAAAGCAGACATTGTGAAAGTTCTACTTAACACACTCAAACTGTTACCT
Source organism: Lunularia cruciata (assembly GCA_948567375.1). Classification (NCBI taxonomy): domain Eukaryota; kingdom Viridiplantae; phylum Streptophyta; class Marchantiopsida; order Lunulariales; family Lunulariaceae; genus Lunularia; species Lunularia cruciata. Next base: position 60,476,257 of record OX419758.1, read on the forward strand.
CTGCATCCAAGTCCTGGTGCAACTACAAAACGTGCCGAATTCAACTAAACAGCAGGACGTATTGAACTGCGGATACAGTAGAGCTACATACATAGCAGAGATTCTCACACTCGTATATCATCGCAGAAGTTCTTGGTGCTGAGCTAAAAGTTTGCAAATGCTTCTACATGTCCGCAACAGACCACAAATAAGCTTCTTGCTCCAGGGCCTTCTTCTCATTCCTTGCCTTGAACATATCCCTTTCGTATCCAGTACTACGGTCCACTCCATCCCAGTGCCGACCCGGTTTAATGCCGTATCTATTAGCAGGAGGCGCAATACCCCTTTTCAGCCAGCTATGACTGGGTATGTCTTGAGGAACGATAAATCCGGACGCCTTCATTTCCTCACGCGCACCAAAGTCCGGCAGAACAGGGTCAGGCATCTTAGTTTTCACAAGGTGAGCCATAGGATCTCCCCAGCGCACTCTTTCCTTCAACGATTTGTCCAGCTCTGCATCATCTCTAGTTCGAGCGAACGGCTTGTTCTTTTCCGCTTCTAGCTCTGCAAATCTAGCTTCCATTTCCCTCTTCTGAGCAAGCCCTTTACCCCATTCCAGTGGCGCTTCCACTGCTTTTACATCCCCCTTTTGTTGTCTAAGAAGCTCTTCCAAGCCTTCTAACCTTCGACCTCTTTTGTCACGATAGACAGTCTCGGCACCCCGTCCACTTTGAGATGGATCCAGATCCGCGAGCGCCTTCGATTCCATAGCCTTCTTCCTCTGAATCTCCTCGTTAACCTGTTTATCCGTCCTAAGTCCTCCACCAGATCCATCAGACATTTTATATTTGTTAGCGGCCTTAGGTGCCCCTTCATCGTCTACCCTGCTTTGCTTTCGCGGGGGGGATAAATCAGGAGAGTCAAAACGCGTTGCCCTTTTCCGTGGTGGTGACAGATCCTGTGAATCATTACGAGGGGGCCCGCTCGAAGAAAATTTGCTCTTTCTTGGTGGTGATAGGTCACTACTAGCATTCAAGTTTCGTCCCCTTGGCGGTGACGAATCTGCATCCTTTCTCCTCCCTGGGGTGGAAGAGCCATTTCTTCTTCTAGGGGGTGACAAGTCCGAATCCCTCATCCTCCTCGGAGGTGACATATCCTGTGAGGTCATTCTTCTTCGGGGTGAGGACAAATCCTTGCCTCTCCTCGGGGATGAAATATCGAGGGAGTCATTTCTTCTTCGAGGTGGGGACAAATCCTTGCCCCCTCGCGGTGGTGAAATGTCGAGGGAGTCATTTCTTCTTCGAGTTGGGGACAAATCCTTGCTCCTTCGAGGTGGGGACAAATCCTTGCTCCTTCTCGGCGGTGAAATATCGGGGGAGTCATTTCTTCTTCGAGGTGGGGACAAATCCTTGCCCCTTCTCTCGGGCGACTTTTTTCTCCTAATTGGTGAATCACTTCCCCCGGGTGAATTGTTTCTTCCTCGAGATGGTGACAAATCCAATTCCTTCGTCCTCCTCGGGGGTGAAGTATCGGGCGAATCATTTCTCTTCCTAGGAAGGGATGAATCCATATATTCGTTCTTTCTATTTGCCTCTAGTTCACTGAGACCTCTATCCTCACTCTCATATCCATCCTCTCCACCGTCTGCATCTTCTTTCACTGTCACCCATCCACTTCCGTCATTCGCAACTGAAAGGTAAGGCCTGTGAGACTTCAACGCCTCCATCCTCTGCATCACTTTAACATCGACCTCTTCGATCACTGTAGGTTTATCCGCTTCTTCATCTGGCTCATCATCGTCGTCCCCCGGCTTGCGTTCCTTTTGCCACATGCCATCATCATCAACAATCACAACCCCATTTCCTAGCTTACTCGCTCCTCCTTTCACCTTACGCTTCTTCTTCGGCTTCACTTTCACCTCATCATCGCCTCGTGTGGTGGTCGTCGCGTTGTACCTCTTCAAATAATCCTGCATCGATGTCGCCATTCTTCACCTCCAATGCTCCCCAGCGGGAGCACTACCTCCAACGGTAAGAAATGTTTAAGCTTAACCAGTTTGCAATGCAAGAGCGCAATGCTGGAGAGTCAGGCATCCATCACATACGAAAAAATATAATCCACCAGACGCGATGAGATCACTCAGCGTCACAAACGAGACGTCAATTTCATTCCCAGCTTCAAAAGAAAATCGAACGGGCAAACAGTGCAACGCCCCCAGGTTCAGTCCCTCTGTTCAACTACAGGTCTGAATCCCAACGTGAGACTAAACCGGCACCGGCCCTGACTCCACGATGAACACGAGGGATTCCTCGAGGAAGTGAACCCTAAACCTTCAGAACACTGGTCCTCACCAGGACACTGATTGATGGCATTCGTTTTACCAAAAGTTTAGTACTGAGAGAAGGTTTCTCCGTAACTCTCCGACAGATGCTCCTAGAATCTACCGCTCTCAACAAATAACAAACGACAAAGGAAAGCATTATAATCGGGTTTACTTAGCTGGCTAAGCTTCACGATTAGCCTACCTTAGTAAATGAGAAATTTTCATGTTAATAGAATAATTTGGATCTAAAACCCTATGTTATCTTCAATTTGAAGTCAATCGCTTATTATCGTTTTATAGATGATTAACGTTGATTAGCTGTAGTAGTTTCTGTATATACCTAGAGCATTGGGCCGGGTCAATCTCCTATTACATTAATACGATGTGAGAGGTTGGATGCAAATCCTTATATTATTCTCAAGCCCATTCCTGAATATTGTGTTACGGATGATTAATTTTGAATAGTTGCTGTAATTTGCTTTACATGCATAGAGCATTGATCCGAGTCAACCTCTTCTATCTCGTGTCGTATTAAGATAGGAGAGAAATCACATTTAGTGAAGATCTAGTGGTATGTAAATTGTTTGATATCCGAATTTTTTATGTAATGGAATATATTTCTGGTTCGAATATCATTTAGAGTTAGCCGAATTTTACCTCTTAGTTTTTGTTTATATTAGTTTGGATCTCAAAGACCCACTCTTCTTATTGTACTTTGTGACATATTCCTTAAGTTGATTATGCATTAATATGTCACCTCATTACTAAATCTCTAAGATTGCAAATTTAGAGAATATATAAACAAGGAGAATGGTTTATTATTATACATAACTGAAATTTAAAGCCAATCTAGTGATACGGGAATGGTTTGATATATATAACTATGATATTCTAGTTCAACATATATTTTATTCTGATATAATATAGAATTAGCCTGATGTTATGCTTTAGATTTTAGATTTGTTTCAGTTTAATCTTTTTTGGTTTATATTTGTTCGGATTGATCCTATCTTCCCGTCTTTCCTATTACACTCAATGACAGAATCTTTACATGGGCAGTGCTTTAATATTTAATCTTTACATGGGCGGTGCTATATCAAGATTAGAGTCTATTAGATTACACTTGAATAAATAAATAAATATATATATATATGAGAATATTTTATCACCCTAAATGACTACACTCCAAAAATAATAATTTTTAGTTATTTAACAAGGTAAAAGATTATTATTTTATTATTTTATTTATGTATGGTATGATTTATATCCTAAATAGAACTTCATATATCTTCTTTTTTTCTAGATGGTCAAATATCCTGACTAATATTGAATGAAATGATATATAAATTTGTGTGTTATTATGTTAAATCCTTTATAAAAACTTTATTAACTATTTCTATCATAATCATATAGTTAACCGGATAATTGATTCATATATTTATTTATTTATTTATTTTCTTAGTGATTTATCACAAAAGAAATATTACATCTCTTTTAAACTTAACTCTTTTACTAAATTCTAACAAATATATATTTTTCCTTTGACACAAATAAATTTCCTTTCAAATTTGTAAAATAATCAAATTATATATATATATATATATATATATATATATTATTTATCATAATTTAGTATTAGTTATGTATAGTTCTTACAGCTATACAAAGAGCACATCCACTTTTAAGATTATTAAAATGTTCCATTTTCAAATTCATAAATGATCTTGAAGATACAAGAAAATTATCTACCTTATCATAAGACAATTTTTCCTTAAATTCCTTATAATTTCAAATGGTGCTTACATCAACACTTCCATGACAAAGAAGGTCTAGGGTAAATGAACTAATTTTAAGTTATTCATTTATATTTTTCTTATAATAAGTCCAATACAACTAGGGAATTGATAAAACACATACCAATTTTTTATTTAAAAACACAAACTGGTGATATAAATTCCCTTTGTTTCACAAGTTCAAAATGTTAAATCTTCCTCTAATTGGTGCTTTCAATTTAAGAGAAAAGTTTATTGAAGCATACAAAGACATACAAGCAGTCAATGCTATGCACTCTCATAAATTCCTCTTGTTTCAACAATTCATAATGCTACATCCTCCTCCAATTGGTGCTTTCAATTCAAGAGAAGAGCTTATTATGCATGGTTAGAAACATGCAAGTAATTAGTAGTCATAGCTACTCGATCTCAATTAAATACTTTGTCAAGGAGAAGCAAGTTTGGCTTCAATGTGACCGAGGAGGAATGAAACTTGTTTCAAATGACTTTGGTTTGTACAGAACATCTTCACATGCATTGCATGTTGGATGCACCATTTTACTCTATAGAACCAAGAGGGTGGACAAGCAAGGACAATCCTAATCACAAACGTTACCCATAACTTCAAGCTCTTGGTGATATTGTTCATACCCCAAGCATAGTTGATTGACCACTTAACAATAACATGAAGTGAAACGTGTTTGTACAAGTGGTATTGCTCCAAGGCAAATTGTAGCATCATTATGGGCAATGGATCCGAGGTGGTTCTCATCAATTACAATAAATACAATACCAAAGTCAAACTTCATAGTGATGGCTTGGGTGGTCGGGCCCCTATTGAAGCATTGATCGTTGAATTGCAGTCGTGTGAATATGATAAAAAGGTCATCATGGATGAAGTTTTATTTCCTAGAGTTTTTTTTGCACATTGAGATACAATAAAATTGAGTTGTTAATTTAAACTCCTTCAATTTTTATTGCTCATACAAGACAAAAATTTACAAAAAGCCGTTGCTCCATATCATGGGCATGAGTGCCAATGGCAAAAGTATTACGTCTTGCTTTGCTTTGTTGTTTGGGGAGAGGGAGTGCACTTACAAGTGAGTACTAGAAGCATTATGTAACTTGTTTGAGGGAAGCATACTCCCCAAGGTTATCACCAATGCCAAGAATAGCACATTGATGAAGGTCATTGCCAACAATATGCCTGAAAGAAAGAACATTTTGTACACTTGGCATATTGACAAAAATGTGTTAACCAACTACAAGCATCAACTTTGGCAATTATGATGATCAGGAGAGATATTCCTTGGCAAGTGGTCCAAATTGTGCAAGGCAAGTAACAAAGATACTATGGCTGGTTGGATGCTGAACTTCATGCCCAATTGGTGGACAAAATAAATGCATACAACTACCTAAGTACTACTTGGCTAGCCTTCAACAAGATTTTAGTAACAATGTGAATCTCAACATGTCCACATTATAGAAACACAACCACTTCTCAAGTTGAGGGATGTCATGCCATGATGAAACAATATTTCTCAATCTCAAATGGAGACTTGTTTGCAGTGTTCTCTAAATTGGCACTAGCTTGGATCAATCAAGTGCAAGAAGTCAATCATGCTATTGAGGTTGGAACAATTAGGATTCCATTGAGCTTTGACCAACCATTGTTCAAAATGTGAGTGGAAAGATATCTCAATTTGCCCTCTATAGTAAACAATATGAATTGGCTATCATAGCAATGCAAGAGACTTTGGCACCATGCAAGAATCACTTTACGCATATGATGGGAATGTCATGCAACCATCTGATTTATATATGACTTGTAGAATCAAGACTTCTCTAGATGATAATTTTTTATCAACAATAGCATTTGGGTGAGCCTTGGAGTGGATGAATTAGCAATAGAGCCTTCCTTGACTTCAATGTAGGATCAACTTTTGGGATTGTTGCATAACTTTCATTAGTTGCAACCACAAAGCAAGTTGCTTTATTGCACGGAGTACATTCCTTACTCTCTAAATCTGGCCCCAATTCAAGATCCTTTGTTTGTGCACGAAAGGACCACCACTTGGAAGTGTGGCATGCAAGAGTCATCTACCTTTGAACAAGATATATAAATGGCAGGCAAATGAAGAGATGTGGAATTTGGTATGAGATAGGCCATAATCAAAAGAACTTTCCTAGAGCCAAAGAAATTAATGAATAACCATACGTAATAAATGACTTTATGAAGTAAACTTATCTTATCTTCAGCTTAATGCTCCCCTACAAAATGATATTGAAAATAATACATTTTCAATATGTGTTTTATCCAATGTATGTTTTTTTTTTCTCAATTTCTTAAGATTAATTAGGATGTACATTGAAATGTTTGTGTTTGTTTTTCTCAATTTCCTAAGATTAATTAGGATGTACATCTAAAATATAAGAAGAAAATTTCACCAATATTTATGATTGAGATCGTCTTTAAATCAGAAAATTTTATTTTGCGTGTTTAGTATGTTTCATCAAAGTGAAGCCGAGTTAAATAATCTTAATCTCCTCGTATTTAAAAGCAAATAAACATGAAATGAAGAAAATTTCAAATATGGAATAAAATCTCTTTACTATATATCTTTACTAGTAGCTATAAAAATAAACATATCTTTTTTTAACTCGAAATACCAAGATAAAGATATCTTTATCTGTATATGGATGGATGGAGATATCTTAAAAGATCCTTCTCGATTGTCCTACAATAAATTCCAAAATAAACTTAAGATGTTGTGCCTCCTTAAGGTTTCTTGAAAATCTTTGAAGCTTGAACAGGAACGGAAAGCCGTCAGTCACGTGGATCGACGGAGAGATGCAATCTACATACCTCGTCATTCTGTCCGTCCGCCTGTCTGCAGGGAGGGCGGGGCCCCGATTGAAGCTTGGGATGAATCACAAATGGCAAGCTGCAAACAATTTTGCAGGCACATACGCGAGAGGAGAAAAAAAGGAGGCTAAGTGCCTCAATTTTCGCCTCTGACGGGTTATCGAATGCCATGCTGACTGGCTGGAATGAAGGACCTATTTAACAGAAGGAATCTGGAGCTGTAGACCCGGGAATGTAGACCCGGGAACAGGGTTTGAAGGTCCGGGTTCAAATGATAATGGAACTGGAGCGGAGGAACCTGTGGTGTTTCTTGATTCCGAGTCTAGAGGTTTAGCGCGGTGGATTGGAGTGTAAGTTCAAGATTCGGTTCTTGAGTTTCACTTTTTTTTGAGATTTGTTTGAGGTAGGATGTAGGTTTTGGAATTAGCGCAGGCCAAATGGCGGCGATGAGAGTGGAATTTGCACTGAATCTGTCGAAGTTGAGGAGCAGTTGGAGTTTTGGTGGAGAGAGTCGGGTAGTAGGCCGCGATGGGTGTGCAATCTCCGGGAGGAAGAGAGTAGCTGTTAGTGCCCCAGGCCGCACAGGTGCAGGGAGTTTACGGCTTGTTTCGGTCGCTTGTGCTGAACCATCCGATTCTCCTTCGCAGCCGAAGTAAGTTTTGGGAACTGGTGAAAGAGATGATGACGTGATTAATTTGTTGAATATAGCTTTTTCTACGAGGTAAGAGGCAGATAGCAGTAATTTTTGAATTAGAAATTCCTGTGCCTTTAGTTGGTCGTTACTTGCAACGCAATAGTTACAAGTTGGTGGGAGATTACTGGATGTACATGCAAGCTTGATGTGATTCTCATTCTTACTCAAGGATCGTTCGCGTGTTTGCTTTTAGACCTCGAAAACCCAGAGGCAAATGCGAGGGGGCGTCGAAAACTGACCAGAAGTTGGTGAAGGATCTGAAAGAGTTCATACTCAATTTTGATCTCCCCCCTAAAGAGGTCCCGACCACAAAAGAGCTTTTACGCAATGGCAGGTGGGCGCTCTACGGCTTTCTGGCTTCATTCAGTAAGTCTTCAATTCAGATTCTATGGCAACTCAAAATATAGACTCAAGGTTCCCTTATTTAGTCCGTGCATTTTAGTGCTCCACGGTTAATTACCTAGCATCATCCTTCTTGTATGTGAAAGGATTCTCAGAGATGTCGAAATTTTACCCAGAAGATCACGCTGGACCTCAAGCTAGTCTTCAGTTAACAGCTCGGAGAATCCTAACTTCTTGGAGTCGGGGTTGTTTCAAGTATTAGGTGACCGATATCTCTCTGTGGGTCACGATCTACTGCATAGCTATCAACTCTACAGCTATGTAGTGCGAGATATGCTTTCTGCATGGTTGTAGCTGAACCATTCATTATATGCAGCGAGGATACCTTTAAACATAATTATTGAGTTAGTCATTGTTAGGTTGTACACATGGTTAACCTTGATCCACAAGTACGAGAAGTACCAAATGCAGTCACTAGCAGAAACTAGGACGCTGTGCTGATGTCTTACTTTTCGCTAATGAATGTGTTTGGTACTTCTCTGTCTCCATGAATCAATGGGTCCTTCAGTACATAACCTAACTGCGGCAATACCTTGATGGAGCTAGTGTCAAAAAAGAGTCTACATGAAACTTGTTGGAAAATTTCCACATTTATGCTGCTTCGTCTGTTGCTGATAAATTAGTAGCTAAATTAGTACCTGCCCTCCACCCTTTCTCGTGCAAAATTCTGAGCTTGTTATTACCTCGCTTTACTCTTCACAGCTTTTCTTCTCCGCTTATTCTTATTTTACTTTTACTTACATGCATTTTCTTAACCTCTTTACATTCCTGCACCTCTCACTTTCTCTCTTCTTATGTCGTTGGTCCTGGTCACAGCTATCAGGACTAGTTGTCACATGTTCAGAGTTGTCGTTACCTCCTTGAGTTTGTTCACGTTCTCACTCTTTCTAGATATATTCAATCTTGCGAACCAATCTTACTGATGCAGTTTGCAATGCATTGTAATGCATCGCAATGTATTGCTCGTACATTATGATTTTTGCGATTCGACTAAGTTTGGACCCTCATTTGCTGATTCGTAAGTTTCTGAAGCTACCATACTTATGACTATTTCTGTGCCAGCCAGTAGCATGCTGACTGATCTAATTGATTTATATATAAGAAGACCTAAACTTGGGGCGATATTGATGCTTCATCTGGTAAATGCCAGCAACGGGAGCTATGAATTTGTCTCGTAGCCATGGAATGTTATTGTGAAGGTCCCTGGTATCAGTTCTAAGATCACATGTTTACACCTTAATGTTCAACACGTCTATGGTAGGTGCTCACTACATGCGATTGTATTCAAGTAATCTATGATATTTATTTGTGTATATTCTAACTATGCACAGCTGCTCAATTGCTAGACTGACATATTGTACTCCAATAATTTACTATATCTATTTGTGTACGGTCTAACTATTCACAGCTGCTCAATTGCTAGACTGACATATTGTTCTCCAATAATCTACTATATCTATTTGTGTATGTTCTAACTATTCACAGTTACTCAATTGCTAGACTGACATGGTGTTACGTATTACCCTTTAAGGTCTTAAACGTTATAAGTGTTATCCTCTATGGTCTTAAACCTTATCATTTAACCTTTCGGAGTTAGGTCATGCGCTTATTTGAGATTGCTTCCTCATTGGTTTCCAGTATTATATCGAACTTCCACTGAAGGCACCTTTTAGCGCCAAGTGAGTGTGTCTGAGATATAACAAAGTGGCACACAGAAGAGAATGATTATTCCAATTTTCCTTTGCAGGCAGGATCTTGCCAATGCGGTTAGGCGACGAGGGTACAAAGTTGTGGCACATCTTCTAGGATTTGCGCCTGGGGCAGAGGCTGCACAGAGTCCCGAGCAAGCTGATGATTTGGTCATTGATTCAGCCAATAGAGCTGTTAGCCAAAATGGTGCTGCCGTAAATCTTTCAGCAAATAATGATCGGATTACGAAGTTTGGTGAAGAAGGAACTCAGGTTCCATCAGTTCCGAAAGATGGAAGGCCTGTGAACCGTAGTGCAATCATCCTTGAGAATGCAAAACTAAATGGGTATATTTCTACCTCTAAGGATGCTGTCGAAGAAGAAACTGCCAGGGCAAATGCAGATCCTTTAACTGTAGAGCCTGAAAAGGAGGAATTCTTGGGACCAAGCACTGGCAATCGGGAGTCTAAATACATCCAAGAACGTCAGTTAGAGATAATAAAAGGTATATGCTTAAACCAAGCGACGAAAAATATTGTTTTAGTTGATCAAATCAAGAAATTGCAAACATTATATCAGGTTGCTCGTCTCTTGGGAGTCTGGAATAAGAGTTTATCTTGAGAAAAATTTTGGAATCTTTGGTGTATTTCGTACCCAGAGATGGTGGAGAGAAAACTACGTTGCATCATGATCATATTGCACTAGTATGGAGGTACGGACATTAAAAATTCTGCATGTAACTCAGAAGACTCTGCAGGTGCAAGCCAGACGTTGGAACTTCTGCAGAAGTCGAATGCTGCTACGGATGGTGAAGTTGGGAATGACATGGATGATGGAGACGTATCTGAGAGTGAAGCCGATGAAGATGAAGAGGATAGTGTCGATGATGATGACGAGGATGATGTTGAAGACGATGTTCCAGTGGTTGAACTTGATTCAGGGTTCGGCTCGCCTGAGGACATTGCTGCGAAGAAAGCTGCTCTCTTGAGAACTAGGATACAGGAGTTCTTCATCAGTAGGTGAGTCGTTGATCACGGACTTGCTTTCTTTCACTAAAACATATAGCAATCTGTGTACTTTTCCTAAATACTGTTTTATCTGTGTTCTACATTTTCACCATGTAGAAAATTTCTTATTCTTATTTTGTGGACATTGGAGGTCTTTTAAGATTCACAATCTGCTATCTTGTCTCTTTCTCTCTAATCATTCATGACAGTAAATGTTCTGGTCTGCAGAAACGAGGATCATGGGCAACCAGAGCCGATTCCAGATGTTAAAAGTTCTATGCCAACGACTTCATTGCGAGGCAAATCGGACGGTGTTGAGGTACAAGTGATCCTACTAACTATATACTCCATGATGTACCCCATCAAGGCTGCGTGATGACCTTTCGCCTAGTATCTACAACGCGGTTGTCACATTGCTACCAAGTCTAACAAAAGAGTCCCTGTGGTTGATTGTTGCGGAATACATGTAATATCAGTTTTCTCGGTCGTTATTTTCACTATCACTCCCTCAAATTTATATTGCTGAATCACGTTGCTAGAGTCCACATCTATATCCGTAAATATTTTTGATCATGCTTGTGGTTCTTCTCCATCCAGAGAGACGTGGAACTAGAAAGAAACCAGAAGTTAGAGGCAGAGAAGGAGCTAGACCGCTACAGGGACCTACTGGTAAGTCCATGGTGGACCTTTTGGGTGTAGTATCCTATTTATCAAATGTCGAATGTTTTAAGACTGTTAGTTTTATCAGATCTGTAGTGCTCTATAAACTTTTATTTTCTCGAGCTCACTGACTCTACTTATTGTTGTTTCCAGCAAGCAAGAGAAGTTGTTCTTACCGAGCTTACACGGGAGCTGGAAGAGGCCAAGGTATTGGGGCAAGTACCAGTTCTTCAGACGGAGATACACAAGCCTAATTTTAACCTCACAAGACTAAAGTGCCAATCAAAATGATTCCAGTTTCAATGACCTGCCCGTGTACCGTAGCTCTGCAATTTTAAATGCCTAGGTTATATGAAGTCTTACTGGTTTTGCTTCTTGTTTTAACTCACAGGCGCAGTTTTCACTAGCAAGGGCGAAAGCAACCGCTGAGCTTGTTCATGCAAATCAACTTGCTGCAGAAAGAAATGCTCGATTGCAAGCGGCAGAGCAAGCTCTAGCCAGCTTGAAACAGGTGGCTGTCCTACCTTCTGTTGGAACTCCAAGTAGATAGTTCTCTTTCCTTCTCTAAACATGGACACAAATTAAGGATAGGGGCCGGGACTTGTTTGACAGCTGGCTGGAGAGCCGTAAACATGGTCACCTCCCCAAGTATATACATCCATTGTCGAAGTGTTGTAGCAGTGTTCATATATTTGTTCATCTCTCTTGGAGAAATCTGTGATTCACCGTATTTGTAAAAGATGCTCGTCTTTGGAAGTATGTCAGTGTAGTGAAGCTTGAGATCATACCTCGCGTACATTTCTACCAAGTCCTACGGACCTCAGTAAGCTCACCCAACATTGGGGAGCTGTCTAATCATACCTTCTTTTTCCACGAGTTTTGTACAGTTTAGCTTACTAGGTGGATGTCATATGGTGTTCTCGAGGGCGCTCTACTTCAATCATAGTCGATTTGTACTAACATCCGTGGGGCTAAAAATTGCCTTGATACAGGTACATTTGGAATGGTGGGGCGAGGCTGGTCAGGTGGAACTCGCTGGCACCTTTAATGGCTGGCAACATCGCATCCTTCTTGAACCGGATCCGACGTCTGAAATACCTAAACCAGATGGTTCAAGGTTAGTAGGAAGTCACTATTGCGAAACAAATTTTCGAGTTTGCTTGAACGGATTCTTCGCCGTTTCATGACTCCCTTAGACACAACCTGTGGTCCAATAGTTGTTCTTGAAGAGTTGCTGCAAGAAATCTGTTCAATGATTTACGTGCTAACCCTCGAGGTGTGGCATCTCTGTCAAGGAATCAACTGACTTCCCATGCTCAATCGTCTATCATTCTTAATGATGCAGGGGGCCCATGATGTGGGGAACACACCTCTGCCTTTACCCTGGTATTTATGAGGTATGCAAGCTCAAACCTGTATTCCTCCAGAAAGTTTGGATCTTTTGAGTATCAAATGGGTCTACGAGTATCTATGGGCTATTTGTATCTGGAAGATGCAGTGTGATGTGCTCGCATATGCATTTGAATACTGAGCATCATGAGTTCTCAAGGTCTTGCGTATCTTCCTAATTTGTAGTTTCAAACGTTGAGAAGGTAAACCGTCCATTATGTGGGATAAGGATTATCTCCCATTACTCATTCCATGTTACGTTGGGCTCTATATTCCATTACTCAATATTGTAGGATCGTATTGTAGGATCGTATTGTAGGATTGTAGGAATGTTCTTCGAACGGCTTCTGCTCTCATGGCCTAAATATGCTTCTTCGAGCGGCTTCGAACGGCTTCTGCTCCCATTCTATTTCTCAAATATATAGAATAAGGATGTTAGCTGTCTCAGAAAGAAGCTTGTTTCCTGCATATCTGAAACTATTCCTTTTTGGTGCAGATCAAGTTTATTGTGGATGGTGTTTGGGAGCTGGACCATAGGAGAGAAGTTGTAATGCGGCATGGAAATCAGAATAATATCCTCAGAGTAGATTAAGGTGACAGGTGTTTAGACAGGTGAAGAGGGATTCAACTTTGACACTTTACATGGACGACATATGCACATGAACGTTGTAATTTTTTACCGTGGAAAGATATGCTGAGGCAAAGTTTATTTCTGAAGTTGCAGCCGGAGTGGCTGTATGCTCACCAGCACTCCGGTGGAATGAGGATTCTTCCAGTCCCAGTCGTCACCTGATGGTATTGGTTGATTGTTTTCCTTCTACAAGTTCGAGAGAGAAGACTCTAGAATTGTTTCTAGTACACATCTAATCGACATGCGTTTAGTGGCCAAATTAGATTACTGGTGAAGGATATTTGTTCGATTCCCCACCTATTTGTACCAATTTCTCCTCTGACAGGCGTGTAGGAGCTTCCTTGTATAATAGCGTCAAGATACAAGGAGGCCATTTCCAACAAGATTTCTACTGGACCCACCTGAAGTCTGAAAGCTCATATCTGGGAGCAATAGCTTTTACGGACATGCTTCATTTCGAACATGGCTCATTGAATCAAACCATAAGAAATATCCATTCGCCTCGAATCCAGTACTTACACCCTTACGATGTATTTCTCGTCAAGGTCAAATAGTTCTCACAAGCTTGCCCAATTTTAGTTGGATATGCCACTTCAGCCGTGTCACCTTGGACGAGAATTTACGGTCATCTCAAAGTATATCAAAGACGGTAATCCTAAATCGAAAATGCTCATCATTCTGAGAACTTAACCCGCATACGATGACAAAGCTACAAACCCCTCACACAAGAAAGTAGGAGTATCTTCCAAAAGTAGTGCCAGTCGAGTTTCAGATGGGCACAATCAACAACGGCAATCGAGTGAGTTTGGACGCCGCATGAACATGAATCAGGGGACCACGTAGGATTCAAGTGACACGAGAGTGACACGAGAGCTGGTAACGGCAACGTAGACAACGCCAAGGAAGAATCCAGTCGGGTTGAGCGAATAGAGAAATGCCACACCAGCACAAGTTCTTTCACAAGTCCCGCTGCGCTCTTCCGGCGGATATCTCGAAGCGGAGGAAGCAAATACTGCAATCAGTCGGGGAAGAGCTCTGGTGTTCGTGAGGGTGAAGGAATGTGGATCTTGGGACGAAGGAGGAGCCAAGAAGAGATGATGGGACGTCATCTCTTCAAAGGTCAAAGGAAGGCTGATGCACGATGATTAGACGTAGGCATTCCTTGCCATCAGAGCTTTTGGGAACTTGAATTCGATAGAGTCGGGAATGGCGGCGCCGAGGAAAGGGGATGGTGGAGAACAGGGTGGTCCAAAGCGGTCACATAATTCTCGAAGGTGTGATTTCTCACCAACTTGTCCCTGCAGTTTGTCCTTTCTCGGTTGCTTTATTTCTTTGTGCTTCTCCTGAAAGAGCACTATGAACCTGTCTTGAAAGGGATTGGTAGCTTAATTGGAACATCCAATATAAGAATGGAAACATTATTGTAGCTTAATTGGAACATCGAGATTCCGAATGTTGACTTTGAGGAACGCCGAGGTGGAAATCGAAATGTTATACCTCTCGTCTTTTCAAATGTATCGTGACATTTTTAAATTTAGGTCAGCAGAATGGAGTTAGAGGAGAACTGGCAGTTCGACCGTTTGGAGAAGAGACTTAGGTTTCCCACCGGAAAAACATTTGCGCTGGTGTATCTGGCAAGTAAACCGGGTGGCTGCAACGAGACGAGTCTCAAGGATTCTATCTCAGAGAACGTACTGATTATAACATGAATACGGAAGAGAGTGCAGAGAGATTGGATACGCAATGCAGGACCTGAATAAGAATTTTGACCTAATGGCCTTGCTTGGGAGGAACACAGCAATCTGCTGAATGGTTCATGAAAGAAGAATGAATAGAGGAGTGTATGACTCGCAAGTGTTTACTGCATATATTATCCATGCTAACCTTCAGATTTGCAATGATTTCACCTATCTTTTAGCGACCTCCGGTGTCCCCGTTTTCATCCTCACAATTTATTTGCTCGTCGAGTTGATTTCATATATAGAGGGTTTTTCTGAATTCCGTTGCTCTTGAGCTGGCGGGTATTTCACAATTTTTCGTCTAGGAGCCTTGTGTCCTGCTGTACTACACGCCAGAAGTGAAGAAACAATTGACACTGAGCATTTTGAATGGAAACTGAGCAAACAGCTTCATGGCTTGACATGTGGTTCTCAGGTCAGTTTCCTCCTCTCCAGGGAGAGCATCTCCGGCCCCGGTCCGGCCTCGTTCACTTTCACCACGATCAAAACGTTTGAGGAGAGCTCAAGAAGAAAGAGAGCAGGACCGAAGTAGGGAGCGTGATCATGGAAGAAACCAGGATAGGGATAGAGATAGAAATCAGGACAGGGGACGAGTCAGACATAGAGATAGAGAAGACGACGATAGGATGAGAAGTAGAGATAAAGACAGAGGTCGAGAAAGACCCAGAGATGGCAGTAGGGAGCCGGAGAGGCCACGCGATAGAAGGGGAAGAGACAGGCCAAGAGATTCTTCTCCAAAGCGATCTCCCATGCGTTCCCGCCACGATCCCTCTCCGTCCAGGAAGGACGTCCTGCAGAGGCGTGCTTCCTCACCAAGAACATCCCCTCACCATCAGCGGAGCTCGAAGAACGACAAAGAAATAACCACTGGCACCACAGCTGCCCCCCGTCACGAGGTGTCCGGTGAACTCCACCCCTCTATGCTTGGTCAATAGCTGCTTATTCGATTTATCATGGAATATTGTGTCTGAATTTGTAGTTGTTAGTTTGGGAACTCCTCGTGTTCCAATCCGTATTGCCAAATTGTGGACTTTCTGTCTTATGCTTCGTGCTTCCTGTTGTGCAGGATGATGGTGACGGGGGGAAAGGCCGTGATAGGTATTACACCTTCCTACATGGGGTATCCCCTTTGCTCCAGCATTTTGTGCCAAAGCCGTTTCATTGCTTGAGTCAAACGTGGTGCGCGATCTGATTAGGTGTTGTGGATTCAGGGAATTTGAAACACCTCAACAAGATGACCCTGTAAACAGGATGAATGAGATCGAAGCTGCTCTTGAGGCGAAGGAGAAGGTACAAAAGTGCATGTTGGCCTTTAGTGCAGTCTCATCTAAACAGGCCTCACTGAATTCTTTGCGGGTAATTGAGCTTCTTGGAGTTCACCTAAACGTTGGGGGTCTTTTTTGTTTTCCAATTGTCTTAAGACTGTGATCATGAAGGGCAGTTCTTTGACGTGGGCAGGAGAAGCCATCATTCGAATATTCTGGGAAGCTTGCCGCTGAAACAAACAAAGTTAAAGGTGAGATACGGTGATCTACTTGTTATACGTAACTTAAGTCACTACATACGGGTCGAATTTGAGCCCTTCTGAATATTGTGGTTTCTGAAGCGCCCGTCATCAATATTGAACGCTTGTATTTTCTTACTTGTTTGACATGCCCACCATGTGATTGCTTTGAAAGAAAAGGACATCGTGGAGCTAACAGAGGTGGTTCAAGCGTTGCTAATTTCCCTTCGTGTGAACCGTTGTTCCGTCGTCTAAATATCCAGTGAGGAAAAGGGCCCTGAGAGCTAGCGTTTGTCTCATGGACACTAAGTATTTCTTTTGCTTGTCCACGTCTCGATCATCTGGTTTGCAGGTGTGACATTGCAATTCACTGAACCTCCGGAGGCCCGAAAGCCAAGCACACGGTGGCGTCTCTATGTTTTCAAGGATGGTGAACCTCTAAATGGTCTGATTATACCTCCCATGCACCACATGGGCCTGATCGTATATATTGCCCATTCTTCTGCCTATGTCGCCACGTTTGCTGCTTATTAGCATATTTCGAAAATTGCATGATCGGATCTTTCAATTGAAAGTAACCTGTGATAGTATTTCGTGTTTATGTCACAGATCCTCTTTATATTCATCGGCAAACATGTTACCTGTTCGGTCGTGAGAGAAGAGTTGCAGACGTACCCACTGATCACCCCTCTTGTAGCAAACAACATGCTGTTATCCAGTATAGGTACGGTATTAAATTTCCTGATAGTGCATGTCAGGAGAGGACTTTTATTCAAGGTTACGCCATATTTTAGCCTTAGTTTTCCCTCAAAAATATGGGCTTACTCTTATATTGTGAGTTCCGGTTCCAGCTTATATCCACTATATAAGCTGTAAATTATTCACCCATTTCTGCTGAACGTGGACCCAGACTAGCGCAATAAGCTATACCAGATAAATTTCACAACTGATGAACGTATTGTTTATTCAGGTTCACCGAGAAAGAGGAAGCTAGTGGAATGACATCAAATAAAGTGAGGTATGATGCCCTTGCTGGATATTTAAATGCAATTGGAAACGGGAAGCACTGAATATCACTCTCTATCTAGTCATGATATCTACATGATAACCGGTTTTAGCTCAGGGACGGATCTATTTGCGCAACTTCTACGTTTGTCGCAAATTTCAATCCCTACAAGACTTTGCAGGAAGGTAGATAAAAGAAGGAAAACACATTTACTAGAAAATTGTCAACAAATCTACATTCACTCATAAGATGAGAACAGCAGGGCGAGATTATATAGTTCCCATCATATATTCCTTAGTGTTTTATGACAGTGCTTATAATATGTACTCATGTATACATTTTCTACATAGATGTGTAATACATATACTTTGATATGGACATTTGCATATGATAAATAGGTCACGCATGTAGGGATGCAAGACTCTGCACCTGTAACTTGGAAAATGTTCATTTGAGTTGGGTGTCATTATTGATTTTCAACATCGCTAATTATATTACTTCTTTGCGTCGTCTGGTGAATACGCTTTTATACTGATCAGTCTCTGAATTGTACAGGCCTTACCTTATGGATCTAGGGAGCACAAATGGCACGTTTCTGAATGTGCGTTACAGTATCTACTTTCTTACTTTCTTACTTTCTTTCTTTTGTGTTCTTTGTTATCTGCATACTGGTCCGAGTGAACGTCCCAGAGTAGATAGCCTTGTATAGTTGCGACAGGCTCTTTTGGCTATTCACGTCAGACTTCTAGCAATTTGGATTCGTTTGCCTGGCGACAAATCATGTACATTTCAACTATAAATCAGTAATAAGCTACAGACGATGTTGGGAGGGTCAATGTGAAGTTTTGATAGGTCCATTTCAGTATCGCTGCTTCAGTTTCAGCAAAATCAATTTTGTCATTGCCATATTAGGTGCAATTATAGTCCGTAACACGTGTAACATCGGAGCTTACTCCAGGAAATGTGCAAACTAGTCATAGTGGCCTTTACCGTTAACTACCTACTAGTCCTTCCGCCGGTAGATGTAATATTGCGAGCATCCAGTTGAAAGTGGATGTGTTTCCTTCATTTGCAGGGTGAACGTCTTGATCCGCAAAGATACTACGAAATGTTTGAGAAAGATACAATAAAGTTTGGTAATAGCAGGTGTGTTTTACGAAACCATTATGTCTTTCCTGAGCTCCGATTTTCTTATCTCCGTTCGATTGCATTCAATGGTTTAGTATTTTGGTGGTAAAAGGGTTGCGGAGGATAGTCTATATTCAATTCATAGTGATAGGGGAGGTGGAAGCCATCTCCCAATTGACTCACGTAACAATCGGAGTATGAGTAGAGAATTTCCTTGCATCGACTTTTGGCATCGGAAGACAAAGTTATGACCAATTGCCTCGATATTGAGGTACAGATGCAATGTTGGGCAATACCTAATTTCCTATGTCAGTTAGTAGATGCTAATTTGTCGAAGCTATTTCTGGTGTGCAGTCGGGAGTATGTGCTCCTCCATGAGCACTCAGCTGGATAGTGTCACGTGGTTCGGTTGTTCTAAACTTTTCTCATCGTGGAAGGAGAGCAGCTGTAAGATGGATTTTTTTAGATCTGAAGTCTCCAGTGCTTTGCAGCCAAGAGGAAGAGTGATTTCATCGTGACCCAGCCCAGAGTGCGAGATCTTACCCGGGCAAATTGAGCCACGTCCATCCTGACCACGTTTGGCTTTTCTTCTCTCCTTGTACAATTAGAACCTGATTACCCGTCACACGTGGATGCATGGCTCATGGCTACAAGCACTATCAGTCAGTCTGGTGTCAACTATGCCTCTCAACTCTGTAATTTACTCGGCTGTTGCTATTGGTCCAAATTTAGGTGAAGTCATGTCGGCGAAGCTTTCAAAATTTAAAATCCATTGGCTGCTTGGGGTATTCAGTCACAATCTTGAACCTTCGAGCTTCTGTTCTGTTTCCACGAAGGAAACGCACAGCGGTGGGAACGTATCACTATAACTCTCATTAGTGTAGCACAAATGTGCTTGTGGGAGTTCTTTCATTTTACAAACGTGCATGCTAGTACTTTCAGTTCACAACCACGTGAAATTAAAGAAAAGCGCCATGAAGATTATCTACAGGCCTTTTAGTGTTTGAAAGGCACTTCTCAACTACAGCAAAAGCAAATCATCCAACGTTTGGAAAGAACGCTTTGTACGCGTCGCCAATCTAAGGGTAACAGGCCTTAAAGCCTGTCTGCCTCGAATTTTAGATTGCCTCGTCCACCTCGACGTCTATCTGATAGTATACTAGTATGACACGCGTTCGTCACATTATCTTACAAGAAACGCTGCATTTTTAACACAAAACCGAAGGCGGAACGCTTAGAACAATGCGTTGGATTCTTGAATCTTAACTGTTTCAAAACAAAGTTTGTACAGGCGGTGTCTAATGTGGCTAACATATGACAGAAATGCCAACTGCAAGCAATAGACTGCCAGGAAGAGACAGGGAGCCTTACATTTTGCGTCTTATCAGAGGTGATGCGATTACAAACGAACTAGTTTTGGATCTTGACTCCTTTAACAAGTGGAAGGTCGAGAATAAGAGGATCTTCACAGCGCTCGAGTGTCCGTATTGGGTTCATCTAGGGGAACTATATCCTACGTTTCTTATAGCAGGAAAAAGATCAAAGTAAGAAGGAAAAGTACATTGGAGTTAATTGTGGTCAGGATGTGTTGTGGATAGTTGCAGTATGAGAACCCTTATCAAGCATGTTTAAGACAATGGCGCAGTACCAGTTGAAGAGGCCAGCAGCAGGACTGGCAACATCGGGGGATTCCCTTAGGGCACTCACGGAATTCCAGTAACGGGTCCACCCAATTTATGGGTGGTTTCGTAATATTTTACGTTGTGTGTAACAAGGTGATCTATAAAAATCTACAGTGTATTCACTAAATTCTCGTAAATTGTCAAGTTCCTGTGCTAATTACTCTCTGATTATTGAGAATTTCACTAATCGGTTTTGTTGTAAGGAGTATGGCCTCGTTACATTCCATGCTTATGTATGGTATGGCCTCGTTACATTCCATGCTTATGTATGGTATGGCCTCATTGAATCTCAATGCATGCTTGTGATATCCAATGCGTGTGTGGTCTGCACGTGTTGTCCCATAAACATTTATACCATAGCGATTTCACATCCGCAGCATTTGGGACGTTACAACTGTTCAGTCCGAAAATTCTGACGTGATTGTGCAAAATAATAGTACCATGTACCGTACGATGGTATACGCCGGTTCATGCTATCCATCGTAGTCATCACTGGATGTTACTAGTCCACCATCATACGGTCATGGAAGGCGGCTGCTCGCCATCTTTGTGTGCTCGTTTCCGACCTCCTTGCTCTACATAATTGCTCATCCATTCTGGTGTCCTCATTTCATCCATGCTTGGATTAGCGTGCTTCTAGATGTTTGACGAATTTTGGTTACGCCGTGAATCAGCATCGATTCACATAATGCAGTGCACAGTGCACTTTTTCTGCATTATTGTGTATTTTCCTATATCAAACTACCGTGTATACCCTAAAAGTGTTAGCTGTTAATTGGCGAATTCTATGAAAGGGTAAACACAAGATAAGGTTCGTAACTTGGCATATTATTAAAAAAAGCTTATTATCATTATTATTATATTATTAATTGAAAATGCATCGACTTGCTTATCTTGCACGAGGTTCCATACAGTTATCTAGAAGAGTCATCATAAATTCCTTATGAAAATTATAGGTAACGGTTTGTAGGTTCCGGAAGTACTCGGAAATTGTCATTCCGTGATTATTAGTTGGTAAAGAAGAGTACCACAGTAAACTAACATATGATATTGTATATCTCATAGGACTGTACAAATATAGGATTCCCTACTGGTACGGACAAAGTACATGCTATGCTATGGGGATCAAAAAAATTCCATCTAGATGAATTTGGTCAATTGTGTGTTGAAAAAGTTGACACTGGGATTTACTCCTTCATCCTGTAAAAGGTATGAGGAGAAAGATATGGGGTGCGAGATGAAGAATATTGCTTATGGTAGTTTTCTAATTCCCTATCCCAAAGAGAAAAATTTAAAAGTATTGTAAGATATTCTATTGAAGTATTAAGCACAAGAATACAAAGAATAAAACATAACCGAAAGGTGGTAAAAAAAACTACGAGCTTAACAACAAACAGAAGAAAATGAAAATACAAAGTAAAGACAAAGAAATAAAAATAAAAGACGTGAGAGAAGTCTATCCACAACCAAAGGAAATCACACCTATTTCAGACTTTGCTTTCCACTCAAGTACAATCCCCTCCACAAAACAAATGCCTCTCACAACCCTTATTATCACTTGATGAAATCCACAAATCTAGGTCACACACTTAGCCTAATTCAAGTCCAATCCCCACCACAAAACAAGTATATCTAACAATCACTATCGCGGTTGTCATAAAGTCCTAGATCTAGGACACTCTTAATCACTAACTCAACTCCAAGCAACACCAAAACTTCTTATCTTTGGAACCAGAAAGCTTCTTGCTACCATATCTCGAGTCTACAATAAGACAACAGATTATTATAGATTCATGTCTTGCATGGATCACGATTTAGCTTAAACCTGCCGCAAATCCCATCCAGTTTCACTTACCCCGGTCTGATTTCCCCTGTCCTATATCCAAAATTACTCCATTAAATTCACTGCACATATAAGCAAAAAAACCCGCACTGATTTTATCTACTTGAGGCAACTCTATACAAAAAGTGTTTGATATGCATGTTGATTACATTTTCTAATATGCCAAGTCTTGTCCATCGTTTCCTTCCTTTGTACACTGATGAACAAACCTATACAAACATATAACTCGTATCACCTCCCTTCTTTAGATAGTTATTTAGCAGGAGTCCATGGCTCTATGGAGAGTATTGACTGGTCCAATCCATAGAAGAGCGATCACAGCAGTTGACATTTCTTTGAATGCTCTAGTTGTTTATAGATTAGAATTGCATAACTCAGATATCTTCGGTTCTGTAGTGCAGATTCCTCTTACTGAGACTATTGAAACTTATCCACATTTTACCCCATGTCTTTTCCTTGTTTGGCTTGATGGGTCTTCCTATTATCCTGCTTGTTATCACATACGACCGCCTTCTTCCTTCTTTAGAGAGGAGAAGGAAGAAGACGAGTGGCGTTTTGTGAATCAATCCCAAGGCAAAGCCAAAAACGAACTGAGGTCCATATCCTTCTGGACATTGCAATCATGGTGAAAGTTCACTATCCGCCAGTCGGGAAATTTCATTCACCTGGTATCCTTTCAGTTGCATGAATCAATTTAGATCAACCAAATTCAGTGTTATGCAACAGTCCTAGGCCACTAACCAGAATCATTAATGGTTAATCCCAAATCTATATAACCTTAACTTTGATGATTAACCCTAGTGTGAACCCAATGTTCAGCAGTAATCATAGGCAACTTACCAGAATCGTTAATCGCTAATTCCAAATCTACACAATCTTAACTTTGCCTATTAACCCTGGTGTGTGCACGCGCTGAATTGCCATTCACAACTGCAGTCTTCGTAAGGCAACCTTCTCATGTTTTAGCTCGACATCAAATTGTCTAACATACAGTATACGTCCATACTATTTGGTTCTTAGAACCAGGCATTTCATAGCATCATGTATCCTGATCAGAAAAGGAAATCATGGCCATGTACATTACTAATGATCAGAAAAGGAATCCATGGCCATGTACAGTAGTAAGGTAACACATCCCTTTGCACACCAACACACAAGTTCAAACTTTATCTTCATACCCATTCATAGCAAACTTTCTTTCTTTTGCTTTGAACTGGAAAAGGCCATAGCACAATTCATCATTCTTTTATTTTAGGTTTTTTTTTTTTTTTTTTTTTTTTTTTCATTACTTCTTCTACATCCTACAAAATGTTGTATCCTACTTTGTTCTTGTGATGATGTATCTATCTTGCCACTCATCTTACAATATATTATCTTAGAGTAGAGAATGATAGGTAGCATATTTAGCTTGCTCGTTATCAGGTAATATGCCATTAATATCATCATCGCTTTCCCTTCGAGGGCGTCGCAGATTACATAGGCACATGATATTGCATACCTTACGCCACATCATCAACTTCTACCGAAATCAATAAGTATGTATTTTGTCAATCATGCTGCAGTCCCAAACAAATATTACATATCGTGAATTCTCATCTTATCGCATGCAATAGGCTAACATCCCGACTACAGCATTTCAACACATGTCCCTTGGCATCACATTTCTCTTCATCTCCCATAGCATCCATTACTTCCATTCTACTTTCATCTATCAATCAGAAAGCACTGGTTCCATTGTTCGGAGTTACTGTGAACCTTTCTGATTTGTTTACACTGGACGGGCCACCATCAGTCAACTTTCGCTAATTGCACTTATGGAAATCTACGGTAGAAAGTGAGAAGACCCAAAGGGATATGAATCAGAGGGAAGTTTCTGAGCACACGCTACGAAAGCTCTTGTCGATCTATGATTGCTTGCGCACTGTACCAGGAGACGCTCAATGTTGATACGCGATTCTGGAATCTCTCGACGTTCTTTGGAAGCGGCAGTGCATAGATTGCCGCAATTGGACGATATTATCTCGAGAGCTTCTCCTAAGACGATGCTTGTTCCCTCTTTAGACCGAACCACAGCAGAGCCAAGTAGTCCGCGTGTGGATTCCTCGGTGATTTAAAGTCGAGGGAGATGACATGAAGTTGCTTATTAGACGGGGGCAGTTGAGATTCCGGTGCCGGTCTGAGAGCATTTTTGAACTGTTGGAAAACCTGCGAAGAATTTTTTGATGTGTGGCGAACTTGTTTGGTGCATGGCGGCCTGAGGAAGTTCTGGTTCGGAATCTCCGGAGTATGGGAGGAGACCGCTGGGGTTTGCCTACCTTTTCTTTTCGACAAGGAGATTCTCTGTACATCGTCTGAAGTTTTCTGGCGTTCATTCCCCGCATGAATATGGCAGGAAAGTATCTGCGTTTCTCACGCCTCTTTAGCGCACTCGCTGCATTCTGATGCAGTTTGAGAACTGTTGCGAAGCGGGGAGTCTCAATCGTAAGATTTAGACCCACAGCAATTACAAGTGAGGGGAAGAATCATGGAGGTCTACTTTCGTGAACTTATTGGAGGTCAAGTGGCTAGATATGACATTCCGCCAGAGGGTTTGAAGGGAGTGATCCTCCATATTATGAACCAAAACGGCTTGAGTACGATGTTGAGCATTGTAGGAACGACCGGGAAACCAGCGAGTGCCTGGGTCGACGGGAAGCCCGTCGACCTGAATCGCATATACGAGCTATTTATGAAGAACGGTGCTAGGGAGGAGATCGTTGAGCTGGAGACGATCAATACGAGGAATTTGCAGAGAGCTTACAACAGCTCTTGCGGTTTAAAGAACTGGATTGCTTCAGTTCAATTGAAGTTGAAGTGGAGAAATCACAAAATCACCATCGGGGATATGAGAACTGACAAGTGTATCGGGTTTTGGCCAAGTGAAGTTCCTTTCGGTCTTGAAGATGCTACCAGTGTTTAGCACAAATGAGCTCGATCGCCCATGCCAGCAGATATTGCACCTGTACAAAATATTGTGATTTTCTTTGTATCTCCTCAAATTAAAGTCTTTGTAAAAGGATCAGCTCGAGAATCGGGTACGTGAAACCTGGCCGATCTGTTCCAATTCATATTTTATTCTGCTCATCCAGCCATATCAATCTGCAAGAACTTGGAATTCCCATTTTCCTCATTTTAGGGTTTTAATCCTTTGTTTAATCATCTACAAAATTATTGTAGGTTTACAACGAAGAATAGATCTCCTTTGGACAGATTTCTAGATTGTACAGTGCTGTCCTGTTCAATCCACGATAATTCTACTGTGCATCTTCACTAAAGCTGAAAGTCAACGATCTATATTTAGACTTACACGCCATCCATCTGCAGGAAACGACTAAGAGTGGATATTTGGACACTTAGATTTCAACTTGAATTGTATCTCCTCACGCATGTCTGAGCGTCGTCTATCACGAGTTCTTAAATTTCATCTGTAATCGATTTCGCTGGTTTAGGATGTGTTCCTCTCATGCCTTACTCTCAAATTCAAACCTGTGCGGCAAATATGTCTTTGCCCGGAAGGTTTACCAAGTTTTGCAATTTCTACTTCCGGAAGATTCAGTCTTGTTCTCGCTATTCATGAATCTCACATGCATTCTGCGGAGAGACCGTGTAGGTAGCGGATATGTTTGATATGTGTGAAGCGTAGATCTAGGTTCCATTGTCGACTACTGGGATACTCTTCGAACTGCCTCTGATGAGGTTTGACCATGAAATTTGCGTATCGGTGTGCGGTGACTTGGACCTTCGAAGAGTTAAATCTGCAGCACAATGCGAAGAACACATTGCAATTCGATGCTTGTAGCGCAACGATACGGAATCCAAAGTGGAAACCAAGCATCCTAGATGACAAATCCCGTCTCCCTGCACTGCCGCTTGCTGTAGCTGTAGGGAGAAATGTCATTCCGTTTGCTGTAGCTGTGGGATGAAATGTCATTCCTCCTGGAATTTGTCTTTCTTCCTGAATGTGGATTGTCATGGCCTATGCAGTAATTAATTAAGGGAAAACTAATCAAACCAACGAAGCAAACGTTGTATAAATTCCTGGTGGAATCGTTTGATTAACTTGGTCTAGTCTGTGTAATTATTTTCCTTTAAAATAGCCGCGCAGATCGAATCGTAATAGACCTAATTACCCAAATTTTATTTATGACCATCACAGAGGACACTAAACTATATAGAAGTCAATCATGGACAGAAGACGAATTAATTCCTTCTAGTGATTAACTTGTACCCTATATGTTTTTGTGTATTAATTTGGAAATTAGCAGTTATATAGTAATTGGGAATTCTATATAATTTTATTTTATACTCATTGCATATTACTGTAGTAATTAGTTATGAACTCATCATTTTATCCAATGTACATTTTTGGTGGTTTGTTCTTAATTCAGGTGATGATGTTAGATTCTTTACTGCTGAAATGAGTCTATTCCAACAGAAGTGTTTCGGTTTTTAAGATTGAGGTCTTGGCAATATCAATAAAGATTGAGTCTTTGGATTTAAGGCATTTGTTCGAGTTATATACATGATACTCGAGCTGTAATTACCATTTCAAATTGTACTCAGTACAGACTGTACGTCGGTCTTCTTATTTATAAATGATGAGGTAGGAAAGTAATGAGGCATAGTATAGAAATGCTTGTGTCTTCTGACTGCTAGTAACCAATTGGTTCTGTCATTAGATTTACTGAATATTTCCTTTTTATCTTTTGTGTACGAGTGAAGGAATCATTGTGCTAAGAATCCAAAATTGTAACTATATATCCCTTGTGAGCTGCTGCATAGTGCAACTCATTTGTCTTAAATAACAATAATGATATTATTATTATTAAAGTAAATAGATTTAATCTTACACAATGTTCTGCATGCAAAATGGTTGAATTTTTCTAACAACCATTAGTCATGTCCATCAATAACATGTATAATACTTTCACGTAAATCTATCACATGTTATAAACAAAAGTGCCCATCTTCGATTTTAATGGGATCACAAAAAGCAGAAAACTTCATAAAATTATATGCATTACCAGGTCAATTAATATCGAGTGTTAAGAGTTTAAAAAATTACTCTAAAGTGCGGTATAAGCAAATGGTTATTTGGTTATACCGCAAGTTTTATAGTTTATAGGCTTAGTCTTGCTTGACATTTATGGAGAGAAAGATTATCTCCTAATCATCTAAGTTGAGGGATAAGCCGATGATACTTATTAATATTGAAATCACCTGCACTGCAAAATTTGGAATACCATTCAAATAATCCTAACTTACAATACTATTTCTCTTCTTCGTATTGCTGAGCTGTATAAGAACCTCTTGCTTTTCCTGAATATTTAAATAGCAAAAGAAGAAGCAGGTGACTTAATTCCTTCAACCTTTTAAGTGGCTGTGGTTTTAGCAGATGTGTGGACTGTGTGTGTGTGTTATACTATCGACCTATATCTCCTGTGGAAAGTTAATATAAATAAAGAGATTAACTGATTATAAATCAGTAATTATTTGTTCACAAACTAAATGTAAAGTATTCTCCAAAGCGCGGTCGCAGAAATGCCCAACTATATAACCCCTAAAACTGTCGCCTTTGCCCAAAACTTGTTGTCGGATTTCTGTGCAGAGATCGAGCTTAGGGCGTTCGATGGATGTTGGTAAAGCAGCATATGGAGTGGGAGCTTGCAATTTGTTGCGCGAAGCTCGACTCTCTGCGAGCGGTATCCATGAGTAGGCAAACTGCGCTTCAAATGACAATCGAGCCATCGAGCTTGGATGCGTCCTGCGTGGGAGCCATGTGAAGTGCAGTATGTCCACTCATTGGTACCGCAAATTTATCTCCACGTGAGATTCTTCTCGTCTTGGTCTCATGCAGACCTTAACAGGGGTCAACTTCAAGAGGACTCGCGAAGGTTTCTTTTGAGATTTGGTCACAGCTTCTCATCGTGCGGGCTTCACTACTTTGCCGTCGATAAAGTCGGGGTTCTGCCCTCTATTGATGAGGACTCGACAAGTTTTCTTCGCATAACTGCGCGGAGCCTCTGCCGCCTCCAATCACGCTGCGTTGTCGCTGGTAACTCTAGGGTTCGTCTTGAGTAGAAAGTGGACCTAACTTCTTGAAGTCCTTGTAAGTTCTATACCACTTCCATAATGTTCTACCCCTGCGAAGACCGATGGGTTATGCCTCTCGTTTTGCGTGAGGGGTTGACAGTCACATCTTTGACACGCGCGATTCAGTCCAGCCCGTCTCTCACTGCAAAGTGCAACCTCCCGATATCATTGTATTACTTTTACTGACTATCTGCAGATCTCGCAAGCGGTTGTGAGACTTCACAGTTGTATGGTGGCCACCGTGAGACGTCAAGAAACCGTGGAGTGCGGGAAAACTCCTCGGGGGAAACGGCTTTCACATTCTTTCCGTCACAGCTGAGGAGCTCCTCCTCAAGAGCATAACCGTCTCTCTGCTCAGGAAGCACTGAGATGCAAGGGACTAGATCTGCCGTACCTTACTGGTCTCTGGTCGTCAGTACAGGCAGCACCGTGCCACCGCCGCAGCGGAAGGTTCTCTTCATGTCTTTTTGCTTGGTTCGTTTCCCTCCAATGCACTCATTAAGGTACCGAATAATACAGCGCTTAACAACAGTTCCCGGATGTTGAGAAATTTTTAACTGTTTATATAATGTAGCCCTGAGAACTATGCTTCACGACACAGTTTGTTCAGATGTCAAAGTCCCAATTTCTGTCTTATCTACTTCAAGCTCCAAGAACTGCGCATAGCAGTCATACCGACTCTCGGTGGTACGTATGAGATTGCGGTTGTGAAGGCAAGCAACTTCCGGCTCTACGGGAGTACTTCTCGATTGGTGGCGTTCCATATGATAGGGCTCTGTTCAGAATCCCAGAACATAAATCTCCAGAGTTTCACTTTCAAGCGCTACATCGGCATGCATAAGTTTATGACACATACTGGATTCAACGGCTAGGCATATGTACTTCCAAACAGGTCGAGAGTCCAGTTTAACACGAGAAGGTCATGTGCATAGTACTAGAATGACAGGGCAGTTCCTTAATTAATGTCGAAGACTCGTCAAATTGCTCGTGTCTTAGACTGTGATCTAGAAACCCTTCATTTTGAAAGAAACGTTCTCTGAGCGGTTGAGTAAGCACTCACTTATATGTTGAAATTGACCGTGTTAGTTTCATCCGTTTAGACAATCGGGAATTGGTGGTCTGGTAAGTAGGGACTAATACCAACATTCATATAGGGACGAGCGAATCGGATTCTCTCCGCATGTCCTAGGGTTCTGATTAAGAACTAAGTCATTCCATACAACCGCCGTTTCCGTTTGGCGTGAGAGGGCATACCACAGAGAAGATGACAGAACATGTCATATATTATTCCGATCACATAAGGGATCTTCCAAACTCTGTATAACTCATCTTAATGGCCGAGACAGGAAACATTCTCTTTTGTATAACATTTACCTGAGATGAAATCTTCTAACGCTACGTAAAACTGAGATGCAGAAAACTGGTCTCATCGGAGGTAAACGTACGAGTACGAGCATAATCAAATTCAACTAAACGAAATGGACTCGTTAACATTTCATCTCCTCGCACGGTTGATAACAACTCTAGATGTCACAATTTGTACTACTAACAGACGATCAGGTGTAGACACGAGCATGTTGGTAGAGTGGACGGAGGTAAACACTTTTGGATCTGTCTATTGATGAATTAATCTGAGATGAGTATAGATAGAAGTAGAAGAAAATCTTAACAATCTCCCCTGACCAACTCTATTCACACTCTCCAAGATTTGAATTAGTCCGCCCATCAGTAGCATGGTTACCCAAAAGGTGTTGTTCAGTGCAACTGTCATCTTCAAAAGGTTTCATTTTGACTGTACAACGAAATAAGTGAGATTGTTGTAGATTTGCTCGAGAATATACAGACACATATGCCCCTCTTCCCTACATCCCATTTTAATGAATAAACGGCTCGTCAGCCGTACCTTTGCCTAGGAATTCGCTATGTTGACGAGACTAAAGAAGGCTGATGGACAAGTATATTTACACTCTCCTTGGCATGCCGGTGGCTACATGGCTCCATCGACCACGGTACGATTGACTTCTGGTTACAAAATGAGGAGTCAGGCCCAGTACTTGAGTTGAGCCGTGGAGAGATTCAATTCGAGATTGTCAGGGCAGAATTCATAATTCGCCATTTCCCACGAAGCGTGCATATCCAACGGTAAGTGATCGTTCATATTGTTGGAGAATGGAGCTCGATAACGAGAGGAGTGAAATTTTCTGGGAGTCTTAAGAATTTCGTAGACACCCGCAAGTGAAAATATGCTACCCGTCAGACAAGATATTGAAACTCCACTGCCATACTCCTTTACTTCACGGGTGTCGTGGTTTATGTAGGCATGTGAAAATCCATACTCCTCGGAGCTTGTGGAAATTCCCCTCCAGTTTTGTATCCCTAATATATTCTTCATATCTATGACTACAGACTGAGTTTTGGACTGCTGCGAGAAGGCCGATGGAGTTGGTTAGACAAAGTCGTCCTTCTAGCCGAGACTGGATTGGACTCCTCTTGGCATTGACATTATACTGAGTTCAGGAATGCCAAAACAGTCCCAAGGAATCTGAATGCAGTCGAGGACAGTATGAAGACATACAGCTAGAGTATAAAGAGCATACATAAAGTACATAAAGTAAGCTAGAGCATGAAGCGCATTATAGAAGGCAAGAAGAACACAGAGCAATTAGTACAGGACAGGGATAGAACATGTTCCTCGCATGTTTATGTCAAGGTGAGTCCTTCAACAAGACCGGACAGGTTAAAGTATGATTTGCCTCTCGGCAGGTTCATTCGTTTGAGATGCTGGAGTTGCGCTTTCTTTGACGAATTTGGGGATCTGAGGGGACTTGACTTTTAGGTTTGCCCTTCGCTGTAAATATATAAGGTGATGTATATAAGGTAAACTAATATAAGGCGAATGATGCCTGAATAGAAAGAGTATACGTGCAAAAACAAGATAGCAATTAGTACAAGTACAACTATCAACCACTGTTGGGGTTATTGCGGTAGGTAATCGCAATACGAATCTGAACCATAAACTGGACTCTTGCCTCTTAGAACAGGGTATAACAAGGAAGGTTGACTATGACCATCCAGACACATGTGGAGAAAAACAATCAATCTGCAAGAAGCACCGTACATAAAAGTAACGGAGCTCAGAGTGTATGTATGCGACGAAAAATTGTATAGACTGTCAAGCATGAAGTTTAGCATGTAGTATAACATAAAGAACGAACGATTTAACCAAACGAATCGTACTATCAATGGTAACATGAAATGAGTGAATAGAAGTGTGGAACAAGACAACCATCCTAGAACTGTCCAAGAACAAACAACAACATAGTCGAGCGCATCAAAATACACCGTTACCCATCAACTTCATCAACGCTACTTGAGTGACTGCGTTTAGTCTACTAGAATCGGAACAGGTATCAAGTCCGAGTGCTGTGACTTCAATTTTGCATTGAGGGCAGCTAATACAAAAGGAGAATTGACGATTAAAGAAACCCTGACGTTTCTAAGGACAGCAACACCTACTGAATGTCTGGTAACTTCATCAGCTACCCAGTCTGAGCGGTCTAGCACCACAGATCTATCAAAGACTGCACAAGTAAAGAAAGGACAGGAATACCTCCTGATCGCAAGGAGAATCTCGCAACACCGGCAGTGGCCTGTCATCAATTACAGCTCCTTCAGGAAATACATGAATCACAAAGTGGCCTATTTTTTTGGAAGTCCGACATACAATTGCTTAACAGGTCAAACATGAAAGGGACTGGGACCGGCGGCTGAAGATGCACCGGCGGCTACTCTGCTAAGTTAAACACCAGCCTCAACCATGGGGTCAAATCGAAAACTTTCTCCTATACATTTCACTTCCTCGTGCCTTTTATCCACCAAGCACCAAGAATTTTGAGATATGCTGTAAATCAACACCCTTCCTACAAACTTGGTGTAACACTGCATATCGCTGGGTCTGGCATCATACACGGTCTTTGCACTAAAAAGCTTCGCATAACACAGAAGATCATCAGGCTCCTTAGATCTGGCCAGAAATAAATCGCTTTCCTTTGTTCCCATGCACACCGGAGAGAAGTCTTCTACAAAACTGGAATACATTTCAGACCAGTATGTCTCTGTGCCGAATTCTTGCAAGTCCCAAATGCAGACTCTGTTTTCTTCTGCTAGAAATCCAACAAGGAGTAAGCGGCCTTGGCATTCGTTGATTTGCGGATGAGAGATTGCTGAGGTTGGATAAGCAATTTCACTCCAGTGCTCATCCCGGGTGTGAAAAACCAGCAGTGCGGAAGAACCAGTGCTTAGAAGATTTCCTTTGTGCGACACGCTATTGCTTGTGGCCAAAGGGCTAGTTGTGGGAGAAGCACTAACCAGCTTCCAGCTCTTGCTCGACGAATTGTAGATTTCTGTTCCTTGCGAGGGATTAGCTAAAATAACCTTGAACGTATTAGCAGATCTATCTGCGACCATGCCAATTACAAGAGGCTGCCAGTACCCAGGTCTCTGAGGAAGCCTGATCCAGCTGTCTTTGAGAGGATTGCACACAAACATCTCTGGCCAGTTCCAGTAGATGACTGCGCCTCTCATCACCATGATAGACGGCCTCCTCACGCAGAAGAGTAGGCCCCCGGCGGATGCAGCCACGCGTTCAATTTGAGAAGGCACGTTCAAGGTCAACTTATGCCACTTGTTCCAAGTGATGTTATAAGAGAAGCAGCCATCGGAAAGAGAGAAATCAGGATGATAGTTGTTGAATATGAACCAAGATCGTTCGGTTGGAGTTGGAGTAATGGAGCGAAGCTTCAGAAATGAAGACGAATACCAGAGAGAATTCCAAGTCTTGCAAACAGAGCGAAATTGCGCTGCACTTCGAAGTGGCAGCTTAGCCAAGACTATGAGCAACACCTCCTCCGGCAGGAACTCCCACAATTTCTCGTCCATCTCTGCAGCGACAATCTCCATTGTCGCTGTTTGCAGTAGGCTGACCAGATGCTGATCTCGCCTGTAAGTCCGCTTTACATTGCTCGTTCAAAACACCTCTCAACTCCCGACAGCATGGCTTAAAACAAGAAATTTTCACTCGGCCTTCAACGGATGGACACACACCAAGGAAAGAAACCTAGACAATCTACAAAACACTCATCTGCACAGAACAAAATCTCCTAAAAGAGCACTGAATTTCTCAAGCCTACAGGCCATATACCCCGTGAGACGATAATGAACGCGTACAGGCCCCCATCATAACACAATCAGAGTCATCAGACAATGGCAAGAAACGGAGATTTCTGGCGGCTTGAACACTGCCAGAAATCGTTGGCTCTGCTCTGCCGTCTCTCGTCGAGATATAATCTGACTGCAAACCTCTGCTCTTGAGGACTGTTAAACCGCACTGGCGCCAACATATTGACTGATACTCTGTTCTTGACCGATCTTGTACCGGATACAATCATCCTGTTCTTGACCTAGTCTCTTTTGTTCTTTCTAATCTTGAAATGCGGGGATAGATCAATCAACCGGAATAGAAATTTTCCCTGCAACTCTTTGATAACATCTCAACAGCTGTGGATGGACGGAACCCGCTCCGTTCACAACTCTGCCTGCTCCTGCTCCTCCTCCTCCTCTTCCTCCTTCCCCTTCCCTTGCTGCTGCTCGTGATTTACACTAGCTCCTTCCCAAAATCTTCTCATTCCCCTGTCTTTCTCTGTACGCACATTCTCTTCTCCTTCATCATCATCAGATTCCAATTCCACGACCCGCAACAGATCGCCTTGCGCCCGCCGGACCCTCTCGATTTCCTCCGTTCCCCGCACCCTCGTTTTCCTCCATCCGAGCCGTCAGATGTTCGGTCTAAAGGTTCGTAGCTCAAGTCTAAGATCTCCCCAGGTTCCTCCCGAATCGTAGTGTGTGCTTGACGTTTACTCACCGTTGCCAACTCCATCCATCCATCCCTCCATCCTCTGCAGCCACTTCACATACGAACGTGGACAACGGGTGATTTACCTGGTATTGGAGCTATACACCCAAACTGACGTTAATCTAACATCTCAAATCGATAATTCATTCGCACTAGCATTATCTAAGAGAAACTATGATACCTTGGCAGGTCCTCTGGTTTAAAGGACTTGTTCGACAGAATTGATGTTGTTATTCTTACTTTCTCCTCGCTTTCCACGTGGTCTTCTTCCACATAATGCGTACTTTACATTTACTTTTGAAACATGTATTAGAATGCAAAGATTTACACAATATGAGTTATCTTGCATCATTTATGGTAACATTTTGAAGGATTAGTTTCGTATTCTCATAATAAACTGCAATGTTGTGGTTTGCCTCTATTCTCTATTCTGTAACATGCTTACTCGAAATTTGCAACATGGGGTTAATGTACTCATCTAGTACCACTTTTACCATTGTTGATAATCTTAAAGGAATTGAGCTTTAAGCACTTTATGCAAAGTTCAATGACCTTTGAAAGTGGCAATCTTGGACTTTCCCATCATCTTTTTGCTTGTGGCCTACTAGGAGGAGGTCTCAAAGTTCAATGACCTTTGAAAGTGACAATCTTGGAGTTTCCCATCATCTTTTTGCTTGTGGCCTACTACGAGGAGGTCTCAGATTTGAGAGGAGATTTTATAAACCCCCGCTTGTGTCAGTAGGAGACAAAGAATGTGGTGGGATATTCGGGTCAACCAATAATATGGAGAATGGGGACTGGAGCTACCTCATCTCTTTCTCATCAAGTTTTGTTTGCCTTAACAACCAAGGAAGTATGATCCCATGTCTAAGTAACCACGAGTACTTCAAAGAAAGAAAGAAAAGTTAACACATGCTGCAAAAAAAAAGCATTTAGTAACACGAGTACTGAAGGCATTTTTCCGTGAGTGTCAGGCACACCGTCCTCAACTCATCCAAGGATCCCTAATTGTCTAAGTCAACGATACCTTCGTATACTATTATGACTTAACTTTACTTATAAGAAATCGTTCGTATGTTTCTTTCTGATAACTCCAATTCTCGATTATTTTAATGGTAATTGTGACCTAGTCTCGACTTGACCGTTTCATTTCGGTTTCATTTTGAGTTTGGTTCATAGTGGGAGTACCCAGTCGTCCCCATTTGGTACCGCATCTATAAGAGTAGAAAATCAACTCATCTACAGAAAGAAATTTGACGTGGTCACCTCTCATCAATCTAAGATCTCTAGTCCGTTTTATAATCTAAGATCTTAAGCATGTATTATTTTGAAAGGAAGGCGGCCGTGTAGAAAACACGAAGGGGAAGCCTATGTAGCCGTACAAAGATGAAACTAAAGAAGTAAAATGGGGCTAAGCTCCCATACGTACATTGAAGTTTATAGAGATTTCCTATCAAACAACCACCAAGGGCGACCGCGTAGAAAACAAGAAGGATGGGATGACCCCGTCAAGCTCTACAAGGGAAGACAAAAGAAGTAACATGGGTCTAAGCTCCCATAGGTATATTGAAGTTTACAGAGTTTTCCCTTGATAGAGGTCCACATGTTTAAAGAGTTTACCCCTATGTCGTTTCCTTGTACAGCTCTTCCCATCCTTCGTTTTTCCTACGCGGTCGCCTTCTTGTTGTTGTACAGCTTGATGTTGTTGTACAGGTAGGGTTTTTCCATCGTTCTTGTTTTCACACGGGCTTTGATGCTTTCACACGCTGTCGCCTCCTTTAGATTGTTTTACTAAAGTTGAAAAGTCTGACTTGGGGTCGTGTCATTCTGAACCGCCCCTAAATTTAACCCAAGCTAAGCTCATCACGATTTCTGATTCCGTCGCTGGCCGGCACAAGAGACTGGCCGCAGCGGAAGCCAGAAATCACGCGTCTTCACCCGATCGACATCCAACGGGGCGTTAGCAAAGGCGTGTACGGCAGCGCAGGAACACGTACTCAACGCACGGAAGTAATTACGGTTCGTTGGTGGCTGGCAGGACGAGAACTCGTGAACAACGGAGCCGATGTCGTAGAGCTGTACTACTGTATCCAGACATTATCCGGCGAAAAGCGGGCAAAGCAGGTCGTTGGGCTCTGTCGTAGGACGGGAGGAGAGAAGGAAGAGTTGTTGGTACCTCCACCTCATGTCATATAATCGTCGTGCCACTTGGTCACAGTCAACTCCTGTCGCTCGAATGCTAAAAAATGTGACGACCACGTTCGAGTCATAACTCCTCACACAATCTCGCTCTACGTGAGATAACTTGGCATAAGTTTTCACTTAGTTTTCCTTCACAAATTGTCCATGTCATGTGATTTCATAGTAGTACGAGGGTGTGGAAACTCACATAGGTGTTTAACTCGCGAGCTTTGGATGTACAGTAGTCGAGGACATTTTGTCTCCTGCGTAACTTCATCTCTTTCGTCTTTTGAAGTGTGGGAGTTTGAGGAATTCAACGAGATATCATTGGTTTGATTGAGTACCAGACTAGGTCATCTCCGGCACACATTCATCACTTCCGTTCGATGGTCAAAACCATTATGTAGTTGTGGTGAAGTTTTTTCAAGTGTGGGAGTTGTGCGAGATTCTTCACCATAAGTACGGTACAAGGTTTCATCCCACGCCGAACTTTCATCCCAAGCCGAACTTTCATCCCAGGCCGAACTTTCATCCGATAGTCAATTCAATCATTTGTTTCGTGTTATGAAGTGTGAGAGTGTTGAGCATTTCAACGAGGTTTCATTCTCCAACGTAATTCAGTTTGCTTTATCTGAAATATCTCTCTCACTTGAACGCGGATTTCTCTCTCACCAATGATGGTGGGGGATGTACAGTCGGCGTCTAACGTTTCGTAGTTACTACAACTCTCTGCAACCCCGAAAGTCAAGCCAGCTGTTTGACACGATTCTTGATTCGTGAAGATAGTGGCGTTAATTCCTGCTATGGTTCAGGTCAGATGAAATACGCAGAGTCTTGTACCAGACCATCTCTTTAAAAGCCAGGTAGTCTATGTTGGATGGGTGGTCATATCAAGAGTCAGCAGAGTGCGGGAACAAACACCCCGATGATGAAGCCTTGCAAATGCAGAATCTCAAGTCGATGTGCGAAACTTTTATAGTTGTGTGTTGCTGTTGAGGCTCCATCAGCTGTGCAACATTAACGAATGTGCTAGAGTACTTGGTTCCCACGTGAATGCGCGGATTCACATCCTGTGTGTCCTCATAAATCATTAAAAAGGATACTAGGCAAGTCTGGTGTCACCAGTTGTCTGCACATGGGAACCTACGTGCTGAACGGCAACCATTTTCCAACCTCCTAGCAATATAGTGTAATATACTCAAGACTTATGCTTGTCTCTTGCCCATGTGCTGTCCGATACCTGGTACCTTGTTCCAGAGCAGTAACCTCGATTTGCAAATAAAATCCTAACCATGTGCTTGGGACAGCCACTATATCATACGATCACAGGGAAAGCTATGCAATGCATAACGGTTGTAAACTGTACCGGGATATAAAACTACAATCTGAACAATATTCAGACCTTGGCTGTGGACATGGATTTCTCATTGCTGAAGAGAAAAGTTCCCGGCACTCGAATTCTGAATCCCAAGTATAGCCAAACGAGGTACAATTGTTTTAAATATTAGCTGGGGGTTCTCTCGAGATCGATATCCCCAACCACTTCTTCAACCCATTTATACCCACCAACCGGAAACATTAGTATGCAACTTGCTTGTGTTAACCGTTTCGGACATGGACAAGCAGAGGGAGGGGTTACATAATCCTCTGACTCCTTCCTTTACCACCTTGTATCACGATCCGTGTAGGTGCATGGTGTAGGATGAACAGGCACGGCCTTTGGCTTCTCTGCGTTACAACAAACACTGGGCTCTATGTCGACTCATGTAACATTCGTGCTTGAAGTTCGTATGCAATGTAATTTGTGTTTCCGGTGAAGCTAAATACATGATAACCGTTAAACTGTAGTTTTGTTCGCTTGAAAAGAGCCATCTCGGAGTAGGCGTGAAATCTATCCATTCTTTGACAAGAAAGCTGCTGTGCCGTGAACAGTGGTGTATGTGGTTACTTGTCAAGGAACTTCATTTACTGTAGTAGAATGAAGAAGCGACAACACATATGATAAAAAGAAGGATGTGAAGATGGGATTTACTGCAGTAGAATAGACGAGGAAGAACTGAACTCGGAATACGGGTAAGCATGGCTAGAGAGGGTGTGCGTATTGGACTTACCTCGAAGGCATCTTCTCTCCTCCGGTCATCTATCTGATACAGTGTCCATTGATCAGATAGCTTATTTGAGTAACTGAGGGTATTTGGAGGAGAGAAGGGAATAAACTAACCAGCAAACGTCTTATGCTTTATCAAAGAAGCGGCGTGGGGAGAGGCGCACCGGATGGACCCTGACTTCAGCACTTTTGTAAATGAACAATTCATAAAGAGACTCTAGCTCATGTCTTGAAATGTTCGGAGCTATAGCAATGAAAATGAAATTTAGAGATTCCAAATCAGGAGAAGCGCAACCCGAGATTTCAACATTTACAAGAGTAACTAGCGTTATCAGCACTATGCGCGTAAACTATGAGCGCGTGAAATCTTCCAAGAGTGACATATACTACCATGCTGCTATTGGTCACTCAATCTACGTCAACGTGAAAGATTCAATTGGTGCAGTCAATAGGGGACACATCTATTCAGAAGACGTGATAAGATGCAATAAGGCTCTTCAAATGACAACATCGGTGAAAGAACGACCACGTGTGAAAACAAGAAGGATGGGAAGGAAAAAACAAAGAGGGTAGAATGAGGCTAAGCCCCAACAGTATTGGTAAGGGGAATCTACCATAGAACACCTAAGATATCTAAACCATGCAATTCTTATAGTTTACAAACTACTAGAGTATTTGAAAAAGCATCATCTATTGTAACTGCTCTCCTATGGATTGCACCGGCCACTGCTCTTTGAAGAGAAATGGATACGAGCTATGTAAAATATGTGGTGAAATATGAGAGTGAGAGTGATACCCATGATGTCTAGAATGATATGTCCTTGCACATTCCTTTACAAATGTGTCAAATGCTGCATCCATAGCTCCATATAACTCCAACTCCAAGGCTAGAGGAACAAAGAGGTGACTTTCTTGCATATCCCTATACTTGGAGACCTTGCTTGCTATCGCCCTGCTTGCTGCCCATCCAAGAGGATGAGTGATCACTCCCTTTGACATTGGATCATGGTGTGAGTCCCTTACCACAATATCCACTATTATCACCTGATCATCTCAGATCAAGTATAAGTCTATACTGACTTGTATTGTCTATAAAATCATATTAACACTTCCTCCAAGCAAGGTATCATCACTCTCATGCCATGGCAAACACTATATCCCTGATAGCATCGTGGGTAGCATCGTGGGTAGCTATCTTCTGTACTCCAAAAGGACATCATGTCATATAGATTGTTGTTGCATCTAGTGTAGTAATGAAAATGCAGATGAGTGGACCAAACCTAGGCAGAACCTCATTGATGTAGAAAAAGTTGCTAGTGCGAGTTGGAATGCCCTAATTGTCATAGGGCAAGATGACCAAAGTTATTGATAAAAAATTTCCTTTGTGGTATTGCAAGAATATGACATATTGTAGGATCTTAACGTCCTACAAGATCTATGGGAAGATCTACTATAGGCTCACTTGTTTAAGTGTGGGACTAATCTTCTACGTGAATGTAGATTAGAAGTGCAAGATTAATCCTTACGGGAATGTACAAAAGCAACAAGTAGTAATTAAAGCAAATTTGGCACTTTGACAATGTCAAGGAATGTATCTTTAGTAGGAAAATCTAAGTGTAGGATCCTTTAGACATTTATGGGAGTGGCGCTTAATGGTATGCAACAACAGTAGGTAGAATATTGTTAAGTGGATTGGAAATTCTTTCAGTATTAAGTTACTTGTATACAAATTTATGCCCCTTAATGTGGGTTGTTCTTCACATTCTTTCTTTTCAAGTGTGCTTGAATTGAATGTTAGACTAGTAACACTCATAGTTTTCTTGCTGGCTAACCCACACTTCATATCATTGGTGTTTTAGGAGATCCTAAATTAGAGTATTAATTATTATAAGTAGATTTAGTGGCTCAAACATAATCATTGGACTTAGAGACTAAGCTACTATTGGTCATGTTTTTGAGAGTTAGATTGTGTACTTGAGATTGATAGTTCTTGCTTGATCCATAAATTAGTCTCAATATAAAGAAAATGCATTCATCACTTACTTGTGATTGTCATGAGTCCAATTTCAAGTTATGAATGTTTAATTTGGGAATCAATGCTCCTCACCTTGCTTGTTGTACCATTGCTTAAATTGTAGAGGTGTATCATAGCCTTGCACATAGCCTTTCTCGTAGTTTTGTGTTATTGATTTGGGAGTGAACATATTACTCAAGCCAAAGTTCACAAGGGAACAAACTTGCAAGCCATCACCTGGATTAAGTGTCCAAGGGTGAAGCTTGTTCCTTAATAGAGCTACAATTGCTATGGGAATTTTGCAAGTAGTCTCACTCCAAGCCAAGTGAGAGATCAATCACACAAGGACTATCTTGT
The DNA here is from genome assembly GCA_948567375.1 of Lunularia cruciata. Taxonomy (NCBI): domain Eukaryota; kingdom Viridiplantae; phylum Streptophyta; class Marchantiopsida; order Lunulariales; family Lunulariaceae; genus Lunularia; species Lunularia cruciata. The sequence continues at coordinate 60,517,272 of OX419758.1, forward strand.
AATTTATCATTCATATAACACCTTGTAGTTCCACTATGGGTTAGGGCAAACTTGCCAAAAGATTTGGTGTTGCTATTGGCTGACATGTTTGTTCTCTCCACTACTCTTTACAAGATGTGTTTATTCTACTCCATGCCGCAAGGACATTGTTGTTTTAAGTCCAAGGGAAGCATTACCTCCCCTTTCCTTAGGTACTATTGTTTTACATCTGGGATAAGCATTACCTCACATGTCTACAAGTACTCTTGCTAAATTGCAAGAAAGATATTTCATGGCAAGCACTTCTACACAAGGAAATCCATCTATGCTAGTACCTTGTGTAGTTGTAGGTTGCTACAACTACATAGGGTCTCCTTGTGAGAACAACACCTTTGTTAGCTCCTATGATTCTTGTAGCTACCACTACAATGGCATTGAGCTTAGGAGAAGGAAAAAAGTGTACACCCCCAAAATAGTAGTGTTCATTGGGTAGGAAGACTTTATATCATTCATACAAATTTTTGAGAATGTTTATATGGCATGAAATATCTTGGATAATATTACCATGGCACAATAGATTGGTAAATGTTTTGGAATCTTTGAGTAAATGCTTGCATAGTTTCATTGTGTCCTTTGCAAAGGTTTTTTTATCTTATCCCACTATTTCCTCTTTCAATTTCACATCAAAAGGACTTGAAGTGCCATTAGTGTAATGTTTTCCTAATGACATAGTTTCTCCTAAATATGGAATCTCTTTCTAGTATATTGCCGCTAGTTTAGAGTTTTTATTGATTAAGTCTCAAAAGTGAAGGGTATGTTGATACCAATCCATACTGACTTGGTCACCATACAACCATGGTCTTCCATTTAGTAGGAGATATCCTATCTTGTTCATAAGATGAAAGACAATATAATCTTAGAGGAATCACTCCACCTTAGTGGTCAAAATCTTCAACATCATACCTAAGGTTCTCCTTTGAGTTTGATCAACAAATTGGAAGATACAAGGAGTAGGTTCACAAGGTTGTGTATCCCAATTGGTGAGCAATTTCTTCTATCATCACATTGACTCTTAATCCTAAATTGATGAGAACCAACTAGATCATGTACCCATTGATCTCTACCTCCACTTTTGGCAATCCCAAATCTTCTAGTTCTATCTTGTAGATGGTTAGCACTTTGTAATTTTATTTTGGTACCTTTTGGAGTGCTATAGCTAGTTGACTCTTGTAGAGCTTGTTATATTCCCACAATTGCTTGAAGGTGATGTCCGCTTTAGCCAAGACTAAATCTGCTATGATATCATACTGAGTGGCACCCATCAACATGGTTGCTTTCCTTCATTTCTTCCCTTGTATTTCCTTCTTTGCATTTACATCTTCCACCCTTGGATCAGATTTGTTAACGTCAATTGGGGTCTGAACACTTCCCTATTAAAGCATGGTTGTTAGTGACGGAAACTCTTCTTTACTTGGTCTTGTTTTAGCATCCTCTTGTAGGGCTTGGATGTCCATTTGCAAAACCTACTACACCTCCTTGCAAATAATGGCCAAAATTTGGAAGTGGAGCCATCATGTAAAGCACTCAGAGTGCTATCTTGGGGAGCAACTTAAAATGGAGTAACTCTCACTCTAAGCAAGAAGCAATCACTTTATGTCCTTTCTTTTTCCTTCATTATCTTGAAGTTTGAGTTCATGGATAAGAACTCATGGTATTTACTCCTCCATATTCTATCCAGCCAAGGAGAATCCAAAGTCTTTGAAGATGAAGAAGCACTTGCCTTCTTCTAAGATCAAGTATGAACTCAATTAACATACAAGTTGGGCCATTGTACTACCAAGAGCTAGCCATATGATCTAGATGTGAAATTTGGTTTGGTAACATCTAGAATGATGTTATACATGATGGTCAAAATAGATCAGATAGAAGTATTACCAAAAGAGTACTTCTACTAATAGAGTAGAAACCAAAATAAACTTGAAAACCTTAGAGCCAATAGCTAAACATATGATTTAAAGGTGAGAATTGGTTTGGTAACATCTGGATGGATATTATACATGATGGAATAAACAGATCAGAAAGAGGTATCACCAAAATCAGATTTCTACTAATTGAGTAGAAACTGAAATATGCTTGAAATCTTTGAAGGTAATTTTGGAGGCCTAAACGGATGAATTAAGCCTCAAAAATGTGCTATTCCCCCCCCCCCAAATGAAGGGTTAGCCTCCACTCACCCTTCTTTGTCTCATTGAGAGCTTTCCAGCGGTACATCATCCACGTGATTCTGAAATTCCTACAAGAAGATTGTCTAAAAGATTCCTTTTGGTCAAAGCTTGTTTGACCAACTAGATAGGACCAGGACCAACATGTCACCCATCCAAGTAACTGATCCAAGGGTGGAGCTTGCTGAAATGTCACCTATCTATGTGCCTAATCCTATGGTGGAGCTTCATTGGATGAGATCTTCTTTGTCTATATAATAAAGAGAAGGTGCTCCTTTGGGGCATCGGATGATTGAGTGTGAAATCTGTGTTTTCTCTCTTCTCTTGGAGGATTACAATGGTATCAGAGCAAGTGTTTTAGTCCAAGAGAGGTAGATCACCCCTCTTGGAAGAACACAAACTAGTGAAATTGAGTAATTTGAGGTGGAGAACATAGAGTAATTGCTAGACTTAGGAAGGACTTTATAGAGCATATGGGATGGATGCACCGGGAGGACAATTTCTTGCACCTAACTTTCCATTCTTGAATCTATTCCCCATCAAGGTTATGAACATTCAGTGTGAGCAAATGAGAGTATCATTAGTTTATCACTTTGGAGCAAAATTCATGGACATGGTGATGAACTCACCAAACCCGGTGATTCTACCTGTGGTGGTATACAACAAAGAGTGGGATTTGACAATCTACATTCTTTTATGATGTTATGGATGTGAATTTCCCAAATCCTCTCCCTTTCAACACTCAAGTAGAAATTTGTTATGTAGTGAGACCAAAAGTGATGCTTAGAGATTTTGTGGTTAGAAATTTTGGTAATGAGTATTATCAATGAGTGATAGCTTTTGAGGTCCCAATGGTAGTTCCAATAGTTTATGCGCTTTCCAAAGTGATCATATTGACTCTATATTGAAATAGATATTAGCAATTGAGTGTTGCATGAACCATGGATCCGCAATTGCAAGAGCTAGTGCAAGGAATGCAAGGGATGTTGAATGAATTTCAAGAGATTAAGATGACCATGGAGACATTACAAAGTCAAGTGCAGATCCTCAAGAATGATCAAGCAATGCAGAAGAAGAGCCATCTCAAAACCTAGTACTTGCAACTAAAGTACTTGGAGAGGCACCCATGCCTACAAACCCTGTCAGTGATAAAGCCACATTGCTACTCCGGATGAAGAAGACTTGCAACATCAAGCCTTAAAAAGGGTAGCATACAATGGAAGTAGTGGAAAATTGGATCTTGAGAATGAATCGATATTTTGATTGTTCTCAACAAAGATCACAAAGCATGCTGCAGGCATGTTTGCATGTGGGTACTTGATCGATAAAGCCCTCACATGGTATGATGCTTGGGAATGATCCATGTTGGCAAAGAGAAGGGAGATCACGTTGTCGTGTTGTGGTTTGTGCAGCCCATAAAAAGTGACTTATCATAGTTTATGTCCACGTTAGAGGGGTAAGTTGCATGCTAGATCCAACGGATGAGATGTTGCCATGTGAGCAATCTATGTATATGTATGTGATTGGTCACATGGGTTACAATCTTATCATGTTTGAGGGCTTTGACAAATAAAGATGAGGGCGAGTAGAGAGACGGGTGTTTTTTAGTTTGGAGAGTCTCAAGGAGAGAAGGAAGTTGGGAGAGAATTGTAGCAGAGAGCAAGTGTTAGAGCATCAGAGGAAGCATTCGAGCATGAGATGTCCCATGCTCCAAATCTGCCACTCCTGAATCCTTTTCTCATCAGGCTTCAGATTTTACACCGTGACGACTTACGGGATTGGTTGGTAGCACGTTTTGGGGTGGTGTTTGTGGAGTCGGTGATGGGAAACCCAGATCCTATCGTCCTTCCGGTGCTTACTTATTAGAATGTCTGGGACTTGAAAATTTATGTCCTTCTATAGGTGGGGAATGCCTAAATTTTTTCTCATAAGCTTCAAGGTGGAGTTGTAGGGTCCATTTGTCATTAAGTAAAAAGAGTAAAAGACAAATGTGCAAGAACTTGGGTCTCAAGGGGTAAGTCTGGAGTTTTTTGACCATCGGGGAAGTTCAGGGAGTGCATTTGAGAAATGGAGGAGATGGTTGCAAAGAGGAGATGACAGGTTACAATTATCAGACAAAAATCACTCAATTTGAGCTAAGTATGAGAGAAATATGATCAATTGAGTGAAGGGGGGTTGAATTGATACCCTGGAGCACAAAGTAGTCAATTGAGGGAGTTTCTTGAGACCTTTTCACTATCTCTCAAAGGGATTGGAGATTAGACAATATTATTACAGTACTGAGTGCAATAAATTCTAGTTTTGGGTCAATCTCAAATCAGATCCAATTGATTGAAGTTGAAGCTTATGGGATGTAAGGTGTTGGAGAGAAGAGCTAATGATCAGGTTTGGAGTTTTGGTCACTCCTCAACTTGCAGTTTGAATTTTCTCATGAAAATTTCCGAGGTTGTTGGTGAATAGGTTTAGCTTTTTTTGTGAAAGTTTCATGTGAATTCTTCAAATAGAGAAATAGGGTCTTGGATGAAGTAAACCTGGGTCTGTAGAGTTCACAAGTTAGCCCAGCTCAGGAATTGATCCATATCTAAGAATTGGAGTTGGATTAGGCTACAAAAATTTGCAGGAGGTTAGAGAAAAACACAACCAGCTATTGTGGAAAATTTGGGTGGTTCTAAATTTGTGCAGAGTGAGATCTGATGCAAAATATCCTGCTGAAAATACTGTCATAAGCTCGGTAGAGCAAATTTTCCTTTCATCTTGATTGGATATCAAATCTCATTAACTGTGACTATGATTGAGAGTTTCAGGTTGCCAGAGTGTTTGTGAGGATCAAGTGTTTTTCTGAAATAGAAGTCTGGGGAAAATTCCCCAAGAACCAGGAGCAAACCCTAAAAAGAAGATTTCAAAATTAGGGTGAAGTCAAAAAAAGAACCCACGCCAACTTTGAGAGATTTTCAGGAGAGTTGTAGTGATTTGATTGAAGTTTATTTTATATCATTAGAAAGCTTATCTTATAGGCTTTCCATTGAATCCTAGATCACTTGAATCCAAGCAATGTAGAAATAGTCACTTGCATATGAGCTACGCAGAGTTTTCCCCATAAAAAAGACATAGAAAATCCCCACATGAAGTAGAAATTTGTTGAGATTTGAAGTACAGATGTGAGGAGGCTTAGATTATAGGTTGGAATGATCTTGATGACAAAGCACAAAGGCTCTGAAGCTCTTTCTTGACAAAAAGTACAGAGAGTTGTTGCCTTTTTCTTGTGATTGGATCCTCTCTGTACTTGTATGCCTGTTTGTACGCCCAGTTGGCTTGGATTGGTATGTGGGCATTGCGCTCAGATTATTTCCTTCTAGGAGTGCTGTGTATTTCTCCTTGGTTATGTTGGAAGTGATGACCAGCAGACCAGGAGTGTGTATTGTGATGACAGGTAAGGTTGCCCGGTACTATCCTTCCCGATAGCAAGAATATTAGTCATGAGAAAGGAGGGTTCCGGCAATAAGGGTCACATGTGTGTTTTGTTGAGTCATCACGGTTTACCTCTAGCCTCTGATCTGTAGTCTCCATAGCTACGCACCCTGTGTGTTCCCAGAGAGAGAAAAGGAAAGTACAACAACATGGACAACAATGCAAGAAGGATTGCTAAACAATTTCCAATTGGTGGATTCTATTCAGATGGTACGAATCCAACTATGAGGATTGAGATGGAAGAACAACGTTCAAGAGTATATAGAGGCATCTCTGGATCTACAAGTTGAAATAATTGGCATGAGTCTAGCAGAGGCTCTCAACAATTTCAAACAAGGGTTGAGGAACGGATTGCCAAGAAATCATGGTGCAAAATCCTCGCACAGTATTTGAAGCCATTGCTTGTGCATAAAGAATAGTAGAGCATTGGGTGGAGGTGAAGGAGTAGTTCAACCTCAAAATTATTGGGCAAAAATACCACACATGGATGAACTAGTACAAATGGAATTGGGCAACCTTTGATTTCAAGATCAAGGAGCATGACCGCTTCAAGGAGAGCATGGACGGGTAGAAGAAAAAAAAAAAGAGTTCCACAAGAAGGAACTTGAGGAGAACAACACCGTTGTTACAATTGTGGCCGTATTGGGCATATATCTAGCAACTGTTGTGCTCATTTCCCTAGATGCCCTTGGCATTCATACAAGCAATTCTTTGAACAACATGGAGAGGTGCACTAAAGAGGAGGAGGTGGAAATCACTTCAGAAAACAAAGATGACTAGTAAATGTAACTCGCGGCCTTACTAGCTCAATAAGGAAGTAGAGATGCAAGGAAAGGAAAAAGACAAATGCACAAAAGTTCCGACAATTGATTGTTGTGAATGGTGTCTATGAAAACCCGGCAAACATCACTTTTGTGGTAATCTGGTACGTAAAGTTTTTTCCCATAGAGATACAATAGAGTTTGTCAGAATTGGTCAAATACAAAGTCAAACAATAACATGTAGTTCTTCTTGGGTTCCTCTTTAATCTCTTAGGTAACAACTACACCCAAAAGAGAGTAACAAGCTCATAATCTTGACAACTTGTCATGAATTCAGACACCCATAATCATAACATAACAAATTCTACCCAAACAAATCTTGATTGTGATGATTCAGATTCTCCTGAAGACTGCACTTCACTACAAAACAACTTCACCTCAAAATTGTGTTCTACCCCTCCATTGAAGGCACAACTTCTTCCAATCAATATTGCTTCACATCAACTCAACTATGCACTCACAAATGCAAAATACTACCAACACTACAATTCCTCTCAGATTTGTCAAGGCATTGCTCCAATTGCACTTCATTCAAGATCAGACACACAGAATGAAGATCAAGGCTGCGAAATCCAACATCCACCAAGCACACTAATTTGCACTTTGAAATTCTCCACTCACTCATAAACCCACACGTAAAGTTGATACTCGGAATTAAGCTCAAGTGACAAGTACAAAAATCAGCACTTTGCTTTATCTATCTTCAGAAATATGAATACTGAACAACATTTCACCATGAATGCCTCCTTTAAATAGTGAAGCAAATGATAGTTACTAACAACTATACCATTCTATAACAAATTTTCTAACCTACAAATCCAAAATGACAATGCACCTCTTCATATCTGCCTCTTCAAATGTGTTTCTACTCCAATCCGATGTCAATCTCTTCATTGGCATCCAAACTCGATGATCTTCCTCTTACTTCTCCTTCTTTGGGTATATCTACAACTATCAAATCCTTCATTATTTCTACAACTTCTTCACTAGGAACTACAATTGAACTCATGGGTAATCTATCTACTTCTTTATTTGACAACCCATTCTTCTCTAATGTCTTAAAGAACAAGTCCAAAGACACCTGAATTCCTACTTTTGCAACATTGGACTTTTTTCTCCTCTGTCACACTACTCCTAATTCTCTCTAACTCTGAATTCACTAAATCTAATCTGAGATTGACATTGTTTCCTACTTCTAACATCTTCCTATCTACTTGCTCCCTCAATCGGATTAGTTAAGTGCTCATATCAACATCTTTGGCTCTCCTCTTCCAAATTATTGCACAAGCAAATTTAACTTGTGTAGTCTTGCTTCTTCCAATCTTCCTTCAGCCTCTGTGCTCATCATAGCTCTCAATTTTCCCACAGTTTCTCCTAGTGATTCTGACTCATACCCTCAAGATTGCTCTGCCTTAAACTCTTCTCGGTACATCTTCAACTCGTCTTCGTACTCAACAGCAAGCATCTTATTCTCCTCCACATACTGAGAACTTTGTAACTCAGCACTTCATACCAACTCTCTCAATCTTTCTTCTTGATGTCTGGCCACCAACTCTCTCTACCATGCTTGATCCTTCCCGGCTGCACTCTGCCTCAAGCTTTCTAACTCCTGCTCCATCACTACTGCCATCACTTTTACATGAATATCTCAATGTGCATATCAGTGACCTCCTCTTTCATCTTGGTCAACAACATCGTCTGCTCCTTCAACTCTTTGGCTTGATGTTGCATTTCTCTCCCTCTTGCCTCAAAACTCTCTTGCAACTTCTCAAAAGTCTTCTTCTTCAAGATTGTATCCACCCAAAGCTCTTCAACTTCCACACTTTGTAACGTGAGTTTGGCTTCTTTTGAGTCTACTCCTCTAGACTCTATCTCTCCTTCAGACTTGGTTTCCTAAGGTTCTTCTTTCACCACCTTCTTACCCCGCTGAACAAATCTTTGGGTCTTTCTTTGTGCTGGAAGCAACTTTGCTTCTTTGGGTTTATTCCACTTTTTCATCTTTGGGCTTATAACTTCTTCCATCCCCTATTGTCCTATTCTCAAGAAGTGATCATCACTGGCTCGCAGGTGTGCCATGTATTGTTGTTCTTTTTCATCCGCTTCCCATCTCAAATCAAGATGAAAATATGACACCATGTGTCGCCTCTCCTCCGCTGTTAGAAAATTCAACTTCAAGTAGAAATGTGCTACAAATGGTGCAAAATAATGTGGAGGCAAAGTGGTCTTCCAATTGACAACCATTTGCCTTGTTTGCTGGTGAAAACACTTTGCCCAACATTGCCATTATTGTCCTCATGATACTTCATTTAATTGGGTCCCAATAGGACTCCGCCTTATAACCATTTGTTGTACTTGGAGCAAAGAACAAATTGCATATGTCCGAAATCTCCTTTGCAACATCACACTACCAATAGAAGGTGATCCCCGTCGGTTCTCTTGCTTCCTTCCCCAATACTAACTTCCAATCTGACTCAGTCCATCAAGCCAGATTTCCTCTCTTCCCCTTGATCTCAGGACCTTCCTCACAATTAGTGGCAACTATCTTTGCCATGACTTTTGGGAAATTGAAATTCCAGTTCCATGCTAGAAAAGTAATACAAAGTCTATTCAAGACCTTGATCCTTGCTACAACATCCAACCTCTGAATTGCAAAATTTCTTACTACAAGGGTGTTCTTGACCTTCTTTGCCATGATCTGCTCTTTGGTTCTTTGGCACTGGAAGATCATTCCTTCTCTTGGACAAGACACTCTAACCCTTTTTGGATTTTACAAAATTTCACCCTCAATCTGCTTCTTGACATGCATTACTACAAGACAACTACTCAGAGAAATAGGAAATCTAGTTGACATATTCAACTTTCTCTTGCAGAGTTACAATTTTAGATTACCTCAAATTGCAGTCATTCTTCATTCAATTTCAAAATCAACTCTCCCTTCTTCTACGTATTGATGTCCTATCACTATCAAGACATGCTTCTTTTGCCTCCGCCGTTTCTTGAAGTGTACTTTCTTGCCACGTAGAAAGGTTGTTAGATGGTCTTCATATCGGCCTTCGCTTCTCAATCTAAAGATAATGATCTTCTGACTTGTTTCTTTGTACTCCACTTTTGAGTAGTTCAATTCTCTGACCCAAAGTCAACTTCTTTGGATTCCCTTTGAAGACACTCCCATCCATTCTTTCCTTTGTAATTTAGCTTCCTTGCTTACTTCTTCTCCAAATGCTAACAAAATCAAGAAAACAAAAAATTTGGGCACCACAAAGTCCTAAAAGGCAATCAAGTGAGAGTATTAATAGATTTAGGGGTAGTAGAGAATTTCTTGTCTTGCTTTGTTGCAATAAGATTGGGAATGGATCTAGAGAGATGAGAGTGAAGAAGTAGAGTTACCTAACGGGCAAACAAAGAGGATTGAATCATTACCTAGACGGGTTACACTCTTTGTAGGAGAATATCATGAAATAATTGGGTGACGAGTGATACAATTAGCTTGTTATGATGTAATCTTAGGCATACCATGGATGGAGCATTACAAATCTATGGTAGATTGGAGGAGAAAGTAGTGAAACCCCACCAATGGTCAATCATTGGGGTTAAAGAAAAATTACACAAGCAAGAATTGCCTTTGTATGTCATAAGGACAGCAATTGTCTATAAGACTGATGGATGTTTCATGGGTCTAAGAAGAGAAGTCCATAGTGCACAACTTGATGGAAATTTTTTTTGAGAAATTGAAAGATGTGGTGGATGAGTTTCAAGATATCTTTCTCAATGATCTACCCTTATGATTACTTCCAAAAAGGAGAGTAGATCATAAAATTGAGACACTCTTGGACACCTCCTTGTAAGGCCCCATATTGCCTATCACCTCATGAGTTGGAGGAGTGTAAGACTCAAATTGAGGAGATGCTGCAAAAAGGGTTCATCCAACCTAGCGTATCACCATGTGGAGCTCCCATCTTGTTTGTGAAGAAGAAGGATGGTACAATGGGCATGTGCATTGACTATCAAGGTCTCAATCAACAAAAAGTGAAGAACAAATACCCCTTACCTTGCATGCATGACCTGTTTGATCAACTCCATGGAGCAAGATACTTCACCAAATTGGACTTTGAGAGTGGTTACAATCAAATCCAAATTGTAGAAGAGGATGTGTACAAAACTTCTTTTCAAACCAAGTATGGCCACTTTGAGTATTTGGTGATGCCTTTTGGCCTCACCAATGCACTTGGCACTTTCATGAGTCTAATGAATGACATATTTTGTCCATACTTGGATAATTCTATTATCATCTTCTTGGACAACATCTTAGTATACAATAGCACGATGACAGAATACAAATAACGTCTACAAGAAGTCCTCCAGATTCTAAGACAAAATTGATTGTATTCCAAAATCTCAAAGCGTGAGTTTGGCAAGTCTGAAGTAGACTACTTGGGGCATAGAGTAAGTGCAGAGGGCATTCAAGTATTGATGGATAAAATTGAGGTCATTCAAAATTGGAGTGCCCCATAAGATCAGACTCAACTCAAGAGCTTCATGGGGTTGATGAGAGTCTATCATAGATTTTTCAAGGTTGCACAGCCTTTAACGGCACTACTTGGCAAGGGGAAGAAGTGGACATGGGGAACTACACAAGAGTTGACCTTTCAAGAATTGAAAACCACCTTGCTACATGCACCAATCTTGAAGTGGTATGACCCAAAATGTCCAATCAAGTTGGCTATAGATGCATTAGGCGTAGCAATAGGAGCATTCCTACAACAAGAGTAGCATGACGGATGGCATCCAATTGCGTATTTCTCTCAAAATTTGTTATTGGTAGAGTGCAAATACCACCATAGAACAAGAAGAGTTGGCCATCGTTCTTGCAACCAAGCATTGAAATCACTATTTGGGCAAGAAGGCATTTGTAGTAGAGATAGACCATAAACCTCTAGTCTACCTTGAGACGTAGAAGGATCTATCTCATTGCCATATTTGATGGGCAGAGTGGCAGCAACAGTTCAACATAACAATCACCTATGTGGAAGGTAAGAAGCAACTTGTAGATGCATTCACATGCATGCCAATGGCAAACAACTTGGTGGTAGAGGTAAAGATTAACCCTGAATTCTGGCAAGAGATTTTGGCTGCTACAAAAACTGATCTACATATTGTAGAGACACAATCATCCAAAGGTGTCACCAACATCCAAGGACTCACCTTTTGTGATGGTAGATTATGGATCCCAAATGTCTTAGAATTATGCACCACCATTCTAGCAAAATGTCATGATTTGGCCATTGCAGGTCATGTCGGAGTGGACAAGACCTTGGATGCAATCCAACGCCATTACTGTTTGCCCAAGATGAGCAATGGCGTGATGGACTACATGCATAGTTGCCTACTTTCTCAACAAAACAAAGCTTCTAATCAAGCTCCTACAGGGCTCCTTCAACCTCTCCCCACTCCTGCTCAATGTTAGGAACAGGTGAGTATGGATCTCGTTTGTGAATTACCCAAGACCACCTCAGGGTTTGACTCCATTGTGGTCTTTGTGGACCGGCTCAACAAAAAGATTCATGTACGCCCTACTACCAAGGATGTGACCGCCCCACAACTAGCTCAATTATACTTAGATACAATCTTCTCTCACCATGGCTTGTCCCGAGTACTCATCACCGACAGAGGCACTCAATTCACTAGTTTGTTTTGGCAAACACTCTTTGGTTTCTTTAAAACCATTTTGGCCACATCCACAGCTTACCACCCACAAACAAATAGACAAACAAAGTAGGCTAATCATACTATTGAATACATGTTATGCGGTTTCACCTTAGAAGAGCAAGAGAGGTGGGACACCCTACTGCCATTGATGGAATTTTCTTACAACAATTTAGTGAATGGATCTACCTAGGTCACTTTGTTCTTCCTCATGTATGGTGAGCATCCCTTCACACCTTCTAGCTTGATGAAGATCCATCCAATGGCTACCAAGGTCGACGTAGTCAACACATTTGTTTTTAGAATCCAACAAGGTGTGGAGAGCGCCAAGCATAGATTACAGATTGCACAAAATCAATAGAAGCAGTCTGCTATGCACACCAGAGGCACATGGAGTTCAATGTTGGAGATCAGGTGTGGCTATTGACAACCAATCTCACATTAGTTGGACCTTGTAAGCTTAGAACTCATTTTATTGGGCCTTTTGGATTCTTTGTTGAGTCGGCGTTGTGGCCTATCACTGCGAGCTACCACCACACATGAAGATCCATCTAGTGTTCCATGTTTCCCTACTACACAGATATGCTCCCCGATCAGGCCAATGTCATTCCACACAAGACATTTGACCTTGTCCAACACTCATTGATGGCATGGAGGAATATGAAGTGGTGCGTATTCTCCAAAAATGCATGCGTGGTACTCGCCATCCACAAGTGGACTATCTAGTATAGTGGAAAGGTTACTCCCTCTATGAAGCAACCTGGGAGACTGCTGCCAATTTGACACATGCATTGGTGTTTGAGCAAGCATTTGAGCAACAACTACACAACAAGGACGTTGCATTTTAAAAGGAAGGAGGTCTGTAATACCAAGAGCTAGCCATATGATCTAGATGTGAAATTTGGTTTGGTAATATCTAGAATGATGTTATACATGATGGTCAAAATAGATCAGATAGAAGTATTACCAAAAGAGTACTTCTACTAATAGAGCAAAAACCAAAATAAACTTGAAAACCTTAGAACCAATAGCTAAATATATGATTTAAAGGTAACAATTGGTTTGGTAACATCTGGATGGATATTATATATGATGGACTAAACAGATCAGAATGAGGTATCACCAAAAACAGACTTCTACTAATTGAGTAGAAATTGAAATATGCTTGAAATCTTTGAAGGTAATTTTGGAGGCCTAAACAAATGAATTAAGCCTAAAAAATGTGTTAATATCTCCCCCCAAATGAAGGGGTAGCCTCCCCTCCCTCTTCTTTGTCTCATTGAGAGCTTTCCAATGGTACATCACCCACATGATTCTGAAATTCCTACAGGAAGATTCCCTAAAAGATTCCCTTTGGTCAAAGCTTGTTTGACCAACCAGATAGGACCAGGACCAGGACCAACATGTCACCCATCCAAGTAACTGATCCAAGGGTGGAGCTTTCAAACATGTCACCTATTTGTGTGCCTAATCTTATGGTGGAGCTTCCTTGGAGGAGATCCTCTTTGTTTATATAATAAAGAAAAGGTGATCCTTTGGGACATCGGATGATTGAGTGTGAAATCTGTGTTTCCTCTCTTCTCTTGTCCTTGGAGTATTACAACCATCTTTCTTTGTTGGATGAGGGTAGATCTTCTTCTCCAACTTCTTCCAAGGTCACGTAGTTGACCTCTACATCTCTTTTTTATGGAAGCAGATAAGGTACATACCTCACTAGTAGCATTGGGATAGGGGTTGAGGATGAGCTAATCTCACATGTCTAAGAGCCTTGTAGTTACCACACAAGTTGTAGGGGGTTGGTTGATTGGGTTTTGGACAATTGGACGCCCAATGACCAATGCATCCATAGTTATAACATACCCAAATGATAGGATTCTACTATGGAGGTGGATTCCTTTGTGCTGGCTCATTAGCAACACCTTCTAGAAGTACACATCCATTGATAGCTATGGCAAGATGTTGGGTTATTGCATGGGTAACTTCCTGTATGGCAAAGACATGTTTGTTTTTCTCTACAAAGTAATGTTAATCTCCTCATGTAGGAGTCTATTCCACCTGATTCAATAATGTGGATGGTTTCATTGAGAAATATTTGGTGTTGGCATTTCTTGGCTTTCTGTAGGTAGTGCACTAGAAATTTGGCTAAGCATACAAAGGAAACTTCCACCTTTCTCTTGCACCAACCATGTAATTCTTAAAGTTGGCCAACTCTTTGATGAGGTCTTCCAACTTAGAGCCTAACTATGTAGGAGTCTTTGGGTTGTTTTGCACCTCATATGGACACCTTGTTTCTCCTTGTGTTGTTCCTTCTCCTTTTCCTCCAAGGAAGACTCCAAAGATGAAGATGCATTAGGTGGCTCTAAAGATGAATTGAATGGTTGTTTATTTGTTTGCTTCTTTGATTTCTTCACAACTTGCATCCAAAAAAGTTACCTAATGAGTTCATCTTGGCAGATTCATAAAGCTCAACTGACTTAAGCACTCAATGCAATGTATCATGATCTCATTCCTTCACAAAGACTTGCAAGTCAGTTGGAAGTTTGCGTAGGAACATGCTAATGCTTATGCACTCAAGTACTCTAGGGCATGCCTTGCCTTGGTACTTGGTTCAACACACTCTAGAACCTTTCCACATAATCCTATAGCTTTTCATTCTTTCTATGCTCTAGATTGTTGAGGGTAGCAAATAGATTTGCTTCATAGTTCATTTCCCTTAACCACGCCAAGAATCTTCATTTCAAGAATGGCCAATCCTCTACATTGGCAAGGTCTTGGCTTACATGAGTGTACCAATTTCTTGTTTCTTTCTAAGGGGACTTGAAAATATTTGAATTCTATTAGGTATTGCATCTTCTCTTGCTATAGGTACTCTAAGTACTCTCTATCTTTTTGTTACCAAACTGGTACTAAATGGTACTCTTTGTTGTTCATAGGCCAAAACTTCCCTTGGTCAATGCTACAAAGGAAAATTCAAGTAAACTAGCACTAAGATCAATGAACTTGTTAACTTTGTGATTGCAAAGTCACACTCTTGCAAATCAAAACTTATAGAGTTAGCTCATTGTACGGAACTATTTTCTCTCAAGAGAATGGGATCCTTCTTGAGCTTTTCTCTCACTTACTAAACATCTATTATTAGCATGTCTCTGGCTTCTCTTTACTTCTCTCAACTCATGAAGGATTTCTATAACTCTTGATACTAGGTCCTTGTATAATTTTCATTGCCTCACAAAAATTAAGTCTTGGATACTCCAAGGAATGTACCTTGGATGTGGTGCCAAAAAGCATATGATAACCTAGTTTTGATGTACTTATAGTATAATTAGTAAGAACAACTCATTCTTACAAGGGTATAGGTTAGAAATGATTAAGAATGAAGCAAAGCGTTTTCATATCAGAGTTTGTTTCTTATTTCCTATTTAACCCCTTGGGCAAGAATCACTCCTAAATGAGGGTAGTGTCACTTGTTATGCGCACTACAAACAAAAGAAAAAATCACCTTCACTCCAAAATTCTAAGCAAGATTGCTCTTGAAGGTGATGTCTTGCTTCACTCCAAGTGCCACTCCATTCCAAAGTCATTTTCACTGCAAGTGCATTCCAGCCCAAAAGGCATAATGTACAAGACACACCTCATGTGGCCAAATGTCTAAGGTTTTTGATTTTGTGGTATTGCCTATTGTGGTGAGCTTCCCAATCCACTTCTTGCACAAATTCATTCCTTTAGATCATTCAATGCATACCTTGATCAACAAGTACTTGCTCAATATTGAGCACTTGAGACCATATGGTGAGATTCTTCATTAGTACTCTTGCTTAGACACATCAAAAACACATAAAATGGAAGGCACAAAACTTGCAAAGAATTTAGAGTACTCTTTAATTAAAATCAGAGTATGAAAAATGAACAATTGTGCCTTTGGTCCTCAACTTTAAGTACTACTTGTGAGGCAAAGGGATCAAGAGCCCAAGTGGCTCTCTTGAAAATCCTTATCTAAACTATACATCACTTGCTTAATATCCTAATCATTCATAGATTTATTAGGTGCCTACCACATGGCAGAGAAGGTGTCAAGTCTTCCTTCTCAATTGAATTTTATCCTAAAACATTTGAACCTACAACTCCAAAGTTCTGTACAAATCTTAAGGCGCTCCTCAAGAAGTATATAACAATTCCAAGTGTCAATCTCTATACAACTTTATGTATATGACTAATGTACAACTCCTATTATCAACTAAATCCAGCAAAGTTCCTGCATATGCAAAGACTTCTCTTTGAAGGAGTGCCTTTGGGTTGTATTGTTTGGAGTGTCAGACTATGCTCACCTCTCAAAAATTTAATTTATTGATTGGTTTGGGCTTGGTACCTAGGTATTTCTAAAAGGTAGGTTTGGCAAGTTTCTATGATAGACTAGGCATCTTTCCAAGTTTCTTCTTCTTCTTCTTCCTTCTCTTCAAAAGTAGAGATTGATGCCCAAAGGATGAAAGACCCTTGTTACTCTTCCTTGTCTTCATTATTTTCCATATTTTGAGCTTCTCCCTTGGAAGAAGATAACTCCACCTCGGTCCTATCCCTTAGCTTCTTGGTTAAAGACGGTTGCTTCTTTGGGATAATGCTCTTCCTCTTAGTAGCTTTGGCACAACCAACTCTTCATCCTCATGCACAAACAAGCCTATTCTTGCAAATTCAGCATTTGCCACTACGTATTGTGCAATTAGCATTGGTCCTTTGATTTGGTCATCAAAATAACTTGTAGGATGAAAGTGGGTAGGAAACCTCTTCCTTTCCACTCTTGTAAGGATTTTGGATCCCATGTAATAATGGATAGCAAAGGGAGCAAGGTAGGTAGTACCTTTTGTTAAGTGTGGAGTTTGATGATTATTAGAATGCTCTACAAGATAATTTTCATAAGAGTGTTGAAGAGTCAATGGAAGAAAAATCTTCTACGGGATTGTAGAAATATTGGTATGAGATAGATCTTCACATTAAGGGATTCCATTTATGAGAGTGGACAAAAGATAATTCATGTTGAGACCCATATCATTGTGAATACAAATGCAAATGAGGCATGCTTTATTAGTGGATTTGGAGAGTAGAAAAAGTCCTTATTGTGTTGATGCAAGAAATTCTATTTTTGGATCAATTTCAAATCCAATCTTGTTGGTTGAAGTTGGAGCTTTGGAAAGTAAGGGGTTGGAGATGAGATGATGATCAAGTATAGAATTTTGGTCATTCCTCAAGTTATGGTTTGAATCAGTTTATGAAAACTTTGAGCATTGTGGGTAAATAGGTCTTGTAACTCTAAGCATAGGTTTCATGTAAATTCCTCAAATAAATAATTCAAGGTCTTGAATCAAGCATACTTAGGTTTGTAGAACTCACAAGTTAGCCCAACTCAAGAATTGATTCATATCTAGGGATTGGGGTTAAGATTAGGCCATCAAACTTTGCAAAGACTTAGACAAGGGCAAAATGAGCTATTGGCTTTGGGTTCATGAAGAATGAGAGCCAATGCAACAATTTCTACTAAAAATACTATCATAAGCTCAATAGAGCATTTTTATCTTCAATAATGATCAAATGTCAGTTTTCTCATTTTTGTGACTATGATTTAAGATTTTAGGTTACTAAAGTGTTTTTGACAATTATTCGTATCTCTACTCTAGAAATCTAGGGAAATTTTCCAGGAACCAAGAGAAAACACTCAATTAGGGATTTCAAAATTAGGGTGGAAACTACCAAAAAAAACTAGCCAAGTTTGAGATCTTGTCAAGGGAGTTGTAGTCAAATTATGGCTTGCTTCATAGCATTGGAAAGCTTATTTCATAGGCTTTTAATTGAGTTATAGATTATTTGAACCAAAGCAACACATGAAAAATCATTCTTATCTGAGTTTCATAGAGTTTCCTCATCAAAAAGACAAGGAATATCTCCACTTGGAATACAAATTGGATCAAAAGTTGGAATAAAAACTAAAAGAAACTTGGAGTACAAATTCAAATTAGCTTGAGGATAGGACAAGAAGCTATAAAGCTAATTTTTGAATTCTTGTGGTTGGATCTTCTTTGTGCTTGCATGCTTGTTTGTACACCCAATTGGCTTGGATTACTATGTTTATGTTGTGCTTAGGTTCCTTCTATCTAGGAGCGCTATGTATTTCTCCTTGGTAATTCTTGAAGTGATGACCAAGAGACCAAGAGTGCATGTTATGATGATAAGTAAGGTTGCCTATTACTCCCCCACTTGATAGAAGGAATACTAGAAACAAGAGTGGAGGGTTCCAATGGTTTGGTAACATGCATGCTCAAACTAATAGTGATAGACTTACATACAACCTTTGATCTATAAGCTCCATAGCTAGGGACCATGTGTGCTCCTAGAGAGAGAAAGGCAAATTACGATACCATTGCTCTTCCAAATTTCCTAGTTGTGTATTTTCCCCAACAAGTGGTATTAGAGTGTTGGTTCCTGGTAGAGAGATTGGAAGGATGGTAGAAGATAGGAAAGTAGAAATTGATAAGTTTAATGGCAAGGATTTGGATTTTGGAAAATGTAGATTGAAGAATATTTGTATAAAAAAGCTACACCTTCTTCTTGAGGTAGAAAAGTGAAAAAAGATGAAAGAAGTTGAGTGTGAGCTTCTAGATTGACAAGCCTTGGGTGTGATTGGATTAACACTGGCAGAAATGTTGCATCTAACATTTTCCACAAGAAGACCACTCATGGGTTGATTAAGGTATTGTAGAATATGTATGAGAAACCTTTAGCCTCAAACAAGATATTGTTTATTCTCCATTGATGAATACAAGGATGAAAGATGGAGCATCAATTCAAGACTATGTGAATGATGTCAGCTCAATCATTTCAAGACTCTAGTCTTCAAATGAACTATGAAGATTAACTTTGATGATGAAGTTCAAACATTGCTGCTGTTATCTTCATTACTTGATAGTTGGGCAGAAATAGTCACAATAATGAGTAGTTCCTCAAGATCAAGTGCTCTCAAGTTTGAAAGTATACCAGACTTGATTTTCAATGAAGACATTCATAGATGAAATTCTTTAGAATCATCAAGTGCGGTGCTAATTGCTAAAAGCAAAGGTAGAAGACCGCAACAAGGTCAAAGTAAGAGAAATGGTAGACCAAAGTCAAGAACAAGAAGTGAGTCAATAGTCTGCAAGGCAGTATGCAAAGAAATTATGTACTAGAATTGCAACAAGCTTGGTCACTTTAAGAATCAATGTTAAAATCCAAAGAAGGGAGAGAGCTTAGTGAACATAACAACAAAACAAGAGGATGCACTTGTTTACTATATGGAGTGTCTTGTAGAATCTTAGGTGATAGATTCAAGTGCATCATTTCACTCTACTCCATGTAAAGAGTTGATGCGTAACTTTGTTGCAAGAAACCTTTGAAAGGTTCACTTTGTTGACAATAAACTCTTATCTATCAAAAGAAGATTCAATGTGAACTTGAAGACCTCTCAAGGGTCAATACGGATATTGAAAAATGTCAAATATGTCCTTGGACTAAAGAGGAATTTGTTTTCCATTGGTCAGTTGGATGGGGAAGGATATCAAACATCCTTTGAAAGTGGGCAATGGAAGTTACTTGAGGAAACCTGATTTTGGCACAAGAATAGAAGGTTGGAACCTTGTATGTTATGAGAAACTCAAACCATTTGATGATAGTTGTAGATGTAATCTGTCCTTTGAACTTATGGCACCAAAGACTTGGTCACATGAGTGACAAGGGTATGAAAGATTTAGTTGCCAATAGTAGCATCCCAAAATTGAGGAATGTTCAACTTGGCTTTTGAAAATCAAGTATTTTGGGAAAGCAAAAGTGAGTTACTCTTACTATGGCTACATAAGTACCAAGAGTGGGAAAGCTAGAGTTAATACATACAGATGTATATAGCCAGATTGCAATTGAGTCTCTTGGAGGATCTTGGCACCATGTCGCCTTCATAGATGATGCTACTAGGAAGCTATGTGTTTATTTTCTGGAAAATATATCAGATGTGCTTAGCATTTTCAAGCAATGGAAATCTGAGGTTGAAAACCAGTCAGGTTTGAAGATCAAGTGTTTGAAATCAGATAATGGTGGAGGATATAACTGCAATGACTTCAGAGAGTATTGTGCAAAGAAAGGGATCAAAATGATCAAAATTGTTCCTAAGATACCACAACAAAATGGTGTGGCCAAACACTTGAATAGAACTATCAATGAGAGAGCCTGATGTATAAGACTACAAGCAATGTTGCCAAAGATTGTCTAGGCAAATGCAATCAGCATAACAACATAACTCATGAATCAAGAACACTCCATTCTCTTGGGATTCAAGATCCTTGATGAAGAATAATCAAGAAAGAAGGTGAATCTCTTGCACTTGAGAACCTTTGGTTTTGTCTCAATCCAAGAATTCAAGATAGTGATAGGAACAAGCTGGGTTCCAAATCAAGAAATTTTTTCTTCATTGGATATGGAGTACATGATATGGGTTATTTTCTTTGGATGAAGATAATAAGGAAGGGCTAAGAAGTAAAGATCTCATTTTCCATGAGAATGTTATGTACAAAGATAAGCTTGGACCAAGTTCTAAGGTTGCAAAAGAACAAGAAAAATATGAAGAAGAAGTAGTTTCAAAGACATTTTAAAGAATCATGTTCTAAGATATAGAATTTTGGTAGAAACCAAAGAGGTCAAACTAGATCTCGTCTTGCCTACAATTGATTGAGAAGATCTACTAGACTGCAAGAACCCAATAGAGAGGTATTCCCCATCCATGTATTACTTATTCCTTACAAAAAATGGTGAAATTGAGTTGTACTTAGAGGCATTGCAATAGGAGACTCATTGCAATGGGAGCTTGCAATGAAGGAAGAAATGTCTTCCTTAGAAAGAATGAGACTTAGTCATTGACCAAGTTGCTAGAGGGAAAAAAGGCATTGTAGAAAAAATGGGTGTACAAACTCAAAGAAGAACATGTTAGAAGCAAAGCAATACAAGGCCAGACTTGTAGAAAAGGGTTTTCAATAGACCAGAAGTATTAACTACAATGAGATTTTCTCTCTTCAAGTTAAGATGACTACCATCAAATTGGTCTAAGGTCTTGTAATTGTAGAGGATTTTTATTTAGAGAAAACAGATGTAAAAAAAAATTTTCTACATGGAGACCTTGAGGAGGATGTCTATATGGCATAGCTAGAGGGATTTTAATTAAAAAACATGTCAAAGAAGAGTCTATATGGTTTGAAGCATGCTCCTCAATGGTCGTGGTACCTGGAATATTAATGACTTTATGGCAAACAATGGTTAAACTAGATGAAAAATGGACCATTTTTTATACATAAAGTCGTTTGCTGATTCATACATCACCTTGTTGCTTTATTTTGATTGTTGTATCTAACATGAGGGAAATCAACAAGCTAAAGTGCCCATTTTCTTATGTATTTGAAGTGAAAGATCTGGATCCTTCAAAATAGATACTTGGAATGAAGATTATGAGAGAAAAAATTGTAAGTACTTGAAGCTATCTCAAGAGAATTACATCAGGAAGTTGATGGACAAGTTTGGTCTTCAAGATGCTACAATTCAAACCACTTCCTTGGGAAGTCATTTCATGTTCTCTAAGGAGAAATCACCCAGAACCAATGAAGATAGAGAGTACATGATCAGAGTACCCTATGCATTAGTAGTTGGTATGAAATGGTATGAACTAGGCCAGACATTGCTCATGCAATGGGAGTTGTAAGAAAAGTCATGTCAAACCCAAGAAGAGAATATTGGGAAGCAATGAAATGGTTGTTACACTACTTGCAAGGTAACCTTTGGTAAGGCACTTTAGTTCAAGAAAATAGAGATTATTTTAGAGAACTTCATTGATTCAGATTTGGGAAGAGGCTTTAGCAATTGAAAGCGCACTAGAGGTATGTGTTTAAATTGGATGGTATTGCAATTAGTTGGATGTCTCATTTGCAAAACAGCATTTCTCTTTCTACCACAAAAGCTTAATACATAGCCATCTTAGAGGCTAGCAAGGAGATGATCTGGTTGAAAGTCTTCATGATAGAACTAAGCAAGAAAAAAGATGATAGTATACTCCATTATGATAGCAAGATTGCTATCAATCTTGTAGAGAATCTTGTGTTTCATTCCAAGACAAAGCATATTCAATTGAGGTATTATTTTAATCATGAATTGATAGAGGATGGAGTATTGACTTTGAAAGATGTTGGAATAAGCAATCCTACAAATATATTTACCAGGATAGTCATAATTGAGAAGCTCAAGCAATGCATAGTTGTAGTTGGACTTCAAAGTTAATTGTTTGTCTTATATATCATAGTGATAAGTAATGTTAGACTCCAAGTGAGAGTTTGTGAAGTGTGGAGTTTGATTATTACTAAAATGCTCTATGGGATAATTAGTATAAGAATGTTGAAGATTCAATACAAAAAAAATCTTTGATGGAAGTGTAGAAGTGTAAGTATGAAACAAATTTTCACATTACATGATTTCATTTATGGAAATGAACAAAAGATAGTTCATATTGAGACCCATATATTTGTGAATATAGATGCAAATGAGGTGTGCCTTATTTCATTGGATTTGTCTTCTCAAAGGGTTTCCATAAACACTAAGGTTGTGGAAAATGGAATTTTGGAAAAGAAGTTATGGGACAAGACAAATGTGTCATATAAGAGCTATGGGATTCTATTATTGGAGTTGTGGGCATGGGTATAGGACCTATAGGAATGCTTCCTACATGCATAGGTTCTACAAGAAGGCTTTGGGACTATGAGAATGTATTTTGCAAGAGAGCTATAGACATGGCTCTCACTTGTCAAACTGAGTGAGGTGATGTGCATCAATTGGTACTTGATAATCTAAGGTTTATATATGGGATCAATTTACACCACATGTGTTCAAAACTAGATAAGATTCTCTAAGTGAAATTGTATGAAAAAGTGCTAGTATTGGTTGTTAGTGGGCCTGCAATAGTTCTTTTTTCACATCTCTTGATCCAAATTTCAAGAGTGAATATAAATCCCTTGTATCTACATGGAAGCTTTGGCTTAATCCCTTGTATCTACATGGAAGCTTTGGCTATTGTCAATCTACATGGAAGCTTTGGTCAAGTGTCATTCTATTAAGTGTGGAGTCTAATTATTACTAAAATGCTCTATGTGTTAATTATCAAAGAATGTTGAAGAGTTAATACAAGATAGATCTTCTATATGAGTGTAGAAGTGTAAGTATGGGATAGATCTTCACATTATGGGATTCCATTTATGGGATGAACTAAGATAGTTCATGTTAGGACCCATATATCTATAAATATAGATGAAAATGAGGCATACTGTAATACCAACAGCTAGATATATTATCTAGAGGAGAAAATTGACTTGGTAACATATATGAAGATGTTAAGTATGAGGGGCTAGGTAGATCAAATAGATTTTTCCTAGAAACCACATTTCTACTATTAGAGTAGGAGCCAAAAACAACCTAAAAATGTAGTACCAATAGCTAAACATACGATCTAGAGGTAAAAATTAGATTGGTGATATTTGGGAGGATATTATAGATAATGGACTAAGTGGATCAGATAGAGGTATCACCAAGTGAGTATTTCTACTAATAAAACAAGAGGTTAGAATGGTCTAAAAACTTCAGAGCACATTTTGGAGGCCTAAACAGATGAATTAGGCTTCAAAAATGTGTACATTTTTTCCAATAAAAGAAAGGTTAGCCTTTACCTCCTCCCAAGTTTATCTCATCAAGAGTTTTCCAATGGTACCACACCCATGTGATTTTGAGATTTCTATAAGAATATTCTCTTTGGTTAAACCTATTTGACCAACCAGATAGGACAAGGATTGACATGTCATCCATCCAAGCAACTAATCTAAGAGTGAAGCTTGCTGAAATGTCACTAATCCATGTATTTGATCCAAGGGTGGAGCTTCCTTTGAGGGGATCCTCTTTGCTATATAGATGAAGTTGGTAGATTTCTTTAAGAATGCATTATCACTAGGTTTGGGTGCTTTTTGGAGTTGATTTCTAGTAGAGGAGAAGAGTTTACAAGAAACATCACTACAGCCATGCTACGACATTTCTCTGTCACACATAGAGTAACTACATCCTATGAGCCAAACTTCAATGGCTTGGTGGAAAGACCAATCAAACCTTGTCCATGATGTTGGCCAAAGATGCAGAAATAGAGGGGCCTAACATCATTGAGACAAGAGGATTCATCTAATTTTTTGGGAGTATAGGAGAACCATGAAGACTTCCATCAGATATTATCCATTTCATTTGGTATATGGTATTGAATCTACCTTACCTATTTACTTTGATATTGCTACCTTCCAAAGCATTCATAAGAGATTGAAGAAAACACAAGGGGGTCATGCATAGAAGTCAAGGAAGGATTGACTCATGGAATTGGAAGAGGCAAGAGAAATGGCTATGGTTTGAGTAGAGCAAGCCAAAGGAAAAATTAGGTGAGCTTTTACAAGAGGTAAGGCAAGAAGGTAGAGCTCCTCAAAAAAGGTGATTGGATAATAATGTTTGATTTCATTCAATTCAAGAGAGTCCAAGAGAAAATTTTGCCTAAGTACTTTGGACCTTTCATAGTGGAGAAGGTTGGGGAAATTACACCTATGATCTTAAGGAGTTGAGAGGAAGATACTTTGATAGGATTAACCATGATAATTTGAAGATGTATCATAGAAGATATAGAAACCTTCACTACAAAGACAAAGTGAAATCTTAGTCCAGAGGTAAATGTAACACCCATTTGTGCACACATGTGATATTGTGATATTTAGTCTGGTATTATAAATACTTGAGAGATATTATTTATATAGAGATAAAGGATGGTTATATATTATTTATGATTAGCCAAAGTTATTCATAGCTAAGATAGAGGAGACCTTACTTCAGAGGAAGGAGAAAAGATGAGCACCATTATTTTGGGTTTTAGTGTATTGACCTAGTATTATTATTATATGTTTGGCTTTAAGGAAAGAGTTGAGAACTCTTGGACACACAAACCTTTTTGCTTTGGATTCTTTTGTAGTCCAAAGATAGCCTATGTGAAGAAATCCTTGACTTAGTGGTTGGGTTAGGATATACCATATGCTAAAGAGAATATCCTCAAGGGTATGGATATTCCAATAAGCATTTTGACTTTATTTGACTTTTAGTCTAGTAACTTGAGTTACTCTAGTAATTATTAACTTTTACTTTGATGCATGACTATTTCACAAGTATATAAACTCGGGGTGAGGAGGTACTCATCATCATTTCACTTGCAATTATTTCTCTCTCCTTGAGTTTTCTAGTGAGCAACAATTTGAGTCTTGGAGTGTTTGTCTTGGAAGAACGTGGTGAAGTTGGAGTTCCTTGTCTTCTTAGTCCACGGTGCACTACTATAATAGCCATCAAATTTTCATCTTGAGTGAGAGACAGGCCGGCTTGCAATACCAACTACATAACCAAGATGGTGGAAGCCAAGGCTAACAAGAAAGATTATCCTACCATGGTCACGTCATACTTCTTCCAAAATAAAATTTGTTGGTGTGGCTGTCCTTTGGAGTTGTTCAATGATCAAGGAGTACATTTCCTCAACATCTTGATTGAATCCTTGAAAACATATTTTCATATCAAGCATAGGAAAACTACTCCTTACAATTCTTAGGCCAATGGATTGACCAAGAACGCTAATAGATTGTTATGCAAAATCATGAACAAGGTCACAATCAATTATGCATATGATTGGGACACCAAACTTTTAGTAGCTCTATGGGCTTATAGAACCATAGAAAAGATGACCATGAGGCAAACACCATACTTTATTATGTATGAGTTACACCTGATCTTGCTTCTGAAATTTGATGTCTCTACCTTTCTAATTCATTTTGAGAATAAAAATACCTCTATGTTGCAAGATGATCGTCAAGAACTTTGACTCCATTAGTTGATGTTCTTGGATGAGAAGCAAGAAGATTACTATGAATGCACAAGGAACAACCAAAAAATATGGAAGGAGCACCATGGCAAGAACATGTGCCCAGTGTAGGTAACTATAGGTGATTTGGTTTTGCTATTTGAAAGTAAGCACAAATTGCTTCCAAGAAGGTTACATCTATACTAGATGGGGCCTATTATATGCAAATCATCTTCAACAGTGGATCCTTGTAGTTGATGGATTTGAAAGGCAATTTTTATGTTACGTGCATGATGGCTAGTAAGTATGCAAGTATTATGATTGAACTCAAAGCGGGAAGTGTGATCCAATGTTCATGGTGCCATACTTTGCATTTCTCTTTCTAGGAACATATTGGATGCCTAGTTGTAGAGTTTACAAAAAGAAGATCATGTGTAGACTTGTCACTTATAGTTTGAGCCCGCTTGTTAACCCAACTACCAAAACTCTCTCTCAACCACCAAAACTTTCTAGTGTTCTTTCTATTGGGTAGAGGAATAACAAGCAACTCAACATGGCATCACAACACACACACTTGGTCTATTGGTCATCACTTTTAGGATTACCAAAGAGAAATATACAACATTCTTTGAAGGAAAGAACCTAAGTACAACATCCACACACTTATCCAAGCGAATTGGATATACAATCAAGCATGCAAGCATGAAGAGGATCCAAACTCAAGAAGCTTAGCAAAACCTCTACATACTTTTTGGTAGAAATGTGCTCTTAGATAGAGCTTCCATGCTCTTTCCAAGCTGCTTCCAACTTGTGCTTCAAATTTGTATCCAATCTATTCTCCAAGTAAGGGAATTCTACATCTTTTGACAAAAAAATCTTTATGAGACTCACATAAAGATTTATTTTTCTCTATAGCTCTAATTGTAATGTTCTTAGACTCAATTCAAAGCTTTTGAGACAAAATTTCCAATGATATAAAGAGATTTGACTTGACTATTATAGCTTCCTTGAAGAGTTCTCAAACTTGGTTAGATTTTTTTATTCCAACCATAATCTTGAAATCTTAAATAATGCTTGGTCTTGATTCTTGTACAAGCTTTTTGGCAAAAACCTATGCAAGAAGTTTTAACCTTGTATTCATGTAAAAAATTTAAGAACAATTTAAGAAACTATAATTTTATCACTTGTAACTTCAAATTGAGATTTCACATTCGATTAGAGTTGGACATGGAATTGCTCCACCAAGCTTATGATAATATTTCCAATGGAATTTCTTATGCTAGATCTTACTATCTATGAACTCCAAGCCAACTAAATTTCACATCATTGTTGATTTTTCTCTTGTCTACACCTTTTTTTAAAATAGATAATTTAATCCCACCCCAACCCTAGATATGGATCAATTCTCAAGTTAGGCTTTCTTTTGAGCTCTATAGACCTAGGTATACTTGATCCAAGACCTTGAATTTTCTATTTTTTAAATTCACATAAACCTTTACAAAAAGATGCAAGACTTAACCACAAACAATATTGGGAAGTTTCAGAAGCTTATTCAAATCCAAACTTGATAACTGACAAAAACCCTTCCTTAACTTGATCATAATCTCATCTTCCAACACCTTGGTTTTCAAAACTCCAATTTCAATTGATCTCATCAGATCAGATTTGATATCAATTCAAATGTTAAATTTCTTGAACTTAGTGCAACCATCATTTTTTCTGCTTTCCAACTCCTTTGATAGATCACAATTTTTTATCAAATAACTCTCAAAAACTTCCACTTTGTACACCTAGGTATGAATCTGACCCCCCTTGCTTCCATTGATCATATCTAATTCAGAATTTGCTCAAATACCTTGTTTCTTATCTTCAAACTATAGCTTGTCAAATTTTCTTTGCAATTATAGTCTTTTCTTGCCAAAATCACTTCTCTAACCTTCTTAAACATCAAGAACTAAACTCTACATATTAGGACCCAATTCCTTGTAATTTTTCACTTAGGGTTTTCTCTTTTGGCACATAGACCCCACAACTCCACCTTGAAGCCCTAAAAAATGTACTTCTCTTTCTAAAAGAGCATATAAATTGAAGTCATAGACCTGTCCATAAGTAATCACAAGAAGGATAATAGGACCCTAGGTTTTCATTGCCATAAACTTTGGCCCAAAATATGATACCATCCAAGCTCAAAAGTGATCATGGTGCAAAACTTGATGCTTGATGAAAAAAGGATTTAGGAGTGGTAGGTTAGGAGCATGGAACATCTCTGGTTCAACCTCTTCCTTTGATTCTCTATTTCCCACACTTTCCCACAACTATTCACTTGCCAACATCCTCCTCTCACTTGAGATTCCTAAGATTGAAAACACTCGCCATCTATCAAGTCTTCACCACGTATATATATCAAAGCACTCAAAAGGACAAGATCCTAATCTACATGGCCAATCACTTCAATGTACATAGATTGTTCACATGACAATAGCTCAACTATGGGATATGTTGTACAATCTACTCCAATAATATAGAGATAATCAGCACTAAATTACTCTTTCACTGGCTATGTAAACCACAACATGATGTTGGGGATGCTCACATCTATAGAGGAGAGCGTGTGGTAACCCACCTTGCATCCCCTTATATAGAATTTTCTTTTCTTTCCTATTTTTAAGTAATTCATTAAGTTTTCAACTACAATAGTGAATTTATGGCTTGTACTCCAATTTCCAAGAAAATCCTACAAAATGTTTTTATAAAATAGATGGAGTGACCATCAAAGTTGTCACATCATTGGAGTGGGACTACCATCACAATCACTATCATGAGTCTGGATTTCCATGTTAGTATCAAATAATCAATCATCCATGTTGGTATTCACACGAGCAACAAACTACCACATGGGACAAGGAATTGATTTTAGTAACAATTAGTCCTTGCGATGCTTCACATATGTAGGGAAAATGAGGTTTCACCACTAATGTCTGCCAAAAAATTTGAAACAAGTCATTGAAAATTATAAGGACCCCACCTTGAGAAGGAGTAAGGTTTAGTAAAAATGAATTTGCATTGCCACCAAGATTCAATACCAATAGAATCATAGACTCTCATTTGAATGAACTTGCATGGCAATGAAATAGAATTTCTAGTTTTCACATGAATTGTATGAGAGGATGATTGGGACCAAGAGTGTGAAGGTGAATTGGTGAGACAAATATGCATTGGAAGCATTGGGCAATGCAATATTTTAAAAAAAATAGAAGACAATTGGATTTGCCTTGCATTCTCCAAGAGCAAAGAAATGTGCACATTACTACTATAGTGAGTATCTCAACTTGAATTTTTTGTAGTTCTTGTTGTGGATATGAGATTTTACTTCTCTCTTGATGATATTGGATATCAAGGAGATGAAGAATCCAAATTATATTGACTTGCAAGGCAATATGTTTTCCTAGATTGAGGAGAATTGGTAGAAGGTTCTTGTGTCCAATTCAATGCTTAGATTAATGTACCTTGACCAAGAGTGGTCCCAAGCAATGGAAGAATTGGCAAGGAAATTTGAGCCCTATTCAAATCAAAGAAGACATATAGTGGTTGGGAGGTGAATGGGTATAATGATCCCATCCAACACACCATGGTAACTTTGCTCATGAGATCGTTGAGCCTTATTCAAATCAAAGAAGACATAGAATGGTTGGAAGTTGAATAGGTAAAATGATCTCATCCAACACACCGTGGTCACTTTGCTCATGAAGATCTCACTTCAACACAAATTACTTATGTCAACAATGTGCAAGCCACCTTCTTCCAATTTTTAACATGAAGAGAAACTTATGGACTAAGGAAAGATGTTCTACCATCAAACCCATAAATTAACTAAGCAATTACAAACAAGTGAAACAAACACTTTTCTCTCTCTCTGTTTGTCTTACATTTTTATATCATGATGAAATTGTTGTGGAAGGAAGAGAAGAAGCTTTTCCCAACATATTAGTATCTAATAAGATATCATCAAGATCAACATGAGTAAATGGCAAAAGCAAAGAAGTACAAGGATGCACACATCAAATATTGCTAGACAAGAAAGTGGATTAAGATCTGGGACACCACACCTCTAGTCAAAGTACAATTTTTTGGTTGCTTGTAGATTCTAGCTAGGAAAAGTAAAATAATAGTCATTCAATAAAAAAACTAGGTGGTATATGATTAAGTACCTATTTTTCAAGGAAAATAACAAGGTCACAAAAAGATAGATGGTACAAAGATCTTTACCAAGGGTAGGAAGCTTGGCAATAAAAGAGGAAATGGTTAACCAAGACAACCTTTGGCAAGAGACAACACTTGCCCTAGAAGGCCTTCATCCTAAAGATAGACCTTTGTCTTGAGAAGATATTTAGCTAGAAATATCATTTGTCCTAGAAGCCACTCAGCTTGAAGCTCCATGCATAAATATTGTGCCAAAAAATCAAAAACCATAATTAAGGAAAATTTGATTATGCTAATTTCTCATATATACAAGTAGTGTGGCTCACCATAAGGTATGCTTACCAATATGTTGTACTGGTTGAACTGACACAATAAATATTCTTTTGAGGTCTGGAACCTCTTACTTTTTATAGAATCCATCCAATGGGATCAGCCGTCCTTCCTTCACCCTTGGCAAGAAACCTCTGCTTGGTCCCTTGCTTGCATTTCAAGAGAGTGACTATGAGTGGAAATGAAGGGTAAACAAGAGAGGAGAATAATGAGAGGAAAGAAAGGAAAGGGATTCATTATCCCAAATGCATCACAAAGGATGAACATAGCTCTAGAGTTCATAATCAAGTCTCTAAGATTAGTTAAGTGGGGTCTATACTATAAACATGAACAGGTCTATAACAAGAAGCTCAAATTCTTGCTATGGAACTAGAAATTGAGTGATCATACAATATTGCATGAAATTTGAGACAACCAGGATCCTAAGCTGGTAAATTTGAGAAGGAACCTCTTTGCCTAGGAAAAGGAACAATGGCTGAAATTTTTTGTGCCTAGCAATTCACCCTTAAACATCATGACTCTTGACAACATGCGTTCTTCATCAAATTGACCTTTGAAACCAAATTCAAATCTACTTTTAGAGATAAGAGGACAAACAATGGTTGGTCTATCCCTAGAAGTAAGGATCATGCAAGGAGGATTGTGGTAGAGTCAGTCATGAAGTTGTTCAAATCTAAACACACAACTTACTTGAATACTAGCCAAGTTATCTTCTTTGAGTACTTGTACCAAGGCAACCTTGTGAATTGGGTAGCAATGTTTTGGATGAGGACAAGAGAGCTCACAAGGTCAATGAATGAAGAAGGAAGACTAACTCTAATATCTCCTTTTGTTGTCTATTTCTACTTAAGCATAGGATTTTTTACCACAGAAGGAAAGAAGAAGTATCCCAACTAATTTTTCCTTGAAGGACATTTTGACAAGCCTCAAGAGAGAGCATTTATGGTACAAAAATATGCAAAGGTGAATGTGTATTTTTCCTACACAAGAAAAACATGGAGGTGAAGGAAGCCTACAACATCCTAGGCTTCAAGAAGCAAAGGCAAGAAGAAATTGCTATAGAGCCCATACTCCAGAAATGAGCCGCTATTCCTACAAAGGCAAAGGTAAAGGCCACCAAGAGGATGAGGAGAATCCTCATATAGGGGTAAGAAGAAGAACTCCAAGAAGAAGGAAGGGCATGCCCATAGCTAGATCCTACACCTACAAAAAGTGAGCAGTCTTTCACCAAGACTATCATCTCATCCAACAAAGCTGTAGTGGAAGATTGCAAAGATGGAGAAGTAAAATCCACCCCAGCCCAAATTCCTCCCCAAATGACCAACTTATAAGTGGAAGAACAAAAAACGACCCTTGGACATTATGATCACAAAGCCAAACCTTCCAGCCCAAAGAAAAGCATGGTAGAAGGTTTGGAGATGATAAAATCCTCTTTATTCCCAATCATAAGAGAAGAAGAGTTAAGGGAGGGAGGATTCCTTTGTCCAAAAGAGGTACTTGAGGCAAAAGATGCAGGCTTGTGTCAAGACAATGTTGATCTTCATGCCAAAGGCAAGACAAAAGGATGTCTAGCACAAAGATATCCATCCTGACTAAACTGATAATTGAGCAGCAAAAGCCAACTATCTTTGTAGAGATTGAGAGAAAAGAGAGTGGATCCTTGGCCTCATTCAAGACAAGGAGAATAGAAAGCTCAAGCAAGAAGGAGATTAAGCATATCATAGTAATGCCATTTTCCCAACTAATAGTGTACAAGGTGGGACCAACACTCAAATTAATGAAGTAGCTTCTCCCCATATATGCAAAATCTAATAGAGGAATCACCAATTATGTGACCCTTATTTGATATCTTCACCAGCTTGCACAAGGACTAATTGAAGAAAAGATGAAGACAAGGGAAGAATTGAAAGACAATTGTGCCCAACATTTGGAGATGTGGAAACAAAGTAATGACTTGGCATAGAAGGTGGCCAAACTCAATAAAGAAAAAGATCAATGAAGAACAAGCATTAAGGAAGAACATGTCTGACTTACATGAGGAAGAAATGCATCAACAGCTTAGGAAGAAGACATTGATGTACTTAAGGGAGAAATATAGAACATAGAGGTGTCTCTTGTGGTAGTGGAAATTTTCCATGAGGAAGAGCTGCAAGAAGCTAACACCTAGGTAAAGAAACTTGAAAAGACCTTGTAAAAGAAGGAGGACAAATATGAGTAGAAAAAGGCCACCATTTGAGAATAAATTGTAGTTAGGATGAAGGAACAAAGATACTAGTTCAATTTAGAGAAGAAAGTTATTTTGGCAAAGATGGAGATGGTATAGGACCATATAGAAGAAACCTCAAAGGAGGTAATGGAAGTCTCTTTGGAGAAGTTGAAAGCTTAGGATTCTCAATTTCAAGCACATGCCTTGATCCTAAAGACCTACTCAAATGAGAAATTGCAATAGTTAGCAAATAGGTTAACAAAGCACACTTCAAAAAAATTAAAGATGCCACAAAAGTGCTATTGTTGGAAATTGCAAGGTATTGAGAACAACTAGAATTGCTAATAAGATTTGCAAAGGTGAGTGTAGCTCTTCACAATAGATTTTAGGAAGAAGATAATTGTTAGCCCAAGGGAAACAAGTAGAAATTTTTAAAGTGTAGAACACATCCTTGGCCTAAAATTCTCTTTGGCCTTGAATTCTACCTTCATCTTGATGTATATTTTTATCTAGAAACACTTTTTGATGTAGGACCAAATTTGTTGCCAATGATTGTGGAAGTGTAATTACCTATACAATGAATGACAAGGAGTAGTTGTGATAATTTCAATTGTGCTATTCCTTCTCAATTGTGCTTAGGATAAGATCAATAGGTAGGATTAGCATTATGTGGAGAAGGAGTAGTTAGGAGATGATGAGCATTCTCACCCATTGATCTTCTTTGTTTGATAATTGAGAAATTTTGTATATGAATTGCAACCCACAAAAACAATGTCCACTTCTTTCATGTCTAAAGTATTCAGCTCAAACATCTATTTTGAGTCTTTGTGTTGAATGGATTTTGCTTAAATTTTTTATTGTATACTTGGTCTAGTAGAGGTGAAAAATCTTGCAAGAAGAGTGTGTGTTTGAGGACCTACTTATGAAATTTGCTCCAAATCAAGGAAGTTGCCCTTGAAATTTAATGGGGATGAGTGATTGAGTACTTTGGTAGTGAATTTGTACATTACCAAGGAAGTTAATGCAAGGAAGTGTTTTGGGAATGATGGAGCATTGAGAGTACCATAGAATAGAAAATCCAAGTAGATAGTGAATTTTGGATGGCTGATTGTAGGCCATGTTTTTTGGATGGATACAACTTTCTACTCCCATTTTCACCTTCCATTCGTTTTGGAGCCTTGTTACGAGCTCAAATTTTTTTCCAATACCTTCATTTGTATGGACACCTTCAGTTAATGGAGGCTAAAAGTTGTCTTTGGAATAATTCCTAATACCAAGAGCATAAGCCTTTGGCTTATCATCCTAGTGAAGGGAGTATCCCTTTTGGGATTTGGACCAGTGGCTTTGACATGAAAAGACAATGTCCTATACTCCTAAACAAAAGGGACCAAATCATTGCAGGCTTGTAGGTGCACCTAACAGTGCCATAAGTCTACTATTTTGTCTTGAGGTGAAAGTGTAAAACAAAATTTTTATTTTTTTTGTATTAGTCCGTATTCAGCATAATGCTTATTATCCACTAGGGGGTGAAGCCGGAAGCATTATAGAGGCTCGTAGATTGTGCCTTTGGACCCCTTTTTTCTTTCATCCATTCCACTCCACAGGCAACTTGGCCCTCTCTATAAAGTAACCCATCTGTTATAGAGATAGACTTGATATATAAACTCAGCAATTTAAGTTTTCTCATGGAGATTTGTTGGGATTGTTTTTTTGGAAGAGATATGCATGATTAGCAATGGCATTACGGTAAAAGAAATTTTGGCTTCAAAACCAACCTTTGGGGTGAAATATACCTATGGGAAGCAACTAGCCACCAAGGTAAAAAAGGATTTTTAGGAGGAAGAGGCCTTTGGCAAGAAGTGTACCACCACTATCAAGGGTTTATTAGATTAGATCCTTTTTTTGGTGGTAATTAATTTCTCTTTTCTCTAGGATAACATTGTGTGTTGAAACACCTATTTGTGCATGTCTGTGGTATTGTGATATTTAGTTTGGTATTATAAGTACTTGAGAAATATTATTTAAATAAAGATAAAGTATAAGTCTACATTGGTCATGATTAGTTAAATTTAGTCATAGCTAAGATAGAATGCACCTTACTTTAGAGGAAAGGGAAAATATGAGCACCACTATTTTGGATTCTAGTGTATTGACTTGGTATTATTCCTAGGTGTTTGACTTTGAGGAAAGAGTTGAGAACTCTTGGACCCACAAGCCTTTTTGTTTCTGATTCTTCTATAGTCCAAGGATAGCCCATGTGAAGAAATCCTTGACTTAGTGGTTGGGTCAAGATAGGACCACATGCTTAGGAGAATATTCCCATGAGCATAGATATTCCCTTAGCTTTTTGATTTATTTGACTTTTAGCTTAGTAAATTGAATTACTCCAATAATTAGTAACTTTGGTGTGTAACTATATAAACTAGGGGTGATTAGGTACTCATCATCCTTTCATTTGCAACTATCTCTCTCTCATTGAGCTCTCTAGTGAGCAATGGTTTGAGTCTTGGAGTGTTAGCATTGGAAGAGTATGATAGAGTTGGGGTTCTTTGCCTTCTTAGTCCATGGTGCACTACTATAAAAGCTATCAAAGGTTCATCCTGAGTGTGAGACAAGCTGGCACACATTTTTGGTTCCATTGTTGGGATCTCTCCATAAGGCAAGATAATGGTCCGTGTACAATTTTATATTAGACAAAAGGAGGCTATGAGAGGTCACTTGGAGAGAACATTAGGGGAGGAGAGTGTTGAACTTATGTGAGAGAACTTAGATCAAATTTTACAGTGTAGATCATTATGATTTCTTTGAGGTAATTTTGTACATCTTGTACACATGAGAGGATTTGGAGAGATTGTGCAATATGGATTATAGATTTTAGGAATTATGGTGATTTTAGGTAACATTTCAAGTTTGAGATCTAGACTTAAAATTTCTACACATGATATCTTAGGTTATCCTTCAATTAGCACACTTAAAATTATTTTGAGAGCTAGTACACGCACTCAGCTATAATTTTTGAAAGTTGATAGGATAAACTACTCCTATAATTGCATGCTCTCTAGAAAATTGTACAGAGTCTATCATTTATTTATTTTTGAATGGATTTTTTTGAAACTTTCCAAGAAAATTTAATGCCTAATATTCTACCATTTAACCTAAGAATTATAGGGATATCATTCTTGTGCAAAAATTTATGAGTTTTTAAAGTGAGGGGTGGTTTTCAGACCAAATCTGAAAAATGTGTGCTAAACAGAAAGGTATCAAGGCCAAATGGCTCCATAAAAAGATCTTAAATTTTGCTTGAAATGATGCACTCAAGTTGGTATTAATTGTGAAAAATTTTAAACGATTATGACATACCGGTGGAGAGAATTTAGTGACATTGTGAAGAGGGATCAATTCTGCAGAGTTGAGGTCTCATGCATGAGGAGTGTGATAGCAACAAAAAGTATGTTTGAGTGTTTAGACTCATCTTGGGAACATAGAGGATCACCAAGAGTAGATATAGAGGCTATGCAAGGTTCCCCAAGGAGGTGATTGAGGTGATTGTAGGGGTAGATTTGAGGAAAAGAAGTTTAAAATAGAATTTGAAGAGAGTGTTGAGAGAATCAAAAAACCTATACCACTTGGAGGAAAGAGTGAGTGATTTTTATATGGAGAGAAGGACCATAAGGCAAGTTCATGTCCTACAACCTTTGAGAGCAAGAGATTGAGAGAAAGGAGAGGGTTACTTGACTTGGGTTTGCATGTTGGACCTTCTTCACCAAGATTGGGAGCGAGAATCTTTAAGACTTAGGAGTTGTGTGAGTTTTGTGAAGTGTACAACTACAAAAATACTACCACTTTCATCATCTGGTTCTCAAGATTAGTGATGGAGATAATCTTTCAACTTATGGATAAATTATCTATGAGGGTTTAATTGGTATGCATTCTAGGATTTGATGTTGCTTTAGAAATCTTAGAGCAATCCAAACCTTATTTTTTCCCTAAGGTAGATTACTTTCAAATGGTGTTAGTCATGTACATACTCTTTTAGTTATAGAGTGAGAGAAAAGAAAAGAAAAGATTGAGAGAGAGACAAAGACAATGAGGAGCTAAGATGGGGAAACTTCTAGTTCTCTTTGGCAAGGGTGGAGAAGTTATAGAAGCCTTTTTGAGAGACTTCAAGATAGCTTGCATAGTAAACAATGAGAGGAGGAAGAATAAGTGGGCCTCATTATTACTAGATTTCTTTGAGGATGCAGCACTTACATGGTATGAATCAAAATACTAGAAGAGAAAGAGGAGATGGACAAGAAGAGTCTTGAGATAGTTTGACTTCAACACTTATTGAGAACTTTCTTCTAGATGAGAGTTATCAGAGATTGATGAGTGAAGTCACCTTCCTCAAACAAGGAGATAGAGAGAAAGTGAGAGTTTATGTAGAAAGAGTGGAGAAGTTGGAGTCCAAATATTGCATATTGTTGAGGAAGAGTGGAAATGATCTGGAGACTACTATGATTGACATAGGAGCCATGCTCACCAAAAATTTTGTGGGAGGGTTGAGACCACAAATTAGAAGTAAGGTGACATATGGGAAACATTCTTCCAAAGTTGAAGCTATCAAAATTGCAATTTGTATGGAGGAGAGTTTGGAAGGAGATGAGAGTGATTTAGTGGTGAAAGAGGTTTTGCATCCTCCTCAAGGCTGCAAGTATGGTAGAAATTCTGATAATTTGGTGGCAAGGGTTGCACCACAAGTAGTAGTTGCTCTAGTTCTTGCACCTCCACCAAAAGATCCACTTCAAACCATGACAAAAAAACTTCCATATCTCAAGATCAATGTGGTGCAACTATGCAAGAAGAGAGAGGTGGATCAAAATGTAGAGAGAGGGTCTATGAGTTATGGAAGCTATCCATATAGAGGAGGCCAACCAGCCAACAATTTAAATGATAGAAATTGTTTTAGTTGTGGAGGAAGTGGCCACATCCAAAAGAATTGCCCAAATTACACTTATCATGGAGGAAGAGGTTAACCCAAGTGGCTCTTAATCCAAAAATAGGTAAGGAGATAGCATCTATCAATGTGGTTGAGAGCAAGTATGAGAAGGGAAAGTGATCAAACTCCAAGGGTCTTAATTTGGAGCTTTTGGTACAAGAGAAGAAGAGAGGTCATTTTGTAAACAATGTGCACTCTTCTCAAGGATTTATTCCTAGCAAGGATAATCATTTTTCTACTAGGAGCACTTGCACCTCAATGCCATCAACAACAAAGACTCTAAGGAAGAAGTTGGGGATGGAGGAATTCTTGATCTCAAAGCAACAATGGAACTACAATGTGTTGGAGTATGTTGGTAGTCACAAGGCTAACATCATAGTGGATCAACTGATCACTTTGAACCCTACCTTGAGAAAGGAGCTTAGAGTTAGTTTGAGTTCTACAAGGAGCAAGAGGAAGAAGAAGGCAAAAGTTCCAATATCAATGGGGGTGTTGGATGCAATATTAGCACCACGAGAAGCTTGTGAATTTGCCTCCAAGATTGATGTGAAAGTGAATGTCATAACATCAAGGATGCACTTGTTGATGGAGGATCAGCAACAAATTCCATGTCAGGAAGGTTGATAAAGAAGTAAGGTATGATACCTCCAAACCTTCAACATTTGTGATGAGCATGGCAAACAAACAACAAGTTCAACTAGTAGGGGTTGATGAATAAGGTGGTAGTTTCAATTATGGGAGTCTTGATGGATTCAAATTATGATATGCTTCTTGGGAGGCCATGGTTGAGAGCAACACACAACTGATCAATAGCACAAAGGGTACTTGAGGATTAGGCCATCAAACCATAAAGTCACAATTGCAATCACTAACACCACCAACACTTCACATTCAAATACACCATCTTTTGATTGTTTGGAATCAGATTCAAAAAAGGAGCTTCAAGTGTGGACACAACCATAGAAGAAGAGACATCCACAGAGGAGGATGAATCTGAATCTGATCAAGATGTGTATCCCTTGTGTGTTATAAATTTTGACCCTAAGCTAGAGGTTTTGAAGGACCCAGATAAATCACCATTGACACTTGAGGAGATAAAGAGGAGGTTATCTAGCCTCAAGTCTAGTCCAAATGTTACCAAGGAGGAGAATATAAGATTTGAGGAGATTTTTCACACGTTCATCCATGTATTTGCTTTCAATTACAAGGATCAAAAGGAAGTCACCTTGGAGGAGCACAAGATTGAGGTGGAATCACATGCAAGACCAATCCTCCAAAAGCAACATCGCATTAGTCCACCAATATCTTTGGTTGTGAAAGAGAAGATCAATAAGCTCAAGGAGCCTAGATTTATCTTTGAGGTGGAGAATTCAAAATTGGTGCCTGTTATTGTGATTGTGAAGAAAAAGAATGGTAAGCTTCATATATGTGTGGATTACAAGAAACTCAATGCGGTTACTAAGAAGTATTATTACCCTTTATCATTCATTGATGAGATCTTGGAGAAGGTTGCAAGTCATGAGAGGTATAGTTTTGGAGATGGTTATAATAGGTATAACCAAATCAAGATTGCACTAGAGCATCAATAACTCATAACATTCACCATACCTTGTGGGACTTATACTTTCAAGGTTATAACTTTTACGATTTGCAATGCTCCAACTACATTCCAATGGTTCATGAATAAGGTGTTTGAACATTTCATTGGGAAAAATATGAGAGACTTCATTGATGACTTTTGTGTCTATGGAAGCAAGGAAGAGCACTTTGAGCACCTGATCAAGGTCTTGCAATGCTTGGAAGCAAATGCATCACTCAACTCAAAGAAATGCATTTTTGGTTGCAAAGAAGGTCTACTTCTAGAACTATATTTTTGGTTGTGAAGAAGGTCTATCATTTCCAAGGATGGAATATAAGTTGAACTTGAGAAGGTGAGGAAAATCTCATACCTTCCATTTCCTTCAAGCTTGACAAAGTTATGCCAATTCTTGGGGATGGTTGGATACTATAAGAGGTTCATCTTCTCATTTTCCAACAAGGCTTATGCATTGACCATCTAAATGAAGATGGATGTAGAATACATGGTGATTTTGGAAGACAAGGAGGCTCTCAAAGCTTTTGAGGAGCTCAAGCAATCTCTAATTGTAGCTCCAATTCTTGCTAAGCCTGATTGGAGTAAGCCTTTCATCCTCTACATTGATGCTTCCAATGTAGCTATAGTATGCACTCTTAGTCAATTAGACCAAGATGTGATGATCATCCAATAGCTTATGCCAGTAGGCAGATGGTTTCAGCAAAAAAGAACTACTCTATCATGGAGAGAGAAGGGTTGGCAATGATCTTTGGTCTAAAGAAGTTTAGACACTAATTGATTGGAGAGAAAGCCACCATTATCACGGATCACAAGGCTTTGAAGTACATTTTTAACAAGCCTAATGTGGAAGGGAGGCTTGGAAGGTGGATGATACTCTTGTTTGAGTATGAATACACCATTGAAGTTAGGCCTAGGAAAAAACATGCAAATGTTGATTTCTCATTTTGATAACCTAGCAAATATCATTTTTGCGGTAATCAATAAGTAAAGCTCATTCCAAAGAGATGCAATTCAGAAATGTTCAAATACAAAGTCAAAAAATAACAATGTAGTTCTTCTTGAGTTCATCTTTAATCTCTCAGGTAGAAACTATACCTAGAAGAGAGTAACAAGCACTAATTCACAATCTTGTCACAAATTAACACTCCTTAATCACAACTCTATCAAATTCTGCCAAACCAATCTTGATTGTGATGATCCAGATTTTCTTGAAGATGGCTACTTCATTGCAAAATGACTTCACCTTAGGCTTATGTTCCACCCCTCCACTGAAGGTACAACTTCCTTGATCAAAATTGCTTTGCATCAATCTTGTGCTACACTCCCAAATGCAGAATACTACCAACACTACAATTCCTCTTAGGTCAATACATTGCTTCAATTGCACTTCACTCAAGATCAAATACACTGAATGAAGATTAGCACTGTGGCATCCAACATCCAACAAGCACATTGACTTGCACTTCAAAATTCTCCACACACTCACAAACATAAACATAGGATTGATACTCAAAATTAAGCCAAGCAATGAATACTGAGAAACAATACTTCACTTTATCTATCTTCAAAATTATAAATGCTTAACAACATTATGTTGCAAATGCTTCCTTTAAATAAGGAGAGCATTGATAGTTACTAACAAGTATACCATTCTATAACAACGTTACCAACCTGCAAATCTAGAATGACAATGCACCTCTTCATATCTACCTCTTCATAACTCAAAACTATTACTACTCCAATCCGATGTCAACCTTGATCTTGACTTCCAAACCCAAGGTTCCTTCAAGAATTTCCCCTTCTTTGAGTCTCTCTAATACCACTCCTAAATCTTCTATTTCAACTATCTCTTCACTATGAACTACAATTGCACTCCTATCTACTCTATCTACATCATTATCTTTTGACCCATTCTTCTCTACTATCTCAAGTAACTCACCCAATGACACTTGCACTCCTACTTCCACCACTTTAGACTTCTTCTCTAACTTCATCTCACTACAAAGTTTACCCAAGTCTGATCAAACAAGATCTAATCTGAGCTAGACATTGTTTCCTACCTCTAACATCTTTCTATCTACATGTTCTCACATATGAATCAGAAGATTATCCAACTTTGTGTCCTTCACCTTCCTCTTCCTTGTCTCTTGCACCAACAACTTCACCCCTTGCAGTCTTGTCTCTTCCAAACTTACCCTCAGCTTTAGTATTGAGCAGTGCTTTCAACTTGTTTACCACTACTCCCACTGCATCTAGCTCCAACCCCTGCTCTACTTTCTCTTCCTTTCTCTCCTCTTCCAGCTCATTCCAATACATCACCAACTCATCCTTGAACTCAGCCTTCATTGCTTCCTTCTCTTGTCTATTGAAACTAGTTGATATGCTGCTCCTCTCAGCAATCCTTGCAATCATTCTTCCTCTTGACTATGCTCTATTAACTCTTGATGCCAGGCTTGGTCCTTCTTGGCCGCTTTCTTCCTCATACTCTCCAACTCCTGCTCCATCACTATTGCACTTGCCTTTGAATGTATCACTTCCACTCGTGCATCAACAATTTCCCTATTTAGTACCTTGACCAATGTCATCTTCTCCTTCAATTCCTCCATACACTTCACCGAGTTCTCCCTCACCACTTTTGACTTTTTGCTCCAAAGAATTGCCTCCACCCAAAGTTATTTGGCTTCTATCTTTACTCGCATTAGCTTGCTTCTCAACACCAAGGTCTCCTCACTCCACATTGTCACAACTACTAATTTATCCTTCATGTCTAGATTAGCACTTGTCATCTCTACTTTCTTCTCCTGCAAAAACACTAAGAAAGGATACACAATCTTTGATAGATACTCCACTCTATCATATTTCCCTTCATTGTCTCTGCTGAATTTGCCTTTGGCAGGTGATCCTTTTAATGGTGCCTTACTCCAAAGATGCAATGTTTGTATCTTCAATGTTTCTTCATTTGAACTCTCCTCCTCCTTGATGGTAGCTTTGCTTGATCCGATGATGATGACTTAGGACACCATGAGTACTTCTCTTCCCCCTAGCAACCCTTGGACATACCAAGGCTACTTCTTCTTTCTTCTCACACTCACGCTTGACTGTTGATATCTCCAATAACTAAGCTTCTAACTTGGCTTCTCTGCTTCCACAATCCTTCCTTTGGATTGCTAGACTTCCACTTCTTCTTCACTACCATTGCTCAATTCCTCACTCCATAGTGTGAACTCTTCTTCTCCTCCCAAGGCTTCTCCCTTTGACTTTGTTTCTCCCTCTTATTCCTTCTTTGAAGTCGATTCTTCTACCTCCACCGATGCCGGCTTTGGGTTAGGCTATTGTATCTTCTAAGGCTACACCGGCATAATTTGTCCTTCAGGTCTACTTTTCTTTTTGGGCATGGGGATATCCATTGCTACTATTTTCTCCTTCCTACTCTTCATGTAATAATCATCCCCTCCACAAACCTACTCCATGTAATAGCATTCATCCGCATCAGCTTCCTTACACAAATCCAGGTGAAAGTGGAACCGCATTCTACTTCTTTCCTCCAAAGTCAACAAATTCAACCCGAAGTAGAAATGAGCCACAAAGAGTACAAAGTAGTGAGGCTGCATATCATTCTCCAACCAGTGATCATCTGCTTCACATGTTGATGCAGATATTTTGCCCAGTCCACCACTTCTCCTACAAACCATATGGTGAAAGAACACTACATGTTGTTTTGTGACATAAGTGGTTTGTTTTGGCTTGAACAAAGCCATCATTGAACTCACAACCCCTCTTTGCACTGGGTCTCTATAACTATCCACCTTATACCCACTCTTGGTGTGAGGTCTATTAAAAGAATTCCTAACCTCAGCAGTTTCTTCCGATGTATCACACCTCCAATAGAAGGTGACACCTCCTACCTATTTTGCTTCTCCACCCATGATTAATCTCCAATCCAACTCAGTCCATTGAGCCAGATTTCCTCTCTTCCCTCCATGATTTGGCTCATCCTTGCAATCACTAGAGGCAATCTTTGCCATGAATCCTAGAAAACTCAAATTCTAGTTCTAGCTACTGAAATGAAGCTTCAATAAGACTTTGATCCTTGCCACTACATCTAATCTACATATTACAAGACCCCTCACCGCACTCTACTTACTCACTCTTTGCTTATGAAAGATTAAACTAGAGATTCTAACCCACTCCTCTTGAGTATTTGTAGTTTGCATTCCTTCAGGTTGACTCCCAATAGAAACATGGCAACGTCTAGACATAGCAGCACTTCCTTGCTAAAATGTCAATTTTATAATCCTTTGCTGATTGTCATTCTTCAATCACTTCTCCGCATCACTTGCCAATTTTTTGAATTTTTTTCCTGTCACTTTCGAGAACATCTTGATCTTAAGGTAGTCACTTTCTTCCAACATACTTTCTTGATTGGCAAAACCCAAAGAAGTTTGTTACATGATCTTTGGATCAGGTTGTGCTACCTAATATGAAGTCCTCTTCTTCATATTTCCTTTTTTCCAACCCAAGTCCTTTGGACTTTGACCCAAGGTCAACTTTGGGTTCATGCCAAACACTATTCTTCATGTTTCTTCCCCGTTTTGCCCTCCTTCAGCTTTACCAATGCACTTCTTCTTTAAAACTCAAAAAAAAAATTGTGGGTACCACATTTATTTAGGGCCTATGATCATGATGGAGATGAACCAATGGATGATTCCTTCCTAGATGAGGAGCTCATGAAAATCTCAGTCACTCAAGAGGTTCCAATGGAGTACAAGGAGATTGTGGACTTTGTTACAAGAGGTAACTATATATATCCAAAAGGGATGCATGCTAGGGAGAGGAAGGCACTTGCAATAAGATTTAGACCTCACACAATGGTGGAGGATATTCTTTTTCACAAAGGAGCACATGGTCTACTTCAAAGACCAATGGATAAAGAGGAGTCTATCTTACTCTTAAAGGAGTTTCATGAAGGTTTAGTGTGTGGGATACTTTGTAGGAAAGGTGACTACTTTCAAGATTCTAGATGAAGTTTACCATTGGAGAAAGATTTTCAAGGATTATCTTGATTATTGCAATACTTGTCTTGTTTTTCAAGCTTTTGCTAGAAATTCTACCTCCACTCCACTACTTAAATCAATTCCATTGCTAGGACTTTTTGAGAAGTGGGGAATTGATTTTGCAGGTCCTCTCTCAATAGAACCCTAAAACAATTGGTATATTGTGGTAGTTACAAATTATCTTACCAAGTGGTTGAGGCTAGACCATAGAGGGACAATAATGGAGATGAAGTTGGGAGATTTCTTTATGAATACATTATCATTAGGTTTGGGTGCCTTTTGGAGTTAGTTTCTGATAGAGGAGGAAATTTTATAAGAAGCATTACTACAGCCATGCTACAATATTTCTCTATCACACATAGAGTAACTACATCCTATAAGCCAAATTCCAATGGCTTGGTAGAGAGAACCAATCAGACCTTGTG
The DNA here is from genome assembly GCA_948567375.1 of Lunularia cruciata. Classification (NCBI taxonomy): domain Eukaryota; kingdom Viridiplantae; phylum Streptophyta; class Marchantiopsida; order Lunulariales; family Lunulariaceae; genus Lunularia; species Lunularia cruciata. The sequence goes on from OX419758.1 coordinate 60,562,212, forward strand.
CATGATGTTGGCCAAAGATGCAAAAATGGAGGGAGCTAAACATCATTAGGACAAGAGGATTCATGCAGTTTTGTTGGAGTATAGGACAACCATGAAAATTTCCACCAAATATTCTCCATTTCAATTGGTATATTGTATTGAGTCGACCTTACCTTTTCACTTTGATCTTCCTACCTTCCAAAGTATTCATAAGAGATTGAAGAAAATGCAAGGAGGTGATGCAAAGAAGTCAAGGAAGGATCAACTCATGGAATTGGAAAAAGCAAGAGCATTTGCTACGGTTCATGTGGCGCAAGCCCAAAGGAAACAACATGAGAGCTATGACAAGAGGCAAGGCAAGAAGAAGGTGGAGCCTTTCAAAGTAGGTGATTGAGTAATGTTGTTTGATTCTATTTGATTCAAGAGAGTGGAAAATGAAATTTTGCCTTGTACATTGGACCTTTCATAGTGGAGAAGGTGTAGAGTAATTATACCTATGATCTCAAGGAGTTGGGAGGAAGACACTTTGATAGGATTAACCATGATAAGTTGAAGATTTATCATAAAAGGTAGGAAGACCTTCACATTGAGGACAAAGTGAAAACTTCAACGTAGTCAGTGAATGTAACACCTATTTGTGCATGTGTGTGGTATTTTGATATTTAGTTTGGTATTAAAAGTACTTGAGAGATATTATTCAAATAGAGACAAAGGATGGTTTTACATTATTCATGATTAGTTAAAGTTAATCATAGCTAAGATAGAGTGGAACTTACTTTAGAGGAAGTGGAAAAGATGACACCAGTATTTTGGATTCTAGTGTATTGACTTGGTATTATTCTTATGTGTTTGGCTTTGAGGAAAGAGTTGAGAACTCTTGGACCCACAAGTCTTTTTGTTTCCGATTATTTTATAGTCCAAGGATAGTCCATATGAAGGAATCCTTCACTTAGTGGTTGGGTCAAGATAGGACCATATGCTTAGGAAAATAATCCCATGAGCATGGATATTCCTTTAGCTTTTTGACTTTATTTGACTTTTAGCATAATAACTTGAGTTACTCTAGTAATTAGTAGCTTTGGTGTGTAACTATTTCACAAGTATCTAAACTAGGAGTGAGAAGGTACTCATCATCCTTATAGTTGCAGATATCTCTCTCTCATTGAGTTCTCTAGTGAGCAATGGTTTGAGTATTGGAGTATTAGCCTTGGAGGAGTATGATATAATTGGAAATCCTTGCCTTCTTAGTCCATGGTGCGTTACCATAACAGCCATCAAAGGTTCACCTTGAGTGAGAGATAGGCCGGTTCATAGGGTATCCTTACCTTCTTTTGGGGGTGGTTTTTGTCCAAGACATTAAACAAACAAGAATAGAAAACTAGTGATATTATGACACTCTATCTCTATTTCTAGTTTCAACTTGTATCTTTGTAGGAATGAACTATTCTTACCATTTATACTATTAGTATATCAACATAGGTTGTCACAAATCATAAAGGCTATTGGGCATAATACCAATTCATACCACAAAGAGACACAAGCCTAATCTCTATGTTGTGGACGCTTTAGACAAGAGTGATTCTCATTTTGAAGAAAAGTCAAGATTGGGAAGTTAATTAGGAGATGACCAAGATTTAGAATGTACTCACTGTGCTCATACTAGGTGTGTTCCAGTGGGTATGTGGATTACAAGGTGGTGCAAGAAGAGAATTAAAGCACCAAGGAGATCAAAATTGCCACAATGAAAGTAAAGTTGGCTGAGACACAATAGCAATTACCCAATTGGACTCAAACTTATTAACTATCAATGGGAGATCAAAGTGTCATGCTAATGAAATGACAAAGAAGTACAAGGAGCAACTAAGTGCTTGGGATGAATAGATTTCATCCCTTGAACAAGAATTAGAGACTCTCTATCTTTAGGTGCCAAGGACCAATAGCAAGAAGGCCCAAATATGCTTTGAGAAGTTGACTACAATTGACAACAATCATGAGGAAAAGGAGCAAATTCTTTATATGTAGGTCAAGCAAGAAGTAGAAATGGAGCTACAATCCATTTGGGATACTCCAGACGAGGAGTGGATGAGGGTTCTTATTTTCATGGAAGGATACCACAAATTGACTGAAAGTGCAAGTGGAAATGTTGGTTGTGACTCAAGCTCACTACACAAAGCTAATGAAACTAAAGTCAGAGATTACGCTTTGGAAGTTGAAATATATCCAAAATGACCAATTAGCCAAGTTGGTTGACCAATTGTAAAAGCATACCAATGCCAAAATCAAGGTTTTTTTTACCAATATACACAAGGAATATGTAGGGTAGAACAAACATGTCAATGAGTTGATTCAAAGGTGTAAAGCTGAAGGTGGATCTCCACAATAAGGACCACTACATCCATTTTCAATATGCCCCCATGTGTAGTGATTCACAATCATTGGAGTCAAACATCATCAAGTGGGATACCATCTTATATGGTGGGGGAATGATACCATTCCCAGGTCACAATATTTGTATAGACCATTTGTATGATAGTATTGATATAAAATAGAACATTTCTATACATACCATATCATCACGGCCATTCTCCAAATGCTTTGCTGGAGTTATATGATCATAGAGTGTACAATAAAGTATCTCTTATAGATCATGTTATCATAGCATATACCTAGAATGACAAGGTAGGTACATTAGGGTTAACCTTAATTGGTTTAGAGTTAATCATGGGATGTGCCGAAGCATAATTGTGGATGCACCTCATCTTTTTGTAGTAGTAATTATAAGGAGAGTCCTCCTAACATAATACAAGTTTATTCTTGAATTCCAAATCACTCTTTTTTGTTCAATTTGTGCAAGCATAGTATTTTTGCTTTTATGTATGAAAATTGTGTTTTGTCTTGAGGAAGACGTATGTGGACCTCAAAGATCTTGAGTGTATCAATGTTAGTGTTGTGTATGTATTGTAATTGGAAAATTGAGTAGTAGTGAGGAACTCAAAGTAATAATGCAAGTGCTAGAGTGCAAGGAGGCATTCAAGCAAGCATTGATTGGGGTGTTGAAGACTCTATGCAATGTGACAAGCAGTCATGAGACCATGAGTATCATGGAGTATCACAAATCACAAAAATTCTAGAGGGTCACAATCCTAAAATATAGCAATGTGAGTGCCTTCTAGGAAGGGTACAATTGTGGTATGCAATACATAGGTAATTGAGAGAGAGAGAGACCTTTGGGATTGTTGACCTTTGACATTTAAGAGCATCATTAGTAGTATATCTTTTGTGGAAGTCATTTGATTGTTTTAGTTTTTTGTAGTATACGATGGTGAGTAACATTACACTCTTTTGAAAATAGTTCCTACCCAAGAAGTGAAAGATGTAACAATAGGCAAACGATGACAAAGTGACACTATGTTTTCAATTCTAGCCATTCTCAAACCATATCCTCATACAAATGACTTGTCCTTATTGATTATACTATTATTATATTGACATTGGTGTGTCCCACATGATTCTTCATAACTCAACTTTTGGATGGCCACCAATGTCTGGTCAATCATCAATTGACTCACCTATACTTTGAATTGCAAGATCTCCTCCTTAGATTTTGCTTTCCCTTTGGTTGCTAACTTCCAAAGATCTACTTTTTTCCTTCAAAGAATCTCAAATTGACTCTCACTAGATAGTGCTCATCTTTATGGTCCTACAAAGAACTTTCTATTGTGTTCAAGTATTTCTCTGATCCCTTGATATGATTGTTCTTCAACAACTTGCTCTTCATGTGCAATCTTCAAGGTATCTAACTTCTCTTGCAAAGAAATTGACTCCACACCTTGTTTCTTTCATTCTTCTTGAAGATAAGGTACTTTGTTCTTCAAGGAAGTGACTTAAGCTAACCCACTTGAGCATGCATCTTGGTCACCATAGTTGAGTAGCTCAATACCTATAAACATTCCTTCTTGTATGTTAGATAGTGATTATCCAACACCATCATCAAATGTAGCAAAATATCTTGAGTATACCTTACTCCATGCATGTCTTGAATAACAAATTGCTTTTTTTTTCCAATCAATTGCCTTTTTTCCTCAATGGGTTAGGAAGTGTCTTCTTCTTTGGGTACCACAACCTTCTTCAGACTAACTTCATTTTCTTCATCAAAGTCCTAATTCTTGAATAGGCAACTTCTTGGCTTCTTTTTGGGAAGGGTTCTTGGGGATGAGCATGTTGATATCATCATATATTGGCTTCTCCAAAAGCCTCTCCTTCTTGGCTCTTGGTATCTTCTTCTTCTTTTTGTTCTTTCAATGCTTCTCCTTCTTGATCTGAATCTGTTTCATGCACTTCCAAAGGTCTCTCTTCCTCATATTTGGGTTGCACATCTTCTGACTCCTTGATATCTTGGAATCTCTTTGCCTTCTTCCAAATCGCAGACTTCTTTATGGCAGGAGTAGTATGAAATTTGTACTTCTTATCTTTCTTCATCAGACTCACATATTCACCCATCATCTGGTACTTCTCATCTGCTTCTTGCATGAGCTCCATTTCATGCAAGCCCTCAAGGTCTTCTTTGAAATAGGCAGGCAATAATTCATGACCCAAAAATTCTAGCTTCTCTTCTTTGATGAGTAACTCATGGCTAATATAAGAATGAACCAAAAAGTGCATTGAGTAGTGTAGTCATGGCACATCAAATACATTTTACATCTTTTGCACATGAGTGTGGAATATTTGCCTCCAATAAATTGGTCTTTTTGAAAACAAGTGCTCAAAGAAGGCATCCTATGAGTTTGTGGGACAAGTAGTGTATTGGAGCTTGAATACCTTCATTACTTCTCCAAAAACCTCTCTTTGAGAAGTATTCTTGTAATTGGCCACTAACCATCCATTCATGAGATGCCTATCATGGGCAAAGGCCTTATTGATCCTTGCTTTCATCTTGCTAATCAAGTTGAACCAAGACTCAAAAGTATAGCCTCTTGCCACTTTGGGTCCTCTCCCCAATGTCTTTCTCCAATAACATGATGCCCATTCTCTCACATTTGCTCTCTTGGCACAAATTTCTTTATCCCATAGAGCTCTATAGCCACATCACCTAAAGTATACACCCAATTCTACAAAACAAAGCTCACTTGCAGCCTCTACAATGTCACTCTTTGGGCAACCATTTCCTATGGACTGATAGTTGGGGTTTTCAAGTCAAGAGTGTTCTTAGTAACCCAAGGAGCAACACTCTTCACCATTGTGCAAGCAATTAATATTCACAAATCAACTCTTGATTGCACTCTACTTGATTGCCTACTTGGATGCAAGGAGTAGAAATTCATGAAGAATTTAAGGCTAAGGAAGTCCAAAAACATCTTCACCATGAAAACCTTAGGTTTATAGTGATTTTGTCCCTCCTTGCTTGCAATAATCTTCAATCCACATCATTCTCTATGTTTGTGAGCTATCTTGGAGGTGGTATATACATGTTCTTGGAATTAGTATACCGTTAGTCTCTTCATCAAAGAGTCTTTCCGCTATCATGTTGTAGTTTGCATGACTAGTGAAAAAGGAGTATAGTTTATCTCCACATTATTGGAGTAGATTGAAGGACAGATCCCACAGTTGAACTATTTTCCATATGAATCTATATACATGTATATTACTAGCCATCTAGATTATGGTCTTGTCTTCTTTGAGAGCTCTTATGTATATAGGTGATTGAAAGTTGATAGATGGGTGTGTGTTTTAGTTTTAGAGTCTCAAGCAAGAGGAAAACATGGAGAGGTGAGATGTAATAGAGCATGGGCGCTAGAGCGTCCAGGGAAGCACTTAAGTAGAAAATATTTGGTGCTCTTAACCTGCCATTCCCAAACCCTTTTCATTTTAGGCTTCAGATTCTACACTATGATGAACTTGAGGTTGGATGGTAACACAATTTGGGGTTGCATTCATAGAATTGGTGATTTGAAGCTTGGATCCAATTGTTCTTTGTATGCTTACTTATGAGTAGGTCTAGGACTTGAAAATATATGTGCTCTTATATATAGAGAAGGACTTAATCTCATTCAATGGCTTCAAGATGGAGTTGTAGGGTCCATTTGGCAAAAAGAGAAACAACTAAATGACAAAAATGCAAGTGATTGGATTCCAAGAGAAGAAGTCTGGAGCTTTCAACCATGAAATGAGTTAGGGAAGGGAATTTGGGAAAAAAAACCAATATTAGAAAGAGGAGCTAATAGGATATAGCTTGGAGACAAAAACTAAGTGATTTGAGCAAATTCTCAATAAAATATGATCAATTGAATAAAGGGGGTAGAATTTATACATAGGTGTACAAACTGGACAATTTGGAGAGTTTTTTGACACATTTTTATAATTTATCAATGATGTTGGAGAGAATACAAAGTTCTTTTAGTGCTAAGTGCAAGAAATTCTAGTCTTGGGCAGATTTGGTTGATTGAAGTTGGAGCTTTGGAAAATACGGTGTTGGAGATGAGATGATGATCCAGTTTGGAGTAGTTCTAGTCAATCTTCAAGTTATGGCTTGAATTAGTTATGAAATTTCTAGGATAGTTGAGGGTCAGGTCTTTAATTTCTATGAAAAGATTTCATTTGAATTCTTCAAATAGATAATTCAAGGTCTTGAATCAAGTATACTTGGGTCTGTATAGCTCACAAGTTATTCCAACTCAAGGATTGATCCATATCTAGGGATTTGGATTGGATTAGGCCATCAAAATTTTCAAGATTTTAAAGGACACAAAAGGATACTTTGAAAATTTTGGTTGGCTTAGGGTACATAGAGAGTGAGAGTTGATTCAACAAGTTTCACTAAACATACTATCATAAGCTCAATAGAGCATTTCTATCATCAATCATTATTGAATGTCAATTCTCCCATTCTTGTGACTATGATTCAAGATTTTAGGTTTTTGGAGTGTTTTTTAGCATTATATGTATACCCCATTGATCTAGAAATCTATTGAAATTTGTCAAGAACTAGGAGCAAACCCTCAATTATGGGTTTTGAAATTAGAGTGGAAACTACATCAATCTTGCCAAGTTTGAGATCTTGTCAAGAGTAGTTAGATTTTTTCTTGCTTCACACCATTGGAAAGCTTACCACACAAGCTTCCCATTACATTCTAGATCATTCAAAACCAAAGCAACACAAAAAAATTATTCTCATTTGAGTTGCATTGAATTTTCCTCATCAAAAAGGCATAAAATTTCTCCACTTGGAATACAGATTGGATGAAACTTGGAGTACAAATTGAAATTAGAGGATAGGGCAAGAGGCTTTAGTGTTGATCTCTACCAAAATCATGGAGTGTTGTTGTTGAATTCTTGTGGTTGGATCCTCTCCATACCTGGATGCTTGTTTGTATGGTATGTTTGCTTGGATTGGTATGTAAGCATTACGCTTAGGTTCTTTCCTTCTATGAATATTGTGTATTTCTCCATGGTACTGTTGGAAATGAAGACCAACAAACCAAGAGTGTGTGTTATAATGATAGGTTAGGTTGCTCATTACTTCTTGGGTAAGGAAGTAATAGGCAACCTAATCTATCATCATAATCAAAATACTAGAAATAAGAGTAGAAAGATCTAGTGGTTGGATAACACACATGCTCAAACTTATAGTGACATATTTAAAATACAACCCCTAATCCCTAAGCTCCACAACTAGGCACTTTCTCAAAGAGAGAAAGGCAAAGTACAACACCTCTATTTTGAAGATAGCTTGTCCAACCATCCAAAGATCCAAGACTCATATTCCAAAGATAGGTCTTGTCTTCACTTAAATTTGTGACCATTTTTTGTGAAGACATAAGTCTTGTGAAGAAGCATTCCAAAGACAAGGTCTTCATACAAAATCTGATTTCTAGGATTTTTCCCATGAAGGAAGGAATTCTTCTCCTCCCTCTATTCTAAACAATGAAAAATACAACAAAGTAAGAAAATTTTAATTTCCCAAGCACTATAGTTAAAACCATTATAGTTAGAACCAGCCTAAAATATCCTTCCCACCTAAAATTATAGAACAATTAGAAAATCTAGGATAGTAGGTACATAATTCTTTCTTAGTGATTTTCTTGGGTCCTATAATACCAATAGCTAAATATATTATCTAGAGGTGAAAATTGACTTGATAACATCTGGAAGGATGTTAGGTATGATGGCTAAGTAGATCAGATAAAGGTGTCAAAAAAAGAGCACTTCTATTAATAGAGAAAGAACCAAAAATAGCTTGAAAATGTAATACCAATAGCCAGACATATGATCTAGAGGTGAAAATTGGATTGGTAACATCTAGGAGGATTGAATGTAAAGCTTGTGTTTCTTCTCGTGTGTTTCTCTTAAGGTCTCTTATCCTCAAGAGTTTACAATGGTATTAGAGCAGGTGTTTCAATCTAAGAGAGTGGATCACCCCTCTTGGAAGAACATGGGCTACTAAGACTAAGTAATTTTTTAGGAGAGAAATCGTAATGCAATCAATAGATTAGGAGAGTGTTAGAGAGAAGACAGGATGGACGCTCCAAGAGGACAATATTTGGCACCCCACTTTCCATTCTTGAATCCATTTTATATCAAGATTATGTACATCTACTGTGAGCAAGTGAGAGTATATTTCATTTTCTATTTTGGAGAAGATGTCATATTATAGTGATAAGTTCACCAAATCCGGTGATTTTGCCTATGATGATCTATGATAGGAAGTGGGACTTGAAAATCTACATTTTTTTGTGATGGCTTTGAATATACCAAATCTTCTTCCTTTGAACACTCAAGTAGAAATCCTTTATGTGGTTAGACCAAAGTAATGTTTAGGGATTTTGTAGTCTGCAATTTTAGTGAGGAATATTATTAACAAGTGATAGTATCTAAAGTTCCAATGGTGGTCTATAACACCCATTTGTGCATGTATGTGCTATTGTGATGTTTAGCTTTGTATTAAAATATAGATATTATTTATATAGAGATAAATTATGGTTCTACATTAGTCATGATTAGGTAAAGTTAGTCATAGCTAAGATAGAGTGGAACTTACTTTTAAGGAAGTGGAAAAGATGAGCACCACTATTTTGGATTATAGTGTGTTGACTTGGTATTATTCCTAGGTGTTTGGCTTTGAGGAGAGAGATGAGAACTCTTGGTCCCGCAAGCCTTTTGTTTGGATTCTTCTATAGTCCAAGGATAGCCCAAGTGAAGGAATCCTTAACTTAGTGGTTGGGTCAAGATAAGATCACATGCTTAGTAGAATATGCCCATGTGGATGGATATTCCTTTATACTTTTTGACTTTATTTGACTTTTAGCCTAGTAACTTAAGTTATTATGGTAAATAGTAACTTTGATGCATAATTATTTCACAAGTATATAAACAAGGGGTGATGAGGTACTCATCATCTTTTTATTTGCAACTATCTCTCTCTCATTCAATTCTCTAGTGAGCAATGTCTTGAATCTTGGAGTGTTAGCCTTAGAGGAGTATGATGGAGTTGGGGTTCTTTGCCTTCTTAGTCCATGGTGCACTACCATAATCGCCATCAGAGGTTCATCTTGCATGAGAGACAGGCTAGCTCACAAGCCGCACCATTCTTCCTCATGTATGGAGAGCATCCTTTCACACCTTCAAGCTTGATGAAGATCCGCCTGGTGGATACCAAGGTAGATGTCATCAACAATTTTGTTTCCAAAATCCAACAAGGAGTAGAGAATGTCAAAAATAGGTTGCAAATTGCCCAAAATCAACAAAAATAGTATGCAAATACACATTGTTGGCACCTGGAGTAAAATGTTGAGGATCAAGTTTGGTTGTCAACAACAAACCTCACATTAATTTGCTCCTGCAAGCTTAGACCTCATTTTGTTGGGCCTTTTCCCATCCTTTGTCAAATTTGATCAATGGCCTATCACTTGGAGCTACCTCCACACATGAAGATCCATCCAATATTCCATGTATAGATATGCTTCCAAACCGCCACACTTTTCTTCCATACAAGAAATTTGACCTAGTCCAACACCCATTGGTGACACAAAAGAATATGAAGTCAAACGTTGTTATACTTTGCTTTTTTCTCTCTAAGAATACACAAAGATGCCTAGCTATGGAGCCTATAGATCAGAGGTTGAAGGTAAAATTTTCCTTACTAGTTTGAGTGCGCATAGATCCCAACTAGTATAACCCTTCACTTTAGGTTTTGGTATTTTGGCTATCAAGTAGGGTAGTAACGGGCAACCTAACTTGTCATCATAACATGCACTCATGGTTTGTTGGTCATCACTTCTAACATTAACAAGGAGAAATATATTGCACTCCTAGAAGGAAAGAACCTAAGCACAACGTCCGCACAGCAATCCAAACCAACTTGGCTTACAAATAGGCATGCAAGCACTAAGAGGATCCAATCACAAGAATTTAGCAACAACCCTCTGTGCTTTTTGTCAAAATTGAGCTTTAGAGCACTCATGCTTTGTCATCAAGCTAATTTCAACATGTAATCCAAGCTTCTTCCAATATTTACTTCAGCCTTCAACCAATTTGTCCTCCAAGTGGGGTAATCCTATGTCCTTTTGATGAGGAAAATTCTATGTAACTCAAATGTGCATAACTTTTCTATGTGACTTGTATTCTAGTGTTCTACGATTCAATGGAAAGCTTGTAAGATAAGCTTTCTAATTATATGAAATAATTCACAATCTGATTACTATAGCTCCTTGATAAGCTCACAAACTTGGCCAATTTTTTCTAATTTTAACCCTAATTTTGAAAGCCCTAATTTTGAAATCCCTAATTTAGGGTTTGCTCTTGGTTCTGGGAAATTTTTCCCAGATTTATAGATCAGAGTTGCACCTAATCCTCACAAACACTCTAGAAACCTAAAATCCTCAATCATAGACACAAAAGTAGGAGAATTGACACTAATCATGCTAAAAGATAGAAATGCTTTGCCGAGCTTATAACAATAGTTTTAGTAGAGTTTGTTGCATTAGCTCTCACTCTCTATAGACCCAAAGTCAACCAAAATCTTTATAGTAGTTGGTTTTTCTCTTTTCTAAACCTTTGTAAAGTTTGATACCCTAACCCGATCCCAAACTCCAGATATGGATAAATTCTTGACTTGGGCTAACTTGTGAGCTCTATAGACCCAAGTATGCTTGATCCAAGACCTTGAATTGTCTATTTGAGGAATTCACATGAACCTTTGCAAAAAAGTGAAAAATTTAGCCACTAAAATTACTAGAAATTTTCACAAGGTGATTCAGACCACAACTTCAAGAGTAACCAAATCTTCAAACCTGATCAGCATCTCATCTCCAACTCCTCACTTCCCAAAGCTCCAACTTCAATTGGCCAGATCTGATTTGAGATTGATCAAACTCTAAAATTTCTTAAGCTCAGCAATACAAGCACTTTTCCAACTCTTCAACCCAACTAACAGATCATGAAGATGTTTCATGAAGCTCTTTGAATTGCCTATTTTGTGCTCCTGCATATGAATTTTACCCCCTTGATTCAATCATATCTCCTAGAGAATTGACCCAAATCACTTGATTCTAGTCTTCAAATTATAGCTTGTCAGCTCCTCTCTCTAAATGTGGTCCTTTCTTTTCAAATGCCCTCCCAAAACTCCATTCATGGTTGAAAAAATCCTGACATTTTGCTTGGAACCCAATCTCTTGCAATTTTGTCATTTAGCCTCTTAACTTTTTGACAAGTGGATCCACAACTCCACCTTGAAGCTCATGAGCAAAATTTAATCATTCTCCAACTACAAAAGCACATAAATTGTCAAGTCCTATACTTGCTTGTAAGTAATCACTAGAATAGGCAATAGGATCTGGTTTCCCATCATTGACTTTGTGAATGAATACCACTCTAAAATGTACCACCAACCAATCTCATAGGCCATTGCGGTGGAGAATCTGAAGCCTAATGAGAAAAGGAGTGGTAAATGAGGAGCATGGGACATCTCCTACTCAATTGCTCTCTCTGATGCCCAACTCCCATGCTCTACTACAATTCTCACTTTCAACTTCCTCTTCCTGCTCAAGACTCCTCAACTAAAACACACCTTCCACCCAACTCTCTACCATCTATATACATAAGATCCCTCAAAAAAAATACAAGACCATAATCCATATGGAAAATTGTATACATGTACATAGATTTCCACATGGTAATAGCTTAACCATGGGATCCGTCATACAATCTACTCCGCTAATATGAAGATAAACTTTGCTAATTTACTTTTCCATGGCTACGTTGTGGTTTGGTTTTGTTATGTTGTGGTTTGTAAACCACAACACAACAATATATTCTCCAAAAATGCATCCATGGTACTTGTCATCCATGTGTAAAATATCTTGTACATTAGAAAAGGTACCAATAACAACATGGAAGCCAACATGTAGTTTCACCAACTTGGCCATCACGAGTGTTAGTGAAATCTTTTGAGCAACAACTTCACAACAAGGACATTGTGTTTGAAAAGGGGAGAGGTTTGTAATACCCATAGCTAAATCTATTATCTAGAGGTGAAAATTGACTTGGTAACATCTAGAAAGATGTTAGGTATGATGTTCTAGGTAGATTAGATAGAGGTGTCATAGAAAGAGCACTTCTACTTATAGAGCAAGAGCCAAAACCAACTTGAAAATGTAATACCAAAAGTTAGACATATGATCTAGGGGTGAAAACTGGATTGGTTACATCTAGGAGGATTGAGTGTGAAGCTTGTGTTTCTTCTCATGTGTTTCTCTTAAGGTCTCTTATCCTTGGAAGATTATAGGTCCTAGGCACTAGGTAGTTTTATTAGTTTTTTTAACTTCTAAGTGTCCTTGGCTATACATGTTGTGCATTTGAAGTGCTTAATCATTTAGTTGAAGTAGTACATGAATAAGTGAAAGTGCCTTAATCTTTTTGTCATTTTCTTAACTTGATATAAGTATGTGCTTTATTTAGGATTTGTGCAAGTAGTGAATATTTGTACTCAAGTGTTGCTTGATACTTTGTATGTTTGATCCTTGTTATATTTGCAACCATCAATGCCTTGACCAGATTTCAATGTTTTAAGGGTACCCAAGTACATGTCTGGATGAAGTTTTTATCATGGAGGTGTTGAACTCTATAGAGGTTGGTGCTTTCAAAAGGGTGGAATACTTATCTTGGATTATGAGTGTCAACAAGATCTTCAAAAACAGTAGAAATCTTTGGAAGATATATATATTTGGAATGACAGAGTAGTACACTCATCTTTGGAATATCTCTAGGAGACCTTTGGAAAAAGTTAGCACCTTTAGATTGAAACATCATTTTTTTGATTTCCTTGGATTTGTGTGTTAGAGATTTTCTTTGCAATTTCTACAATGCACATACTTAGTTACATTTTTTTCTTGGGGGAATGGTTTCTACCCAAGAGGTTAAATAGGAAACAATAAAGGACTATTTTGTGCCATTTTCTTTCATATCTGATTATTTTTTACTTGTTTCCTTGTGAGAATGATATTTTACTTACTATAATGTTGGAGTTTGGTGTTTGATGGGTTGTGAAAAAGGTATACTATAGAAAAATGAAACTAAAATCACAATCACTAAGGATTAAATCCCAATGGAAACCCAAAAATGATGTTTTAGCCAAATGTATTAACATCTTCTAAAGATCTTGTTTAGTTCTCATTCCAAATATGTATGTTCTACCATTCCTTGTGAAGGCACAAATCTTAAAAAACATCTTGATATTTTCCCAATGATAATTTTTCCAATCTATGCACTTTGATAAAATTTCAATAATACAACATGATGAAGTGAAGGCATTTCTCTTAAACATCAAACACCAATGATCCAACATACAAGAAGTCCTAGCAACATTACTGTTAAGATCCATCAATACTCAGGCATATGAAGAAACCAAATCTTTATAAGGAATTTACAAAACTGATAAAGAGCAAGAGGTCTTTCACTTTATTCACCTTACTTTGATTGAATGAGAAATCACTTTTAATGTCAAGCTTAAATAGCTAGACTACTCGAGAGCTATAAAAACTAACAACTATCTAACACCCAAGATAGATACAAAAATAAGTCCTAATCTAATTGCTACCTAGAAGTTGTAATTAATGTTGCCCCTTTTCTTTATGCTTGATTGATTCTTTAGGCCTTCATTATTCTGCTATTGTATCAAAATAATCCGTAACTTCCAATAATATCATGAGCATATTCTCTTTAAGCTCTACAAATTTCTTTTTCCATTCTCACTCTAATTTCATTCTCATTCTCATTCTATTGCTTCTCACTATAATGATTGATCTTTAAAAGGTTGTATGAGTTGCTTGCCTGCAATCTTAAGCTCACACACTTCATCCATCATGTGGGACATCTAAGAATTTCATGCATCATTGTTATTATAGCTTTGCACTCCTAGTGCAGCTTTGCACCCCTAGTGCACGGGGTATTTTCTTTCTTTTCTTTCTTTACTTGCTTAGCATCCTCTATGATCAATTTCACTAACACCTCACCTTCCATGTGCTCTTCCTTCTCCTCCACTTTCTTTAGCTTAGATCCATGGCCTTCTTCCAAATCCTAAAAATGTTGCTCTTTCAAACTTGGCCTTGAATTGCACTTTGGTTTCTTGATGAGCTATAATTTTATCTTTGTATTGAACCCATTGAGAAGTTATTTGCTGGCAATTTGTAATAGATTGCTCAACTTGCACACACACTAATGATCTTCTTGTTGAGATTGGTACTCATAATTCTCTAGATCTTATTATTGATCTTCTGCTTGTTGACATTGGCACTCGTAAGGGTTGAAATCATTTAAAGGATTGCCCTATCATCCTCCAAACATTTTATTTATACTAATTGAGCTTGCTCTACCTCCACTTCTCCAACTTCTCTTGATTCAATAGATCCACCTAGTGTTGCAAGGTGTTCTCCCTCACATCTTGCTCATATTGCTCCTTCTAAATATAAAGAATCTCATTTTTGAATGACTCAACATTCCACTTTTACCACTGCAATCGGTGATACATACTTTTCACAATGAAAGTATAATTGGTTACTTTTGAATGCTACCATTGATACTAAGTATAGCATTTATCTATACCTCCATTAATGGTAGTAAATCTCTTGAACAAGCTTTCCTCTTAGAAGTATTTTTATAACAGAATTTCTTTTTTTTTCATGTTCTTCCAATAGGTTGTTCGGTTCTTGTTGTGGAGCCAAAGGACCTGCCTCTTGGCTTAACTCCTTTTTTATGACATGTAATATCAAGAACATGTATTTCTTTACAATACCAACAATAGTAGCAATGGAAAGACTATTGCAACCTATTGAATTCGATGAATACGATCTCTACATATACATTCCTTAATATGCTATTGAACGTAGTAATATACCAATCATCCAATTGAAATCACACACTAGTAAACTATGTAGCAATCAGTCAACTAGAGGATACACAAAACAACACACTATACACAAGAACATACTAAGATGAAATTCTCATATATTATTGAATTATACTAACTAAACTGATTTGAAATGAATGAATCCGTCCCAAATGCAATATCCGGCCATCAGTATCTAGAAATCACACTACAAGATCAAAGCAAGGCAGATTAAGCTATATGAATGCCCAAGGTAAACTATTGATGCAATAGCAAACTCACATTTCTTGGGATGTATTTTCAGATCCACATCCATTAGTCTCTTGAATAGCTCTTCTAAATGATTCAAGTGTTGCTCATAGCCCTTGCTATAGACTGGAACATCATCTGCATAACACTTCAAGAAATCTGCACTTTCAAGTTCTTTGTCCATGACTTATTGAAAGAATATTGGAGCATTCTTCAAGCCAAAAGGCATCACAAGCTACTCCCCTAGTCTATTCCTTCCATAGAACAATGCTTTCTTGAGATCTTCTGCATAGAGCAAAATCTGGTTGAAGGCTTACCATGGATCCGTATTAGTCAAGATGTTAAGGTCCCCACACACATCAAATAACTCCTCTAGGATGGGCATGGGATACCTATCCTGAGGTGTGACTAGGTTGCATCGTCTATAGTACTCACACATCCTCTTTTCCATCCATAATCCAATGTGTTCTTTTTTGTCGACATGATTATTGCAAAATCACAATTGGATGGCTCACAATTATATGGGTGTCTCATCAGAACGATCAATGGAGAAGTATATCACCTCCCGCTTGCTTTAGGCTTTTCATTGAGAAACCAAACACTTTCTCTTAGAACCACTTCATTGTAGTAGAATGCTTTTAATCTTTCTTTCTTATGATGATAAAGAATCAACCTGGATTTCACACTTCATATGTGCGAATGTTCTAAACAAGGTTTTCTATACAGGTTCATATAAAGATCAAATACCCAACTTTGGAAAATCAATCCTTTGTAGTGCAAAACTTAGTAACTTATAAACACAATATTCATAGTTCAAGAAGATGAAAAAAACAAACTTTAAAACTTGCAAAGAACTGTTCCCCCACAAAGTCTACACTAATCAAGTTCTAAATACTTAGTTACAAAGTCCACACTCATAAAATTCATTACCCGAGTGTCCATCGAATCTTAATCATGAAAAGAAGTTATGATTTTAACAATTTTGCAGAGTACATCTTCCAACAAAATTAAAATCTGTCATTCTTCGTAACTTAGATACCTTGATGTTCACACAAAAAATGTTGCTGGGTCCTAATAACGTTCATCGCTCCTCAAGAGAGGTTTACCTTAGCAATTGCTATCCATCCTCCTAAAGGAGGATTCAATAGTACTCCAACTTGAGGACCTACATGTCAGTTGTCAGATTCTTGTCAATATCTATAACTGTGGCTGCCAGAATAATAAACTTCGACGTAAACAATTGCAATCCTTTAGGTTATCGCAGCACTGTCCACATACAAAGAACTTGAGATACAGGCAGCGTTTGATATTGTTCACATATCTGAATGTGCACTGTTAGAGGTGTCAAATATAGGATGTCAATATAGAAAACCTACGAAGTTGCACGCAGTGCAAAGCTACAATCTTCAGAAGGGCCAGAGACAACACTGTGGACGAAAAAGGTGAAGCATTTCTCATCTGATCAACTTGGTCACGGGTAGTAGTATATTGCAAGACAGAACTTGAGCCTTGATCACAAAACAAGCTTCTGTCATTCAGACCTCTGAGAGGTAGCAGTCGCTATCCCCCCAGAAGCGTTTCGTTACGGCATCCAGAATAAAAATTTGAACATACATACATACCGCTGGAACTCAATGACGGAAACTCCAGCTGCCCTAGCTCATCTAGTTTGCCAAATACCGTAGTCCAAGTATGCATTGCTCATATTTGTGGCAACTGTTATGGTTTGTGCCACATGTGAAACCATCAAAACTCTGTGTGTAGACGTACTTATCTTAATTTGATGTGTAATGTGTAATGTGATATCTAAATAGGGAAAGCTTTAATAAAAATTCAAAACGTGCCGTCTCTTAACTGGAATAAAGATCACTACAACCTACAAATGAACAGGGTGGAAAGAGAATGATACACGAGGACTTAGACCTCCGCAGAGCTCACACTGGAACCTGAAGGGCCCAGTCCTCACCTATCTCTAATCAAAGAATTGGGAATCGATCTGCACCAATTTTGGAAGCATTTCCCGTAATCTCCTTACGTAGTCGGCGTTGTTCCTCGCACAGGGATTCCGCTCCAGGTAAATGACTGTCAATGTCTCCTTGACACCTTCCAGAGCCGCTTCAATACCATCCAGCGAAGGAATAGAGTTTTCAGTCAGCCACAAATCTTCCAGTCTGCTCAAATTCTTGATGTCCTTAATGGCCTCGAGCTTATTCGATGAAAGGTCCAAAATGCGCAGCTTTGTGAGCGTAGAAAGCCCTTCCATCTCAGTGATATTGTTATGGCTCAAGTAAAGTTCCTCTAACAATACACACGCTTCAAATCCCAACATGGAGGTAAGGTGGTTGCTCTGAATGCTGATTCTAGTCAGACTTGGGAGCCCGCACATACTTATGGCGCTGAGACGATTCCTACCCAACCAAAGCTCTTTCAACTGGGTCAGCTTTTGGATACCGTCCATTTTCCGGATTTTGTTAGACCCAAGTTCCAAAACTTGCAGCTCCTCCAGGTGATCTAGCTCCTCAATTTTCTGTATTGCGTTGCTAGATAAATAAAGCTGCTTCAGAGTGCAACTGGCTTTAGACAAACCGATCATCGAGCCAATTTTATTGTAAGAAACATCTAGCACTGTCAGACTGGTGAATGCACTAACCACGGGTACTCTTGTCAGCCTGTTGTCTCGGAGCACCAGCTCCTGCAGATCAAATACTGCCGGCCACTTGGTCAAAGCTTCCACTGCCGAGTCTTCGAACAGATTTTGCCTCAAGCTCAACTTTTTCAGCAGGGACATTTGAGCTATCCTTTCATCAAGTTCAGTCAATCGGTTGGCAGTAAGATCAAGCTCAATCAAATTCTGTGGCAAGTCCACTTCCTTCAAAGTATTTAGCTGGGAGCTCGTAAGATCCAAAATACCATCCTCCTCTCCGTCCTCTGGCACAATACCATTCTCCATGGTCGGTGCTCCTTGAGAATTACTCGTAGTAGGGTTACTCGCTGTCGAGACGTTATCTCCACTGGCTGAAGGACTGGAGATATTTCCACTTATATCCTCGCTCGAAATTGTCGATGAAGGTAGGGCTTCAGATAAAACTGACGCCGATCTCTTTGGCTCTCCGGGGGAAACCACCATCGTAGACAATTCCCTCTGTCACCCGAGCTAACGAGGCCCTGATCGTTCTAATGGGCGAAATTCGGTGCTTCACAGTAGCTCAACGCTAATCATCCGCTTCCCTCGCAAACCCTAAACTCTAGCCACAGAATGCTGCCACGAGGTAGCAGACGAGGACACTTGTCCTGCAGGTAAGAACTCCTTTGCTTCTTCGGTTTAATTCTTGTCCTCGTTCTTTCCTAAAGGTTCACCCGCTTGCAGACTATGACCAGTTCCCCGTACTCGATAGCAGCATGAATAGCTCAACCCTGTAGAAAACTGCAAAATATTGTACGTCCAAACGCTCCTTCTAAACCCTAAACATCTGAACGTTGAATTTCAGAAACTGGCTGTTGGGCCCTCCTGCGATTTTGAAATTAATCGCCAGTTTAGCTTACTTCAAATGCGGAGAGACCAATTTCGCTTCCAGAAAGCAGCTGCTAATAGTCCAATCACTGTTCTTAAAGATTATCTATTACAACGGAAACTGCAGTAATCGTCCGCCCGTGAAATCCAAGGTTTGATAGCGAGATTGGCAAATCACGTCTGCACATTTTGAGTTTCAATCTCCTCGTCACAATTGTCTCTTCATGTCACTCATTCATGCACTTCTTGACACTCTCCGGCCAAATTCAACAGAACATGCTTCGTTTCAGTACTCCTTCCGCTCTCCGAACTTCTGGAGAGTGGAAATGGGTAAAATAAGTCGATTTCCTGCTTCCAGACAAGAGCTGCAACGTGGATTCTGCCGTAATAAACGTTCTTTAAGACTGACACCAACCAGTTTTTATACTGTATAGGTAAGTTTATTCGTTCTCGACACAGAAATTGGCCTTTCTCACACTTAAGCGAATCGGCGTTTCCCGAGCGTCCACGTGGATATTGATTAGCTCCATTCGCGAAGGATTTGGTTGTCGGCAATCCGCAAAGTTTTATATGAAAAAAGGCGACCGCGTAGGAAAAATGAAGGATGGGAAGACCCCATCAAGCCGTACAAGGGAGAGACAAAAAAGGTAACATGGGGCTAAGCCCCAATAGAGTCTGTATGAGAAATCTGCCCTACCGCACCTAAGATATCCGAGCTATGCAAGTCGTACGGTCTACACACAACTGGAGCATCTGGAGCATCCGAAGAAACATCACCTAATGTGATTGCTCTCCTATGGATTGCACCAGCCACTGCCCTCTGTAGAGCAATGGATACACGCTGTCTAAAGTAAGCTACAAAGTATGAGAGTGAGAGTGGTACCCCCTGCCGCCTAACATGATAAGCCCTCGCGCACTCCCTGACAAATGTGTCAAATGCCGTGTCCATCGCTCCATATAACTCCAAGGCTAGAGGAACAAAGAGGTGACCTCGCTGCATGCCCCTGTACTTGGAGACCTTGCGACCTGCTGCTGCACTCGCCGCCCATCCAGGGGGATGGGTAATCACTCCCTCCGAAACTGTATCTCGCGTAGGGTCCGTCACCACGACATCCGCTACTGTCACCTGATCATCTCGGACCAAGTATAAGTCTGCCCTGACACGTGTCGTCTGCAACGCATACGAACGCTCCCTCCAAGCCAAGTATCCACTCTCTCGTGCCATAGCAAACACTATGTCTCTAATGGCATCATGGGTAGCTATCCTCTGTCCTCCAAAAGGACACCGTGTCATGTGGACCGCCGCTGCATCTAGTGTAGAACCACACTCACAAGTGAGTAGTGAAGATGCAGATGGGTGGACCAAGTATATTAGTGAAAGAGAAGTGTACCACATAGAACACAAGAAGGATGGGAAGACCCGTTCTATATTAGAAAGAGAGGGAGAGTGTGGAGACGTTCTATATTAGAAAGAGAGTCGAGGGAGAGTGTGGAAACGGTAGAGGAAAGTGAGAGACGTGAGACAATTTTTATAATT
The DNA here is from genome assembly GCA_948567375.1 of Lunularia cruciata. NCBI lineage: Eukaryota > Viridiplantae > Streptophyta > Marchantiopsida > Lunulariales > Lunulariaceae > Lunularia > Lunularia cruciata. The sequence continues at coordinate 60,582,864 of OX419758.1, forward strand.
TCTGAGGGATCTCTAGCATGTAGTATTTGAGTGAATAGTTTATTCTCTTTTTTTTCCAATTTTGGTTCCATTGTTACTTAGATTGAAGACTATGGAGAATAGAGTAGAAAGTTATGAAGATTTTTAGTTTTTAGGGTTTAGAGTGATCATTATACATTGAGAGTGATGCGTTGTGAATTTTCATTTTCAATCTCTTTGTTTTCATGATTAAGTTCTATGAAAATTTAGTTTTCATTTTCATTTTCAATCTCTTTGTTTTCATGATTAAGTTCTATGGAAATTTAGTTTTAAAATTTTGGAGATAGAAAATGAAAGTTATGAGAGTTTATAGATTTTAGGGTTTGGAGAGATTATTTTCTTATGTGAGTTGGGATGTGAGGGGTTGTGATTTTACAGATATGGTGAGATATGGAGAGGAGTAGCATATGTTATCATCACTATTCTTGTGCTAGCCATGGCTACACTTTCCCATGTGGGGTCGCCTAGAGCGGGTCAAGATACACCATGCTCGGTGTGTCACCGACGCTTTACCTCGCAAGGGGTAAAGACCCATGTGGGAATTATACACAAGGATTATGATTGGACCACTTGGGATGTCCACGTGAGACAAGCGACCACATCGACAGTAGTGACACTCGAGATTACTCACGCTTCGTCTATACCTTTGTTGATCGTTCTAGGGATACCGATTGAGTTGTGGGAGTGGTTAGCTTCTCAAGCGGGTTGCATTTTGGGGTTATTTAAGACTAGTTTTCCATGTCCATGTATATTCCATAGGCTACCTCGCACACTCCATGATGAGGCTAGACATGCTTTTTGCCTACCACTGGATTGTTTGGCACGTGATCCCTTGGACGAGTTAGCATGGTTCCTATTCCTCCTACTCCCTTGATGGTGTCTTTGTTATGCTAGAGGGGGACGTGCGGGGCATAGAGAGGTGGCGGCAAGATTTCGTCAATTCCGAGTAGGGGATTGGGCAGCCCTTCAGGAGGAGTCTTTTAGGGCTACACGATTTAGGAGACAGGCATCACCATAGGATACCACAAATTCCACTTGATTATGATGATGTAGGATATTGGGTTAGGTGGGAGAGTTTAGTAGAGCAGCACGAGCGCTACCCTTTGTCTGCAGCGAGTCCTACATCCTACGAGATAGTGAGACTATTCTTTCCCTATGCTCATTGCATCCAATAGAAGTAGAGGGACTACCACTAGAGGTCTTAGATTATCAGCTTGAGCAGCCTTTATGTCTTGATAGGTCGCTATTTGCACAAGCATTGTGCACTGCCCCTCGCCTTTCCTCATGAGGCTTGTCAGGGATTGTTTATGAGCACCTTAGAGATTGCTTCCAAGCAGATGACCCTTCTAGTGGTTTTTCTGAGTTGTTTCAGGTGGCTGCAGCAGTAGTGAGAGGAGACATTCCTATGTTTGTTAGTCAGGTGTTAGGTGCTAGTCTACTTCTCGCGATGGAGAAGGATACGAGAGGCATTAGACCGATTGCTATTGGAGAGATCTTTTTGCGTTTGGTCAGTCATATTATTGTCCTTCAACATTGTTCTCACTTTTGACAGCACCTTAGTCCACATCAATTTGAAGTAGCTACACTTGGAGGATGTAAGGCTATATCTCTAGGCATTAGAGCACTCCTAGATATCCATCCAGAGTGGGTCGTCTTATAGGTGGATGTTGAGAATGCTTTTAATAGCATCTCACGTGCATCCATCTTTAGAGAGCTTAGGGAGGTTGGTGGATCCTTGGCGAGTCTCATTCGTTTTGTGTAGTCTTTTATGGCTCTCTTGCTTTCCTTTACTACCAGCATGGTGGTTCACAGGAGGGAGTCACCATCTTGGAGTCAGCTATTGGTACATGTCATGGAGATCCTTTGGGCGGGCCCTTATTTGCCATGGCTCACTTTAGAGCTCTCCTATCTACTACTTTGGCCATGACAGGTTGTGTATTTCTCTCTTTGGTAGATGATACACACATTGTAGGCCATGTAGATCAGATTAGGTAGGCCTTTGACTACTTGACTACCAAGCTACATCTAGTAGGCTTGAGAGTCAAGGTGTCAAAGTGTAGGGCATGGTCCCCTGTAGGTATCCCTCCTCACCTTGAGCTTTCAGAGGGGTGTATCACATCCATAGATGGACTTTGTGTTCTTGGAGTGCTAGTAGGATCGGAGGATTTTATCACACGCTTCTTGGACGCTGCCCTTGCAGAGGATGTTCTCCATGTAGATGACCTTCCATTACTAGGAGATCCGCATGTGGCATTTGGTATACTCTCTTCCAATATTGCTCGTCAACCATCCTACCTCATCCGTACAGTTCCTCCGTCACCATCCTTCCTATCACGTCTGAGAGCATTTGATAGGAGGATTATGGGGAGTCTTTGGTGATATTATTGGACCACGGACCTTTGAGTGTGTGACAGGGGATTTGGCATGTAGATAGATGGCTTTACCGATCTCATGTGGTGGGGTTAGCTTGCTCTCTATAGAAGAGATGGCACCTATAGTGTTTTTGGGTAGTTAGGCTCTCTCGGCACCCCTACTTTCCTCTCATTTTGTGGTTGCTGATAGGCTGGAGTTTTGGAGACTTATGTGACAGAGGTGGAGGGAGGAGCTTTTCTCTTTAGGTGTTATTGCGGCAGATGAGAGATAGTCTATCCCCACAAGCACGAGAGGGTTTTCCATCATTTGCTTCACTATCGTCAGATTGGACTAGAGGTTTACAGTCTTCCTTGATGGAGCTACAGTATGAGCATATGCTACATTCTCTCTTAGTTGACTTGTCTATTCCTCAGGCTACTAGAGCACATCTATGCTCTTGCTCCGGCAAGAGTGCAAGCTCGTGGGTCCTAGCTCAACCGTGCATTAGGGCTTTTCGACTCGCACCAGCTACTTTCTCTACAACTATGAGGTTTTGCTTAGGTTTGGTCCACCCATCTGAATCTTCACTACTCACTTGTGAGTGTAGTTCTACACTAGATGCAGCGGCGGTCCACATGACATGGTGTCCTTTTGGAGGACAGAGGATAGCTTCCCATGATGCCATTAGAGACATAGTGTTTGTTATGGCACAAGAGAGTGGATACTTGGATTGGAGGGAGCGTTCGTATGCTTTGCAGACGACATATGTCAAGGCAGACTTATACTTGGTCCAAGATGATTAGGTGACAGTTGCGGATATCGTGGTCACGGACCCTACACGAGATACAGTTTTGGAGGGAGTGATTACCTATCCCCCTGGATGGGCGGCAAGTGCAGCAACAAGTCGCAAGGTCTCCAAATATAGGGGCATGCAATGAGGTCACCTCTTTGTTCCTCTAGCCTTGGAGTTATCTGGAGCAATGGACACAGTGTTTGACACATTTGTCAGGGAGTGCACGAGAGCTTATCATGTTAGGCGACAGGGGGTACCACTCTCACTCTCATACTTTGTAGCATATTTTAGACACCGTGTGTCCATTGCTCTACAGAGGGCAGTGGCTGGTGCAATCCATAGGAGAGCAATCACATTATGTGATGTTTCTTCGGATGCTCCAGTTGTGTGTAGACCATACAACTTGCATAGCTCGGATATCTCAGGTGTGGTAGGGCAGATTTCTCATACAGACTCTATTGGGGCTTAGCTCCATGTTACCCTTTTTGTCTCTCCCTTGTATGGCTTGATGGGGTCTTCCCATCCTTCACTTTTCCTACGCGGTCGCCTTTTACTATTAGAAAGAGAAAGGCGACCGCTTAGGAAAACCGAAGGATGGGAAGACCCCATTCTATATTAGTAGAGGTTTAGTTTCATTTTACCTATTTTATTTCACCTTTGTATAACTCAGATATTATAGACGTCGTAGTGCAGATTTCTCATATAGACTCTATTGCGGCTTTGATGGGTCTTCCCATCCTCCGTGTTTTCTACACGATCGCCTTTTCACACTTTTATTTCACCTTTGTGATTTCCATGGGATCTTTCCATTCTCCATGTTTTCTCAGCAATTTCATTTTTCTCTATTAGGCGGGCACCCATGCAATTACTGTCAGTGTATTTTAGAGATATATGAAAAATATTTTAAGATAATTTTTAAATTAAAATATAATAAATTTAATTTCAGTGTGTAATTTATAAATTATATTTTATTATTTAAATTATTTAAATTTCTACTGTAAAATAATTTTATATTTATTTTATTTAAGTTTTATCATTTTTTATTTATATTATTTTCACTTTAAATTATGATTTTTTTAATATTTTATTAGACAATAATATCTAAGTTCTATTAATACTAAAAATTAATATACTATTCACTAAATTAGTGAAACAAGCCCATTCCACACAATTACGTCAAACGTCTTCTGTTCCCATTAGATCATAGTGGAAATCCGCATGGCAAGAATTTCTGCATTTTAATGATTAGATTAACAATTAATTAACAGAAAATTTTATAAGATGCCCGGTTTCTCCTCCATTAGACGCAAATGGGTGAAAATATATATGTGACAAAATTTTAATTGTAAAAGAGAATATTCTATTTCATGTTATATTATATTATATTTGCTAGTCATATACTTTATTGAGGAGACAGTTGATTAATGAGGAACTAATACATTTTCTATCACTAACCATAGCAATCTTAGATTTCCAATGACACGGTTGGACGGGAGTTTCCTTCGGATTTGAGTTTTCTATTTTGGGCTTCGTTTGTTAATTCGATCATGTGTATGACGATGGAAGGTTTATGATATTATTATCTAGAGGGTTGACTCGAAAGATTGATAGGTGTTTATGTATGTTTAGTCTACTCCAAGTTGTGCATGAGATGGATTGTTCTTTGGGGCTTATATGGGACTTTATTTATCTTCATTCTATTTCTTGCCGTGCAGTGGGAGAAATGCGAAATAGTGATAGATACGAAAATATTGTATATTGACGATATATATATATGAAAAATTGGTACATTGATGCGTTTATTAATTGAGGAAATCTTCATCATCCTCTCTAATGGGTAAAATTGAATAAAAAATACCATGAAACTTCAAAGAGGAGTTCAAAATAGCCTCCCCCAAGGAGTTTTGCCCAATATACCTTAGATATCTATTTTGTCCCTTAGAGGTTTCCTTTCTCTTTCGAATTCATAAATTTTATTTCCACTAACTTGACTTGAGATCTTCCTTTTGGAGCTTATGGATGTTACCCTGAACTATAAGAGAGGGTTTCAAATTTCAGACCCGGCTTCATCTTGGGACTCAAGTTGGGGAAAAACTCTAAGAACTGAAGGACTGATCCCTTAAAAATCAGGAGTGAATTCCTAAATTTTCTTTAACATTGAATTAACCGAATTTTTCATTCTAGGTTATTTTTTTATAATTTAGTTTTTCCAAATATTTGATATTGCTTGAATTATTTGTAGAGTATTGCATCTTCGCTATCATCCTTCTTGCTTGATATTTTTTTTCTCCTTTAGGCACTGTCCAGTTTTTGGGCTTTTCCTTACTTAAGTCCTTACATAATTCTTTTACAATCTCCATTTACCATGATGAATGAGAATGATTTATTTTTTATCATTTATTGAGTTTGTTTGTTTATGTAGCAATGAAAATTTAGACAAAAACAACTTAAATCCATATACCGGATAATTAATTTTACAATTTTCATTCAAAGCTAAATATTTAGAAACAAAAAGTATAACCTGTATGTGATGCATTGCCAACTATGATTGATGGAATACGCAAAGTTTCACAAAGTTATATAACTTTTTAAATGTGGGGTATGGCTAAGTGTATATGCTAGATGAAGTATATAACTAAGTCATTCTTTGCTCTCTACTCTTGATTGGGGAAAGAACGGAGGCAATGGGTAATGGCAACCAAAGCCATTGATAGAATGGTGATCAAAACACACTTAAAACTAGACTTTACAAATGCATATATAAGCAATAAGAAATGTTATCATCCAAGGGATGTGACACGTAGTAAAATAAAGTAAGCAAAAAAAGATATAATGGAATTTGATCTAAACTGTTAGATGCTAGAAGTAAAAATAAGGACTTCTATGATGAGTATACACCACTAAATTATCAGATAACAAAGACAAAAAATTGATGACTACTTAAATTGCATACCTAGTTTGAAATAACCTCACTCATTTGAGAAAAAAAAGCAAGCCTTATTGAGTAAATAATTACAAAGAGAGTACCATAAAGAAGACAAGAAGAATACCATAAAAAGGAGGGTATGGACTAAATATGTATATCACATCATTACTATGAATGCATGAGTACATAAACACTAAATATGGCAATCAAACTATATTAATAAGCTTGCACTTAAGTAGACTTGATGTCATCATTGCACTACAACATACCAAAATATTTAGGCAATACCAGTGTACTTTGGAACAAATTTTTCCTTAAAAGCTCATGAGTACCAAATAGCTAAAATATTGTTCAAGAAGGATAGAGTGAGGTATGCATGAACCTTGACCTTTCTTAAGGTAAGAAAATAGTATGACATTGAGGATGGTGGACTAAGTTATAACCAGAATGGTTTTATGAGCAAGTTAATGCAAGCAAGAAGTACATGAAATTGAAAGCATTTAAGGGAGAGAAGTAAGTAAGGGTGGTCCTATGCTATAAAGTGCTCTTATACTAACCATTGGCAGGCTTGGATTGAAGCTGCCTACTTGGTTGAAAGAACTGAAGTCATTTGTTCTCTAGATAACATATAGGATTATTTGCTTATCATGTGGAGCCAAGCATACTCAAAAAAGAGTAACAAAAAGTGGAGGAACAAAAGCATTCAAGCATAAAAAAATGGATGCAAGCAAGAAGTGATCCGAATATAAATGCAATAACGAAGGAGATAACTAAATACAATATAGTTGGGAACAAGTAGATATAGTGTGCAAGAAGAAGATGGAGATGAAAAGAAAATTAGCAAAGCATTCAATTGTTAGCTTGTGGATGCAAGCCAAAAACTAGAAGCAATTTACTTATATATACAATAAGCAAGTAAATACATTTGAGTATTAGCCCATGGATGCAATGAGCAAGTAAGTAAAAATGGATGTAGTGAACATGTAATAGTTCAAAAAACATCAAAGTATAGTATTTGGATTAGTAATAGGTTGTTCTGTTAGAAGTACTACTTGAAAGGTCAATTGAAAATACAGTTAGAAGATAAAATCATTCACAAGAAAATTAAGGAAAGCAACAAGAGTAGAGTGCTTTTTCACTTTATTCACCTTCTGTCAAAACTACTCACTTAGCACTTTGGATGTACTAAATTATATAGTTGAATGAGAGTTATAAAAGCTACCAAACAAACTATCTATTGGCTAGGGCCCAAGACAACTACAAAGCAATGGCTAATTGCCACTAATTTAATTGCAATGCTAATCCAATCAATTCTAATATACTTTGAGAGTATAATGGTTATAAGCCCTCCAACTTCTTGTCCCATTGATTCTTGACATTCTAGATCATCTAATACTACATTAAATCTCTGTCTAATATCAAGTAGAGTAAACCTTAAACTCTCCCTAGTCTTCCATGAGTTTCATCTCTAATCTAATGTGCAATCTTATCAGAATTTTTCTAATGATTCCTCTTGCAATTGTCAATAAAGCTTCATACATATTATCTTTAATTCTCAGATTTTTTTTCTTGTATCATTGATAGCTCCAACAAAGTCCCTCAAAATGTGCATCATCACCTTGCATCTCCTTCTTACTATATTCTACTTCTTCTCTTTTGCTTGATCTCTCACAACCAACTTTACCACCACTTTACCATCTGCCCATTTAGTTGGTTTCTCTTAAACTTCCCTATGTCTCTACTCCTTATACTTGACTTTCTTTCCATGTTCTTCTAGTTCTTAAATTTGAGCCATTGCTTTTTCTAATTCTTCTTGCAATTTGATGGTAACTTTCTAAGGAGCCATAATCTCCTTTTTTCTATTTTGCAAGTCAAGAATTGGTCTCTCTCTCTCTCTTTTAAGCCATGAAGGAGTCTTTATATTTTAGCTTTGAGAAGTCTTGTGCTGATAGTCCTCCTTGAATTGGGTCACTTTAATTTACAAGTTTACCACTTATAAGTATGTGTTATTATAGTACCTAGAAATTTTGAATTTTCAAATTTTATTCTTTTTCTTATGTTTTATATAGAAAGAAGAAAATCTGTCTTTTTTAAAAGGGGAAATACACCAGCTTGTTGCAATATTTAGAAGAGGATGATGTGAAGTGAATATTCCAAATATTGGAGAAAGATCATTATTTTATAGGAGGAAAGAATTTTTGAATGTGGATATAATCTTTGGAAGATGAAGAAAGAACTTTGTAGTGAAATTTGGGGCTATTATATTTGAAGTTACATGTCCAAATGGCACAATATTTACTTTTTTTGAAGAATATTTTGAAGGGCTTTCTATTGACACTGAAAGTGTAGAGTTTGAAGGTTTGTAGCCAAAGTTAGAAGCATTTGAAGTTATGGTTCTAAAGTTGAAAAGAGAGAAAGATTGGTGGACCAAATCCTCCTCATCACAAGTCTAATTTAAGTTTTTTCTACCTTGCATGGATTCTTTTAAGAGATTTTTTTGAGTTCTAAGATGGCTTTGATTTAAGATCTCTAGCAAAAGATATGAATACCCAAGTATTTTGATAATCAAATCCTTAATCTTTTTTGATTTTGGAGCTAGGGTGTGACAACTCACGGACAAACTGCTGATGCATAATATATTGAAGATTTGGGCCATAAATTAGGTGTTCCCACTACAAAGCATCATTTAATCTCAAAGGATCTACATGAGGTGAAGGATGAGCGAGTAGTAGGCATAGTTATTGCGAAGGAGGTGAAGATTGAAGACCCAACATCTCTAACGAAAGAGAATAAAATAAGAAAGCTATCTGATCCATTCATGATATTTCTCATTCAAGAGTTTATCAAAGCCACCATAGTTGGATGCAAAGTACATGAGTTAAAGACCAAAAAACAATGCCTCCTTACAATATGCCACATTAGAACATATAGCAATAAATCTTTGAGTTAGAATAGAATGAATATTCATAGAGCTTAGGGACAATTTATGCATGACATTATGAGAAATTCAAGAGAAATTTAATCATGTAGTAGAGTACTTAGAATAAGAGGAATTAGTACAGTAGTAGAATAAAGAACCAAAGTAGTTAAGAAAGTTGGTGTAGCAATTAGTTACCATGATCTTTCTACCCATCTTAGGTCTTGCATATTAAAGAGTTTGGTAGTTTTTGTAACTCCCAAATATCTACTACTATTTTTAGTCCAATGTCCAATGTTTGAAGTTCCTTTTTTTCAATATACAATTGGTGAATATAGCAAAAGAGCTCTTGGTTATTGTTTTCTTAATTTCTTATGAATTTTTACTTTATTTGGTCATGTGCAAGTGGTGAATCTTTGCAATAAGTGTGCTCAATGGTTATGTGTTTGATCCTTAGCATTTCTAAAATCATCTTGAAGCAATGCCTTGATGGAGCTTTAATGTACTATGGTGTTGCTAGTAACAAAAGAACCAAAAGTGAATAAGATTTTTTGTCTTAAAGATGTTTCATTCTTTGAAAGATAATGCCTCAAAAAGTGTAAAACTTTTATATTTGGAATGTGAGTGTAGGTGATCTTTGGAAGGAATAGAAATCTTCAAAAGATTTGTGTCTTCATAATGAAAGGGTAGTATATCATATTTGGAATATTTCTAGGAGACCTTTAGACAAAGTTAACACCTTTGGATTGGATCATCACTTTCTAAATTTTACTTGGATTTTATATCTTTGTATGTGAGTGAGTTTCTTTGAGATTTTCCATAGTGTGCCTTCTTGGTGAAAATGTTTTCATTTGGGATTTTTTTCTACCCAAAATTTTAAATAGGAAATAGTAAAGGATCAATGGTGACAATTTCCTTCATATTTGATCATTTCTCATATCCTTGTTGGGAACAAACTATTACATACTATGATGTTACAATTTAGTGTTTATAGGGTTATTGTAGTTGTTAAGGATCATGGCTGAAGTAGTTTTTAAGATAGCCAAATTGTGCTCCAATTCTTCACATGGACTATTTAGGCATATTCTAGCTCAGCCTTTTCCTCCTTCTCTCTATTTAGTGCGTTAGTATGATCCTATAACTTAAGTTCCTTCTCAACATTCTCCTTCCAAAGATGTTTCCCTCTTGCAAGAATCAATACTCAATTTTTGGCCTTGTAGGTAATTATGCATGCTTTGTACCATCAAGGCATAGCATATACCTATTTAAAATATGGGCAATACATCAAAAGATATTGGTCCGCTAACTAGAATAAAGGTGCAAAAGAATTTTATACAAAATTGAATCTTGGTGCACTTTCTTCTATTGGTAAAATAGATTTTGTGCAAAGGGTTCTTTGAATCTTGATTAAGACTAAAGAAGAAAAGATGGTTCTTTTAGTTCCCTATGGGTTTCCTTTTTATTTTTTGCTTTGTCTTATCTCCCATCTTGCACTATCTTGAAAACTTGTATTGGAAGTACTCAAGATTGGGAGTTGGGTCTACAATGTGCACATATCCCACCAATTGTTCTAGAATAATTGTGGCTATAGAGGTTCTTCTTCTCTCTTCTCATCTTCCAACTCCATTTCAAGTTCTTCATCCAACTCTTCTTCTTTAGACTATTTTCTCTTGTCCAACTCCTCCACAACTCTTCATCTTCTTCTTCGTTGTCATCTTACTTTGTCACTTGAATCCTCTTTTGCTTCTTTGTTGTTTTGATGTTTTGATGGTATCTTCTTTGTTGGAAAAATGGTAGGTAACTTCTTCTTCCCATTGGTTTTGGTTGGAAATTTGAACTCCTTAGTACAAGTATACAATGTGTCTAATTGGCACCATTTCTTCAATTGTGCTTGTCCTTTGGCATTTGACAAGTAATAGGACTTTGGAATGAAATGTGATGGAACCTCACTCTTCTTATCAATTGTAAGTAAATCTATTCTAATATAGAAAGGAATGATAAAATGCATTATGTAGTGTGGTCTTGGAACTTTAAAGGTAGTAAATAATTTCACCATATGAGTGGCAAGATCTTTGCTTAGATAATTGTTGATGAAGATAAGACATGCTTGAAGAAACACCATATTATTGATAAGATAGGTTGTTCTTTGAGGACAAAAAATCATTATCAATGCCCAAACAATTACTTTTCTTGTTGGATCCTTGTAATTCAAAACATTCCATTCATTTGAGATATTTTTCCCTCTTATAAAAAAATTTGCAATTTGGTCCTACATTACTTTGCTTATTAACCCAAAATGGGAATTGAATTTAATCTTACTTTTGATCATTCATCCTCCCCTAAGATCTTCCTCCAATACAATTCATTCCAAGATCTAGGATTGCCATACAAGTTTTAAGTTAATTATCTCTTAACACTTCTCATTTATAAGGCTATTGATGTAGATGAATAATCCCAATTCCTTATTACAAAGGAAATTCATTGGACTTGCAAGGTCTCCTTCCACACTTCTATCTACCAATGATTTAAAGAAGTATTCCTCAAATTAAGGGAATTTCATCTCAACTTCTATACCACCCTTCTTGGTATTCTATCAAGTAATTGAGTACTTATGACCAAGTTTTTCACATATCAATTGCTTCAAGCTTATTAAACCTAAATTAAATTTCTATCTCAAAATTAAACTATCCCATTTTGTTTTCCCTTGATCAACTTTTTTCTATTTATGCATGAATTGCATATTCTAACAAAATCCAATCATTATTCACTCAATATCTTCATGTGAGAAGTGTTTTTGATGGCAACAAATCATACTTGAGAGGTAGTTCTTGAGTGCCAAATGTCAAATTCCCCAAGAACATACAAATTTGACACCTTGTTTGCCAAAGAACTCCCCATTGTCTCTTTGGAGGGATTTTCTTCCTTCGCCATCTTTGAATTTCTTCTGTACTTCCCTATACATTACTCCAAAGAACCAACTATCCATTTCTTTGAAGGATACCTCTAAAACTTCCTTGCAATAAAAATTCCACTCTTCCAAGTAAATTCCAATTAGCTATTTCTTCCTTCTTTGGTCTCAAAGCTCTTTTGATTATATACAAAGAAAAGAAAATGAGAAAGAAAACTAAGAAATCTTAAAATTTTAAAAAAGTAGTCACCATAGAAAAAGAAGATGAAGACAAAGAGTGAGTTAGCAAAGCATTCCATTATTACCTAGGAGATGCACACAAAAAGCAATCCAAATATAGATACTTCATGTGTCAAAATGGTGAGCAAGGTTATATTAGGGGGTTGTGAATTTCACATCAACAAACTTCTACAAGAAAAATAATGACATATATAACAAAAATGTATGGTTCTCCATAAAATTTTTAGATAAAAATTCTTAAGTGTCTATAAGGGGTTTCAACTATAAAATCACAAGTTATGGTAAGGAGAGGATTACAATAGGGATAAGGTGAGCTACTTAAAAAAATAAATTGGGAACTATGCATGTTCAAGGAATAAATAATCCAAGAAGTGCACGTGCCTTGAGCAAAGAAAAATCAATTGAGGCTTTTGAAAATCCTTGTTCCCTCCTAAAAGGTGCACTTGTTCCATTTCAAAATCAGCAATGCTCTTGGAGCTAAAGACAGCTGATTGAGTTTATTTTGTTTAATTCCATCTCTTTGTTGAATTTTGTAGTTTCCTCTGATTGAATCTAAACACAAAATTGAGTTATGCAAGCTGGAAATTGAGAAATTGGAGTTATAAAAAATTTGAACACCACAAAATTTGATAAATTGTAAAACTATTGTGTATTTGATGAAAAACTTTGAGTATTGTTAAATTGAGGTTGTTTAAACCATAAAGGATATTCATTCTATGATTTTTCTTGCCATTCCCACTTCTCAAAATATTGATTTCATCCTACTTTTCATTATGTTGACTCCAATTCCACTCTTATTCTATGAATGAGCATTATATTCTAAGAGTTGTTGAGGATGATGTCATTTGTGTCTTCTATGGTGAGCAAAGCAAATGTGATGAGGATAGATCAAGGATAATTCTTCATTCCTATGCTCAAATATTAGGTTATGTGGAGGATCTTGAACACTTCAAGCAAATTTATTGGAGCAATTTCCAAAAAACCAAATATTTAAAAGAGTATTGCTGCTAGTTATGTAGCTACTTATGTTGTGCAGCATGAGAAGGTTTCTTGAGTCAATGATGGGAGATAAATTGTATTAATGAGAAAGATGTACAAAATCATATAATGGTACTTGAGAATAGAAAGTCTCACCAACAAGGAGTTAAAACATGGATGGAGAACCATAGATGTCAAATTAAAGAATCTATATACTCATTTTAAAGAAATGGACTTGATGTTTTGAGGTAGAGCTAATATTTTTGAACCTTTGCTTGTAAGTATGAGGTGTTAGAACAAGGTGAATATTTTGTAAGGGATGGAATAAGGAGAGGATATTGGATCTCAAGTTCCTCCTAAGGAAGTGGAATATTTTGGAGAGGACCTCTTGTATGCTTCCATTCAATGTAACCACTCAATCATTTCCTTATTTATTTCTTCCCAAGCAAGGAACATGGTCAATTCCTCTTACCTAATATGCAAGGGTCAGAAGAAGACTCTTTGCATGGACTAGAAGAGAGTTCAGCACATTTAGATTACATTCCAAGCATGTGGCCTGAGGAGGATATTGTTTTACGTATGAAAACCATACAAATAGAGGAGATTCTAACATAAGAATCAATACGGATGAGAGAGAGAGAGAGAGTGAAATCCACCTAAGATGATACATTTTTTTAAAGAAAATTGCAATATGACACATTTGTTGCAACTTTCTTGCACAAATTTGTTAGCCATACCAAATTGAAGACCACTAACTAGTGGCATCTAGAGAGAGATGAAAATTAGCCAAAATTAAAGCATAAAATGCAACAAAGATTGAAAAGCACCAAGAAAAAGTTGAAGCCAAGAAAATAGCAAAGATAGAGAAGCACTAGGTGAAAGTTGAGGCCAAAAAATGGCAAACATAGAGAAGCATTAGGTGAAAGTTGAAGCAAAGAATATGGTATGTAAAAAGAAAATTAGATCCAAAGTAGAAAAACTTAGATTGAAAGAACAAAATGAAAATTTTAAGTGCTTCTCTTCAATGACTCTCAAAGTAGAAAATATACAATAGACTCCAAAGATAAAGAATATGCTTTCCAAGATAGATGCTAAACCATATGCTAATTACAATAGAAAGCTTAAAGTTCTTGTACTCTACTACATCCCTTGTACAAGTGCAAATGATAACAATGGTAGTTACTATTACAAAATGCAAACTAGTTTCTTATATATGAATTGCACCTATTTTATTTGTGTTTTTCATCTAAATATGAGTTCATATGTTTAAAAAAAATTCCAACATGTTCTAAGCATGGTGTGCACAAGGGTCCATAAGGGTGAACAAAGAAATTTTTTGGGTGTGCTTTGGGATATAAGGGGAGCTTGGGTGTTTGTAGATGTGCATTCAATGCATTGGGGAATTTGTGGAGTGCACTCAATGGTTTACACTGGCAAGATGTGCTCAAGTGTTAGTGGGGTTTATTGGGTGTGCTTGGGCATCTAGGATTTTTAAGGATGCACTAAGGGATTTAGGGGATGCACAACCTCAAGGATTTAAATTATTCTCATTCAAAAATCAATGTTGTTGTTTCTAGACATCTACAAAGATATAAAATCTACATTCAAAAAATTGCATTTCTGCACATCATTTAGCCCATCATGATTACTAGAGCTTGAAATCCATATATCAAGCATAAAATAATGATTGTTAAATGACTCAAAACCCAATTGGCATGCAGTATTGTTGATCATCTTGAGGACCACAAATTAAGAGATATTCTTTTCAAAAGCTAAAGAGTGTATAAAATTCCATGCAATAAGAACTTAGAAGTATGTTTTAAACTTGTAGGACTCTCTAATTTTATCTATAAAGGAAGAAAGTATTGGTGGAGAGATGCATTGCAATAACTTGGAATGAAGAGTTAAAAAAAATTTAGACTATTCAAAAGAGTGTAAGAGTATCACCAAATGGGAAGCACACACACACACACACACACACACACACACACACACACACACATATATATATATATATATATTTTAGGATAAAATTTAGAAGTGAACAAATTCTATCTATTGCTACTAAGGCACTCTAGTATGGCATCAAGGTAAGAAAATAATTTTGGATCTACATTTGACTATAAGTCCACATCCACTACTCCTCTAAGTGATGCAAAGTGAGATCTTGCAAGGATGCCACTAAATTATCATAAGGATCCACACTGCCATCCCTAAAATAACCCAAAGTCCACTCCTTGGCGAAGAATTTAATGCCCTAGTGTGTTTCATCTTAATCTATCTAGGGAAGTTATCAAGAGATCACATTGATGAGGTCTTTGATGTACTTACTCTTATATGTAAAGGGGTGAATCTAGGAAGATAGATAACATTGTGGGGATGGTTCATACAATATGAAAATATGACATTATCAACTATCAATATATCTCAAAAGGATAGAGCTAAAGCAATAAAATCCAAATATAATCTAAGTATATAACCTTCATAGGACTCCATGTACCCATCTCCTTGGTTAAACAAGGCAATGAAACATGCAATAATGTGTACTTCCTTTGGGAAAAAACACTCATTCTACATGGACCAAAAGAGGTGCTCTAACTCTAACCTTGTGTTATTTGTCTAGATGATAATTTCAAATGAGATCACATAATATGAAATTGTAACAATATGCAGTTTAGCAACAAAGTTAGTTAGAGCTAACAAAGTAGCAAATAGCCAAATTAGCCTAGAATATTCCAAAAGTATTTAGGGAGCTTCTTGGAAAGCTTCCCGGCTAGCTTAGCTTGCATCCCAAGTAAATAGCTTCTAAAAAGAAGCTTCTAGAAACTTCCAACTAACTTAGCTTGCAAGCCAAGTAGGTGGTTTCTAGAAGGAAGCTTCTTGAGAAGCTTCTCTGTTATCTTGGCTTGCACTCCAAGAAAGTGGCTCAAGGAAGTTTCTCAAGGGCCTTGTATGCTCCTTACAAATACAAGAGCTAAAGGTCATGCTAGGCATTTAAAGTTTCTCTCATTCAAGTGTCTCAATGTGATCTTCCATTCTCCTATTTCTCTCCTTGGTCATTGAGTCTTTTACATTGGTATAGAGCAAAAATGGGATGGATGGAATCTATGGACAACCAAATCTATTTCCACCAAACCATTGGGACTTTTATGTCCAAGTACTACTACCAAGCATCATTTCACATAGTTCATCACCTCACATTTTAGGCAGAATTTTCTAAATGCAATCACCTTGTCCAAGGAACCCTTATGTACTTATGAACTTATGGAGAACAGTAGACATATTGCATCTATGTGCTAGTCAATTAGATAAATTGGGAGTTGTGTGATAGGGTAGTAGCCATGGTAGCAATGCTTGCGGTTATCATTGCTATGCAGTAACAAATCGAGCACCTTACTTGATTGTTGGATGAACAAGACGAGCAATGACAAGAGCACATTATAATACTCCGAGGACAAGAGAACTCTCCAAGAGAGATACAAGAGAGAAAACACAATTTTCACACTCAATCCTCTGTTGCCCCAAAGGAGCACTTTCTCTTTATTATATAGCAAAGAGGATCCCCTAAAAGTAAGCTCCACCTTTGGATCAGATACATAGATTGGTGACTTGTCAGCAAGTTCCATCCTTGGATTAGTTGTTTGGATGGGTGACATGTGAGTCCTTATCCTATCTAGTTGGTCAAATGGGGTTGACCAAAGTGAATCTTTAGGGAATATTCTTGTAGGGATCTTAGAATTGTGTGGATGAGGTACTATTGAAAAGCTCTCAATGAGACAAATCATAGGGGGAGAAGGCAAGTCTTTTTAGGGATGAGCAAATGTTCCATTTTTGTGGCCTAATTCATCCATTTAGGCTTCCAAAATTGACTTTAAAGTTGTTTGGCTACTTTTGGCGTCTACCCTATTAGTAGAAGTAATCTTTTGGTGATAAATCTGTCTGATCTACCTAACCCATTATATACAACATACTTCTAGAGCCAAGCCAATTACCAAGCAGATTTTCACTTCTAGATAATATGTCTAGTTGCTTATATTACACATGTAGAGAGAGCACCATTTTGGGAAGGAGAAGATTGAATCCAATTTCCAAAATCCAAGGTATTTGATGGTAAGAATCTTTTGGGTTCAATTGAGATTTTTTTATTTGACTATGAATGTTATTTCAAGGCTACAAATGTTCAAGATGAACAGAAACAAATTCTCTTAGCTTCAAGCAAATTGGACGGAGCAACAAACCTATGGTGGCAATTTTGAGTGGTGCAAGCTAAAAGGCAATTTGTTGCACCAATCATGACATGGGAAGAATTCAATAATGTAATTATTGTGCAATTCCAAGCAATAAATACCACACGAGCTGCACAAGATAAGTTGGCAAAGTTGAAGTAGATTGGGATTGTAAGAACCTACATTATGTAGTTCCAGTAGTATGCAACACCATTATGCAAATTCCAAATGTAATGGATGATGAAGCTCTAGATCAATTTGTGAGTGGATTTAAGTCACAAACCCAATTAGAAGTGACTATGCAAGAGCCAAAATATTTGGAAGAAGCCATGCAGCTAGTTGAGTGCTTTGATTCCTTGGTTGCAACAACATGGTCTTTGACCTTCACAAAACCAACTAGCACATTACACATGTGTAGAAGAGGCGTCACCAATAAAGATTGATGCCATCCGATAGAGACCACTTGCTACAACGGATTGGGAAAGATTGCCGCGAAATGGAGGTTACTTTTATTATCGCCAGATTGGACATTGCATTGCTAAATGTCCACTCAAGAATGTGCAATCTCAACAAGTTGCCCAAATGGAGGTTGTAGAGTAGAATGATCAAGAAAATAAGGAATCCTAGTAGGAAATTTTGAGCTACCTACTGGGAACTTGATTAGTTCCAATGGGATTGAACGCTTGACCTCTGCAAGTTTGCTTCACTTGCAATGTACAATATTTGATTGTGGTTGTAAGATTTTGGTTGATTGTAGAAGTTCAAAGAATTGCATGTCTATGCAATTAGCAAATGAATTATCTATTCCTATCAAGCTAATTGGAAGTAATTTGATGATTTGAGTAGATTGATGATGGCAGATGGTAGAAAAGGTTCTACATTCTGTACCTTGCATCTTGTTACCTTCAAGATTGGGAAAGAGTATTTAGAGTGTATGAGATTTGTAGTGATGCCTCTACACTATGATGTCATTCTAGGTTTACCTTGGCTTGAATGTCATAAGGTTCAATTTGATTGGAACCAATGACAAATTCAAGTACAACACCAAAGTAAGAATTTCCAATTAGGTTGTATGGCATCTTTGAGTTAGACACTTAAGAATAATCAGTCCTAGGATGGGAAGTTTTTCATGAAGGTAGCCATAGAGCAAGCCTTGCAAGGAGATGAGTCCCAAGATAGAAAGTTTGTCAAGAAAGCAACCATGGAGCAAGCTTTGAAGGGAAATAAGTCCCTAAATGAGAAGTTTGTCAATGAAGTAGTCATAGAGCAAGCTTTGGAGGAAGATAAGTCTATTTTTGTGGTGTGGATTAATCTGATTGCACAAGGAGAATATGAGGAGGGTCAAAAGCCTCATCAAACATTGGTTGATCAAATAGTTCAAGAGTTTGTAGATGTATTTCTAGATGATATACTAAAAGTATTACCTTTGATTGTGGTATGCCTTCAAGATTGAGTTATTACCAAGGAGTACTCTAGTGAGTAGACCAATCTATTGGCTCTCACCAAAGGAGTTGGAAGAGTTGCAAACAACACTTAAGGAGTTGTTGGAGAAAGAGTTCATACAACATAGTACATCTCCTTGGGGAGTATAAGTACTATTTTTTCCAAAGCACCTATGCTTCCCAAGATATAGACGGATATGTAATTCCAAAAAGTCATACCTTTCAGCTTGTATAAAACTTATAGATAGCTTTGTCTCAACCCTCTTCACCTGATCCAAAAAAATTATGCTTTATCTTATGAAAAGAATATAATATCCATGGTTATCATGGGCTTAGTATATATAGAGATTTGAGAACATCTATTCTTTCTACCATGCAAGGAGCTCATTTTCAAGCCCACCAGTAGTTTTTCCCTTAGACTTGTATACCATCTTGTCTCCTGAAGTGTTTTATATATATTGAATACCACTATTTGGGATTTTTTCTGCCATATGGATTTTCATCAAAGGCTTATGGACACGTGGCCTACCTACTCCTTCACTTCACACAAGGTTGCATTTGCCCCTATGGTTTGCTCTATTGTAAGATGACCTAATTTCTTTTTAGTGCTCTTACTTTCTTCTCTATTTGCCAAGGTTTCTCCTACTTGGGTTTGCTTGGGTTTCTCCCACTGTCCTTGCTTGTGTAGCATTGAAGGTTTTTGCTCCTCACTTGTGGTTTTCTTGGGTTTCTCATGCTAGTCCTTTTTGTGTAGCATTGCAGTTTTTTGGCTCCTCATATGTCCCTTCCTGTGCAACGCTGAGTTTTCTTGCGAGGAGGTTTCTTTTGCTGATGCTCTTGTTTCTCACTACTTTTGAGTGGCACTTTAGGGGAGCAACCAAGTTTGCCTTGGCACTCATGAGTTTTTGAGCAAAAACTCAGAATGAGGGGTATTAGCAATTATTTATCTACTTTGGCAAAGAAGGATGGAGGACTTTTTTTTGTATTGATTACCATGGGCTCAATAAAGAAACATTGAAGAATACATATCCCTTGCCTTAAATTGATGACTTGCTTGACCAATTGAGTGAAGCATAATATTTCTCCAAGTTGGATCTTTGCAACAACTATTGGCAAATCCCCATTGATAGAGAGGATGTGCAAAAGATTACCTTTTGCTCAAGGTATGAGTATTTTGAGTGGAAGTTCTACCTTTTGGGCTCACTACTGCTCCAACAATCTTCATGGATCAGATGCATCGGGTGTTAGATGAACTATTGGATTGGTACGTGGTAGTGTTTTTGGATGATATCTTAATCTATAGCAAGATAGAGGTAGAACATGTGAATCATATGTGAGAAGTCCTAAGACGACTATAACAATGGAAATTTTGTCAAGAAGTCAAAGTGTGCTTTTTGGCGGAAGGAAGTTACCTTCTTGGGTCACAAGATCTCATCAGAGGGGATCAAGATGGAAGGGAAGAAAATCAAGTCCATTACTAATTGGCCTATTTCAAAGGATGCTATAGAAGTATGTGCATTTAATGGATTGGCCAATTTTTATCAATGGTTCATCCATTATTATGCCCATGTGGCCACACCATTGATTGATCTCTTGGGGAAGAACTCAAGCTTTTAGTGGACCACCAAGCACAAAGAGGCATTCTAGAAGCCAAAACATATGGTGTCTTCAAGACCCTTTCTTCAACCATATGATACTCAACTACTTTGTGTGGTTGATTTTGATGCTTCTATCTTTGCAATTGGAGCCATGTTGCCGCAAGAATTCCTAGATGGATTACATCTCATTGCCTTTGTGTCTCACCAACTAAATACAGCTGAAAGAAATTACTCTATTCAAGATTGGGAACAACTAGCAATGGCATAAACCACCAAGGCATGGAGACATTATCTCTTGGGGAAACAAGTGATCATGCAAACTGATCAAAAATCATTGTTGCAGACATTACACTTGGAACACATGAAGAGTCAACATCATCAATGGGAGGAACAACTTTAATTATTTGATATCAAACTTGAGTACAAACCTAGTTGGTTCTATGTCATTCTTGATTCCCTAACACAATGACCTAATTTGAATCTCTTCCTCTCACCACCGCAACACAAACAATGGTATCAATTGACTCCAAAGTCCAAATCAAGTTTAAGATAGCTCTACAACAAGATCCTTTCTTTCAAATGGTACAAGTTCACCTTGTAGCATGCGACAAGTAGTACAACACCTTCTCCTACAAGGAAGTTCTTCTATTCTATGAGAATTGGATTTATGTTCTAGCCAAGGATGATCTCCAACTTGTGCATCTCCAAGAAGCCCATGACTTACCAATCATTGGTCACATGGGTGTGGATAAGACCTTGGGTACCCGCCAATGCAAATAGTGATGGCCTAACATGACACAAGATGTTTGAGAGTTTGTTTGCTTGTGTGAGAGTTTCCAATGCAACAAGGTTAGCAACCAAAAACCAAGTGGACTCCTTCAACCACTTCCCATTCCATCTTCTTGATGGAATGGGAATGTTTGGAAAACACATGAACTTGGATCTTATCACATCCTTGCCCAAGATAAAACAAGGTCACATGACAATCATGGTGTTTAGATAAGCTTAGTAAGCAAATCTGCGGTACCCACCTTTTTTGTTTTGTTTTGTTTTATGAAAGTTTTGAAGAAGAAGTGTATTGAGGAAGCCCAAATTACAAAGGAAAGAATGGACTTAGATGTCTTCAGAGTAAAACCAAAGAAGTAGACCTTGGGTTGGGAATTGGGAGTACTCAGATGGGATTACAAAGAGACAAATCCAAAGAAGTGCTTCTTTGGAATAGGAAGCAAAGGCCAATATGAAGACGGTGTAATAACCTCTCTACGTGCAAAGCCAATCAAGAATGTACACCTCAAGAAATGGCAAAGGTAGGAGAAGAATACCTTAATAGTGAAAGGAAACCAACATGCAAAAGAAGTGGGAGTCGATATTGAAATCAACTGAAGAATGATTGCGCTTTGGGGTACTATAAAATTGCAATTGCTTAGGAGGAAACCAAATATGTCAAATAGATATCCTGTTCCTCTGAGTAGTCGTCTTGTAGTAACACGTGTCAAGAAACCAATTGAGAGTGAAATTTTCTAAAGTCCAGAAGGGGTTAGAGTGTCGTATCCAAGAGAAGGGATAGGCTTCTAGTGCCAAAGAACTAGGGAGCAGATCATGGCAAAGAAGACTAAGAATGCACTCGTAGTGAGGAGTTTCACAATTTGGTGATTAGACGTCATAGCTAGGATCTAAGTCTTGAATAGACTTTGGGTCACATTCTTGGCATGGAATTGGAATGTCAATTTTCTAGACATCATGGTAGAGATAGTTGCTAGTAATTGTGAGGAAGGCTCCAAAGTTATAGGGAAGAGAGGAAATCTAGCTTGATTGATTGATTTGGATTGGAAGTTAGTATTGGGGAAGGAAGCAAGTGAGGCAACTAGGGTCACCTTCTATTGGAAGTGTGACGCTATAGAGGAGACTACAGAAATTTGAAATTTGTTCTTTCCTCCATGGACTTACAATGGCTACAAAGTGGAGTCCTTTTGGGACCCAATTAAGTGGAGCATTGTAGGGGCGCTCATGGCCATGTTCAAGCCTAAGCAAACAACATATGTGAACATGCAACATGCAATCTTCTTCCCCTAGATGTTTGCAGTAGTGAAGGTGAATTGGGTGAAGTGTTTCCACCAAAGCACAAGGCAGATAACTATCAAGTGGAGAACAAATTCATCACCACACTACTTTGCACCATTTGCAACAAACTTCTACTTCAAATTAAATTTTTTGACCATGAAAGAGAGGCGGTGTATGGTTTTGCATCTCCATCTCAATCTATGATAAGAAGCAAATAAAGAAGAGCAACAATACATGTTACAACTACAAGCCAGTGATGACCATTTCATCAAAAGGGGACAAAGGAAGATGGTGGAAGGAAGAACCCAAGAACAAAGAAGGGGACTAAACCCAAAGAGGTAGCCTTACCTTAGCCACAATGCAAAATTTGAAGACTCAATCCGTGAGGTAAGAAGGCGGTGAGGGACAAGACTTCATAGAAAGAGTTTGGAGAATTAAGAAGGCAAAGAACCCCAACTCCATCATACTCCTCAAAGGCTAACGCTCCAAGACTCAAGACATTGCTCGCTAGAGAACTCAATGAAAGAAAGATAGTTGCAAATGAAAGGATGATGAGTACTTTCTCACCCCTTGTTTATGTACTTGTGAAATAGTTATGCACCAAAGTTTCTAATTACTAGAGTAACTCAAGTTACTAGGCTAAAAGTCAAATAAAGTCAAAAAGTATAAAGGATTATCTATCCACATGGGCATATTCTACTAAGCATGTGATCTTATCTTGACCCAACCACTAAGTCAAGGATTCCTTTACATGGGCTATCCTTGGACTAAGGAAGAATCCAAAACAAAAAGGCTTGCGGGCCTAAGGTTGGCCTCCTTTATATGGATAACTTCCATAACTCCTAGGCCCCCTCCCCATATTCTGATCCACCTCTTTCTTCTCCCATAGTTGCACCACATTGATCTTGAGATCTGCAAGTTGTTTTGTGATGGTTTGAAGTGGATCCTTTGGTGCAGGTGCAAGAATTGGAGCAACTACTACTTGTGGTGCAACCCTTACCACCAAAGTATCAGTAGTTCTACCATAATTATGACCTTGAGGAGGATGCACAACCTCCTTCACCACCAAATCATTCTCATCTCCTTCCTAACTCTCCTCCATACGAATTGCAATCTTCATAGCTTCAACCTTGGAAGAAGATTTCTCATATCTCACCTTGCTTCTTATTTGTGGTCTCAATCCTCCCACAAAATTATTGGTAAGCATGGCCCCTATGCCAATCATAGTAGTCTCACATCATCTCCACCCTTCCTCAACACTATGCAAAGTCTGGACTCTAACTTTTCCACTCTTTCCACATAGATTATCACTTTCTCTCCATCTCCTTGTTTGAGAAAGGTAATCTCACCCATCGATCTCTGATAACTCTCATATGGAAAAAAGTTCTCAATGAGTGTTGAAGTCAAACTCTCCCAAGACTCTTCTTCCCTATCTCTCCTCTTTGTCTTTTGGTATTCTAACTCATACCATGTAAGTGTTGCATACTCAAAGAAATCTGGTAATAATGAGACCCACTCACTCTTCTTCCTCTCATTGTTTTCTATGCAAGCTCTCTTGAAGTCTCTCATAAAGGACTCCACATCTTCTCCATCCTCGCCAAAGAAAACCGGAAGTTTCTCCATCTTAACCCTTCATTATCTTTCTTTCCTCTCAACTTTTGTTTTCTTTTTCTCTTTTCTTTTCTCTCACTCTATAACTAATAGAGTATATACATGACTAACACCATCTGAGAATAATCCAACCTAGGTAACACAAAAGGTTCAGGTTGCTCCAATATTTCTATAGCAACATCAAATCCTAGTATGTATATTAATCAAACTCTCATGGATAGTTTAGCCATAAGTTGAAAGATTATCTCCATCACTAATCTTGAGAACTAGCTGATGAAGGTGGTAGTATTTATGTAACTTTACTAGACTCTCTCCAAGATACTTCACCAAAGTCTCCAAAAGTGCTTTTACTCCACTACACTCATGTCCTTTTGGAAGTCCTTCTACTCCACAAACCTCACATAACTCCTTGGTCTTAGATCTTCTCCCTCCCAATCTTGGTGAAGAAGGTCCAACATGCAAACCCAAGTCAAGTAAGCCTCTCCTTTCTCTCAATCTCTAGCTCTCAAAGGTCAATGGACATGAACTTGCCTTATGTCCCTTCTTTCCACATAGAAAGCACTTAGACTCACTCTTTCCTCCAAGTAGTGTAGGTTTTTGGATCCTCTCAACACTCTCTTCAAATTCTATTGTAAACTCTCTTTTCCTCAAATCCACCCCTACAATCACCTCAAACCCTTAGGGAGCCTTGCATACTCTTATTTTTCACTCTTGATGACCCTCTATGTTCCCAAGATGAATCTAAACACTCAAACATGTTTTTTGTTGCTCTCAAACTCCCCATGCATGAGATCTCAACTCTACAGAATTTACACTTCCTCACAATCTCACTTAAATCCCTCTATTGGTATGTCATAGTCCTTTGAAATTTTGTGCACTTAATCACAACTCCAGAGCATCCCTCCTTGGAAAATTTCAGATCTTTTCATTTAACCGTTTGGCCTAGAAATCTTTCTATTCAGCATACATATTTCAGATTTGATATGAAAACCACACCCCTTACTTTAAAAACTTATAACTCTTTGCTCAAGAATGATCTCTGTCTAATTTTTGTGTCAAAGTGTAGGATACAATGCACTGATTTTCTTGTAAATATTTATGACAATCCACTAAAACTTGAAGAAATGGCAGACTCTGTACAATTTTCTAGAGAGCATGCAATTGCGGGAGCAGTTTACCCTATCAACTTTCCAAAATTCTAGCCTAGTGCGCATAGCAGCTCTCAAAATAATTTAAGTGTGCTAACTGAAAGATAACCTAAGCTATCATATGTAGAAATTTCAAGTCTAGATCCCAAACTTGAGATTTTGCCCAAAATCACCTTAATCCCCAAAATCTACCATCCACCTCACACAATCTCTCCAAATACTCTCAAGTGTACAAGATGTACAAAATCACCTCAAAATAATCATTATGAAATACATGGTGTACAAATGGGTCCAAATTCTCTAACATAAGTTCAACTCTCTTCTCCCCTAAAGTTCTCTCTAAGTGAGCTCTCATAGCCTCCTTGTGTCTAATATAGAATTATTTGCGGAACATTATCTTGCCTTTTAGAGAGGTCCCAAAAACAGAACCAAAATTGTGATCCAGCCTGTATCTCACTCAAGATGAACCTTTGATGGCTATTATGGTAGTGCACCATGGACTAAGAAGGCAAAGAACCCCAAATCCATCATACTCCTCAAAGGCTAACACTCCAAGACTCAAGACATTGCTCACTAGAGAACTCAATGAAAGAGAGATAGTTGCAAATGAAAGGATGATGAGTACTTCCTCACCCTTATTTATATACTTATGAAATAGTTACACACCAAAGTTACTAATTACTAGAGTAACTCAAGTTACTAGGCTAAAAGTCAAATAAAGTCAAAAAGTATAAAGGAATATCCATCCACATGGGCATATTCGACTAAGCATGTGATCTTATCTTGACCCAACCACTAAGTCAAGGATTCCTTTACATGGGCTATCCTTAGACTATACAAGAATCCAAAACAAAAAGGCATGCGGGCCCAAGAGTTCTCGATTCTTTCCTCAAAACCAAACACCTAGGAATAATACCAAGTCAACACATTAGAATCCAAGATAGTGGTGCTCATCTTTTGCACTTCCTCTAAAGTAAGGTCCACTCTATCTTAGCTATGACTAACTTTAGCTAATCATGACTAATGTAGAATCATCATTTATCTCTATATAAATAATATCTCGCAAGTACTTGTAATACCAAGCTAAATATCACAATACCACACATATGCACAAATGGGTGTTACAGTATAGAGAAGAGTTGAAGGCAGAAAAATCTTGGAGGTATGCGTCAGAGTCAGTAGGGGAAGTTCTTAGAAGACTACATGCAATGTTGAGCACAAATTTTGAAGGAAGATTGGAGAAAGCAAGAGTGCATGAATTGAAATTGCTTGTGCAGGAAACTTGGAAGAGAATAGTGAAAGATGTAGATATGAACACTCTGTTGATTCAGTTGAGGGAACAAGTGGATAGGAAGATAATTAAGGTAAGAGACAATGTAAGTCTCAGATTAGACTTAGTGAATTCAAAGTAAGAGAGGCTTTGGAGTAGTGTGAAGGAAGATAAGAAGTCCAAAGTTGCAGAAGTAGGAGTGCAGGTGTCTTTGGATTAGTTATCTGAGACATTAGAGAAGAGTGGGTCGGGAGATAAAGAGTTAGATAGGATACCCACCAATGCAATTGTAGTTAAGAGTGAAGAGGTAGTTGAAATAACAAAGGAATTAGTAGAATTAGATAGACCTAAAGAAGGAGAAGTGATTGGAGGATCATCAAGTTTGGAAGCCAAAGAAGTAGACATCGGATTGGAGTAGAAATAGATTTGAGATATGAAGAGGTAGATATGAAGAGGTGCATTGTCATTTTGGATCTACAGATTGTAGAGTTATTGTAGAACGGTATAGTTATTAGCAACTACCTATTTCTCTACTATTTAATGGAGACATTTGCAGTCTTATGTTTTTCAGTATTCATAATTTTTCAAGATAGATAAAGCAAAGTGCTGACTCTAGTGCTCATTGCTTGAGTTTAATTCCAAGTATCAATTTTGTGTGTGTGTTTGTGGGTATGTGTAGAATTTCAAAGTGCAAGTAAGGTGCTTGTTGGATGTTAGATTCCACAACCATGATCTTCATTCTATGTGTTTGATCCTAAGTGAAGTGCAATCAAAGCAATGCTTTAATAGATTTGAGAGAAATTATAGTGTTGGTAGTATTTTGCATTTGTGAGTGCAATGCTGAGTTGATGTGAAGCAATTTTGATCAAGGAAGTTGTGCTTTCAATGGAGGGGTAAAACACAATTCTGAGGCAAAGTCATTTTGCAGCAAAGTAGTTGTCTTTGGAAGGATCAGAATCATCACAATCAAGTTTGTTTAGAAAGATTTGAATGAGTTGTGATTAATGAGTGTTAATTCATGACAAGAATGCAATCTAGTACTTGTTACTCTCTTTTGGGTGTAGTTTCTACCTGAGAGATTAAAGATGTAACCAAGAAAAACTACATGTTATCCTTTGTCTTTGTATTTGACCAATTTTGACTTATATCTCTACGGGAACAAACTTTACTTACATGATTATTGCAAAAGTGATATTTACCGGGTTGTCACAAAATCCATTTAGCACCAACCTTTGATACTATGGATGCTCCAAAATTAGAGTAGATCTACTTTGACAATATCTTTAAGCATCATGGAATGCCACATGTACTCATCTCCAACCGTGATCCTTGATTCATTGGAAAATTTTGGCAAGCACTCTTCCATATACTCAACATCAAGCTTGCTTTGTCCATGGCTTATCATCTTCAAATTGATGCACAAACTAAATGTGCAAATTGCACCTTGGAGGATATGCTTAATGCCTTTTTCAACATCCACCATACCAATTGGATGAATGTCTTGCAACTGTAGAGTTTCCATACAATAATTCCAAACATGCAAGCACCGGATTCTCTCCTTTCTTCTTCAATTTAGGCCAAGATCCACTTGTTCTAGATTCCCTTCTTGATCCTCCTCCATCTCATTTTCCTCATACTTCAACCTTCTTGGCCACCATAGCCCAATCCGTCTAACAAGCCAAATCTCACCTCCTTGTTGCCCAAAATTGTCAAAAAAAATATGCAAACCACCATTGTTGTGATCTCACCTTTTAAGTTGGTGATAAGGCCATGCTCTTGTCTAGTAACCTACCCTTCACACTTGATACCCAAGTCTATAAACTTACTCCTAATTGGATAGGACACTTTGAAGTCACACAAATCATTTCTCTTGTTGCTTATCGACTTGCCTTGCCTTGTCATATGTGCATCCACCCTCTCTTTCATATTTCCAAGTTGAAACTCTTTGTCCCTAATCCATCTCCTTTTTGTTCTTGTATCCAACCTCCTCCTCCTCCCATCCCTATCAATGATCATGAGGAATACAAAGTTGATTGTATCTTGACGTGTCGTAGCATTCAACAAAGCCATCGACAACATACAAAGTACAAGATCCTTTGGAAAGGGATCCCATTCATGATGCCACATAGGAACCTCTTTCCCATCTCCAAAATACACAAATGGCCATCCAATAGTTTGAAACTTCAATGGCTACAAGAATGTCACCAACTAGCGATGGAGGAATATGTAACAATATGGAGTTTAGCAATAAAGTTAGTAAGAGTTAAAAAAGTAGCAAAAAGGCCAAATTAGCCTAGAATATTCCAAAAGTATCTAGGAAGCTTCTTGGGAAGTTTCTTGACTAGCTTAGTTTGGAAGTTGGAAGTTTGGAAGTTTGGAAGTTGGAACTAGCTTAGCTGGAAGTTTCTAGAAGGAAACTTCTAGAAACTTCCAACTAGCTTTGCTTGCAAGCCAAGTAGACGGCTTCTAGAAAGAAGCTTCTTGGTTAACTTGGCTTGCACTCCAAGAAAGTGGCTCAAGGAAGTTTCTTGAGAAACTTCTCAAGGGCCTTGTATGCTCTCTATAAATATGAGAGCCAAAGCTCATGCTAGGCATTTGGAGTTTCTCTCATTCAAGTGTCCCAATGTGATCTTCCATTCTCCTATTTCTCTCTTAGGTCATTTGGTCTTTTACAAAAATGAACCCTCTAACTCTAGGCCATGGTACATGACAGAAAGTAATCCTACCTGATATTAGATCCATCTATACCAATGTGTCAACTCACACCATTTGGTGAGGTGAAGAAAGTACTACTATCCCAAATACTATCCACTAGGCAAACAATATCCAAAACTAACATCTTCTTCCACTTATCTCTAACATAATAATATAAGGAATGAAATATATCAATAACCTCATCCTCAACCTCAAATCCTCAAGTGCATAAACCTCATCTCTCAAAGTAATTCTCATCTCTTCAAGTACATCTCTAAAAGAGGTGGAGTGCGAGATCATGTGGAACTCACAATCTCCATGAAACTATATCCATCTTGGGTGTAATCACTTTAGGCTCTCCTCTAGGCATTCTTGTTATATGAGTTTATGGCACATGAGTTTGTGTTGCTTGAGACTATGTTTTGATACAAATAGTTTGAGTATCATGAGACTATGTGTTGGGAGAATGAAAACTTGATTGAGAGAACAATGGGCATACAAATATGGATATTCTATAGAGAAAAATCCATGCATCAATCTGGTAAAAAAAGTATACATAAAAACTACACAAATTTCATCTAGTTTGGACAATATTTCCTATGTCCACAACTACATAGGATTTTATTCTCTCAAGAATTATCAAAGTCACAATTTACTACACACACACACACACACACACACATATATATATATATATATATACTTGCACTTGTCATCTATTTATCTAGTTTTGGAATGTGTGGTGCTAGTTGATCCATATCTATAATACCATTAGTTAGATATATTTTCTAGAGGTGGAACTAGCTTGACAATATCTAGAAGGATGTTTTATATGATGGTTTAAGTAGATCAAATAGAAATATCACCAAAAGAGTACTTCCACTAATATGGTAGAGATCAAAAACACCCTTAAAACTTTAGAGCTAAATTTGGATGCCTAAACAAATAAATTAGGCCTCAAAACATAAAATCATTCCTTCTTCTAAAAAAATAGGTAATACCTTCCACACTTTGTCTATCTTGTCAAGAGCTTTCCAACTATATCTCACCCATGTTGTTCTAAGCTTCCTACAAGGAGATTCCTTCAAATTAAACTTGTTTGACCAACCAAATAGGACAAAGATCAACATATCACCAATCTGTACAACTAATATAATAGTGGAGCTTGCTAACATATTGTCAATCCATATATTTGATCCAAGGGTGGAGCTCCCTTTGAGTGAATCCTCTATGTTATATAATAAAGACAATGTTTTCCTTTGGGGGTATAAAGGGATGTAGCTCCATGTTTCTCTTGTATTTCTCTTGGGAGTTCTCCTATACTCAAAAAATTACAATAGTATTAGAGTAGGCATTGTAATCCAAGAGAGTGGATCATCCTTCTTGGAGGAACATGAGCTCTCAGACCAAGTAATTTTAAAGGGAGAAAACATAATGCAATTCATAGATTGAAGGGTGTTTTAGAGAGAGGATGGGATGGAGGCTACTAAAGCACAATTTCCTACACCATTGAATCTACTCAACATCAAGATTATGTGAACATTGAACATGAGCAAGTGAGAGTATATCTCATTTATCATTTGAGTAGAGTTCATGGACATATTGATAAAATTACCAAACCTAATAATTCTACCTATGGTGATATATGATAAAGAGTGAGATTTGACAATCTATATTATATTATAATGCAATGTAGAACTCAACAATCAAGTAAAAATCATTATAAAGTTAGACCAAAAGTGATGTTTAGGGATTTTGTAGTCCGTAAATTTGGTGAGGGATATTATCAACAAATTGATAGCTTGTGAGATCCCAATGGTAGTTCCAATTGTTAGTGCACTCTCTTGAGTGATCATGCTAACACTCTATTTAAGTAGGAAGTAACAATTAAGCATGTATTGTGTGTATGAATCATGGAGCTATAGTTGTCAAATCTGATGCAAGGGATACAAGGGATGTTGAACAAGTTTTGAGAGATCAAGATGACAATAGATGCATTGCAAAGTGAAGTAAGTACCTTCAAGAACAATAAGGTAATGCAAGAAGGGAAATCATCCTAATACCAATAGCCAAAGTAATTGGAGAGTCACTCATGCCGATGACACCAACCCCAATCAAAAATGAAGTCACATTGTTATTACTATGGATGAAGGAGACATGCAACATTGAGTCTTACAAGGGACAACATTCCATGGGAATAGTAGGAAATTGGACTCAAGAATGAATTGATATTTTTGATTCTTCATAATTGAGATCAGAAATCATTCTACATGCGTGTTTTCATGTGAGTGCTTGATTGATAAAGCCGTAACATGGTATGATGCTTGGGAACTATCAATGTTTGTAAAAGCAAGAGAGATCACAAGAAGGTTGTTGAAGAATTTCCAATCTATGGATTTTATACATTATGGCTCAAACTTCACTGTGAGGATTAAAGCAAAAGAATAACATACGAGAGTATATGGAAGGATTTCTTGATCTATAGGTCACAATAACCAATATAATAGGAGTAGTTTTATAACAAGAATTGAATGATGGATGATACCCAATTGCATATTTCTCTCAAAATTTGTTATTAGAAACATATAACTATCACACCACTGAATGAGAAGAGTTGGCCATTGTCGTTGAAACCAAGAATTGGAAGCACTATCTTGGCAAGAAGGCATTTGTAATGGAGATAGATCACAACCCTCTATTCTACATCAAGACGCAAAAAAAGATCTATCTTGTTGATAGATTTGATAGGCTAAGTGGAGAAAATGGTTCAATATGACAATCACCTAAGCAAACGGTAAGAAATAACTTGCAAATGCATTTGTCCAAATACCTATGGCAAACATCTAGAGGTAAAGGTCAAGATGAACCCAAAATTTTGGCCAACATTTTTATTGCTACAAAGACTAACCCATAAATTGTAGGAGCTCAATCATCCAAAGATGTAATGAGCACCCAAGGACTCACCATTCATGATAGCAAGTTATAGATCCCTAGATGCTCCAAACCTAAGAACCACCATCCTATTAGAATATCATGATTCTTTTATTGAAGGTTACATGGGAGTGGACAAGAGCTTAGATGTAGTGAAATGCCATTACTATTGGCCCAAGATGAGAAAAAATTTGATGGAGTATGTTCAAAGCGATCTACTTTATCAACAAAATAAACCCTCTAATTAGGCTCTTTTAGGACTCCTTCAACCCATCCCTACCCCTACATAACATTTGAAACATGTCAACATGGATCCCATTTGTGAATTGCTCAAGACCACCTTAGGATTTGACTCCATTGTAGTGTTTATAGACCAGCTCAACAAAATGATTCATGTTTATTTTGTGACCAAGGACATGAATGATCTCCAATTTGCTCAATTGAACTTAGCTATAATCTTTTCTTATCATGGCTTATCTTGAGTGCTCATCACCAATTGAGGCACTCAATTCACTAGTTTATTTTGGAGGATGCTCTTTAGCATCTTCAAAACCAAAATGGCCATGTTTACGGCATACCATCCACAAATTGATGGAAAAACAAAGTGGGCTAATTGCACTATCAAGGACGTGCTCCAAGGCTTTATCTTAGAGGAGCAAGAAGTTAGGACACCTTACTTCCATTGGTAGAATGCTTACAATAATTAAGTGAATGTATCTATACATGTCACACCATTCTTCTGCCTGTATGGAGAGCACCCTTTTACACCTTCAAGCTTGGTAAAGATATCCTTGGTGGCTACAAAGTTGACATGGTCAACACTTTTATTTCTAATATCCAACAGGGTGTAGAGAAGGCCAAGCACAAGTTGTACATCATCCAAAATCAACAAAATCTATATGTAGATGCACATTATAGCCACATGGAGTTCAACATTGGGGATCAAGTCTAGTTATCCACAACCAATCTTGTGTTAGTTGGCTCTTGTAAGCTCAGACCTCATTTTATTTGACCTTTTCCAATCCTTTATTGAGTTGGCATAATGGCCTACTGCCTTGAGCTACCGCCACACATGAGGATCCATCTAGCATTCCATGTTTCTTTACTATGTAGATTTGCATCCTAACCGCTCCACTTTCCTTCCATGCAAGAAGTTAGACCTTGTCCAACATTCATTGATGGCACGGAGGAATATGAAGTCAAATGCATTCTCTAAAAACACATCCATGATACCCTCCATCCACATGTGGAATGTCTTGTATATTAGAAAGATTACCCATTGTATGAGGCAACATAAGAGCTAGCATCTAACTTGACTCATGCATAAGTGTTTGTGCAATCTTTTGAGCAACAGCTTTGTAACAAAGATGTTGCATTTTAAAAGGGAGAGGTGTAATACCATTAGCTAGACATATTATCTAGAGATCTAAATTGGCTTGCTAATGTTTAGAAGGATGTTATATATGATGGTCTAAGTACATCACATAGAGATATCACCAAAAGAGTACTTCCACTAATAGGGGAAAGGCCAAAAACATCCTCAAACTTTAGAGCCAATTTTGGGGGCCTTAAAAAAATATACTAGGCCTCAAAAATGAAATATTACTTCCCTTTAGGTGTTGCCTTCTCCCCCTTATTGAGAGCTTACCAATGGTATCTCACCCATTTTTTTGAGCTTCCTTCAAAATATTCTACAAAGATTCCCTTAGGTCAAACTTGTTTGACCAACTAGATAGGACAATGATCAACATGTCACCAATCCATACAACCAATGTAACAATGGAGTTTGTTGATGTGTCACCAATCCAAGTATCTGATCCAAGGGTGGAGCTCCCTTTGAGTGAAACTCTTTGCTATATAATAAAAAAAGGTGCTCCTTTGGTGCATTAGAGTTTCAAGGGATGTAGTCTTGTGTTTCTCTTGTATTTCTATTGAGTGTTCTCCTATCCCTGGAACATTACAATATCTAATCCTAGATAAAAAATTTGATACCAAATGATACATGTAACCTCATGAAATTCTATAATTGGAGTCTATTCCCATGATGTCATGTAGGATATATTATATACAATAGACATTTCCATTGTGGAATCCAATAGTCCTTTAGTAGAATTTCATAAGAGACATTCTTGCAAGTCCTTTAGCTGATCTTGAAGGAGCCATTCCCATAGGTCCAACAGCCAATCTTGTAGGAACCATTCTTGCAAGTCCCATAGCCAATCCTACAACCATTCTTGCTGCTCCCATAATCCCATAGAACACATTTGTCTCTAACTTAAGCTGAATGTAAATTCTTTTTAGAGCTTCATTTTCCATGATCTTGGTGCTTGCAGAAAACCCTTGAAAAGACACTTCTAACAAGATAAGGCACATCTCATTGACATCTATATTTGTAGAGACATCAGTCCCCATGTGAATTTCCTTTCTATACATTTCCATAAATAGAATCCCATAAGTTGAAGATTTCTCCCATACTTACACTTCTACACTCCCATAAAAGATCTATCTTGTATAAACTCTTCAACATTCCCATAGTATATTTGTCCCATAGAGCATTTGTGTATTTAATAAGACTCTACACTTAACAATCTCCCACTTGGAGTTTGACATTATTTGTAACTCTAATGTACAAGACCTTTTTGATCAATTGACTTTGAAATCCAATTGCAACTATGCATTACTTGAGTTCTTTGAATGTGATTACCTTGGTAAAGATATGTATAGGATTGCTAACTCTAGTAATTTTTACCAAAGTCAATGCTCCACCATATACCAATTCACAAATGAAATGATACCTCAATTGAATATGCTTTTTCTTGGCATGAAACACAAGATTCTCTATAGGACTAAAAGCACTCTAGCTATCACTATCAAGAATATTGTCATCATGTTTCTTGCCAAGCTCTACCCTAAATTTTTCCAATCAGATCATCTCCTTGGTAGCATTTGAGATGGCCATGTACTCAACTCCTATGGTAGAAAGAGCAACACTCTTTTGTAATCAAGACATCCAGCTAATAGCAATACCACGTAAGGTAAACACATACCCTATAGTGCTCTTTTTATTATCTAAGTCTCTTCCAAATGAAGCTCAATGAAGCTCTCTAAAACAACATTTGTTTGCTTAAAGGAAAGTTCCTTACCAAAGGTACCTTTCAAGTATCATAACTACCATCTTATTGCTTCCCAATGCTCTCCTCTTGGGTTTGACATGAATATGCTTACAACACTCACTACATGAGCAATGTTTGGTCTAGTGCATACCATTGCATACATCAAACTCCCAATTGCTGATGCATAAGGTACTTGATTTCCTATTTTCTCTATCTATATCTATTCTTGGTTATTGGTCCTTAGAGAGTTTGAAGTGACTTTCCAAGGGAGTGGTTTGAATTGTAGCATTATGTAGACCAAATTTATCCATCAACTTCTTAATGTAATTCTCTTGAGACAGCTTGATGGTACAAGCAAATTTATCTCTACTAATCCTCAATCCAAGTATCTACTATGAAGGACCTAGGTCTTTCATTTCAAATACAATCATACAATTAGTGCATTAGCATGTTGATCTCTCTCATGTTGGATCCATCAACCAACATATCATCGTCATAAAGTAGCAAGATAATGTAGACTTGCTACTCCAAATGTTTCTACAACTACAAGGTCTTTGGACTACTTCTTATATTAAATATCCTACAAATACAAAGAACTTCTTTCAATGAAGTGTCTTTGGTCCTAAGTTCTACCATGAAGAATTACCTTCACCTTTAAAATTCTAAGAAAGAGCTCAATATGCTCCTTGTAATTGACTATCTCTTGTAGATAGGTATCACAAATCTTAGTGAGCTTCTTATCTTTATATGTTCCTTGAGTTTTAACAATAAGCTTGTCTATTATTTCTTCTTTGTATGTCTTGCACTTCATCTCTTGGACTTGCAACTTTAGCTCATGTAAATTTACCTTTGTTACCTTCCCTTGAGCTACTTCTTCCAACATCCTTACAAATTGATCTTGGGCTCTCCTCCAACTACTCTCCTCCTACTTCCTTCTTCACTCCTTCCAACATTTATGGTTGATCAACTTCCCTCTCTTCTTTCTCCTTCTTCAACTCAACAACCATCACTTCAAGTTTAGCAACCATTTTACTCCTATATTTGGTGAACTACATATCAAGGGTAACCAATTGAATCTTGGTCTTCTCTATCTCCCCTCAAATACACACAACCTCCTCATCTTTAGCTTTTAGTTGATCTTTGTACCTCTATTGCTTACCTTTGGCCTTGAGTCAAAGGGCTCTCAATTCACCTTGCAACCTTTGGATGTCCTTTTTGTGTTGACTATAGGCAACTACAAAAGATGTGTGTTGTCACTTGACTTCATGATTTTCTTGCATAAGAGTGTTCACTTTTTTTACCGCTTCCTTGTACAAGTTCCTCATTTTTTCCATCTCTTCCTTCCATTTAGCCTTCTTTGCACTCTAAGTATAGTTGATCTTGTGGAGTATTTAGACAAGTGTGGTGTAATTGACCATATTAGGGTAAAATTCTTGATATTGTGGTAGAAGAAGCTCCATCATTTGCAATGTTGATCTCATTGAGTGGAATATGAAATTTGCTCCTTCTTTGATTAATAATAAGGGTTCTTGGGGGTATGCACCTCTTCTTACTTTAGCTTGTGTTGCACTTGGAAGGTCTTTGCATTCTTCATTCACCTCTACTCTTTCTTTTGCTTCTTGATATTTTATTTTTTGGTTTCTTGTTATTCTTTGCTCTTAATTTCTTCTTTTCTTTCTTTGGTCCTCACTTGCACTTCTTTGGAGAAATTTACTTATTGGTTAGAACTAGGAGGTACTTTGATGCAATGTTTCTCCATAGTCTTCAGTATGCTCCTCTTTTTCTTCACTTTGCTTTTGGTTTGGAGCAGATTGGGAATCTTTGTATTGTTCTTCTCCCTCCAACCCCAATGCCTATACTTGCAATGTGTAGGATCCTTCTTCTTCTAAGGCTTCTGATTCCTCTTCCAAAGTTGCATCTATTATTTGGAGATTTCTTATTAGTCTCAATGCCAATTTTTTAGACTTTGCTAGAGGTATCCTTCTCTTCTTCTTTGTGGTGGTAGTTCCTTCTTCTTCCACCAATATGAATTCTCTAGTTGATACATACGTTGTACCTACTAATATATACTTCTTGATTATGAACTTCCTTTAGGCTATAATGCAAAGTACCATGCTTGATTGTAGTGATTGGGGAATGTTTTTTGCTCCTCCTTTGTCAATAGATTCAACACCATGTAGAACTAGATGGCCAAAGGGACCAAGTAAGTTGCTCCACAGTCTTCTTCAAACTCCCTAAGCAAACTCCTTGCTTGGAAATAAAATTTGTTTTCCAAATTGACAAGCTCCACTTGATACATGTATTCAAAGAAGATGGCTTGGCTATTGGTGAGGTAAGTTGCTCTTTTTGGCTTGAAAAACTTCATAACTACCTCCATGATTGTTGCTTGGGCTAGATCCTTGTAACTAGTCACTCTCTATTTGCTATTCTTGGACTTTTTTCTATAAAAGATGCCTTGATATGGTTTTCCAGTGCTTTGTCTATTGGCTTAAACTTTGTATTAAATTTCATCACGCCTATTGGTCCTACATCTACACCCAAAATTATTCTCTATTTCTCTTGGTCTAGTTGTAAAAGACCCTACAACTAGACCAAAGAGAATTGGAGAATTATTTTATCTCATGTCCTCTATCATTCCCTCCTTCCTCCTCTTCATCTCATGGATAAATTTGAAGTCTCTCAACTCCTAATTATATATAGCAAGAAAGAAGGATGCTTGCTTTGAATTACTTCACTCCTACAATGAATAGACCATTTGTTAATTGTTGGGCTACAAATAATAGTTTTGAGGATCTTCCTCATGGGTTCCTAGAAAAACACAATGCTTCTTACAAAATTTGGTATGGGTACAAAGGCAAAGGCTGGACAACTGAAAAGGTGGTAAAGACTAAAAAGGCTTGTTAAGACTTGAAATCTCTAAGCTCACCAATACATAAGATTGAAATCATTTGCAAAAAGTGAAATGGATCAATGTGCACTTGCTTTTATAGTTAGATTGTTCAATCATTATTCTTTAATAGCCAAATAATCAATGATGCTCTCTACAAAATGCAAGCTCCTCCTTGAATGCAAATCCTCTTTAGTAGTAGCTCTTTACCCATGTGGTGGCACATTCAAATTGATTGTACATTCTTTGGGTCCAAGGATCCTTTGTGGCTATGTTCTGTGCCCTTGACCACCCTTTGTACTTGACTCCTTTGCATTATTCCTTCAAAGTTATACTTGTTCTTTTGTTCTATAACATATAGAAATGCAACTCCAAAGTAAACTTAACTAAGAATTTTTTCCTTCTTAAACAAGAAATTATTCTACCATATCTGTACAAACAATTGTGAAATGAATAAAAAGAATGAAAATTGTAAAAATGTGTGCACCACACAACACTTGGCACCAATGGTTGTTAGTCCAATTGCGAGGATGATGTCATAGAGAATTTACCTCCTTGCTTAATCCTTATTTTCAACTCCTATGCAATACTTGCTAAAAGATAACTCCAATCCGACAAAAGAAAACTAAGGTGGTACTCCTTCAAGAATTCCTGATGGGCTGCCATCTCAAAATTCTCAATGGCTAGCATTTTGCGTTTCGACCAACCCAGCCCATACTTGGTTCTCTCATCATTTCATCTTGATAGACACTCAAATTCCCTCTATGATTGTTTGATAGTCTATCAACTAAACTCATGGATCTATTCTTCTTGGTGCTACAAGATCTAAACATAGGAAACTTAGGATGCAAATCCTACTATTTCTGCATCGTGCAATTTTATATCAAATTGACATGATTCCTTTGTGCTTCTTTAGTCTATTTCTATCACATGCAAGCTAAATGGGCAGTTTTTTTAGAAGGCTCACTAAAAGAAATCCAAGCACCATCATGCAAATTAAATATACACTCTGCTAGCTCATCATGAATTTGGTGTAGTCTATACTATAAGTCCTTATTTTGGTCTTAATGAGTCTCTTATTTGGGTTATCCTTTGGGTTTCAGCTTGTAACAAACCTCTTTGCGTCCTATGGTCGCTACATATGCCAAAAAAGATCCCCTTTGCTTCCTTTGGTGTCCTTCTGGTTTTAGCCTATGGTCAATTTAACTAACTCTACTAAATGTATAAATTGGAACCAAAACAAGCAAAAAATTTAGACTTTTAAATTTCAATTTAAAAGCTAAGTATTGCTAAAAGAATGTAAAACAAGCATACATATAGGAATTCTAAGAAATCTCTAGAAGCTTTTAGAAAATTTAAACAGATCAAGTAGCTTGTATGCCAAGATGAATGCTAGCTTAGTTTGTAATCCAAAAAAGGAAGGAAAGGAAGCTTCCTTGAAAGACTTGTTCTTTAATTACATGCAAATACCAAAGCTTGGGCTCAAACCAAGCCTTTGGAACTTCGTTCTATTGAGAGTTCTCAATTTGTATCTTCCATTCTACTATTTCTCTCCTTGGTCTATTAAAATGAAGGTACTTCCATTATGAGACCAAGATAGAAATAAAGAGTTGTCTAATACTCCATAAATTTGAAAATGCACCTATATTGTATATGGCTAGAGTGCAAATAAATTTGCATCAAATTTTAGCCCATTGTAAACTTTCAAACAAGAATGTAACCGCAAGTAAAAACAAGAAGGATGGGAAGATCATGTAACACTCCAAGGACAAGAGAAGAGAGAAAACACAAATTACACACTCAAACATTCAGTGCCCCAAAGGAGCCTCCCTTCTCTTTATTATATAAACAAAGATGATCTCCTCCAAGGAAGCTCCACCATAGGATTAGGCACACAGATAGGTGATATGTCAGCAAGCTCCACCCTTGGATTACTTACTTGGATTGGTGACATGTCGGTCTAGGTCTTATCTGGTTGGTCAAACAAGCTTTGACCGGACAAAATCTTTTAAGGAATCTTCTTGTAGGAGTCTCAAAATCACATGAGTAAGGTACCATTGGAAAGCTCTTGATGAGACAAAGCAAGAG
Source organism: Lunularia cruciata (assembly GCA_948567375.1). Taxonomy (NCBI): domain Eukaryota; kingdom Viridiplantae; phylum Streptophyta; class Marchantiopsida; order Lunulariales; family Lunulariaceae; genus Lunularia; species Lunularia cruciata. The sequence continues at coordinate 60,623,065 of OX419758.1, forward strand.
GGAGGGGAGGTCAGCCTTTCCTTCATTAGGGAGGAATCTGCACATTTTCAAGGCCTAATTCATCTATTTAGGCCTCCAAAATTGCCTTCAAAGATTTTAGACATATTTCAGTTCCTACTCTATTAGTAGAAGTCCCTTTTTGGTTATACATCTTTCTGATCTGTTTATTTCATCATGAGTAACATCCTCTAGATGTTACCAAACCAAATTTCACCTTTAAATCATATGTCTAGCTATTAGTTCTAAGGTTCTAAAGTCTATTTTGGTTTCTGCCCTATTAGTAGAAGTACTTATTTGGTGATACTTCTATCTGATTGATTTTAACCATCATGTATAACATCATTCTAGATGTTACCAAACCAAATTTCACATCTAAATCATATGGCTAGCTCTTGGTATTACAGATTGCATCAAGCCATACAAGTGAAAAATAAATTAGGCAAAATGGGGCTAAGCTCCAATATTATCAATAAGTGGAATCTGCCTTACGACACCTAAGATATTTGAGCTATGTTATGCATCTCTCAAACAAGGTATTGAGACCAAGTAGCTTTATTTATCAAAAAAACAAACCAAGTTTTGTATCTATATCCTTATTTTAATTTTATATACTTCTATCTTTGACTTTAATCATTTGATAAATTTATTCAAAATCCATAATAAAATACTTAAAATTTATATTGATTTTCTCAACTTCTCATGTTCCATTAGCACCATCTATTGCAATGGTAGTATTTTTCTAGCATTGTGTGCTACCACCTCTCTAAATGTTTTTTAGCTTGCTTAGTTTCCACTTATTTACATAGCTCATCATGACTTGATATAGAAGATGCAATTCTTATTTTAGTGTTTTTTATAGAGACTAAGTTACAATTCAATTCAAAGGCTTATAATAGATCATCTTTTGAGGAGGTTCCAAAATAATCATAAAGTAGAAAAGTACAATCCACTTGAAATTTGAGGATATAATGACCAATCTAAATTTGATTAGTTAGAATATAATTTTAAAAGACTAAAAGAAAGAATATATCTCAAAAATTCAAAATCCATATTAGTGGAAAGGTGCCTACATGACTGTTGAACCAATACTCAACCTTAATAACTACTTTAGTTAGAATTGTGATATATGGTGGACCCAAGGATAAGATTGAGATTAGTAACCAACTTAGGACATAACTTAGACCTACTTTTGGTCTTAAACCTTAGTCTAGATCTAAAACTAAGCCATTAGATAGTGTTCAATAACTTTGATAACCAATGAAAGAGTACATAAGTTTGATCTAAGAATATTTCATGTAGTTGGATCACAATACATAAGAGGTTTATCATAAGAGGACTATTGAATATCAAGAGTTGTTATATCAAGCTATAGAGTTGCTCATGTGAGTGAAAATTTTTCAATATAGAACAAAGCATAAAGTTAGAATCTATTCAGCTCAATGGTTACTTATGACTAAAATCAAGAAGAGTTAGCATTAGTTGGTAGTAAATATGCAAATGTGAGTAGCATAATCTAATTTGAGCTTGTGATCTACCAAATTGTAAGCTTTTATATAAAGCTTGAAGATTTTAGAGATTATCTTTCAAATAAAAGTATGTAGGTGTATGATAGTAGGGTCCACTTTAGCACTTTCTACTTTAATCTTAGAATGGAACGAAGTTCTTGTTTCTGTAATCCTCCCTAATTATAATGAAAATCTTAGACTAAGCAATCAAAGTTATAGTGAGCTTTGGCTTAAAGTAAGATTTGGTAGCAGTTTTCATAACCTCCAACAATGCTTGAAAAATTCCAATTGCACTTTCTATGGTAGATTTCAAATTGATTCATATTCTTATTTTATAACATGTAATAATGAATACTTGTTAGTAATTATGATAATTTTTATCCTTAATATGGCAAAAATACTATCAACTAGTAGATCATTATGCTTATCATATTAAGAAATATAAAACTTTAGTGAAGTTATTTTACTATTCTAAAAGGTTTGAAAATCATCAAATGCATCCTCTACATCCTTGACATCTTCAAATTACATTTAATTTATAAATTCATTATAAGTGAAAAAATACAAATAAAAATTGATAATTATGAATGATATTACTCAACTCATATATATATATATATATATATATATATATATATATATATATATATATAATTGTACTTCTAGTATTTACATTTCATGTAACATTAACAATGTTATTCAACTCTACTCACTCAAGAATGATAACCTAGAAAGTATATGCATAACATTACTCACAAAATAGATGGAAAATAACATTCTAACTCCATAACTCTTACTCTTGGATATGATAGAGTGTTGCCTACAATATGATAGAGCTTGCTTTATCCTTTTGTTATCCTTATTACACTCATTCTAATGCTTCCACACCCAAGATACATCTTTTAATGACTATAATTGTTGAGAAAATACTTCTATTATCAATTTGTTATATTTGCCGACCAAATAAATACATCAAACTCTTTTAGATATGACATAGTGTTACCTACTAGATGTAAAGTTTACCTTATTTGTATATAAACTTTGTCAAGCTAATCCTAATTCCTCCATTGCTACTACATGCAATCTAAGGATTCAAACATTCAAGACAAGTCCTATTTGGTTAATTGATTGATGATTCAAAAACTTTGATGTAATTTACACTTTGACTTGAATATGAAAATTCAAGTCAAAGTGATAAATTTACATATCTATATAAAAATTTAAAATTGTGCTCCTTCTAATGCTACAATATTTATTGTAACATAACTCTAGAATTGTTGTCATGCGTATATACATCATTGTCAACATCATACACTATAGAAGCAAAACTCATACATAGATCATACATGGACTCTAAAGTACCACAATCATATGTTTGTTTCCAACTTGAATCACACTCAATCAGATCAATACTTGATCCGCCACTCAACAATCTACCAACAATCAGGTCTTGATTACAATTAAGCCACATCCACTCTAGCTAAGAGACTCTAGGTGACGTTCACTAGCCTTTGTCCACCATAGCCAGGAACTTGAAGGCTCAACATCCAGGAAGTGAGCTCTTTGTTGTTGCACTTCAAAAATATACCCCTTGATCTTGTCCTAGGTATCTAACCCTAATGGTCCAATTGATGGTGCAAACAATGAAAGTGACGGTAAGCTCCACCATGTAGTTAGTACCCCAAACATGAAATCTGACCATCAACAAGTTATCTATGAGTAACTGCAAAAATACCTCTAACTACTCACACTACTACTCCAACATACAAGCAATCTAGTGCAATACTACAAATGGTGTGACAAGTGTTGTGCATATATACATTACTATACAACATACATTGTTGTCAACATCATACACCATAGAAGCACAACTCACACATAAGTCATACATGGACTCTAAAGTGCCACAATTGCCCCCTAGCTAGCGGTTAGGTCCCTCTAACTCCAAATAGCAATCTACTCTAAGTATATGGTATAACCTATGGTGGGCAAAAGATCAAGAGGCCAGGTGCTATCGAGCCCCATCATTGATCACATATCTACAATCTATACCATATAAAGGATAAACTAACTATAAGTCAAGTACATCTATGACATAACTACTATCCTTGAGGAACCACAATGAGTGGAGGAATCAAACATGCAATATGACATCCTTTCAAACAACTACCACACACTAACATAGTAGCAACCCTACCAGAAGAGCCGCATAACATACACCTCAAGCTTGCACATAAAAGTGCCAATATTGGGTCCATAGTACCATCAATATTTGGGGGGGTGTCATGGCGCACATGATCCTTCCAAACAACACCATCACCTTGTTGTGTTGTGGTTTACGTAGCCCATGAAAAAGTAAATTGGTGTGGCTTATCTTCGTACAGATGGAGTGGGTTGTTTGACGTATCCCACGGTTGAGCTATTGTCATGTGAGCATTCTATGCAGTGTACATGATTGGCCACATGAATTATGGTCTTGTCTTCTTTGAGGGCTCTTATGTATATAGGTGGTGGAGAGTTGCAAGGTAGGTGTATTTTAGTTGGAGGAGTCTCGAGCAGGAGGAAGGAATTGAGAGCGAGAGTTGTAGTAGAGTGGAAGTCAGGCATTAGAGAGAGCAATTGAGTAGGAGGAGTCCCATGCTCCCAATCTGGCACTCCCAAATCCTTTTCTCATCAAGCTTTAGATTCTATACCACGATGGCTTATGAGATTGGATGATGGTACATTTTGTAGCGGTCTTCATAGAGTCTACAATGGAAAACCTAGATCTTATTGTTCTATTTGTGTTTATTTATGAGAAAGTCTAGGACTTGACAATTTATGTGCTCTTTTAGATGGAGAATGGCTCCATTTTTCTCACGAGGTTCAAGGTGGAGTGTGGGGTCCACTTGTCAAAAAGTGAAGAGGCTAAATGATAAAATTGCAAGAGGTTGGGTTCCAAGGGAGAAGTTTAGGGAGTTTTGGACCATCTAAGGAGTTTGTGGAGGGGATTTGAGGAGAAGAGACTACGGTTGGAGAGAGGAGCTAACATGCTATAACTTCAAGACTAGAATCTAGTGATTTGAGCTAATGCTGTGGGAGATATAATCAATTGAATCAAGGGGGTAGAATTCATTTCTAAGAACACAAAATAGGTGATTCAGAGAGCTTCATGAGACATCTTCATGATCTGTTAGTTGGGTTAGAGAGTTGAAAGAGAGCTCAAGAAATTTCTGAGCTCAAGAAATTTTAGGGTTTGATCAATCTCAAATCAGATCTGGCCAATTGAAGTTAGAGCTTTGGAAAGTGAGGAGTTGGAGATGAGATGTTGATCAAGTTTGAAGATTTGGTCACTCTTGAAGTTGTGGTCATAATAACCTTGTGAAAATTTCCAATATGGTTGGTGGCTAGGTTTCAATTTTGTGCAAAGGTTTCATGTGAATTCCTCAAATAGAAAATTTAGGGTCTTGGATCAAGTATACATGGGTCTGCAAAGCTCACAAGTTAGCCCAACTCAAGAATTGATCCATATCTAGGGTTTAGGGTTGGATTAGGGTACTAAAATTTACAGAGTTTTAGACAAGGGTACAACCAACTATTGTGAAAATTTTGGTTGACATTAGGTCTATGGAAATTGAGAGCTGATGCAACAAACTCTACTAAAAATATTGAAGTAAGCAATATAGCATTTCTATCTTTTATCATAATTGAATGTCAATTCTCCTATTTGTGTGTCTATGATTGAGGATTTTAGGTTTTTGTAGTGATTTTGAGGATTAAGTGCACCTTTGATCCTAAAATTTGGGGAAAGCTACCCAAAACTAAGAGCAAACCCTAAATTAGGCATTTCAAAATTAGTGTGAAAACTACAAAAGACTTGCAAGTTTGAGAGCTTGTCAAGGGAGCTATAATGATCAAATTTTAGCTTGTTTTATATCATTGTAAAGCTTATTTCATAGGATTCCCATTAAATTTTGGAACACTAGAATACAAGTTACGTAGAGAAAGTTATGCCCATCTGAGTTACATAGAATTCTCCTCATCAAAAAGACATAAGATTACCCCACTTGGAGTACAAATTGGTTGAAGACTGAAGTTCATATTGGAGGAATCTTGGAGTATAGGTTGAAATTAGCTTGATGACCAAAGCAAGAGGGTTCTTAAGCTAAATTTTGAAAAAAATCACAAAGGGTTGTTATTGAATTCTTGTAATTGGATCCTCTTTGTGCTTGCATGCCTATTTGTATGCCTAATTGGTTTGGATTGGTGTGCGGACATTGCACTTAGGTTTTTTCCTTCTAGTAGTATTGTGTATTTCTCCTTGGTAATGCTAGAAGTGATGACCAATAGACTTGGAGTGTGTGTTATGATGATAGGTTAGGTTGGCCATTACTACCCTACCCGATAGCAAGAATACCAAAACCTAGAGTGAAAGGCTCTATTGGTTGGGTTCTACGCATGCTCAAACTAGTAAAGACAAGTTTATATATAACCTTTGATCTATAAGCTCCACAACTAGGCACCTTGTGTGTTCATAGAGAGAGAAAAGCAAAGTATGACAACATCCTTCCAACATGAAGATGCCAAAAGGCAAAACCTCATGCACTCTCAAGATAATGTGGTCCATAATAACATCAAGTGTAGTCAATGTTATCTATTGTAGATATACATAATCACCTGGATGTAATCAATGGATCAAGAGTCTTTAACCTCTTCCTTGAATGGTATTATAGCATAAGGTATCCCATGCCAAAAAATCATCACGTTCTCAAAGGCCATTGGCATCACTCTTTGAAAGATCTTTGTCCATTAAGAACATGCGCTCACCTATATGTCTAGATCATCCAAGTCCACAATTATAGTAGCATCTTGATGAATGGTTGCAGGTGAATCTAGATCTCATCCATATAGTAGAAATTAAGGAGAGAAGGATGGTAAAGAGGCTTTCCAACTAAATCAATAGCCCATGGCCAACCAAGGTAATTGGAGATCCTAATCTCCCAAGTGGCCTCTCTTTGAACTATACTTCTACAATCCTCTCTTCACCATTTGAACCACTGTCTATGTTACAATATTTGCCTAAGGGTGATCTTGGTTGGTAGTATGATGATCAATCAAAGCCTTGTCACACAAGACCTGAAACTCCTCCAAGAATTCTGTACCCTGATCAATCAAAACCTCAACTAGTGCACCAAAATGACTAAGAACCTGATCCAAGGACAAGTAAGTCGTCCCTTCATTGGACTTGTCAAGAAGTGCCACCAACTCAATCTATTTGGAGAAGTGCCCCACCATCACCAAAATGTACCAATGGTCCATGTGGAGAGCTCACTATCCAAATTTAGCCTGGTCATTTGACTGATTGCTTTATGGTGAGAGCTCAAGACATTACGACAATAGTTGAGTCATATGATATGTAAATTGAGAAGCAATATTATACCCCATGGGTTTTAGTATTGACTATTGGGTGGAGATAGCTTCCTACATACTAGGTTGGCAGTCAAGTGACGGATGGGTATGTTACCTACCAATATGCTTCAGTAGTGGTAGTCTCGGCTTGCTACAGTCCAAGATCATAGCGACATCAATTTCTACTTTCAATGGTTCTATTACTTGGCCTGGTGACTTATTGGAGGGGAACACACATGCAGAGAATATTCTAGTACTAGAGGAGATCACTTGGATTTGGAGTACAAGTAGGATCATTCTATCCACCTTGGATATTTCATTGTGGAGTTCAAAGGAGGCATTGATGTACCATGTAGAACCAACCCTAGAGATGTTTGGTTCTAAAATGAACACCTCTCCACATTGGTCTTCTATAACTCCAAACCAAAAATTGTAGCCTTCCCCAACATAAGGAGTGTGACATCTAACAAATATCCAACAAATATCACTTTTGCGGTAATCAGGTAAGTAAAGTTTGTTCTCGCAGAGATACTATTTAGAATTGGTCAAAAACAAAGCAAAGTAACAATCTTAGTTCTTCTTGGATTCTTCTTTAATCTCTTAGGTAGCAAATACACCCAAAAGAGAGTAGCAATCACTCAATCTTGACAACTTGTCACTAATTCATACCCTCATAATCACAATATAACAAATTTTGTCCAAAAAAATCTTGATTGTGATGATTCAAATTCTCTCGCAGACGGCATTTCATTGCAAAATGACTTTGCCTCAAAATTGTGTTCCACTCCTCCACTAAAGGCAAAACTTCCTTGATCTAAATTACTTCACATCAACACTACACTACACTCACAACTACAAAATACTACCAATACTATAATTCCTCTCAAATCTATCAAGGCATTGCTCCAATTGCACTTCACTTAGGATCAAACACACAAAATGAAGATCAAGGCTACGGAATCCAACATCCAACAAACACATTGACTTGCACTTTGAAATTCTCCACACACTCACAAACACACACATAGTGTTGATTAAGCTCAAGCAACAAGCACTACTTCACAACACTTCACTTTATCTATTCTTAGAAATTATGAGCATTGAACAACACTACACTGCAAATGCCACCATTAAATAGACAAAGATCTTCAACAATTATCTAATAACTATACCGTTCTACCACAACTTTACCAACCTGCAGATCCAAAATGACAATGCACATCTTCATATCTGCCTCTTCAAATATCAAAATTGTGTATACTCCAATCCAATGTCTACCCCTTCTTTGGCTTCCAAACCCAATGATCTTCCTATCACTTCTCCTTCTTTGGGTCTATCTTCAACTACCAAACCCTTCACTATTTCTACTACTTCTTCACTATGATTACAATTGAGGTCATAGGTAATCTTTCTATCTCTTCATCTCCCAACCCACTCTTCTCTAAAGTGTCAAGTGTCAAATCCAAAGACACCTGCACTCTTACTTCTCTTACTTTAGGTCTAACTACTATCAATTCCTTTGCTAATTCTACTCCATTCTCATCAAGAATTGTAATTGAAAGCATGGGTATGCTATCTACGCCTTCAATTTGTAATGGACTTTCCCCTAATTGCTCATGTAACTGACCCAAAGACACTTATTGTTTGATCTACACTTTGGATTCATTCACTACTACTATTTCTCTCATAATTCTAGCCTATCTTCAATCAAAACTGAAATTGAAGTCATGGGTATCCTAAATATCTTCTTTCCTTACTCTAACTTCCTCTGATGCCTCTAGCAAGACCCTTGAAGTCACCTTCACTACACTCCAAGGTCCGACTCCTTTAGATCTGATCACCTTTGTCTTGAGGCAAAGAAGCTTCTAACCCAAAGTTGCAGAGACCCAAAGAACATAGACCTGGAGAACATAGACCCAAAGTACTATGAACCCGAAGACATTCAACTATTATATATATTTACTCCTAAAAATTCAAATGCTTGTAACTTTTGTTACAAACCTCCAAACTATGCAATTTTGGTAGCAATGGCAAGCTTTGAATAAGATGCTTCCAACAAGATGCTTCCAACGAGACATAGCACACATGATTTGGACATGTCTTCAATGAGATACATCCACCGCAATAATCTGACCTGCAACTTCCATTTCTCCTTCGGGTCTACATTCCTTCCTTCTTCCTCTAACACAAAGTAGACTTTGTTGGGTCAAATCAAAATACATGCTTCTCATCATTTCTTCTCTATTTGTGTTCAATTTGGTTTCAATAATGCACTTCTTCTTTAAAACTTGTGTCCAAAATGAAAAATGTGTGTACCACAAGGAGTTGTGCACCAAAGTCTAGTAAGACACTTTATGGTGTATAAACCTTCCTTAAAGGTCACACCAAACAAAAAAATCTCCCTTTGCTCATCCAATAGGGCAACTCCAAGTGTAAACCACACTTGTTCAAAGGTCGGTCTAGTTGATAACTTCTCCAATCTAGCCATTGTTGCTTGCCATAAACGACTAGTCATTGAGCGGATCCCATGCTTCTCAACCAAGTCAACTCCACTATCAACCACCTTTACTCTAGTAAACACATCCTCCCTATTATCACAAAGCATGGCAGCCAACCAGAACATTGGAGCTAGATCAATTCCTAATGTAAACATATCATTGATTGAGAATAAAAGGAAGCGCATAATCAATTGAGCCACCTCCAACATCAAGCTAGACTCAATTGGTGTAGTAGCAAGTGGTTGATTAGTAGGTAGTCTATCATGCATCCCATCACCACCTACCACACATGTAGTAGAACATCTAGGAGCCATGGATGTTATTATAGTACCTCAAAGAGTGTAAAAGATTGGGGGAGTCTAACTTGTCTACTAGCCTCTCTTCTTTGTGGGTCCAATTCCACTGATGCTCCTCTAGGCTTTGGAGTATGTATTGCACTCTTAGTCATTGTAGCACATGTATCTGCTTGTGTTGCTCTACACACAAAGTCCAAGACATCTCTATCACTAGCATGTGAGGTGGAAGCCTCAACACCCAAATCTAATCTCTTTGAGTGATGGTCATGCTAGCCAATCTTTGCTCCAACTGCTCAATCCAAACAATAGCCATGGCTATATCAAAAGTAAGGCTATTTATTGCCCCCCTACCATGTGTGTATCCTCTACCACCACATCCTCCATGAGCTAGAGCTCCTCTACCATATGCCATAGCAGCCTTCCCACTCCATAAGTCTAGGTGTAAGTCAAAGCGTCGGTCATTTGTGTGACCAAATTTGTGGCAATGGTCACACTATCTCTATATTGGCTAAGATGCACTAGAGGTATCATGTCTGCTTCCCTAAGTGCATTCTCTCCTATGGTGAGGTCCTTTGCAAGTCCAACAAGCAATACCACTCCTCACTTACTACTACTGACTTGAAAATGAAGGTAAGGGTCTAGCTACACCATGCACTCTACTTGCTCCATCGGATCTAGGATGTCCTGTAACACCCATTTGTGCATGGTATTGTGATATTTAGCTTGGTATTACAAGTACTTAAGAGATATTATTTATATAGAGATAAAGGATGGTTCTATATTATTCATGGTTAGCTAAAGTTAGTCATAGCTAAGATAGAGGGGACCTTACTTTAGAGGAAGTAGAAAAGATGAGCACTACTATTTTGGATTTTAGTGTGTTGACTTGGTATTATTCCTAGGTGTTTGGCTTTGAGGAAAGAGTTGAGAACTCTTGGGCCCGCAAACCTTTTTGTTTTGGATTCTTCTTTAGTCCAAGGATAGCCCATGTGAAGGAATCCTTGACTTAGTGGTTGGGTCAAGATAAGATCATATGCTTAGGGGAATATGCCCATGTGAATGGATATTCCTTTCTGCTTTTTGACTTTACTTGACTTTTAGTCTAGTAACTTCAGTTACTACGGTAATTAGTAACTTTGGTACGTAACTATTTCACCACTATATAAACAAGGGGTGAGGAGGTACTCATCATCCTTTCATTTGCAACTATCTCTCTCTCATTGAGTTCTCTAGTGAGCAATGTCTTGAGTCTTGGAGTGTTAGCCTTGGAGGAGTATGATGGAGTTGGGGTTCCTTGCCTTCTTAGTCCATGGTGCGCTACCATAATAGCCATCAGAGGTTCATCCTGAGTGAGAGACAGGCCGGCTCACAGTCCACCCTATCCTTGGAAGCCAACATGGCGTGGTACATTCTATTGCACTCTAGAAGAAGTAATAATTGTGGATGAGGTCTCTTTACCAATCCAGATGTCACAACTCTCTCTTTCACCATTATCAATTGATCAATGATTGATAATAAACCAATTCAAACAATATCAAAGAAAATTTATGATTCATTACATCATACTTAAATCAAATTTTTTTGTTGAGTTCTGATTTGTTTATTTTGATTCTAACTTCAATTTCACTTTAAATTTATTTAGAGTCAAATATGAGCAAATCATTATGTTGGTTTAATTTCAGTCATCATTAATTCCAACATTGGGAGTAAATATTTGACATATATATATATATATATATATATATAAAAGCTAAAATTAGAATGGGTTGTGCTAACATATGATTATCACATCAATTATGCATTCTCTGGTTTAATCATTTTCATAGAATATCTATCATTTATTTACAAAATAATATTGGAAATTATAATTTTCCAATTTGAATATAAAATTACACCTTTTGCCAAATTGTAGAATCTTAAATTAGCATATGTAGCTCTCATCTAGAAAAATCTAGTAACAAGTTGCTCGTTATATTTGAGAATGTGGAAATATAAAAAAGATAACTAAACTATTGCTAATCTAAGTTTCCAAAAACTTGGCACTCTCATCACACTAGCAAAAGTACAAGTTACTATTACTATTGCATGTTACAAGTACAAGCTATTGTTACTATTGCATTTGGAGAGGTGAAAATATCAAAAACCATAATTAAACTAGGACTAATCTAGGACACCCAAAACTTTGCAAGAAGGGTGTAATATATCAAAATTTGAATACGGAAATATCAATTCCCTTATAAAAGTGTGTCTTGACTGAATGAAGTGTTCACTCCTTCCACAAGAGAGTCAAATTTTTACAATCAATCATTAATATTATGAGAAATTGCATGAAAAGAAAATATGATTAACAAACATATTTAGATTAAGAGTGAATGCAATAACACACCAAATTTTACTTATTGGGATTGAAAAATTGACATTAAGATATTATTTAAAATTATTTCTAGTCTAGGGGAGAGATGCTCCATCTAATGCTCATATTATGATTACACATTAGGGGGTTTCAAAAATATTTTCATGAAGCTCTATATATTTTTATATAATTTATTACAAAGCGTTGACAAAATTGGTATGGGGTGCGGGTGGGAGGAAGAATGGATCTTGCTATGGAGTTCCAATCAAGTTTCTTAATATTAGCACACTCCATAAGAGGTGGTTCATAGGAAATACGGTATAAGGAGTTGTCCGTTGTCACACCGTAGTGCATTAATTACACATTAGGGTTAATAAAGTGTCTAGTTTAGGTTAGGATGAAGGGGATGGCCACCTTGAATAGGCAACAAAGACATGTGATGTTTGAGAACAAGATGAACCACATGAAAGGAAATTGATTGCAGAAGATAAGTGATGTACAAGAAGAACGAGATGAACCGTATGAGAGGACAAGAACAAGAAAATTGACCATATAGTGGGTAGATTAGTGCAGGTTGTGCAAAGGTGGGAAGCGGGGAGTGACTTTTGTTTGAATGCTCAATTTTACAACTTAAAAATTCCTTGTTCTACTATTTTAAAATATATTTTTTATCTTATGAGCTTGTTCATTGTGCAAGTGCATCATTGAAGTGAGAAGAGTAGAGCATGCCAATCAAGTGTTATATTTGGTGATTCAAGAATTGAGGAGAACAAAGTCTAGTATAACATGCCAAGAGGGAGCACTTGTGGAGAACTAACTAGAAGCATCAGGAAATGTATACAATAATGTATATAATTAGATTTGGAGATGTCACTACAAAGACTAGAAGTAGAAGATGAAGATGGAGAAGTAGATTTAGATATGCTAGAATTATTGATTAGTGGGTGAGAGTTTGCACTTACGTATAGATACTTGGAACAACAAGTTGCTTATCCTCGTAGTCAAGAATTTGTGATAAAGTACTTTAGAAATCTAGAGCCGAAGGCCTTTTGCCAACTTACTAGAATGGATGTTAATTCCTTTCCAACATTAGTAGATTTGATAAGAATGCACCTTATTTTTGAGAAAACCTACCGGTGGGAGCAAACACCAGTGTGGCTCCAAGTAGCTTTAGCTCTTGATAGATTTTGGCATCATGGTAATGGAGCTTGTGTTGCAAGGGGGTTAAACATTTGGGGCATTAGTGCAAGTTCAACAATTTCCTTTATTGACCGAGTTATGAATACCCTATTAGATTCAATGAGGAGTCAAGTTGCATGGCCTAAGCAAGAGGAGAAGAGGAGGATATCTACTATTTTTTCACAAAAAGGTTTCTTTGGTTTTATTTGGTTTGGTAGATGGAACATTGTTTCCTCTTGCCGCTCAACCCCTGGTGGATGGAGAAATCTATTTCAGCCAAAAAGGCTCATATTCCAAAAATGGTCAAGTTATTTGCAATGATAAAAGGAGAATTATACATTTTATCGGAGGTAAATGTTCTATATTTATTTTTGTTCCTTTGTTCCATTCATTATCATTGATGCTCCTCTTTGTATTAAAGGTTTATGGTTGGTTTTTTTGTGATTGGTATGTTTATCCACATGAATGCCAAGATCATGTCACGACATGACTTGTTTGAAAAAATCATCATTGTAGAATGACTTGAACCAAAGAGATTGTTGTCATAGTTTTGAGTCCAAAGTACCTTTTAGGTGATTCTAGTTATCTACCCATGCATCACCTAGTCCTTGTATTCAAGTAGGCCCAAACAAAGGACAAGCAAGAGTTCAACAAATATTTGGCAAAGACAACGGGAAAAAAAGAGCATTGTATAGGAGTATTGAAAGCTAGATTGCATTCTCTTTGTGAGCTTAGAGTGCAACTCAAAGATAATAGTAGAAATGCATATTTGTTAAAGTGTGTTTTAGTTTGTATTATTTTACATCACTTTTCAATCAATAGTTATGATATTTGGTCAAAGGATGATGGCGGATTTATGTAATACCAAGAGCTAGCCATATGATCTAGATGTGAATTTAAATTTGGTTTGGTAACATCTAGAATGATTATATACATGATGGTCAAAATAGATCAAATAGAAGTATCACCAAAAGAGTACTTCTACTAGTAGGGCATAAACCAAAATAGACTTGAGAACCTTAGAACCAATATCTGGACATATGATTTAAAGGTGAGAATTGGTTTGGTAACATCTGGAAAGATGTTACAGATGATGGACTAAACAAATCAGAAAGAGGTATCACCAAAAGGGGACTTCTACTAATAGAGTAGGAATTGAAGTATGCTTGCAATCTTTGAAGGCAATTTTGGAGGCCTAAACGGATGAATTAGGCCTTAAAAAAATATGCCAGATTGTCCCTTGTGGAAGGGAAATCTGGCCTCCCCTCCCCTCGTGCTTTGTCTTGTTGAGAGCTTTCCAATGGTACCTTATTCATGTGATTTTGAGACTCCTACAAGAAGATTCCCTACAAGATTCCCTCTGGTCAAAGCTTGTTTGACCAACCAGGGAGGTCCTAGACCGACATGTCACCCATCCAAGTAAGTAATCCAAGGGTGGAGCTTGCTGATATGTCACCTATCTGTGTGCCTAATCCTATGGTGGAGCTTCCTTGGAGGAGATCATCTTTGTCTATATAATAAAGAGAAGGTGCTTCTTTGGGACACCAAATGTATGAGTGTGTAATCTGTGTTTTCTCTCTCTGTCTTCTCTTGTCCTTGGAGTATTACAATTTATAGAGGAAAATAAAACAAATTTATAAATATCTTTTAATGGAATAGAGCTTGGTAGAGAAGAAGTAGGTCAACTGTGATTCAAAAATGCCTTGCTCATCATGTTGATGATATATTGGAATGAAATGAGACCATGTTTCTCTCTACAATAAAAATCTTCTAATTCTCATATCATGTAAATGTTTCTAGTATTTTTTCCATAGTTTTTAAAACATTGTCATATGTTGTTGCCATGACAAAAACCAAGTTAACAAATCTATATTATGTAATTATGTAAGAATGCAAGAATGCACTCACGGATGCTTGGTGACACTTGGTGGTGCTCAATGTAAACTCAAAGTAGTTGGATGCTGCTAGTTGACGCCTAAAATAGTCAAAGTCATTGGATGGTGTTGGTTGACTCCCAATGTGTTATGGAAAATCCATTGGATGGCACTGGCTGATGCCTAATATGCTATGGAAAATTTGCTAGATGGCATTGGGAGAGGATGAGGCATAGTGGTTGGGTAGGAGTGACATCAATTGACTCTCACCCGTAGATGCCGAAGGGCGTTGGGAGCCGCCCAACACCTTGTAGCAACAAGATATCACCCAATGGCACTCAGCAATGCCTATCTTGTAGCCATATGATTGCACTAAGAGGCACGTCTCTCATGTAATGGTTGGGTCCATCGGGTGCACCGGTTGGTGACATGGCATGTTGCATATTGGCGTCTATTGTCACTCAAGATTTGGATTTTTTCTTGTCAAATTGAGGTTCTTTCTCGTGAAATATGCATTTCGTGAGTGCAATTTATATAAATAGTTTGTCATGTAAGGGCTATATAAACCAAACCTCCTCACTTTTGAGCAATTCATATGTCACATTTGAGCAATTCAAGGAGTTTTCAAGAGCAATTCATCTTAGCATTTTGAAGGAGGAAGATGATCTTTATAAGAGTTTAGCAATTTGCAAATTCTAAAGGGTGTACAGTTTGGGTTTGAGTGCCCCATTTAACTCCATAGTCAATCCAAAATACAAAGTCTTAAACATTTGAGAAAACTCATCTTTATTACAAATATACTTGGGTTACATTGTGGCATGCTATTTGCTATCACTAGAGTATGATGAATTTGGAGTAGTGTTTTATCCTTCTGAAGGAGAAGGAGAAGGATGATCTTCAAGTGGACATTGAGTTAGCACTTTGAAATACATGCTTATTTCCTTGAGAGATTTTCATGCTTAGAGGAAACTCATTTTGATTTCACGAGTGCGCTTTGACTCTAAAGTCTACTCCTTGAAGTGGTGATTGTCTGCTCTAGTTTTCCTTTTATCTGCACTCAATTTCTTCTCAATTTCAACTTTCAGCTACTTTGTCTCTAATCTAACGCGTTCAACTACTTTTTATCTGATCAAACGTGTTTAGCTTCCATTTCGGCATTCATTTATTTCATTCAAGCATTCTATAACTTTACATCATATTTTTATTAATGAATGCAAATTGCCATACCCCTACCACACTTTACAATGCATTCATTTATTAACATCTCGTTATAGAGTTCACTATAAATAGTTACAGAATTTATTATTTATCCGTGCAAACATATGTCATAAAATTTTGGAAACCCCCTATTTAGGAAACTCCCTAGCCCCTATTTAGTCTTCTCTTTGTGTCACGTTCTCCTTCTTGGTTAAGGAAAGTGCACTCGGACCCATCCCCTATAGAAGTTAGTGGAGGTGGTGTAACAAAAGATGAGTCCTCTACCGGCGCAACAAATGGTGACTCTTCTTTGGGTGGTTGGATTCTATTATCCTTGTAAACACTAGGAATTTTTTCCACCCCTTGGGTGTTTGGGACAAACTGGGAGCACAAGTCCGGGAGCACCACCTCAAGGGAAGATGGGAATTGAGAGCCCTTGTGTGCACCTTCATGGACCTCCTCTGACCCAACCTCACTCAAATTGGGATTTAAATCTCCCAAACTTACCATAGCCGGTGGACTAATGTTTGCTTTGTTCTCAGACATGGCTTCCATTCTAGCAAAATGAGTGAACATTCCATTCAATTTATCTTCTATAGTTTCCACTCTTTGCCATATTCCTTCTCCTTGAGATCTTCTCCTATAGCCTTGTTCTTCAGCTCTTGAGTTTCTTTGTATTGTTTCATGTACCTCAACCATTTCTTGTAAGACCTGTCACTTGTCATAGAAAGAGGAAATCCCCTCTCATACAAAAAGACATAGCAATGAAATTAAAAGCAATGGATTTCTAAATAGGCTTTTTGCATTTCCATGATGAATCTATGCAAAATGCTCGGGGTCCCCCAAATAATCCAATATTTGGTCATAATGGTGTGTCGCCATGCAGAACCTTTCATCCTCTTTTGCTTTGCCAGGCATGAAAGAAGCCATCCTCAACAATTCTCTAAATTTCCCTAATGATTGTTGAGGTTGCGAATTCAAACTTGAGTCTATAGATCTTGGATTTGCATCCAAAAGTGAGCCTCCTCCACTACAACAAGGTACTTGATCTCCCATTGCTAAATTATCTAGTCCAAAATCTCTTGACCCCCAATCAATTTCTTGGTTGCCATAGGGTGGCGTGGATCATTTTCCATAACTCACGCTATCCTTTGCCACACTAATCTATAGAAATGAACCACCACAACAATGCAAAACTACAAAACCGCTGTTTAGTTAATTGACAAAAACACACGTGATGGTAAATTTGAGTTGAGAATTAGAATAATGACGAGCAAACATTTTGGATCTGCCAACAAATGTCATATATCTCATTCCAAAACCCATCAACCAAACTGAGTGGTCACCCTCGGAATAAACCAAGTCACCTCTTCAACCCACCAACCAAACTACGTGGCAATATTTTCAATAAATCAAAATTTTTTTGACAATCATTTATTTTATTCTGCAATTCATTTATTTTGACAATTATTTATTTCATTTCAGCATTCATTGATTTCATTCAGGCCTTTTCATTTATTTTATTCTGCCATTCATTTATTTTGACAATTATTTATTTCATTTCAGCATTCATTGATTTCATTCAGGCCTTTGGTATATTTACACCGGATTTTTATAAAGAATACAAAATGACATACCCCCTCCCACAATTTACATTGCGTTGATTTATTGACATTTAGTTGTAGAGTTCACTACAAATAGTTAAGGAATTTATTATTTATCCGCGCAAACATACGACATAACTCTCGGAAACCCAGATATCTTAGGTGCGGTAGGGTAAATTTATCATATAAACTCTATTGGAGTTTAGCCCCGTGTTACACGTTCTTATCTCTCGCTTGAGGGGTCTTCCCATCGTTCGATTTTCCTACGCGGTCGCCTTTTCCGTATTGTCGTTCTCCTCCACGTAGTGTAGCATGCGTCAACGGTGGATTACCAATAGAACTCCCTTAACTACAGTAAATGACAATCTAATTAGCAATTCACACGTGCACCGGCAATTTCAACCAGGTCCGCGAGAGATAGGGCAAGGACTTTTGCTCCCGCCAATCACTACCACACCTCTCATTGCCGCCCTCACGGAGTAGGGTATGTATCCAAAGCAGCCTTCGAGCTCTAGAGCGAATGCAGGCTATGTCTCACCCAGACTTGGTGCGGACCATGTCTGAGGTGAGCAGGTCGTGAGGAGAGGGATGAGTATTTGAATAGTGTGGTTGAGGTTACTACTTTGTGGCAATGGTTCTACCCTTTTGACAGGTATGTCACCTCGACTTTACACATCCCTCTGCAGAGCTGTGGTGTTCTCCTTGGCGAATGGTACACCTTTACTGCGTAGTTCCTTGTCATTCAAATCAAAAGTCCGAAGAACATCAAATTGATGTACTGCTCATAGTCAATTTCCAGAAGTTATTCGTGTGGCCTTGTTGCTACCCTTAGCGTGTTGTTAAGTCAGTGATTCTCGCACTCACTTGCACAGCCTAGGGCTCCCGTCCGATGTTCGTGTTTTATCGAGTGTCACGCGGCCAGTTTTTTTGGCCCTATCAAACTGCTTCTTGTTCGCTGTCCAATGATGTAAACACATAACTGAGAGTGGTAGAAGGCACATTCCTCTTCCCTCTGCTTCTTGATGTATCTTTATCCTCTCACAGTAGCGCTTCGATCTCGAAGAGGACCTGTGGAGTCTGAAGATGCTGAAATTAGTATATCCTTCCCCTTCTTCTTCATCTTCCTTCCTTACTCCATTTGTGTCAGTCCTCGGAAGTGCCTTCCAGATGCCACCGTTGAAGTTTAGCTATGAGAGCTGAGGACAGTATCTTCTCTTACTAGACATCTGCAAGGTTCTTTACCGCATGCTTTCTGTTATGTTTCATGTAGGGGCCTTAGTCAATACCTGAATAAAACTGAACATGGAAGATACTAACTTGGAGAATAAGAGAAACATGATATTTATGTTCATCCTCTTCAAAAGTTAGCAAGTCTTGGTCTCGAAGACACTCTGCATATCCATTCAATGGGTACAAATCACCTCTGGCGAGTCATTAGCTTTGATGAAAGCGAGTATTAGTTTGCTTCCGTGTAGCCGTCCCCAGTGCAATGAAGGTACAATTTCGATCTCAGGGATGGAAACATAGAAATTACGGTCCACTCATCGAATAAGCATTTGAAAGTTGATCGATATCTCAATCCCACAGTGCAGGAGGCCGTATCACTAGACCTCCTGCACTGTGACCATCTCATCCAGGGTGCATCTAGTACTGTAGTTTCTAATTATTTCCGAAGAGAAATCAGATCCCCGAAACTATTTCATCCAGGGTTTATCTGACAGTGATAGTTATTTCCAATAGATACCAGATCCCCTAGACATGGCAGGCTGCTTACATGTCTTTCACTAAACAGAGTGCTTACGGGACTGCACGGCAAGCACGAACTGAAGTAGTCTAGAGAAACGCATGTGCTGTGTGTTGCCTCTTTTTCGCTGGTCATGGCCCGCTCATCACTCTTGCCCCCTGCAATTTTCTGAACATCTGAAGGAAGAGCACCAGACGTGGAGCACAGATCTATGTACAGAACACACAAGAACATGTTGTGTGTACTACCGTCTGAACGCCCTCTATCCTGCTTGTCAAAGAAAAAAATCATATCTTCGAAAGGTTGGGTTATGATCTTCGTCTGATTGACCATGTGAATCCCTAAACTTCATCACAGAAAATCCACCCGAATTGTCAATGTTGTAGAGACATCGTTCTGCTCTACTGGTTTGTATGGCACATTTGACTCCAATGTGTTTTGGGAAGATTCAACGGTATTGTGGAGTTCCGCTTGAAGTTAGGTTGCGCAATCTCGTGGGAAGGTCAATGCCGCGAGGGCGTTCACAGCCGTACAAGGACGGTACGGTAGTGTTTCTTCCTCTGCCCATCGCATCTAAGCTGACTACTACTATTTTGTACATTTTTCTGCTCGCATTTGCGGGAACAAATCCTCGTCTAACTTGTCGTACAAATGAAAGCCCAAGCTTGATACCAAAGTTTCTTCCAAGTTTCTGCGGAAGATGGAATCAGGCATGGAATATGTTGTATGTCACAGTTGTAGACATCGATACGCAAGTTTTGGAAATTTGTCATTCTGTGAAGGAGCACTAGGCAGGCCCGAGTTACACACACCGGCACCGATGTAAATCAATGGTAAATCAATCGGGAAGGTCAATTCTTTGTTCATGAGATGCACTCGAACGTAGCAGGAAGAGGGGAAACACATCCGTTCCAAAGAAGCTTTACGGTCCTTGTCGCATTCAACCCTCGATGAACAGGTTCCCTCCGTGTACCCGGCAATCTCGAGCTCAACGCAAGGCACAGACATCCCGGGAAAAGGAATGATTCCACAGCTCTGCAGCATGTTGAGTTATGTAGCCGAGCTGTCAAATTCTGCACAATGTGGTGAGCGTTGTTGCCACTAAGTACTCTTTTACAAGGAGTCGGGAGTCCCGTCCGATTACCAACACAAGCTGGCAACAATCCTTCAGTACGAGTTGCTTCATTGGCGAGATAAATAACCAGTAGTACATACCAGAACGGTATTCTTGTATTTCGTCGCATCTCAACAGCTTGAATGACCTCACACCTCTTGCGAGACTGACAAGGAGAATCCACAACAGATTGGGATATAGGTAGTCGGTAATAACTCCGACTGTCCGAGACTAGTGCGCTTCGAGATGAACAACCTCCAGGACCTACCAAGGTTTGGTGGTGGCAAGACGATCTGAGACCGCCACAGATTATCTCAAATGATTGCCACTATGACCGCACTCCCCAATAAAGACTCCCCAATAAAGCCTCCCGCACATAGATTTCTCAGTAAGATCCGTTTCCTGAGGAAGTTTCCCGACATGCAGGCAGCAGCCTCGAGTTAGAGGGGAACTTCTTCACGCTCTTCGTTCTCGATTCTTCCACTAATTAAGTATACACAGCTCAACACTGCAGATTAGTGCACAAAGCTGACGCTACCAAGATCTTGATATAAACTCTACCTTGCCTGCGGGCATCTGCTGACCGATCCGATCAAGAAAGTACTCGCTGCATTAGTGCTTCCGTTCTTTCGTTATCTGAGTTGTTACACCTCGCAGTGCCATGTGCGCTTTGACGCCTCTTGTACGCATGAGATTTGGACAACGACCGTTCGGTGAAAGAAATTGTTAGGATCTATAACGTGAACGGAGCATCTTCTACATTCACAAACTTCAGTACTTGTACTAGGAATACGAAGACAAAGGTTGAGACGCGACTCTTCGGCACATCGTCGGGTACAAACGGAACGCCAACCGGACGGAGCTAGTGCCGTTAGTGCAAAACTGTTGATTGTAATGCCGTGGTACTTCTTACAGAACGTTCACTCAATTGGAGAAAGCCAATTCTAAGTACTGGCCCTGTACCCATGTATTATTTCAAAATTCAAACACTCGAAAGCGTGAGAAGCAAGTTCGTTAGATGAGATCCTTCAACTCATCTCAGATTAATTACTTATCAATTCAACAGATTCATAAGTGTTTATCTATGTCCATCTCAGATTAATCACTCATTAATTCAGCAGATTCATAGGTGTTTGTTTATCTATGTACACTCCCCTCTCGAATCTACACATCATCTTTTAGTGATACAGATTCAAATTTTGTTTTTCTTGGTTATGGAATCCTAGTGGGAATGAGTACCGTCACCCATGAAAGTTGTATGGCCTTTTTGTAATATAAGTTACGAGAGATTTTAAGGATACAAAACGTAAATAAATATCAAGAACAAACGAAACCCGAAACACCTCTTGGCACACATTCCATAAATTTATTTGATCGATTATCCAATTCAGCTTTCATGAGAACCTAAAAGAAAAGATTGATTTGAAAGATTGATGTTTTACATGATATTTGTTTTTCCTTGTTTGATTTATAATCTTGAAGGTATTTAGAGGTTTAAATGTCATTTGTATTTAATGCCAAGATTTAGTACTCTTTACATGTTTGCGGATCCGGTGCTCTTTACGAGGTTTGTATCCATTCTTTTTCTCTTTGGTAGCGAGAGACTCAGAATGTATTTACAGAGGAATATATGATATTAAAAAGATAGAAATATTCAAACCATAAGGCTTTGGTCTATCCAAAAGCCGTATGGTCATAAGACGGAACGGTGTTTTTATATATTCCTTATTGCATATAGGTGCAAGAACGATGAACAATAGAACTCTAAAGATTACACCAATTTCACAATTATCATGAACTATAGACATCTTTATCATTCATGTTATATACCGTACAAGTTTATGTTAATTAAATTTTAAGAAGTAGAATCATTAACTAGTAGATAGGAATTAAATTCTCAATTTTGATGTGTTAGTTTTTATCAAATTTTCTTTGTTTACATATTATAGACCACACAGGTAATACAATATGCTAGTATTTTGCTTATTTTGTGAAGGGTTTTCAGGAGTATTCATCACTCTATTGAATGGAACATATTTTAATTCATAGTTTAACCATTCTACATAAACCCAATTAAACTATGGATATGCACTAAGTAAATAGAAATGATTGTGATTCAAATATTTAAAAATCTCAATAAATTAAATTCAAATATTAAAAAAATCACTACTTAATATAAAGATAAAAAATATTATAATTCTCGGTCAATTTGATCTATTTGCTATTTCATTAGTCTTGACTAACTTGTTTGTAAACTCCATATTGTTACAACTATACAATTACTTTCATAATAACCTTACATGAATGTTCACAACATTATGAAATTTGCCAAAATCATGTTTGTGAATTCAACATTGATCTATGATAATCTCAATTTAGGGTACTATTATCCATTAAATAATTGAATCATTGATACATATCTACTTTCTAAGTAAAATAGAGCATGTCAAGTCATTTCCATCCTAGGTTTGATTCGTTGTTGTCATGGTTGGGACAGTGAATGGTCTATATTAGGAGGTTTAAATACTAAGAATGATTAAACCTTATGAGTAGTAGAGAGAAAACCATAAAATATTTTGCATGTATCTAAAAAAGTAACTTGCTAATACTCAATACCTCTTATAAAATCTTTTATGGAAGGTGAAAATTAGGTTTGAGTATGAGGTGGTTTCAATTATAGAGTTTATGGTGGTTTTGGGTGACATTAGAAGATGGTTATTAGTCAAGATAGATTGACATAAGAGGAATTAGAGGAAGAAGATTGGTCAAAATATTGATAAACAGACAAAGACAAATTAATCATTGTAAGAATCAACAAAGACAAATTAAGAGAAAACTACCATAACACAATAAGAAGAGTTACGTGGAAGAAGAACAAGCACGCTTGAGATATTCAAACTTTTCTTCTCACAATCAAATTATTCAATAAATCCAAAGGAATTAATTACCTCTCATGTGTCATGTGGATTGTTCACATCATGAATTGGATTTGCTTATCCATAGTCATATTGGATTGTAGTTTTTTGCATTTTGCATTCTATCTTGGATTATATTTTGTTAAATTGCAACGTGCTCTTTATCTTGGATTGGTGTGCTATCTTTGATTGGTGCATTATCTTGGATTGAATGTTTGGTTAAAGTTTAAAAATAGCACATGTAGAGATCATGGAGGACACGGATGGAGATATTTGTGACAAGGATCTCAATTCCAATCCCAAATCAAGTATTTGTATATCTTCTAAAGGTGGCAATTTGCAAAATCTTTTGAAGTAAATGGTTACTTCTACTATGGTGCCTTCATCCACGATGAATGGGAGAAAAATGAAATTTGAAGATGAGAGGTCTTGTATGATATCCCATCATTATGGGAGGATTTTAGAACATTTAGAAGACAAAGAGTATTTTGAGTAGATCACTAGAGGCATTTGCAAGAAATCTGTTCAAAAAAGTACCACATTTAGTTACATTGCAACTTATTTGGTACAACATGGAAAATGCTTTCTTGAGTTGATTACAAGAGATAAATTATACAAGAAAAGTGCACATTATATGTCATACAAGGATGCTTGGGAGTAGAAGGACGCATTAAGAAGGATGTTGTGCGTATATACATTGCTACAAAACATACATCACTATCAACATCACACACTATAGAAGCACAACTCACATATAAGTCGTACATGGACTCTAAAGTACCACAATAATCAGTTTGTTTACAAAACTCATTGCACTCAATCAGATCAATATTTGATCTATCACTCCATAATCTACCAACAATTGGTCATTACAATCAAGCCATACCTACTCTAGCTAAGAGAATCTAGGTGACACTTGTTGGCCTTTGTCCACCATAGCTAAGAACTCGAAAGCTCAACATCAGAGAAGTGAGCTCTTTGGAGCTACACTTCAAAAGTATACCCCTTGGACTTGAGCTAGGTCTCAAACCCCAATGGTCCCACTAAAGGCATACCCAATAGTGCTAAGTGACAGTGGCCCTACCATGTACTCAATACCCCAAACACAAGATCTGACCACCAATAACAATAGTAGTCTATGAGTAATTACCAAAATACTCCTAACTACAAACACTACTACTCCAAAGTCTGAGCAATCTAGGTGCGATGCTACAAATAGCATGGCAAGGAATTGAAAAAAAGTTGGAGAACCATAGATGATAAATTGAATCATATTTGCCCTTATTTCTAGAGAATGGATACGATGTTTGGCCATAGAGCCAAGATTGTTCCTCCAAAGCTTGTAAGCCTCGGATTTGGCATGGCCAAAGGAATGGGGCAGGGTGATAAGGATGTTGGACTCAAAGAGGAGGAAGTTGACACTCCCAAGGTCAAGAATTACTCAAGAATTTTTTGATACATATCCCAAGTTTGATTTGGTGCATTTCTTTGTCCCTTGTACTCAAGGGCTAGATAACGATAACACTCATGGACTTGGATATGAGAGCCACACACATTTTGATGTCATGAAAGCAACAATAGAAGGAGAGGAGATTCAAGATGGAGACATAGATGGAGAGCACAAGGACAAAGGATGGAGAACAAGGAAGGAGAGCGTGAAGAGGAAGGTCTAAAGAACAAGGAAGTGGAACATGAGGATGAAAGTAGGAAGAGGAGGAAAGTCATCACTTTGCCTTCAAAGCATACATCATCTTTGCCTCTTTTCTGCAAGACTTTGCAACTCATGCAAAATTTAAGAGTGACTCCCTCGAAGCAAGAGAGAGATACAAGTTGGTGGAGATTGAGGCCAAGAAAACCAAAAAAATGGAGAAGTTTTGAGTGAAGATAAATGCCAAAAAGTTGAAGGCTAAAGTAGAAAAACTGAAAATTGAAACTGAAAAATGCATGTTGGAAGCTAAAAAGTCATTATATGCAGAAAAGATGAGAAGATTAGATTTATGGAATGATCTTCCAAGTCTAGGATGTTACATACCATGACCCTTGAACTAATATGCACAAGGAAAGAGCTGTGAGGAAATTAAAAACCTTGTTACTATGCTGCATGATATAGATATACCTCACCAAAGTTACACTAGTGACCCAAAATTTCCAATGCTTGATTATAATCCTAATCATCATGTTAATGATGATAGTGATAAGAATAGCCTTGAAATTTATTGTTTTCCAATAAAATGGATTTGCTGCATATGATGTGAAGGTTAGGAGAAATGCTTTTCAGCTTCAAATGAGGATTAATTGTGTTAGAGCACCAATATGTGCTACATCTTGCATGCACTATTGATTAGATGTGCTTGTATGCGCTTGTAACATCTAGTATGTGCTCCTTCTTCCTTCATGTATGCTATCATGTGCAGTGGTATGTGTTTGGTGATTGCAATTTATGCATTGCCATATCTGTATGTGCCTATATGCGCCTCTTAGTGCACTACAAGACCTATGTATGCTTCTATATATGCTTGTATGCTCCCACATGCATTACATTTGTGCTGTATGGATCCATATGTGCTGGAATTATCTTGTGTGCATCTAGATTGTGCAAATCTTAAAGCTATATGAATGTGCTCATTCATTGAGATTGTGTTGTTGACAATCATTTAAAAAAATGAGCGGTTTAGTCTTAGAGTGTTATATAATTTAAACGGTTTAGTACTAGAAAGTTATATACATTTGTGGTACACACATTTTTTGTTTTTGATGAGTTTTAAAGAAGAAGTGTATTTTTGAAACCGAATTGCAGCCCAATGAAGAAGAAAAGAAGATAATCATGTGTTTGGAGTAGACCCAAAGAAGTAGAATTTGGGTCAAAGGAAGGACTCAGATCGGACTTACGGAGTGGTAAACCAGCAGTATGGCTACTTTGTATCGAGAGGCTCAACCCAATCCAAAGAAGTTGTAACAAATTTTCTTTTGGTCCCGTAAGTCAAGAAGGTAAAATCAAGGCAATCGCTAAGTTGTGGGAAGGATAATTAGGAGTGACAGGAAATAAACACGCAAAATCTATGAGGGTTGATTGAAAATCTACTAAAGAATGATTGCGCCATAGAGCATTATAAAATTAAGTCTTTGTTGAGGGAATTTTGAAATGTCAAGAAGATATCCTATTCCTCTTAATAGTTGTCTCAAAGGAATGCAAGTCATGAGGCCAAAAAAGAGTGTAATTTTCCAAAGACCTAAGGGAGTTAGAATCACATGTCTAGGAGAGGAGATAGTATTCAAACGACCTAGAATTCACAAGCACATGATGCCAAAGAAGGGTAGTAGGAAGAGCTCCTCACTCATGATGAGGAGTCTAGCAATTTGGAGGTTAGATGTAGTGGCATGGGTCAAAGTCCAGAGTAGACTTTGGGTCACATATTTGGCATAGAATAGAACTTGAGTTTTCCAACGTTCATGGCAGAGATAGCTACCAACAATTATGAGGATGGCCCTGCAGTAGTGGGGACAAGAGGGAATCTGGCTTGATGGACAAAGTCAGATTGGAGGTTAGTCCTGGGAAAGGAAGCGGGGGATATGGCTGGACTCACCTTCTATCAGAAGAGTGAGGCTTTGGAAGAAACTGCAAAAGTAAGAAATTCCTTCAGCACTCCCTGTACCAACAATGGTTACAAGATAGATACCTATTGAGACCTGATAAGGCAAAGTATTGTTGGAGCTCTGATGGTGATGTTCAAACCCGAGCAAAATACGTACT
Source organism: Lunularia cruciata (assembly GCA_948567375.1). Classification (NCBI taxonomy): domain Eukaryota; kingdom Viridiplantae; phylum Streptophyta; class Marchantiopsida; order Lunulariales; family Lunulariaceae; genus Lunularia; species Lunularia cruciata. The sequence continues at coordinate 60,650,483 of OX419758.1, forward strand.
TGACAATGAATCAAGCGGTGTTCTTTCATCAAATGTTTGCAAGAGAAAAGGTCAATTGGGCAAAGTGCTTTCACTAGCAAACAAGACAAATGATTGTTAATTGGAAGATGGATATGCTACCCCGCTACTTTGTACCATTTGCAACACATTTTTATCTGGGGTTAAACTTGTTGACAACAAAGGAGAAATAGAGAATAATTTTGCATTTTCTACCTAGATGTGCATTGAGAGGAAAATGCAAATGAGCAACATTATATCTTGCAAATTTGAGTGACCAATGAACACTTTGCCAGGACAAGACAAAAGAAGATTGTGGTAGTGACCATTCCAAAGATGAAGAAGTGGAACAGACCTGAAGAGGTGGTGTCAACTATTCAACCATGGACGACAAGAAGATTGAACCTAAGAGGCAAGGTAGCGGTGATGGACCTATCTTTGGGAGTAGAATCTGAAGGTGAGGCTGAGTCTAAAGGGAGAAGATGAAGAGGAAGAAGATGAAGAACTCACTTTGTAGAATAGAGAGTCAAGCAAGAGTGAATGAACTTGAAGTCCAATGGTTAGTGGATGAAGTGGTTGTAGAAGAGGATGGGGAGTTCCATATGGCAATTGATTGTATGGAAGGAAGAGATGCCTCATGTTTGGAATTACGTGTGGTAGAGATGGAAGAAGAGCAAGAAGAAGAACCAAGGTTGGTGTTCTAGAGGGGAGCGACTACAGATTGCAATTGCAAGTCCAAGTTGAGTGAAGGAAGAAGATGAAAACTTGGAGGAGTTTATTAATGTGAAGATACAAAGATCACAACTTCAGAGTAAGGAACCAAGGGAGGATTTGTCTATCAAAGTTGAGTATAAAGATAACAAGGACAAGGTGAAAGAGTTCAATAGAGTAGAGTATTTGTCAAACATTGTCTATCCTTTGTTATTGTAGTTGAAGAAGAAGAAGGAGAGAATGCAGAAAGATCATTTGGGGGTAGAGGATGAGTTGCATGTGATGAAGTATCTCAACAAAGAAGCTTGGGATTTGAAGGAGAAGTTAACCCAAAGAGAAGCAGAAGCCTAAGAACTTTGGGTGGATGTAGTACTTTGGAAGAAGACTTTTGATAACTTGTAGGAGAGTTTTGAAAAGCGCAGTAAGGATCTTAATTGTCAAGCCAAAGAATTGAAAGATCAGAAGGTAGTGTTTAAGAAAATAAAGAGCAAAGTTGATGAAGTGTGCATTGAAGTGATACACTTGAAAGCCATCACAACAATAGTGGAGAAGGAGTTGGAGAGTTTAAGATCAAGTGAAGTGGAGAAAAGATCAAGCATGCTAGGGAGAGTTGACAAGTAGAACTCAAGAGGAGGAAAGATTGCAAGATCTGGTAAGAAGTGTAGAAGCCCAGATTGCTCAATATGCAAAGGAGAAGAAGTTGATGAAGGTTGAGTTAAAAGCCAAATTGCAAGTGTATCATGAAAAGTTGAAGGTAGAGAGGACTTGTGGGTATGTATCAAAATTGATAGGATAGATAGTTGGGAGGATGAAGGCAATGTTAAGTACAAAAGCAAAAGTAAAGTTGGAGGAAGCAAGACTTCACAAGTTGAAGATGTTGGTGCAGGAGATGAGGAAAGCAAAGGACATTGAATTGAATAATCTTTTAATTTGCTTAAGAGAGAGAGAGAGCAGATAAGAAGATGTTAGAAGTAGGAGACAATGTGAGTCTCAATAAGATTTAGTTAGATCAGATTTAGAGAAGTGTGAAGGAAGAACCTAAATGCAAAGTAGCAGAGTAGGAGTGCAAGTATCTGCGGGTGAGATATTTGAGATGTCTGAAGAAGTTAGAGTAGAGAAGGAGAATGTAGTTAGATTAGATATGGTTTCAGTTGCAGTTCAGACTAAAGTTATGATAGTAGTAGCAGTAGTAAATAGATCCAAAGTAGATGAAGTGATTGAAGGTAATTTGAGTGTAGAAGCCAAAGTAGAGTTAGACATCAAATCAAAGTAGTGATAAATTCCAGATCTAAAGAGGCAAATATGAAGAAGTGGAAGTGGAAGTGGAATGTCATTTTGGATCTATAGGTTGGTAAAGGAGCAATTGAAACAATATGTAGTTAGATAACTGCCAAAGTGCTTTGCCTATTTAAAAAAAGTCATTTGCAGTGTATTGTTGTTCAATTCAATATTCATTTTTTTGAAGTTGAGTAAAGTAAAGTGTTGTAACTCAATACGCATCATTTTATCTTAGTTTTGAGTATGAATCCTATGTGTGTGTTTGTGAGAGTTCAAAATGCAAGTTTGAGTGTGTTAGATGTTGAATTCTATAGCTCTGATTTCATTCTATGTATTTGATCTTGAGTGGATAGCAATCAAGGTAATGCATTGACAAATCTATGAGGAATCTTGGTGTTGGTAGTATTTTGTAGTTATAAGTGTAACTCTGGATTGGTGTGGAGCAATTTTGATTGAGGAAGTTGTGCCTTCAATAGAGGGGTGGAACACAATTCCAAGGTGAAGTCATTTTATGATGAAGTAGCCTTCTTCAGGAAAAACTGAATCATCACTATACAAGATTGAGACCAATAAGAGAAATAGGAGAATGGAAGATCACATTGGGACACTTGAGTGTGGGAAACTCTGAATGCCTAGCATGAGCTTTGGCTTTGGTATTTATAGGAAGCATACAAGACTCTTGAGAAGCTTCTCAAGAAGCTTCCTTGAGCCACTTTCTTGGAGTGCAAGCCAAGTTAACCAAGAAGCTTCTCAAGAAGCTTCCTTCTAGAAGTTGTCTACTTGGTGTGCAAGCTAAGCTAGCTGGAAGCTTCTAGAAGCTATCTACTTAGGGTGCAAGCTAAGCTAGCCGGGAAGCTTCCCAAGAAGCTTCCTCCTAGAAGTTGCCACTTGGTATTCAAGTTACACAATATTTGGAAGGGTACCAAGTAGCTTCCTTGCTACTTCTAGAATATTCTAAGCTAATTTGGGCAATTTGCTACTTTTTAGCCTTAACTAGCTTCATTGCTAAACTCCGTATTGTTACAATCAAAATTAATTTGGAAATTTTGATGAATTGTGATTATGGGTGTTGTGATTGGATGACAAGACTATGATCTAGTGCTTGTTATTCTCTTTTGGGTGTGGTTTCTACCCAAGAGATTAAAGATGCAATCAATTTACTTTGTATTTGACCATTTTTTATTTGTATCTCGGTGGGAATGAATGATTACTGATTACTGCAAAAGTGATACTTGTTGGGTTTTATAAAAACATTAGAGAGTTAAAGATATTCACAATGGAGTGCCACATACATTTTCAAAAATAGAAGAAACACAAGAACCCACTAGAAGATGTAGATTATATACATATATGCATATTCAAATTATTGGGACATCCATATGAGTAAGATTTTAATAAATTTATACATTCCATTGAATCCACATTACATTTATATGTTTTGAAGGAAGTAAAAATAAAAGGTACAAGAGTTTTATGTATAGAAGAAGTAAAATACAATAGTATGGATAGAAGATATACAAAATTACATAATGATCATAACATCCCGGTTTAGATGAAGGATGAAGTCTAAGTATGTTGTGATCTATGGCAATATAGTGCATCATTTAAGTGCCTATGCAAGCAAGTGCAGATGAAAAAAGGCTATATGTCCACATCCATGTCCTCTCAATATGATGTAGCAAGAGTTCCAAAAAACACTTTGCTGAAAGCTCATATGGATCTCCACTATAATTCTTAAGTCTACTTGATGTTCACTCATCCTCTAAAAATGTGATTGCAAGGAAATATACTCTAAATCTGTCTAGCAAAGCTACCAAGAGGTCCAAGGATGGAATGTGGGATGACCTAGGTGTATCAAGTGGAATAAAATAAGAAGATGTATAGTACCATGAGGATGGTTCCTACAATGTGGAAGTGTTGCACTATTAACTATCAATATATCTCTAATGGATATCCCTATTGATGTGAATGTGCTATAAGGTCTAACCATAAAACCTTTGTACTCATCAGTTAACATATCTCTCTCTCAAAAACACCTTAGAGGCATGTTCCAATGTGTACTTCATCAAGTAGAAAATCACAATCCCAAATAAAACATAGCAAGTGCTCTACATCCCTCCTAGCATCACTTGTCCATAAGATCATCCCAAAGCATAACACACAATACTCTCTAAAATCCTTAACTCTTGGTTGTGGGATATACCAAAAGTCTCTACTTGCCCCATAATTCTTCCATCCAGAGCATGTATATGCCCACAAAATTTCCCAAACAGAAGATGGTAAGTTCATCTAATATCCACCAATATCTAATACTAGTATCTTCTTCCTCCTATCTATATGATAAATGATACAAGGAATAAATTGTCTAGATAAGGTTATCCTCTCTCAAAATCTCTTAGTCTACAAAATTCATCTCTCAAGGCCATCTTCCTTTCCTGAAGCCTCCTAAACTCCTCAAGAGTCCACTAAATCTGCATGGGCTGAAAGATCATCTAAAACCATAGGTCTCCAAGAACAATATCCATATCGCCTATCCACACATATGGCTCCTCTCCTAGGCACACCAATCAAAGTCAAAATGGTGAATGAAGTCTTACTACAAGTTTGAGTCCTAAGCACATGATGAGTCCTAGTATGAGTGTGGGACATGGGAGTCTAAGCTTGAGTCCTAAGAACTTGTGAATAAGTATGTACCTAAGCTCTAAAAGCCTCTTGCATATCCTCCAATGTCTGCATCAACCTCATGCATACTATGAGAATGGGCCTTGTGAGTCTCCTTCTTAGTTTGGGTCCCAATATAAATAGGAATAAATCTCAAAGCCTCATCCTAAAGGAAGGTCTTGACATCCTCATAAGCCACCTCTAGCTCAATCAAAACTAAGTCTAGAGTCATACATGCCTTGGTTAACTCATCTCATGTCCTCTCTAAACTCTCCATAGTAATCCAAAACTCTTGTAAGTAAAAGCTCTCTTGAAGCAAATAACCATCAACCATAATCTATCTATACATCCTATCACAATGTAACTCAACCAATCTCTCAACTCTAGCATAATTCTCATATCTGAAATGCCTCTTCATCTCTATCACTAGCCTATCCAACTGAACTAATCTCTCAACTTGTGAACTCTCATCTATCCTAAAATACATCTCCTTCTCTACATGTAGCCTATCCATGTCAACTAATCTCTCAACTCTCAATCTCTCCTCACTTTGAAAATGCATATCTTTCTCTATCACTAGCCTATCCAACTCTGCTAATCTCTCAACTCTAGAACTCTCTTGGGCCCTAATATGCATCTCCAACTCTAATAGGAAATGCTCCCTCCTACTAAGAACATCCTCACTCTTTGTCCTAGTATGGGACTCATGAGAATGCAACTCATGGTGAGAAGGTATCTCTCTCTCATGGCCCAAACTCCCTAGTGTATGGTCCTCACCATGGGATCTCACAACTCCACAATGAGAGGCTATAACATCTAAAGGGTCACCATGTGAACTCAATACTCTATTGAATGGAGTATTAATAATATGATGTTGTCTTGTGCACAAGGATTTAGGAACATCATTCTTTGAATAAAGTTATAGCATTTAGAAAATATGATATTAAATGAGGCATGAAAAAACCATTGCAAAAATATATAATGATGAATACATGCACACCATCCATAAAATAAATTGAAGACATTCATTTATTAAATTTATTATTTATTATATTGGTGGAAGGAAAAAAACATAACTCAAACATGAATGAAACATCTAAAATATATTGTCACTCACCCTCCACATCAAGCTCCTCATCCTCATTCTCTGTATCATGGAATACTAACTCCTCATCCAATGGAACATCTTCCTCATCTCCATTGCTCTCATAAAGCCTCGTTCAACAAAGAAATGAGTGAGAATCTACCATATACGGGTGACTTTGAATCTATGCCTATTAGGATGCTAAATCTTCCACTATAAGACTGCTAACTTGGCCTCCATAGTATACATAACTTTTGCTACAAACAAATTGGACAACTCAATTTTCATGGGTATGCACCAAGGTTTCAAAATGACGATGTGTACGCATCTACCTATGTTGGTATGCATTGCTAAAAATACATGGACAATCAAATCCCAATGTTAGGAGCAAAAGAAAACCAATGACATTACAGAAATAAAACTGCTGCACAAAACTTATCACTTTGTGCTAGGATCCACAAAGATAAACATCAGTATATTAATAAATCTTAAGCATGATAGATCCTTTAATAGTCAAACATCCCCTTTAATCTTTTTTTATCCTTCACAATCAAACATCTCCTTTAGTTTAGTTACCATATGATGTTTGCACTAAGCTAGCACTTCTACCCTACTAGGTTGTAAAACCACAAGATCTACATTGCACTTTTCTTTTCCAGAAAATTACATTTACACTATGATAGAGCTCACAATGGTTAGGGTGATCAAATCAAAAGGTATCTAATTTGGAAGTTCATGTCATGAAACAAGTGCAGAAATGAAACTATTGTCATTGGTCCAAAAAATCTACAAGCAAAAGAGAACCCATTATACTGAAAAAGACCATTAATCAGAATTTAATTGGATCCACTTCTTGGTTATTGAGTATCATGTGATAGGGATCATAGTGGTTTTGAATGATCAAACTCAAAAGGTATCTGATTCAGAAGTTCATGTCATGTAACAAGTGCAAAAATGAAACTACTATCAGCAGTGAAAAACATCTTAAAGCAAAAGAGAACCCAATGCACAAGAAAAAAACATTTGTTAAGAAGAAAGAAAGAACCTCTAGAAAATCACCCAATGTACACAAAAAGAACATATGATAAGAAGTACTATCCAATGATGAATAGATGACCCTCTAAAAAACCAAATGTACATGAAAAGAACCATCTAGCAAAGAATAAATAAGCCTCCAGAAAAGCATGAATGAAGTGTCAAGTATTCTTATATGAGGATGTTGGTATACCACGCAAATAGCAATTTCAAACACATTTGTAAAGGTCTATCTTCCAAATCTCTTGGAAAAACTCTCTGATATTGTATTTATCCATCCAACACTAACTGATGAATGTTTGGTGATCGTGGAGGATGTGGAACTTTATTAATTAATCTTCTCCGTGAAAGCTTTACATGTTTTCTTCCTCCATCAATTGTGCGTAAAAAATATATACTGTCATTACTCTGTCTTGCTACCTTCAAAAACTCTCAAATTGCCTTCAAAACTCACATGATTCAAAACTCTCAAAGTGATTGAAACTCTCATAGTGCATAAATTGCCCAAATTGAATTTTCCAAAAGCTTTCTCTCCTCTCTCAATTCAATCCACTTCTCTTGTTTCTCAAAAATTTCTCTTCCCAAATCTATTTCCTCCACCATCCAATTTTTTATTTTCTTTTTCATTCCTCACCCAATTCTATGTTTTTGTCTTTGTCTCTCTGCAATTTTTGTCCCAAGCTATATGGGCAATTACTCTCCCAAATTTTCTTTCTCCTACCACCAAATTCTCTATTTTCTTCTTTGGACAATTTCTCTCCCAATCTCTCTATTCTCCATGAGTTCTTCCACTCTAAATTCCTCCATGTTATGTCAAACTCTCCAAACCTCCACCCAATTTTATCTTTAATTTGTGGGCCCAAATACACTTTTCTCACCTTCTCTTTCTCAAACACTCTCCCACAAACACACATTCCTCCACAAGTTCTTTCACTACCAAACACTTGCAAACCATACCTCTTGCCAATCTTTCTTATGTGTTTCTCAAACTCAATGTGCCAACTCAAAGGTCCAATCTTGATTGCAATTTCTCTCTCCCAAACCTAATTTCTCTTTATGCAAATTTTCTCTTAAATTTTTCTACCTGACTATATTTCCTCCTCTCAATTCTCCACTCTCAAACCAATTTTTTTTCCATTATCCTCCCCTTTGGGTACTCAATCCTCCTCTTCCTTGAATTTTACCCTTCCTTTGAAAAGATTTCAAGAAAGGTTTGTCAACCCTCCCCTTCAAGCACTCAACTCTCTTCTTGATAAAATCCTATGATTGTTTGAATAATTGGCACTTGAGTCTTATAAAACCATGGAAAGCACGGTTTCTCTTGATTACTAGACATAAGCCATCTCATGTGACTCTCCAAATATCCACTTGGTTTCAGGCTAAATATTTGAATCATCTCAAATCTAAATAACACTAAAATCACAAGCTAGTGATAGCGACACTCAACATATACGAATAGACTCCAGTGTACTCTATATGTCTTTTCTTATCAAAATGTCTATCATCCAACTTTTCAACGTGTACCAATGCTAATGTGAAATTGTATGCATATCAAAGCTCAAAATTGTACACATTCTAGAGCCCAAATGCATACCAATGTTTTCAAGCATATCTCAATGGAGACTCAACACACAGAGGACAATTTTAAAATAATGTGAGACTCAAATCTTTGCTTTTTATTATAACAATTTGTTACAATATATAACATCTATGGGTAGATTAACCTATATTGGCAGACTAAGAAAACCCCTGAATTGTGGCCCAATGAAAAGAAAGACAACGTTGCATTATCATACTTCTTGTCTCCTCTCTTTGCCCAATCCCCATTATAAGACCCTGGTCTAAACCTTCTACCTCTACTTCCTCTACAAAATCACCATCCTCTCTTGACCAAATATAGGTTAGATTTAGAAAAAGTTCATATAAAACAACACATACACTAATTCATATATATATATATTTCTTCCCTAATGTTTTAACTATACTCTTAATTCCTTGAGCAAATGTTAATGAGCTTTCAACAATGTTATTTTTGCCATGCACTTGTTGAATATGTGCTTCTTGTTGGTCTGGGTCTGCTTGAAAGAGTGCATTAGATGGTTGATTGGAACATAACCAAAGTCACTAAGTAGATATTGATGTTGGTCAAATGCTGTACATGCTCCTCACTTATTCAAATCTGCCCACATGGGAGATTTCTTGAAACATGTCATATCATGACAAGAGCCATGCATTCTTGTAATAAGAAATAATAAGAATAAGAATAAGAATAATACAAATAATAACAACAACAACAACAACAACAACAATAATAATAATAATAATAATAAATCCAAAGTGAGCCCACAAACTATACAAATAATTAGACAAGTAGAGTTTATCATCAATTGAATATTAAACCTAAACTCAAATAAATTTGTCTCAAATGAAATTTAAGTCTTACCTACTTTGAAGTGTATTATTCTTCTCTTGTTGTTGCATATGACTTGACTATTTATGGAATATGACCTTTCCAACTGAAATATAATTCACCATCTATTGTTGGTTGTTGTGCTAAAGGAAATAGATTTCCATCAACAAGATCTATGCACCCCAAAAACTCTTTTTGAGCAAATATTGAGGAAATCAGGAGGCGCTCCTCCTTGTTGGGCCACTCCATTTCTTTCTTGAGTAAATCAATAATTTTTGGTATTACTCTCTCCATGAATAAAATGGTAGATGATACACTAATACCCCAAATATTCAGGTCCCTACCTACACAAGCACCATTATCATTGTGCACAAATCTGTCTAATGCTATCGCCACTTGAATCCATATAGGAGTTTTGTTTCTCCCATATGTTTTCTTAAAAATTGGATGCACTTGTATAATACCTAAAAGTGCATAAAGTGATTTTAAGTCCATGCATGTGAGTTGCCTAAATGCTAGATCATCTAAATGTCAAAAAATAGTTCAACACAAATTCCAAACACTAAGTAATATGCAATCTGGGTGATAGATACCTTTGACAATTTAGCAACTCACACCACCTTAATAACATATCTAGAGTGCTTTCATCATGGTTCTATTCCTCCTTGAGGTTCCATTCATCATTGGAGCTCCCCTCGTCACATATCTTTGTTCTAATGCATTGTTCAATCAATTTACAATGTTTCCATTCAATTTGCATTGATCACTAAAGTGCGGCACCCATACCCTTTGAACTATTACACAAATATTCACTTGCACTGCACTCCCCTCAACATTAATGTGATCTTAGTCCTCCTAAACCTGAATGCATAGCCTAGCTAAAAATCTACCAATGAGCATCATAATTATAGCCACCACCTTTTAGTATGGTCGTTGGGAATTTAAATTTTGAACATGACACTACATTTAATAATTATTTAATCCTTATGGATCCACCACTCCTCATAAAAAGTCACGGGTTACTTTTTGTTTCCACCATAATAGGAGGTTTCAAATTCCAATTTTTTGGAAATATAAGATAGAGCTTCAAACTCCATAAAATATTATACAAGTTGTCATAAAAGTTAGTGGCTCCAATAATGAATGGTCTTGTATAGATTTTTATGCATACCAAAAAGTACATTTACTATGGCGGGGGTTTTAGTTTTACATTTTATGGCTATTTTATTATGAAGATGCAAGACTTAATCATCTAACTATGCAAGACTTAATTACCGATGCAATTTTGAGTTAATTCTAACCACCCATGTTACACTAACCATCCATATAAAGCCAAATGTATGGGAGAGAGGGGTTGTAAATGGAAAACCACATGTTGAATCTAGTTTGAAAATCATCCCGTATCCTTTGACAAATTTGAAAAAAAAGTCTCATCTCCTTTGGCTTGCATCTCATTGTGCACTTCCACCTCTGGCAAGTTAAAAGAGAGTGACATGTCAAGCAAGTTAGAATAGTTTAAATAGTACAAAGTTCAAAACTTTTGTTATTCTTTGAAGGTGTTAGAATTGGTGGGTAAACACACTGCTTATTGCTCTATAATCCTAACATAATATAGTGACAATCCCAACATAATATAGTGGGCAATTGAAATCAAAATCTAGATTTGCTTCTTATACTTTGGAAACATAGATGAATCTCCCATTCCTTTGTTCACTTCTACTTCACAATCTGATTTTTCTCCCATCTCCTATCTCCATGTTTGTTTCCAAGAATTACTTGAGAAGATGGTTGCTTCTATCCCACTTTTGCGTTTGAATCCTACAAGCAAAGGATCAAAGGGTGTTTCTGTACAAGCAGATGGAAAGGATGGGTATGGGATTACACTACACATACCAAGTAGCAGCTTGGGAAAACCAACAAAGGGAAAAGATGACCAATTTAGGATGGCTTATCACCACTACTCACAAACACTTGATTATTTGGAAGATCCGGAGCACTTCAAATCCACGGAGAAAAGCATAGCACTTAGCTATATGGCCACTTACTTGGTTTGGCATGGGTGGGGATTTCCATCCCCTATGAACGGTGATAGGCTTTACAAAAAATGGGCAAGATGCATGAAATCATACAAAGATACTTGAGAATGGAAAAAAAATTGTACTAGGGAGGGTCTCACCAACAAGGACTTGAAGCAAGGATGGAGAACAATCAAGGATAAATTCAATCACCTTTGTCCATTTTTTGAAAGATTGGATTTAATGTTGGGATGCGGAGCCAATATACCTCTCCCTACATTGGTTAGTATTGATGGTATTTAGGAAGAAGTTTGGTTCATGGATGGAACATGCCTTGTTGTCTACCAAAGTAGGCCAATGATAGAATGGGAGAAAATCCTCTTTAAGACTCAATTCTTAATGGCATCTTGAGCACTTAAGGGCCCTTGGATTGTATGTGTACATTTGGAAATTGTGAATGTTGGTCATTGTAAATGTTGGTCATTGGGAGTTCTGGATGAGGGGGGTCTAGACAAGAATGAAAATCCTTGTTTGACAAGAGAAAAAACCAAGCAACACTCCCGTACTTCACAAGAAAAAGTGAATCACTCAAGAGAGAATGGAGCACCAGGAGTGACAAGAGTAGAGGAGAATCAAAGAGCAAGATTCAAAGAGAATCAAAGAGAGTGAGAGAGTCAAGAATTTCATAGTGAGGAGCCAACTAGAGATGCATCCAAGGAGAAAGAGGAGTGTGATAATGTAGAAGAAACATCCAATGAGAAGGAAGTAGATTCTCAAAAGTCCCAAGATGGCCCCAATGCGCACACTTGGCATGGCTTCATTGTTGCAAGATCTAGCATCTCATAACAAATTGAGAATTGAATCAAAAGAATATAGAGAGAGATGTAAAATAACATAAGGTAAATCTTTGCAAGTGGCGGATCTAGAGAAACACAAGAGAGAAGTAGAGTTAGAGAAGATCTTAAAGGTAGAGAAAATAAGGTTCAAAAGCAAAAAAGTTCTGAATCAACAAGAGTGAGGCCAAATTAAAATGCTTTTATGCCATGACACTTGAACTAGCTCATGCAAGAAAATCTCCAGAGGAGATTAAATTTATTATTAATAAGTTATCCAATATAGATTTAAAAAATTATGGTGGCTCTAGTACAATGTGGACCCCAAGTTCCATGTACCCAATTATAATCTAGATTCAATTCCTTATGGTAGTTAGAACAAGAGTGAAGAATAGTCAAGGGTTAGAAAGTATAGTTTAGAGCCCTAGTATGCTTACCTTGTGCTGGGGTATAGAACGAGAGTGACAAATAGGCAAGAGTGTGAGAGTTTAGAGCTCTAATATGCCCAATGTAAACTTATCTTATATAAAGTTTAATAAGTTGTTCTTTGTTGTTTTGTGTATCCAATATACCACATGTTTCCTCTTTGGCAATGATTATTTCCTTGTTTCCATGTGAATCATCCAATTGTATCCAATATACCACATGTTTCCACTTTGGCAATGATTATTTCCTTGTTTCTATGTGAATCATCTAATTGGTCTCACTATAGAATTCACTCATTTGTATATATAATAATTTGATTATGATAGGAGAACAACATAAGAATAGAAGAATATGAGAACTGAAAAATTACAAAGCTACAAACCACAAACTAACAATGCACACTCCTCTCATTGGACACTCATATTTGACAAATGTTTAAATCCTATAATTTATAACACAAAGCATCAAAATTTTGTTCAAGCCACTATTTGAACACTTGGTTTGTGTGGACATGTTGAACCCATGCAGATTTTGCAAACCATGCATGAGTTTGCACAGTCCACATTCTACCCGTATACATGTGAGTATACTGTACGCTCTCCATTGTTGAGTAGATTAGAACAATATAAAGCTCTATGCATGTTCACATCACCAATGTCCATCAATATTGCTAGTTTGAAAGAGAAATATATAAAATTATATACTATATAACAAGACAAAAAGTGTGTACAAAATATAAAGGCACTAAAGGTTGGGCCTAAGGTCTAAGGTGCACATATCTCCATGGCATCAAGTAACCTCCAATATAAGGCATGTCTAATAGAAAAAGGACTATAATACCACATCCATCTTTTCTCCCAAGCATGCATTGGAGGCTCACTAAATGCTCATCCTAAAAGCTCATAAGGGTCAAAACTATAATCCCTCAATCTACATACGGTCCACTCCTTCTTTATGAATCTAATGGCCATGGCCATAGAAGCCCTAAATCTATCTATAGGTGATACAAGGAGACAAAATAATGAAGTGTATGAAGTACTAAGAGTATCCCTTGGTGAAAAAGGTGGAGGATATATAGCTCAATGAGGATGATTCTTGCAATAAGAAAGAGCATTGCTATTGACAATGTATCTCACATAGATAAACCTAATGAGGTAAAAGTACTATATGGTCTAACCATAAAAACCTTTAAACTCATCAAAATATCCATCCGTCTTAAAAAGACATGCCATAAAATATTGTAATATTGTGGTTTGTGTAGCACATCAAATATTATCATGTTGTGGTTTGCGTAGCCTATGAAAAGTAAACTAGTGTAGTTTATCTCCATAAAGATGGAGTAGGTTGTATGATGGATCCCATGGTTGAGCTATTGCCATGTGAGTAATCTATGTGTATTTAAGTGGCTGGCCATGTGGAGTACAATCTTATCCTTTTTAAGGGCTCTGATGTATATAGATGGTAGAGAGAGAGATAAAGAGAGAGTGTGAGTGTGTGTTTTAGTTTTAGGAGTCTCAAGTGGGAGGAGGACATGGAGAGTGAGAGTCAAGCAAAACATGGACGCCAGAGTATCAAAGGAAGCATTTGAGAAGGAGATGCCCCATGCTCCCAAGTTGCCACTCTTGAATCTTTTTCTTTACATGCATCAGATTCTTCTACACGGTGATGGCTTACGTGGCTAGATGGTGGTACATTTTAGGATGACATTCATGGAGTTGATGCTAGATCAGATTGTACTTCTAGTGCTTACTTACAAGTGAGTTTGAGATTTACCAATTTACATGCTCTTCTAGGAAAAGAAGTATATAAATTCATTCATGAGCTTCAAGGTGGAGTTGTGGGTTCCATTTGTCAAAAAGTGAAGAGGCTAAATGACAAATTTGTAGAGTTTGGGTCCCAACAAGGAAAGCCTAGACTTCATCAAGGATTGAAGGAGTTCAAAGAATGCATTTGGGGAGACGAGACTATGGTTGGAGAGAAGAGCTAACACGTTACAATTGAGAGATAAAAGCCAAGGGAATTGAGAAGATTTTGACTGAACTAGGCAATTGAAGCAAGGGAGGTCAAATTCTCACTCAAATGAGCAAAAAAGAGAATTTTGAGAATTTTGTCATACCTTTTCATAATCCATTGCTGGAATTATTGAGTTTACAAAGTTCTCACTGTATTGAGCCTAATAAATTCTACTTTTGAGTCAATCTAAAATTAGATATGATCATTTGGAGTTGGAGCATTGGAAATCAAATTTATGGGAAGAAGATTATGATCAAGTTTGGGGTTTTGACTGGTTCAAATCAAGCTATGAAAATTTCCAATGTTGTTAGTAGTTGAGTTTTTCACCTTTGTAAAAAGGTTTCATGTGAATTTCTCAATTAGAGAATTTAGGGTCTTGGATCAAGCTATTGGTAGTTAAGTCTTTCATCTTTGTAAAAAGGTTTCATGTGAATTTCTCAATTAGAGAATTCAGGGTCTTGGATCAAGCATACTTGGGTATGTAGGCTCACAAGTTAATTGAGCTTAGGAATTGATCCATATTTAGGGATTGGGATTGGACTCAGCCACAAGACTTCACAAGGGTTTAGAAAAGAGTACAAATAGCTTCTATGGAAAATTTGGTAGGCTCAGGATTCATAGTGTGTGAGAACTGATGCTATAAGTTACACTCATAATACTATTGTAAGCTCAATATGAACATTTGTATCTTCAATCACAACTAAATGCCAAATTGTTCATTTCTCTGACCATGATTGAAGATTTTACATTAAAGACGTATCTTTGGTGACTATGTATACTTTTGATCTAGAAATCTGGTAGAAATTGCCAAGACCTAGGAGCACACCATCACTTAGGTATTTCAAAATTAAGGTGAAAACCTACAAAAACTTGTCCAAATTGGAGATCTTGTCAAGGGAGCTACAATGGTCATATTGTGGCTTAGTTTATATCATTTGAAAGCTTATCTTACAAGTTTTCTATTGAATTCTAAAACACTTAAATCCAAGTCACAAAGAAAAAGTTATGTTCAGATGAGTTTCACAAAATTTTCCCCATAAAAAAGACATAGAATTTCCTCACTTGGATTAGAAATTGGTTGAAATTTGGAGTACATATTGGAGGAAGCTTGCAAAACAGATCAAAATTAGATGAAGGACAAAGCAAGAAGGCTATGAAGCTTATTTTTGACAAAAAAACCATGGAGAGTTGTTATTGAATTCTTGTGATTGGATCCTCTTCGTGCTTGCATGTTGCTTGTATGCCCAGTTGGCTTGGGTTGGTGTGTAAGCCTTGAGCTTAGGCCCCTTCCTTCTAGGTGTGTTGTGTTTTTCTCCTTGGTTATGCTGTAAGTGATGATCAACACACCACGAGTGTGTGTTGTGATGATAGGTTAGGTTGCATGTTATTCTCCTACCTAGAAGGGAATACTAGAAGCAAGAGTGAAAGGTTCTAGTGATCAGGCAACAGGTGTGCTCAAACTAGTAGTGACAAATCTATGCATGACCTTTGATCCATAAACTATAGACATCCAGTGTGTTCCCAAGAAGAGAAAGGCAAAGAACAATAATGTGAATCAATATGAACTCCTAAATATAGGTGACCAAGCTCCCACATAAAATGCAATAGGTCTTTACATCACGCTTTGGACCACTAGTCCATATGATCACCTCAAAGTGAGTGATACAATACTCCATAAACTCTCTAATGATAGGGTTTGGAATATGCCATGAAGTACTACTCATGGTAAAATAGCACCATCCTCTCCTCATGGTCTCAAAACACCACTCCAAGAAATGAAGTCTACTAGAATCTCTCATAATTTTTTACAATTCAAATCTAACACTAGAATCTTCCTCCTCAAATTTGCATGGAAAATGATACAAAGAATGAATAAACTAGATAAACTCATCTTCTCTCTCAAACAAGTGAGTCTTTATACCTCATCACTCAAAGATACCTTTTGCTCATGAAGCCACAAGCACTCATGGAAAGTATCTCTAACACTTGGAGGGGATGCAATATCATTCCTGATGTGAGGTCTCCACGACACAATATCCTCTCCCAAATGCAAATAAGGCTCCTCTCTTGGGTCACCTACAAGAGTCAACCAACTTTGACTTGATCAAGCAGCTTGCAAAGACAATGCTCTCCCATCTGATGGAGTAGTAGTCTCTTTGGCATGATGCCTAAATGTTCGATATGCACACTACCTACCTAGATATCTCCTAGCTGTCCTATCTCTCACAAGAAACCAATCTTCCACCATGGTTTGCAGAATTGTCTTCCTCCTCTTTGTAGTACCTAGTGGCAAACAAAATGATTGGCAAATGAGAGATGTGGTGAGAAAACAATCGCTCCATGGACTATCCCTCTTTGAGTGTCCCTCTCCCAAGTACATGAAAAATTTGTGCACATTGCTATTTAAAAATATGACACCCAATATTTCAATATTTAACATTTCACATAAAAGCCAAATCTCTATTTCTTGGGCAGTGCAAACAAAGCATGAAAACTATGCAAACTAGGGCTACTATGCAAACCAAGTGAATGGGCTACACAAACCAATTCCAGAGGTTTGCACGGCCTATGTAACCTGGTTTGTGTAGCATGTGCACCTAGTTTGCATGATAGACACAATTAGGGTTTGCTAGTTATGTGGCTTGTGTAAAATTTCACATGCACATTTTGCTATTCATAATTTGAATCCACCATTTTGCAATTAAAATTTGACAGAAATTTAGACTAAACTTACATGCAATTTTGGATATTCAATGCCAAGAGCAATTACAATTCTAATAAGTCCAAATCTATTTCACAAATGTATTCTTCAACTTCTTAGATTTGACCTTTATCCAATCAACACCACTTCATCTATGTCATGTAATCAACAATAGAATGAGACCTGATCAACCAAGGTCCTTTGGATGTCTTCTCCATGTGTTACATTTCAACTTATTTCTTGTACTCCTCAATTGCCATATCATCTTGAATTAACTTCAATTTGAGTTTCAAACTCTCTTGATTCCTTCCTTCCTTCTAGTGCAAAACAATTCTTGCACCTACACTCTCTCTTCTCTTTTTTGTGTGAAACTGCACACTCTACTCTCCTTTTCTTTTCTCTCTTGCTCTTGGAAAAATTTTGCACTCTCCTCTCCTCTCTTTCTTGATTCACACTTACACTCTCTTCCACTGCAATTCCCGCACTCGCACTCTCTCCCATTGTGAGTGCTTTATGTCCTCTTTGCAAATTCTCTCTTCTCTTTCCTGATTCTTGCACTCACTCCTGCACTCTCTTCCCATTGCAAATTGCTTTATGTCCTCCTTTGTTCCTCTATTTGATGAATGTTCTCTCTTCTTCCTTTGAAACATGGACTTTGTGTTTCTATTTTTTTTTTATCAATTTCAAACTCATCCTCCCTATTTTCCTCTCCCCAATTTCTTTCAATTTTTAATTTTTGTTTCTAGTTTTTGTCACTATTTTCCCTCTCCCCAATTTCTATAAATTTTGAATTTGTGTTTCTAGTTTCTATCAATTTTGAACCTTTCCTCTCTATCTTCTCTCTCTCCAATTTTTATCAATTTTAAATTTGGTCTCCTTAATACAAAAAATGTACTTCCTCTTTTCCTCTTCACCGTTTCTCTTGAATGTGTCCTTTGTCCTAGCTAGCGGTCAACTATGCATCCCTATTTCTCTTGAACTAAACTCTCAAATTTATCTTCCATCCCAGTTTGTTGATCTATGTCATCTACCTCTCCCAAAAACTCAAATTCTCACTCAAATTACCTTAGACTCTCCAGATTTTGACCACTCTTCATCTCCTTAACAGTTCTCCTCCTCACTTCTCGTCCTCTTTTTTATCAATGTACATTGGTGCTCTAAACTCTTCATGACTCTTCAACCGCAAATGACATGACATCTATATTTATTCTTGATCAGATCATCCACCTATTTCCTAAAGTCCACGTGCTCTTCCTTCCTTCCATCATTCATTCCCAAATTACTCACTCATTGCTCTAGAATTCATGTATTTTTGACTTACTCACTCGTTTCCTCACTCGTTTCCTTACTTCTACCAAAATACTCACCTTCTCTTCCTAAAATACTCACCTCCCATAGTCCACGCCACCTTAGCAAATTCTCACACATACCAAGCAACCACACTAGATTTACCATGCCAATTTAACTCAAAAATATTCCGCAAGTTAACCAAGCCCAAGGGTAATATTACTCATTTGAATTACATCAAACACACTCAAAGTACAAAGTATTCCAAGTACATCAAACACACTCAAAGTACAAAGTATTCCAAGTACATCAAACTCATTCAAATTGCATAAAAGAAGTTGGTTGACACAAAGTTGGTTGAATCATAACATACTTGAAGTACATCTACAATATTCCATGGATCTAGAAGTCGTAAAATATGTTACATGTTTGGGACCTTAGATAGGCCAAAAACAATTGCATTACACAATTTATTGTTTCTTCTTTGTTCTCTCCATAATACTCTTGGTCCACACTTTTCTCTTCATTTCCTATATCTAAATCCAAATGATCAAAGTCCTCCTCTATCTATTTATCTGCCCAATTAATCAGAAATTTATGAAGAATAATACACATAGTCACCCATCTTAATAGATCTACATTTTGTCTCATATCATATATTTGCACTCCATTTTTGTTGAGTGAATGTCATCTAGCTTTGAAATTTCCAATAAAATGCTCATTTGCTACTCTAGTGAGGGCCAAAAACTTATTAAAATTAGCCGTGTTGTGTGTCCAAGCTTGTTTGAAAGAGTGAACTAAATGTACCATAAGAATGTAACCCGAATCCCCTAGTAGAAATTGATGGTTCTTAAACAAGTTGCACTTTCTCCTTGTATTTAGTTTAATCTATATAAGGGATTTTTGTAGATATGCCATGTCATGGCAAGAACTTGACATTTCAACATTACCAATTCACAAAGTTATAGGTTGGATCAATACTTATTTGCATGTTACATTAAAAAATATTATGATTTCAACATTATAAAAACATTGAACAAAACACTAATTCTTACACCCAATGAATAATCAATTTCATTCGACTTGACTATTGATAGAGTAAAATCCCTTTTGACAAAAATATATTTCCCCATCCACTTTGGTTCATTGCGACTATCTAAATAAAGTCCCATCCATTAAACCCACGCACCAAGGGAATCCTTTTTGCACAGAAAAATTGCAGAAATTCTGGACCCCTCCTGTCGATCTGGTCCATTTTATCCAATATAGAAATAATTGCAGTCATTACTCATTTTTTAAATACCACTATAGAACCTGCATTAATCCCCTATAAATTTAACCTTCTTACCCTGTTGCCATGATGGCCAAACCTATGAAGAGCAAGGGCAACATGCATCCATGTAGGAGTTTGTGTTCTTCTAGAGTCATTTCTAACTACTCCATGGTTTTGTAAGACATTTACTAAAGCATAGAATCATAATAAATCCATTCATGTAAGTTGCCTAAGTACTCAAACATCAAAATCGCAAAAATATTTCAGTACAAACTTACTACTTTGTGTACATTGCACTCTATCTTGCAGATAATAGGCTTCCAATGTATAATTCCACCTTCTTGTGAGTACCCCAATAGAATCTTCTTCATCATCTGAGCTCCATTCATTCCAATCAAGCAACTCCTCGATATGGTCATTCTCCATTTCCGCACTCAAAATCAATCAGATTGGTTTTGCAATTTACTGAAGAATAATAATGTGAGTGCTTGTGTGAGACATCCGGATGGCTTGGATCCAACTATAATGCTTTTGATTAAACTGTAGAACTCACTGGTATTTCATAGGAGGAGGCAAGAGTAATAATGTGAGTGCTTGTGTGAGACATCCGGATGGCTTGGATCCAACTATAATGCTTTTGATTAAACTGTAGAAATCACTGGTATTTCATAGGAGGAGGCAAGAGTAAGGGGAGTTCGGATTCCACTGTCAAAATTGCAATCACTTCTATTTTGATAGTGTATGAACCATGGCGCCCAACAAAATAAACGGTACACCGTCCAAGGAGACATGGCCCTGTGTATATCAATTTCGAACCAATAAAACTGGCCAGGCACTGCAATTTTAACTTTAGATTTTCATTTGTGTTGTTATTTGCTACGAATCAAGTTCCAAGTGACATGCTACATGTGCTCTATCCGCTGAACCCTCGAAGACCAAGTATTTGGGGACAACGCCGGCCTAAACCGAGGACGTGGCCTAGATTTGCCATCCCGAATAAATGAATAACTTTCAAACGTCCTACAGCCTTCAAACGCAGCGACCCCGCAAAAATTAAATACATGTTAAAGAAATTCAGATTCATTTCGAGACTAATTCAGGCACCTAGCTCACTCCCCATGATTGCTCTTCTAATCTAATTTATAACCGGTCGAGATTTTGTTACATAATTATAAGTTTACCAAATCTTTTTCTCACTTCTTTATGCACAGATGAGCAAAACTATATATCCTTGAAACTCAGCATCCATAACCCGAAACGCTTTTGTCGCTACGTTGCCTATGACCCTATGAGACATCGAATAATTACACTAATACAGTACGTCCATTTTCTCCCCGAATTCACTTTAATTGAATGAATCTTGAGTTCTTTGCATTATGCAACTTGCAGCTGTCTAGGGTCGATCGTAATGGGGGTTGGTTAATTGTTTGGTGATTAAAATTAGTAGTACCGTTAAATTAGTAAGTACTATTATTAGTAGCCTTTCACGTGGGTTAGACAATTTTCATCCTTATATAATTTTACAACTTTAAAATAAATGAAAAGATATTATAGGGTATTATTGGAAAGATGATTTCTTAAATAAGTATATATATATAAACCGATTTAAATTAGATATAGTACGAGGTTGACGAAGAACATTACTGGACTAGACCCATCTCGTCCTAAATCATTATTCTCAATCACGCCAACTAGTCTCCAGTAAGTCGCAAGGAATTACAAGTGACCTACGAGCAAGCTCCGTTTATGATCTGGTGAATGTTTCCAACGGTTGACCCCGAAGTTCATTTTAATCTACGGGAGAGCAGATCATCCGGAAATTTGAGGGCCCTTATTAACGGGGAGATTTGGCAGGCTACAGTACAACGATACGGAACTCCCTTCGCACTTCCTGACGACATTGGAGTCACGAATGTTAGTGGAAGACGAAGTGGCTTGTGCTTATGTCCCATCGCGGCCTCATCGGATTTGAGTCTGGTAAACGAGGACAAAACGTCGATGTGTGGACGATTTTTTCGCATGTTATGCGAGACAGAATCGATCGTGGTTGTTGGATCGCGGAAGGACGATTCGTGTCCGTAATGCAACGAAATGTGGGAGGTTGGTAATCTGGTGGTCAACGATTGACATCGAGTTTCTCTGACATCCCCGCACTCCTAACAAACCTCCTGGTTTCTACAGTACCGAAAGCTCAGAACACTCAGAGCCGGAGAGTGGAACCAGAAATTCTTCACTCTGGAGCAGAGCAAATACAATTTGGTCTCGCGTTAACTCGCGAGGATGAGGAGTTCTTTTTGGAACTAAAGCGAGATTCCGATCCTTCGAATGCCCGTATATCCCATGTAAATCAACTGGTTAATTGTGAAATCATTTGGATTATGTCACTCTTCGGATATGTCAAGACACAGCATCTGGCCGAAGCGAGAAACGCGCATGAATGTGTTTGCCAACTTTCGGACGGATTTCGAACGACAAAACTTCGAGCTCTACGCTCCAACAAGATTTACTGAGAGATTCTATTCTCCACCTAGGAGACTGCGGGATTATTCGACCTTCTCTCAACCGAAGAGATTATGGGAGATCTTACCTCCTTATCGCAGAGGTGCATCGATTTCTCTTGATCTCTTGTCTGGGAGATATACGTAGCAGCAGTTTACACATGTTCAATCACCCTCGTAACATACTCCGGATGGGTACACTCTGCTGAAGGAAGTTCACCTCATCAAATCCCGTAACACAGAGTCTAAGAGGCAAAGTCTTGTACCTACTTGACCTTGGTATTTTGAGTGCTGTCTTTACTTCTGTGTAGTTTTATCATTGTCTCCGAACTTATTATGCACAGAGGTGACACCCTTCCAAGTCTGACACTGTCACACTTTGCACACAGGTTTCTAACTACAGGTTTGCACTAGACCACGCGACGTACTCCTAGACATGGGAGGTTATCTATTTTCACACGTGTATACGTCCACCGATTGAAGAGTTCGTTGCAAAATAGCCAGTTTCCTTCCTACATGCTACAGATGTTACGGGAGCTTTGTAGCCGAGTTACTTTTAAAAGGGAAAGAAGTCCATACTGGAGTGGCATCCCTCTTCTTGTTAACCTGTGCATAGAAAGCTTGCAGTTGCTTATCTACGAGCAGACCATTGACATTGCAACGTGATCCAGAGGCACAGACGGTGAACATAGTGTCTGCAGTTCCAAGTCAAGGGCTAGATGAATCATCCACCCCTGATCGAAATCGGACTATCTGCGGCTTTTTCCCAGATAATCCGGGAATCGGGAGACAAAGATGGCACAGAGATGACTTCAAAAGCTTCAAAGAAGCACAGGGACCAGGTGAGCCGAAGAGGTGCCCAGACCAATTGCATGCGAGCCTAAACGATCTTGAAAGAAGTTTATCTTGGACTTTTAAGGACATTGCCCTTACTAAGACAGGACCGGGTGAAGATGAAAGTTTGCATGTCAATAAAGACATACCTAAACCTGCAAACCCCGGAGATAATCATCAAATTGATGCTCTGCAAGTGAGGGAGAAGCTGGAGAATGAGCGTAATGAGATCGAATGCATGAAGGTAAAATGTTCAAGTGGCCATACACATCCATGTACGAATCATCTGAACATCATCGACTGTCTACTTGTAGTAGCAACGATCTTGAAACCAGAGTCTTTGAGTAAGCGCCATATTTTAGTTACTCTAGTAGAAGTAGTCTTGTAAACACCGTAGCCGAGAAGAGCATGAAGTAAAGGAGAAACAGACAAAGTTGATAAAGGCAGTCGGACAGAGGAATAGGTCCGCTGAAAACGTTCCATGGTGAAGTTCTGAGTTACTAAAATTTTAATAGCTCATAGCATGTCATAGATTTTACCTTCCATTCTGTCATACAGCTATGCTGCTGGCAACTAACTTGTTTTAACAAGTGCAGGCTCAAATGTTCCATGTGAGCAAAACATTCGCAAATCTCGGCTTGCAAGGACATATTGCAAGGAAAGGTGATCTGGCGGACAAGTTTGATAGTTCACAGGAGTTCATGCTCTTGAAAGCAATTGAGGACCTGAGGGTAGCGTTAACTAAGACGAAAACTGGAGGGGCAGCTTTGAGACAATCAGTCCAAGAATTAGAGGCAGCAGAGAACCGAATAATTGATGTTGAAATATGTGGACATAAAAGTCAGATGTGGAAGGCTGGTCTTTCCACTTTAGTGCAGAGCTTTCTTTGGTATGTCGGCATGATCCTGCCAATAATAACGTGCATACAGGCCCTCCACCATATACCACCTACTTGATCATGGCTGTTGACAACAAACAATTTTCAATATCCGATCCGAAAACAAATTCAATCATCGGTGTTGCTGTAGTAGTGGACTCCTGCGTTGACTCGTGTTTCTATTCTGGTTCTTGAGAGCATTTCCAGAAACATTCAATTACGTCGATGAAACTAAACGAATTAGCAATATGTAGATTGAAGCGACCCGATACAAAGGCGATTATCTGATACCACATCTAATTATCTGATACCAAATCTACACTACCTTCCCAATGTCATACACTAGAAGGGCCGTATTGCTATGCTTTGGATTTCTATTAAACGCAATGTTGGTATCTACTGGTGAAGACTTCATCCGGGCCCGCAATGCTTTTCCCGAAGTCCTGCGGAAAGATATCGCAGTACAACAGCTCACAAACTGTGAACTCAACAACTTGCCTCAGGTCCCTTGATTTCATCATTGTAACTCGACGTAGAGGAAGAAGTAAATAGAAAGACTATGGCAATTTCCAGGTTAGAGGGGACAAAGTAACAAGTCGATTGGAGTTTGATTGATAGTGATAGAATCACTTTACAGGGACAGTTCTTGTAGTTACTAATGTATTGAGCAGAGGACGTCATGGAACATACTGGTGCAGAGGATATCAGAGATGACGATGCAAAGAGAACGAACAAATTATTCGACGTAACAGATGGCAAATGCCGAACTTGAGAATGATAACCAAAGTGTTTAACACCTGATTTAAAGCAGTTAACGATATAATTTATTCACAGAATAGACAATTTGACGAAGCTCCGAAGCAATTCGCCAAAATTGAAAAGGGAGATCGCCATCACACTCAAGCTAGTTTGTGGCCTTTCAAATACACTAGGAACTAACATAGCAGACGCTCTTTAGGGCCGTTTCGCTCTTTCATTTAAAAGAATGGATTGGTAACAAGCACACGTATTCTTTACAACAACAACGGTACATTCGCGGTGCAGAAACGATGGAAGTCAAACCACAACCTCAGAAGAAGGAACCCGACATAATTCACTGCGACAACGGGCTGATTGGGAAAGAACAGTGAAGAAAAAGTTAGGCGTTATGTCTGGCCAATGTTACGCCCACGCAAATGTCAATGAAGTCGTCCTCAACGAAGTCCGTAGAGAAAATCTGTAATCGATCAAGGAGTCCTTGCTTGAAAGCTTGAGAGACAAACAATCGAGCGAAACCTCTGATTCGGATGGTAACAGGATAAACACATAGCACAACACTCGAAATCTGAGGAGTGACAGTATTCTCTACTCGGTAGAAGTATTTGCGAACAGAATTTGGCTGCTGCTTCCCCAAATTTGCAATATTGCTGTCAAACTTTTTGCCAGGCAGGTCGGTATCGATCCAATTGTCCTTCAAGAACCCTGAGCTAAACAATGGACTACCTGGTGATGGAGCAGGAGAGTTTCTTGGCCTCCAGATGCAGATAAGTCGGTGGGGCAACAGTTCTCTCAGCGACCTGTCAAACACGTTCGCATCCTGTGGTACTAGAAGGTCGCCAAACTGTGCGATAAGAAATTTATCGAACTCAGGAGGATCCACTTTCTGGAACTCAGTTCGAATCTCAAGGATAACAAACTCGTGTTTTGTTTCGGCCAGAAAACGCTTCACATCTTCAACTACCACGTCGACTTTGTAACTTGTGAGTACCCCGTGGCAGACCCGTCCCTTTCCCTCCACTCGAATGTCTAGCATTCGCACTCCCATACAGAGCTGATCATAAACGGAGAGTTCCTGGCAACGTGCAAATGGTCGACTGATTAGTGGAATTCCGATCTTGTTAGTTGCAGAATCGTGAGTTCCTGGCCAAAGGACATCCTTCACATGTACCCTGTCCAAGTCCAGTTGCGACATCCATTCTTTATGCAGACCCGGAGCAGCAGCGTGGTACTCCGAGCCAGGAAAATCAAGTCCTGAACTAGTTTGCAGCTCCTGGAGCCTCTTCTTTTCCGCGGTCACTTGCTTCTGCCTTGCAACCTGACTTGCCATCTTTGAGCAAGAATCCACAAACTGTTCTTAAGAGTGATAGTTTGGTACCTGTAAAAGAAAATGCAACATCGTGTGAGCCTCTAGAAGATTGTTAGGTCATCCATTCTTACGTAGTATTTCTGTAAAAGTTCGACCAGGTTCTTCTTAATGCAGCGTCCTTTACATTGCACACGAACTCCAAGGTTAGAATGCTCCATCTCTTCCTCATCCTTTATATGCCGAACATGAAATTACAGAATGCGCTACAAAATCCACTCCGCTAGGTTCTTTCCTGGTCCTCCCAGATTCTTGTCAGGGTTTGCAGATTCGCAGAGGATACTTGAGATGACGTAAACATGGAATGCTATCTCCAAAAGAGCAGGGCAAATGACAGGAAAACTGTGTTGTTCTTTTCTATAAGCTCAGGTTACTGAGTTCGACGATAAGAGGAATCTAGCACCATGCATTGCAACAAGCTTCCAAAGGCAAATCTGTCAGTCTTAGCCCAGCTATAGCACTCATCCTTGCCTTCCATAAGCCTTCTTACCAACCAATCCCAGTGGTCACGACAGGGATTAGATAGCGACGTTGGACGTGGCCTCTAAAATTTGCAGTGCAGACCAGTCAAAAGCAGGAGCAAATTCTCAGGTTGACTGCGAAAGTACCAGCACAGTCAGGTGTCCTAACAATAACAGTCCTTGTCATGTGATGAATGTGCTCACTCTAATCTCAATTTCAACTCATCGTCCCTCTTCGGCGTCAAGACTCATTCAATCCCAAGCAAGACACGGTCTTGCAGCGAGTTCACGACACGGAATCATCACTCTCGGCTATCTTAACCAGCTCAAGCGCGTCATGACAACACCTTACCTCGTCGCTCGACCCCAAATATGTGGTTCAGTCGACTAAGACTCCAGTCGTCCTGCAAAGCTTCGAAGACCTCTCGAGGTCAAATAAGTAGGGAGTCCGCGTGAGCGAGAGCTCGGTATGATCAGCTGGCGCATCTGTTCCATCCGTCCCCAGCTGATCCAGTGTATCCTCGTTCCCCCGCAAGTACGAGGCAGACAGTAAAACTCGCAATAATATTACTGTGTGTTTTAGGCAGCTTACCGTTAGCACTCTTTTCATGCTCCACCTGTCTTCAAGCTAACGATACTCAAGTAAAGCCAAGTCTTTCCAATTTGAGACCTTCACGACGAGATCTACCAGTTTGAGAACAAGACAGCGTTGGATCATAACTTCGATATCAAATTATGCATACATGAATTGAATTCCTGTTAGATGTGAGCTGTAAAAGGGTGGACCTACAAATAATGCTTCTCACTCTTTTATGATATAATATAGGCAAGATTCTGCACATGATCCCGCTGCTCTTCCATCGGGGACAGACCTATTCCAGACATGCCTTAGCTGTAAATGTAAGGAGAGCGCTATACAGTACCCGACAGATTATTGAAAATGAACTACTGTATCAGTATTCCTGTTTTCTCATTATGTTCAAGATTGTGACCCATTCTGACGGATTTTTATGATTCCTCAAATTGCCTCTGATTTTGTGGAGTCTCCTGAATGACTTCGGACGTTTTCTGTAGGTGGTCGACCGTGTTACAACAGTAGTAAAGTGACGATCATGAGTAAGGAAAGACGACAATCTCAAATCAACATATATAGTGATGATTGGTAGAAGGATTGCAAGAAGCGAATCCTAGGTATATAGAACCTCTAAACTCTAGAGATTTAGCACACCTGGAGATCCAGAACAGTCTCTCTCGGACAAGACGCATGCGGCTGCAGATGCTCGATTCTATCTATTTGTATTTTAGTATTTCGCCCATGTGATTGTCAGTTCCGCGGCCAGACATCGCTGTGTCGTAAAACTATGATCACATTGGAATAACCAGTCATGTCCTCTGACTGCCTACCGAATTGAGAAAAACAACTACTCTTTTAAGTGTATAAGGACAACCATATGAGGGCCGTATCTCAAATGAACTAGCTATATAGCTTGAGACGAATGCTAGGAATGGTTCCTGATGCAGCTGTGAAAGAAATGAGTTAGTGAAAACTGTGAAGTGTTGATCAGTTGTGTTACATAAGTTAGTTATCTTATATGTCGGAAAAACTCAAAAGCTGATGTGCCTTTACTGCTGGAGATACAGGAGATAGGAGAGGGAAGGATAGTATGCTGACCGAGATTTCTCTTCACATCTTGAAGATTCTCCAGTTTGAGTGGCATGGTCCTGCCAGGAAACTCAAGAGTTCGGTACTTTTTATCACCATGTGAGGCGGAAAGTTCTTTGGAGAACAACAGACACCATGCATATCCACGCGAGTCGTATGACGTGTCTCCTGAATGGAAGACACTTGTCACACAGTCATATGGTATGTGTGGGTATCTATTCGTCGTTTATAGCCCTGCCTCCGCACCTACGTGGATCCAATCTGCACCACGACGCCGACACGAGTCCTTCTAGCTACTGACGTTCTCTACTGCAGATGAACTCCTCGTAGCGGACCTCAATTCCGAACTTTGGTACTGTAGCTGCGGACGGTCCTCGGAGTGGGCCTTGGAGGAGAAATTAGCAAGAAATACCTTATCCTGAATTCAGTCGGAAAAGAAAGAAACTGCCAATGAGATCAAAGGGCGACTCGTAGAGAAAAGAAGACCCCATCAACACGTACACGCATCAAACGTATACAGTAAATGAGGCTAAAGTTCAGAAGCGTTGCCAATATATCCCGCCAATGTCGTAACCTCTTGAGCAGAAGAGTAACCAGACAATCCCATGTGTCTCCACCACTGAACTACAGTAATTGGACACCAGTTGGACCTTAAACACTTATGATACCAAAGTCGGTGGACTTTCAGTTAACCCTGCTTTCCTTCGACTTTACCCGGTTCAAACCCCAAAGCGCCCGGGTTCTCGTCGTTCCATGATTTGGTATGTGGCAGAATATCATGATGGGGACGGTTTTCAGAGAGAAAGGGGACCTTGTATATAATGTTGTCTTTACTTTTCACCGTGTAGAATATAACAAGAAGGATAGGAAGATTCTATCAAGTCGGCCAAGGATGAAACACAAGAAGATATAAAATGTGATAATAATATTGATAATTGAGAAATCGGTTATACATCACCTAAGATTCTAAGTTGGATAGTTTTTATGATTTCTATATTATTGAAATATTCAAAGAATGATCAATTGCTCTCCCATGATTGCACTAGCTAATGCCCTTTATAGAGCAATAGATATATGTTATTAAAAATATATTATCTAAAAATATATTATAAATTTATAGAAATGAGAATGATTTTTTTGACCATTACAATGAAAAATTTCATACATTTCCTAAAAAAATAATCATAATAATAAATAAATAAAATCTAAGGTTAAGTATCCTTGCACTTTGCAAGGGTGTCCTCTTTTGTTGGGATCTATCATATTAATGGATTCAAGCACTTAAGCTTCCCAAACATATTTTTGATTGACTTGTGACTTATTGTGAGGCCTTGCATGCACATAACTCCCCAAGTTTATTGACTTTAAAGTACTAGATTCTAGGAAGATTCAAGCAGATCTTAGTGAGTGAGTGTGTATAGACTCACAAACCAACATCCTCGCTGATGCTTTTCTACTTGATAAAGCTAGGATACTCTCCTACAGGGGATATGCTCTAGAGCTTTGCTCTAGGCTTCACCCTTGATTGATGACTTTGGATTTACTTCCGAGAACTTTACCATAGCACTACCTTTGAGGTTGATCTCTCACATCCAACTTTCATAGTGCTTTCTCACCGATGCACATGTGGTTTCCCATATGACATGTAATGGATACACTTTTTATGATGTGTAGGAAGTAGGGAGCCCACTAAAGTCCATGCTGCAATTCATGATACAATTGCTCAAATCTTACGAGCTACATGGACCCCATTTCAGATTGAGCTATGGTTGGATCTACCAAGACCACCTATCCATTGAGTGCAAGCATATATTATTACTTTCATGGATGGTGGTTGCACCTTGCATGACATGGTGGTGGTAAAGCCTCTACAAAAAAATTCATTGGTATGGGTAATTGTTGAAATTGGAGTAGTAGAAACCATTACCTCTGGGGGCAAGGAGGACCACTATGCACTCCAACTATCCTCAGATACCCTTTTCACTATAATAATTGAGATTTTTGGACATCTACATCATCATTTTGACAATCTTCTCAAGGATGTGGCATAGGGTTATTTGCACAAGAGAGGGGCATTGGTTTTCTCTCCAACCATGCTCACACCTTTACCAATAGCACATATTACTTTACAATGTGTCACTTTACAATGTGCTCGAGATGCTACTATAGTTTTGGACTTAGATGATCCAAACATGTGGGTAAGCACATGTTCTCAATGGGTAGAGATATTTTGGAAATTGATTTTGGTAGCCTTTGAGAACTTGGTGATTGTCAACATAGGGATACCTTACGATATGCTACTGTTTGAGGAGGAGGTTATAGAGCCTTGATCCGTTGATTTCATCCAAGTGACTATGTATATCTACAACATATTGCACCAATGACACTTGATGTTACTATAGGCAACACTATCTTGAGAGTGCATGAGGTTTTCCTTTTGGAGTCCTTATGTTGGAAGGATGTGATTGTGTTGTTTGGAAGGATCATGTGCACAATTGTCCACCATGCCACCCACCTTCCAAACATTGATGGCATTGTGGACCCGAGCTTGGCACTTGTATGTGTAGGCTTGCAATGGATGTTATGCGGCTCTTTTGGTGGAGCTACTACTATGTTGGTGTATGATATTTTGTTTGAGAGGATGGTATATGGCTGTTTGACACCTTCCCTCATGGTGTTTCCTCAAGTACAGTGGTTATGTCCTAGATGTACTTAATCTACAACTAGTTCATCCTTTATGTGGTATAGATTGCATACAAGCAACTAATGATGGGGCTCGATAGCACCAACCTCCAAATTTTTGCTATAACAATATGGAGTTTATCAACAAGTTAGTGGGGACTAATAAAGTAGAAAATAGGCCAAATTAGCCAAGAATTATAAAAATTTTCCAAAAGCATCTAGGAAGCTACTTGGTACCTTCTAAGTATTGGATAATATGCATGCCAAATGGTGACTTCTAGCTTAGCTTGCACACCAAGTAAGCTTCTAAAAGGAAGCTTCTTTGGAAACATTCTAACTACCTTAGCTTGCACGCCAAGTAGATGGCTTTTAGAAGGAAGCTTCTTGAGAAGCTTCCCATTTAGCTTGGCTTGCACTCTAAAGAAGTGGTTTCTAGAAAGCTTCTCAAGAGCCTTGTATGCTTCCCTATAAATACCAAAGACCAATCTCATGCTAAGCATTTAGAGTTTCCCTCATTCAAGAGTCACAATCTCCATTTTGTCCATTTTTCCCATGTCCATTTTGTCATAGCCATTCTTGGTTTGTTGAGCCAAGTGCTCTCAATTGGATGACATCAATTCCCATTGGTGCCAACTCTTCCACAAGTGCCTAGTGAGTTTGTATGTTTTGTAGAGGTCTAGGTTGAGACCAAGTTGTGGTAGCTTAGGATTCAAGGCACTCAACCTTATGCATGGCTTCTTCTAGATGGTTGGGTTCATGCGTAGTTACTTTTAATTTGGTGCATAATTTCAAGCCTTTTATAAACCAATATAAGGCTTTTCCTTCATGTATTTATCAAATCAACATCATGGTGTTTTGGAATTGAGAGATGTAACTCTACACAAAGCCAATTTATCTCAATTTTGCCAATCAATCTTTTGTAGCTTGTGCATCATTCACAACTTGGAGCCTCCCAATGATAGCACTCTTCAAGGCCTCCTATGTCAAAATTGCTAGAAAAAGTCATCATTGAGTCTACTCCACCCAAAATCACAATTATAGTTTAGTTGCTTCCTCTAATTGACTTGAAGCCAAGAGGATTTATCTTTATCATCTAGAAGATTGTAGCTTCAAAGTACTACTCACAATCAAATATAAAGTTTTACACTGCACCTAATAAATTCTTGCCTTCAAATCACATTTGATCTTCTTCTTCTCAAATTGTTGCTCGTTCCATTTGCTATTATTGTTGCCATTGCACATCAAGATCTCATTTGTCCAACAAGTGAGTAAGATGCTCAATCTATTATTGCATAACAATGATAACTTTAGATATCACTACCATGACTACTACTCTATTAAACTAGACTCTTGTAACTACCTAAATGAACATGCAGATGTAACATATCTATTGCTCTCTATAAGTTACCGTAGGAAGGATCAAGGGTTCCTCAAAAAAGTTGATTCTATTCAAAAAAATTTGACCAAAGCATGAAATGATACTTTGGTAGAATGTAGACACAAAAATCCCAATGGTTTGGAGGA
This sequence comes from Lunularia cruciata, assembly GCA_948567375.1. Classification (NCBI taxonomy): domain Eukaryota; kingdom Viridiplantae; phylum Streptophyta; class Marchantiopsida; order Lunulariales; family Lunulariaceae; genus Lunularia; species Lunularia cruciata. The sequence continues at coordinate 60,682,868 of OX419758.1, forward strand.
GATAGATTTGATGATCTATAGATTCAATTTATCCCATTCTTGCTTTGATACCAATGTAAAAGACTCATGAGAGAAATAATAAAATGAAAGATCAGAATGGAAATCATATTGGAAACGCTCAAGTGAGTGAAACTACAAATACCTAACTTGCGCTTGGCTTTGATATTTATGGGCAACTTTGTGTATAAGATTCTCAAGAAGCTTCCAAGGAAAGTTCTTTCTAGAAGACTCCTTACTTGGAGTGCAAGCTAAGCTAGCTATTTACTTGGCATGCAAGCTAAGCTAATTGTCAACTTGGAATACAAGTTACTCTACCATCAAAAAGTTTCAAGAAACTTCTCACCAAGATACTTTTTGGATGACTTGGAATATTCTATCCACAAGCTTATTTAGATGCTTCTAGAACATTCTTAGACTAGTTTTACCAACTTTTTGCTTTATTTAGCTTAGGCTACAAACTCATTAGCTTCTTCTAACTCATTTACTAACTCCATATTATTACACCCTAGATATAACAACAGGATTCAAGTTCTTGAAATTGAAACTGTGGTACAATTAAAGCTCAATTTATTTCAACATTGCAAAACATGAAGACCATTGTTGTTGAGTATACATTGTCTTCATCGGTCTTCATTGGTTCTCTTTTTAATATGTACACCTTTTCATTATTTTCCTTACATTACTAAGCCACCAATAATAATAAATTGGGTCTTATGAACCAGTGCATGATGCATCGGGCTACCCTAGTTACAGTTAGCAACAACTTTGAAAATCAATAAGCAATTTGGTGTACTCATTGATGAATAAGTTCCAAAGAAAAGAAACAACCTTTGTGTGTAGATGTAATACCAAGGGTTAGCCATATGATCTAGATGTGAAATTTGGTTTGGTAACATCTAGAATAAGGTTATACATGATGGTCAAAATAGATCAGATAGAAATATCACCAAAAGAGTACTTCTACTAATAAGGCAGAAACTGAAATAGACTTGAGAACCTTAGAACCAATAGCAAGATATATGATTTAAAGGTGAGAATTGGTTTGGTAACATTTGGAAGGATGTCACACATGATGGACTAAACAGATCAGAAAGAGGTATCACCAAAAGGGGACTTCTACTAATAGAGTAGGAACCGAAATATGCCTGAAATCTTTAAAGGCAATTTCGAAGGCCTAAACGGATGAATTAGGCCTTGAAAATGTGCAGATCCCCCCCCCCCCCCCAAACAAAGGAAAAGTTGGCCTTCCCCCCCCCCCCCCCCTACTTTGTCTCGTCAAGAGCTTTCCAACAGTACCTTACTCATGTGATTTTGAGATTCCTACAAGAAGATTCCCTACAAGATTCCCTCCGGTCAAAGCTTGTTTGACCAACCAGATAGGACCTAGACCAGACAGGTCACCCATCCAAGTAAGTAATCCAAGGGTGGAGCTTGCTGACATGTCACCTATCTGTGTCCCTAATCCTATGGTGGAACTTCCTTGGAGGAGATCCTCTTTGTCTATATAATAAAGAGAAGGTGCTCCCTTGGGGCATCGAATGTTTGAGTGTGCAATCTGTGTTTTTCTCTCTTCTCTTGTCCTCGGAGTATTACATTAGAGTAGCATAAATAACAAACATGCTTATGTTTGTTCAACACATCAAGAAAGTTTTTCTTGCTTCTTGAAAGAAACTTGGGATGACAAGAAAGTTTATGTTCTTGTCATCCCAATTTTGTTGTATTTTTTAAAAATAGAGAGACAAATTAAAAAATATATAGCCACTAAATTATGATTGTAAAATAGTGAAACCTTCTTGGAGGAAAATTCTAAATCTTGTTATCTCCTAAGGATATTATAACATCCATTTTAAGACTAAGATTGCATATCAATCATATAAAGAGCTATTTCATTTAATTCATAATACGGTTTATTTGTTATAAATTTTAAGAATGATATATATATTAATTCAAATTTAAATTGAAAACATCTAGATTTAAAATTCAAATTAATATAATATCATTCTTTAAATTTTAATGGATATACTTTTAAAAGTCTTAATAATGTTAATGAATGAAATCTCTCTATATCATATCTCATAGATCCAATAACATTATTACTCTCCTTTTAAAATTAGATCCTCTCAAAAGAAACCCAAGGTATAGATAAAAACAAGTTAAAAATTAAAATTATATAGGAAATATATAAATAAAATGATAAATATCTTTAAATGTTATCTTGATTCTTTTCTTAAATCCTCTTAAACTCTTGAATAATAGTTATAATTTACTAAATTACTCATAAGTTAATTAAGCATAATTTTAAGCTTTTGATAGTGAGGCAACTTTCATGGAAACAAATTACAATATGCAAAGAAGGGTGCTTAAGATTAAAATGAAATCAGAACTATAACTTGAAAAACTATAAATAATTTAATTTTATAATTTTGAATGCACTAGAAAGAAAAGCAAAAGTCGTGCAATTTAGTGCAAAGTTATTGTCAATTACCCTATCCCTTAATATAATATGAAATAGTTTTAATACATTGAATATTGAAATCAAAAATTCCATGCAAGTATGATAAAGGAAAATTGAAATGTGCAAAATGTTGTTTGGCTAGTGTCTTACATGTCCCAACTACCTAAAAATTCTAAAATATATAAACAAACACAAATCTTTATAAAGTTATGCTTTAAAAAGACAAGAGAAATGACATATTGTAATACCACAAGCTAGCCATATGATCTAGATGTGAAATTTGGTTTGGTAACATCTAGAATGATGTTATACATGATGGTCAAAATAGATCAGATAGAAGTATCACCAAAAGAGTACTTCTACTAATAGAGCAAAAACCAAATGTTGAGTGTGTAATCTGTGTTTTCTCCCTTCTCTTGTCCTCGGAGTATTACAATGGTATCAGAGCAAGTGTCTCAGTCCAAGAGAGTGGATCACCCCTCTTGGAAGACCATGAACTATTGAAACTAAGTAATTTGAGGTAGAAAGTATAGAGTAATTGTTAGACTTAGGAAGGACTTTAGAGAGCAAACGGGATGGATGCACCGGGAGTACAATTTCCCGCACCTAGCTTTCCATTTCTAAATCCATTCCACATCAAGGTTATGTACATCTAGCGTGAGCAAATGAGGGTATTGCTAGTTTATCACTTTGGCACAGAATTCATGGATAGGGTGATGAACTCACCAAACCCAATGATTCTACCTGTGGTGATATATGACAAAGAGTGGGATTTGACAATCTACATTCTATTATGATAATATGGATGTGAATGTCCCAAATCCTCTCCCTTTCAACTTTCAAGTAGAAATCCGTTATGTAGTGAGACCAAAAGTGATGTTTAGAGATTTTGTGATTAGGAATTTTGGTGAGGAGTATTATCAACGAGTGATAGCTTCGGAGGTCCCAATGGTAGTTCCGATAGTTTGTGTGCCGTCCAAAGTGATCATATTGACTCTGTATTGAAGTAGACATTAGCAATTGAGTGGTACATGAACCATGGATCCGCAATTGCAAGAGTTGGTGCAAGGAATGCAAGGGATGTTGAATGAATTTTGAGAAATTAAGATGACCATGGAGACATTACAAAGTCAAGTGCAAATCCTCAAGAACAATCAAGCCATGCAAGAAGAAGAGCCGTCTCAAAACCTAGTACCTGCAACGAAAGTACTTGGAGAGGCACTTGTGCCTACAAACCCTATCAACGATGAAGCCACATTGCTACTCCGGATGAAGAAGACCTGCAATATCGAGCCTTACAAGGGGTAGCGTATGATGAGAGTAGTGGAGAATTGGATCTCGAGAATGAATTGATATTTCCAATTGTTTTCAACAGAGATCACGGAGCATGTTGCAGGCGTGTTTGCATGTGGGTACTTGACCAATAAAGCCCTCACATGGTATGATGCTTTGGAACAATCCCTGTTGGCGGAGAGAAGGGAAGTCACATGGACAGCAATGCAAGAAGGATTGCTGAAGAATTTCCAATCGGGGGATTCTGTGCAGATGGCTCGAACCCGACTATGGAGATTGAAACATAAGAATAGCGTATAGGAGTATGTGGAGGCATTTTTGGATCTTCAAGTTGCAATAACCAATATGAGTCCAACAGATACTCTTGACAATTTCAAATGAGGGTTAAAGGAGCGGATTCGCCAAGAAGTCATGGTGCAAAACCCTTGCACAATATTTGAAGCCATTGCTTGTGCGCAGAGAATAGCAAGAGTATTGGGTGGAGGTGAAGGAGTAGTTCTACCTCAACATTATCAGGCAGAAATGCCACATATGGATGGACCAGTACCGATGGAGTTAGGCAACCTTCGATTTCAAGATTGAGGAGCACGACCGCTTCAAGGGAAGCGTGGACAGGTAGAAGAACAAAGAGATGGAGTCCCACAAGGAGAAGGAACTCAAGGAGAACAATGCCGTTGTTATAATTGTGGCCGTATTGGGCACATATCTACCAACTATTGCACTCATTTCCCTAAAGGCCCTCGGCCTTTGTACAAGCGATCTTTGAACAAGATGGAGAGGCGCATTGAAGAAGAGGAGGTGGAAATCACTTCGAAAAACAAAGATTGCTAGTAAATGTACCTCGCGGTCTTACTGGCTCAATAAGGAAGAAGAGAAGCAAGGGAAAGAAGAAGACTAATGCTCAAAGATCCCGAAAGGCAACCTCACAATTGATTGTTGTGAATGGAGTACTAGAAGGCAATCAAGTGAAAGTATTAATCGATCCGAGAGCAACAGAGAATTTCTTATCTTGCTCTGTTGCAATAAGATTGGGAATGGATCTAGAGAGGGATAGGAGTGAAGAAGTAGAGTTGCCTAATGGGCAAACAAAGAGGATTGAATCACTACGTAGACGGGTAACACTCTCTATAAGAGAATATCAAGAAGCAATTGAGTGGCGAGTGATACAATTAGCTTGTTATGATGCAATCTTAGGCATGCCATGGATGGAGCATTACAACCCTATGGTAGATTGGAGGAAGAAAGTAGTGAGAACCCACCAATGGTCAATCATTGGGGTTAAAGAAAAATCACCCAAGCAGGATCTGCCTCTATATGTCATAGGGACGGCAATTGTCTGTAAGACCGATAGATGTTTCATGGGTCTAATAAGAGAAGTCCAGAGTGCACAACTCGATGGACAAGTTCCTGAGAAATTGAAGGCTGTGGTAGATGAATTTCAAGATGTCTTTCCCAATGATCTACCCTCAGGATTACCACCAAAAAGGAGAGTAGATCATAAAATTGAGACACTCCCGGGGAAGACACCTCCTTGTAAGGCCCCATATCGCCTATCACCTCATGAGTTGGAGGAGTGTAAGACTCAAATTGAGGAGATGCTGCAGAAGGGGTTCATCCAACCTAGCATATCACCATACATAGCTCTTGTCTTGTTTGTGAAGAAGAAGGATGGTACAATGCGCATGTGCATTGACTATCGAGGTCTCAATCAGCAAATGATGAAGAACAAATATCCCTTACCTCGCATGGATGACCTATTTGATCAACTCCACGGAGCGAGATACTTCACCAAATTAGACTTGCGGAGCGGTTACAATCAAATCCAAATTGCAGAGGAGGATGTGTACAAAACTGCCTTTCAAACCAAGTATGGCCACTTTGAGTATCTTGTGATGCCTTTTGGCTTCACCAATGCACTTGCCACTTTCATGAGTCTAATGAATGACATATTTTGTCCATACTTGGATAAGTTTGTTATTGTCTTCTTGGATGATATCTTAGTATACAGTAGCACAATGACGGAACACAAACAACATCTACGAGAAGTCCTCTAGATTCTAAAACAGAATTGATTGTACGCCAAAATCTCAAAGTGCGAGTTTGGCAAGTCTGAAGTAGACTACTTGGGGCATAGAGTAAGTTCAAAGAACATTCAAGTATTGACAGATAAAATAAAGGTCATTCAAAAATGGTGTGCCCTAGAAGATCAGACTCAACTCAAGAGCTTCTTGGGGTTGATGGGATTCTATCATAGATTTGTCAAAGACTTCTCCAAGGTTACACAACCTTTAACGACACTACTTGGCAAGGGGAAGAAGTGGACATGGGGAACCGCACAAGAGTTGGCCTTTCAAGAATTGAAAGCCGTCTTGCTACATGCACCAATCTTGAAGTGGTATGACCCAAAACAACCAATCAAGTTGGCTACAAATGCATCAGGCATAGCAATAGGAGCAGTCCTACAACAAGAGTGGCATGATAGATGGCATCCAATTGCATATTTCTCTTAAAAGTTGTTACCGGTAGAGCGCAACTACCATACCACCAAACGAGATGAGCTGGCCATTGTTCTAGCAACCAAGTGTTGGAAGCACTATTTGGGCGAGAAGGCATTTGTAGTAGAGATAGACCACAAACCTCTAGTCTACCTCAAGACGCAGAAGGATCCATCTCGTTGCCAAATTTGGTGGGCAAGTGGCGACAACGCTTCAACGCTTCAACATGTTAATCACCTACGTGGAAGGTAAGAAGCAACTTGCAGATGCATTCACCTGCATGCAAATGGCAAACAACTTGGTGGCAGAGGTTAAGATTAACCTTGAATTCTGGCCAAAGATTCTGGCTGCTAAAAAAACTGACCCGCAGATTGTAGAAGCGCAATCATCCAAAGGCATCACCAACACCCAAGGACTCACCTTTCATGATGGTAAATTATGGATCCCAAATGTCCCTGAATTACACACCACCATTCTAGCGGAATGTCATCATTTGGCCATTGCAGGTCATGTCGGAGTGGATAAGACCTTGGATGCACTCCAACGCCATTACTATTGGCCCAAGATGAGCAACAATGTGATGGACTACGTGCGTAGCTGCCTACTTTGTCAACAAAACAAAGCCTCCAATCAAACTCATGCAAGACTCCTTCAACCTCTCCCCATGCCTACCCAACGTTGGGAACAAGTGAGTATGGATCTCGTCTGTGAATTACCCAAGACCACCTCAGGGTTTGACTCCATCGTGGTCTTTGTGGACCGGCTCAGCAAAATGATTCATGTACGCCCTACCACCAAGGATGAGACCGATCCACAACTAGCTCCATTATACTTAGATGCAGTCTTCTCTCACCATGGCCTGTCTAGAGTACTTATCATCGATAGAAACACTCAATTCACCAATTTGTTTTGGCAAACACTCTTTGGTTTCTTCAAAACCAAGTTGGCCATGTCCACAACTTATCACCCACAAACAAATGGCCAAACAGAGTGGGCTAATCGCACGATTGAAGACATGTTACGCGGCTTCACCTTAGAAGAGCAAGAGAGGTAGGAATTTGCTTATAACAATTCAGTGAATACATCCACCTAGGTCACTCTGTTCTTCCTCATGTATGGTGAGCATCCCTTTACACCTTCTAGCTTGATGAAGATCCGTCCAATGGCTACCAAGGTTGATGCGGTCCACACATTTGTTTCTCGAATCCAACACGGTGTGGAGAGCGCCAAGCATAGATTACAAAATTGCACAAAATCAACAGAAGCAATATGCTGATGCACACCATAAGCACATGGAGTTCAATGTTGGGGATCAAGTGTGGCTATCGACAACCAACCTCACATTAGGTGGACCTCGTAAGCTTAGACCTCATTTTATTGGGCCTTTCTCAATTCTTCGTTGCATCGGCGCTGTGGCCTATCACCTTGAGCTACCACCACACATGAAGATCCATCATGTGTTCCATGTTTCCCTTCTATGCAGATATGCTCCCCAATCAGGCCAGGGTCATTCCACACAAGACATTCGACCGTGTCCGACACTCATTGATGGCACAAAAGAATATGAAGTGGAGTGTATTCTCCAAAAATGCATGCGTGGTACTCGCCATCCGTGGGTGGAATATCTCATACAATGGAAAGGTTACCCCCTCTATGAAGCAACATGGGAGCCCGCTGCCAATTTGACATATGCACCAATGTTGGTGAAAGCATTTGAGCAACCATTGCACAACGAGTACGTTGCGTCTTAAAAGGAGGGAGGTCTGTAATACCACAAGCTAGCCATATGATCTAGATGTGAAATTTGGTTTGGTAACATCTAGAATGATGTTATACATGATGGTCAAAATAGATCAGATAGAAGTATCACCAAAAGAGTACTTCTACTAATAGAGCAAAAACCAAATGTTGAGTGTGTAATCTGTGTTTTCTCCCTTCTCTTGTCCTCGGAGGAATATCCTTGTTACATAACCTATGGTCACTAAAGCAGATTTTAAATAGATAAAATAAATTAGATATAATGCTCTAGAGTTCTTCAAATTATAAAACATAAAATTTTGCATTGCTAATTTTCAATTTTTATTCTAATTCATTTCTAGCAAGTAAAGAAATGAATTAATATACACAAGATAAAATTGCTATTTTCATACTCTTTATTTTACTAGAAATTCAGCTTCTATTTTAATGGAATAGTTTCTCCAGGTTGGGAAGCTACTCCTCTATAAGTATAGGCATTATGATGGCTCCTTTTGCAGCTATTTTTAGTTGATATATTAGGACTTTACATTTCATTTGTCTTATTTGATGGAGTTTTAGTTTGTTGTTTTGAGGACAAGAAGCAACATTTTTTAGACCAAGATATCCAATTATTAAAATGGCAAGTAGAAGTACATGTTTTAACTCAATCTTTATATACAGTTCTATAGATATACTAAATTATTTAACTAGGTACATTTGTTATTTTGAACATTTATAGCAGTAGTATTATTACAGAATTAGTTAAACAAAGAAACAAGGATCAAAAGTCTTTGCCTAGTAAACAATTTTTCCCAAAAGACTACTAGACCTCTCATGTTTCTGCCTGAAACAAAAAAAAAAAAGTATGGTTTTTCCTTAAAGTTAGCAGATCATAGTGAAATGGTCTGCTACCATTACCTACTTTTCACGCAGGAATCTGTACTAATTAAAACTCCACTTATAGTACATGCACCTATTGCAATTACATATTTTTGTTTAGGGCATTTGCTCGTATAGTCTAACTAAAGAAGAGCCATTTTCAAAGTAACAATACCAATTGTTACAAAGAAGGTGACCGCATAGAACAAACAAAGGATAGGAAGACCGATCAAGCCGTACAAGGGAGAGAGAAAAAGGTAGAATGGGGCTAAGCCCCAATAGAGTATATATGGGAAATCTGCCCTACCGCACTTAAGATATCCAAGCTATGCAAGTCATACGGTCTACGTACAATTGGAGCATCCAAAGAAACATCACCTAATGTGATTGCTCTCTTATGGATTGCACCGGCCACTAGTCTCTATGGGCAATGGACACATGCTCTCTAAAATATGCTACAAAGTAAGAGTGAGAAACCCCCTAGTGCCTAACATGATAAGCTCTTGTGCACTCCCTAACAAACGTGTCAAATGCGACATCCATCACTTCATATAACTCCAAGGCTAGAGGAACAAAGAGTTGACCTCACTGCATACCCCTATGCTTGGAGACTATAACACTCCGAGGACAAGAGAAGAGAGAAAAACACAGATTGCACACTCAAACATTCGATGCCCCAAAGGAGCACCTTCTCTTTATTATATAGGCAAAGAGGATCTCCTCCAAGGAAGCTCCACCATAGGATTAGGGACATAGATAGGTGACATGTCAGCAAGCTCCACCGTTGGATTACTTACTTGGATGGGTGACATGTCTGGTCTAGGTCCTATCTGGTTGGTCAAACAAGCTTTGACCGGAAGGAATCTTTTAGTGAATCTTCTTGTAGGAATCTCAAAATCACATGAGTAAGGTACCGTTGGAAAGTTCTTGACAAGACAAAGCAGGGGAGGAGGGAAGGCCAACCTTTGCTCCTTGTTGGGGGGGGGGTTTGCATATTTTTGAGGCCTAATTCATCCGTTCAGGCCTCCGAAATTGCCTTCAAAGATTTTAGGCATATTTCAGTTCTTACTCTATTAGTAGAAGTCCCTTTTGGTGATACCTCTTTCTAATCTGTTTAGTCCATCATGTGTAACATCCTTCCAGATGTTACCAAACCAATTCTCACCTTTAAATCATATGTCTAGCTATTGGTTCTAAGGTTCTCAAGTCTATTTTGGTTTTTGCCCTATTAGTAGAAGTACTCTTTTGGTGATACTTCTATCTGATATATTTTGACCATCATGTATAACATCATTCTAGATGTTACCAAACCAAATTTCACATCTAGATCATATGGCTAACTCTTGGTATTACAAAGACCTTGCAACCTGTTGCTGCACTTGCTGCCTATCCAAGGGGATGGATAATCACTCCCTCTACATCTGTATCTCGTGTAGGGTCCGTAACCACGACATCCGCTATTGTTACCTGATCATCTCGGACCAAGTATAAGTCTGCCTTGACACATGTTTGCAAAGCATACAAACGCTCCTTCCAAGCCAAGTATCAACTCTCTTGTGCCATAGCAAACACTATGTCCCTAATAGCATCATGGGTAGCTATCTTCTATCCTCCAAAAGGACAACGTGTCATGTTGACCATTTTTGCATCTAGTGTAGAACCACACTCACAAGTGAGTAATGAAGATGCATATAGGTGGACCAAACCTAGGTGAAATCTCATTGTTGTAGAGAAAGTAGCTAGTGTGAGTCGGAATGCCCTAATGCATGGTTGAGCTAGGATCCAAGAGCTCACACCTTTGCCAGAGTAAGAGCAAAGATGTGCTCTAGTAGCTTGAGGAATGGTTGAGTCAACTAAGAGAGAATGTAGTGTATGCTACCATTGTTGCTCCATCAAGGAAGACTATAAACCTCTAGTCCAATCTGATGATAGTGAAGCAAAAGATGGAAGGTCCTTGCGTGCCTATGAGGATAGACCATATCTCATTTGCTGCAATAACATCTGGATATAAAATGGTCCTTCCTCTACCTTTGTCACATAAGTCTCCAAAATTGACCTATCAACAACCACAAAACAAGAGGAAAGTATGGGTGCCAAGAGAGCCCAACTACTCAAAAATTCTATAGGTGCCTCTCCTTGATAGATAGCAAGCCAACCCCTCCACACAAGATTGGTAGAGATGCCTATCTATGTGCCAAATCTCTTGTCACACATTGAAATGTCCCTGGTCAAATAATATCACCAAACACTCCCATAATCCTCCTATCAAAGGTTCTCAAATGTGATAGGAAGGTCAAGGAAGGGGGAATTGTGTGGGGGAGGTAAGTTGGTTGATGAATAACACTAGAGAAGAGTATACCAAATGCCACCTACGGATCTCATAGTAACAGAAGGTCATCCACATGGAGAACATCCTCTGCAAGTGTAGCGTCTAAGAAGCATGTGACAAAATCCTCGGATCTTATTGGCACTCCAATAACACATAGTCCATCTGTATATGTGATACAATCCTCTAGAAGCTCAAGGTGAGGAGGGATACCTAAAGAGGACTATACCCTGCACTTTGATACCTTGACTCTCAAGCCTACTAGATGTAGCTTGGTTGTCAAGTGGTCAAAGGCCTTCCTAATCTGATCTACAAAGCCCACAATGTGCGCATCATTTGCCAAGGAGAGAAACACACAACCTAGCATGGCCAAAGTAGTAAATAAGAGAGCTCTAAAGTGAGCCATGGAAAATAAGGGTCCCCTTAAAGATCTCCCTAACATGTATCAATAGTTGACTCCAAGACGATGACTCCTTCTTGTGAACAACCATGCTGGTAGTAAAGGGAAGAGAGCCATAAAAAGACCGCAAAAAAGAAATAAGACTCGCCAAGGATCCACCAGCCTCCTTAAGCTCTCAAAAGATGGATGCTTATAAGATGTTATTAAAAGCATTCTCAACATCTGCTTGTAGGATGATCTACTTCGGATGGATATCTAGGAGTACCCTAATGCCTAGAGATATAGCCTCATCTTTCAAATGTAGCTACTCCAAACTCATATGGATTAAGGTGTTGTTGAAATTGAAAACAATGCTGAAGGACAATGATCAGCTAACCAAATGCACAAAGACTTCTCCAATAGGAATTGGTCTAATGCTCCTAGTGTCCTTCTCCATCGCGACAAGTTGACTAGCACCTAACACCCGACTAATAGACATAGCAATGTCTCATCTTGCTACTGTTGCAACCACTTGAAACAACTCAATAAAACCACTAGAAGTATCATCTACCTAAAAGCAATCTCTAAGATGCTCATATACCATCCTTGACAAGCCTCCTAAGGAAAGGCAAGAGGCAATGCACAATGCTTTTGCAAAAAGTGACCTATCAAGACATAAAGGCTATTTAGGCTGATAATTTAAGACCTCTAGTGGTAATCCCTCTCCTACCATAGGATATAGTGATCATAGGGAAAAGATAGTCTCATCAGTAGGACTAGCCATAGATAAAGGGTTTAGTGCTCATGCTACTCTACTAAACTCTCCCACTTGACCAATGTCCTACACCATCATAATCGAGTGTACTCTGTGATATCATGTTTCAAAACCTATCTCCTAAAATAGGCAACCCTAACATACTCCTCCTATTGGGCCGCCCAATCCCTTGCTCAAAAATGACAATATCTAGCAACCACCTCTCTATGCCCCGCATGTCCTCCTCTAACATAACAAAGACACAATCAAGGGAGTAGGAGGAATAGGAACCATGCTAACTCGTCCAAGTGACCATGTGCCAAACGATCAATGGTGGGCAAAAAGCCTATCTAACCTCATCATGGAGTGTACGGGATAGCCTATGGAATAGACATGTACATGGAAAACTAGTCTTGAATAACCCCAAAATGTAACCCGCTTGAGAAGCTAACCACTCCCACAACTTGATCAATATCCTTGGAGTGGTCAACGAAGTGATAGTGGAAGTGTGCATAATCTCAAATGTCATTGTTGTCAATGTGATCGCTTACCTCACATGCACATCCCAAGTGGTCCAATCATAGTCCTTGTGCATCCTTCCTATGTGTGTCCTTACCCCTTGCAAGACAAAGCGTTGATGACACACCAAACATGGTGTATCTCGAGCCGCTCTAACCAACCCCGTATGTGAAAATGTAACTATGGTTAGCACAAGAATAATGATAATAACACATGATACTCATTTCTATATCTCCTTCTGTTTTGCAAAATCACATCCCCTCACATCCTAACTTACATGGGAAAATATAATTTCAAATCCTTATAAGTATAATCTCTCATAATTTCAATTTCCTATTACAAAATTTTTAAACTAAATTCTCATGGAAAGTTCAATCATAACAATTAAATTAAATTAAAAATAAAAATTCACAACCATCATTTTCAAAATGCAATGATCGCTCTAACCGTAAACAACCTAAAAATCTCTAGTTTTTAATCAATTCGCCTTAGTATTCTATTTAGGAACCAATGAAACCGAATCTACTATTCACTCAAATATTATACGCTAGGGAGCCCTCAGATCTTCTCTCATGTCTCTTCCTTTCCTCTCCTCTCCCGTCTCCACGCTCTCCCGAGCTCCACGCGCATGAGGAGAAAGGATCGAAATGGGGCTGATGGCAACTGCGTGTGACTTTCCGTTACGTGGTTCCTTCGGAAACGTCGTCCGTTCTTCATTATGTTTTTCTGTCACTTGTGAACAGAGGAACAAAGAATGGAGTGGTTTTGATGGAATTGCCTGCTACCACTGTCAAGAGCCAGTGGAGTGGAATTCGCAGTACGTTGGAGAAAACTGCCCTTCTGTTGCTTCTCCTGAAGCTGTTCCTTTTAAAATGAGGAGCCTTAAAGACGAGGAATGCGATCTCACGAGGGGAAGTGAACTCTGTTTGAGTTCGTGCGATGTAGTTCGATAGAGGAAAAAATTGTTCTGAGTTGATTGAAATTGAGGAATTTAGGATTGTGAAAGGCGGAAGGAATGACGAGGTTAGGGATTGCTGTACGACGAATTTGGGCATGTAGTGCACCGAACAATTTGGAATTCGTCGACCGTGATTTTTCTGGAATTGTGCGACGCAGAGACTTTCAGGTAGAGATAAGATGCCAATCCATTAGGGGTGCTTATATCGTGATAACCATTCAAGCATTATCTCACGTACTTGGAGAGAGTATTTGCTACTTGTTTCTCATTTACGCAGATATAAGGAAGTCGTAATTAGTTTTTAGGGTACCCCGTTCGAATTGAAACAGAGAATCTGCGTCTTAGAATTACAATCGTAAACTTCGACTAAAGTGAATCCAGCAGCAAGTAAGAGGAGTAAGAAGGAAGACTGTATTTTTACGTTAAGGAGATACTACTCCTTTTCATGTAGCATGAATTCGAGCAGCTCCTCATTGTAATGTGAATCTGTGAAGAACAACAAGAGTTAGAATCTACCAGCTGTCAAATTTCACCTCCATTGGGCAGAGCAGTTTCAAATCTCCTCAGAAAATTGGCCCATCACAAAATGAATGGCGAAAGAAACATCAGACTGAGTATCTTACTGATATCATGACTGATTTCAGGTACTATGGTCAAGAAGGCGTCTGCATGACGATCAGGAGATGGATGACGGTCCACCAAAGTTCAAGTCGAGAATTCTGCTATCTGGAAACACTTTGCCTGCCACTTCTTGCGGCACACGGGAAGTAGTAAACTCAATTTTAAGTCCTGCTTCTCCTAGCGTTACTCTTTTACAGCCAAGCTCGCCGGTATTGCCCATTTTATCTTCTCGTATGGGTTGCGGTTTTGGGACGAGGAGTCTCTCTGGAAAAGCAAGGAGCAAATTAAATGTTGGGGGGATTCGAGGGTATCTTACGCGTGTTAGTCATCTTGGATTTGCGATGGGAAAACCTTGGCGCTTCAGGGATCCGATTAGCCTTGTTTTACGTCGCCACTCTTCAGATGATGCACCAGAGGAAAATGACAGGCAGAAATGGGACGATGAGGGAGTTCTAAAGGACAGTGGACAGCTGAAAGCAGAGTTTGAGGCCGCCAAGAAAGGTTTCCTGAACATACCCGAGGCAATACACGCTCTGCCTAAAATGAATCCCAATGGTAGGCCTCCTGTTATTTCTCCACTTTACTAGCTGCATTTCTCTATGGTTTCTGTGGACCAACTTATATGAGTACTTCCAACTGACAATCAGCAATGGTGAATGATTTTCTGCAAATTTACTGTGTTGACCTGAAAAGTGTAGCATGCCGTTTATGAAGCAAAAGGTCATCTGTGAGTTTCCCTTAAACTTATCGAGATAATCCTCACTAGGTGTATACGCAAATTACAATCTCCGGCTTGACCAAATCAAGGTCTATGGGTTTGACTATGACTACACTTTGGCTCACTATACGAGAGCGTTACAAACATTGATCTATGACCTTGCTAAGAAGCATCTCGTCAAAGAGGTAAATTCTCTTCATTCTACATTCTGGGAGATACTTAAGTTATAAAGTCAGAAACCTTTGTGAAGCAATCCAGCGCCTTCACAATATGCTCAATAGTCTAGATGTGGGTATGGAACTGGGTTGTTTACAACGAATATATATTCCATTGCTCAAATGTGTTTACTAGTCTAGTTGGAGGAACTTCCAGAAGTTTGGTGCATGCCGTCCTTTGCGAAGCACAAAGTTTTCTTTGCGGCAAAATTGCATTCGGATGTCGTTAAACATTGACATTTCAATACATTCCTTCGTGAGTCTGTGTAGTTAGATAAATATCGGTAGCTTCTCAGATTTTGAGTTTGACGAAATGTCATATCTTGATTTTCTCACCAGCGAGTGGGCACAAGAACCAGACACATGGTCAAACCATAATTATCAGAAAGCATGTTCTTGTAGGCAGATCGTCTTCGAAAACACCAGAACATGTGTTTGTTCTGTTTCACATTTCTTTTCCAGTGTACCGCATTTGGGAGTGCCGTTGTTTTCATTCTGTACTTGACTGGAATCTAAGATGTGTCGGGTGGTTCATAGCACGATCTGTTGGTGTGTGTGCCAAACAGTACAGGTACCCAGAGACTTGTTTGGATTTCAAGTATGACCCGCAATTCTCTATTAGAGGTCTATATTATGACAAAAAGCATGGAAATCTTCTGAAGCTGGATTTTTTCCACTCAGTGGAGCCGAATGGATGCTTTTTTGGACGTCGCCGGGTAAGTACCTTTTGCTCTTCCTATAATCCGAGAGTATCTGCTGAACATTTCGGTGGAAGGTCTTCATCGACGCGTACTGGGTGGGACTACATTGGTCACTTGTCCTAGTTTGAAACTCTAATGTATTTAGCTTGAAGTTGCCTGAGACTGGACAGTATTTCTCTTCAGACTTTCCAGCTCAAATTAGGGTCATTCATGTTGTTAAGGATTATCTCAACAATTCCGACATACATATGAAGAACATATGCGTCATATGCGGTACAGGATAAGATTTATGTCCAATATTTCTTGACGGTTGTTTCTGTTTAGCTCAATAGAGATGAAATTGAGGAGCAATATGGCGGCAAGCACATTAGTGTTTCGGACATACCAAATCTGGTCGCCCTCATGGACCTGTTCTGTTTGTCAGAGGTACGTTCGCTGGTGTCCGCTGGCGTACTTTGAAATTCCGGGGCATCTTGAGACTAAAGGAAGTTGGTTGCAACTAATTTGAGAACTCCACATAGAGCCCAACGTATAATCCCTGTAGTATATTGTCGCGTACTTATCACTGTTTTGATGGTTATGTATTAGATTTGCTCAATAATGGAAGTTGGCATGGACACTCGAGTCTGCTTCATGTGTTGTGGGTACTTTTGATGGCAGGCATGTCTTATCTCAGATGTAATCCAGCATTTTGTTGATCAAAATATGGAGTTCGATTCGGCATACGTTTATGATGATGTGAAGCGTTCAATCAACTATGTCCATCGAAGTGGCCTTATGCATCGTCAAGTACTACTAAATCCGGCGAAATATCTTGTAAAGAATGTGAGTTTCTACCTCCTTTCTATGTCGTTTTCACCGTCTGAGAATAATTTTCTAAATTGGAAGAAGACGAGTTCTGAAAGAAGAATCAAAGATCGAAAAGAGACAAGAAGCATTGCTACCTACTTCTCGGAGACTTGTGAATGTGGTTCTAAGTAGCCAACACTCAAACGCGTATTGCTGGTTGCCAACAGGAAGCGGTTGTACAAATGCTGAAGACTTTGAAAGCGAAGGGGAAGAAAATGTTCATCTTGACGAATTCACCATTCCCGTTTGTCAACGGCGGCATGAAGTTCTTATTCCAGGTTCATAATCAGCAACACTTTGAGACCCAGTCAGGAAATTTTATGCGATTGCATTTGGATTTTAATACCGTCTGAAACCTTAAGTGCTGACTCGGTTCAATCCGGTGTTGCCGTGGCTCGTAGGACGATGGTAGGGGTGGAGAATCTTGGCGTGAGCTTTTTGATGTAGTGGTGGCTCTTGCAGACAAGCCGGCATTTTACACTTCAGAGCGCCCATTCAGGTTGGTGGTCTTGGTTACCTAAAGGTCTCAAGTTATGTTTTCTCATCTTGACCTGTGCTTGAGCTACTAAAGGTGACCCTTGAATGCCTGCCCCGTACGTTGCAACTCTTTCAGACACTACAATACCAAGACGGATATGTTGGCATTCAAGAAGCTGGATTGCTTCAATGAGCATAGTGTCTACTACCACGGATGTCTGAAGGAATTTCTGGAGTTAACAAAATGGAGAGGATCAGAGGTTGGTCTTTTCACAATATCTATCTGAAAGAAGAAAGAAGGGCTAGAAGAATGAGATTACTGTATGTAACTTAGAGATCAGGTTACCTCGCGACGTTTCTAGTCCTAGGTAATATTGACATGCCTTTACTTGATACTCAATATACACATGGTGCAGGAGTCGTTGATGGTTACGAGGCTACATCCACAGATCAGTCTATATTGCACAACCCTCCTTCAATAAGGTTTCTCCGTGAATCTTAGTTCTAGATCAACCGTTCTAGATTGCATTTTCAACATTATGACCAATAACACATTATACTGGATGTATGTGCATTAATGTAGGTTCTGTACTGCGGTGACCATCTATACACCGACTTGCGAGGACCTGCCAAAGCTGGTTGGCGGACTGTAGCTATTATTCGGGAGTTGGAGGTAATTTTGGGTTTTGTTTGTTTCGAGACTTTTGCAGATCTTTTCTCTCTTTTAACTCCTATGCTCGAAAAGCGAACTCCTTTCATACAAGTTCTTCACCCGAATAATGCACGCAGATTCTGTCCTTTCATTCCCACACAAACTGAGTTCAAGAAGAGCATGTGTTTAACAAGACGAAGATTTGAGTTCCAGAACTGTAGTATCAACTTCTCACTCTGATCGTGGTTGATATGGTTGATGTGCAGAGGGAGATTATGACACAAAATGAACCTGAATATCGGTTTCAGCAGGTAGGTTTACTTTTTCCAAAACGTGACTGATCCTTTAATTTGCCAGACTGGAAAAGTTCGGATGCGAACATTTGACATGTAGAGTGCTTCGTTGATGTTGCTTTCCAGCATCTCGTACAACTTGTGCAGCAGCCACTGCCTAATGTGTTCTGTCCATCATGATCCAGGCAAAGTACAATGTCGTCCAAGAACTGATGGGAAAATATCACAGGTTACCTGAAGTTTCTCAAGAAGGTGCAGAAGAACAGTTACTTTTAGCAGCACTACGAGTCGAACGGGCCAATGCTAGAGTTGCCATGAGAGCTTTGTTCAATCGGTATTTTGGATCCTGCTTTCTTACGGATACAGGGAAAGAATCAGCATTTGCATACAATGTGCAAAGATATGCTGACGTTTACACTAGCCGCCTGGAGAATCTTGTAGTTTCTGCAAGTGAGCCTTGGCTTTATACGCCGTTTGATCTTAAGAGCCTTCCCCACCATATTAAGGTAATTTCTCATAATAACTGAAGTTTGCTTCAAAAGTCGTGCTGTATATCATGTATCAAATTCCCAAGAACTTCTCGCCCAAGAAGTAGGCCAGGCGAGGCAGTTAGACAAGTCTAAGTGACGTGTCAGGCCGCGCAAGTTCCAAGCTAGGGTTCACTTCGTTTACTCAGTATCGTTTCAGCACTTTAAGTTCCTGTTGGAAGGTCCCTCATGTATGAAATTGATATGTCTTCCACTCGTTGGCAGGTTCCGCCTCGAAGTCTGCTAAAGATTGCAGAGTAGCAGAAACGATGTGCTCCTAATTTTGACAGAGTGTTCATGGGCTCCTTATAGGATTACTTGTAATTACATTCTTTCAATAAATTAGAACCCAAAATTAAGGGTCATCTCCAACAGCTAGTATGATATTAGGTCTTAGATGGAATTAAGACGGAACTGTGTTCCTGATAGAACATAATTTCTCACCTCAAGTTCAACAGCTGCGAAGAATCGTGCATTAGATGGAAGGATCAAAGTAGTTTTGATACCCTTCGTACCCTAGTAGAAGGTTCTATAGTACATCGCCAGCTTTGCTAGACTCGTGGAAACGGCTTGGACGGACGGTCTAGATAACAATTTTGTTATAACTTTCTTGTACAGGGGTTGGAATTGTCACTGTCGTAGTGGACGGTTCATGACTGCCTCATTCGGTGTGATTCTGGCAAAACAGTTGCGAGTGCGCTGATCTTTGTGTATGTCACTTAGTCGTGGGTAAAGATATACAGCAATGAAAAGAGCAGATTCCAACGCCATCAGATCGTGCGGTATATTCGGGTGAGATAGACTGTCTAGTGATATTGAGTAGTCAAGTTAAATGATTTTACTTTTTCTTCAGCGTCTGTCATAACAGATGGTAATAAGAAACAAAAAACTAGGATATTCCAGAGGGTAGACAAGAGGACTTCGAAAGCAGCGGGGAATTAGGAGGCCCAGACGGAAAAAGAGAATAGGACCTATCAAGCCGTGAGGGCCAAAAGAGAATTACCACCTAACTATGAACTCGTGGACTTCTCAACGGCAACCTCTCATTCACAAGGATCGCGACGAAAGTACGTGAAATGTAGACCTCCGCGAACTGCTCCAACCTAGATTGTCATTTTGAACTGCTTCAACCTATACTATGTCATTCTGAATCAACACTTTCACACGGTAACTTCCATAAGAGGATTGCTAGAAGTTCGAGGCAGTCAAGACCTAAGTTGGACCACTGCCATAAGCTTCCACTGCATTTACCTGTTTGCTTGAGCAACTTCCCTGGACAGCAGTCATGGTGCCGAAAGGGAATATCCACATGAGATGCAACAAATTCACGATCTCTACAGGAAATGGCGACCAGATGACAGTGGAGCAGTTTACATCTGCCTGACAAGTTTACAACAAATGTTCAACTGAATAAAGCTCGCTCCGTAATAATGTATATACCCCTTACACGCCTTCAAGAGGTCGAACTAGTACGGATGTTGTCAAAAGTTGGAGTTAGAGTGGTGAGTAATAAGATCTAATGTACATGAATATATTTCATAGTCAAAAGTAAGTACCTGTCATTCATGCGGCTCCTAGTTGTATCGATGAATACGTTCGACGAAACTTTTTCTGCAGCTTCAATCAAATGGTGTTTCGTCCTAGTCGAAATGCAGTTCATAAGGTGCTTGGTGAATTTTGCATACGTTGCCTTCAGAAGGCCATTGGTAAAACCACAAAACTAGAAAACAGTCCTCAAACGACCCTAGCTGGGCAAACGACTCCGTGGATCGTGAATTCATTATAGAATCCATTCTCAGCGAGTCAAGAAAAGTAAGGTGTGCTACGCTGGAGCTTTTGTTCGCAGTCACGTGTCACGGACACTTGGCATACGTTGGTGCGTGGTGAGGATGGAACTGGCAGATGGCTCCTTAGCCCATCTCTGCTCATTCAACTCGCGCCATCTCTGCTTGTTTCGAAGATACGCACTACGAGAGACGCCATGATTCGCATCCAAGGCCAGAAGTTGTTGCAGCTGATTCAACCGCCTATACATGCTCTTCTTAATCGTTCCTGTGTACATCAGAAGATCTCGTTTCGTTCATTTAGCGGTGGTGACGGATTTTGGAGATTGTCAACAGGAGTAGTGCCTGGAACAAGATACAGAAACGTTAGAGATTTTGGCTCAGCAACCAAGTTTGACAAAGTATATAGAAGTTCTTTGATTCGCGAGATCAGGCGAGAGATGGGGGCAGGTAAAGAGAATGGAAACGCAGCAACGGAGAAGAGTGAGCCTCAAGTGTATCACCTGTTCATTGCAAATGAGCCCAAGGACAGTGATCGGAAGAAGTACCTTGAGGTGGAAAATAAGTACACAGGCAAAGTTGGTGAGTCTCCTTATTTGTTTGTTATGTGATACTGTTGGTGTTTCTGTCATATGTTTTGTTGGATTGACAGTGCCTAACAAGCTAATAATTTGCTTGAGAGCTTAATTTGGTACATCCGGGTGTTACGAGCAGAAGCGAAAGTGCCCTTGGCTACACAAGAAGATTTAGAGGAAGCAATCCAAGCTGCGGTGAAGGCAGTCCCAGCAATGGCAGCAATGTCTTCATATGAGCGCAAAGCTGTACTCAAGAAGGTAAAAGGGCAATAAATATAGTAAAGTTTATTAGGTTTGTGTGCCCAAGTAGCTCTTTACAATCAATGAGGAACTGCAGATGTGAGACAGGAAAGTATATTCAGATCCGTAGGTTGATATTTCTGCACGAAGAGTGATGCACAGACTCAGTATATAAATGAATATAGATTTCAATTAAAACCATTTCGAACCAATGTAGATCGTACTGAAGAATGTTATTGAAAGATCAAAGTGTAGCGTGTAGAAGTTGTTGTGGGGCTCGATCAGCAATTCACAACGTTCAATCTGATGAACTCCTTCAATTTCAGGTTGTGGTGGAGTTAACAAACAGGGCTGAAGAAATTGCAAAAGTAATAACTATGGAGTCCGGGAAAGCAATCAGAGACGCTAGAGGTGAAGTGCAGCGATCTATAGATACCTTCGAGGTCGCTTCAGAAGAAGCAACACGGATATATGGAGAACATATGCCTCTAGACATATCTGCTCGTAACAAGGGCCTTCAGGTATGGTATTCTGGTAACTTAAACCGAACCGGTCTCTTAGGTGGATACAACTAAAGCTTCAAAACTTGGACAGTTGATGAGCTAAAATTGCTTAGTGTAATTAGTTAATTTCTAGAAATAGCTGAAGAAATAAATGAACTTTGAGCATCTAGGTACTCATTAATCTGATGCAGTATTAGTGCTCATTCTTTCCAGTATATCTGATGCTACACAGAAGTAAACGATGTTTTTCTGTGTGCAAATCAATTTCGATATTAGACAAGTGCTGACAGTCTGGTCATTTCCTTGCAGGGAATTGTCAGGAAGTTCCCCATTGGACCCGTGTCTATGGTCAGTCCGTGGAATTTCCCTCTGAACCTGGTGGCACACAAAGTTGCACCGGCACTGGCTGTAGGCTGTCCTTTCGTTTTAAAGCCAAGTAGCCGGACACCACTGTCAGCTTTGATTCTGGGACAAATTCTAGCTTCATGTGAACAGCTTCCGAAGGGGGCGTTTTCAATCACTCCAGTCTCAAGAAACGAGGCTGATATTTTCACCACAGACGATCGGTTCAAGTTGTTGACCTTCACTGGTTCAGGAGTCGCTGGCTGGGATATGAAAGCTCGAGCTGGAAAGAAAAAAGTAAGCTATTTCTATATTCAATGTCACTGTTCCAAGAATTGTAAATAGTTGCACAGATTTGTATAGAGATGTGAAGATCTAGCAGATGGAAGATCCTTGAAAAATTTGGCTATCTATTTGACGATTCTTTTTGTTCTACTCTTTCTTGGATCAGGTTGTGATGGAGCTCGGAGGAAATGCACCTTGTATAGTGGAGGATTTGGTACCTGATCTTGACGGAACAATAGCAAGACTCATGATTGGAGGATTTTATCAAGCTGGACAGTCATGTATTCACATGCAGAGACTGTATGTTAGAGAGCAACTATACGATCAGGTAACTGATTTTGAAGTACCTTGCGGCCGCTTCTTCATCTATGCCCCTTGCTTTCGTGTGCTCACATAGCTTGAAGTTACCGAGTCGATGCTACTTAAAACACAATTTTCTGACATCTTTGCTCCAGGTTAAAGATGGACTGCTCGCTGCAGTGAAGAAATATAAGGTGGGTGATCCTATGGACGAAGAAACCATGATGGGCCCCATGATATCTGAATCAGCAGCAAAAGGTGTTGAGGAATGGATAAATGATGCTGTTTCCAAGGGGGGTCAACTACTTTGCGGCGGGAAGAGGAATGGAGCTTTTCTTGATCCGACGATCATCGAAAACGTGCCTATGGAAGCAGACGCACGAAAAGAGGAAATCTTTGGACCTGTGTTACTCCTCTACAAATACAGGTTGGTCACTTAATGGATGTGAGGTTTTAATCTGTTGGGTTGGTAGCAAGCAAATTTCGATTCCAGAATCATCTGAAAGATAAAGCGTTAAGGCAGTGGTTAGTTTATAAGGAAATTTTTCCTCGTCAACAAGTAATCATTATTCATGATTAGAATGAGCAGAACAGTTCAACTCACTATGTGATGTGGAGATTGTTGCGGTGCCAAATTTTGATCTTGTTTGCATTTCAAAGCATCCTTACATAAGAGGAGAATATCACATATCCTGATTTGTGGATTATTTCTTGCAGTGATTTCAAGGAGGCAGTGAATGAGTGCAATAACACTCATTATGGATTGCAAGCAGGAGTGTTTACTTCGGACGTGAACAAAGCATTTTATGCATTTGAGCATATGGAGGTTAGTATGATCTTTCCAAAACACTCTAACCATGGCAGTTTTTAATCAGCTGTGGCAAAGACGGCAAGCATGTTTAGCCAATTAGTTAAAATGAACATATGGACATCCTATACATCGTCATCAATATAAATCGTCATAGGGACATCCTATACATCGTCATACATTGGGGCTTAGCCCCATTTTACCTTCTTTTTGTCTCCCCTTGTACGGCTTGATGGGGTCTTCCCATCCTTCGTGTTTTCTACGCCGTCGCGCTTTCCTACATCGTCATCTCATATTATAATGAAAAGGATGTCAATCTGATCATGAATGGGATGTGGGCGGATGTGACAGGTTGGGGGAGTATGTCTAAACGACTCACCAAGCATGAGGGTGGATAGTCAACCTTACGGAGGTGTCAAGGATTCTGGCCTCCAGCGAGAGGGTGTTAAATATGCCATGGATGATATGATGGAAACGAGAGTATTAGTTATGCGCAACGTAGGTATGTTGTAAACAGCTCCCAACATAGCAAGCGTGGGAATGAGCTAAGAGTAGAGGATCGTAGATACAATATTTGTCAATTGATGCATCATCATAGATTAGAGCACAAAGCTCAGTCTACTCAAACAGGAGTTGAGCAGCCGTTGTACACTTTTTGCAGATAATGTAGACTGTAAGGTGTAAGACAAGTTTACATTTACCTACCTGCAACTCTTCTCGGGATGACTTAAAATTCTTAGGGGAAAAAGAGTAAAGTATTCTCGCCTGAAGTTTTCAGCTTTCTTATGGCTTGCGCACATACATGGTTATGTGTAGAGTGTTCAGTTTATGTGTGTATGCCTCGATTGTCTATGTAGATATGATGGCAGTCGCCACCCAAATATTTGGCTCGGGCATGATAATTGTCAATTACAAGGCCCTTCAATTCTTGAATTGTTAAGTGTTGAATTCTATCTCCAATCGAGAAATGTGTCCCAAGCGGAAGTGGTCGAGTTTACTAATGCGACGGGGAAATAAACGAGTGAAAACGTTCTATGGACCTAGAGTTGTAGAAAGTGTGTTACTTAATTTTTGTAGAAAGTATTTTAAGTTTAATTAAAATAGAAATAATATATAGTAAATATCTTATTTATGAGAATTATATATATATTGATAAATATATATAAAAATAATATTATTTTATTTTATTTAATAATAAAGTATTATTATGTATTATTTGAGAATTTTATTATTTACTATTATATAATTTAAATTTAAATAATAAAAATTTAATAAAAATTTATTATATTCTATATAATAATTTATCCATGAATAATATATAATAACTATAAATAAATAATACATATAGTTAATCTAATAATAATATAATAAATGGTAAAAAAATAAAATAAAAAAATATACTTAATAAAAAATTTAATTATAATATAAATATATAATCTAAAATAAATAATTATATTTAAATCTTAATTTTTAATTATATAATTTTTTATTAAAAATTAATTATTAATTTTTTACTAAAATATCAATAAAAATTACAGATATTTAGTCTCTATCTTTACAAGAAAAAAGAAAATAGTTTAAAACACACTAAAGATAAACACCCCCCTTCACCCATCAACCCCCCTACAAAATGAAACATAAAAAGGAAAAATAACACTTAACCAATGAAAATGAATATCCTTTCATGAAATATCTAAAATTATAGGAATTATGAAGGTAAGATTGATCTTCTTATTTATATTTTTTACAAGTAGTTATTCAGATTTGTATGTACTTAGGTCAGAATACTTCTATAGACACTTATAAAGTTTAAACTTATTCCATAAATTTTCTATGCATTAGCTGGTTATGGAATTATTAAATTTAAATGGAAATTGCTCATTTTTTAAATTGCCTACATTAACTATTTCAATTACCTCTACATTCTAATGATTCATGTCATATATTACATAGTCTCATTTAGGCTTATTAATAAAAAGGTAGAGTTCTTGATAACATAATTTTATCCCTTTTTATGTGATTGAAGAACAATTCAATATACAAAATTTTACATCTTAAGAATGTTCTTGCTTTTTTGAGAATTTGATATGATATTACTTAAATGAAATTACTTAATAAAATAGGAGAATATTATCTTATACGATGTATCATTGAGAAGAATGAGAAATATGACTAATCATAGTATTTAATTTGTATTGCTTTTGTCTAAAGTAGACATACATTATTTCTTTATAGTTAAATGAAACCATTAATATTCTCATTACTCTTGTATTTTTATTTATTTATAAAAACAAAGAATTGAAATAGATGATGAATAACTAATATCAATTTTAAAAAATAAAATAAAATAAAATAAAAGTATTGAATAAAAGGATCTAAAAGACATGCTTATTAAATCCATTCTAATCACAATAGAAGATTCTTCAATGAAAAATTTATAGAGTTACAATCAAACAATTACTTATAAAAATTTGAAGAATTATGAATTTTTTTATTCTTAATCAAAACATAGGTTTTAAATACAATTCATATTCTGCACCAAATACATCAACCAAAATATTCTATATTCATCTATTAATTCACTTTGGCTTGATGCTTTGCACCTTTTGCTAGCTTGCGGTAAGATGAGAGTAGTGCCTTGACACCATACCGTTGTCTCCAAATACCTTTAACATTGAATAAGCATGCAATAACACATTAATATGTTCCACATCCATTCATTTTGCTTGTCTAAAAGCTTTTACTGAACAAAGAAATATTCTTCTAAGAAGAAGTACGATCACATAAGATAACAAGAAGAATGAGATGACCCCATAAAGTCATAGAGTAGTTACCCAAACTTCATCTTGTAGGTTTGAGAGTCAAGGTGTCAAAATGTAGAGCACTCTTCAAGTATCCATCTTCACCTCCAACTTCCAAAGGGATGTATCATGTCTATAGATAGCCTAAGTATTCTTGGAATGCAAGTAGGATTTGAGGATTTTGTCACATGTATCTTAGATATAACCTTTGTAGAGAATATTGTTCATATGGATGACACTCTTGTACTAGAGGATCTAAAGGTGGTATTTTTTATACTCTTCTTTAGTATTGCCAATTGATCAATTTATCTTCTTTGCACAATTCACTCTTCTCTTATCTTCCTTGACAGAGCTTTTGATTAGGAGGATTATGGGAATCTTTGGTGATATCTTTGGACAAGTGACATTGGAGTACATGATATGAATTTGTCATGTAGATAAAAATCTCTATCCATCTCATGTAGAAGGGTAGGCCTACTACCTATGGAGGAAATGATACCTATAGCATTTTTGGGTACTTTGGTCTCTCTTGACACCTTTACTTTACTTTCCTTTCATTTTGTGGTTGTTGATAGGCAAGTCTTGGAGATGAATGTGACAAATGGAGGTGGTATTTCTTTTCTTTCCAAATGTAACCGCAATAGATGAGAGACAATCTATACCTATAAGCATCAAATGGCCTTCCATCCTTTGCTTCCTTACCTTCCAATTGGACTAGAGATTTGCAATCTTCCTTGATGGATTCATAATTTCAACATACACTACATTTCTTTTAGGAGACTCATCCATTTGTTGTGTTACTAGAGCACATCTTTGCTTTTCTTTTGGCAAGGGTTTAAACTCATGGATCTTAGCTTGACCATGCATTACGGCATTCCAACTTGCACCAACTACTTTCTCTATAGCAATGAGGTTCCACCTAGGTTTGGTCCACCCATTTTCATCTCCATTACCCACGTATAATTGTGGTTCTAAACTAGATGCATCAACTATCCATGTGATATGGTGTTATTTTGGAGAATAGAAGATAGCTACTCATTATACCATCAAGGATATAGTGTTTGTCATGGTACAAGAGAGTAGATACCTTGCTTGGAGGGAGCATTGTATGCTTTGTAGATAACATAAGTCAAGGCAGACTTATACTTTGTCCAAGATGATCAAGTGATAGTAGTAGGTGTTGTGGTTATAGACCTTACACGCAATGCAATTTTGGAATGATTGATTACTCATCCTCTTGGATGGGCAGGGAGTGGAGTAGCAATAGGTAAATTTTCCAAGTATAAGAGTATGCAACAAGATCATTTCTTTGTTCCTCTAGCCTTGGAGTTATATGGAGCAATAGATAGGACATTTGGCACATTTTTCATGAAATGTGTAAGAGTGTTGTGACGATGCACCTCTACCTACAATACATGTTAAAAAATATGTTTGGTAGATTCTAACTAGGAAAAGTATAGGAATAGTTAGTTAGTAAACAAATAGGAGAAAATGGTGAACTAGAACAACCTTTGGCAAGGTAGCCTTTTGCTTGGGAAGAATTTTGCCTTGAAGAATCCCACATAAAGATGACATCAATAGATCAAGAACTGTTATGTAGACAATTAGATTGGTCTAATTGCTCACATGTGCGGATAGTGACAACTCATCAAAGGGTGTGCTTACCAAAAGGTTATAATGGTTGAAAAAACAAGATAAATATTTGTCTAGATTTTGGAATCTCTTCACATTTTTAGAATTCATCTCAACTGTACTACCTTCTCCCTTGATGAGAAAACTCTACTTGTACTTGTGCATTTTGAGAGAAAAAGACTCACAAAGGGAATTAGAAAGGGTAAATGAGAGCAAGAAAGATGAAAGGAAAGGAAATAGTGACCCTGTTTGGGCCATGAAAGATGCAAATGGCTCCAAAATTCATCATAAAGTCCCTTGGTCTAGTCAAGTGGGGCATGTACGACCCCAAGAGCTAGTTTGCAGCCAAACTCAAATTCTTGACATTCCAGTTGAGAATTGAGCAATCATGCTATGTTGCATGAAATTTGGGACAATTAGGATCCAAGCTGATTAATTTGAGGGAAAATCATTTTGCATGGATAGAAGAGAAATTGGCAGAAAGTGCTAGGGCCTAGTAATTCACCCCCATATGGCATGAATTTGGACAACATTTGGACTAGACCAATTTGACCTTCAAGGCCAAATTCAAATCTACCTTCCATTACAAGAAGGCCATCAATGGTTGGTATATCCTTGGAGTTAATGATCCCATGAGAAAGATCTTGGTAGAATTAGTCACGAAGTTGTTGAAGTCCAAAAAACCAACTTATTTAAATGATAGACATGCTATCTTCTTTGTGTACTTGTACCAAGGAAGACATGTGAATTGGGCAGCAATGTTCTAGGCTAGAATAAGAGAGCTCGTAGGATCAATGAACAAAGAAGGCAACATGAATTTTGTCTCCTCCTTTGTCATTCATTTCTACTTGGACATGGGATTGTTGACCACAAAAGAAGAAGAAGAAGTCCAAGAAGAAGAAGAGACAACAACACAACCTGATCTTACGTCCATAGCAAGTGAAAAATCCTTCATGTGGATTGTCATCTTGTCCAACAAGGACGGAAGAAGATTGTGAAAGTGGAGAAGTACAATCCACCCCAGCCCCAACTTCTCCCCAAATTACTAACCTTTAGGAAGAGGAACACACATCCCTGCTTGGGAGATATGCCACAAATCTGGATCTTCCCGCCCACAGAAAAGCATGGCAGAGGGTTTAGGGATGACAAAATCCTCTTTATCACCAACCATAGGGGAAGTAGAGTTAGAAGAAGAAAGTGTTCCCTGCATAAAAGAAATACTTGAGGTGAAAGATGCAGGTTCATGCCAAGGTGGTGTTGCTTGCTAGGCCAAAGAAAGCTTCACTAGTAGGATTAAAGGCAAAATGAAGGACCATCCAAGACAAAGGTACCTGATCTAATCAAACTAATATCTGAGCAACAATAACCAACTGTCTTTGTAGACATTGAGAGAGTGGAGAGTGTGCACTTGGCTCATTCAAGACTGGGAGAGTAGAAAGCTCAAGCAAGAAGAAGGTTACACAAATCATAGTAGTACCTCTTTCCCAATTAATAGTGCATAACGTAGGCATGACTCTTGATTTGATGGAGCAACTTCTCCCCATCTATGCCAAATGCAATAGGGAAATCACCAACTATGTGACCCTTGTCCAACATTGTAATCATCTTGCACAAGGAGAAGCTGAGGAAATGAAGAAAGCAAGAGAAGAATTGCAAGATGTTTGTGCTCAATATTTGGAGATGGTAAAAAAAAGTAAGGACTTGGCGCAAGAGGTAGCTAAACTCCAAGAAGAAGGCCAAGCCCTAAAGAAGGATGGAAGATCAAGGAAGAATGGACATTAATGAAAAATATGTCTGAGTTGTAGAAGGAAGAAACATATCAATGCTTCAAGCTAGAAGAACAAATAAAGGCCCAAGACAAAGAGATCAATGCATTGAAAGGATAGATAGAGAAGGTAGGAGTATCACTTGTGGCAGAAAAATTTTGTTATTAGGAGGAGCTGCAAGTGGTGGATACCTAGGTCAAGAAGCTCCTGGAGACCTTACAAAAGAAGAAGGAAGAATGTGAGAAGGAGAAAGTCATTGTTTGGGAGGAAATCATAGCTGAAATGCAAGAACAACAAACCCAATTCAGTTTGGAGAGGACAACTACTTTGGCAAAGATGGAGATGGAACGGGACCATCTAGAGGAGATCATGAAGAAAAGAATGGAAGTCTCCTTGGAGAAATTAAAAGCACTGAATTCCTGATCCCAAGTGCATGCTTTGACTGCAAATACTCAAATGAGTGATTGCAATAGTTAGCCAACAAGTTGATGGAGCACACAAAAAAGAAGTTTGGAGAGGCCACAAAGGCACTTTGGTGGGAAATTATGGGCATGCTTTGATTGAAAATACTCAAATGAGTGATTGCAGTAGTTAGCCAACAAGTTGATGGAGCACACAACGAAGAAGTTTGGAGAGGCCACAAAGGCACTTTGGTGGGAAATCATGGGGTATCAAGAACAAGAAGAATTTGTGATTAAGATTTACAAAGGCAAAGGTAGCCTTTTGCAGTAGATTTTATGAAGAAGGTAGTTGTTAGCCCAAGGAAAGTAGGTAGAAATCTATTAAATTATAGAATGCATCCTCAACCTGAAGTTCTGTTGGGCTTCAAACTCTACCCTTGCCCTAATGTATATCTTTGTCTAGAAGTACTTTTTGACTTAGGACTAGTCTTGTAGCAACTAATTTTGGGAGTGTAATTACTTGTATAGTAAAGGACACAGAGTAGTTGTGATTGGCATTGGTTGCACAATCACTCCTTAAAATTGCACCCAAGATAAGATCAATAGATGAGGATTAGCATTAA
The DNA here is from genome assembly GCA_948567375.1 of Lunularia cruciata. Lineage (NCBI taxonomy): Eukaryota > Viridiplantae > Streptophyta > Marchantiopsida > Lunulariales > Lunulariaceae > Lunularia > Lunularia cruciata. The sequence goes on from OX419758.1 coordinate 60,713,776, forward strand.
GTGGAGTAAGAGCAATTAGAGATTATGCACATCCTCAACCATTGATCTTCTTCAATCTATAGTTAGGAAATTGTATACATGGGTTGCGACCCACAAAAAAAATGTCCACTTCTTCCATGAACAAGGTATTCAACTTAAACATCTCTTTTGAGTCTTTGTGTGTTGGATTGCTTTTGCTTATATCTTTGATTGCATACTTGGTAGAGTAGAGGTGAGGAATCTTTTAGAAGGAGTGTGAATTTGAGTATCTACATATGAAATTTTCACTGAATCAAGGAAGTTCCCTTTGGCATTCAGTGGGAATGATTGCTTGAGTACCTAGGCAAGAAATTCACACACTGTCAAGGAAGTCACCCTTGACATTTAAAGAAATCAAGTCAATGTGAGGAAGGGTTTTGGGAATGATGGAGCGTTGAGAGAGTACCATGGAATAGAAAAGCTAAGTAGAAAATTTATTTTCAATTTTTTTGGGATTGCACTTTTTTGTAAGAGATGCTTGTGATCAGCAATGGTGTCAGGTTGAAAGAACCTTTGGCTTGAAAACCAACCTTTGGGGTGATATATACCTGCAAGAAGGGACTAGCCGCTGAAGTAAAAGAGGCTCTTTTGGAGAAAGAGGCCTTCAGCGTGAAGTGTAGCACTACTATAAAGGGCTTGTTACATTAGATTTTTCAATTGAGTGGTCATTAATTTATCTTTTCTATAGGATGGCATTGTGGGTATCCCTACCCTACCTTTCTCTTTTGGAGTGGTTTCTGCCCAAGAGATTAAATAGGCAAGAATAGACAACTAGTGATATTTTGATATTTTTTCTTTATTTCTAGTCAATTCCAACCCCTATCCTTGTGAGAATGACTTGTTCTTACCATTTATACTATTAGTACATTAACATTGGGTTGTCACAAGTGTATCATATTAAACATCAAGAGATACTACTCTCTCTTTTCTACTTTGCAACATACTTTAGATAACATGTGTCCATTGCTCTATAGAGAACATTGGCTAGTGCAATCCATAAGAGAGAAATCACACCAGGTGATGCTTCTTTGAATGTTCTAGTAAGTTTTAGACCATAAAACTTGCAGAGCTTAAACATATTAGCCTCATTACTTCTTCTATCTTATCTTTGGACAGTTTAATGGGGTCTTTCCATCATTCTTATTATATTATGCGATAGCCTTACTCTCATCAAGTCATAGAAGCATAAAACGCAAGTAGTCAAATGGAACAAAACCCCAATATTTCTTCTAAGTGAAAGGTGTGCATTCTGCATCTTCATCCTTCCTTTCTCTAGAGTGCTTGGTCAATAGAACTCCTTGATCAATTTAATAACTTCTATTTCCTCAATCACAAGTTTGCCATCTCCTTTCTCTATCTTTCCAAATATGTATGTTTTGTTTTGCCTCATCTTGAATCAAGTGCTGTGCATCTTCTAGTGCATGTAATGCCCAAGAAATTCAAAATTTTTTGTACATCTTTTATGTTTTTCATTTTTTGGAATAGAGGAAAGAACAAAATTCCTGCATTTAGGGGAGAAATACCACAAAACCGGTTGTTGGGTGAAGACACTATTGTCAGAAGATGTGCTTCTTCATTAGATTGGTGTCTTCATGAATAATGGTCACAATTTTTAGTGAAGTCAAAATATTCCAAATATGAGACTTTGGTATTTGGAAGACTGGGGGACTCTTTGGTGAGGAGAAATCAATGGTACAAAAATTTCAAGAACATGCAAAGACTCAAGACAGCTCACACAAGTAGAGAGTAGGGACAAGACCATTTCAAGCAAGGAGTGGAAAACCCACTATAAACTTGAGATTTTCATGGTGGAGAAGTTCCCAGAATTTCTTAGCTTCTATTCCTCACAAATTTTTGCTTCTTACATCCAAGTGAGTAGAGGAGTAATCGAGAGTTGATTTGTAAGGAACACTGATCACTAGCACAATGGTGAAGAGCACTGCTCCTTGGGCCACTAGGAAAAATCTAAACTTGAAGACCTTAGCTGTCAATTTATGGGAAATTGCTGCCCAAAGAGTGTCATTGCAGAGGTTGAGAGTGAGCTTTTTTTGTGGAATTGGGAGTAAAATTTGGGTCCTATGGCTCTAAAGCTTCATGGGATGAAAAGAGTAGTACTGGGAGGGTCGAGGGAAATGTGAGAGAATGGACATCCTACCATTGGAGAAAGACATTGGGAAGAGAACTCACAATAGCAAGAGGCTATACTTTCAAGTCTCAATTCAAACTCAATAACAAGATGCAAGCAAGAATAGATAAGGCCAATAGATCCTACAGTGTCTTGAATATCATGCCTTCCAAAGGATAGAACATTGTTTCACAAAGGTAGTGCCTTCCAAAGGGTAGTATATTGGGTTTCAGGCAAAGGCATTGCAGAGGGGTAGAATATTGGTCTTGGGAGAAGACAGTGCCTTTGGGAGGGTAGTACATTATCTTCGGTGAAGACAGTGCCTTCACAAGGGAAGTACATTGACTTCACTAAACATGGTGCCTTCAAAAGAGGATGCACATAATCTTTGGAACACCTCAGGTTTGGTCTTTGGAAGGAACGAGGATCTTCGAGAGAGGTTAGCACCTTCCAAAGAAAAGCCGGTCTTCAGAAAACCACATCCGTTGTCTTTGGAAAGCTAGGACACTTATCTTAACAGAATCTTTGGGAGACCTTCAGAGAAGAGGAGCATCTCTTGTTCTAGACTATCACTTCTCAGAATTCAATGGAATTATATACTTTTGTAAAGTGATTATTTTTTGCTGTTTTTCTACAATGCGCTTTCTTGGTGTTATTATTCTTGTATGGGAGTTGTCTCTGCCCAAGCTTAAATAGTAAATAGTAAAAGATTCCAATATGATATTTTCCTTCGTATTTAATTATCCTCATGAGATTGACCGGTTAGTTACTGAAATATTTCAATTGTGTGTTGATTGGGTTGTCACGGTGCTCGCGCCTAGCATATTTTGTGATGGAAAGTGAAAGATCCTTGGCAATAGTAAGCAACTACTTTGACGATTCCCCCGTTCAGTCGCGATGCAGATCAAGCTTCTCTTGAGTTCACTCCCTTTCAGCGCAATAGTTAGTTATGTACTGTATTCTTAGTTCAGATGGATAGAGCAACCACCTTTTGAGGGTCGAGAACGGAATATATCATATATATATGACAATGGAATACTTGTATAGAACTAAAAAGGTGGAGGATTGCAATTTCTTGTAAGAACTGACAGAGAGCTTACAGGCTGCTGCGATCGCGTTCACTTGACATTGGCACTCCCCGTGAACGGGAGAGGTACGCCAATCTCCTGGGCTTCTGGGCGATGACGCCGATGAGCCATCGGGAAAGAGGACTGAGCTCCCAAAAACGTTGACTATCTCAAATCTCTCAGGATCAAAAGATGTGACTTTTGAGTACCGAGTTTTGAGATGCCACGTATACGTAGATTCGCCAGGAAACGCAGAGGATCTAGAGATCAACCGAACAGATGATGCGACGAAGAAACATAGACTCGCCAGGAAACCGCGTCGCACTTCTCCATGTAAGGAAGCAATCCCGCATAGGAAACAATTATACCCGACAAGTATCCTATTACTTCTGGTGAATTCTCCCGTCAAAGCTTTGATATTCGTACCGACTGGAGCAGGTGAGTTGCTTCATTAGTCTCGTTGTAGGTCTATATCCTGATCAACTCACAACCCTACACAAGGTCAAGCCCAAGAATATTTGGTCCAATCCGTCGCGGTGGTTCAGGCATTTGAATTCGGGAATCCTCCTAACTTGGCTGATTCGACTTTTTGGCAAAATTGATGGTTCATTGAACCATAAATTTTCTATGGGAACTTACTAAGATTTGTGTTGGGTCAAAACTTTGATATGGGGAGTCATGCCTACTGGAATAAAAGCTTTTAGTTGGATTGCAACTATGTGGGGGTGATTGAAAACCGTGAACGGTCTGATTAGTTTCTTCCGGCAGAAAAGCCGCGCTTCCATCAATTAGAGACTACTCACAGTTAAGGCTGTGCTTGGCATAAGCCAAGTCGTCCAAGGCCGATTCAAGGGTTCACTGAACATGGTTATAAAAACTAAAATAGTGACATGAAACACATAAAAAATGTTTCATACCTAGTACTGACGGGAACCAAAATAGACAGTTTACATGAGAGAGATATCCTTATTTATAACTTCTCGATCTTTTCTTCCTCATATATACAACAACAAAGAAAAATAAATACTTCATCCACTTTTTCAAAATATAATTTATTTTTCCCGTTAATTTTTGAAATAAATAAATAGATAGAAATAAATATATATAAATTCTTTTTATAAAGTTTTATACACATTTCTTTCCATACTAGAGATACATCTTGGCAAGGTGGGACGCAAGACGTAAATCAAAACAATAAGAAGCAACATGCATAGGATAAGGAGAAGGACCACATGCATAATATAACAAGAAGGATGAGAAGACCTATGAAGCTGAATAAACGATGGCCTATTGGCTATTTGTTTCATGGGAACTGATACCAATATTCATGAAACCATTTGAGGCTTATGGCGGGGAAACCACTTGTTTCTCCATGATCATCCACCAAATTTCTTGTGGGCCGGACCGGCACTGTCCGACAACTGACTTTTTTTAGGATTGCACTGCAAAACCGCAACCTTGTTCAGCCAACTGAAATTGTTTCCATTTAACCAACCCCCTAAACATTATGATTCATTTTATGGCTAGTTTATTATGAAGATGCGGGACTTAATTAACTAACTATGTGGGAATTAATTAGCAATGAAATCTGGAGTTAATTCTAACCACCCATATTATATTAACCATCCATATTAATTAATTTACTATGTGAGACTTAATTAGCAATGCAATCTGGAGTTAATTCTAATCACCCATATTATACTAACCATCCATATTAAGCCAGATGGAAGCAAGGGAGGATTGTAATGGAAAACCACATGTTAAGTCTGGTTTAGGATGCAAGATGAAAATCTTCTTGCGTCCTAAGTCAAATTTGAAAAAGTTGTCTTGTCCTCCTTGGGCTTGCATTTCATCGTGCACATCACATGGGTTAGAAATGTTTGACATGTCAAGCTGGTTAGAATGGTTCCAAATAGTACCAAATGAGTTGGAACATTTTTTGATTCTTTGAAGGTGTTAGAATTGGTGAGTAAACACACCGCCTATTGCACAATAATCCTGCCACAAGATAGTAATAGAGGTCATGTGGGAAAATTGAAATAAAATCTAGATTTTCTTCTTATACCTTGGAGACATGGATGAAACTCCTATTCCTCTGTCCACCTCTGCTCCGCCAACCTAATTTTCTCCCCTCCCTCATCTCTACACTTGATTTGAAGAATTACTTGAGAAGATGGTTGTGTCTGTCCCACTTCCCTGTTCAAACGCAACAACAAAAAGAATCAAAGGGTGTTTCTGTTCAAGCACATGGCAAGGGCGGGTCCAGGGTTATAGTCCACACACCAAGTAGTAGCTTGGGAAAAACATAGAAGGGAAAAGATGACCCGTTTAGGATGGCTTACCACTACTCGCAATAGATCTAGGGCACTTTACTCAGATCCAGGAGGAAATAGTAAAAAAACAGTCAAGAAAAGCACAACAATCAACTACATCGCCACTTACTTGGTTTGGCACAGGAGAGTATTTCCACCCTCTATGAATGGTGATCGGCTTTACAAAATGAGCTCAATACTTGATACAAAGATACTTGAGAATGGAAAAAATATTGCACCAGGGAGGTTCTCTCTGATAAGGACTTGAAGTGAGGATGGAGAGCAATCAAGGATAAACTCAATCATCTATGTCCATTTAAAAAAGAATCAATTTAATATTGGGGAGCAGAGCCAATATATCTCTCCTTGTATTGGTTAGTGCATTGGTGGCATTGAGGAGGAAATCTAGTTCATGGATAGAACATGCCTTATTGTTACACCAAAAGAGGCAGACAATGAAATGGGAGAAAATCCTCTTGAAGAATCAATTCCACTTAGTATCTTGAGCATCGAAGGGCCCTTGGATGATTCTATACATTGCATGGGTACATGTGGAAATTGTGAATGTGAATCATTGTGAGTTATGGACGAGGGACTTTCTAGATGAAGATGACAGTCCATGCTTGATGAGAGAAAAACACAAGCAACACTCCTATCCTCTACAAGAAAAGGAGAATCACTTAAGAGAGTGACAAGAGTAGAGAAGAGATGAAGAAATCAAAGAGAAGGGGAGAGTCAAAGTTTTATAGTGAGGAGCCAACTAGAGATGCATCCAAGGAGAAAGAGGAGTGAAAGAATGTAGAAGAAAAATCTAACAAGAAGGAAGGTGACTCTCAAAATAGAACAAGGAACTTGAAAGCTTCCAAGATGGCCCTAACCCTTACACCCACTTTGGCTTCATTGTTGCAACATCTAGTATCTCATAAAAAATTGAGAATTGAATCAATAAAATTCAAGGAGAGATGTAAAATGGCACAGATTGAAGCTTCACAAGTGGCAGATCTTGAGAAACACAAGAGAGAAGTAAAGTATGAGAATATCTTAAAGGTGGTTTCATGTGTATATAAATTGCCACAAAACACACATAAGTCACACATGAACTCTAAAGTGCCACAATCAATCAGTTCACTCTTCCACTTGAATCACACTCAAATTGGATCTGAACTCAATCCTCCTCTACTCAACCTAGGTCTCTAGCCCATGGTACCACTGATGGCACATTTGATAGTGCAAATGGTGCAAGTGAAAATGGGCCCCACCTTGTGATCAATAGCCCTAATATGAAATTTGGCCACTATCAAGTAGTCCATGAGTAACTACCGAATAATCATGACTGCCAACACTACCACTCTAGTGTTTGAGCAAACTAGCTTTGGTGCTACAAATTTCATGACAAATATCATGCATATATACCTTTCTTACACAACATAGATCATTGTCAGCATCATACACTATAGAAACACAACTCACACATAAGTCATATATGAACTCTTAAGTGCCACAATTGCCTCCCTAGTTGGAGGTCATGTTTCTCTAACTCCAAATAGCCATCTACTCAAAGTATATGATCTGCCATGTGGTGGGCAAAGATTAGGAGGCTTTGTGGTATTGAGCCCCATTGTTAGTCACCTATCTGCAATCTATACCACATAAAAGTGAACTAGCTATAAGTCAAGTACATCTAGGACCACTATCCTTGAGGAACCACCACGAGGAGAGGAGTCAAACATGCCATATACCATCCTCTCAAACAACCATCACACACCAACATAGTAGCAAATCCATGAGAAGAGCTCCATAACATACACCGCAAGCCTACCCATACAAGTGCCAAGCATTGGTATATAGTGCCATCATGTTTGGAAGGTGGCATGGTGTACAATTGCACACATGATCCTTCCAAGTAGCACCATCATGTCATTCTAACATGAGGACTCCAAAAGGAAAAGCCTATTGCAAGTAAGTGCTATGGTGATGTTGGCTTTGCAAGATTAAAAATGAGATCCCACAATTACAAGCGTGAGATTAGCTTTAGCTCTTTTAATAATGTCATTAGCAAGACTAAAATACAAAATCAAGCATTGAGATTAATTCAAAATCAGGCAGTGGGATTAATGTATATGTTTATATGCTTGCAATGCACTATTCCTAAATTAACTTTATGGGTGATGATTTAAAATCCCCATATAACTTTTACAACTATTGCTATTAGCCCTCGTTAAAAAATTTTTGATTCCTAGTTTTACTATTCATAAAAATCACATAGATTACCCATAAAAACCTGTATGGAATCTAATGAGTATTGGAAAAATGCTATACTTGAAACCCTCTATTACACATAAGTCAAACTTTTCTTTATTTCCCTAAATTTTAATGGTGGGACAAACATACATATCTTATGTTCATAATCAAGATATGCTATCCTGCAATTATAAACATGAAGTGTTTGGATATAGTGGATATAATGAACTTAATATAGAGTTTGCTATGGTAAGAGAGAGTGGACCTTGCTTGGAAGGAGAGTTTGTATACTTTGTAGAAGATATGGATCAGAGCAGACTTATACTTGGTTTGAGATGATTAGGTGACAATGGCGGATGTTGTGGTTACCAACTCTATGTGTGATGCAGTTTTGGAAGGAGTGATTACTCATCCTCTTGGATGGTTTGCAAGCGGAGCAGGGTCTCCAAGTATAGGGGTATGAAATGAGGTCACCTCTTTCTTCCTCTAGTATTGGAGTTATATGGAGCGATGGACATGGTGTTTGACACATTTGTTAGGGAGTGCATGAGAGTGTCATATTAAACATGAAAAGGGTACCACTCTCACTCTCATATTAGACTTGAAAAGAGTACCACTCTCACTCTCATACTTTGTAGCATACTTTAAACACCGTGTGTCCATTACTCTACATAGACATTGGTTGGTGCAATACATAAGAGAGCAATCACACTAGGTGATGCATCTTGGATGCTCAAGTAGTTTGTGGACCTTCCTACTTGCTAACTTGCATAACTTGGATATATTAGGTGCAATAGGGAAAATTTCTCATATCAATACTATTGGGGCTTAGTCCCATTTTACCTCTTTTCTCTCTCCCTTGTAGGGCTTGATGGGGTCTTTCCATCCTTCATGTATTTTATGAGGTCACCTTTTATAATTTACCAACATACTGACCTTATTTAGCTTATTGAACTTGCTCATGACAAAAGAAAAGTGCAGCAAATACTCTCAAGTTACACTTTCAATTATAGGAAAATTGCTGAATATCTTGTAAATAAAAAAATGAAATTAATTATTTGATCCATTTCTTTCATTCTTTCCATGCAATTTGGATCCAAACTTCACTTCCAATCCAAACTCACTTATACATCATGTGCATAGTTATTTCAATTTCTTACATTGTAAGAAATTTTGTTTGTCTACTTTGGATTTTGCATGCAAATAAAGGTAGGCGGTCAAATGCTATTGACCACGATCAGGTTTGGTTCAGCCTAGGAAGGTTCAATGTAATGTTCAAAACCATGGAGAAACTGCACTTGTGCTAAAGTATAAACAGTCAATGTTAGTGCAGTTGGTTTGCATGGTAGAAACTTACTTGGCGGCTAGTGGTCTACATGATAAAAGTTGTACATATATGTATATGAAGGCCACTTCACATGGCTCAATGGTGTATGTCAGTTTTTGTGCGTATATATATTGCTACACAACATACATCGCTGTCAACATCATACACTATAGAAGCACAACTCACACATAAGTCATACATAGACTCTAAAGTGCCACAATAATCAAATTGTTTACCACTCTCAACTCAACTCAACTCAACTCAAATCAGTACTTGATATGTCACTCTATGAACTGCCAACAACTGGGCACTGATTACAGTCAAGCCACACCCACTCAAGCATAGAGAATCCAAGTGATGCTCGCCGGCCTTTGTCCACCATAGCCAAGAACTCAAAGGCTCAACATCAGAGAAGTGAGCTCTTTGGAGCTGCACTTTGAAAGTATCCCCCTTGGACTTGAGCTAGGTCTGAACCCTAACGGTCTTGCTGATAGCACACTTGACGGTGCAAATGGTGCAAAGTGACAATGGGCCCCACCGTGAAGTCAGTACCCCAAACATGAAATTTGACCGTTGGAAAGTAGTCTATGAGAAATTGTTGAAATAACTCTAACTACTATCACTGCAACTCCAATGTCCTAGTAATCTAGATGCGACACTACAAATGGCGTGACAATTGTCGTGCGTATATACATTGCTACACAACATACATTGCTGTCAACATCATACACTATAGAAGCACAACTCACACATAAGTCATACATAGACTCTAAAGTGCCACAATTGCCCCCTAGTTGGCAGTTAGGTCTCTCTAACTCCAAATAGCCATCTACTCTAAGTATATAGTATACCCTATAATGGGCAAAGATCAAGAGGCCGGGTGCTATGGAGCACCATCGTTAGTCGCATGTTTGCAATCTATACCATATAAAGAATGAACTAGCTATAGGTCAAGTACATCTAGGACATAACCATTGTCCCCGAGGAACCACCGTGAGGGGAGGAGTCATACATGCCATATACCATCCTCTCAAACAACTATCACACACTAACATAGTAGCAGCCCCACCAGAAGAGCCACATAACATACACCTCAAGCTTGCATGTACAAGTGCCAAGCTTGGGTCCATAGTACCATCAATGTTTGGTAGGTAGCATGGTGCACAATTGCACACATGATCCTTCCAAACAACACTATCATATCCTTCTAACACAAGGACTCTAGATGACAAACCTCACGCACTCTTAAGATAGTGCGGCCTATCGAAACATCAAATGTCATCGGTGCTGTTTGTTGTAGATATACATAGTCACCTGGATGAAATTGATAGATCAAAGGTCTATAACCTCCTCCTTGAATGGTAGCATAGCGTAAAGTATCTCTATGTTGAGCAATTGTAAAGTTCTCAAAGGCCATCGGCATCACTCTCCAAAAGATCTCTGCCCGCTGAGAACATGCGCTCATCCATACATCTGGGTCATCCAAATCCACAACTATAGTAGCATCTTGACGAATGGCTGTAGGTAAATCTGGATCTTGTCCATAGAGTAGAAAATATGGAGAGAAGGATGCTAAGGAGGCTTGTGGGCTGAACCGATAGCCCATGGCCAACCAAGGTAACTAGAGATCCCAACCTCCCAAGTGTACTCTCTGCAAACCATAATTTTGCAATCCTCTCTTCACCGTTTGAACCACTCTCTTTGCTAAGCTATCTACCTCAGGGTGATCTTGGGATGTAGTATGATGATCAATCAAAGCCTTGTCACACAAGACTTGTAACTCTCCCAAGAACTCTATACCCTGATCAGTCAAAACCTAAGCTGGTGCACCAAAATGACTAAGAACTCGATCCAGGAACAAGTAAGCTGTCCCTTCACTAGACTTGTCAGGAAGTGCCACCAACTCAATCCACTTGGAGAAGTGCTCCACCATCACCAAAACATACCCATGATATCTCATAGTCAATGGTAAAGGTCCAACAAAATCCAAATTCCAATGGTAACCCAATCCCATGATAGGTAATGGGTGTAATTGTGGCGTAGGAGCATTAAATGATGCTCTAACTTGGTCAAAAACCACACATCTGGCAACAAACTGCTATACCTTGGTCTGCATATCACGCCACCAATAATGACTCTGGAGTAGGCTATATGTACGCTTTACTCCAAAATGTCCTAGCTCCTCATGAGCATGACGGACCAATCGTGGTCTCTGTGATGGAAGTGATACTACTCGCACTCTACCATCCTCCCATACACACAAAAGGTGTCTGCCCTCCAATCTGAACCGTCGGGCTTGCTGAAGAACACGGTCTCTCTCTTTGGCCCCAATTGTGCCACCCACAACACTAGTGCAAAGATAGTCCATCACTAAGATATCATCATGAATGTCTCGCTAAACTATACCAATATCTTCACTCTCTGGATCTATGACCTCAATAACTCCTCCTGTATGGGCTGAGAGAAACCACCAAAGCCTCAAAAAATATACATAGAAAGACAGATGCATGCCAACCTGGCACCATCTCCTCATCTGTCTCAACATGCCAACGTGCTCCAGTCTGATCTTGTTGGCTGGGACATTGGTTTCTACTCAACCCGTCTACATCATGGTTCACCACTCTAGGTCTATGAACAACCATGAAATCATAATCCTATAAAATCAAAGCCCATGATGCAAGCTTCCCTGAAAGCTTGTCAAACTCCATCAACCACTTCAATGGCTGATGATCAATGATGAGAGTGAAGGGGTTACCAAATAGGTAACATCGAAAATGTGCTACTACCCAAACTGTTGCCAAGCACTCTCACTCATATGAACTATACTTCACCTCCGCTGAATTGTTAGAGCAACTAGCATAGGCCACCACAAACTCCTTCCCCTCATCATCATGTTGGGTGAGCACCACTCCAAGCCCCAACATACTCCAATCAGTATGAACCTGAAATGGTCATCCTCTAATCGGTCTCCTCAAAATATGAGCATATGAGAACCTCTCCTTGAGCTCTACAAAAGCTCTCTCCTGATCATCTCCCCAACACCACTCCTGTGTAAGCTTGGTCAGCTTTGTCAAGGCCTTGGCAATTGCACTAAATCCTCTAACATAGTGGTAATAGAAGTTTGCCAACCCAAGGAATGATCGCACTCTGCTCACATCCATAGGCCAAGGAATACGTGCAATAACCTCCACCTTGATCTATTGAACACCAAGTCCTCCGGGGTAGATAGTGTGACCCTAATACTCAACCTGCTTGTGGAAGAACCTACACTTCCTAGGATGTGATTTGTGTCCATGACATCTCAACCTCTCAAACACCTCCAACAATTATCTCTCATGCTCCTCCACAATAGTGCTATAGACCAAAATGTCATCAATATAGCATCAAGCAAAATCCAATCCAGCTAGGATCCTATCCATGACACTCTAGAACTCAATGGGAATGTTCTTTAACCCAAAGGGTAAGAACCTCCACTGATATAACACATCCTTACCGTGAGGATCAATAGCCCAAAATGATGTCTTGGACTTATCCTCCTCCTTGATCAGCAAGTGATGATATCCCGCTCAAAGATCCAAAGTACTGAAGGCCTTTGCATGCCCAATCATATCAAAAATCTCCTCCGGTGTAAGCATGGCATACCAATCAGCCCTGGTCTGTCGGTTGATAGGATGGTAATCTCCACACATCCGCCTATCTGTGTAGTTGCCATGCACATCCTTCTTGGCTAGCATCACTGTCGCTGATGCATACTCTCCATGTGAAATCTCCACCAAACCAACCTCAAAAAGGTCACTACTCTGGCTCTGAATCAATGTCCTCTCCGTCTCACTATATTGATAAGGACATCAAAAAACTAGTGTATCGATAGTCAACTCAATCCATATACAAGATCCTTTTAGAGCACCCAAATCTTTCATACTGAAGGCAAAACAACTTGTGTGGCTCCTCAAGAACCTCCAAACCCTCCGTCTTTCCTCTCTAGTAAGCTTGGGTCCAAGATCTAGCTCCCAAGTATCCTCTGTAACTGTAGTAGGAGTAGAAGACATACTGACTGGCTGCTACACTGGGCCCTTGGGAGCAATAGTATCATGCTCCCGCCCACTAGAGGTCCCAACCTCTATGTGAAAAACTCCCTCCACTCTGGCTGCAAGCTCCACACGTCCTCTAGCTGCATCCCAAGTGGACCAAGGGTGTAATCCAAGTAGCCCACACTCACCTGGATGGACTCCAAGTAGACCACTCTCCCTAGTAGCTACTGCATGTGTCCCAAGAATACCATGTCCACTCGGTCCATCACTCCCAGCATGTGCCTGAATTGTCTTGATAGGCACAGGGCTCACAAGTGTCCGAGTGGTGATGCCTACCAAGCACATCCTACGCTACTCTGCCAAGCCAAGGCTCACAATCCAGGTCAAACAGTTCAGGTCCATAGCTTGACCTAGCACCCGACGCTTGGATGCCTTTGACACTTTTGGAATAGCGGTAATACCGGTACAAAAACCCATTGCCTCCTCTCTCTCATCGGCATTGTGCTCCCCCAACTACTATAATTATGAGTCCCAAACAAGTCCAGGTCCTGCTTCTCAAAAAGTATGAGAGCCTGGGAAACTCATGAGTGTAGGAAATGCAGCTCTAGGCTGTCCCACTAGGTTCACCACTGCCATAGGTGACCTATCAGCCACTACCACCGTCTGAGACTGACGTTCGACATCCAAGATGTCATCAACAAGAATGTGGTCAAGTTGTTGAATCCCATCATAAACACGCTGTAAAACCTCTTTGGGTAAGAGGTTTGTCCACCAAAGACAAAGATGATTAGCCCGTGATCCCACTCTAGATGCATCTAACAATACAGTAGGTCCCATCCAAGAATGGACCTGATGTGTACTCGCCACCACTCTAGTGCGAGAATCACCCATCAAAGGCATGTTCTCCAAAAAGTAAGCTGGAAAAATGGACTAATGAACCTGGAGATGTTGTAGTATCCGTAACATCTCTTGGAGATGTTGTAGTATCCGTAACATCTCCCAAAACATACCAGAACAAGGATCTTAAAGACCCAAACCACAGCCTGCACGTGTATGTCCTTGACATGGCCATCCAGAAATCACCAAGTGAATAGGCCCATGTCTCTCTAGGTCATGCGCCCACCGTAAGGAAATGTTTGATGGTAGGGTTTTCCTAGTAACCTATGACTGCTAACATCGCTAATAACTCTGGATACCGATAGGCCAAGTGTGACACATGATGTAGAGAGACTCGCCTAACAGTCTCATCTCTCTTTACATACAAGTACCTCTGTACGCGTATACTTGCTTGTAATACCGCAACTAGTTTGGTGCTGATCCCACCAAACAACTCCAATAGACATATCCCTTTTACTGGATACTGCCAAGCAATGAATGTGGTATCTAGAGGTGAAAAAACAATTGACTCTAGAGGCTCATCCTCACACTCATCTCCTGATGGTACGAAGGCTCTATTCCAAGCCTGCTGCACCAACTGATCTGCATGCTGCTGCAATGCCTCCTCTGAACTCCACAATGGCACATCCAAGGTGGATGGAACAATCCCACTCATACTCCAAATTTGAGTGATCTCCTCTGGTACTGGAGTATCCTCTAGATGGGCATTCCCCTCCAACAAATCACCAAGTAACTGCACCACTGAAAGTAATTGCACAACTGAAAGCTAAAACTGATGCGGCCATGGTCCTGGACTGTAGTGAGCCAAGAGTGCCACTACTAAAGCGTACTGGTAGGCAATATACCCGTCCCTCACCAGACTGCCAACCCGGTCTAAAGGAGGTTGTCTCCTCCCAATAGTCAATGCTGAAACCCATGGGGTATAACACTGCTTCCCCAACTAGCACATCATATGACTCAACTATTGTCGCAATAGCCTGAGCTCTCACCACCAAGCTATCAGTCAGATGACCAGGCTGAACTTGGACAACAAGCTTCCCACGTGTGATGTACTGTGTCGAACTACCACCTAGAGATGTTTGGATCTGAAATGGACACCTCTCCACATCGGTCTTCCGTAACTCTAGACCGACCACTGCCGCCATCCCCGACATAAAGGGCTGTGCACTAGAGTCTAACAAGACTCTTTTTGGTGTATAGACCTTCCTTGAAGGTCCCACCAAACAAAAAATCCCCCTCTGGTTATCCAATAAGACAACACCAGATGTGAACCATGCTCTCTCAAAGGCCGGTCTAGTTGGCAACTCCTCTAGTCTAGTTGCTGCTACCTGCCATAAACCACTAGTCGCTGAACGGATCCCATGCTCCTCAACCAAGTCAGCTCCACTACCAACCACCTCTGCTCTAGTAGTAGGAATTGCATCATCCCTAATCTCACAAAGCGTGACAGCCAACTAGAACACTAGGGATGGGTCAACTCCCAATGTAAACATATCACTGGCCAAAAACAAAGGATACCGTATAATCAGCTGAGCCGCCCCCAACATCATGCTAGACTCGGTTTGTGTAGTAGCAGGTGGTTGACTAGCAGGTAGTCCATCATGTACTCCATCACCACCTACCACACCTGCACTAGGACGTATAGGAACCCTGGATGTCATCTGTAATGCCTCAGATAGCGTGAGAGATTGGGGAAGTCTGACCTGTCTCCCAACCTCTCCTCTTTGTAGGTCCAACTCCATTGATGCTCCTCTAGGCTTTGGAGCACGTACTGCACTCCTAGTCACTACTACAAATGCATCCATCTGTGCTGCTCCGCACATGAAGTCCAAAGTATCTCTATCACCAACATACGAGGTAGAAGCCTCAGCACCTGAATCTGATCTCCTCTGAGCAATAGCCATACTAGCCAATCTTTACTCCAACTGCTCAATCCGAGTAGCCATAGCTGTATAAGAAGTAAGGGCAGGTACTGCACCCCTACTAGGTGTAGATCCTCTACCACCACCTCTACCACCTCGTCTTCCATGAATTGGAGCTCCTCTACTACTTGCCATAGCAACCCTACCAATCCGTAACTCCGGGTGTAGGTCAAAACACCGGTCACTAGTGTGACCAAATATATGGCAATGCTTACATTGCCTCTGTGCTGGCTGTGATACACCCAAGGTATCAGGTCCACTGCCCTCAGTACACTCTCTCCAATGATGAGGTCCACCACAAGTCCAACAAGCAACACCACTACTCACTGATTGCTGCTGACCCAAAAATGAAGGTAAGGGTCTAACTCCACTAGGCCTTCCACTAGCTCCATAGGATCTGGGCTGTCCACCCTGTCATCAAAAACCAACTGGGCATGGTGTGCTCTATTGCACTCTAGAAGAAGTCACAACCGTGGGTGGGGTCTCCCTACCAAATCTAGATGTCACCACTCTCTCCTCCACCATGTTGAGCTCAATACGCTTAGCCAAACCAAAGACTACTGCCAAAGTGGGTGAAGTAGCTTGTAACAACATAACATCACAAACTCTACATCGTAACTCCCTCTCCAGTATCCCATACCAAAACTGGATTGCTAGGGCCTCAATAACTCCCTGAGTGAAACTGATTAGGCACCTCATGCAAGTATATGCCTTGCGTAAGCTCTTTGCAGCCTTCTGCTAGAACTCTTACAAGCTCCTTAGCTTGTCAGTCCGCACTCCATGGTAGTTTTGCCTCAAACACTAGAAGAACTCCACCATGGGGTTAAACCTTGATACCACACCACCTCATGTAGCGGTACCTCCACTCATGGTAACACTATCTCCAGCTAGTGCACCTCCACTAGCTCCACCAACACTACTTGAGCTAGAACTCGTAGGTAGAGCCGATCTACTCTTGGCTACCAAACCTGAAGTGATAGAGACATAGTTCGGAGACCAATACTATCTCCATAACTCAATCTCCTCCAAATGAGCTCTCCTGAACTCATGGTAGTCATCCATTGGCGGACCCTCAAAGTGCTGAAACAACCCCTTCCATGCCATGAAAGGTGTGAACAAAGTTGGGTTCTACATCTATTGCAAATCACACCAACTATCAAACTCTTGGATGAAGTCATCTAAATCAATGGTACCCACCATACCAGAGTAATGCTTAGGGCCTTTGGGGGCCCCATAAATCTCGTCCATATCCCACAACAATAGTGCGAACACACCAAGTGCACTCTCAACTAAATTAGCTCTTGTGTCAAACTCAGAGTCAATCTCCTCCCTCATTGGGACTTGAGATACAAGATGATACCAAGTGCCACTCCGAGTAAACTCACAACGTACTGCAAGGCTATCTCCTCTAGAATCCCCAAAGAACTCAGTCGTGACAAAGTAACCACAACCGCAACCATAACCATAACCAGAACCACCAACTGCAACCGCAAGTCGCAACCACAAGTACCCCACCAAGTGCAACACCACCAAATGCCAATACCAACTAAGCACCACTCACTAATGTAACTCTAACCGAGATAACTACACTAGGGGAAAGGGCACTCCGTAACCTACCATCATAACACACACTCTTACAGTCTGCAAGTCATCACTTCTTGCCTCACCAAAGAGAAACAAAGGTAGTTTGACTGGTCATCACTTCAGCCTCACTATCAAGAGCACACCAGAGCACCAATGCTCAAAAGTTAATGCACCTCACACAAACATGGTGCACAAACATGAAGTAGAGAATGGAGGGGCCCAATCACAAGAAATCTAAACGAAAACCCTCCATATCAAAAAACAACACGAGACTGACTCTGCCATCATTTGGCATTTGACATAAGAGAAGTTTGTATCTAAGTCCTAAGCTACCAGGATCCTAAACTGCCTCTCGTAGCCAAAGTTACAAGTGTATAGATAATAGTGGTACAATCACTAGGATAACAAGTGAGGGTGGACCAGTTGGCTAGGGCACCCATCTAGGAGCAAGAGATCTAGGGGTCAAACGCTATTATGCACAATCTAGCAAGAAAGGCAGATTTTGCCAACCAATGACCAAGATCTACTCTAAACTAGCTAGCTTCATGCCAGCAAGTTGGCTTGCTGGCCCTTTTAGGCCTTCTTATCCTCTCATAGCCCAATGCCTCAAAATGCCAAAATTCAACCAAATGAGGATTTTCTTCTTGCCACTTTGAACCTCCTCCGAAATCTAGCAAAACTCCTCCAACTTGGTGAAAGTCCTCCAAATCTGGCTGAAATCTGACATAAAATCCAACCAAAATCTGACGGAAGCCCTAAATTTGGCTGACCACCAAAATCCCCCACTAACTCTTCACTCAAGCCAAATTAAAAAGATTGGTTTCTCCAAATCCCAAATTCACGAGAATAGCTTCTCAATTCCACCTTCAATTTTACTTTTTGAGCCCAACTTGCTACAAATTGGTCCTGCCTTCACCTCCTAAGCTCAAAATCACAACCATTGCTTGAGATTTGCTCCTTCTTTGCTTGAAAATTGGCCATCGCTTCCGCACATCTTGTGCCATACTGCCAAATCTGAATCAACTGAACAAGCTTCTACACACTAGGGAAAAACTGAACTTGAATCAAGCTACCAACAATCCACCAAGCTTGGAGATACCACCAACACTCAAAGTTCTTGCACCTAATTTCACACTGACTTCACTCTCTGATGTAATCAAATTGTTTACCATTCTCAACTCAATTCAACTCAGATCAGTACTTGATCTGTCACTCTATAAACTATCAACAATTGGGCACTGATTACAATCAAGCCACACCCACTCAAACATAGAGAATCTAGGTGATGCTCACCGGCCTCTGTCCACCATAGCCAGGAACTCAAAGGCTAAACATTAGAGAAGTGAGCTCTCTGGAGCTGTACTTTGAAAGTATACCCCTTGGACTTGAGCTAGGTCTGAACCCTAACGGTCCCGCTGACGGCACACTCAATGGTGCAAACGGTGCACGGTGGGCCCCACCATGAAGTCAGTACCCCAAACACGGAATCTAACCATCGGAAAATAGTTTTTGAGAAATTGCTGAAATAACTCTAACTACTATCACTGCAACTCCAACGTCCTAGCAATCTAGATGCGACACTACAAATGGCGTGACATAGTTTTTTTGTTTGTCAGTCTCTTAGTGTGTCCCTAGGAGGGCACAGGTCCAATAGCTAACCTTGATGTATGTCAGCCACATAAGTATAATTGTGATGGTAAGTCATTTAGAATTATTGAACTTGCACTAGTAGGTAACCAAATTTTGGACTAGGGTATGTTAAATAAGTAATTTGGGGCTTGCAAACATCAATATCTTTGGCTCCCATATCTATTTTGAACAAAAGAGTACTCATTAGATTCAGCTTTCAGTTCTCCTTCACATATCCAAGATCAATTTTTGTGATTTCATGTTTTTGTGGTTAAAAGAGTCATTAAATGTGCATTGAGTCTTGAATGTCAAAAACCAAATTCTTAAATGTACTTGATTGGAAAGTTGAAGGGCTAGTTCCAGCCAAGCTAAGACTTATCAAATAATTAGAATTTTGAAATTAAAAGTAAACTAGATAGTTATATTGTATGGCCAATTAACCCAAAAGGTTTCCCATTTGAAGTGGCTCAAATAGAGCTTCAAGGCTACCTAACATATAGGCTCCAACTGACGGTCTACACATCAGGCAGACCTGATATGCATATGAGCTCCATCAGAACTTTGGCTGCCCGCCAAAGTTCGGATGGAGCTCATATGTCAAACAGACCTGACTAGTAGACCCCCGGGTATATGTTAGGTAGCGCTAAAGCTCTATTTGATCCACTTTGAATGTGAAACCTTTTGGGTTAATGGGCAAACACAATATGTAATATAAATATCGAGTTGATTTTTAATTTTAAAATTCTCATTATTTGACAAGTCTTAGGTTTCCCAAAACGAGCCCTTCACCTTCCCAAGCAAGTACACCTACAACCTTGATTTCTATCATTTGGGACTGAATGTGTAATGACTCCATTAACCGGAGAAAAAATACATCTTGAATTATATGAAGGACTATTGAAAACTGAATTTGACAAATCATCTTTTGTTCAAAATGGATATGAGAGCCAAAAAATATTGATATTTCCACACCTCTATTTACTTGATATACTTAGTCCAAAATTTGGTTACCTATTAGCACCAGCTCATCAATAATCCTAAATGATTTACCATAGCAGTTATACTTATGTGACTTAAGTGCATCAAGGTTAGCTGCCTGACTTCTGCACTCCCATGGACAGATTAAGATGCTCTTTCCTTCAGTGTTTAAGAGGCTTCCTGCCGTCAAAACTGATGTACACCATTAAGCCATGTGAAATGGCCTTCCCGTCACTGTCTATGAGTGAAAATAGATTAAGTACTTACTTCGCTTGAGCTATTGGTCTATCCAGGGCCAAAACTATAATTCCTTGCATTTATCTTCAAAGCACTTCGTCTCATGATCGTGTCAACTTATTTGACAGATCGAAGTTTAATTCATGGATATTACTTTATTTATTTAGTCAATTTGAAACCATAAGTAGAAATGGATATGTTTTAACAAATTTTCATGTAGGCTGTGCAGGTCCGAGGCCGTTCATACTAGCTAATTGCTTGAAGTGGCGGAAAGGAAGAGGCTGCTAACGAGGCAGCTCATACTCGCGTACGTGGAGGAAAGCAAAAGGCTTGGGATATGTCGATGGAGTACATCAACTTATCAGATCGTGCCTGTGGTCGATTCTTTGGGAGGGAGTGCTGCTGGACCAATCTCGACGTACAAGCAATCCATTGTAAAGTTCAAGCATTGCCGTTTCTCAGCATACGTATCAATCTGAAACCATATATCGCGTCACTTTCGCCGAGAACTGTTTCCCACCTGAACTTCTATTGGTGTGTGCGAACTGTCTTTCCGTTTTCAGGTCTCAATCAAAGTTCTGGTCAGCTGGATCCACAGTCAAGATCCTTGTGTCCTCACTCGGACTTAGGAACAGCTGGCGCCTTCAAATACCTTCAACATCCCGTACTCGTCATCAATCTGTTAGCAATCAGGTCCGCTGTGATTGAAAATGGGTAATTTATGTCATGATTTGCCATCCTGCCGCAATTACTTTCCATATCATTCGCTGGATTTCTTGCACTAAGTAGCACGCGGAGTTTTAGTAGATTTGTTCATTTGTAGAGAGGCCGGATTCGGTGTCCTACAACCGTGTCCAATCCTTCAGTCATTTTGAGTCGTGATTCGAGTTCGAGAGTGATATTGATGTTGTCTCGTATGTACAGTTTCGACTGCTGATAAGATTACACAACTAAACCTGTCATTAAGTTTGGAGACGCAGATAGAAACCTCAAGATCAGAGTGTATGCAAAACATCGCTTCAAACTCCCCGTTGAAAGATATCTCTCTGATCGGAATCAAGTAAGACGAAGCTTGAAAATTTCCAGACTCATCTTATATTACTTGAAAGAACTTAACTTGTCAAGGAGGTTACCATATACTAATCACAAATTACCAGAATCTAGTTAAGATGATATAATACTGACGGAACCATCCCTTACTGGTCCATGGACCAATTAAAGCTCATTGTCCTATGTCATTTGTTTTAAGTTTGACAATCGATAAGTCAATAAAAGAGCAGGAGTTTGTTTGGCCTATCAAGTCGTGCGTAACATGTACTTAAAATTAATTCCTGATTTGATACGATTCCCTCTGAAAACAACCTTTCTTTCTTCGTTTACCCATTAGATTACTTTCTCGTGATTCTATCATGGAAGCTTTTCTTATGTACTAAGTTCCTTCGAGTAGTTGATGGTTATTAAGTATTATCTTCCTTTCTCTTCCTGCGGCCTTACTCTCATACAAAGTTGCTTTTCTGTCAGAAGTGTCTGACACAGTTTCTTCTCGAATGGTGTGATAGCTATCCTTTCTGTTAACGACCACTCTTACTCCACCACCTAACCTTACCTTTCCAGTGTTTATCGTAGCCATAAAATTTTCATTTTCCCCATTACGAGAATATGATTTTTAATGGGCAGTGTATGTGGTTCTGATGAACGGACCCATGCTCGTATATAGGGGTAAACGTATCACCCAGCTGGTGCTCAAGTTGGAGCAGACGGTCTTCGGTGTCGAGGGCGATGAAATCGATCAACCACTTCAGAAGTTTATCAACAGTATATATATCAAGCTTTGGCCTTCAGATTGGTCGTCAAAGTGCAAGAGTCTTCGAGCAAACCATCTGCTTTAGCGCCGGGATTTGTGTCGCAGCATTCCAATACTTACTCTGCTCTTGTAGCTCTCAAGAATATTCTGGCTTACGGTATGCAGCAGTCAAGGGTAATTTCTACTTTTCTACTGCATTTAGATTTTCATATGCCCGCATAGATCCCGAAAAGGAGTAAGTGGCTTGGAAGTGGACTTTAAACAAGTGGTTTGATGGCTCCGACTTTTCTCTGGTGCGCTTGTTCTTGGACGCTCTACCGGAGGGTTTGGAACCTAAGGCAGTCCCTATCATTCATCCTCGAATATGAGCGCTCACTCACCTTTCAAATGAACGCTTCGTGGGAAATTTAGAATGATGTATTTGACCGACTACAAAATAGAAATGAAGGTCCACACAGCTCAACTCAAGAACTGGGTCTTTGCCGATACTTTTGTTGCAAGGACTCATTCATATCGAGGTTGCGTGATTTAATCGACGAAGTCCTGCTGAAGCTACATTGAACCAGACGGTATAGATCCCTTGTTTGTAGGGTGCATCAACCGTAATTCCGGATTGCGACATTTGTTAAATAGGGTGTCGATATCTGTAAACTTCTGTCTATCGGAATTCAAGTTTGACTCTTACCATTTGCCACAGTGTTTAAGGATCAGGTTCTTTTCTTGCATTTGCCAAGCTAACCTTGCTCGGGTAATAAGAATCAACACTTAAGTACATCATATATATGCGTATTTACATGCGACAGTCCTGCTTTCCATGTTGCGAACTGCTCGTCCTTTGTTTATCCAGAAGTGATAAAAAGAGGTAGCGGTCGCCAGCGCTGTGCTGCCACTTGCGGTAGGTTGCGATATTTGCTGCATTGCTGCCGCGATTTTCAGCGACGAACCAGTTTGCTAATTTTAAATAAGAGAAATGGCGAGCGCGTAGGACAACAAGAAGGATATGAAGGCCACATCAAGCCGGACAAGGATTAAATATATGATGTAAAATAAACGAGCGTAGTCCCGATAATATGATCAATTCATCTTTCCGTAGCTAGGATATTTGAATTATATAAATTGTATAGTCTATATACTATTGAAGCACAAGAGCACAGGAAGATGTATCACATAGTCTATATATTATTGGAGCATTGAAAGAAGTATCATATAATGTGATTGTTCTGTTGTAGTATCATAGGAGAAATTTATCTTATTGTACATAATATATTTCAGTAATGTAAAATATATAGTCTTTATATTACTGGAACATCTGAAAAAGTATCATTTAGTGTTATTGTTCTCTTATAATACCATATGAAAAATTTATCTTATTGTGTCTAAGATATAGAGCTATGTAAATTGTATAGTTTTATATATTATTGAAACATCTGAATAAATATCATTTAATGTGATTTTTCTCCTATAATATCATATGAAAATTTTATTTTCTTATATCTAGCTATATAAACTGTATAGTCTATATATTATTGAAACATCTGAATGATTATCACCTAACGTGATTGCTTTCTTATATAATCATATGAAAAATTATCTTATTGTATAAGATATTGAGCTTTCTTATATTATCATATGAAGAATTTATCTTTTTATATCCAAAATATCAAGCTATATAAATTTTTTAGTCTATATATTATTGAAACATCAAAATAATATTACCTAATGTGAATTTTTCTTATAGCATCATATGAAAAATTTATCTTATTGGATTTAAGATATCAAGCTGTGTAAATTGGATTCAGTTGAAGTACTGAGATATCTGAAGAAGTATCATCCAATGTCATTGCTCTCTTATGGAATTATAGAATGTATAAGTTATGTTATTCATATAGTATTGGACACACATCATTAGATTGTGTAGACTGTGAAATGAAATTGGTATCCTTGACCTCTATTATGATTTTGTCTTATGCATTCCTTGACAAATATATTAAATATACTAATATCTAGTACTCCATATAATACCAAAACTAGAGAAACAAAAAGATGACTTCACTATATACCATTACTTGAAAACCTAGACTATTACAACTCTACTCAACGCTCATCCATGAGGATGAGTAATCACCCCCTTTGAAATTATATTTGCTTTACTTGCCTCATCCAAGAAGATGAATAAGCACTATGACAACCCAATGTTGATGTCCTAATAGAGAATAGTTCATTCTCTCAAGCATACAAAAATGACTAGAAATGAAAATAAAGTTTCACAATGTCACAAGTGATCTATTCTTGCTTTTCTAACCTCTTGGGCAGAAACCACTCCCAAAAGAGTGCATATACACCCGGTGTTGTTCCCTATAGAAAGAGAGAAGATCTAATCTAATAAGCTCCTGATGGTGGTAGTTGCTGAAGGCCTCTTCTCCTCAAAGAGCCACTTTACACCAATGATTAGTCTTTTGCCAAAGGGTATTTCACCCTAAACGTTGGTTTTCACCCCAAAGCTTGGTTTTGAGGTCAAAAATTCTTTCATTTTGATGCCATTTCTGACTACTTCTCTCCCTTCCAACAAGCCAAAATCCCAAAAAAAATCCAGAATATAATGTTTATTTTGCTTTTCTATCTTTTGGTACTCTCAATGTTCCATTACTCCCTAGAACTTTCTTCACATTGCATTGCCTATTCAGAATATCAAGGGTAACTTTCTTGATAATGTACAAGTTTCTTGAGTAGGTATTAAGGACTCATTTCAAGGGTAACTTCTTTGATTCAATGCAAATTTCCTAAGCATATACTGAATATACACTCCTACTACAAGATTCCTCACCTCTACTTGACCAAAAATACAACCACAGATGTGAGTGAATGCAGTTCAACAAAAAGATTCAAAGAATTCCTTTAAGCTGCATGCTTTGATTATGAAAGAAGTGGACATAAATTCTTTGGGTTGCAACTCTTAAATATATATATATATATATATATATATATATATATATATATATATATATATATATATATATATATATATATATATATAGTTATCTTATGTCTATATGAAGATGATCAGTGACTAAGAGTGTTGAAAATCTTCTAACTACACCTAGTCTGCTTATTGCAAATCCTACCTATTGATCTTATCCCAAGTGCAATTAAGAGGTGATTGTGCATCCGCTTGCCAACACAAATGACTACTTGTCATTTTTACTTTAGATGTAATTATAGTTCCAAAATCTTTGGCTAAAAAATTGTCTGTATACTATAAAGTATGTCAGGCCAAAGACCTTCCAAGGCCAAAGACATTTCTAGGCCAAAGGTATGTGTGATAGCTCAATGTCAACTTACTTATAGTATAGTCAATAAGAATAGCTCATTCCTACAATGATACTAGTCGGAAATGCCTAGGAATGAAGCAAAACAAACACTTGTCACCAAATCTCAGTTCATTTATTATTTTATGTTTAATATCTTGGTCAGGAACCACTCCCAAAAGAAGTTAGTGTCACCCTTTGTGGTACACTATAGCAAAAAGAAAATCACAAAATCACTTTCACTCTAAGATTTAGCCAGGATTGCTCTTTAAGGTGATGGTTTGTTCAATTGCAAGTGCCACTGCACTCCAAAGACACAATGCCTACAAATTTATTCCCTTCCCAGAAGGCACAACTTGCAGGATTCAACATCATGTACTCCTTGCCTGAGCTTTTTGATTCCATGGTACTTCTTGTATGGTGAGCTTCCCAATCCACTTGTTGCAAAAGTTTACACCTTTGAATCATTCAATGCACACTCTGATTAAGGGTGAGTACTTACTATGGACTAAGTATTGAAGACCTACTGTGAAATTTCTCACCTCTACTCTTGCCTAGACATTAAACATCATACAAAATGAGGGACATAGAACTTGAAAAAAAGTAGGATCACCCTTTATTAGTAATCAAATCTATATTAGACAAAAGAATGAACACATTAAACATCATACAAAATGAGGGACATAGAACTTCCAAAAAAGTAGGATCACTCTTTACTAGTAATCAAAGTCTATATTACACAAAAGAATGAACACAAGTGCCAAGGGCACTCAATCTTATATACTAATCTGGCTCTAAGCAAAAAGGATCAGAATCTAGTGATTCTTGAAAAATCCTACTAAACTGTACATCACTGATTTTTACTATCCTAATCATTAGGGTCCTATACATGTAAGGGGAGGTATCAAACCCTACCTATTCTATCTTTAGTATAAAATGCCCAGTACATATACAAACCCAAGGGCACTCCTCGACAATTATGTACAATTCCAAGTGCAATACAATTTTAAGGCATTCATCCTCAACTCTACACAATTTTGAGTGGCAAATAACTTTGAGGCACTCCTCATGAAATATATATACACAATTCTGAGTGAAGACACAACTGGCCTACTTAGAGTGCCTAACTATTGTATAACTCTGAGTAATCCTTGCCAAAGAGTGCATGCCTTACCAAAGGACTT
Source organism: Lunularia cruciata (assembly GCA_948567375.1). Taxonomy (NCBI): domain Eukaryota; kingdom Viridiplantae; phylum Streptophyta; class Marchantiopsida; order Lunulariales; family Lunulariaceae; genus Lunularia; species Lunularia cruciata. The sequence continues at coordinate 60,740,437 of OX419758.1, forward strand.
CCTCTCAAGAGAGTCCCTTGGATTGGAACTACTGGGTGTGAAGGACTTTGTTCACCTCTTAGGTATCTAATTAGTTGGTCTGATACATAACTGTCTCGAGCAAAAAATTCTGGCACACTTCATTGAACTTCTTGTCTAAATGTTCCTCCAAGTGCAAGGACATGTTGTTCATATGTTCAACTTCATAGGCCTGATTTTATAAGTGCTGGAGCTGCATCTTTAGTTCATGGTATTTGATTCTCAAGGCGCACATTTATCCTTCTTCTTCTAGCATCTTCATGAATAAGGCTTGGGTCTCTCCTAGTTGGTGTAGTGCCTTCAGCTGGTTTTCTTCTATCTGCTTGATCAGCTACTCTATTTGTCATTTTGGTCGTCCATCACTTGGAGACTTTTGTGTGCTTAACTCTCTCCTCTGCATCCTTGATGAGACATTCCAGTTGCATTGATACTTCCTTCTAATACTCTTGCATTTGCAACTCTAGAGTTACTACTCTGTCTTGAATCTCCATTGTAGCTTCTTCTTCCTGCTCATCCAAACACAATGGTGCTTGCTTTGGCATGGATGTTTCTTTCCTCATGAGCTCCTCTTCATCTTGAGGACACTCATCCATATCTTGGTCCTACACTTGTGAAGTAGACTAGGCATCTTCCCAAGTTTCTTCTTCTTCATCTTCATCTTCATCCTTGTCTCATGAAGTGGAGGTTGACCCTTGTAGAGTGAAGGATCCTTGCTCATCTTTGTCCTTGTCTTCATTTACTTCAATGTCCTTGGCTTTGTCTTTTGAAGAAGACACTTCAAAAATCTAAGCACTCACCTTTGACTTCTTTGCTGTGGTTTTCTTTCTCTTTGGAGCCTTTGACAAGGTCAATTCTTCATCTAAGGTACAAACTGGCATGTCTTTGCAAACTTAGCATCAGCCAATTTTTACTTGGAGATTTGTGTAGGTCCTTCAGGTTGAGATTCAAAATCATTTGTAGGATGGAAATGTGTGTGGAATCACTTCCTTTATTAGTAATTGGTCCTCATGTAGTAAAGCAAAGCAAAAGGAACAATGTAGGTGGCTCCTCCTTTGTCTTCAAAGTCTCGGTGCAAGGGCTTGCATTGCTTATCAAACATCTTTGACCAATCTATAGACTCTCCTGAAAACATGTAATCAAAGAACATTGCTTAGCCATTGGTCAAGTAGGTGGTTCTTTTATGTTTGAAAAGCTTCATAATTGATTCTACAATGGCTCTTTGTTGCTTTCGTTTCCTGGTGAGTGCACCGCAGGAAAGCTGTATACCTCCTTCAGTCACACAACGTTTTGCTTACGAACAGGTGCGGAAAGACGTCGGAAATATTCAGAGGTCTTTCCGGACCTCTGAATATTTATCCCTTCAGATCCATTCTGAAGGGAACCTGAAGGAGACGACAGGACATAGGTGTATCTACGACAAGGCTGTATGTACGATTCGCAAGAACTAGCTAGACATCCAATCTGAGGGTTTGTGGTTGCGTTTGTTCTGACTGTTGAGGACAGTACCAGAGTATTCCGCTAGATGCGGTCAGCGAATATTTAACTATTGTGGTGTCCATCCCCTCAACGAGGCCGCATACCAAACGGGTTGCGGTTCCGTGAATACCCGGAGTTCATATGTTTGCGCAATCAACGTGTGTACTACGTAGAGGTCTGGTCTCCTCTTACGAATTTTTCCATCTGGTTTAATCTCAGCGTCGGAATAGTTGACTGCCGTGTATTGGCTGGTCATGAATGCGCTCAATTCATAATAAAGATGCGGATTAAAGAGTTCAAAACTGATTGCAAATTCGCTCAGACAAATGTTTTTGCTGTGCATCAGCAATTCAATACTCATGCCCCTTCTGTCTAGCTCATGTCTCTGCGGATGAAGACATCTTTTCATTCTTGTATGAAGTCCATCTGTGGCGTACTTCCGATATTCTTAACATCATTAAAATATTAATTCGATGGTTTACCCATGCACCAAGATGAAGCCAAGGAGCCACTTGTTGGGAGCCCGCGGAGTGGACCTCTGAAATCCCCGAACTTGATTTGGACTCATAACAACCACCTACGTGCCCCGCCTGCAGTGCACGCGCGCTAAGTTCGTCTTCCACACGATTTTAGACATGAATACTTGCAAATTCGCAACGCTGCTCGGTGCAAAGAGTCTACAATCACTTCAGATGGTGGTCAGTTCCACTCTGCGGATAAGGTGCTTGTCTGCGACATTCTTGAAACTAATCCTGCAAACAACATCCACTCCCCAATTATATTTACACGGGAGTCTGGTCCAGTCTTATGTGGGTATAGAACAATGTTCTAGTGAACTGGTTCCATATTCATACACTCAATGCATACACATACATACACTGGGGTCACCATGATCCGGTCTTCTTTAATTGAAGATCATATCGACAAAGGTAATAAGTCTAGCAAAAATCCCATCGAACCAGTTAAAGTAGAGGATGATGTTGCACATCCCATGATTATCCAGAACTGTCAAGTTCCGACAGGTGGAATCGTGATTTCGTGCTTGTCTGCGACATTCTTGAAACTAATCCTGCAAACAACATCCACTCCCCAACTATATTTACACGGGGAGTCTGGTCCAGTCTTATGTGGGTATAGAACGATGTTCCAGTGAACTGGTTCCATATTCATACACTCAATACATATACAGGGGTCACCAAGGTTCGGTCTTCTTTAATTGAAGATCATATCGACAAAGGTAACAAGTCTAGCAAAAATCCCATCGAACCAGTTAAAGTAGAGGATGGTGTTGCACATCCCATGATTATCCAGAACTGTCACGTTCCGACAGGTGGAATCGTGATTTCATTTATCCTCACAGTTGCGAAGATATTGGATTGCGGAAATCATGTTTTGATCCGATACAGAGTACAGAAAACTGCCAAACTGCGCTGCGGAACACAAGAGGTGTGACGATTCCACCTTCAACATTCCTTTCCTTATCTTACACTCCTTCCACGTATGTACCATCGAGATGTTTCCTAAAAAGTTCCTATCTTCTGTTGTGTTCCGTGGATGAACACATCTATGCAGGTGAAATGCCAACTTCGAAAGATGAAATCTGGCCCATTCTCTACTTTCAGAATTAGATCGTACTCTTTCTTTTGTTTTCTCCAGCATATGATCATCTACCTTGCTGCTGCATAATTATACACGTCAATCTGGAAATGTTTTAGTCTACATTTCTCAGTTCTACCTGTCGTTCCGAAAGAAAATGCTTTCAGTAATTGTATATATTGTAATTTTAACAGAACTGCCTAATTAATCTGATTATATTTATAAGAAGTACTTCTTCTCAATCTTCTTAACTCCGAACTATTGAGTGTGTTTAGTGTAGCTTCTTATGACTTCCAAGAGACTGCTGCAGTTACTGGTAGGCTGGGCGGTAGGTGCATACAACTAGTCTAGTGACTTAATATAATACTTCATGTCTAAGAAGCAGTAGACTCAATAAAATCTGATCAGATAAAAGTCTCTAAAGGTATATGTGGTAGACCATGTGGAAGTGTTTTCGATATAATTAAATCCATATTGTTCCTGCATTGTTCACTCTGGAAATTTAATGTTTGAGAGCACTATAGCGTGATCTAAACTCTTTATTTAATCTAGAATAAGAGATGAGTGGTACAATCAAGATAGCGTGATCAAACTCTCCTTGAAATAAGAAGTGGATAGTATATTAAAAATTGCAATAGTTCTTCTCCTTTGCAAAGATCCCCGTGTTGATTCTAAAGCAGCTGAAAACTGCACGAAGATGACCAAAGGCAGCCAATCCCGAGCATTCAGTGGAACCGGTGAACCATCTGGACGTTTGGATTTTTGAATGGGATAGGGAGCCTTGAGCTCTGCAAGATATTGATAAAGATCATCCAAATGACAGAAAAGATACCCCAAAACTCTAATGCTATGCGTATAGAAGCATTAGAGATTAGTCGTGAGATATATAATGGTACTCTTTACCTCTAGTAATAATAGCGGCTGCTAGTTCTGGTTATATGATTTATTGCGCCAAAAACTCTAGTCATAAGGGTTGGCAAACATATCGAGCAGTGCACTATAGCTTTGCTCTGATTTTTATTCAGGATATTATACTAAAGAGGAATTTTCATGAATGGGCAATTTTGAAATTTTGTTTGCAAAAGTGTGCGGATCGCATATTATAAAGTATCCACCAAGCTAATCCCAACTGCATGACCCAAGGCATATTATTCACACTGTGCGCATCTTTATATGCTATTCTGGTTGCTCTAGGCGTCCCCGCGTAGTGATTGTGTAGTGATTGTGTCCGCCATTTCTTGCAAACCACAACATGTGCTTGCTTGAGCCTACATTCCACTGCAACCGACATATCCTCATGCCTTGAATTTTGCCAGCAAGAGGTTGTGCATGTGCTTGTGGCATTGTAGGCATGTCGTGTACATCTTGCTGCTAGCATTGAACATTACCTGCCATCTCATTTTGTTTACTGCACGTTGCTTTGTTATGGCCTTAACCACAAATTGACCACAGGTATACTTGCCTTCCTTGCAGACTTTGCCCCTTGACTGTAGCCTTTTTGTTTTTTTCCTCCCGGCCTTTCGTGTAATGTTGTGGGTTTTGGACTCACCACCAGAGGGAAAGTTAGTACACAAAATTGCCGTCATTGATGTACTGGCCTTCCATGCAGACTTTGCCCCTTGACTGTAGCCTTCTTGATTCTGGCCTGCCAGCCTTTTGTTTAATGTTGTGCGGTTTGGACTCACCATCAGAGGGAAGGTCAGTACACAAAATTTCCATCATAATTGATGTACCGCAAGTGGAAAGACTGCAACAAAATTGTTTGGTTGGAGCTTGCCATAAAAGATGTTGATGCAAGCCTTGCTTTGGCAATTGCACCAGAAACATGCACTCAAGTGAACTAATATTCTTCAAAAGCTTTGCAACTGCAGATTTGGGACTCGAGATCCACACTTTTTTGCTTCTGTCAGTTGGGTTTATTACCTCAAAACCAAGAAGCAAGAACTGTACTGGCTCTTGAATTTAAATTCATTGTAGTGTCCCATAGTGGATTCTGGGATGGTTGTATCTACATGTGCATACAAGCTTTGCCTCCAAAACATTAGCTCTGCAACTTTGGATACCCATCAGCTGAAAAAGTTCAGATATGAGCCATTGCACAGCTTTTCAAGCCAAGAGTTGGTGCTCTCAGCCTAATTGGATGTCACTGTGGCATGTTGTGCAGCTGGAAAGTGTGTTGTTGCACACTTTTGATATCACAACCAATGAAGTAGTCAGCTGCAAGTGGATTTTCCGAGCGGATGACTTGCATTGCTACTTCATGCTTCCTTATTGTCAGTGCCTTTGCTGCCATCCATATTTTGCACTTACAAATTGACTTAAATCTTGCATTCACGTTCTTTTCAAGGTGGTATGTAAAAATTGATTTATGTGATTTTGGCAGGACAATGCGTTGCGCATTATGCAAGCCCTTTTCACGATAATGCATAAGAATGATGTCCGGCTGCCCAACCTCTGGAATTGCAACTCTCAATTTCTGAAGGAAATTTGAGAATGCACCTCTTGAGAATGAAGTTTCAGAAATGAAATGAAATCTTCATTATCAAGAATGAAGTTTGCTTCATTCTCAATAGGTGCAATGCAAGCGCAAAGTGGAACAATATGGCCTTTGCAATCATGAGCTCATGCAAACATTGCCATGCCACCATATCTTGAGCGTAAGTGGCATGCATCTACAATGACCATTGGCTGGCAGTGAGGACATGCCAATTTTTGAGATTGAGGACATGGAAACAAACGCTCTACAGCACCCTTGACATTTCTCTCAAATGCCCATAAATGCCCATATTGCTCCAGAGTTTTTGAGGTGAATTCAGAAAAAAAAAACCTCAAGCAACATGAAGGGGTGGTCATTTTTCAAATCATGATTTGTCTTGCACTGATTTAAAGCTGTCCATGCTATAGAGTAAATGGCAGTCTGCTCATGCTGAGCACAAACCTCTGCATGCGCATCACCCATCATGAAGGATTTGTAGTGCACCAGCAGAAGCTCTGCCAAGCCGGTAAAGCTGATATAGAAGTGCGAGGTGCCATGGTCCAGAATCTGGAATGCACAAGGTTCAATTTATAAAAATGTATGAGGCCATCCTTATGTTTGTATACTATCATGCTGAAGTTGCAAGCCAACCCTGATCTTGCCCTTGATGTAGCCTTGGCAGAGGGGCAGCTAACATCAAGCTTATCTGATTTGTTGCACTCCACGTAGAAGGGAAGTTGCTGCGTGCTGCATATCTGGCTAAGCCGGAAGCGCAATTCATCCATTATGTCAAACGTTTCAGAAGCGTCAAATACATTTAGAGACATTGAGGTTCTGAGTTCTGTAGGAGACAAGAGACAGTAGAGTGCAATGAAAGGTGGAGTAGGTTATCAGCAAAATCCCCCCTGTTTGCAAATAAAACTCTGAAATGAGCACATTTTTGGCAAATAAAATCTGAAATCCGCACATTTTTGCAAATAAAATTTTAAAATGGACTATTTATGAAAATTCCCCTATAGTATACTTACTGGTAAAAAATATATCTAGAATAAAGACAGGACTAATCGAAATCTGATTTAGAGAAGAACAAAATTAGATGGTTACTCTTGGTCAGAAAGTGATCAAGGTCGATGTAGAGAGAACACAAAATTAAATCATTGAAGATCCTAACCTCTATAAGTTTGTCCAAGACGGAACAAAACTATCTGGAGATTTTACCAAGCCAGAGTTCCACAGCGGAAGACGGATTTATTATTATTCCACAAAGTCTAGCTGTGCTGTTGTGCACTCGAAATACAGGAGTACATTTAGAAATCTATAACGGTTCCCCTGTAGAAGATATCTTAAAACATGCTCTACTACAAGTTGGTGGTATTGGCTTTAATCGCAGCAGCTTAAGGCGGATCAAACATATTAAACTACGTACCCATGACGTGAAAATGACTTCAAAGCAGGTGTCGTTTACCAAGGAATATATCAAGCTTTTATTCGAGAACCATCGCCACAACAGTAGCTGTGAAGGCTTCCCAGATGCTTTTAAATAGCGTAATGATCAGTTTCAAGAGATGGTTTTCCACAGCAAGCGGAATACCATCCCTTCAAAGATTAACCAAACTTTCAAGGATTCGAACAATTTCAACGCATAGCTTGAAGTAGAGCAAATACTGAGATTTAGGTGCATGAACAGCTCCGCGCAGACAAAGGTTTCTAGTAGAGATCCGGCGGTGGATAGTAGGATGGCCCGCATGCAGTACACAATATGGATATTCAGCCCGACCTCTTGTACTGTGGTTTAACATCTAAATTGGCGTGTATGGGCCACGGTAGTACTTTATGGGATCGATCAGTCAATTGGATCTTGAATAGAACTGGGTTAAATCTTTTATATCTCTGAATCGCCTGAAGAAACGATTTTAGAGGAAAGCTCGGTATGCCTTTACGGGGGTGGTTTCTGGTTGGCCAAATCACTTAACTATCAGTAGAGGGCATGCATCTCTCTCTCCCTACGAAGTGTTTCTCGGCGCAAGTAGTCCAATGAGCGTCAAATCTATGTGGAAACACATGGAACTTCCAATTTTATCCGTCATTGTGGAGACCTTTGTGTGGGTGGTTCATAAAATTTATACTGGGTGTGTTAGAAAGTGAGGTGTATAATCTTACCTCATTAATTTCACTGTTGTAAGTAGTTACGACGTGAGTTAGGTGGTAGAATTTAAACTTTTACGGGTTTATGGCTTTCCCGTAAAGTCATAAAAACTTGATTAAAATAAACCATTATAATTATAATAGTCTATTTTCATTCAAATATTCTTATTATTGTTAAATATCATCTTTAGATTTTGAGTTTCAAGGTTTGAGGCTTTTCGTTATTTCTCTACCAAGTTGAATCTTGAAGTTTCTTCACCATAGCGATATACCACTTTAACATCGTTGGAGAGAAATAATGAAAATGATTCATACGCGCTATAATGCAAAAAAGATCAATGAGAATGGGTGGATGACATGGAGTGAAGATGAAAATTTTGATCTTGACATCCATAGTTGAGACAATAATTCCTTTAATAAACATGAATGAAAGATAGATAGATCTCCTAGTTTTGCAATAAAGAGTTGATGATAAACTAGTTTGATTGGATTTTGATATATTACACTCACTAATTGTATTTCCATTCTTCTTCTAAGTTCTTACAGATTTTATGCATTATAGTTTTGTGTTTCATGTATGCTTTCTAACTATGAAAAAACATCATCATCCTATGTTTCATTATAATATTTTAATAACTACAGAAAGAAAATTCTTGTAGATATGATTTATAGTTATTTTGGACAGATGTAGTCTCCCTGTGAACAGTTCATGTTTGGAAAGACTAATTTTATTAGAAGTCAGAATCTGTTCTCTAAAACATTAGACTAAACCAAATTTATTTCTTTAAATTTATGTTTTTTTGGAAAAGAAATTGTTCAAATGGTTAAGAACAAGTTATAAATCTCAACAACTTGTGCATAGAAAGAATTCTAAGATATATTAAATTAGTTGACTGAGCAAAACTACCTTTGATATGATGGCCAGCTATTGATTATAACCATCCTTGGTAAGTCACAGTTGATGTTAGAGTGCCCTTATCTAGTTAACTATATTGACTAACAGGAAAGATGGGTCCTGTTGTGTCCCTTTTGGGTCCTTGTGAGTCCAACTATGAAACAACTGTGCGAAGCGCATATTCGAGTGGCCACCAGACGATTGGGGGTGAGATGAATGTTATTTCAATTGATAGACTATATGCATGATCACGTATTGCCCTCGTTCGACAAGCCGAGTGCATAGGTATGTAGGTATGAAGGAAACGTTTTCATTTCCAAATATAACAGTTAAATGAGTGTGGGCTAGCTATAATTTCAATCTTCCCAATAGATTCTACACTAGAAGCATCAGTTGTCTCCGTTTAAATTAACATGAAGAGAAAGTAGCGTCAGAGATCTAAAGCTAAGACTGTTACGATAATATCTTAGTCAATGCAGAGCAAGATCGACTTACTTGGAGCATCGATCACAGATTATCCTAACAGACCTTTCGGATTTGAGCCAAGGTTTCCTGTGAGAGGCAACCACATATCACTCGCGTCGTTTCATCGATTCATCGTGCGGTGAGCGTATGGGGTGGTTTCTGCGATTCCTCAACGAGATGAGTAATGTCTAGAGGTTCGCATGAGTACAAGGGGAATAACTCACATTAAAGGGCACAGTCATTGTGGAAGGCATCATCAATAGTGTCATCATGGCTTATAACTTTTTTGTCCAAAATTCACTTAGTATCACACTGCCAGTCAAGGATGGGCAATAGATCTAGTAGACAACTTCGTAACTAGAGTATTAGTATCAGCACCTCTCAACCGCGGTATTTGTTAATTTATGTCAGAAAATACACGAGGTAACATCCACGAGCAGACAAAGTGGTACTTGAGTAACTCATGGTTTCTCAATTGCTCGAAGCCCATGTCATCCATCCTCATAAGCCGGCACAATAATTAATTTCTGTGCTAGATCAGCATAATCTCCAATGTCTATATATTTCCCCACGCTGATCGGGGCATACAGTGAATGAAAGAACTGTCTCTTGACCAAATTAAGACCTTTGTATTCTATTCACTTTCAAGCACTGCTGTCTAGATCAGCATAATTTCCAATGTCTATATATTTCCCCACGCTGATCGGGGCATACAGTGAATGAAAGAACTGTCTCTTGACCAAATTAAGACCTTTGTATTCTATTCACTTTCAAGCACTGCTGTTCCAGAAATCTCTATCTTTTCACCATCTCATCACGATGGCTCCTGCAACAGCATGTGTGTCCAGCACTCTGGCTGGACACACTTGGGATCCATCAGCAATGACCTTGCTAAGATAGTAAAATGTGGGAGAAGCGCATGTTGTGAGGAGCAAGTCTAACTGCCCGTCTAGCGTTTAGTTTGTCCCTCGTGATTGATAGTCGTCTGCTAAACTGAACATTTGGGAATAGTCAATTTATTGTCAATTTCTAACTCTGGTCTTACAGCCGCTGTTTCTGTGAGTGGAGTTGCTTGGTGGGCCAGACCTTGGCCTGATTAACAGCGTGTTTTGGTCATTTCTAGACCTGCTGTTGGTAATGCATTTTTTAGGATCTCTTGCGTTAAAAAATCGATTGCATTTGTAACAGACGACTTGAAGTGGTGCAGGTATGGTGCTGATCGGCCAAATCGCTTGGCCGTTTTCTGGGGCCACTCCATCTTACTTGACAGGTGAGTTCCCATCCTTAGTCTCTGCTGGATGGAACACTGCTGGACTCTCGGCCGACCCGAAACTTTTGCCAAAAACAGAGAGTTAGAGGTAACCCACGCTCAATGCACAATGTTGGGTGCTCTTGGACGCTCTTTCTCCGATTTCTTGGCGGAGAATGGTATCACATTCGAAGAAGAGTTTCGATCAAGCCTGGATCACAAATCTTCAATGCGGCAGGTCTGGACTGTCTTGGCAATTCTAGCCTTACCCATGCACAGAGCATTCTAGCCATTTGGGCCTCTTAGGTTGTGCCAGATTGTGCTCATGGAGGGACACAGAGGAGCCGGAGGTCCATCGGGAGAAATCAACGACCCCATCTACCCGGTAGGGTTATTCCACCCCCTGGTTAAGCACCTGACGAATTGCATACTTGCCATATTCACGACGTCTGCTTATTTCGTCCAAGCTCTCGTGACCGGCAAGGGACCAATTAAAAAGTTACCCGACCACCTTGCCGATACAACTGTGAACTCCGACTGGGCGTATGACACCAACTTTACTCCCGATAACTACCGAAATCGAGAAACGAGACCACAATTTGTCAACTATCTTATTATCTGTGCATCTGACCTTGGTCGCCCCTGGCGGGCTGCTTGTGTATTGGTAGAATTATTGCAGGAGAAAGGAAAAACTTATAATAAAGAATGCGAATGCATCGATCCCTCAAATCTTCAACGTACAAACAATTATTGCTCTTGTCACGGCCTTAAACTGACCTAGGCCACGATATTTAAGGTACTTGTTTCGAACTGTAAGATGTGCAGCAACTCCGCAGATTCACTTTGATTAGGAATGTGAACCCTAGCTAAGGACAGCTGATTTGATGTATATAGCATGCAAACTGCAAACTAAGCATCCTTAACGACGAAAGTTGACGAAGTGGATTGGGAAGAAACCACGGATATAGAACCACACGGGCATGCAGGTAAAGAATGCTGATCGGTGTGGGTTTATACGCACGGGATATACCATTGTGAGCAATATAGCACCCAACACCCAGTGGCTGCATACTTAGGGTTAGAGCATATAGTTCTTTACCTTTTTGTGATGAGATTCATTCATTCCATCAAGATGTTTCCGGTATAGTCAAGAAGCTTGGGTAACGAGACTTGTGAACACCTATTTGAACACCTTGTGAACACCTATTTGGAGAAGCAAGGCCTGACAACAAAACTTGGAACCTGCCTACTAGCTTGAAGGTATTCCATTCATCACTTCATGTAACTAGATGTGACTAGAGTAAATTGGAAGAAGTGCTTTACGTACCTTTTTGTGTTTTTCGTATTGTTGTAAATGTTGTGCAGATTTGCATCAATATTTATGACAGTTTTCAACAGGCTATGGGCCCATGTTTCCCAATGCATCAAGAAAAATAGAAGGTTATTATTGTCATAGTATTTAAGAGATTGAGAAACTAGAAGAGATCTTTCAAATCTGAGAGTAGATTGGGATACAGTGGGAACAAGGAGCAATATAAGAGATATAGCACATATTAATCTATTCAACGGGGAGAACTTCTTGATTTGGAAATTCCATATGATGGTCTTCTTGAAGTCAAAGAGATTTATGGGGATTGTTAATGGGATATAGACTATAGAACAAGCCATAGCAGATGGAGGAGAGACCGATTGACAAAGCAAAATGATGCTAAAAGAATGTATAGAGTAGAAGTATTCATAAAAAGGGATCAATTGTGGAACTACATCCCAAATATGGAGTAGATTGAATACAGTACAATATGCTTTAGGGAACAAACACACAATCTAGTAGAGATTCTTTCAATTGTAGATGAAACCAAAAGAAGAGATAAAAAGGTTTAGTAGCCAAGTAGAAACTCTTGCTAGTCAGTTGAGTAACCTTGGTGTTAGAATAGAAGATTCCTCAATCATCACCAAGATTATTTGTAGTTTGCCACAAGGTTATTGCCATATAACAGCCGCATGGGATAATGCACCTAGGCTGCAATAAACCGTCAAGAGACTCACCACAAGACTGCTCAAGGAAGAAACCTTGAAAAGATGTGGAAAGGAGAAAGAAGAGAGTTCAGGGAGAGAACCTTTCTTGCTGCCAGTAGAAGAAGCATTAGAGGTAGCAACAATGGTTGAACTCAGAAGACGATCAACATCTATGAATTGAAGAAGAGAACAAGCTGCAAGAAATGTGGAAAGAAGGGGCATTGGGCAAGAGAATGCAAAAGTGAGCAGAACCTCCCAAAATGAGTGCACCGCAATACATGTAATGCTAGAAGTCAAGTGAATGCTTGGACTACATAGAGTGTTGCATTAGTAGTAGCTCTAGCATTGCTACAAGACCACTATCATGATTATGGGTACAGGGTGCCATGTCAACATTCGGCCATCATTCTTCAACGGTTTGACTTCACTCAAGCAATTTTTAACCTGTTGGAGAAAGAACCAATTTTGGTCACCAGCAGCCCACGTGCCACTTCACATATGTGGGGATAACAACATTTCACCATTGGATACAAAAAAAATTTGCAATAGGCTGATTGAAGGATATAAACATCTTGTTTTGAGGAGAGTGTAAGTTTTTAGTCAATTGAATTTGTGCCACCTCCAAATTCACAAGGCAATGCCCTAAGGTGCATAAGGTGATCTCACAATATAGAGTCTTCAAGAGATTGTAGCACAAGAGGATGTGTGAGTGCATGACAACTTAGCAAGTATCACTTTTGCAGTAATCATGAAGTAGTCATTCATTCTCACAAAGATACTGATCAAAAATGGTCAAATATAAAGTAAATAGTAACAAGTAGTTCTTCTTGGTTGTGTCTTTAGCCTCTTGAGTAGAAACCACACCCAGAAGAGAGTAACAAGCATTGAATAGCAATCTTCTCACAAATAACCATCACCCATAATCACAATTCTCCAAATCCTTTCCAAATTGATATTGATTGTGATGATTCTGTTCTCCTAAAGAAGGCTTCTTCACCATGAAGTGACTTCACCTCAGAATTGTGTTCCACCCCTCCATTGAAGGCACAACTTCCTCAGTCAAAGTTGCTTTGCATCTAGCACTATGATCACCAATGCAAAATACTACCAACACTATGATTCCTCATAGATTTGTCGGGTCATTGCCTCAATTGCACTCCACTCAAGATCAAACACATAGAATGGAAATCAAAGTTGTAAAATCCAACATCTAACACACTCAGACTACATTTAAACTTCTCCAAACACTCAGAAACACACACGTAGGATTGATACTTGGTATTAAGTTGTAATGGCAAGCATTGAGTTATGGCACTTTGCTTTACTCAACATCAAAAAAATATAATATTGAACAACATAACACTATGAATGCATTCCTTAAATAGGAAAAGCACTCAATAGTTAGAAAACTACCTAAACCACTTCAGCTACTACTTACAAATCCGCAGATCCAAAGTGTCACTCTACTTCTTCATATCTACCTCTTCAGATCTCCAATTGTTACTCCTAATCTGATCCGATATCTACTTCTACTTTGACTTCTACACCCAAAATTCCTACAAGTGCCTCATGTACTTTGGATTTATCTACAACATTTACATCTTCCTCTACTATTGTCCTATTTTTAGTCTGATCTAAAATTGATGTCATATCTAATCTATCTACATTATCCTTCTCTACGCTAACTACTTTAGTGGACTCACCCAAAGTTTTACATTCCTACTTCAATTACTTTGCATCAGGTTCCTACCTTCACATTGCTGCAAAATTCATCTAACTCTAATCTAACTAAATCTAGTCTTAGACATACATTGTCTCCTTCTTCAATAATTTTCCTATCTACTCTACCTCTAAGACAAATTACCAAATTGTTCATGTTTATGTCCTTTGCCTTCTATTTTTGAGTTTCCTGCACAAGCAATTTCAATTTGTACAATCTTGATTCCTCCAACTTCACCTTGGCTTTAGTGTTGAACATCACCTTTATCCTTCCAATGATTTTCTCTATTGATCCCAATGTCTTCTCTAGAATTGACTCCTCCCAAATCATCTACTCTTCCAACTTCTCCCAAAGCATCTTCACTTCTTTAGCATGCTTAACTTTTATCAACCTCTCCTCTCTTTCTCCCAATAAACTATTTGAGCTTCAGCACTTTTGATCAACTCCCATAACCTTTCTTCTTCACAATCTCAATTAACAAGCTCTTGTTGTTAGGCACAATCCTTCTCTGCTGCAACCGATCTCAATTTCTCCAATTCCTACTCTCTTAAAATTGTTATGGCTTTGGAATGCTTTGCATCTAACTACACTTCATTGAAGTCCACCTTCAATTTCTTGAGTGCCAACTTTTTCTCCTTCAACTCTTCTTCCAAATGTCCTAGATCACTCCCGTACTTATCAAAACTCTCCTACAAGTTCTCAAAACTCTTCTTCCAAACTACAGCATCAACCCAAAGTTCTTTGGCTTCCTCCTCTCCTCAATTGAGCTTTTCCTTCAACTGCAAGACTTCATTACTCAACTGTTTCACCACTTGCAATTCATCCCCCACCTCTGGATGATCCCGCTGCATCTCCTTCTTCTTCTATTGCAATTGCAACAATAAGGGGCAAACAATCTTCAACAAGTATTTTACTCCTTTGAACTCCTCTTCCTTGTCTTCATTGTTTTTGTCCTTAGCTGCAATAGGCAATTTGTCCATTGGTGCCTTACCTTTGCACCTTCAAATTGATCTCTTTTGAGCTTTCTTCCTCTTCCTTGGCTTGGCTTGGTCTTGCACTTGCAAACTTGCAAACTTGCAAGCTTCTTCTTGACCTTACTCCCCTCTAGAATACCAATCTTGGTTCTTCCTTGTGCTCCTTAGGAATATTAACCTCAAGCAACTCCATGTATTGTATATCTCCTCCTTCCATGCACTTGATCTGCACATGGAACTCCCAATTGTCCTCCTTAGCCCCTTCTTTTGCCAATTGCTAGACCTTGGGCTCTCCTTCACTCTCATTGCTTGACTCCTTGCTCTACAAAGTGAGCTCTTCTTCTTATTCTTCTTTAGAGTCCTTGCACTTGGACTTGCTTCTCCTTCTAATTCTACTCTCAATGACAAGTCACCAATGTCGTCTTGTGCCTTCAAGTTTTCCTTTGCTGAATCAGCAATACCATATCCTTGGGTTGACTTCTCTTCTTTAGCTTTGGGATATTATCACCACCATCTTTACACACTTGGTCTTGGTGAAATTCTCATCTCCTTCTCAAAGCACCACCATGTAATGTTGTTTGTCAACATCAACATCTTGATGAAGATCCGGGTGGAAGTCCAACACCATCATCTTCTTCTCCTCCAAGTTGAGCAGGTTCAACCCCAAATACAGGTGCACAGCAAATAGTACAAAGTAGTCAGGTAGCATATTCATTCTTCAACTCATGATCATCTACCTTGTCCATTGGTGAAAAGACTTCACCCAATTCACTTTCTCTCTTCCAAACATTTGATGTTATTCAAGTACTTGAGAGATATTTTTTATATAGAGATGAATGATAGTTTTACATTAGTCATAATTACTAAAGTTAGTAATAGCTAAGATAGAGGGGACTCTCCTTTAGAGGAAGTGGAAAAGATGAGCATCACTTCCTTGGATTCTAGTGTATTGACTTGATATTATTCTTAGGTGTCTAGCTTTGAGGAAAGAATTGAGACCTCTTGGACCCACAAGGCTTTTTGTTTAGAATTCTTTTATAGTCCAAGGAAGGATTCTTTTATAGTCCAAGGATAGCCCATGTGAAAGAAATTTTGACTTAGTGATTGAGTGAAGCTAAGACCACATGCATAGGAGAATATTCCCATGAGTATAGATATTCTTTTAGACTTTTTATTTTATTTTATTTTTAGTTTAGTAACTTGAGTTAATTTACTAATTAATAACTTTAGTATATGATTATTTTACAATTATATAAACTAGAGGTGAAAAAGTACTCTTCATCCTTTCATTTGTAACTATATCTCTCTCATTGAGTTCTCTAATGAGTAATGGTTTGAGTCTTGAAGTGTTAGCCTTGGAGAAGTATGATGGAATTGTGGTTCCTTGTCTCTTTTAGTCCATGGTGCACTACCATAGTAGTCATCTGAGGTCCATCCTAAATGAGAGATAGGTTGGCTCATCTTTTTGGTTCCATTGTTGGACCTCTCTAGAAGGTAAGATAATATTTTGCTTACAATTCTATATTAGACAAAAGGAGACTTTGAGAGCTCACTTGGAGAGAATATTAGAGGAAGAGAGAATTGAACTTATGGAAGAGAACTAAGGCGCATTTGTGTACCATGTAATTCATTATGATGTTTTTGAGGTGATATTGTTCTTAGTATACACATTATAATATTTGGAGAGATTGTGTGAGGTGGATTGCAAATTTTGGAGATTATTGTAATTTTGGATAAAATATCAAGTTTGAGATTTGGATTTGAAATTCTCATAGTAGATAGCTTGGATCATCTTCCAAGTGGGACATTTGAAATTATTACAAAGTCTATTACATGCATTGAGCTAGAATTTTCAGAAGGTGGTAGGATAAACTATTCTTTCAAACTGCATGCTCTTTGGAATTTTGTATAGAGTTTACCATTTCTTCATTTTTCATTGGACTATTTTGAAAATTTTCAAAAACTTTAGTGTATAATATCTTGACTTTTAGTCCAAGAATTAGAGAAAGATTGTTCTTGCGGAAGAAGTTATGAGTTGTTAAAGTGAGGGGGTGGTTTTTAAACAAACTCTAAATATATGTGCTGAATAGAAAAGTGCTTAGGCCAAATGGCACAAGATAAAAATATAAAATTTTGTCACATAATATATCCTAGGGGTTGGATCAAGTGTAAAAAATTTAAGACAAATATGACATACAAATTGAGAGAATTTTGTGACATTGTGAGGAAGGTTCAATTCTAGAGAATTTATATCTCATGCATGAAGAGTATAAAAACAACCAAAAACATTTTTTAATGTTTAGACTCATCCTTGGGAACATGGAGGGTCACCAAGAGTGTAAGTTGAGGCTATAAAAGTTTCCCAAGGGTTTAAGATGATGGTAGAGGTTGATTTGAGAAAAAGAGAATTTAGAATAGAATTTGAAGAGAGTGGTGAGAACATCTAGAAACATACACTATTTGGAAGAAAGAGTGATTTTAAGTGCTTTTTAGAGGAGGAAGGTTTCATTATTACCGGATTTCCTTGAGGATGTAACACTTACATGGTATGAGTTAGAATACCAAAAGAGAGAGAGGAGAGATAGACAAGAAGAGTCTTTGGAGCATTTGATTTCAATATTTATTGAGAATTTTCTTTCATATGAGAGTTATGATAGATTGATGAGTGAGGTTACCTTCCTCAAACAAGGAGATGAAGAAAAAGTGAAAGTCTATGTAGAAAGAGTGTAGAAGTTAGAGTCCAAGTTCATATAATGTTGAGGAAGAGTGGGGATGATAAGGAGATTACATTGATTAGCATAAGAGTCATGCTCACCAAGAATTTTTATGGTAGGGTTGAGACCACAAATTATAAGCAAGATGCGATATGAGAAAATTTCTTCCAAGGTTGAAAACTATTAAGGTTTCAATACGTATGGAGAAGAGTTTGGAAGGAAATGAGAGTGATTTGGTGGTTAAAGAGGTTATGCATCCTCCTCAAGGCTACAATTATAGTGGAAATTCTAATACTTTGGTGGTAAGGGTTGCACCACAAGTAATAATTATTCTGGTTCTTACATCTCTACCAAAATATCCACTTCAAATCATCAGAAAACAACTTGCAAATCTCAAGATCAATGAAGTGCAACTATGGGAAAAGAGAGAAGTAGATTAGAATTTGAGGAGAAGACTTAGAAGTTATGGAAACTATCCATATAGAAGATGCCAACCAACCAACAATTTCAATGATAGAGATTGTTTGGTTGTGGAGGAAGAGTTCACGTCCAAAGGAATTACTCGAATTTCACTTACCATGGAGGAAGAGGTAATGAGGGATCCAATAAAGAGAAAGAGGGAGATAGCTCAAAGTCCAAAAGTCTTAATTTGGATCTTTTGGCACAAGAGAAGAAGAGAGCTTATTTTACAAAGAATGTATACTCTTCTCAAGGATTTCCTCCTAGCAAGGATACTCTTATGCTTGCTAAGAGTAATTGCACTAGCACCTCAACACCATCAGCAACATAGACTTCAAGGAAAAATTTAGAGATGGAGGACTTTTTGATCTCAAAGCAACAATAAAACTACAATGTATAGGAAGAAGTTAATAGTCACAAGGCTAAAATTATAGTGGATCCACTTATTGCTTTGAATCCTGCCTTGAGAAAGGAGCTTAGAGGTAGTTTGAGTTCTACAAGGAGCAAGAGGAAGAAGAAAGAAAAATCTCTTGTATCAATGTGGGTGGTGGATGCCAAACCAGTACCATGGGAGGCTTGTGAATATGACTCTAAGATTGATGTGAGAATGAATGGTCTTAACATCAAGGATGCACTGGTTGATGGAGGATCTATAGTGAATGTTATGTTAGAGAGTTTGATGAAGAATTTGGGTATGATACCTTCTAGACCTTCAATATTTATGGTGAGCATGGTAAACAAGCAATGAGTTCAACCAATATGGTTGATGGATAAGATGGTAGTTTCAGTTATGGGAGTTCAAAATCTCATGACTTTCCAAGTCTTGAAGGATTCAAGTTATGACTTGCTTCTTGGGAGGCTATGGTTGAGAGAAGCATGCACAATTGATCAATGGCACAAAAGGTACTTGAGAATTGGGCCATCAAAACATTAAGTTATAGTTTTTGTGACTAACATCACCAAAACTTCATATTTAGATATACCATCTTTTGATTATTGAGAATCACATTCAAAAGGATTTTTCAAGTATGGACACAAGTATAGAACAAGAAACTTCCACGAAGGAGTATAAATTTGAATCTGATTTAGATGTGTATCCTTTGTGTGCTATGGATTTTGCACCTAAGCCATAGGTTTTGAAGGACCTAGATAAATCACCATTGACATTTGAGGAGATAGAGAGAAAGTTATCTACCATAAAATATGGTCCAAATGTTACTAGGAGGAGAAGGTGAGATTTGAGAAGATTTTTTGCAAGTTAATCCATGTGTTTACTTTCAATGACAAGGATCTAAAGGACATCATCTTGGAGGATCACAAGATGGAGGTGAAGTCACATGCAAGATTAGTCCGCCAAAAGAAACATTGCATTGGCCCACCAATAACTTTAGTTGTGAAGGAGGAGATTGATAAGCTCAAGGAGACTAAATTTATCTTTGAAGTGGAAAATTCAGAATAGGTGTCTTGAATTGTGATTTTGAAGAAAAATAATTATGAGTTTTGAGTATGTGTGGATTACAAGAAGCTCAATTTTGTTATTAAGGATAACTATTACTCTTTTTCATTCATTGATGAGATCTTGAAAGAGGTTGTAGGTCATGAGAGGTATAATTTTTGAGATGGTTATAGTGAGTATAACCAAAACAAGATTGCAGCAAAGCATCAACAACTCATCACATTCACCAAACCTTGAGAAATTTCTGCATTCAAGGCCATGCCTTTTTGGCTTTGCAATACTCTAGCCACATTCTAACCGTTCATGAATAAAGTGCTTGAACCTTTCATTGGGAAATTTGTGAGAGACTTCATTGATTGCTTTTGTGTCTATATGAGCAAGGAAAAGTACTTTGAGCACTTGATCAAGGTCTTGCAATGCTTGGGTGAAGCAAATGCATCACCCAACCCAGAAAAGTGCATTTTTGGTTGTAAAGAATGTCTACATTTGGCACACATCATTTCCAAGCATGGAATAGTAGTTGATCCTCAAAAGCTGAGGAAAATCTCAAACCTTTTATTCCCTTCAAGCTTGAAAAAGTTACACCAACTCTTGGGGATGGTTAGGTACTATAGGAGATTCATCTTTTCACTTTCCAATAAGATTTATGTATTGACCATCTATATGAAGAAAGGTGTAAAATACATGATGATTTTAAAAGACAAGGAGACTCTCAAAGATTTTGAGGAACTCAAGCAATCCCTTGTTGTAACTCCAATTCTTGCTAAACCTAATTGAAGTAAACCTTTTTATCATCTAAATTGATGCTTCAAATGTAGCTATATGATGCAAGATTAGACCAAGATGGGCATCATCATCTATTAACTTATGCTAGTAGACAGATAGTTTTTATAGAAAAGAATTACTCATTCATTGAGAAAGAAGGGTTGGCAATGATCTTTTGTGTCAAGAAGTTTAGACACTACTTGATTGGAGGGAAAGTCACCATTGTCATGGATCACAAGGCTTTGAAGTACATTTTCAACAGCCTAATGTGGAAGAGAGGCTAGCAAGGTGGATGGTACTCTTTTCTGATTACGATTACACCATTGAGGATAGGCCAGGGAAGAAACATGTGAATGCTTATTTGTTATCTAGGGCCTATGATCATGATGGAGTTGAACTAGTGGATGATTTTTTCTTGGATGAGGAACTCATGAAAATCTCAATCACTCAAGAGGTTCCAATGGAGTACAAGTAGATTATGGACTTTGTTACAAGAGATAATTATCTAGAAGTGATGCATGCTAGGGAGAGGAAGGCCCTTGCAACAAGATCTAAACCTATACAATTGTGGAGGATATTCTTTTTGACCAAGGATCAAATGGTCTACTTTGAAGAGCAATGGGTGAGGATTAGTCTATCTTACTCATAAAGGAGTTTCATGAAGGTCTAGTGGGTAGGGGAAATTTTTAAGAAAGGTGAATGCTTTCAAGGTTCTAGATGTAGATTACCATTGGGGGGTAATTTTCAAGGATTGTCTTTATTATTGCAAAATTTATCATGTTTCTCAAGCTTTGGTTGAAATGTCTTCTTCTACTCCCTCTCTTAGATCAATTCCATTGCTAAGACCTTTTGAGAAGTGGAGAATTTATTTTTTAGGTCTTCTCAATAGAACCACAAGGAATAATCAATACATTATGGTGGTTTTGATTAATTTACCAGTGGGTTGAAGCTAGACCATTGAGGGATAAGAATGAAGATGAAATTGATATATTTCTTTATGAATACATTATCACTAGGTTTTGATGCACTTTGGAGTAGGTTTTTGATAAAGGAGGAGAGTTTATAAGGAGCATCACTATAGCCATGCTACAATATTTCTCTATCACATAGAGTAACTACATCCTATAAACCAATTTCCAATGGCTTGGCAGAGAGAACCAATCAGATCTTGTGCATGATGTTTGCCAAAGATGTAGAAATGGAAGGGGCTAAACATCATTGGGACAAGAGGATTCATGTAGTTTTATGGGAGTATAGGACAACCATGAAGACTTCTATTTGATATTCTCCATTTCATTTGGTATAATATTGATTCTACCTTACCTATTCACTTTGATCGTCCTACCTTCCAATGCATTCATAAGAAATTGGAAAAGCACAAGGAGGTGATGTAGAGAAGTCAAGGAATGATCAACTCATGGAATTGGAGGAGGTAATAGTATTTGCTATGGTTTGAGTAGAGCAAGCCCAAAGGAAAAAAAAGAAGAGCTATGACAAGAGGCAAGGCAAGAAGAAGGTGGAGCCCCTTCAAAAAAGGTGATTGGATAATGTTGTTTGATTTTATTTGATTCAAGAGAATGTAAAAGAAGTTTTTGCTAAAGTAATTTGGACTTCCATAGTAGAGAAGGTGTAGGACTATTACATTTATGATCTCAAGGAGTTGAGAGGAAGGATATTGATAGGATTAACCATTATAAGTTAAAGATGTCTCATAGAAGATAGAGATCTTCACTCTAAGGATGAAGAGAAAAATTAGTTTGAAAATATACATAACATCCATTTGTGCATGTGTGTGCTATTATAATATTTTGTTTGGTATTATAAGTACTTGAGAATATTATTTGTATGGAAATAAAAGATGATTTTACATTAGTCATAATTAACTAAAGTTAGTCATAGTTAAGATATAGTGGACCTTACTTTAGAGGAAGTGGAGAAAATAAACACCACTATTTTGGATTTTAGTGTATTGATTTGATATTATTCTTAAGTGTCAAGCTTTGAGGAAAGAGTTGAGAACTCTTGACTGTACACAAGCCTGTTTTGCTTAGAATTCTTTTACAGTCTAAGGATAGCCCAGTGAAAGAATCATTGACTTATTGGTCGGATCAAGATAAGACTCTATGCTTAGGAGGATATTCACATGAATGTAAATATTCTTTTTGAATTTTTGATTTTATTTGAATTTTAGCTTAATAACTTGAGTTACTCTAATAATTAGTAATTATTTCATGTATATAAAATGTATAATTATTTCATAAGTATATAAAATAGGGGTGTGAAGGTACTCATCACCCTTTTATTTGGAATTATCTTTCTCCCATTGAATTCTCTAATGAGCAATGGATTGAGTCTTGGAGTTTTAGCCCTGGAGGAGTATGATGGAGTTGGAATTCCTTGCCTTCTTAGTCATGGTGCATTACCATTATAGCCATCAAAGGTTCATCTTGAGTGAGAGACAAGTTGGCTCACAGACCAAACAAGGAGAAGTGGTCCTAGGTGCTGACTCATCATGAGTTTTTGAGCTTGAGGAGGCCCTTGCAAAAAAGGAAATAGAGCTACAAAGAACTAGAGGAGAGTATGACATCTTGTCTATGAACCAGACAGTGTGAAGAGAAAAGTGACACCTTGCTGGAATAATAACTAAAAGAGCTTCACCAAGTGAAGGCCAAACTTGCAATGATGAAGGTTGGTACGGCCTAGCACAATCAATTGTTTGTAGATGAGAGAGGAAGAAAAGACAAGTTGAAGAAAAAGGAAGGATAGATGGATCTAATGAAGAAGGAGATATCATGAGCATGATAGCAAATTTCCTGCCAATATTCAAATGTACTAAAACGTAAGGGGCGGTATGAGCATCATGTTGAAGAGATGAAGTAGAAGCACAACGAGCAGCTAAGTGCTAGGGATGAGGAGGTGGCATCTCTCAAGCAAGAACTAAAGGTTCTTTGCATCCAAAGTGCCAAAGACTGGCAAGCATGCCCTTAATGTAGAGGTAGAGAAGGCACTTAAGGGAGAAGTGGAGAAGATGAAGGTATCCCTTGTAGGAGCAGAAGTTCATCATCAAGAGGGGCTGAGAGTGGCCAAAATTCAAGTGAAGTATCAAGCAAAAGGAGAAAGAACAAGAGAAAGATCTGGCAGCCATTTGAGAAGAGATTGTTTTTGAGATGGAGGAGACCCTGATCCAATTCAAACTAGATAAAACTAAAATTTTAGCAAGGAGTGGAGAAGATGCAGGTATCCCTTGTAGGAGCAGAAGTTCATCATCAAGAGGGGCTGAGAGTGGCCAAAATCCAAGTGAAGTATCAAGCAAAGGAGAAAGAACAAGGGAAAGATCTGGCAGCCATTTGAGAAGAGATTGTTTTTGAGATGGAGGAGACACTGATCCAATTCAAACTAGATAAAACTAAAATTTTAGCAAGGATGGAGATGGCATGAGACCATCTTGAAGAAATCAACAAAGGAGGTAATGGAGGCCTCCTTGGAGAAATTAAAGGCTTGGGTTAAAGAGATTGTTGAGAAATTAAAGGTTAAAGAGATTGTTGAGTATTGTGAACACGTAGAATTGTTAATCAAGGTTTGTAAGGGCAAAGGTAGTTCCTCATAGTAGACTTTAGGACAAAGGAATTCTAGCCTGAAGGAAATAAGAAGAATTGGTTAAGTTTAAAACACTTATTTGACCTGGTAATCACCTTTGGCATGGGAAGTTATTCATCTTGGAAGACTTGGGCTGGACATGCTTTATTAATAATATAGCAATTTTGTAGCCAAAGATTTTGGAACTGTAATTATGCACAGAGTAAACAACAAGTAGTAGTTGTGATTGGTGGTGGTTGTGCAGTCATCTCTTAATTATGCTTAGATCAGATCAGTAGGTAAGGATAACTAATAAGCATAATAGGTGTAATTAGAAGATTTCCAGCACTCTTATCTATTGATCATCTTCTTCTCAAGAGTTAGGAAACTATATATTTGGGTTGCGACACACAAAAGCTATGTCCACTTCTTCAAGCATTTTTGCTCACATATTTTCTTTAGTCTTTTTGTTGAATGACTTTCACTTACACCTTTGATTGTCTACTTGGTTGAGTCAAGGTGAGGAATCTTGTCATAGGAATGTGTGTTTGAGTACTTGCTTATGAAATTTGCATTAATCAAGGAAGTTACACTTTACATTTAGTGAGAATGAGTGTTTGAGTACCTACTTCCAAAATTTTCACATTATCCTTGTCATTGTGAATGAGCAAGTCATTGTGAGAAAGGGTTTTGTGAATGAATGAGCATTAAGAGTACCTCGGAATAAAAAAAGCCAAGCATACAATCAATTTTGGATTTTGTTTGGATTGCATTTTCTGGGACAAAAGGGCCACAGTCAGCGATGGCATCAAGGTGATAGAACCTTTGGCTTGAAAACCAACCTTTGGGGTGAAATATACCTCCGGAAAGGGACTTGCTGGTTGTGTAAAAGAGTCTCTTCAAGAGAAAGAGACCTTTGGCATGAAGTGAACTCACTATCAAGGGCTTGTTAGATTAGATCTTTTGTTTATGTGGTTGTGAATTCCTCTTTTCTGTAGGATGCCATCATAGGTATCCCTACACTCTTTTGGGAGTGATTTCTACCCAAGAGGTTAAATATGCAAGAATATAAAATTAGTGACATTGTGACAATTTATCTTTATTTCTAGTCATTTTAAACATGTATCCTTGTGTGAACAACCTGTTCTTACTGATTATACCATAAGTATGATAACACTAGATTGTCACAATCCTTGTCCGTGTCCGTGCAGTAGCTCACTCTTTTGTACTTTTCTGATGGTGAGATTGGAGTCTTTTGTACTTTCTGATGGTGAGATTGGAGTCCATGCCTTCTGCCTTCTTCTGGTTTATAGAGATAAAAGAGTTTAATTGATGGGGGGCACTTTCACCTAGGATATTTCAATTTAATATCGTTGTGTTTGTCCTATCGTAGTAATGTTTCAAAGCTTCAGGGGCTTGGTTTCAAAAGACTTCCCAAAAGGGGAAGAGTGGCTCATTCGGTAGTAACCTGCTTCAGTCAAATTTTTCTTACTTTTATATTTGAGTGCGTTTTGATTCTTCCACTCTCTTCGTGGAACAGACCTCTTTTGCTTAAACGATTCAAACCCAGAAGTGAATTTCGTCTCTCCTTCGGAACACCATTCAAGTCTAGTGCTCGCCAACAGATCATTCTCTCCGGTTCATGATCTACCTTTGTTTTGGTTTTAAGAACAGCTCGTCCTTCAGCAGTCACGATCAATTTGAGTTTCAAACATCATCGGTGGAGGAAATTCGTTCACATCCGTTCGGTTCCAACGTATTGGCTTTATCAAACAATGTTGTTTGTTATTTTTGTTTCAGTTCATAACGTTCACGATCAACCTGGGTCTACATGCTGGGACCTTTTCAGGGGCATACGAACTGTACCCGGTGAGTCTCAGCAATCTTCTTGGGGCCAGTTCATAACGTTCACGATCAACCTGGATCCACATTATAGGCCCTTTGCAGGGGCATACGAACTGTACCCGGTGAGTCTCAGCAATCTTCTTTGAGATAACATGTTGTACTTTGAGAGAACTGTCGGGCAATTATTTTTGTCTCTCTTGGTGAGCACTGATTTCTGGACTAGACTAAGAAGTTTAGTAATTAAAAAAGTTTCAAAGATGTATAATTACCCAACTACATACCCTGTTTATCTTGAAATTTCCTACCTTGTCGCGTGCTCTTTGCGGTCTTTTCTCTCATGAGAGAGATAAAACCATCATGATCTGGCCAACCCGTCTTCTCTTCTGTGCAGGTATATTAGATACTAGAAGTAGTCTTTTCCGTTATGTGAGAGATTGAACCACCAGTACTACATCTCATACTGATATTTCACCCGCTTAAGAGTTCCTGCTTTGGAGTGCTTGGCTCAGCGTACTTGATTCTTTTCTGTCATGTGAGAGATTGAACCACCAGTACTACATCTCACACTGATATCTCACCCGCGTAAGTGTTCCTGCTTCCGAGTGCGTGGCTCAACTTACTGGAAATATTTTAGAAAAGACAAGAATGACCCTTTCAGCATTTTCTCGGTAGCTTGACGTCCGAGTGATTACCTCAGCGACACTCCTAAGAGCAGATTATTTTCCAAGGAATCCCATGAACCATCGGCCCAATTGCAATAAGTGGGCGGTAAAGTGATATCGATGCTCTGACGGGAACTCCTCATCTATGGAGCTGCCGATGAAACTAACCGGTGCAGTGAATATTTGGGTACAACACTTCCACGAATTTACCACTGCCCCGATTTACAAAGAAGAGATTATCTGAACACATTATTCTCACAGCCTCGATCTGCGGTGAAGTGATTGGTGAACGGATTGTCTGAGCACATTCCTCTCTCTGACCCTGTCCTTGACATAAGCGTGCTGGTCCCACGGATTTCGCATGTCTCCTTTTGCGCGTTGAAGTGTTTTTCCCATATTGTGAGGGAACCAATATGCAGAGTGAAATGTACCTATAATTTGTTTTCAATCGTTCTTTGTTGTTGTTACGATAGACTTTCAACAATGATTATATCTAATAGGCGCGGACAATATAGACATGCCAGTATTAACAGACACCAATAGTTGCACAAGAGCCTACCCGAAAATCACCTCAATTAGCTTGCTTCATTTATTTCACAAGGA
The DNA here is from genome assembly GCA_948567375.1 of Lunularia cruciata. Lineage (NCBI taxonomy): Eukaryota > Viridiplantae > Streptophyta > Marchantiopsida > Lunulariales > Lunulariaceae > Lunularia > Lunularia cruciata. Next base: position 60,767,547 of record OX419758.1, read on the forward strand.
ATAAAAGACCATACCTTAATCATATATAAGTACTGTGACGCAGCCGGCAAAAAGACCACAACTACCATTTTAGTTCTCGTCTCACCTGTAATGCTCCTTGTTTTGTCAAGTATCAACATTCATTCTTCACTGGACCATATGGATCTTGCCTGTGATTATGGTTGCTTGAGCTGTATCATTTTACACTAAGTGTTGAGTTAAGTTAGTCATCTTCTTAGCCTCAGTTTCTTTCGGAAGTGAGGCTGCAGTTCTCTGATAATATGGGAAATATTGTTTGGGTATACTACCGTTCTTGAAGTGTACAAAATTTACTATGATTATATTGAGGGTTTTCCTTGTAAGTGTGCATAGCCGTTGCTTGTAAGTAAGTAAATCATACTTAGTAGCGCCTCCATACTCTAGCTATAGTCAGAGTTGAGAAGACTCCTCCCACGCCATCTTTTGTGACTATCTTGTGTTCGAAGCGTATGGCATAACCTTCTAAACTTGGTTACAGTTTTACCGTTTAGCCCTTGAAAGCCATTAATTTTATATCCATGGAGCCTTATAAGTAATAACTTTTTCCGATATTTTCAGATAAATCTCAACTTGTTCCTGCCTCTGTATTCTACTCACTCTTACATAAGGTTTGTTCTATATCAGTTTGAAATGGAATAACAAATTAAGATACAGTTTGACTGCATAGGTGACGAAACGTTTTCTAGAATGACAATCAACCGCCCTGTTTCTAGTGGATGAAATAAAATCTATGGTAATCGGACCGTTTGAGTTGAGTTTTGATCCGGAGCTTAATTTGGATTTCAGTCCAATAGATATGAGCTTTTAAAGGGCTCAATCCAATCTTATGAGTACTTTCCTGATTCGGTATAGAATCTGCCTGTCTTTCTTAAGCTTTATACAAACCTAGAACCATGTCCAGGTAGTTATTTGGAGTGTTATATGTTATGGGTCCTAAATAATCCACTATATAGGTACCGTTTATTTGAATTTTGGAATCCTCCGGTTTACTTGATTGAGTTGGAGGTGATCTAACCAACCTTACATGTGATTTCTCTTAATTCATCAAGACTTTAAATCCAGCAATTTGCTGATTTGATGTTTCCATTAGCCCTTTCATACCTTTGTGGTACTTGTTGCCCTTAAAGCTGCTGGCCCATAGATTTCCAAGCTGCTCCCCAAAGATCTAGACAACTTGAACTTCATTTACATTACCTTCTCCGACTCATTTTAGAAGTTCTCCTCCATATCTACATTCACAAAGGCAGACTCGTAAGGCAGATCTGAAAGCAGATCTAGATCCCCTCCAAAGAACCCCAGGAGCTGTACTGTTTAAGGAGGGCCCCATCAAATGTGCTGATGATCCTTGCAGGTAAATGTAACTTATACCGGAGGGGAAGGGATGTATTAACATTGAATGGATGGATGACTTAACGTAAGCAAAAGGGGCGTCAGTATTCTATGGCAAGAAAATCAGTAATTGGTTGTTTGTTTATGAATGCCTACATTCTGCTTGGAAGAAAACAAGAACGTTCTATGGATTGTTGTTCTTACCTCCATTCTGTTTTTGTTTTGTTTCAGTTACAGTGGCTTAAGTAGGACATATATACAGCACTAAGAGCGGTCGTAGGAACTACCATATAAACAACTTCGTGTTGTATTACATCGTAGACCGTTCTGATAGACCCGGTATGGGGTAGTACTGCATGGTTGATCGTTTTGATAGACCCGGAATGTGATGGTATCAGAATCAACCTCTCGTTTGTTGGGATGTCTGTTAAGGCATTTTGACAAACTGGTAACTTTGTAACGGTCTCAAAATTGATCTTTCCTATACATAAGATGAACCTCTTCTCAATTCTTCCCAGCTCTTCGTGGTGCTCCAATGGACAACATTTTAGTATAAACTCGCACTGGAAATGGACAGCCCATCGTAACCACATTTATCCTTGTGATCTTTGGTTCATTTGGTTAATAAGTGGTGCATAAGTGGGTTTTTCAATTGTTGCTTTGAATATTTATCTATTTATGATCGCCCTCACACTTGAACTAAATTTTCGTTGAGCTCCTTTTAATGACGATACATCTATAGCTGGAGATCATTGTATGTCAAACCTCTTTGAAATTCTAGCAGTGTAGCTATAGGGTTTGGTATTACACTATAACCAAAGCTTTGACACCTGTTGGATCTTGGACAACCCTTTAGATTTCCCATTCTACTAAACAAGGTGCAAAGGCTACGCAAACCACTGTCCACTACTCCTGCCACTCAAAAAAGAGTTATTTTTCAGAGGTTTGATTTACCACCCTTTATTCCAAGATCCGCCTTGACGACCACGGAACAAGGTTGATTATTCTCAACCGATCCAATCTTTCTATATATGTTCAATCTCAAAAAGGAGTCAGTGTTGGTAGTCGAGACCTCAGCCCTGGACTTTAAATATAGATGACTCAAAAGCAAACATAATATTCTTCCATCACCCGAAATACCTCAACATCATGATTGCTGATGCTGATATTCTTATCCATTGGATGCTACTCTTATTTGACAACCTATACATCACTATGGGGAATCAGCTTTCCATCAAGATATTGGGATTCTATAGATAAACCTTGTGCGGTATTGTGGCTTATTTATACCCCTTCACCTGCGACTTGGATTCATTTGCATTTTATGCATGCTAATGATTTTGACCTAAGCTTCCAAGTTTGGAGATACTTAGACGATCTTCTAGTCGCAGGCTCCGGTCTATAAATTTACGGACTTGATGGACAAAGAATGACACTGTAGAGGAGGTGGGATCTATCTCATACATCCTTGCAAGTTAGTCCGAGCTCACTTTGGAACATACTGTGATTACCTCGACTGCAAAATTACTCAAGATGATTTCCGGATCTTGATCTTCATCTACTATAAGAAAGAGTTGCCTCATTTTGCTTACATTAAAATCATCTCTCTGAGATATTTCCTTCAAGAGAAAACTAGGAATTATCAAATTGGAGTGCGCGAAACACAAGCGGGTATGTAATTCCAAAAAGTCTAAACTTGCTGCATTTAGAAGACTAATAGATAGCTTTGTCTCTGAAAACTAACCACTTCACCTAATTCGCAAAAACTTTTGCTCAGTTCTGCAACGAGGAAAAAGACCTCCGTTGCCATGGTCTTAGCGTCCATAGAAATTTGAGATGCTTTGTTCTCTCAACCAGACGTCCAGCTTCTGTCCGAGCTCACCAGTAGTTACACCAACAGTCCTAGAACCCTTCACCACTTGTGTAATGCATAAACATCTTCATATAAAGTATATATGTGATATCTTGTCCGCATACTTGTGAGAATTGCTCCAGAACCACCGCTCTCGCCTACATCACGCCATGCATACATTGCATTTCCTTCTCTCACACTCTGAATAATACTTCTCACCCCTTTCTGTTCTTTGACGGTCTTTCTCCACCCTCCTCTCACACTCTTCTAATGATATTTCTACGCTCGGCTTACTACTTTTATTGAGCTTTTACTTCTGAATGCAACATCGGGTAATTCTGTTATGTTTTACCTGCTTCTCTACTAAACGATATTTCGGCCTAGTACTTTTATTCAGCTTTTACTTCTGAATGCAACATCGGGTAATCCTGCTCTGTTTTACGTGCTTCTCTCCTGATCGATATTTCCTTTCAGGCACTAACAAGGTACGTCTAGATTCCTTTTCTTTCTCATCCTCCCGGTTATGCATCCTTTCTTTGCGTGTATTTAATCTGCAGTTTGGCTTCTTCTGTTTATTCCTATTCGTGCACTTTCGGTGACTTTTTTCTTCCAATTTCCACCAAATTATGATCGGCTTTATAGACACTACTACATGACCTTGCTGGTTCCCGCATAAGTTCCAACAGTTTACTTACTTTGCACTGTTATTGCTTTGAGCGGCACTTCTCGAAGAATAGAGTTTGGCATTCTTTCAACTGCTTCGCTTGGCATTGTGTTAGGCACCAATGAAGTCACTGATCAAGTCGTTTGTGCTATCGTGAAGGCTTACTATGTCAGTGCTTTACAACTCATGCGATTAAAACATGTGTTGCGATATACACTATCAAATCCTCTCACACTTTGCTCTGACCTAGCCAAGACACCACTCTCTCCCACTTCACTCCACCCTTCCTTTACTAATGTTTCGTATATTACTCTCAGCTCGAAGTTTTGCTTGTTTCAGGGTTCCTACCCAGCTTTCTATTCTACGATGCTTAATTGGTCGCGTCTTGCTTGTGGTTACATGTTGTATACCAGTTCTCTGCAGGTGTTGTTCACGAGATGTTTCAATTGTGTCTTTACTTTTGCTTACCTTTGTAATGTTAGTTTCACTTAATCTTCAGTTCCTGAGTTACTATTTATTTCAATTTGCACATATTATACATATATTTCATTTGCAGTTCATATACACTTAATGGGTTCTGGATCTGCCGTTCGGACGGCTACCCCTCTCATTTCCCATATGACCAACGCTTTCTTCAGTTATCCACTTTCAACAGTATGCGAAGATTTCAATGAAATAATTAATGTAACTACGATAATCAGTTATACTTTCTGTATTGAAATTTCCCCATGAATCTTCTCCCTGAGACATATATAACGAAGCTCCATAAGTTTGACCATGTACGAAACATCTGATTGTGTATGTGCATTGTTGACATGGGGACATAAAACCTTGCGCTATCGATGGTATCTCCCTTTATCCACCATTTTAGAGGTACTGTAGTCGGACATAACATCTTACCGCGCGTGGCGATAACAAACAGAATCTCCTTCGGCATGGGATCTTGTAACCATTGTAACAACGACCTTTCTCTTTATCCACTAGACCAAGAAAGGTCTAGTGGATAAACTAGAAGCACACTGATTATTGGGGTGTGTATAAGATGGCTACCATCCTATTGTATCTGCACCGGGAACATGGTACCTTGTGTTGTCGATGCTATCTCCCTTTGTCCACCATTATAGCTCTGTTCTATATCAAAGAGCGTGGGTAGCATCCTAAGCTGAATTCACATGGTTATGCAAATGCACTTATAACCAAGATTTAATTACCCAACTATTGTCAAGATCGGCAGTAAATTATGTTTCTCCACGAAGTTTTCTTATAAAACTAAGTGTGTAGACTTGGTAAGCATGAACTAAATTTTCTGCTTGGGATATACAAATTTACGGGCTTATTTTCCTGATTGATGCAATTTTCCAGCTCTTTAATCCGTTTATCTGGGAACTGTATATCAGTCAGAAAGTTACTTTAGACTATAATCTCATCCAAACTTGAGGTGACCATGCTAACTGCATCAGATTCTGATTCTGAATATTTCTCTAGTTTCACTGGGGTAGAACAAGCCAATATAGTAGATGACTCAAATACTTGCCTCACCATGTGGTTACCATCAAACTCCAAGACTTTCCCCAAAGTAGTTGTACATAGCTCGCTCATCACTGGATTCAAGTGATTTGGTATAATCAAATTACCTCTCGTTGTGTTTAAGTTACCACTCAATGGTTTAGTTAAGCATGTTAACAGTGAGGGTGGTTTAGAGATATTTGCTAGTCACATAACCTAGATTCAAGTTATCTAATAGGACGTGTTGTTATACTGTTTACATTTATTGTAGAATCCACTAAGGTTGTTGTGCACCAGAACTCACTTTTTTAGCAGCAATGTTCTCCTTGTTTTCCATTCGATGAACACCAGCTACTCATTGTGCGCAATAGCGGTATATGTATATCCGCTGTTATGTTGAATTCAATATCCAAAGGCGCTTAATCGTGAAAAATATAGTAACAAATTTTGTCCTTGGAATCATTTAAAACTCTGTTGAGTTAAGGGGTATCGGAGGCAGACACTTTGAGGTTGGTTTAGTTGCTGAAGGACTATTTACAAAGGATGTACAGTGGCCCATAATTATGTCTCTACATACCAAAGGTTTCACACTTGAGGCCATCCTGAATCTTATTGATGCAAGTGAGAGATATCACGTGTATGCAGATCTTCGAAATCTATAGATCAACCTTACCGAGACATACTAGCCTAAACTAAAACCTTATATATTTTGCAACCTATTGCCATGAATCGGAACAGAACTGGAGGTGAAGAGTGATGGTGCAAGCACTTGGTTCCATCTTTGTACAGCATTCATTGATATCATATGATCTTCTACTACATTAACGATCTCAGAATGTCAAGAGCCAAATCCCTCCAGCTGCAAAACTTGTGCATGGTGCTGTATCCTACATCTCTTCTACATCGATCTACCTCCTAGCTTATATTACCATCAGACTAGAATGTCCGGTTTAGAATGTCAATTTCCACAGTTTCCGATAGCTGAAGAGTTTGATAGTTAAGTGCATGATCACTATTTGCTGTAGGTGATAGCAGCAGAGAGTGCTGGATCCAGCACTTCCGTGGAAGATAATGGAGGAGAAGAAGTGCAGTCCTATTGCGAACTTGCAGAACACGACTCTAAAGGCAACCTTGAGTGGAAAATGGCATTTGGGGAAATAGTAACTGATACCACCCTCGACAACTATTTGCAAGGTAAACTTGGTTGAGTTAAAGTATTACCTAATTTTATGAACTGAAAGATAGAAATATGATTTGTTTCCCTTGGTTATATAAATTTCAAGATATTGGAGGAGAGTACTTCAAATTTCACAGAATGGACATCATGATCATTGATCTCAAAAGACACGGCAATTCAAGTTGTACTTGGGTCCATTTGCTAGTCAGATGGCCCCAAACACAAGGACGGAGGGTTATCTATATTCTGTCACTTATTTTCATTCTTTGCGCTTTTCAAAAGCAGGCATAGAAAGAGAATTTTTCGTTTATTATGGCAAGTACATTTATCGCGAACCAGCACTAGAGCCTGCTAAAAAGCGAGGATGTGTACTCACGCCACATTCTTCTTGGCCAACTCTTACAACTCCAAACGAATCTACTATAGGTGCGCAAACTCTTAAACGGTGAGTAATTCGGATTCCATATTCATTGCTTTGCATTTAGAGACAAACAGGAGTGGTTGGTAGACCGAGCATGAATTTTTATTAGTGTCATCTTTGTGAAGCACTGTCATTATTTGAATTTCACTGTATTTATCTGTATTGATCATGCTCTTGATTTCTTACTACAGAAGAAATATATTAAAGAGATCTCGGAAGATTCCAAGTGACGGCCGTTCCCTTCAAGTAGGAATTTGTGTGCTTCTAAGCAGTTCTATTTCCTTGATCATCATCAGGAAGAACACTTTTTTTCCTGCTCATCATCAGAATGGAACAGAGTATTCCCCGATCATCATCATCATCATCATATGCATCATAACGCAATTTGTTTAGGGTCAAGTAGTTTAAGATGCATCCTACGAAGGATGATGTCTTGTCTGTCTAGCTAGAGAGCTTGCTTGACATCAGAATAAATAGAGCGCATCATATATAGCATCGTATGTGTAAGTCGCTACGTCTTGTTATTAATTAGCGAGCACATGATGCATGTGTAAGGGAAGTGTAAGACGCTTTTGCAAAAAGTAATCAATCTGAGTTTCTTAACGACAGAGGAGCACAAACGTGAAGATAGACTAAGGCGGTTTGACCTTCTAGATCTTCAAGATACAAGGTTATTTGCCACAAATTTCTATGCATCCCAGAGTGAGCGTGTGAGTAGTGTACCTTTGAGTCATGAAGCTATAAGAATAATTACAGAGGTAACAAGTGTTTTTTATTATCATGTACTTGCTTAGATTAGCATGCCTAGGTTTTGCATCGGTTCTCGCATGCATTTCTTTGCGATTACTTTCATATGCATGTCTCCGATATGAATCGATGGTTCTAACTAGATTCCGTTACCTTACTGGCTTCTGCTCCCATTAAGAACTCGGTTTTGGTACTAACTGGGTTTGGATCTCCCGTTTGCATAATGAGAGATCTGCTCCCATTAAGTACTTATATTAATCATATGATAGAGGTGGGTGGTATAAATCTTGAAGTTATAAAACGGAAATTACTCTTGAATGGAAGGGATGATGTTATGGTCGTGGAATCCTCATACCAAATAGATCTTTCCCATGTCATCAATCATAGGTAGAGCATATCAGCTAAACCAAATTCAAATTAAGCTACAGTATAGACATACCTGTAGTCCACGTTACCATATGGTATACCGGCAGTTGTGTATTCTCTACCCAATAGCTTATTACGATCTGCGTTTACATTGTCTCTACATCTTACCGGAGGTAAGTTCATATGAGGCTATAGACGCACCTCTGGTACCTGGTACCGTTACTCTCCGCTTGAAATTGTGGTTATGTATTCTCTAGTCGATACTCTACCCTCTAGACGGCTTATAGAGGTGAACACCTCAATTAAATATAATTTGATAATTACGACTTCTGTATGTGTGAAACTTTGTTTGTTCAGGAGAAGAAGCAGAATCTGATGGGCTACCCATCGAAGACCAGGAAAAGGTGATTTTGGCTGAGGAAATCAATCCTCCCCTCATTTTTTGGAAGGTTCATATACGATTAAGATTATGTCATTGACTGAATCTGAAGACTCTATGTACTAGTCGTAGATAGGGGGTATCTACTACTATCCAAGATTGGCTTACGATTTGACTGAAAACACACCTGGTCCAGAGAGATTCCAATTCTACTGCAGCTGTAGGTATGTATCACTTAAATATCCGGAGTTCCCAGGACTGTAATGTCTTAACAAAATGGCCAATGCTCAAGGGAATCTAGAATTTCTGGGATACAAACGGTCAAAATGAGCTCGTGCAGGTTTAAGATTTGTTGATTAATAAATATTAATTAAGAGATTGTGGCTGAATGAGCTCGTGCAGTTTAAGATCTGTTGATTAATATATGTTGAATAAGAGTTTTGTGGCTGGAGTAGCACACCGCGCGCGGATATCAACTGAACTCTTCGGTTGTATTGCTATTGGCGAATATCAACTGAACTCTTCGGTTGTATTGCTATTGGCGAATGATCGGAATTCCCCGCGGTAAAACCTGGGAGCGAGATATTAACTGGTTAGTGGAACGATCTACATCCATATATATGGGATCAAACAGTCAGCAAGAGCTTGTGCTGTTTTAAATTTGTTGATCGATAGACCTGTGGCTAAAGGAGTAGTGAGAAATCCAATTGAGTCAGTATCGCGGCTGGTGGATGGTGATGGGCAGATATGTGGCCCTTTGGTGTCCGTGACACCTTCCGCTTTCATTTCTCATTATCCCAGGTCAGAACCGGTCACTCACTAGAGTACACAACTTGTAGGTTGGAACACCTACTACGACTAGCGTCATCTTATTGTTGATCAATAAGTAGGATGATTAGCTACAGAAACTCCAAATCTAGATGCTTGGCAGGTACAGTGCTTGTCTTTCTGCTTCTGTTTCCGCTACTTCATGTTATATTCTAAGAGCTTTACGGCCTACATCTTCAGATTACGGGGGAAATCTTTCAATAGATTACATGCAGCAGTAGAACTCTAAATCTTACAACATCAGGAGAGCAACAATCAAACATCATTAGGGTCGCACCCTTGTTACGAACGTCGCCCTCTGTTCAAGCAATTGAGTTAAATCAACCCTTAGGCCACCACCAATCATATTATCAAATTTCATTAGAAGAATTTGCTGCTTGCACCAACTGTAAAGTTCTGGATTTGGAAATTTACTTAAGCGTCAACGGGTTGAAGATCTGATCTAAGCGCTTTCCTATGTCAAGTTGAGTTGAGTGTGGTGCTTTCAAGGTTCTCCTCAGAAGACACTCCTATCAAGGATTTGGAATTATATTAGATAGAGCACAGGATAGAATGTGTGCATAATATATCACTGAAATCATTTAGTCTAAACTGTATTCACTAATGAGAGATGGAATCTGATGCAATTCCCATGTGGAAGTGGGTTGATAACTCTAGAGCTTATTTCTTCATACAAATATTTTATGGGTTGGTTGCCTTACAATATGTGATTCGGTACAATATCTGAGATGGTGACATTTGCCACCTGTGGACTTTTGATTATGAGATGGTCAATCAGCGTCCACGTCGAGTAAACTCTTCAGCTCTAGCCCCAGAATCGGCTCATCCATCTCAGTTTCACCAGGGGTAACGATCATTCTCATGATCTTCTTCGTTCATTCATGTTGCGTTCATTCACATTGTTACTAACGACTATCTAGTAAGTATCATCTGTGCTCGAAGCGTGAAGATTGCCGGTCTGTAAGATCGATCGCTCCATCTTTCTCTTTGCAGCTAGAAGTGACGTTTTGGCTGGAGCAAGTACGTTCGTCCTCAATCCTTCTATCCTTTTGGAGATACACTCACAGTGAGTTTTTGTCGAGGAAACCCTGTCACACGATAGGTTTCCCCTCTGATTTTCACTCTTATGTTCGCCTTGTTGCTAATGCAATCTCTTGTTGTTGGTAGTAGTAATGCATAATGTCTTGTACATGTAACGAGCTTTTGAGACATTGTCCCCTTAGTGGGACCGTCCTGAGGGAAAGCTTTTCGCACGTTCTCTATTTTACCTCGGTTGTTGATATTACCGACAACACTAATGGTGAATGCCTGAGTTGATTACAATCCCCTCTGTAATGGAGAGGAGTGAACCGGCCACTGTAACGACCCATGGATATTACCTATTGGCTGCACTACCAAGTGCTTTCTCAGCTAAACGCGTCCCCTACCTTCTTTTTCAACTATCCTTCATCTCCATCCCGTTAGCCTTTATGAAACAGCCAGTCTTATATCTGATTGGGGATCTCATAAGAGAATCCACTGTGAGTAATATAGATTTAGTCTTTTAGCAAGAACATGGATGAAGGGCCGGGTATTGTTTCATGTGACGGACACCGGTTCACGGATCGGTGTGAACAGACCATAATTTTCGCATATATCACAAAATTAAATCGATGGCTTACACATACATATGTGATATATCTGACATGTACCACCGACCGCCAGCCATACATTGGAAGGTAGATCTCTCACTGGATCCTAAACTTACATTGGTTGTTACTTATTCCTCTGTCCTACCATACTTCGAAATCAAATATTAAAGGGCAAACAAATGATGCCCCAGCCTCCTTATGGTATATCAGCAGTGCAGAGAGTATTCCGCACTTTATGTCTGGCGTCGCAGGGTCAACGGCCAAAGACTGGTCCCCAGCTAGTTAACGTACTAATCTCACTCCGTGTTCACGTAGTGTTCTCTCTCGAACTCAGTCTTGCTAAAGCAGTATTCTGTCCTATGTCAAGTTCGCAATCTGAGTGAGTCAATATAGAAATCTGTCAATTACCGGATCTGATTTTCAATTTGATAGAGTTTCACATAGAAAACTGCCAGCTACTCAATCTTATTGTCATAGACAAATTAGTTCCTAACTAGCTAATGTACTAGTATCTCTCCATGTGAACCTAGTGTTCTCTCTCGAGCTCGGTCTTGCTGACGCAGTGTCCTGTCCTATGTCAAGGCCGCAATCTGATTGAGTCTAGGTAGAAATTTGTCAAGTACATGATCTTGGCCTCAATTTGATAGAAAGTACACGTAAAAAACTGTTAACCGCTCAACATAGTTGTCGTGAAGAGTCTGAAATACGAGAGTAGTTTGATTTTCATGCGTGGTGCCGTTATTTGTGTAAACGACTCAATCATTGAGAGTCTAGTAAATAGAAAGCCAGTCAAAGACTAATCATAAAACCACGTTTAAAACTTATGTATCTGGAGTCTCCTGTCCTCTCGGAGTCTGCAACGGCCATTTATTGAGCTAATTATTATTGTGTTTTCTCTTTGTATTCAGGGAAGTCGTGTTGCATATGTACTATAGAATTCATGAGCTTCACAGCACAAGCTCTACAGGAAATGACAATTTGTTTTACTTTTTCTTATTAGTGTCCTCTCGTGTTTGCGTGAGTGAATCAACTCTTTCTGATTGGGAATCCAAACAGTAAAATAGTTTAACTTGGGGGTTCATGACCTTTCTTCATGGTTTCGTATCGTTCCCCCTTCCTACCCGTCTATGGACAGCAGTACAAAGTTTTCTCCTCACTGTATATATTTTCCGGGACCTCGTCGCTGTTCTGAATTTCTGGACGGTATATCATGATCACAAAAGTGATCATGCTATACCGTATCATTTATCCTGAAACTAAAATCCTTTCTGTAAATTTCTAGTCCAGTCTTCTAAGCAGCTGGTGCATTTCCTTGCTCATCAAGACATGGATGGAGGATGCTAGTGCGCGTATATTTATGCACATTGAAATTTGCAGAGTCTTACTCTGACTAAGAGTGTGTCAGTACTACAATATAAATATCTGTTATCTCGTATAACTGCTGATACACATGGCTGGAGTTTATGTATTGGGCGACAACAGCGTTCCATAGCTGTAGGATCGGTTTTATCTAAGAGTGTTCCAATTTGTTGGTGCTATTATCTCATTAGGATAAGATTGGTTGTGAGATTACTGACTCAGAAATTTTATGCTGTTAACTTCTTTTCACTAGTGTCTGATATCTGAGAAAATGATCTTCTGGACGGGACCTCTCAATTTGAAAAGTTTGAGAATCTGCTCAACGTTCCTACTATCTCCTCATCATCTGTTGCTGATTGCAACATCTGCTTTATTTTAAGTAGATTCGTCACGTTAAACTTTCTTGTCGCTAAGACTTTTTATCATCAACATTAGTGATGTTCCTCGTGGTGTATCTTCACAACAGTAAAATTAACGATGATAAGGTATGCACAAAATCCTTATAGTTCATGACAAACAGTTCAGGACTTAATGCTTAAAATTCGAAGGAAAGAAATACATACACGGATCACCCTCGTCTATCCAAGTAACAGAATGAACGTTAATTGAAATTCGATGAAAGAAAGTGTTAACTTCTTCCCTGGACTAATAATGGACTTGAGATATCGGATCTAGCCTCTTAAATCAGAGTTTTGATTTTGTTCTATTATTTCATCTTACCGTAATTGGGATCGTCAGGATTGATGTTCTTTTGGTTTTATCATGAAGATCCTGTTTGTGTATCAAGTTTAACTGTATCTTGTACATCCTGAAAGTTAAATTCTTTATTTTGGACTCGAGTTTGCTATTATTTTTGTTCATTATGCAGAGTGTCTGAGAGAGTGATTTCATAAGTAAAGCAGAGACACTCTGCTACTGTAGCAGATGATTCAGTAGAAGAGAAATAACTAACTAGGGATCCTTTTGTTTGGAAATCACTATCGGCAGTGTTTCTTGAAATTTGTATCATCAAACCAAGTCTAGAAACCAGAATTCTCGAAAATGATAATCTAACCCTCATTCCCAAATCCCCCGTAACTTCTCTAGACCAGGAGTAACACTACAAGTTTAGCACCTTCGTTAAACGTCATGCTCCCTGATGCACTGTCCTTGATTCTGAGCTCTGTTCCTCGATGTTTTCCTTCCTCTTCGCTTAGAACTTCGAATATAGGCTCTTGAATCTTGGACTCGTACATAATCAATGTTGTTTCCTTCTATCTTCGAGTCTTCCAATCTTTTGGAGTATTGCTCTTTGTCTTTATTTGCCATCCGTCTTGGAGGTTTTGTATACGTAGAACTTTCTACAAACGTGTCTCGAGATGTATGTATGAAGCTTCAGTATGTATTGCAACAGCTGATAATGAGTAATATAATATATTATTACAGGTTATGGCGAGTCACAACTCAGAACAGAGGATGGAAGAAAACACAACTGGCGGTTCAGAACGACGGGAGAAGGGGGGGTTCATGCCCTACAGTCCGAGAAGATTGCACGATTCCCGTTCACAGGTAGATAATCTAATTAATCTGTGTATTCATTGTGATCTTCTTATCTGCTCACAGAGATCAAACTACGGCTCTGAATTTCACGAACACAAACGATTTTCATAGATTCATAGATTCATAGATTGCTATATTAGGCCAATTTTACGTGGACAGATTGCTAAGTACAACCAGACCGACTATTTCCTTTGAGTATTGTACAAGCCCTGCCGGATCATCCGTTTCTGCCAAGGACTTGTCGGCCCTCCCCAAATATTTTTCAAAAGTTTGGCAGTGAAGATATTGTCTGACTTTAGTCAGGAATCTTGTCCTTCTCATTGTTTGGCGTAGTCCCGCGATGAAAGTAATATTTGACTTATGCTTGACATGGTTTCATAGAGTTTCTCATCGTTCAATCGGTAAGGGACTCTACCTTCCTGCAGATGAAAGATTAAAATAGAGAAAATGTTTTGTCCCCGCACCAAAGGGACCAAGCCGAACCTTACAGCTTAGCACCCCTTGTTGACTCTAAATAATAATGATGACGGATCATGACTAATCTTCCATATATAAAATGGCAGGGAAAAACGACAGATTCTGTAATCTAATGGACAGAATCTTGGAATGTGTCATCTGGAACCTCCTTGACATGTAGAGATACAAATAGCACGGCGTAAATTTTCTCCAAGATTACCATATTTCCATCTCCTTTGACATGAACTGATCAACTGTTTCTTTATTGTCTCCACAAGAAAAATGAAGGAAGCCCTACAAGCTTCGGACACTTCAAGAACTTCAAATAGATTGAGAGTCCGGGGTACACCGTGATCTGTTGATTGTGGTCAGTGGTCAGTGGTCTTTGACAGCTCCGAAACTCCAAAGCTTTCAATACTTTCGGCATCCGAACTCTGGTTTCCGGTTCAAATTCCCAGCTGGGAACTCCAGAGTTCATTAGTTACTCTAATCCTCATGCCCTATATATGGAGTGGTTTGTTTTAGGTCTGGTCCTGAACTTTCATGTTTCGGATCTCTCGTAAGTTCCTCTTAATTGGGAAAATAGAAATGTTATACCATAGAGCATTGTCTTAGCATGTAATACACCATTGAGACATAGATCACTTTCAGTCCAAAGCACACCATTTCATGAGTAAATCATTAAAGAAGTAGTAGCGTCTAATAGGACTCCTCTAACAAGTAGATGTGAGTGTAGAAGTGATAGCCACCGTGTTTGACAAGTCAAAGTTCTATCCTTCCGGAAAAATAGCACAAGAATCAATGGCAGAATGCCTCATCCTTGGTAGATGCTTTTGAGTATAGAAGACATGTTTACACCGCACTGGACAAGATTTGTTTTGTTTTGTTTCCACCCTTGATAGCGTTGTTGATGTGATTTCTTTAACTTGTCAGTTTGTTGATTGCAGTTTCTAGCTATAATCTGTGCATTCGTTTCCATATATTCTATTCTAAGTTGTTCTTAAGATCCCGGAGAATTGAACGTTCTTCTTGAACGTTCTTCCTGACAGAGAACTTAGATGCTGGGATGCGGTCGACGTGTTGTTACATTTGTGCAGGAACAGGAGTCCGCCCTTCCTCCACCGGGAGAAAATAGTTCTACACCATTCCTGCAACGTGCAGATTCGAACACGGTTCAAACAGACCCTGATCCAGAAACACCTCCGACGGTAATTACCATAACTACTTTGTAACTTCTTTTGCTAGCTTAATCATCACAAAATTATTCCTTTCATAGCCAAACCGAGATTTTCAACATACAGTAAACGGTCTGTTCGAATACGATCCACTGACAGCCATGTAGACTATGGTCACACTCTCGTCAAACTTCTCAATTTCCATCTTGTTGGTAGATGTACATCCATGACCTGATGCCATGTTTATGCAGGAGACAGAAGTGGACATGTCATTCTCATTGCCTTCCCTAGAATCTGACGATTGGGACGACGCTGAGGATGGACTTCTTCGCTTAATTGAAAATTACAATAAGGAAGAACTAGATATGATGCTGGCAACATTGACAGACATAACGAAGAGTGAAGGTTTCGATTGGTCTTAAGCCAAGCCTATCGTTGGTTTCATAAGTGACACTGGTATATCGGACTAGTGTATGTATGTGAGTACCACATGTTGTAGATGAACTTGCTCCTTTCTACGTATATTAAGCAGACTAATAGTTCTGCTCCAGGAACAGAATCTGGTTCAGCGTCGGAAAGGCACATCTAGTGCAGGAAAGTGGTAAGATACTGGTAAGATATTTACCAGTATGTACTGAACCGGCAGGCGAGGAGGTAGGTAACCTCTATTGAAGACTTTTTTATGCTTGTTTTGTTAAGCATGTTTCCCCTCATGAGCTGCTTGTTTCGTTATGCACATTTTGCATTCATGGAAGCTATGTTCTTTCGAAGTCAGAGGAACCGCACAACAGAGGGAATATGTATGCGGAGGGACAGAATACTCCAAATAACCCTATGTCAACTTCAAAAATCGTAATACGAAATTAAGGGTATGATATGAAACAAAGTGATCACATGAATGTGTTGAATATTGAGATCCGAGAGAGAATTAGATGAAAAGAGCTTATATCTTTCACTTGAAAGTGATGATTCACTCACGAATACCATTAAATATAATTCTGGAATAGCGAAATGCTTATGCTCTGTGGTTTATTCACGTCACCAACTCTTTCGTACCCTCATGACTAACTCATCTGCTTCATTCCATCATGCTTCATTCCATCCTTTCAGAGAATCTCAACTTCCATAGCAATTTGAACTTGCATGCTTAGTACTGTACACGATATCATACCCATAATTTCCAGTCTTACTTAAGACTCGGGATTGAGGACTTCAATTCCTAAGAAAGCAAGACTCTTCCAAATCATTTATCGTGTCTGAACTTCCATCCAAAGGTGCACACTTCATATAGGGTTGTTGTCCCCCCTTACAAATGAAAAAAAACCTGGGACTAGGGACTTCTAGCATTCTTGAACGAGTGACTCCTCCGAGGAAGGTAGCCGGGCAGCTTCTCTGGAATATTCGACATGGTTGGCTTTCCTGCTATGGACGTCGACGGTAACGACTGGCGCGTCGACTGCGTCAGGACTGCAACGTGTCGGCTCCACTATAAGAACCCTGTCCATCTGATGGTTCCAGACCAGAGAGAAACTTTGTATGAGCAACTCATGCAGTCTAGAATCTACAACGATTGATAGAAGAGTCTGTCAATATCTTACCTCTTCACTTAATTCCCATCCTCGGAATCATGTCTCGTATTTCAGTTGGTGACAAAATCCCCGAAGGAACTCTCAGCTACATCGATGAGGATAACTCACTGAAGACCTTGTCGATCACTGAGTTTGCTGCAGGAAAGAAGATTGTTCTGTTTGGAGTTCCCGGAGCGTTTACACCCACTTGCAGCATCAAGCACGTCCCAGGGTTTCTCGAGAACGGACCGGCATTGAAGGAGAAGGGCGTGGCTGCTATTTTGTGCATCACTGTTAACGATCCCTTCGTTGTGAACGCTTGGGCTAAGACCTACCCTACCAACAGCGATATCATCAAGTTTTTGGCTGACGGATCGGGGACCTACACCAAGGCTTTGGGTTTGGAGCTTGACCTGAGTGCCAAGGGATTAGGGATCCGATCTGAGAGATTTGCGATGTTGATCGATGACCTTGAGGTCAAGGTGGCCAACATTGAGTCCGGTGGCGCGTTCGAGGTTTCGAGTGCTCAAGAGATACTCAAGGCTTTGGAATAGGTCACGCGCAGGATAGGATTTGTATATGACTGTGAACTAGTTTCTTTTTATTTACGGTAGTAGCCGCTAACGAGGGATGGAACTCCGCCGTAACATTTTTCAGTGGAAAGCAGCCGATCTATTCGGTGCTTCTTTTTCGCAAATTATTACGACTTGTCGGTTGTCAACTTGATGGACGCTTGAAAAATAAGGCATCAAGTGTTGTTACTTGAGCAGCAGCAGAGGATGAAATGTCTGAAACTTCTGTACGAAGGTTGATCCACCGGTACTCCCTCGCACTTGTGCCCTTCTAATCTCTTCTACGCTGAGAGTACAGAGTTTTCAGCAGGCCAGAGTCATCTTCAGTCACAAATTGAACAATCGGGAAACCTCCAGAATGCGTTAGTCTTTGTAAATGTTTGAAATATGACTGTCATATTTATGCTTTCGGTCGAAAAGATTGTCGCAAGTATCATTGTAAGGTACTCTCACAATTTTACACTCTCCTGCAAATTTTGCTACCAAGTTCATATTTTCCCACTGGGAAATGAATGTTGCTTTTCGGAAGACTAGTTTCCGATTAGGCGTTCCTTACAAGTTCATACCCGGCTCAGAGATATGGGCCGATTCTTGAATCATCTGACCTCTTCATCATCGTCGGTGGTTTCTTACGGATACCTGTTCGAAGTTGGTCGTTTGGGACACGCCTGCTGTATTCTAGCAGTGGCATCCGGGCAAAATGTTTCTGCTCTTAGTTGAGTACATTTGAGCCGTGTTTACTAGTTGACGGCCAGTCTACTTACATCTGCATAATCTGTACTTTTAGTTGGATCTGGAGGATATTTCATTATCCAAATGCATTTATTCGCCATCAGAGCTGAGTAGTTTATTTTTCTACCTGTTTATCTACGTGCCTCACCGTGATGTAAAGAGACCGACGGAATGTGATGAACATGTGAACGACAAAAACAATAACACTCAAGAGAACGGCTGAAAAAGACGATACGTGCCGTCGGGTCACAACGTGCTTATGCAGTTCTAGGATCCACAGAGCTACAGAGTTGCGGTGAGAAGGGCGTAGTAGTATGCCAATTAGCTACCCGGTCGGTGCTGATATGGAGGGCGACGGCCAGATTTGCGGCCCCTCAGGAGAGTGAATGCAACCGCATTATGTCATAAGAACTTTTGGGAGAGGAATAGTGCACCGTGTGCAGGTGTATACACTTTGACAAGTGTATACACCTACGTAGGAGTTTAGATGTGTGTGATAAATCTGCCTTTACTTCTGGTCCTCAAGGGATACCCTCTCTGGTGTTCTGCACATGTGTCCACAAAATGTGGCCTCATGTTGTGGCCATAACTTTTGAAGACCGACTACCACGAAGCAGATACGACCAGACTAAAACCAGTCTAGTCATCGTTTCCGCCATCACAAATATAAGTGGGTTGATCCGCAGTAAAGTCCACAGATCTAATTTTGTGAGTGTACACAGTTTTGTGCCTCTCTAGACCCGGTTCCACCCACAGTCACAGATTTGAAACTCTTGTGGAGCACACCTTCCAGCTACTGTAACATGGTGGATCGAGTTTAGTTGAGGGAGATGGTGGAAGTTCTCCGGAGAACTTTACTGTCTCCCACTTCTAAAGCCGCTTTTCGCCTTTCCAGGACGGAGATTTCCTCATCTATCTCCTTTCCGCTAACATCCTTTAGTTCTTCCCTCCGAATCTTCAATGGTATCCCTGATCAACTTGATTTGTACACACTACTCCCAATCTTGATCTGATCGACCTAATCCAGCTACTGTTGTGCTGCGATCTGTAAAGTCAAGAAATGAATGGGATTCTCTTGTTCACCTTGCTCTTTGAAGTTCGTGATATATATATATATATAGGATTTTTATGCCATACAGTGGCATAAACAATTTGGAGAAATTATCAAAAGGGAAAATTGACCCACTGATGTCCGCTCATCGTGCGTGATGTGTCGCCCCTCGTCGCCCTATCTTCTATTCAACTAATATAACTTTTAAGTACCATCAATGCTACTTGAAATTTCAACTGGGACAGAAATTTGGACTAAACGTGACCAAAGTAAGGGTACAAAATTAATCCTGGTTCGTATATACAGTGGAATGTGGTGTATACCTCGCTAAGAAAGTTGGGAATTATACGCTACAAACGTAGCTAACTCCACTTCTTTTCTCATTATTTCAAGTACACAAGTTGAACGTAGACAGACATCCACATTTCAAATGGTACTACCAATGTGGAGATCAAGAAAGCCTTAGCATATACCTTACCATATACCATATACCTTAGCATTATGTAGTTGAGAAAGTAGTGACAACGAGTTCGTGTCGTATCATCGAGGTCAAGGTATCTTTGCCGGGGTATCTTGATAATTTCATTCATACTTTACCTAAAAACCCTAGGTAAAACATTTTAGGTCAATATATCTTTGTATGTTATTTTGGTTTCATATATCTCTTCTTTTAGCTTTTAAACATATTCTCTAGGAATCTTACTCCACCAAAATGTTTTCCTCCAATCTTTGATATAATAAGTATGATTATATAGACTTTCTCTATATTATAAGGACCAAACCCTTTCCCATGTAAATTTACTCTTTGCTCTCCTGTAGTAAATAGAATGGAAGAGCATTCTAGCATTCTCTTCTTCTTTTTTAGCAAAAAATAGCTCTTCTTCTATTCTAGCCTTCTCTATTTTTTTTCCAAAACAAGGTAGCTCTTCTTCTAATGACCTTAAGTCTTTGGAATTTGGACTAAGGCTATAACTCTAACTTAATTTAACTTTTTTTGTGTGATTTCTTGGACTCTATTCCTACCTTCACTTCCAAGCCAACCTGAAAAACCAAACAATTTGGAGATCAAATTGGATTGGTGGCTTAGACTCCAATGGATAAGTCATCCTAAAGGAAGAGTATCTATTCAAGCCTTCATTGTAATGCAATACTCTCACAATAATGCATGTAGAATTTTGTCCCAATTGTCCTTTTTCCCTTCCATATTAGCATCAGTTGCGAACATCATACATAAGCTATAATTTTTCCTATCTATAAGCATATTTAAATTTAGCTTACATGATATTCTAGCCTTGTGCTTATTAAAAAGTAGTCACAAATAGCTATAGTCATACTCCGAATAATTCCCCTTTATAATCTGATACAATCTCTAAAACAAAGTAGGTGATGATTCTTTCATGGAGTAGAGTGGTGAGATTTATTAATAGCCTTTGAAGGTCTTATCTCCATCCACTTGATCAAGTAATTTATAGCCATCATGGTATGGATATTGTTGCATGAGATCTTGTTCAAGTACTTACAAAGTCAATGCTCCACTTTTTAAAAATCCTAGTACAAGCATAGTAACCTAAGGTACAAGGACACTTGCTTATGCAAAGGCTTAGCAAATATATTAAGTCCTGGAAAATCAAGGTAATCTTTGAAAATACACCTAATAATATCTTGCTTCTAAATCTTGAAATTTAGCATTTTTCTTACATGTGATCTCCATATATACAAGGCTATCATGGAAACCTTTCATAGGCTTAAATGATCCCTCCTTGCACACTGCCTTCCAAGGTAATACATTAGTACCAATGGTGTATGGTAGTGCTTTTAAGCCAATATATTGTTCTCCTTTGTAAGCATATCTTTTGGAAATTTGGCTCTTGATACAAAATTCTAAATCTCCTTATATTCATTTGAAATCTCTTCTATGTTTTTATCAAAAGATATTGATTGAAAATATATCTTTGGTATACTTTCTCCTTCTTCTTCATAAATTAAATTATGTTGAAGTTAGAGATTGTGGTATCTAGAAAGTTTAGACTAAAGAAGATTGTGTAGTTTTTAACAATTTTAACCTAAAAAGAACTCCAAAATGGATGAAATTCTGCCATAAGAAGGAAAAAAGGACAAAAACCAAAGGTAGAAACCCAAAAGCAAGATTTGCATTGGGAAAATCCAAAGGTGACAAGGATTTGATGGCTATCTGTATGTAGAACTACCCAAAAGTATGAGACATTTATGTCAATGTGTTTGGCTTGTGTGAAAACATCAAGAATGCATGGTCACCTAAGTGTACAAGATGACTTATGTTGCAATGAAAGATCAATGAGGGTTCTTGGAAGTCCAATAACAGGAGATAGTTTGACTTCACTCCAAGAATGTGCAATAAACATGATTGCAAAAGTGCACAATGACAACCCAATGTCAATATACTGATAGTCTAAAAAAACAATAGGTTGTTCCATTGATGATACAAGTTAGATATGTCTAAAAGTGAAGAGAATGTCTCACTAACTATCTTACTAATTCCTATTAAACCTCTTGGACAAAAACCCCTCCCAAAAGAGGCCAGTTGGTACACTATAGAAAAAGAAAACTAAAATCACATTCAAAGTTAATAAACCCAACGAGATTCTTGAAAGTGATGGTTCACTTTTGCATGAAGTCCAATTTTCCCTTGCACTTGCTTTTTCTTTTGTGGTATTGGTAGTGCTCTTAACCAAATAGACTACTCTATGCACTATTGTGCTTATTCAAAACCCTTAGGAATCCAAGATCTTGATCAAGAGTGAATTTGCCTACTCAATACGCTAACACTTATGCTCCTACTACAAAATTCATCATCTCTACTTGTGCAAGTACATTCCCCCAACATTCAAGAAAAAATGACAATAGACTATGAAGATTGGACTTTGCTTAGCAACCAAAGTACAATGTTGTAGTTGCATACCAAGTGCCTAAAAGAGTGAACTAGGAAATTATCAGGCCAAAACCTTATATTTAGTTTTCCTACTTCTACCTTGCCTTGAAGGGTCTCAATGGGTAAGCATGTTCCTTGCAAATCCTAGCTACTCCGCCATCACCACTTTAAAATCCTAATCCTAATCTATCCACCTACTTTAACTTCTAACAAGTGTCAAGGAAGTTATTAATTCTTCTCCAAAGTTTATATTTGGACTATAATTCCCCCAAAGTTACCGCTGCAAATTGATGCTTGGCTAAGAAGGTGGTACAAACCCAAAGGCATTCTTCCGAGAGTTGAAATGCAAGGCTGAAGCCATTTGGTGTACTTCTTATCTTACAAATACAAGGAACTTCTTATCATCAAAGTTCTTCATATCACCAAAGTCATTCATTTGAAAAGATTTATTCATACAAAGGTCTTCTTCTAAGTATACTAATTCTAAATGGTACTCAATCAAAATACTTCCTTCAAAAAACTATATAGAGGGCCAAATTCATTCTTCCTAAAAACTAAGCACAAGGCTATAGGTATTTGAGTAACTCATGAATTGTAGCTATTAAGGTATCTTCTCCACAACTAATGGCTTGGGCTAGGGACTCAACTTGAGGGCTACTAACTTTGCCTCAAAGTAGGTAGAACCACTTCTTGGTTTGCTCCAAGTAATTGGTGATGCATATTAGTTAAGTATCATAGCCTTTTGTTAACTTCAGATTTAAGTTTTCCTCCAAGAAAATTGCTAATTGGTCCATGCACTCCTCCTTGTAGGTCTTCCTTTCCAAACATCAAACTTGTAACTTTAATTCTTGAATCTTGATCTTTAGCACTCTTCCTTCAGCTTCTTCTTTGAACATAGCTACAAACTAATCTTGCATCCCTCCAATTGCCTGATGGCCTTTGTCTTTGTGTCCTCTAGGTGTAGGTTTAGGAGGTTATGGTACTCCCATTTCTTCAAAATTTGCTTTTGTTGATCAAAGTATGCTTAACTGCTAGGAAAAAACCATGGAGCATTGTAATTACTAGGGGAATACACTTAAAAGAATATGGTACTTATGATTGTTCCATAAAACTTCATAATAAGTAGTACTTAAAGGGATATAGAATAATTCCAAATGACGGAAGGAGGATTACCATTTTGAGTGTTGTCATAGCACTTGGAGTATTGTACCATTCAGAGTGCTCTAAGGATGTTGAGCACTTAGAATGCTTACTGGTTGGGCGCTTGTAGACCCAAGTGTTGAGTAACCATTGGCACTCATACTAAAGTGTCACCATAGTTTGAATGCACCGTCAGATCAGCTAGAAGTTGTTGCCAAGGGCCATTACACTCAAGACAATAGTTGGCACTTGGTGGACAAGCTTGGTACATGGAAAGTGAATGGAGAAGAAACCTTTGCATGTGGGAATATGACATCTAACCAAATATGCCATGCAAATGCCTCTGCATGTATGGATAGATAGTGCACACTTTCTTCTTAACCACCACATGGCTGCAGATTGACCAAGGATCTAAACTATAAAATGAGGAGTTTGGCCAATAGTTGTATTTTTCATAGATTCATTTGTGTGCATTGTTGAGCGCTTGCACTTCATCCAAATTTGTGAGCTGAGAGCAATTAACATTGATTTAGTGAGTTATCACTTGGCGTAATTTGTAGCACCCAAAATGACATAAAGTACTCAAAGTAGAAATAGTTACTATTTTCCCTTTCCTTTTGCCATCAAGAAATATGGTGTCTACACAAAGGATATAAAAAAATTCTAAAGGCCATCCTAAGGTCTCTTGCAATAAATAAATGTATCATTCACTATAAGACTATAGTGATCTAGAGCAAAAATTTGGGGTTCTTGCTTTGGAACTAGGAATTGATAAACTTTATCATGATTTATGAGATGAGCCAAAATAAGGAGAAGATGCTAGGGAAAAATGAGAAGAAACCCTACAATTGGACAAATGATCATTGGTGAAGAGTACTTGGCCCAAGTGTTGGAGTTTCAAGAGCAATGACCTTAGATTTATAATTTTAAAACAAGGAGTTGAAAAGATCAAGGCCACTTTCAATAATAAGAGGTCTAAGAACAATAGCTAGATTTAAAATTTTCAAACAAGGAGTTGATGGCCAAGATCAAGGCTACTTTCAATAAGAGGTCTAAGAACAATGGGTGGAGGGTATCCAATTACAAAGACTCTACACAAAGAGCCATCATAGAGGCAACTATGAAACTCTTCAAACCCAAAAAAACCACCTACTGCCTTCTGAATCACCAAGTAGTCTTTTTAGATTACATGTACTTAGGCTTGTAGATTGGGCACAAATGTTTGATCGACATGCCAAGATCTTGCACCAAGACTTTGAGGAGAACAAGGATGCTATCTACATTGCTCCCTTTGCTATCCATTATTACATGGGAAACAACTTCCTAACTAAAGGAGAAAGTAAGAGGTTCTCTACACACTTCTATCTTGCATGTTATTTTGATGACCAACCTAAAAGGACCAATACTGATTTCCATGTACAGAGTAGAGGATGTGTAATTTTCTTAATACTCCAAGGATAGGAGACCTGAAGAGAAACACACCCTGAGAACACACCCTTTCACACTCAAACTTTGATGCCCCAAAGGAGCACCTTCTCTTTATTATATAGGCAAAGCGGATCTCCTCCTATGAAGCTCCACCATAGGATTAGGTACATAGATAGGTGACATGTCAGCAAGATCCACCCTTGGATTACTTACTTGGATGGGTGACATGTCAGTCCCGGTCCTATCTGGTTGGTCAAACAAGCTTTGACCAGAGGGAATCTTTTAGGGAATCTTCCTATAGGAATCTCAGAATCACATGGGTGAGGTACCGTTGGAAAGCTCTCAACAAGACAAAGCAGGGGGAGGGAAGGCCAGCCTCTCCTCCTTTAAGTGGGGGGGGAATCTGCACATTTTCAAGGCCTAATTCATCCGTTTAGGCCTTTGAAATTGCCTTCAAAGATTTCAGGTATATTTTGGTTCCAACTCTATTAGTAGAAGTCCCCTTTTGGTGATACATATTTCTGATCTATTCATTCCATCCTGTGTAACATCCTTCCAGATGTTACCAACCCAATTTTCACCTTCAAATCATTTGTCTAGCTATTGGTTCTAAGGTTTTCAAATATATTTTGGTTTTCTGCCCTATTAGTAAAAGTACCCTTTTGGTGATACTTCTATCTGATCTATTTTGACTATCATGTATAACATCATTCCAGATGTTACCAAACCAAATTTCACATCTAGATCATATGGCTAGCTCTTGGTATTACATTTGCAAGAACAAGCCTATTTGTGCCTATTGATGAAGAACTAATGCCATCAAAGGCTGCAAAGAGGAAGAATATTACTCCAACAAAGCAACCTTCCCTGGCCAAGAAGCCAAGTGCTAACACTCAAATTTTGAAGGTATCTTCTTTAGATCAAAAAGTAGAGGATACCAAAGTAGATGATGAAAAAGAAGAAGAACAAGGATCCTTTACTCTATAGGCATCATCTTCAACATTAGCCAAGGAAGAAGAAGACACTTGGGAGGATGCCCAATCTATCCTAAACTTGTAGGACCAAGACATGGAAGAGTGCACTACTAAAGAAGAAGATGTGATGGATTAAGCTATAGTGCATTGAGCCCCATTGAAGAGAAAGAACCTACAAAATAACATCAAGGTTGAGCAAACTGCTCAATTCCAAGAACTTTGGCCTTAATTTCAAGATGAAGCCAAAGTCTTGCAGCCTAGAAAAGACCAAATTATAGATCATACCAGCAAAGAGTATGTTGATATTGATGTTGATGTATTAGATCTAGCATCAAGTAGAAGAAAACACAAGGAGTAGAATCTATCCCTTTAGTAATAGTGCAATTGCAAGTAGGAGCATAATGTTTCATACACTCAATAAAAGTGGCATTGTACCTCATGGAGGTTTTGTTTCCTTAGTACCAAGCCAAATGCCCTAAAATTGTGGATTACACCACATTGGTTTGGAATCTGCAAAAAAAAGTCTACACTTGGAACCAAAGAAGGCCTGGTCAAGGAGGAAGCAGCAAAGACCAAAGACTTATAGAAGGAAAATGCAACCAAGGTAGTTGCCTTGTTGCAAGAGAACCAAGAATTTAAGAGGAGGAATGCCACCTTGGTGAATGAGCATGATCACCAAGTAGAGGAGAACCAAAACGTGCAAGATGAGCTGATGTTACTCCAAATTGAGCATATCAAGCAAAAGAAGAAAGCCAAGGACTCATTCCATGGCAAGTGCCATGAGTTGGAGAATACTCAAAGTGAGTTGAAGGAAGGCAATGATTGGGTCGTCACCTTAGAGTTGCAAATGCAGGAATATTGGCAAGAAGTGGCATTGCAACTAGATTGCTTGACAAAGGAATTAGAAGAAGATAAGGTTAAGTAAGCATAGAGTACCCACTTGTAGAGCCAACAAAAAGCAAATTTTGAATGCTCAAACAAAAATGATAGAAGATGATCAGCTCTAGGTAATTCATCAGATGGAGAACTCATATAACTTCTTTGTGGAGAAGCTAAAGGAAGGAAGACAACTTCAAGAATTCCCAATGAAGCATCATGAGCTCAAGTTCAAGGTGGAGAGGTTGGAGAATCAAGTTTACAAAGAAGAGAGAATGAACCTATTGTCCTTGTGGTTGAGAGAACACACCAACAAGAAGTTCTCAAAGAATTGCTAGACCTACCTATTAGAAATAGGTAGGTACCAAGCCTAGAAATATTATTTAATTAAGTACTTGAAGGGAAAATATAGTCTAGCACTCCCACAAATCAACCTTATATAAAATTTTGGCTCCAAGCCAAAGGGATTAGAATCCCAAGTGAATCCTCAAAAATCTGAGTTAAACTGGGTTTCTTCCAATTGGTGGTAGTGCCTTCAATTGATATCCTTCCCTTTGCTTTGACTGCTTGTTCTATTTGGCCTTCTATTCCTCTAGCACTTGGAGGCATTCCGCATGCTTCACTCTTTCTTCTATTGCCTCCTTGCTGAGACATTCTAGTTGAGTCGCCACTAACATGTCTCAAGTGTTACTACTTGGTCAAGCTTCTCCTACAAGGCACTCCAAGTGTTGTCTACTTCTTGGCACTTGCTACAAAGTTGGTCTTTGGCTTCTTTCTTGAATTGATCAAACTCAAGGCGAAGTGCCTTCCAATCTCCTTCAAACCTCTTGGTCTTGGACGCTTGATGATCTTGTTTGCTCTCAATAAGAGCACTTCTCCTTTTCAATTCTTTGTTCTCTTGCATCAAGGCACTTACCTTCAGAGTCTTTGCCTTGTACAGGTCAATGGCCTTCATCACCTCATCCTCCACCAAGTCCTCTCTAGCCTTCTGAGTGTAAAAATGCTTGTGCATGGCCTTGATCAGCATAGTGTAGTCCAATACATCAAGGCACTCGGCTTCATATTAGTGCAGTAATACTTCCATTAAGTGTAGTGCAAGGCCCACTAAGTGGATGATGAAATTTTGGCCATCATGCACCTGTACCAACTTGGATGTTGTAGGTGCCTCTTGCACTTTGATCTGCAATTTGATGCAACCTCAAGAAGATCTATGAGAATGTCAATTCCTTCCTCTTCTTAAGCATTGTTGATGATTGTAATGTTTTGAGGATAGGAGAACTCCCAAAAGAAAACCTAGAAGAAGAAACACAAAGCTTCATACTCAAAACTTTGATACCTCAAAAGAGCACCTTGTTTTTATTATATAGCAAAGAGGATTCCCTCAAAGGAAGCTCCACCCTTTGATCAAATACATGGATTAGTGACATGTCAGCAAGCTCTACCCTTATTTTATGTATGGGTGACATGTCGGTTCTAGTCCTATCTAGTTGGTCAAACAAGCTTTGACCAAAGAGAATCTTCCTATAAGAATCTCACAATCACATAGGTGAGGTACCATTATAAAGTTCTCAATTAATAAACACGGGAGGAGGGAAGGTCAGCCTTCTCTCTGCTCCAAAGAACAACTTAGCACATTTTTTAGGCCTAATTCATCCGTTTAGGCCTTCAAAATTGGCTCTAAAGTTTTTAGATTATTTTTGACTTTTGCCCTACTAGTAGAAGTACACTTTTGATGATACTATTATCTAATCTACTTAGTCCATCATATATATGTCAAAGGATATATTTATATAGTAAGGAAACATGAAATATTGGATGGATCTTCATATGTGGCGGTAGCTCAAGATGATAGGCCACTACGCCAATTTGATGACGAATGTGAAAAGGCCCAATAAAACAAGGTCTAAGCTTAAGAGGGCAAACTAACATGAGATTGGTTGTTTATAGCCAAAATTGATCCCCAAACATTGAACTCCATGTACTAGTGGTGTACATCTATAAACTATATTTGTCAATTTTGGGCAATCTGCAACTTGTACTTGGCATTCTTCACACCTTGTTAGATTCTAGAAAGAAAAGTGTTGACAGTGTCAACCTTGGTAGCCATCGGACGGATCTTCATCAACCTCAAAGGTGTGAAAGGATACTCTCTATACATGAGATAAAATAGTGTGACTTGTGTGGATGCATTCACTAAATTGTTGTAAGCAAATTCCACCAATACAAGTAAGGTGTCTTACCTCTCTTGCTCATCTAAGGTGAAGCTCCAAAGCATGTCTTCAATAGTGCAACTAATTGTAATACCAAGAGCTAGCCATATGATCTAGATGTGAAATTTGGTTTGGTAATATATAGAATGATGTTATACATGATGGTCAAAATAGATCAGATAGAAGTATCACCAAAAGAGTACTTCTACTAATAGTGCAAATACTGAAATAAACTTGAGAACCTTAGAACCAATAGCTAGACATATGATTTAAAGGTGAGAATTGGTTTGGTAACATATGGAAGGATGTTACACATGATGGACTAAACAGATCAGAAAGAGGTATCACCAAAAGGGGACTTCTACTAATAGAGTAGGAACCAAAATATTCTTGAAATCTTTGAAGGCAATTTTGGAGGCCTAAACAAATGAATTAGGCTTTGAAAATGTGATGATCCCCCCCCCCTCAAACAAAGGAAAGGTTGGCCTTCCCTCCCCTGGTTTGTCTTGTCAAGAGCTTTCCAATGGTACCTTACGTGATTCTGAGACTCCTACAGGAAGATTCCCTAAAAATATTCCCTCCTATCAAAGCTTGTTTGACCAACCAGATAGGACCTAGACCGACATGTCACCCATCAAAGTAAGTAATCCAAGGGTGGATCTTGTTGACATGTCACCTATCTGTGTGCCTAATCCTATGGTGGAGCTTCCTTGGAGTAGATCCTCTTTGTCTATATAATAAAGAGAAGGTGCTCCTTTGTGGCACCAAATGTTTGAGTGTGAAATCTGTGTTTTCTCTCTTATCTTGTCCTTGGAGTATTACAATGGTATCAGAGCGAGTGTCTTAGTCCAAGAGAGTGGATCATCCCTCTTGGAAGAGCACAAACTACTAAAACTGAGTCATTTGAGATGGAGAACATAGAGTAATTGCTAGACTTAGGAAGGACTTTAGAGAGCGGATGGGATGGATACACCGGGAGGAAAATTTCCTACACCTAGCTTTCCATTCCCGAATCCATTCTACATCAAGGTTTTGTACACCCAACATGAGCAAATGACGGTATCGCTAGTTTATCACTTTGGTGCAGAATTCATGGATAGGGTGATGAACTCACCAAACCCAGTGATTCTACCTGTGGTTATATATGATAGAGAGTGGGATTTGACAATCTACATGTGACAACGCGGAAAATATCACTTTTGTGGTAATTAGGTAAGTAAAGTTTGTTCTCGCAAAGATACTGATCAGAATTGGTCAAATACAAAGCAAACAGTAACACTTCAGTTCTTCTTGGGTTCTTTAATCTCTTAGATAGAAACTACACCTAGAAGAGAGTAAAAAGCTCACAATCTTGACAACTTGTTACGAATTCAAACACCCATAATCACAACATAGAAAATTCTGTCCAAACAAATCTTGATTGTGATGATTCAGATTCTCCCGAAGACGGCACTTCACTGCAAAAATGACTTTGCTTCAGAATTGTGTTCTACCCCTCCACTAAGGGCACAACTTCCTTGAGCAAAATTGCTTCACATCAACTTCACGTTGCACTCACAAATGCAAAATACTACCAACACTACAATTCCTCTCAGATCTGTCAAGGCATTGCTCCAATTGCACTTCACTCAGGATCAAACACACAGAGTAAAGATCAAGGCTGTGGAATCCAACATCCACAAACACATTGACTTGCACTTCAAAATTCTCCACACACTCACAAACACATACACAAAGTTGATACTCAGAATTAAGCTCAAGCGACAAGCATTGAAATCAGCACTTCACTTTATCTATCTTCAGAAATATGAATATTGAACAACATAACAATGTGAATGCTTCCCTTAAATACTGAAGCAATTGACACTACTAACAAAAATACCGTTCTACAACAACTCTTCTAACCTACAGATCCAAACTGACAATGCAACCCTTCATATTTGCCTCTTCAAATCTCAAATTTGTTTCTACCCCGATCCGATGTCTTCTTTATCATCGGCTTTCAAACCCGATGATCTTCCTACTACTTCTCCTTTGGGTATGTCTACAACTACCAATTCCTTCACTACTTCTATTACTTCTTCACTAAGAGCTACAATTGCACTAAGGAGTGACTTATCTAACTCTTTATCTCCTGACCCACTCTTCTCTAATGTGTTAAATGACAACACCAAAGACACATGAATTCCTACTTCTACAACATTGGCCTTCCTCTCTTCTGTCCCACTATCCCGTATTCTCTTTAACTTTGAATTGACTAAATCTAATCCGAGACTAACATTGTCTCCTACTTCTAACATTTTCTGATCTACTCGTTCCCTCAATTGGATCAGTAGATTATTCATATCTACGTCTTTGGCCTTCCTCTTCCGAGTTTCCTGCACAAGCAATTTCAACTCATGTAGGCGTGCTTCTTCCAATCTTCCTTCAACCTTTGTGCTCAACATTGCTCGCAACTTCCCTACAACTTCTCCTACGGATTCTGACTCATACCTCCGTGATCTCTCTGCCTTCAACTCTTCTCGGTACATCTTCAATTTGTCTTCATACTCAGCAGCAAGCATCTTCTTCTCCTCCACATATTGAGAACTCTGTAACTCAACACTTCGTACCAACTTGCACAACCTTTCTTCTTCTTGATTTCTGACTGCCAACTCTCTTTGCCATGCTTGATCCTTCCCGGCTGCACTCTTTCTCAAGCTTTCTAACTCCTGCTCCATTACTACGGCCATTGCCTTCACATGAATACTCTCAATGTGCACGCCACTGACTTCTTCTTTCCTCTTAGTCAGTAACATCATCTGCTCCTTCAATTTATCAACTTGACATTGCATTTCTCTCCTTCTTGCCTCAAAACTCTCTTGCAACCTCTCGAAAGTTTTCTTCTTCAAGACTGTATCCACCCAAAGTTCTTCAACTTCCGCATCTCTTCAGGTTACACGCTCTTGCAAATCCTTCACTTCAGCCAACAAGTACTTCACCACCTGCAACTCATTTGTCTTTGGCAACTCATTTGTCACCTGCAACTTCATATGATCTTGGGGAATTACCTTCTGGTACTCTTTCAACAGCCCCAACAGTGGAGTTACAATTTTTTATAGATATTGCACCCCTCCAAAGGTCTCTTTGTCTTTGGCCCCATCTTCGTACTTTGCCTCTTCCACCGGCTCCTTCTATCAAAGTCTTGATCTTTGTATCTTCAGCGATATTGCTTCCGAGCTTTCTTCTTCCTTATCTACTGAACTCGGCCCCGTAGGATACTCCTTTTGTCGTTCAGCCCCCTTCTCTTCCATGACCAGGGCTACGCAATGATTTGTCTTTCCTTGTACACTGTCAATCATTGCATGACAAGCTTCATCCACTTCTTCTTCTTCAGCTGATTGCTGAACCTCGTCTTCACCCTCACTCTCACTTCTGGATTCCTCACTCTATAACATGAGTTTGGCTTCTTGTTAGTCCTCTCCTCTAGACTCTGTCTCTCTTTCTGACTAGGTTTCTGACGGTTCTTCTTTCACCACCTTCTTACCCTTCAGAACCAGTCTTTGGGTCTTCTTTTGTGCTGGAGACGACTCTGCTTCTTTGGGCTTATTTCACTTCTTTGTCTTCAGGCTTGTGACTTCTTCCTTCTTTTGTTGTCTGTCTTCAAGAAGTGATCATTGCTGGCTCACAGGTGTGCCATATATTGTTTCTCTTCTTCATTTGCTTCCCATCTCAAATCAGGATGAAAATGCAATACCATGCAACGTCTCTCCTCCATTGTCAACAAATTCAACCTAAAGTAAAAATGTGCTGCAAACGGTGCAAAATAATGTAGAAGTGAACTTGTCCTCCAATTGACCACCATCTGCCTTGTTTGTTGGTGGAAACACTTTGCCCAGTTCACCTTCACTCTTGCAAACATCTGGTGGAAAAAGACCGCCTGTTGCATGTTCACGTAAGTCGTTCGTTCTGGTTTGAACATGCCCATTATCATCCCCACAATACTTCATTTAATCAGGTCTTGATAAGACTCCACTTATAATCATTTGTTGTGTGCGGAGCAAAGAACAAATTGTGTATGTCTGCCATCTCCTCTGCAGCATCACACTTCAGATAGAAGGTGATCCCTGTCAGTTCTCTTGCTTCCTTCCCCAACACTAACCTCCAATCCGACTCAGTCCATTGAGCTGGATTCCCTCTCTTTCCTTTGACTTCAGGGCCTTCCTCACAATTATTAGTAGCTATCTTTGCCATGATTCCTAGAAAACTGAAATTCTAGTTCCATGCTAAGAAAGTAATACAAAGTCTATTCAAGACCTTGATCCTTGCTACAACATCCAACCTACAAATTGCAAAACTTTGTATTGCCAAAGCGTTCTTGACCTTCTTTGCCATGATCTGCTCTCTTGTTCTTTGGCATTGAAAGACTATTCCCTCTCCTGGACGAGACACTCTAACCCCTTCTTGATTTTGGAAAATTTCACTCTCAATTTGCTTCTTGGCACGCATTACTGCAAGATGACTACTCAAAGGTACAAGAAATCTACTTGACATATTTAACTTTCTCATGCACAATTGCAATTTTATATCACCCCAAATTGTAGTCATTCTTTAGTCAATTTCAAAATCGACTTCCTCTTCTTCTGCGTGTTGTTGTCCTATCACTATCAAGACATGCTTCTTCTACCTCCGCCATTTCTTGAAGTGTACTTTCCTGCCACGTAGAAAGGTTGTTAGATGGTCTTCATAGTGGCCTTTGCATCCCCATCCAAAGACAATGATCTTTGTACTTGTTCTTTGTACCCCCCTTCTGAGTATGTTTGGTCTCCGACCCAAAGTTGACTTCTTTGGATTTCCTCCAAAGACACTCCCATCCATTCTTTCTTTTGCAATTTGACTTTCTTGCTTACTTCTTCTCTAAATGATAACAAAACAAAAAAAAAACAAAAAATGTGTGCACCACACTACATTATGATGATATGGATGTGAATGTCCCAAATCCTCTCCCTTTCAACACTCAAGTAGAAATTTTTTATGTAATGAGACCAAAAGTGATGTTTAGAGATTTTGTGGTTATGAATTTTGGCAAGGAGTATTATCAACAAGTGATAGCTTCTAAGGTCCCAATGGTAGTTCCAATAGTTTGTGCGCCTTCTAAAGTGATTGTATTGACTTTGTATTGAAGTAGACATTAGCAATTGAGTGTTGTAAGAACCATGGATCCGCAATTGCAAGAGTTGGTGCAAGGAATGCAAGGGATGTTGAATGAATTTCAAGAGATTAGATGACCATGGAGACATTACAAAGTCAAGTGCAGATTCTCAAGAAAAATCAAGCCACATTGCTACTCTGGATGAAGAAGACCTACAACATCGAGCCTTACAAGGGGTAGTGTATGATGGGAGTAGTGGAAACTGAATCTTGAGAACGAATCAATATTTCTGATTGTTCTCAATAGAGATCACGGAGCATGTTATAGGTGTGTTTGCATGTGGATACTTGACCAATAAAGCCCTCACATGGTATGATTATTGGGAACGATCTATGTTGGCAAAGAGAAGGGACGTCACGTGGACGGCAATGCAAGAAGGATTGCTGAAGAATTTCTAATTGGTGGATTTTGTGCAGATGGCTCAAACCCGACTATGGAGATTAAGACAGAAGAACAGCATACAAGAGTATGTGGAGGCATTTCTAGATCTACAAGTTGCAATAACCAACATGAGTCCAACCAAGGCTCTCGACAATTTCAAATGAGGGTTAAAGGAGCAGATTTGCCAAGAAGTCATGGTGCAAAATCCTCACATGGTATTTGAAGCCATTGCTTGTGCGCACAAAATAGCAAGAGCATTAGGTGGGGGTGAAGGAGTAGTTCCACCTCAACATTATCTAGCAAAAATGTCACACATGGGTGGACTAGTACCGATGGAATTAGGCAACCTTTGATTTTGAGATCAAGGAGCACGATCGCTTCAAGAGGAGCATGGACGGGTAGAAGAACAAAGAGATGCAGTCCCATGAGGAGAAGGAACTCAAGGAGAACAATATCATTGTTGCAATTGTGGCCGTATTGTGCACATATCTACCAACTGTCACACTTGTTTCCCTAGAGGCCCTTGGCCTTTGTACAGGTGATCTTTGAACAACATGGAGAGGCACATTGAAGAGGAGGAGGTAGAAATCACTTTGGAAAACAAAGATCATCATTAAATGTACCTTGCTGCCTTACTAGCTCAATAAGGAAGTAGAGAAGCAAGGGAAGGAAGAAGACTAATGTGCAAAGGTCCCAAAAGGCAACCTCATAATTGATTGTCGTGAATGGAGTCCTAGAAGGAAATCAAGTGAGAGTATTAATCTGTAACAATATGGAGTTTAGCAATGAAGTTAGTCAGGTTTACAAAGTAGCACATAAGACAAATTAGCCTAGAATATTCCGGAAGTACCTAGGAAGCTTCTTAGGAAGCTTCCCGACTAGCTTAGCTTGCACCTCAAGTAAGTAGCTTCTAGAAGGAAGCTTCTAGAAGCTTCCAACTAGCTTAGCTTGCACGCCAAGTAGGCGGCTTCTAGAAGAAAGCTTCTTGAGAAGCTTCCTAGTTAACTTGGCTTGCACTCTAAGAAAGTGGCTTAAAGAAGCTTCTTGAGAAGCTTCTCAAAGGCCTTATATGCTACCTATAAATACCAAAGCCAAAGCTCATGCTAGGCATTTGGAGTTTTCTCTCAATCAAGTGTCCCAATGTGAGTTTCCATTCTCCTATTTCTCTCCTTGGATTCGGTCTTTTACATTGGTGTTAGAGCAAGAATGGGATGGATGGAATTTATAGACCACCAAATCCACTTCCACCAAACCATTGGAATTTTTACGTCCAAATACTACCCAAGCATCATTTCACACAATTCATCATCTTGCACTTTGGACAAGATTTTTTGCATATGATCACCATATTTGAGGAACCCTTGGTGCTTCCGGTTGTAACTTATGGAGAATGGTAGACATGTTGTTTCTATGTGTTAGTAAATTAGATATATTAGGGGTGGTGTGATAGAGTAGCAACCATGGCGGCAATACCCGATAGTATCCTTGTTATGCAACAACAAATCGAGCACCTTACTCAATTGTTGGATGAACAAGATCTTTGACGACAAGAGCAGGTGGAGAGAGTACCAATTTGAGAAGGAGAAGATTGGATCAGATTCCCTAAACCCAAAGTATTTGGAAGAAAGAATCTTCCGGGTGCAGTGGAGAATTTTGTGTTTGATTGTGAACAATCTTTTGAAGCTACCAATCTACAAGACAAGCAAAAATAGATTCTCTTGGCTTCTAGCCAATTGGATGAAGTAGCAAAGCTATGGTGGAGATTCCGAGTGGAGCAAGCTGAACAAAAAATGGTTGCACCAATCTTGACATGGGAAGAATTCAAGAGCACAATCATTAGTCAGTTCCAAGCTACAAATGTCACACGAGCTGCACGGAATAAGTTTGCACAATTGAAACAGATTGGCTCTGTAAGAAGTTACATCACGCAATTCCAAAACACCATCATGCAAATTTCATATATATTGGAAGGTGAATCTTTGGATCAATGTGTGAGGGGCTTGAAGGCAAGAACCAAATTAGAGGTAACCATGCAAGAGCCACAACACTTGGAGGAAGCCATGCGGTTGGCCTAACGTTTTGATTCCTTGGTGGCAACAACTTGGCCTTGACCTCGACCTCCATAGAGCCTACCAATACACTACACACAAGTGAAGGAGCCAGCACCAATGGAGATTGATGCCATTCAACAAAGACCACTTGGTACAATAGATAGAGAGAAATTGTGAAAAAATGGTGGTTTTTTTTTGTCATCAATTGGGGCATCACATTGTTGAATGTCCACTCAAGAATGGACAATCTCGACAAGTTGCCCAGGTGGAGGTTGTGGAGCGGAATGATCAAGGAAACTAAGAATCCCAATAGGATATTTTGAGCCGCCTATTGGGAGCTTGATTAGTTCCAATGGGATTGAAGGCTTGACCTATGCAAGTTTGCTTCACTTGCAAGGTATGATATCTAATCGGGGTTGTAGGATTTTGGTTGATTTTGGAAGTTCAAAGAATTGCATATTTATGCAAGTAGCAAAGGAATTGGGTATTCCTATCAAGCCAGTGATTGGAAGTAGTTTGATGATGGTGGATGGTAGAAAGGGTTCTGCA
This sequence comes from Lunularia cruciata, assembly GCA_948567375.1. Taxonomy (NCBI): domain Eukaryota; kingdom Viridiplantae; phylum Streptophyta; class Marchantiopsida; order Lunulariales; family Lunulariaceae; genus Lunularia; species Lunularia cruciata. The sequence goes on from OX419758.1 coordinate 60,804,625, forward strand.
TTTTGTATCTTGCATCTTGTTACCTTCAAGATTGGGAAGGAGTATTTGGAGTGTATGAGGTTTGTAGTGGCACTTCTACACTATGATATCATTTTGGGTCTACCTTGGCTTGAATATCATAAGGTTTAATTTGATTGGACCCGACGCCAAATTCAAGTACAACACCAAGGTAGGAATTTCCGATTAGGTTGTCTGGCACCTCTAAGTAAGACACCTAAGAATTGTCAATCCCAAGATGGGAAGTTTGTTAAGAAGGTAGCCATAGAGCAAACTTGGCAGGGAGATGAGTCCCAAGATGGGAAGTTTGCCAAGAAGGCAACCAAGGAGCAAGCTTGGAAGAGAGATGAGTCCCTAGAAGGGAAGTTTGTTAGTAAAGCAGCAATAGAGCAAGCTTTGGAGGAAGATAAGTATGTATTTGCGGTGTGGATCAAGACGATTGCACAAGAACAATCTATAGAGGGCCGAGAGCCTCATCAAGCAATGGTTGATTGGATAGTTAAGGAGTTTGCGGACTTGTTTCCAGATGATCTGCCAAAGGGACTACCCTCCAATCAAGGTATGCCTTTCAAGATCAAGCTATTGCCAAAGAGTACTTCAATGAGTAGACCGATCTATTGGCTCTCACTAAAGGAGTTGGAGGAGTTGCAAACAACACTTACAAATTTTTTGGAGAAGGACTTCATACGACATAGTACCTCTCCTTGGGGAGCACCGGTACTATTTGTTCCAAAGAAGGATGGAGGACTTTGTTTTTGTATTGATTATTGTGGGCTCAATAAGCAAACCGTGAAGAATGCATATCCTTTACCTTGGATTAATGACTTGCTTGATCAACTAAGTGGAGTATGCTACATTTCCAAGTTGGATCTTTGTAGCGGCTATTGGAGAATTCTTATTGATAGAAAGGATGTGCAAAAGATTATCTTTTGCACCAGGTATGGGCATTTTGAGTGGAGAGTTCTACCTTTTGACCTCACTAATGCTCTAGTAGTCTTCATGGATCAGATGCATTGGGTGTTGGATGGACTATTGGATTGGTCCGTGGTGGTGTTCTTGGATGATATCTTAATCTATAGCAAGATATAGGCGGAACACCTGAATCATGTGCAAGAAGTCATAAGACAACTACAATAATGGAAATTTTATTGCAAGTAGTCAAAGTGTGCCTTTTGGCAGAAGAAGGTTACCTCCTTGGGTCATAAGATCTCATCAAAGGAGATCAAGATGGAAGAAGAGAAAATCAAGGCCATTACTGATTGGCCTAACCTGAAGGATGCTACATAAGTACGGGCATTCAATGGATTGGCCAGTTTTTACCGACGGTTCATCCATTATTATGTTCATGTGGTTACACCATTAACTAACCTCTTGGGAAAGATCTTGAGCTTCTAATGGACCACCAAGCATGAAGAAACATTCCAGAAGTTAAATCATATGGTGTTTTCAAGATCCATTCTTCAACCATATGATCCTCAACTACCTTGTGTGGTTGATTTTGATGCTTCTAACTTTGCAATTGGAGCCGTGTTGCAACAAGAATTTCCAAATGGACTCCATCCCATTGCCTTTGTGTCTTGCCAACTCAATATGGCTGAATGAAACTACTCTGCTTGAGATCAAGGACACCTTGCAATGGTATATGCCACCAAGGTATGAAGGCATTACCTCTTGGAGAAACAAGTGATCATGCAAACTGATCACAAACCATTGTTGCAGACCTTACACTTGGAACACATGAAGAGTTGACATCATCGATGGGAAGAACAACCCCAACTATATAACATCAGACTTGAGTACAAACCAGGTTGGTTCCATGTCATCCTTGATGCTTTATCACGATGACCTGATTTGAAGTCTCTTCCTCTCATCACAACGGCAATTTCAACAGTGTCAGTTGACTCCAAGGTCCAAAACAAGTTTCAGTCAGCTCTACGCCAAGATCCCTTCTTCCAAATGGTACATGGTCACCTTATGGCATGCAATAAGGAGTACAACACCCTCTCCATCAAGGAAGGCCTTTTATTCCATGAGGACCGGATTTATGTTCCAGCTAAAGGTGATCTTTGACTTGTGTGCCTTCAAGAAGCCCATGATTTACCCATCACTGGTCACATGGGTGTGGACAAGACCTTGGGTACCCTCCAACATCAATGGTGGTGGCCCAACATGGACCAAGATGTTCGAGAATTTATCCAATCGTGTGAGAGCTGCCAAAGTAACAAGGCCAGCAACCATAAGCCAAGTGGAATCCTTCAACCACTCATAGTTCCATCCACTCACTAGGAGCATGTGAGCTTGGATCTAATCACATCCTTGCCAAAGAAAAAACAAGGACACACCGCAATTGTGATGTTTGTGGATAAGTTTAGTAAGCAAATCCACTTGGCACCAACCTGTGATACCGTAGATACTCCAACCTTAGTGCAAATCTACTTTGATAATATCTTCAAGCATCATGGGATGCCACATGTACTCATCCCCAACCGTGATCCTTGATTTACTAGGAAGTTTTAGCAAGCACTCTTTTAGATATTTGGTACCAAGCTTGTTTTGTCCACGGCCTATCATCCTCAAATTGATGGACAAACTGAATGTGCAAATCATACATTGGAGAATATGTTGTGTTCCTTTGTCAATGTCCACCATACCAATTGGGATGAATGTCTTGCAGCTGTAGAATTTGCCTACAACAATTCCAAACAGGCAAGCACCGGATTTTCTCCTTTCTTTCTCAATTTTGGCCAAGATCCGCTTGTTCCAAATTCTCTTCTTGCTCCCTCTCTATCTCAAGTTCCTCATACTTCCACATTCTTGACCACTATATCCCAATCTCTCCAACAAGCCAAGTCTCACCTCCTTATTGCTCAGAATCACCAAAAACAATATGTGGACCACCATCATCGTGATCTCATCTTTGAAGTTGGTGATAAAGTCATGCTATCCTCTAGAAACCTCCCTCTCCCACTTGATACCCAAGTTCATAAACTTACCCCTAATTGGATAGGACCCTTTGATATCACCCAAATTGTCTCTCCTATTGCTTATCGACTTGCATTGCCTTATCACATGCGTATCTATCATGTCTCTCATGTTTCTATGTTGAAACCCTTTGTTCCTAACCCCTCTTCCTTTTCCTCTTGAGTTCAACATCCCCCTCTTCCTATCCCTATCAATGATCATGAGGAGTACAAAGTTGATTGTATCCTTACACGTTGCCATATTCAACAAGGCTGTAGCCAACATACGGAGCACAAGGTCCTTTAGAAAGGATATCCCCTTCATGATGCCATATAGGAACCTCTTTTTCACCTCCAGAATGCACAAACGGCCATCTAGGAATTTGAAGCTTCACTGGTGACGAGGACGTCACCAACTAGCGGTAGGGGAATATATAACAATATGGAGTTTAGCAATGAAGTTAGTCATGCTTACAAAGTAGCACATAAGACAAATTAGTCTAGAATATTCTGGAAATACTTAGGAAGCTTCTTGGGAAGCTTCCCGACTAGCTTAGCTTGCACCTCAAGTAAGTAGCTTCTAACTAGCTTAGCTTGCACGCCAAGTAGGCAGCTTCTAGAAGAAAGCTTCTTGAGAAGCTTCCTAGTTAACTTGGCTTGCACTCTAAGAAAGTGACTTGAGGAAGCTTCTTGAGAAGCTTCTCAAAGGCCTTGTATGCTACCTATAAATACCAAAGCCAAAGCTCATGCTAGGCATTTGGAATTTTCCCTCATTCAAGTGTCCCAATGTGAATTTCTATTCTCCTATTTTGGATTTGGTCTTTTACATAATTGATCCGGGAGCAACAGAGAATTTCTTATCTTGCTATGTTGCAATAAGATTGGAAATGGATATAGAGAGAGATGGGAGTGAAGAAGTAGAGCTGCCTAGCTGGAAAACAGAGAGAATTGAATCATTACCTAGACAAGCAATCCTCTCTATAGGATAATATCATGAAGCAATTGAGTGGAGAGTGATACAATTAGCTTGTTATGATGCAATCTTAGGCATGCCATGGATGGAGCATTACAACCCTATGGTAGATTGGAGGAAGAAAGTAGTGAGAACCCACCAATGGTCAATCATTGGGATTAAAGAAAAAATCACACAGGCAAGAACTATAACACCCATTTGTGCATGTGTGTGGTATTGTGATATTTAGCTTGGTATTACAAGTACTTAAGAGATATTATTTATATAGAGATAAAAGATGGTTCTATATTAGTCATGGTTAGCTAAAGTTAGTCATAGCTAAGATAGATGGGACCTTACTTTAGAGGAAGTAGAAAAGATGAGCACCACTATTTTGGATTTTAGTGTGTTGACTTGGTATTATTCCTAGGTGTTTGGCTTTGAGGAAAGAGTTGAGAACTCTTGGGCCCGCAAGCCTTTTTGTTTTGGATTCTTCTTTAGTCCAAAGATAGCCCATGTGAAGGAATCCTTGACTTAGTGGTTGGGTCAAGATAAGACCACATGCTTAGGGGAATATGCCCATGTGAATGGATATTCCTTTCTACTTTTGACTTTACTTGACTTTTAGTCTAGTAACTTGAGTTACTACAAAAATTAGTAACTTTGGTACATAACTATTTCACAAGTATATAAACAAGGGGTGAGGAGGTACTCATCATCCTTTCATTTGCAACTATCTCTCTCTCATTGAATTCTCTAGTGAGCAATGTCTTGAGTCTTGGAGTGTTAGCCTTGGAGGAGTATGATGGAGTTTGGGTTCCTTGCCTTCTTAGTCCATGGTGCGCTACCATAATAGCCATCAGAGGTTCATCTTGAGTGAGAGACATGCCGGCTCACAGAACTGCCTCTATATGTCATAAGGACAGCGACTGTCTGTAAGACCGATAGATGTTTCATGGGTCTAATAAGAGAAGTCCAGAGTGCACAACTTGATGGACAAATTCTTGAGAAATTGAAGGCTGTGGTGAATGAATTTCAAGATGTCTTTCTCAATGATCTACCCTCAGGATTACCACCAAAAAGGAGAGTAAATCATAAAATTGAGACACTCCAGGGGAAGACACCTCCTTGTAAGGCCCCATATTGCCTATCACCTCATGAGTTGGAGGAGTGTAAGACTCAAATTGAGGAGATGTTGCAAAAGGGGTTCATCTAACCTATCTTATCACCATATGGGGCTCCTATCTTGTTTGTGAAGAAGAAGGATGGTACAATGCGCATGTGCATTGACTATCAAGGTCTCAATCAGCAAATAGTGAAGAACAAATACCCCTTACCTCGCATGGATGACCTGTTTGATCAACTCTATGGAGCAAGATACTTCACCAAATTGGACTTGTGGAGCGGTTACAATCAAATCCAAATTGTAGAGGAGGATCTGTACAAAATTGCCTTTCAAACCAGGTATGGCCACTTTGAGTATCTTGTGATGCCTTTTGGCCTCACCAATGCACTTGCCACTTTCATGAGTCTAATGAATGACATATTTTGTCCATACTTGGATAAGTCTATTATCGTCTTCTTGGATGATATTTTAATATATAGTAGCACAATGACAGAATACAAACAACATCTACAAGAGGTCCTCCAGATTCTAAGACAGAATTGATTGAATGCCAAAATCTCAAAGTGCAAGTTTGGCAAGTCTGAAGTAGACTACTTGGGGCATAGAGTAAGTGCAGAGGGCATTCAAGTATTGATGGATAAAATAGAGTTCATTCAAAAATGGAGTGCCCCAGAAGATCAGACTCAACTTAAGAGCTTCTTGGGGTTGACGGGATTCTATTGTAGATTTGTCAAGGACTTCTCCAAGGTTGCACAGCCTTTAACAGCACTACTTGGCAAGGGGAAGAAGTGGACATGGAGAACCGCACAAGAGTTGGCCTTTCAAGAATTGAAAGCCGCCTTGCTACATGCACCAATCTTGAAGTGGTATGATCCAAAACGTCTAATCAAGTTGGCTATAGATGCATCAAGCGTAGCAATAGGAGCAGTCCTACAACAAGAGTGGCATGATGGATGGCATCCATTGCATATTTCTCTCAAAAGTTGTTACCGGTAGAGCGCAACTACCACACCAGAATGAGAAGAGTTGGCCATCATTCTGGCAACCAAGCATTGGAAGCATTATCTGGGCAAGAAGGCATTTGTAGTAGAGACAGACCACAAACCTCTAGTCTACCTCAAGATGCAAAAGGATCTATCTTGTCACCAGATTTGGTGGGCAGAGTGGCAATAATGCTTCAACATGACAATCACCTACGTGGAAGGTAAGAAGCAACTTGCAGATGCATTCACCCATATGCCAATGGCAAACAACTTGGTGGTAGAGGTTAAGATTAACCTTGAATTCTGGCTGCTACAAAAATGATCCATAGATTGTAGAAGCACAATCATCCAAAGGCATCACCAACACCCAAAGGACTCACCTTTCATGATGGTAGATTATGGATCCCAAATGTCCCAGAATTACACACCATCATTCTAGCGGAATGTCATGATTTTGAAGTCATGTTAGAGTGGACAAGACCTTGAATGCAGTCTAGTGTCATTACTATTGGCCCAAGATGAGCAACAATGTGATGGACTATGTGCACAACTGCTTACTTTGTCAACAGAACAAAGCTTCTAATCAAGCTCCTACAGGGCTCTTTCAACCTCTCCCCACTCCTACCCAACATTGGACAAGTGAGTATGGATCTTGTCTGTGAATTACCCAAGACCACCTTAGGGTTTGACTCCATTGTGGTCTTTGTGGTCCGGCTCAGCAAAATGATTCATGTACGCCCTACCACCAAGGATGTGATCGCTCTACAACTAGCTCAATTATACTTAGATACAGTCTTCTCTCACCATGGCTTGTCTAGAGTACTTATCACCGATAGAGGCACTCAATTCACCAGTTTGTTTTGGTGAACACTCTTTGGTTTCTTCAAAACCAAGTTGGTTATGTCCACAACTTACCACCCACAAAAGAATGGCCAAACAGAGTGGGCTAATTGCACAATTGAAGACATGTTATGCGACTTCACCTTAGAAGAGCAAGAGAGGTGGGACACCCTACTCCCGTTGGTGGAATTTGCTTACAATAATTCAGTGAATGTATCCACCCAGGTCACTCAGTTCTTCCTCATGTATGGTGAGCATCCTTTCACACCATCTAGCTTGATGAAGATCCATCTAGTGGCTACTAAGGTCAATGCGGTCAACACATTTGTTTTTAGAATCCAACAAGGTGTGGAGAGCACCAAGTACAGATTACAGATTGTGCAAAATTGATAGAGGCAATATGTTGATGCACACCATAGGCACATGGAGTTCAATTTTGGGGATCAAGTATGGCTATCAAAAACCAACATCACATTAGTTGGATCTCGTAAGCTCAGACCTCATTTTATTTGGCCTTTCTCGATTCTTCGTCGTATTGGCGCTGTGGCCTATCACCTTGAGCTACCACCACACATGAAGATCCATCCAGTGTCCCATGTTTCACTACTATGCATAAATTCTCCCCGATTAGGCCAGGGTCATTCCACACAAGATATTCAACCTTGTCCGACACTCATTGATGGCACAAAAGAATATGAAGTGGAGCATATTCTCCAAAAACGCATGTGTCGTACTCACTATCTATGGGTGGACTATCTAGTATAGTGGAAAGGTTATCCCCTCCATGAAGCAACCTAGGAGCTCGCTGCCAATTTGACACATGCATTGGTGTTGGTGCAAGCATTTGAGCAACAATTGCACAATGAGGACATTGCTCCTTAAAAGGAAGGAGGTCTATAATACCAAGAGCTAGCCATATGATCTAGATGTGAAATTTGGTTTGGTAACATCTAGAATGATGTTATACATGATGGTCAAAATAGATCAGATAGAAGTATCACCAAAAGAGTACTTCTACTAATAGGGTAGAAACCAAAATAGACTTGAGAACCTTAGAACCAATAATTAGACATATGATTTAAAGGTGAGAATTGGTTTGGTAACATCTGGATGGATGTTACACATGATGGAAAAAATTATTAGAAAAAGGTATCACCAAAAGAGGACTTCTACTAATAGAGTAAGAATCAAAATATGCTTGAAATATTTGAAGGCAATTTTGGAGGCCAAAACGGATGAATTAGGCATCAAATATGTGCAATTCCCCCTCCCCCAAAAAGGGAAATGTTGGCCTTCCCTCTCCCCTAGTTTGTCTTGTCGAGAGCTTTCCAACAGATTTGTAATCCTTGATTTTGAGACTCCTACAAGAAGATTCGCTAAAAGAGTTCCCTCCTGTCAAAGCTTGTTTGACCAACCAGATAGGACCTAGATCAACATGTCACCCATCCAAGTAAGTAATCCAAGGGTAGAGCTTGCTGACATGTCACCTATCTGTGTGCCTTATCCTATGGTGGAGCTACCTTGGAGGAGATCCTCTTTGTCTATATAATAAAGAGAAGGTGCTCCTTTGGAGCACCAAATGTTTGAGTGTGAGATTTTTGTTTTCTCTCTTCTCTTGTCCTTGGAGTATTACATTAACCCACTTTTTTTGTCCATCAATCTATGAATGGTAAACTATGGACATGGCCAATTTGGTTTTGAAGAACCCAAAGAGTGTTCTCCAAAACAAACTAGTGAATTGAGTGCCTCTATTGGTAATGAGCACTCGAGACAAGCCATGGTGAGAAAAGACATGCACCTAAGTACAATTGAGCTAGTTGTGGAGATATCACATCCTTGGTGGTAGAATGCACGTGAATCATTTTTCTAAGTCGGTTGACAAAGACTACTATGAAGTCAAACCTTAAGGTGATCATGGGCTATTCACAAACTTGATCCATGCTTACTTGTTCCCAACATTGTGTAGGAGTGGGGAGGGGTTGAAGGAGTCTTGTGGGAGCTTGATTAGAAGCTTTATTTTGTTGACAAAGTAGGCATCTCCAAACATACTCCATCACATCATTGCTCATCTTGGGCCAATGGTAATGTCGTATGACTTCATCCAAGGTCTTGTCCACTCCAACGTGACCTATAATGGCAAAATCATGACATTTTGCTAGAATGGTGGTTCTTATGTCTATGACATCCGAGATCCTATAACTTGCCACCATAAAAGGTGAGCCCTTGGGTGTTGGTGATACCTTTGGATGATTGAGCTCTTGCAATCTATGGATCAGTTTTTGTAATAACAAGCATCCTTGGTTAAAATTCTGGGTTGATCTTGACCTCTACCACCAAATTTTTTTCCTGTTGACATTTGGATGAATGCATCTGCAAGTTGCCTCTTGTCTTCCACATATGTGATTGTCATGTTGAACCATGGTCTCTACTTTGCCTACCAAATCTATTGATGAGATAGATCTTTTTATGTCTTGAGGTAGACTAGAGGTTTGTAGTTTATCTCCACTACAAATGCCTCCTCACCAAGATAGTGCTTCCAATGCTTGGTTGCTAAGGACAATGGATAGCTCTTCTTGTTTGGTCATGTGATAGTTGCGTTATGGTGATAATAACTTTCAAAAGAAATATGCAACTAGGTACCATCCATCATGCCATTCTTGTTTTAGGATTGCTCCTATTGCTATGCTTGATGCATCTACAGCAAACTTAATCAAACATTTTGGGTCATACCATTTCAAGATTGGTGCATTTAATATTGTGTCTTTCAATTCCTTAAAGGCCAATTTTTGTGCAATTCTCCACATTCACTTCTTCCCCTTGCCAAGTAGTGTTGTTAGAGGCTCTATAACCTTGGAGAAATCCTTGACAAATTGACAATAGAACCTTGTCAATCCCAAGAAGCTCTTGAGTTGAGTTTGATCTTTTCAAGCACTCTATTTTTTAATGACCTTTATTTTGTTTTTTAATACTTGGATAACTTCCACACTTACTCTATGCTCCAAGTAGTTTACTTTTGACTTGCCAAACTCACACTTTGAGATTTTGGCATACAATTTATTTGATTGTAGAATTTGGAGGACTTCCTAAAAATATTGATTGTGTTTTATCATCATCCTACTATAGATTAAGATGTCATCTACAAAGATGATAATAGATTTATCCAAGTATGGACAAAATATGTCACTTATCAAACTCATGAAAGTAGTTGGTATATTGGTGAGGCCAAACGACATCACCAAATACTCAAAGTAGCTATACCATACCATACCATACTAAAAGAAATTTTGTGTATGTCTTCCTTTGCAACCTAAATTTGGTTGTAACCGCTCCGTAGATCAAGTTTGGTGGAGTGTTTTGCCCAATTGAGTTGATCAAACAAGTCATCCATGTGGGGTAAAGGGTATTTGTTCTTCATAGTTTGTTGGTTTAAGCCTTGATAGTCAATGCACATACAAATTGTATTGTCCTTCTTCACAAATAAGACAAGAGCTCTATATGGTGATACATTGGGTTGGATAAACCCTTTTTGTAACATATCCTTGATTTGAGCCTTACATTCCTCCAAATCATGAGGTGATAGATGATATGGGGCCTTACAAGGAGGTGTCTTCTTCAAAAATATCTCAATTTTATGAGCTACTCTTCTTTTTGGTAGTAAGGGTAGATCAGCCGAGAAGACATCTTGAAACTCATTGACCACATCGTTCAATTTCTCAAGAATTTTTCCATCGAGTTGTGCACTATGTACTTCTCTTATTATACCCATGAAACATCTATCTATCTTACAAATAGCTATTGCACTTATGACATGAGAAGAGGCAATTCTTGCATGTGTGATTTTTCTTTAACCCCAATGATCTTCCATTGGCAATTTTTCACTACTTTCTCCCTCCAATTGACCATAGAGTTGTGATGCTTCATCTATTGTATGCCTAAGATAATGGGCTAAGTATCACTTGCCACTCAATTGCTTCTTGATACTCTCCTATAGAGAGTGATACCTTTCTAAGTAGTGAATTAATCCTATTTATATGCCCATTAAGTAGCTCTATTTTTTCATTCTCATCCTTCTTTAAATCCATCTGTAATCTTATTACAATAAAGCAAGACAAGAAATTCTTTATTACTCCAAGGTCTATCAATCTCTCACTTGATTATCTTTTAGAACTCCATTCACAACAATCAGTTGTAAGTTTGCCTTCCTTTTACATACTCATCTTCTTCCTTCCCTTGCTTTTTTGCTTCTCCATTGAGCTAGTAAGGACACGAGGTACATTTATTGGTGATCTTTGCTTTCCAATGTTATTTCTGCATCCTCTTTTTCAATTCATCTTTTCATGTTATTCAAAGGTTGCTTGTATGGAGACCAAGGGCCTCTAAGGAGATGAGCATGACCATTGACGGCTATGTATCCAACTCAATCAAAATAGTGACAAAAATGTTGTTTTTCTTGAGTCCCTTCTCCTCGTGGGACTCCATCTCTCCTTTCTTCTCCCCATCCCCGTTCTCCTTGGAGTGGTTGTGCCCCAAGAAGAAACTTTGCTTTTTGGTATTGAAACCAAATTTTGCCTAATTCTATAAGAAATGGTCCACCAAAATGAAGTGTTTCAACCCAATAATGTTGAGTCAAGACTACACCTTCACCTCCGCCAAGTACAACTACTATTCTCTAAGTGTAAGCAATGGCTTCAAAAATAGTGCAAGGATTTTGTACCATTACTTCTTGGCAAATTTTCTCTTTTAATCCTTGTTTGAAATTACCCAAAGCTTCTACTAGACTCATGTCAATTATTGCAACTTTTAGATCAAGACATGCATCCACATACTCTTGTATATTGTTCTTCTGCTTCAACTCCTACAATCGGGTTTGGGCCATCTGCACAAAATCCAAAGATTGGAAGTTCTTTAATAGCCCTTCCTACATTGCCATTCAAGTGACCTCTCTTCCTTCTACCGATATTGCTCGTTCCTAAGCATTATACCATGTGAGGGTTTCATTAGTCAAGAATTCACATGCAAACATATATGCAAAATGATTGGTGATCTTTGTTGTGAATAATCAAAAATATCAATTCATTCTTGAAATCTAGCTCTCCATCACTCCCATGTAACATTGCTCCTTGTAAGGCTCAATATTGCATGTCTTCTTCATATGTAGCAACAATGTGACTTCATTGTTGACGGAGATTGGTGTCATTAGCATGAGTGACTCTCCAAGTACTTCAGCCGCTAGTATTGGGTTTTGAAATGGTTATCCTTCTTGCATTGCCTGGTCATTCTAAAAGGTATGTACTTGACTTTCCAATGCCTCTATGGTCATCTTGATCTCTTGAAACTCATTCAACATCCCTCGCATTCCTTGCATCAAATCTTATAATTGTGGTTCTATGATCCCTACACACAACAATGCTAAAATGTTACTTTCAACTTTAATAGAGGGTTAATATGTTCACTCGGGAGGAAGCATGGACTATTGGGACTTTAGAGGCTATCACTTGTTGATAATATATTCCTCACCAAAATTGCAGACTACAAAATCCCTAAACATCACTTTCAATCTAACCACATAACAAATTTCTACTTGAGTGTTGAAAGGAAGTGGATTTGGTGTATTCAAATCCATCACAATAAAATGTAAATTGTCAAATCCCACTCTCTATTGTAGATCACAATAGGTAGAATCACCGGGTTTGGTGAATTCATCATTATATCCATGAACTCTACTCCAAAATGGTAAACAAGATATACTCTCACTTGCTCTTGTTGGATATACATAATATTGATTGGAATGGATTAAAGAATAGAAAGCATGGTGCAAGAAATTATCTTCCAAGAGCCTCTGTCCCATTATCTCTCTAAAACACTCCTAATCTATCAATTTCACTATGGTTTTTTTCCTCAAAAATTACTCAATCTCAATAGCCCATGTTCCTCCAAGATGGGTGATCCACTCTCTTGGATTGCAAAACTTGCTTTGATACCATTGCAATGTTCTAAGGACATGAGAACTCTTAAAAGAAAACCTAGAAGAAGAAACACAAAGCTTCACATTCAAAACTCTGATACCTCAAAGGAGCACCTTGTCTTTATTTATAGCAAAGAGGATTTCCTCAAAGGAAGCTCCACCCTTGGATCAAATACATGGATTGGTGACATGTCAGCAAGCTCTACCCTTAGATTAGTTGCATGCATGGGTGACATGTCGGTTCTAGTACTATCTAGTTGGTCAAACAAGCTTTGACCAAAGGGAATCTTTAGAGAATCTTCTTGAGGAATCTCATAATCGCATGGGTGACATAACATTGAAAAGCGCTCAATGAGACAAAAAAGAGGGGATGGAAGGCCAGCCTTTACTCTTCTCAAAGATAGCATTTGCACATTTTTTAGGCTTAATTCATCAGTTTAGGCTTACAAAATTAGCTTTGAAGTCTATAGGCTATTTTTGGCTTCTACTCTATTAGTAGAAGTACTGTTTTGGTGAAACCTCTATCTTATCTACTGAGTCCATTATATATAAAATCCTTCTATATGTTACCAAGCCAATTTTCACCTCTAGATAATATGTCTAGCTATTGGTATTACAAAACTACTCCAAAAAGAAGTTAGTGTCACACATTGTGTCATATTATAGCAAAGAGAAATTAAAACCACTCTCACAAAAGGTCTATTCCAAATGGCACTCCTGAAGTTCAAGTGGTCATAAGGCTGTTTCTCTCATGGTCACCTATGCTCTACATACTACAACTCTTGTGATAACATTCTACCTTCCCTTGAAGGCGTCACCCCCAATGACATTGCAAGTTTGTGACATGCTAGACTCTTTAATATGTGTGGTACTTCACCATACTCTAGAACCTTTATGACCCTTCAACATACCCCCCAAGCCTTTGGAGCCCTAAGGATCCAACACCCTAATGAAGCTTGAATGCACTCACGTATTCTAGCACTTGTGCTCCTACTTTGAATTCCTCACCATTACTCAAATCAAATAGTCACAAATCATACATAGCATTAATGGAAATTTTTTAAGGATCTTAGAGATCCCCACACATCTTCTTCAATGATAGAACTCAACTCATGGACACAAAGATATTTAGATTGAGCATACATGAAATTGGATAGAAAAGATGGATTTCCTAACTTGGATTACTTTAGGAGTAAATCCCTTATACATCATACTACACAATGATGAGGTAAATCTAATTGACTTGTGCTACTAAAATCCCTTGATTAACTCTACCTTATTAGTACTAAGCTTAATGTAATTGTCTTATCTACTTAATTAACTTTATGATGACATTGCATGCATAGCAATGCTCCTATTATACACTCTATGTACTCTATGTGTAGCAATGCTCCTATTATACACTCCCAAGAGAATGATCTTGATGGATTATCTCCTGCAAAAGTATGTCTACTATACACAAGCAGTACTACACCAAAGGTCTATACAAATGACCAACACAAAGGTATTACCAACATGTTCTTTATACATATAATTAAAATATATACATATGCTTAATTTGATGAGCTACCTTCACTTCTACATATGAAAATTACCCTATCTATTTGATTTGCAATATCTATGACTTCCTTCTACATGAGGCTAACACATCTTTGAATTTAGTGTTTATATGCTTCCTAAGCCGCTCTACTAACTATTTTAATTTTTCATTGAAGTGCATCTTTGCTTCCAACACATAGATCTCTAACTTCAATTACCATATCTTTGTTTGGTTAGTTTGTGTCAAGACCAACTTATGGACATGTGTGATGGTTTTGGGTGCTACTTCCTTGATGATTGTTGAGGATCCATATCCTCTTTGCTTCTAGGGTCTCTTGAATAGATGTCAATTTTTGATCTCTTATTGCAATTGTACATGATGGATTTGTTCACAATCCTTTTGCTCCTTGGACATTTTGGTGAATTACATGATTCAATGCTCAGCTATTTCCCTAAATGCTTGATGTGTCATTGTAGCTTGTGTGGTCTAAATTCATACCTTGATCACTTCCTCCTTCATTGTGGCAATTTTTGCATTTTGCACTCACATCTATTCTTCTTATGCCTTCTTGAAATCCACAAATACTTGATTTTTCTGGTTGGCTACTATCTTCATCACACTGAACTTGGCTTTTGCTAATTGCAACTTAGTCTTGTGCCTTGTCTAACATTTGTTCTTGTCTTTCTTCCATTGGTTATCAATAGTAGACCAGTAGATAGACTCCTCCTTCTTTTGTAACTCCTTCTCCTTGGCCACAAGTTCCTTCTCCAACTCATGGACTCTCTATGTTATGTTTGGTTCTTCAATGCGGCCACTTTTTATTTTGAATTGTTTCTTTGTGGGCTTGTGATAGTCTATTCTAGGCCTCCACATCCTTTTATTTCAAATTTTGTACTACTTGGTGCAAAAATTCTACCATTGTCTTTGGATTGTTGAGGAGGAGCTCATAGTAGAAAGGAATAACATCCTCTATCACTTCAAAGGCAGGTCCTAGCTTGTGCATAATCCACCATGACATTTGTACTCTATCCTTGATGGCTTGGTGGCTCTTCCTCTTCATGTGCTGGTAGTGTTAACATCAAAGGTGTCGTTTTAGTTGGTATGATGCTCTTGTCACTAGCCCTATACACAATCTCTACTTCCATATCATGAATGATTGGGGTAATCCTCTCTTCTAGCACCTCTTTAGAGCGGAATACTACTTTTGTGCCAAGATCCGCAACTCTCCTCTATCATCACTTAGATAGAGTCTTCATATTTTATATGTAGCACTTTCTCCAACAAGAGCTTTCTCTCATTCTTGGACTTCTTCTCATTCCTTGTGAGATTTTTTGTAGATGTGATCCCTTTGGATCTCAAAGCCATAAGTCTCATGTTTGTGTGTACATTGGTGTTGGTTTGGCTCTAGTCTTGATGTCCTAAAATATCTACTTATGCCTAAAATCCAATTTTCTTGGAATGTGTCCTTACCACACCTCCTCAATTATACAACTGTGATGTCTTTTGATTCTAGAGCTAAAGCCATTTCCTTATCTGAAATTGGATTTTCTTCATGTTGCTTTCCTCTTACTTTTATGATGGGTGCAGATTGTACCTCCTTCAGTTATCCCTTGTCTCCGCCATCTTTGTCTAAAGATAGTTCAATTTTGGAGAAGGATGGTGATCTTTGTGGTGGTGGTGGTGATGATTCATAATCTGGTACTTGTCTACCTCCTTCTTCTTCCCTACCCTTCTTTTGGTTGTTGGTATTTTTGGAAGAAACCTCTACTCCATAGTCTCCATTATTGTTGCTCCTTGATTCCTCATCATCCTCTTCATTGGAGCCACTATCTCCCAATGAATCTTCCACTACCTGTAGGCTCCACTACCTATGGCACTTAGCAATTGGTGCATCTATTTGTACTACTGGTGTCTATTGTTTCCTTTTGTTGAAGTTCAAGTCAGCAAGGTTTGGAATCTTGAACCCACTTTCTTGTTTCTCTGAACTTCAGCATTGCTTCCTTGTACTTCTTGATCTCATCTACACACTCCATCTTGGTTGGTAATACATCATTGGATATTTGTGAGCCAAGAACATCTTGTTTCCTTCCTTCCTCAATAATTTTCATACCTAAGTAGAAATGAATGATGAATGGAGAGAGGAAGATGGTACTTCTTTTTGCCACAAACACTTTATAAAATCCTTGACTCATTGGTAGAACATCTTTGCCCAATCCATGGGATGTCTTTTGTGCAACACTTAGAAAAAGGTGGCTTAGCCATTGTTTACATTTGTCATTTATGGCACACAAAATAGCTTCAAAATTGATGTTATCACAATTCACTTTGCAAGATCATTGTTGTTGTGACAACCCAATGTCAACATACTAATAGGATAATTGGTAAGAGCAGGTCATTCCTACAAAGATACAGTTTGGAAATGGCTAGTAGTGAAAGAAAGTGTCACTTTATCACAATTTATCTATTATTGCATCTTTATCCTCTTGGGTAGGAACTATACCTAGAAGAGTGTAATGCAACCCACAATAGCATATTATAGAAAACTAAAATAATCAACTCACTTCCACAAAAGATATACCACTAAGATGCTCCTAAAGGTGATATTCAGTTTGTTCTGATGGCCAATGGCCCCAAAGGTCTCTCCCTCACAATTACATATGTCATATATACCACAAATCTAACAAAAATATTCTATCCTTCCTAGAAGGCATTCGCACTACTATGTTGTAGGTTTGTGATACACTAGTTTTTTTTTATTTGTTGTACTTCATGATACTCAAAGCCATCATGGTTATTCAATGCATCACCCCAATTCTTTTGAACCACCAAGGATCCAACATCTTAATCAAGCTTGAATGCCCATCTGCACTCCAACACTTTTGTTCATACTTAGAGCTCCTCACCACTACTCAATCCAATTATCATGAAACATGCACAACACTAACATTAATACACTTAAGGTCTTGGAAGTCACTATTCATCATCCTCAAAATAGAACCCAGCTCATGTACACACAAGCAAAATATTATGCATATACAATTTGGATAGAAAATGTGTGATTAGGAATTCCAAAATTGAACCTATATTATGTTGGAGTGACTCATCTTATACTTTCTACTACAAAAAAAATGGGGCACATCCATAGTTTTGTGATGCCATGATCCCATGAGTAACTCTAAGCTAATTAGAGTTAGTCTTAATGTACCTACCTTGTTGGACTAATTAATTGCTATGACAGTGCAATCTATAATAGAAATTTTGCTCTACATTCTACCAGTCACAAATCTCCACCTAAGCATAAGAAAATGGTCTTGATGACATGGCACTACAAAAATGTATATTATAAATCTGAACTATTATATTATATAATAGTTCAGATTTAGGGTTTAGGGTGGATCTATATGATTTTTGTACTTAGGAGTGATACCACTTTGATGATGATTGGACCTTAATGACACCCTTTCTTGATGATGTTTGAGTTTGATGGTCTCCACCATGATGATTGTCAACTTCAATGATCTTCCACCACAATGATGTTGCATCACAATGATGCTTGACTCTAATGATCTCCTGCCACAATGATGCCTAACTATAATGATTGTGACTTACTATACATCTGATTATAAATTATAGTGACATTGTGGTTCCTACTACACCAATCCACCCTCACCTTTACACCTTTGAATCAACTCTTTGACACATTCATTATATTCCTCCTATTCTTGATAGATGTTTTCCAAAACCTCCTTGAATTTGGCATTATTATGCTTTGGCAATTGGTAAGCCAACTTGGCCAATTGCTTGCTCAAGTATACTTTAGCCTCCAAAGCATAAATCTCTAACTTTAGCTCTCTCAATTTCATGAAGAGACCCTAGGTCATAGCCAATGTTTCCACTTGCACTTCAAGTCAATTTGCAACATCCTCCATGATACTAAGAACCCTTGTTTGTTCTAAGTCAAGCGTATCTCAAATGGATTGCAACTCCATCTCTACTTCTTGCTTGACCTACACAAAAGGATTTGCTCCTTTTCTTTGTGATCATTAATAATCATGGTAAATTCCTCAATTTACATTAGGGTCTTTTCACTATTGGTACTATGAGCCTATGGGTCCTTAGCACCCTAGAGGCAAAGAGCCTCCAATTCTTATTTCAAGAATAACACTTCCTTATCCCAAGTACCTAGTTGCTCTTTTTGCTTCTTCTTCATCTTTTAACACAACACTTTGACCTCCCTCGGGTTGTAAGCAAGTTTGAATCTAATTGGGTGATCTGCAATCAAGACCCAATCACTTCTACCTTCATCTTAGCAATTTCTTTGGCCTTATTGCTCAACCTCTTCTCTTTAGCTCCTTTGTAGTCCACAGATGCCTCACATTGGGTTACACCAAGCTTTAGCAATGTGACCTTGGCCTTGGTACTATGCAAATCTTCCTTGTATTTCCCCAATAGGTCATTGCTATCTTTCTTCCATACTTTATAGCTCTTGAGAAGGAATCATATTATGCTTTCTTATAATGTAACTCATTCCCTTTGCTACAAGCACCATTTCTTGTTCTTGGACCTTAGATCATCCTCCATTTTTGGCCTCATCTCCATCATGATTTTCTTGAACCTAGCCATGTGAATGACCCTTCTCTTCCACTATCACAAGCCTTTTTGGCTCCACTATTGCTATAGGAGTAAATTTCACCCCCATGCTTAACTCCACATTGCCTTCCTCCTAACTAGAATACAAATCAATCCTAGAGAAGGAAGCTATATGCCTTGGAGCTAATTGCACCATGGTTGGAGATGGTTCTTTCTCCCAATCCTTGGGCTTTGGCACCACACCAAGAGTACCTTCCAAATCATGGTCATCTCTCTCTCTTCACTTCCAAATCCCAATTTTGACTCAAAAGGAAAAATGTTGTCATCCAAAGACTCCACAACCTAGGGATTATTCATGTGTCTCTTTATGATCTACATTAGCATTGTGGCCCATTTTCTCTTGTTAGTACTTGCCCCAATAATCTTGGCTAGCTTAACCTATTTCTCTATCTAGTAGTACTTGATCAGTACCTATTCTCCATTGTGTACTCGGGTTGAGCTTGATGATACCTTGATGGATAGTAA
Source organism: Lunularia cruciata (assembly GCA_948567375.1). Taxonomy (NCBI): domain Eukaryota; kingdom Viridiplantae; phylum Streptophyta; class Marchantiopsida; order Lunulariales; family Lunulariaceae; genus Lunularia; species Lunularia cruciata. Next base: position 60,824,103 of record OX419758.1, read on the forward strand.
TGTGTAGGGAAGAGCTTATTCTCTTCATTCCACAACAATTGCATCCCAATGTAAAAATGTAGGACAAACAAGGAGAGAAATATGTTTCTACCACTTGTTTGCTACTATTCTATCAAATTGTAGGTTTGATGGTAAAACATCTTCATCCAATCCATAATGTTGTAACAGTTGGAAGAAAGCGGTCTACTCATTGTTGACATAAGTGGTTAAAATCAACTTGAAGATCTTCATGAGTGAGGTCACTGTGGTGCATGTGATGGGATCAATATAACCATTCACCTTCCAACCATTCCTTATCTTCTTTGATTTGAACAAGGCCTTGAAATTCCTTGCCATTTTTTCTGTTGCTTGGTGCCACTCCTAGTCAAGGTACATTTCTCTATGCATCAAATTGGACTTGAGAACCTTCTACCAATGTTCCTTAGTCCAAGTAAACATATTGCCTCCCAAGTTGGTGAAGTTTGGGTTCTTCTTCTCCTTGATCTTCAATATCATTGGGAGATAAGAGAAATCTCATATCCGTAGCAAGAACTGCAAGCACTTTGTGTTGACATACTCAACATAACAATAATGTGCCCATTTCTCCACTCTCAAAGAGCATAAAAGTGATCCTATTTTTCTTCTTTTTTTTGGAGATATCATGTTGCCCAATGTTGCTAATTCAAATTTGTATCACCAATTCTTATTCATACTCTTGGTCTTGATCACCCTCTCACACAATCTCTCATGCTAAATCAAAAATGTTATTTCACTGCTTGGAAAGTCCATTCTATTGTGCTTTCCTGATTCTATCAATACTATATTGTTGGTGGCAACTAAATCTCAATTTGACTGAACCTTACTCCTTGCTAAGGTGAAGTACTTGTACCAAACAACAACTTGTTTCAGAATTTTGGGAGGCATTAGTGGTGAAACTTCACTTTTCTCACATGTGTGAAATGTCATAAGGATTGAAAGTTGCAAAAATCAGTTTTTGGTCCTACGTGGAAATTTCTTGCTTGTGTGAATGCCAACATGTACAACCATCTAACTAATGTTTATCTGGCAACCCTTAATCATGATCATGATCATGTCTCACTCTAATGGTCTTGGGGTAGTCCAACCCCAATGGTTTGATGACTCCACCCATTTTTTGTGTACATTTTGGTAGGTATTTTTGTTGCAATTGGAGTACCAACAAGAAATCCTATCTATTACTAGCATTCTTATCTAAAATATTAATTAATTATTATAAAGAAAGAAAAATCTGCATAAAGAGACACAAGGTGGGCTACCACAATAGCCCTTCACCTTCTAGCTGTTGTTGGTCATCTTGTTTTTGAATGAGGCTAGAAATTTGTTTTTCATTGCTTTATTTGGTCTGGGCAATTCTTGGTCTAGGTACTGGCTCCTCGGATGGAAATTGCATCCTTTGGAACCTTTTGCCAATGTGCCACCATATATGCAAACACTTTGCTTTGTGAGTTTGAGAAATTTTAATTCTTCCTCTTCCAAATCTCATGCACCATTGGGAGATTTGTGAGCTCCCAATTCCATAGCAAAAATTGCAATTGCTTTGTAATGATGTACTTTATATAGTAGTAATTTCCCCACTTCTCTACTCTCAATGACCTCAAGGTCACCTCAAGCATAGTCTTGCACTTATTGGGTGACATTGCATTCCCAATTGCTCACAATATGCTTGAATTTGATTTTCCTATCCTTCTATATAATCATGTCCCAATCACATGGTCTCCTAATCCCTTGTTTCACTCTCTTGAATTTTGAATTTATCTTGAAAAATTGTGTTCTACTTGGAGCTCATTGTGCTTTATGTCTACTAGCAAGTAATTACACATGTCATGATAAATGAATCTCTTTTCATTGCAAAGTCTTGGATATCTTGCATTTGGACAATGAAATAATTTGGTGGGTGGTAATTAAGGTGAGCTCTGAACATTGCCATATGTGAGAAGTGCTACAAAGACAAATTGTTACCAAAGTCAATTCTTGGATACAAGTGGCACTACTTTGTACCTGTGGCTGTCAACATGGATAATTGACTTTTTTGCCTCATCCCTACGTGGCAAAGAGTTTTTGTGGCTAAAGGTTGGTCAAAGCAAAAGTTTTGATGAAGCTAAAGGTATCAAACATCGAGTGTTTGTGGCCAAAGGTTGGTTGAAGCCAAAGTTATCAAGGAAAAGCCTCTTGGAAAGGAAGTTCCAACCCATGGGCCTCCTTTGTACACAACATCCATCCAATATTATGATCCTTGATGAAAATTCCAGCTACACCCTCAAGGTAGAACCATATTGGGCAAAAAGTCCTCAACCTTGTTATTCTTATTGTGTTGACCTTCCTTAGTTTTGGGTTTCCTTCTCAACCAACATAAAACCTTTAAATCCTATCTCCTAACTGTAATCTCCACTAGTTACTAGCATACTATATTGGAAGAGAATAAAAAGAAGAAAATATGATTGGAAGAGGTCAAGTGAGCTGCTACAAAAGGACTACAAGACCCAAATAGATGCATTGACAAGGAAGGCCTACCCATACAAAGAAAAACTCAAGGTGTTGTCTATCAAACTCATGAGCACAAAAATATTAAGTTCCAAGAAACACATGAAATACTCCTCCAAGAAAGTGAGGATTTCCAATGGGAGCTTAGAGAACTCTTCCAATGGTGTAAGAGAGAAGCAAGTTCATTTCAAGAACCACCAACTCAATGGACAAAGAAGTGAACTATTTTGTATTAAAACTTTTTCACCTAAAAGACCAGCTTATAAGGGCATATCATAGTTAGATAGATTAGTCACCATATCACTTTGTACTCAATGCTTTGTACCTATGCATACTTTGTGAAAGCTTAGTTAGGATACAATATGAAGAATTTTGTAGGGATCACCACCCAACACACTAAAAGTAATGGATAGTAGACTAGCTGAGTTGGCTATCCCATGTGGTCCTTTTCACTTAGGTTAGATTAGGATACAATAAGTAGATATAATATGATTAGCATTGAGTGACATAGATATAATTAAAATATTTCCAATCGTTATTGCCATTAGATCTCTTTTGCAGCTAAGTAGGACATGTATAAAGGCCCAATGATCACCATGTTCAAGTGTACATCCTTCATTTGCAAGTAATTGAATTTTGTACTATCAAAACAATTGAATTGGTGTATGTGTATTCATTTGTGCCATATATGAATGATTGCATGCTTAATCAAGTAGAAGTGATAATCTTGATGAAGGAGCAAAAACACTTGTGTGATGGAAATCATTTATGTAGAACTAGAGTATGCATCTCTAGGGGCTCTATAAAGTTCAAGAACAATATAATGATAGATTACAAAATGCTTGGACTATTGTAATGTGACACAAGCCTATAAGATTAAGCAACAAGATAAATTCATGACTCTTGTGACATTGTGCCTTTGGGAAGGATAGAATACTTTTTCATTAGGGTGACTACTCTTGGAGGATCCTACTCCCTCTTTGTACATGCATACTAGATTATTGCTTGTAGGACTTTGTGGTACTACCAATCTCGTATCAATCTTGTGTGACCACAAACTTTTTGATGTGAAGAAGGATCTTAATACATATGGGTGTCTCAAAGATAGTAATTTGGAAGCCAATCATACAAAAGGAAGGTTGGGAAATTTTGAGGCAAAGTGACCTTTATTAGAAATGAGCGATCATATTCAAGAATCATTTGGATTAGATTTGTAGTGAGCGTGATTAATTTTGATTTATCTTTTTGTAATACGTTCAGCGTTAAGTGTGGTGACATTACACTCTTTTGGGAATGGCTCTACCCAAAAAATTAAATATGAAACAACAGATTGACAGCATTGTGATTTTATCTTGTTTTTAGTCATCTTCAACTTGTATATTCAAGAGATAGATCGATTCTTACCAAAATATTATGAATTTGAATGACACATTGTCATTAGAATATCTACTATTTGACTTTCAACATTATCCTAAGTTCTACTATGGTTAAAAACACATTATATTACAGGAAAAATACTTTTAAGTGGAGAAGTCAACATCCTAAGTTTTTTCCTAAGATTTTAGTCTTGTTATTGGAAAAAACTTACAATGCTCCTACTTAAGGCATCTTCTAAATCCTTTAAGTCCATATATGGCAGAAAGGTTTTGATGAAAATATTGTTCAACTCTCACAAGTGTTTGTATTAGTATACCCTACTTGTCCTTGCCTATACTCATCTAGTATGAAGGCTAAATTCTCCAAAATAAAGCACTTTCTTTTCCTTTTTGCTCTCATTTTTGCAATAAAATCTTTTAGAAACTATCACAAATGCTCCCATATCCTCACTTATATTTATAGAAAATTGAAATTTTTTTATCATATTCTCTCTGTATATTGTATAGAAAATACTTGAGAGTTCTTTTTTTCTTTTTTTATCTTTTTCTAAGATCTTCCTTCTCTAAATTGTGAATTCAACAAAAAAGGTTTTTTTTTTTGTGAAAATACTACTTGTGAATGCAAGTGGGATGGTCCTAAGATCTCCTTTCATTGAAAATAAAAATTAATAAAGAGTAAATATTTTTATAAATCTTAAACTAATCAAGAAAAAATATTTTCAATAGAAGATAAAGAGATTTAGCTCTAGAATAATCCATAAAAGACATGTAAGGAAAAGATGAAGTAAATATGAATAGCATTGCTACTACTTTCAAAGTGAATATCATTCTAATCCTCATGTTCTCCTTCTCAATCATTTAAAAAATAATCTTTATCAATAAATTGGTTGAGTTTGTTGTAAATATTTTTGCTTCTTTATTGTAACACTTAGTCGTCTCTCTAAGTTCTTGGACAAAGATTGAAGAAATCTTTTTATAGGATAATAATCTACAACAAAGATCTTTATACCATGTATGGTTATTTCTTGTTTTTATTAATTGAAAAGACTACAACTTGGATGCAAAATTTAGTTACAAAGGGTGGTGGTGACTCTCTTCTATGGCTGCAAGAACTATTTTGTTTCAATTTCTCTCTATATTTAATGATGTTATAATTATTAATCTCTCTTTTGCCTTCATATTACTAAAAGAAAGTACACTTTGAACAAAGATGATAGATGTTTGATAACAAAAGTAGAGATGTTTGGCATTGCTTTTATATCATATTCACTTTTCTATTTTATGTGGATTAAATTTAAACAATTATGAACTTCATAAAAATATTTCCTTTGCTGAGTAAGAAATATAGCATTCTTAAGATGAAGCTAATGCAAGAGAAAACCAAATGTGTGCATGCTCCTTTAGAATGAGACAAGAGGTACACATGAAAGTTTGAATGTTTAGGCAAAACTTGCATAAATTGAGCTCCACAAAATATCATTTCATTGTGGATGGTAAAATTGGTTAAATTAAGACTTGGGTCCTTCAAATTTTGAGCAAGCTTAAGTCTCTTCAATACAACTACCAAAAAATTTCGTGGACTTAATTACAATGTTGACAAGAAAATATGGTACTAATTGTTTTGTGCATTAGTTATGGATAGTTTGTAGACCATGATCCTAATTATATTTTGAGACTATTAATTAAATATCTTTTGTGACTTAGAGATATTTGATGGTGCTTGTTAAGGTGGTCTTTCTTTTTCACATAAACAAGAGTCACATGCTCTATTTGATGCATTGATGGATAAACCTATCTTATTATTCATGCTCTATTTGATGCATTGATGGAAGACCTATCTCACTATTCATGGTATGAGTCCTCATCCTTTAATTTTGTTCCTTGATTTTTAAATATAAATGAGGTAAAGTAAAAATATAAAAGAGTTAAGTTTAAGTTTAATCTTTTTCCACAACACAAACTCCTTAAGTTAAATAACTCAACCAAAGATAACAAAAATTGGCTAATTATGGCTTTTATAACAAAACTTGTTACTAGAGGTATTTTATCTCTATTGAGGAGATTTTTTCATGATGGGTTACCGTCATGACTTAATTATTATTTTATTCCTAAAAATATGTAGAGAACTCTTAAGGGAAGTCATTTCTATAGTTTTAACTTCTAGCCAAAATCTTAAGTGAAAGGATAGTGAGTGTAATTTATTCTCTATATGACATTGGCTAGATCCTATATTCAAAATTATCCATTTAAGATGATAGGTCAATCTTCTTCATTACCTTCTACTTTTCTATGCAAGAAAATATTCTAATGTTCTAAGGAATATTTTTAATGTAAGTTGGTTACTTGTGAAAGTCTAACCTTTCAAAATGAAGAAATATCTAAATTTGAAAATAGACTTTCTATAAACTATAAATATATTGATTCCATAAACTGGTTTTATAATCAGAAAGAGCAAGTCCATCAATAATAACAAGTTTCCTATGGAACTGTAAGATCTGAAGCATCATTTTCCTAGTGCTTTCTATGTGTAAAATTATATTACTATGCTTTGTTAAATTGTGGAATTAGATTGGAAAATCATTTTTCATTTTTCATTTATGTATTAATAATAAAATACATCCAATATTTCAGTTATTCTCTCTATTCATCACAACAAACAATGTTATGGAGGATGACATTATCTTCACCAAAGTCAAATTAAAAGTAAATATGGGAAAAAAATTTGAAGCATGCAAATAATTAAAGTATCTTTTTAAGTTTGAAGTTAATTTTCAAGAAAAAAAGTATAAATATTCTAAATTAATTCTTATTTGAAACGATATAGCAAAAGTGGATACTTTAAATTTCTATCTTACATATGTTGCATATATCTCAATGGAGTAGTCTAGGTTCTAACTCCAATCAATAATAAATTTGATTGATGGATTCTAATCTAGATATATTCATTTCTTCAATGCAAATTATTCTTTCTTGTATCTTATCTTGTTTTATCTTTATATTTTATATTTTTGCTTATGGATTTACTTTAAATAAAGGAACTTACACAAGGTTTTGTATATTTCTTAGAGTTTTCACCTAACAATCAACCTTGCTTCTCTGCTTATATCTCAACTAGCAAAAAATTATAAATTGGCATTCATAATAAAGTACAATAAACATATTATTAAAATCCTAAATTTTTATCTTGTGCTCATTGTTGAATTTAGATGGTGTTCATCTCTACATAGAATATTTATGTTAATTAAATATTTTTTCTATTTTATTTCATCTTCCACTTATGATAATTATATATTAAAGTCTTTTTTTGGAAGCTTTTGAAGCTTAATGCATTCTAATATAATATTTTGTATTTTAGGCATGGTGATTTTGCTAGCTCAAATTCATACAAACTTGCTAAGTCAATTGTTGAGTGGATTATCACATCTTTGCTACTTTTTTTCCTAATTTTTCTTTTGAAATTTACACTAAAATTATGCTATTGACCATAAAACTAAAAATTACATTTTCAATGTTTATTTTGTGATTAATATAAATTATTTTACTTAATTTTAGTTGAATATTAGTATGATGTATACATTTTAACAAAATTTGTTCCTTTTATTGATCTCACTCTTGTTTGTAAAGATATGACATAATAATTTACTACTTATGAAGTGAAACTTCTTAGTTGAAGTATCCTTTGGAGTTGTGTCCATCTATGCAAAAGTACAAATGGAAGAAGCTCAAACCCAAAGGAACCCTAAACAAAGAGTGCCAAATTAAATAAGTCCAAAGGATGAGCAAAGACAAAGAGTACAAGTATGAAGAACTTTGGCCCAAACATCATTGCCCAAACAATAAAGATTGTACAAAAATTTGAATGTGTTGCCACCTAGATAAAGAGTTGCCACTAAAGATGGTTTGCATTTGGTGATGGCTTTGCATGTGTGAGAGTTACATTTCAAGTAATGTTTTGCATGTGTGGAGAAGAACTACTCATCAAAGGTTTAACATGTGTGGATATAGACTAGTTGTTGTCCATTGATGACTTTGCATGTATAGAGAAGGAGTGCTCAACCACATAGCAATTGAAGAATGATAGAGGAATTTGCCTATTAAACCAAGTGCACATTGGATAATGTTGCTTTTCATAGAAGCAATTTTGTTTTCAGATTTGGAGAGAGCTTAAAAACTCCCTGGTCTTAACAAGCCTTTGTAGTTCTCCCAACCTTAGCAATTTATTGCATTTAGATTTATCCATCCCTTGCATTTGTACCTATACCACATTTCGTAGGCAGCATGGTGTTTGTCTAAAACCAATTAGGAAGTCATTTCTTTATAATCTAGTGTAAACAAGAAGGCAATCCATTATAAAGATGAGATAATTCAAAGCAAGCATCTTGGCTTCTTGCTCTAGAAGTGAGTGACTTCAAAATCATCCATGAGATGAAGTGGAGGATGGAGAAAATGAATAAGAACCTAAGAGGAAATTCCTTCACTAGACTGAGGAGAATTGGAGTAATGAGTTAGAACTAGATGCAAGACTATTAGGGCCATGATATTGGAGACAAAGTTAATAAACAAGGCATTGACCAATAACATCAAGGTGACCTTTGTAGAAAAGAGGTACAAGAACAATGGATGGCAGGTTAGAAAATATAAGGATTTGGCCCAAAGTGCTCCCATAGAAGTGATTATGAAGTTCTTCAAACATCAAAGAATAACTTACCTTACCAACAATTGTCTTCTTTGAGTACATGTATTGTGAGCTGGCCTGTCTCTCACTTAGTATGAACCTCTAATGGCTATTATGGTAGTGCACCATGGACTAAGAACGTAAGGAACCCCAACTCCATCATACTCCTCCAAGGCTAACACTACAAGACTCAAGATATTGCTCATTAGAGAACTCAATGAGAGCGAGATAGTTGCAAATGAAAGGATGATGAGTACCTCCTCACCCCTATTTTATATACTTGTGAAATAATTAAGCACCAAATTTACCATTTACCATAATAACTCAAATAACTAGGCTAAAAGTCAAGTAAAGTCAAAATATAAAGGAGGTATAATAGTATAAAGGAAGTATAAAGGAATATCCATCCATATAGGCATATTCCACTAAGCATGTGATCTTATCTGGATCCAACTACTAAGTCAAGGATTCCTTCACATGGGCTATCCTTGGACTAGAGAAGACTAGAGAAGAATCCATAACAAAAAGGCTTGTGGACCCAAGTTCTTAACTCTTTCCTCAAAGCCAAACACCTAAGAATAATACCAAGTCAACACTAGAATTCAAAATAATGGTGCTCATCTTTTTCACTTCCTCTAAGTAAGGTACCTTCTATCTTAGCTATTACTAACTTTAGCTAATCATGACTAATGTAGAACCATCTTTTATCTCTATATAAATAATATCTCTCAAGTATTCATAATACTAAGCTAAATACCATAATACCACACACATGCACAAATGGGTGTTACAGTACTAGGGAGAACTTGCCATCTAAGCAAACATGTAATTTTGGGGCAAGGAGTTTGCATAAGAAATTTGAGGAAGATAGAGGAGCAACTTTTTGGCCCCCTTTGCAATACATTTCTACATGAAGCTCAATCTTTTATCAGGGGAGGATCTGTAATGCCCATTTGTGCATGTGTGTGGTATTGTGATATTTAGCTTGGTAATAAAAGTACTTGAGAGATATTATTTATATAGAGATAAAGGATGGTTCTACATTAGTCATGATTAGCTAAATTTAGTCATAGCTAAGATAGAGGGGACCTTACTTTAGAGGACGTGGAAAAGATGAGCACCAATATTTTGGATTCTAGTGTGTTGACTTGGTATTATTCTTAGGTGTTTGGCTTTGAGGCAAGAGTTGAGAACTCTTGGGCTCGCAAGCCTTTTTTTTTGGATTCTTCTATAGTCCAAGGATAGCCCATTTGAAAGAATCCTTGACTAAGTGGTTGGGTCAAGATAAGATCACATGCTAGTGGAATATGACCATGTGAGTGGATATTCCTTTCTACTATTTTACTTTACTTGACTTTTAGTTTAGTAACTTGGGTTATTACGGTAATTAGTAACTTTGGTGCGTAACTATTTCAGAAGCATATAAAAAAGGGGTGAGGAGGTACTCAACATCCTTTTTTTTGCAACTATCTCTCTCATTGAGTCCTCTAGTGAGCAATGTCTTGAGTCTTGGAATGTTAGCCTTGGAGGAGTATGATGGAGTTGGGGTTCCTTGCCTTCTTAGTCCATGGTGCGTTACCATAATAGCCATCAAAGGTTCATCTTGAGTGAGAGACAGGCTTGCTCACAAATCACAAGAAGTTATCCAACCACTTCCGTCCAACAAGGTACTTTGCCTTGCAACTTGAAGGAAATTCAATGATCAAGAAGTATCAAGAAGCAGATGCAAAGTATGAATCAACCAAAGAATTTGTGTTGGTGGATGAAGAAGGAGCCACCACAAAGACAAAGAAAAAGAGAATACCTCCAACAAATTCTCCTCACCAGCCAAGCAACCAAGGAAGAATCCTCAGATGAAAGAGATATCCTCCAAAGAAGAGTACCAATAGGAGGAAGAAGAAGAATCCTTTACCTTACAAAGATTTGCCACATGATCAAAGGAAGTGGAGCAATACAAAGATGCTCAACCCCAAATCTAGAGTAGGGAAGAACAAAGGGAAACATCCTAGTAGCCTAAAGAACTACCTAGCCCCAACCAAAAGGTGGGTGTTCAAGAAGAGAAATAGATGAACATTGAAGCAACAAGAAGAAGAACTTTGGCCCAAAGTTCATCAAGAAGCCAAAGACTATTAGCCAGAACCAGAAGTTGAAGTTGAAGCAAAAGGAGAAGGCAAAGACTTTCCAATAGAGGTGCATGCCAAAGTAGGAAAAAGATTGGCCCAAGTGACCCAAGTACCAATAAAGGAAGGATAGCACTTTATCATGCACTTGGTGGGTGCAATGCTTCAGTATATGTAGCTCTTGCTACCCCAATACCAAGAATAGTGTCCAGATTTTGTGGACTACACCACCTTGGTACAAAAGATGCACAATGAGATCTACAATAAAATGCAAAGGAAGACCAAGCAAAGGAGAAGATGGCTAAGGCGGCAATCCAATTGAACCAACTAGCCAAAGACATGAAGAAAGAAAGAAGAGAGGGAAGAAGATCAACCCCAAATGCTAGAGGAGGTGAAGAAAGAAGAAGGAATCTTGAACTAGCACTTGGAGGAAGAGAAGTTGAAGATCATCCACCAGCTAGAGGAAGCCTGGACAAATTTATAGGGATGTTGAGGTTTATAGGTACTTGATGAGAAGGTAACAAAGACAAAGATACATGAGTTGAAGTTGTAGTTGGAGTGAAGAACCTAAAAAGAAGAACAAATGGACCAATTAGTAATTAGACTTAAAGAATATGCATATATGAAGGTCACTAAATTTTGTGATGTTTATCTATTAAAAAAAGCAGCATAAAAAGAGAGAAAATACTCCTCATGAGGAATTTAAAAGTGAAGGTAATTCTTTGTAGCAAGAACTTTAGGCCAAAGGCACTTCACTAAAGGAAGTTCTTTTTAGTTGTAAGAAATTTGGAGTAGTGTTATCTGAAGACCTCTCTAGTTGTGAATACTCTAGGAGGAAGGCCTTAGGACTTCTATAGAACTTTTTAGTTATGCAAGTCTTTGGAGTTAAAAGTCCAAAGTGTTGTAAATTCAAATTGACCTTAGGGAAGAGTTGACACTTTCCTTGATCTAATTAACCTATATGTGAGTAGGATAGGATAGGATTAGAATCTTAAGTGAGTGATGTAGTTGGCAATAGAGGATTTCCAAATGATCCACTTAATCTTTAAATCACTTTGAGACAAAGTAGAATTGTATTTAAGGCTTTGGCTACAAAGCCATTCAAATTCATTTTCTCATACCATCAAAGTTCAATAAAGAGGACTCTGACTTCTTTGCAAACTATGTTTCTTCCATTTTGAGTGTTTGTGAATACCTATGTTGAGTAGTGAGAAATTTCAAAATTGGATCACAAATGTTGGAGAGTAGATAGGTACATTCATACTTGACCAAGATGCAGGATTTTTGGGAGATCCAAAATAGTGAACCAATGCATTGAGGAGGCGATCCTACCATCTTCTAGGAATAGTTCTTACACAAGAGGTTAAATAGGAAATAATAAATCAACTGTAACTTAATAAATAAATTTACTCTGTATCCTCAAATAGAATGATCTATTCTTACTGATTTACTAGCATTTGGCTAATATTGGGTTGTCACAATGAGATTGTAGCACAATTTTCCTTCATAATTTACAAAATATTTAGATAAAATCCATTTTTATTTGTTTACTTTAAGTTTACAATTGAAGTATATATGCTCCTCAATATCTAACCATGGATTATATCTTAAATTTATTTGTACTTCTAGCTTTGGTCTATTGTATCAAATTAGAGTATTTCATAAATTGGAGCAAATAATTATAAAAAACTGAAACATTAGTGAACCTATATTCTCAAATAAGGTTTGGTATTTTTGACATCAAAAATCATATCCAACTATTAATTTTCTTGTTTAAAAATATCTATTTTATAATTTCAAAGATCTGTGATTTTAATTAAAAAGCTAGGGAAGATTATATATCATAGAGCAAAGTTAAATTATAGTTGTAAGTGTGAAGAGTTATTTAAGATGATAGATATAATAATATTGATATTATATTTCAACTTATCTGGAAGGAAACTAGATTACCAAGAGAAACTCACTTAACTTTAAGAAGCTCACTTTACTACTAGGTAATTCAAGCACTAAATCTTTTCAAATTGGCTCAATTAATTTCTTTGTGTATTTTATAAAATATCAAGTTATTTGCAATGTTTTGTTCTTTGAGCATGCATATTGAAATATGTATTGCTCTTATATTATTAATTACATTAAATTTATTCATGTTATGAACCAACATTGATCTTAACTTGTTTAATAGCTACAGATTCATATAAAAATGTAAGAGTTTATCTTTTTTGACATTTAACCATAACACAATTTATTTGAATTTTAAAACAATAAATATGAAAAAATTATTTATATGAAAATGTAAAATAAAAATTATATCATATTATATTGTTATCCATGATTTATATAGATCCTAATCTATACTAGAATTTCTATGAATATGTAAAATTTTAGCCCATATTAAACTTTATAAAAATATTACCATTTATTTAAGAGGTAGTAAGAAATATCAAATTTGAAATCTAAAACCCAAAATTTTTAAATATTGCTATATATATAATTTATCTCTTTACATCTAAATTGGATATTAGATGATGTTTGAGATGCATGCACTATCAAAATTTGTCACATCTTATCGTTTATTGATTTGTATAAATGCAAACGTAATGAAATGTTAGACTAGAACTCAAACATTTGTAAATATTTTCAAATCTAAGACATATCAAAATAGTTAACGGAAGGTTATTAGAAGATGTTTGGATGCATACATACATACTTTACATGTCGATGCATACTAAAACTTATAACAACAATGAATAAACTTATCACAACTAACCATCCATTCATTGCATAGATGTCAATCAACATCAAAAATACAAATTTGAACTAAACATATTTATAGATGTTCTAGATGCTAGTGAATATTGGAACATTATCACCATCGTATTTTATTTACCATAAATAGAATATGATAAATAAGCATATATATACTTTGTCCGCGTGTAACGAAAGGTATCTTTTAGCAAGTACATTATCACCAATAGTTGCATTCAGAATGGATACAGAAGATAATTGTATATTGAATACGTTCGTCACTAGAAACTAAAGAAACTAAAGATGAAACTAAAGATGGAGAATTCTAGTATCCAAAGTCAAGTTAATGTTACTTTGTGTTTCATATGAGTGTCTTTGTATCATTTTTATACCATATCCAACGTTGGTATAATGTAAAATTATTTAAGATATTTATGTTTATGCAGAATAATTGCTTGGTTGCTAGAATGAACAGGATAAAATTTTAGTTATTAATGTTAATCCAAGCCTCTTCATATATATGTAAAACGTCTAGAATTTGATCTATATTTCAGATTTTTTTAAATAATTTTAGTAATTTTCAATATAAGATGAAAAATCAGAATAAAAAATAAATCTAAAATTATTTTAAAATTAAATTAATTATAATTCTTTCTTTCATATCTGTCGTTTCAAATTGCGATTACAACGATTGACTCCAATTTTAAATTATACTAAAATCACCAACTTATCTCATTGACTATATGTTTCTATCATGATATCTCACACCTACTATACATTTTATTTAACCGCATCAACAGCAAGAATGTTGACGCTCTACAAATATTAATATTATTTACAACTATATCAACCACCAAAGATATTTGCTAAAACTTACTGTTTGACAATTTTAGGTTTATCCTTCAAAACCCCAGAAGTATAGGTTAAATTCCCATCCTAATAGGTTAATGGTTAAATAGGTTGATGGGGTCTTCTCATCGTTCGTTTTTTCTACGAGGTCGCCTTTTCTCGGTTAAATTATGTATCTAATTGTGTATATACGTGCATCGATTTGCCAGCTCTCTCCCTTCCCTGGAAACTCGAACTTACCTCTACGCAGAAACCGCGGTAACTGCGGCCGCATAGAGGACGATTGAAACCCTAAAAATACATACTCCAGCCGCAACTCGATGTCTTCTTTCAATCTCTTGGGTGTAATAAGTAGTTGTCGGCACTCTTGAGTCATCACAGGTGAGTTTCATTCCACCTTTTGAAATTTCGACAATCGTTGTTGTAATGCATGACGAATCCTTTGGGAGTAAGTGAGTTTTTCTAGTGAGTGCGTCTTAACTTCTGCGAGCGTAAGCGTGGTCTATGAGTCAGTAGACATGTCATCCACGATCAGAGTTTTAGTTCCTACAATGCTACGTGAGTTGGATAGCGCCTTACAGCGTTTCTCGGATTCCCCCTGATAGGCGTCGTTTTTGTCTCTCGGGAATTGTGGTTGAGTTGGATCCGCTTTACATGCGTGGTTCCTCGCACTCTGGCTTCGTGAGGACGCTACGCCGCCGTTGACACGACAGATTACTCTACCCTGAGAACAAGCTACTACCTTGCTCTGGTCCAGAGTCCACATCAATGATGATAAAACTAAGGCTTGTTTCTCAAACATTCGCAGTGGCCGCCCTAGAGTTTTCGCCCCGCCAGGCTTGAGAATTGATGCGGTATTTTCCTTCCTTGGATGTCTGAGATGTGGACGATTTGACGGACCTAGGTGATGGGCAGCCGACAACTAGACCCCAAAGAACTTAGGTATGTAATATACACCGACCGAGATTGTTTTTGAGACCTCGAGTGATGATAAGTCCTGAGGCAGCCAATTTCCCCACTGAAAGAATAGTCGATTGTCTTGACTAGAGTGATGCAGGTTCCTGGAATCAGGATCTGTCGCATACAGAACAGTTACTGAAATGTTGATTTCTGTTTCTCTATCGATCCGATTTTCTTAAGGAATCTGAACTGCCTGAGCTGAAATCTGGTTCAGGTATTTAGTATGGCTAAGATGGGAGTAGCCGCTTTTTAGCAGCTGGGAGAGCAAACATTGATAAAATAAGTCAGGACGCCAAAATCCCAGCCGAGATATTTTCACTGCAGTCACCAACCCGCAATATAGCAAGGTCCAGATAGCAGCCCCAATACTATGCAACAAGCTGTTCTCTCTATGGATGAGATAACGTTCATCCTGCGCTGAATTCTGCCTAACGCTAGTACCGCAGGCCAATAGAGCCTTAAAACATCTCATCTCATTTCCAAAACATGGTAGAAATACATTGACCCCTGTACAGTCTTTTTGCTTACACCCTGTCTGTCGCCAAACTAACCAAAATCGATTAAGCCTCCGGGAAAATATCTATCGTCACTGAAATTAGGAACAGGCGATATTGTCAATCGAATATCTTGAAATATACTCTTGCAGACATTGTTCCATCATCAGTTACTTCTGGGTCTTTAACGTCGAGAATTACTGTCATTTGCGTCAATGGTATCTGTGAGGAACCACGAAAATGGTGCGGAACTTCAATTCAAGCGCGAATCGGAGCTCCTAGTGAAATCTATGATGATTCTGACTGCAAATATTGCTTACAAAGTTCTCTATCACAAAGGTGAAACCTATGACAAAGTACTAGTGTAAATGTCGTTGTCACCATGACAGTGGGTCGTTAAAACGATGTAGTCTTTGGTACCCTGAAGACCTGGACGTTCTGCTCAGAACTTAACACCCCCTACCTTTGCCTTGTTGCCATCAAGCACACCCAACCTGTGTAGTGCTTCTGTGTGCGCCTTACATGACTCCCGGAACCAAGGCCAAAATCCATCATTCAAGTATAATTCTAAGCAAGATCGCGTACTGTATTCGCGGATGATGAACAAGGTATGGAGTAGACTAACATCGAACTGCCGACCGTCACCGGCCAAGTCCTGCACTCCTTGAAAGGCCGTAGTGCACGCCGGGCACTTGGTATACAAGAGAGACTGATCGCTCATCTCGACACTGTGTAGTCTATGGTGGAACGTGACCAACTCCAGTATTGTTACTGTTGACAGTTAAAAACAAACCCCAGGTGTTCATCGTGCGGGCACAACAAGTCCGATTGCTAAAATACCACAGCAAGAAGCTACTGACCCTCCCCATTCTCCAACACACAGGAGCGCAAAATTCAGCGGAGCAAAGCGCGCCAAGTCCGTGGCGCGCTCCGACACATTTTCTTGCCGGCTTCCTTCGAGATACATATGGGACACATTAAATGACAGTGAAGGTGGGAGGGTTAAGATTCCAATCTAATTGTGAAAATCTAGTAACCCCACACATCACTCACAAGTAAGTCCGATACTTACTACTGTAGCCTTCGCAGACAGTACCGAAGACGAAGTATGGCTGTGTAAGACTAAGCTTGTATCGATCTCGAATACAGCAACATCGATACTTATAGGAAAGATGCCGAAATCCAGTAGCTGAAACTGTTTTACCTCTTGAAGAAATCATCACACTCCTTCATGTACATCCTCTGGAACTCGAAGGCCTTCGAACAAGTGTTGTTCAGTACCGCCACAGTGACAAGTGAGGCCTATATCTACCATTCACAAACACGCACTGCAAATGACCGAAAAGAGAAGAATACTTGGGGCATCGCTTAAATCGTTTGTTTTGATCAGTCGTGTGTATTGCACATTTCATAATGTACCAAGTCAATAATACAACTCTATCCTCACGATGGCGGTGACAGTATTGAGACTACCTAACGTAATGGTAGATCACTCAGTTCACTGAAAAGTTACTTCTCAATGAGACGATTCCCTTCTAATTGGCATATTATTTCGTACTCCAGGCTCTTATCTTCCAGAGTTCTCAGCGGGATTACCTGATAGCATTTCACTAAACTGGAGAAAAGGATCGTCATACTACCTTACAAAAAGTAATGCGTTTAACCCCTCAAAATATCCCTTGCCATTGTCGCTTTTCGCACTGAATGGTAGTATCACATGATCTGATCCAAATACACAGGGTCTACTATACAGTGATCACATCATCTAAAATTTCCCGTTTTCATGCGTCTTCAAGTATCTTTCTCTAGAAGAGATTAGTTGGTACTCTTATGGCCCCTTAGCTGGTAGGATCGGCATTACTCCTGGCTCGTCCCCTTAAAGAGTTGTTTGCGCTGGTGCAGGAGGCCTGCATCTCCGGTAGACAAGAAAAGAAATCCTCGATCTTTTGCAGCTTATCTGGTATTTACAACCAGGTACATGCTGCTCCATGTTATCTAGAATATTATATTTAAGTGATCAATCACAGATATCGGACATACACACCACAACGCACTCAAACCAAGGAGTCACGGCATACTGGGGAACAACGAGGCTTGAATTGTACAAATTGAAAATAAGTTGAGAAACAAAAGGTAGTAGTGATTTCGCCTCAGAACTCTGTATGGTGAACGGAAGTTTCTATCCTAATTTGAAGGTCTATGAACACTATCCTAATTAGCATCTTCATAGGTTCAGAGCATCATATCAAGTAAAATTCATTGTCACTTCTCGCTCTTCACGTCGGAAGTTCCCCTGGACGGATACAAGAGCCCTGCTTCCTCTTCAATGGACGAGATAGCTAAGTCCTCCACTGGAGTGAGAAAGTTCATCCACCTGTTCCTCTTCATGTACTCAAGGGCCGGATAGGCAGCGAATCCAACCAAGGAGATGAGAACAGCAAATAGGATCGTCTTCAACGAGGCAATGAACATGACGAGGAGGAGGAACACTGAAGGGATTATCAAAAGGAGACTGATACCCACGTTACCCATGGGAATGTAGAACGGTCGGGGGAGATCCGGTTGCTCCACCCTGAGCCGAATGAAAGCAGCAAACTCCAGAAGCATCCCGAGACAGTACAGAAAATTGAGGCACTCAACAATTTCTTGAAAACTCATCCATGACAGCAGGAGAACACCGGTTGCAGAACACAATATTCCAAGCACTGGAGTTCCATACTTGGACCTATAAGCAAACACCTCAGGCAGCATTCCTATCTCTCCCATTCCGAGCAGCTGGTAAGAGTCACTACTCATTTCGGCTTGGAACAACCCTAAATTTGACAGAGCAGCTGCGGCTGTTACCCACCAAGCTAATCCTGCTCCACCTATCGCCAAACCAACATCCGTAAAATAGCCATCCTCCCACTGTGACGCATCACTGTCAATCGCCCCAATCCCTGCTAGCAGAGGAACCAAGTAAGCTAACATCACAAGTATACCAGCAAGGCCCAAGGCTCTGGGAAACGTTTTCCTGGGCTGGTCTACTTCTCCAGCCAAAGTACTGGCAGAATCCCAGTAGTTTAAATTCCAGAACAAATTGTTCAGATACCCACGCCAGTCCGTCTTCGCCAGATTGACCACCAGCCATCTCTCTGGTTTGATCCGGGGTATTGCTAAAATTGCTAAGACAAGGAATGGCAGCAATGAGAAGATCGTCAGAGCAACAGCAGTGTAACCCACAATCGTCAAACCACGATAGTTGAGATAAGTGAGCACACCGGTCAGAATAACCAAAGAAATGAACCTAACAGGACCGTCTGAAAATGCCGGAACTGCTCTCTTGAGGTAGTCCAGAAAAAGGACCGGATACAGAGCATTATCGATCACTCCACTCAACCATTTCCACCACCCTTCCTGGAAACCCCAGAAATCGCCAAACGCCGCAGAAATCCACACTACATACCCTCCATTTTCTGGGAATGCAGTGGCTAATTCTGCCGTGACCAGAGCCTCCGGTACACTCCACAAGAGCGGAAAAACAACAAATCCCAGGAGGGTAAGCAGTGGCCCCCCTGCTTTAACCGAGTCTTCTACACCAAACGGACCTCCGGAGACTTCGTAAAATATTAAAGCCACCAGCGGAAGCATGGACAGCTTTGCATGCCCTTCATGACCTGACGAGGAAAATACCTTCCCGTCATCAGACCGCGTTGGTCCATCCGTGGTAGATCCAGCCATGGTGATGCTGCTGTTCATTTCCTTTCTCCTCCTCGAGACCGAAAGTGAAGATCGCCCACTTCTCTTATTCTCGAGAAAAGAGAGAAGTTTCGATCTTCTTCGTCAGCCTGGTCTGGTCTACCGACCTCAGCTTCTGCACGTCACCTGTAATCTCCACCACCTGCATGTGTTCTCCTCCCCACTCCCCAATTCTCCAATCTCCCACAGCTAATGCTGATCTTCTCCATTTCTTGACCTCACTCCAACACAAACTTCATCGACCCTCGAATCCCCTCTCACTCACTTCCCACAGACGATCTCATTCATTCCCAGCATCCCCCACCGTCCATCCCAATCGATCCTCCCCGACGACCTCTGAAGCAGAAGGAGAACACGAAGAAATAGGGAGCCAAACTTCTTTGCAGGTGTAACTCGACTGTTCCAGCCAACCCTGAAGAGTGTCACCCTAACATTATTGACTCTATACTCTTCTGACATGTCCAGGGTCACTCACTCAGTGAGAGCTCACGACCATGATCCAGTATCAGCCTTTTCCAAACGCGTTACACGTGGTGGTCTAAAGAAGCACTCTTCTTACGAGTCACTTTCACTTTCTCCCTTGTCTCTATGACGACCACGAGGTAACATCTCCGACCGTGTTATACCCTCTTGTTTGGAGAGAGAGCTGCTCGTGTCACCAATCATATGCAACCCAGCACGATTCTGTTCATGGTTTACTAGCTTATCATTGAAACCACCGTAGTAGATCCACTGAACAGCAAACCTTAACATGCCACACCTTCCTGGAAAACTGGAGTGTCGTCCGCCCGTTAGATTGAGTCGGATTCGTCGGAACCTTGGAAGAACAGAAACTACTGTAGTCGCATCTAATCTTGATGGGTTCCCTATTTTGTGGTGGAAAAATTTGTTGAATGATGATATCCTGCGAAAGGTTTGGAAGAGAAACTACAATTTCAGGTCAAAGGAAACTCGGTGAAAGTGCAGACGACGAAGGGGAAGTGGGCCACTCCCTTTTCCCGTTACCCCGGAATCCGAGTAGTTTTCTTGCTAATCTCGGAGAAAGAACGAGCATTGAAATCAGAACTGTCCTAGGAAGAAAATAGGAGTTGAATGAAAACTGGTGAGGGATTTTTGCGGAAAGTCTATAGGTCTATGAATGTAACTATTGACTTTATTAAAGAAGATGTGATAGATCGTTGAGCACTTCTTAACTTCAGATAGTTGCTTAACATCTATAGCTACTAGATCAAGTGAAATTGTTTAATGATATAAGAACTAAAAGTTCTCCTAAGCTCAAATAGCTGGATAACATCTATACATTCTGTATATTAGGTACACTTGGCGACCGCCTAGAACACATGAAGGATGGGAAGACCCCATCAAGCCGTACAAGGGAGAGAATAAAAGGTAAAATCGATATGAGAAATCAGCTACATAGGTTTAATGATGTGAAAGCTAAAAATTATCCGTGATTAAGAAACACCGTTAAATTATGGATAGTAAGGATTTTCAAATAGGGGTTTATGGGTATCCGTGACATTCCCTTAACTTTGTTTTTCAGCAAGTCCTAAAAGTCCATAGGGATATGGAGTGGGTGTACCTGAAATTTACGTGATTTTTTTACGGGAAGTCTTAAAATCCATTAGGATGTGCAGTGGGGTAATTAAATTTACGGGCAATATCTATAATCCCGTAAAATTTTACCGGTCACTTTTGTCATGAGTGGGAAAATTTAAACTGGATTCTGGGCAACCTGTAGAATCCGTATAGAAAAAGTCAATCGAAACTTTCGCACATCGAAGATTTTAGTTAAGAACGATTACCTAAAGGACTGCCTTTACTTGCTGCTGCATATGGTGAACTGCGGTCGTCCACAAAGGCAAAAGTCTCACTGGTTAAAGGACTGCCTTTACTTGCTGCTGCATACGGTGAACTGCCGTCGTCCACAAAGGAAAAAGACTCACTGATCGGGACGACGCCTGAGAGATTCGAACTCTCGCGGGGAAACCCCATGTACTTAGCAGGCACACGCCTTAACCACTCGGCCAAAGCGTCCCTGGTGTCCGCAATGTCAGAATACATAGATATAGTGTATAAATAATTCAGGGAACACCTTTTTCTGCATCTCGCGTCTATTTCAGCACTCTCACATGGTTTAATTGTTATTTGAAGAAAAATATAGAGTGTTGAGGATACTCATGAAATGAATAATGGAATTCTATCATCTTGTAAAGGAAATTAATACTTTGAGTTCCGTGCCCATGCTGTGCATGAGCTAGTAATATCTATTATCTACCGATACGTTTTCCCGAATTTAATTTTAAGAGATATGATTCATTGCAATACAATAGAATGAAGAAATACTTTAGAAGAATTACGTAGACCATCCCAAGACTATATTTAGTAGTTTTATAGTATATCTAAAGAAAGGAACTATATTTTACCAGTAAAATATGAGAAATTGATAAAATTGGACAACTGGTATGATGTATGATAAGTAAAGAATCTTATGAAACGAATAATTTAAATTTTACAGATGTACATATACATAGAATCATTAAATACCCTGCGTTTATAGATTCCAGTTTTTGCTCGAAATAAAATATGTTTATGGAAATAAATACTTAATCTAAATAGAGTTAATTCAAGGATTGAGTACAGTTTTAAAATCCTGCGTATCATGCAATCATTCTGTGACTGAAATATTTAGCGTCTAATTTATGACTTCTCTCAAAATTTTCTATTTGGCATTATAGACTTGTATATCTGTGTATAAATTTAAGGCATGGGAAAGAAATTTATAAAAGAAAACGTACTTCAATTTAATTAACTTTGAATGCAATGGAAATTGATTATTGAAATATTCTGAACGTTATCAAGAAAGTAAAGATCTGCCTCGGAAATGATATACTCCTAAACTGTGGCAAATTCTAATAATACTATATAATACAGAAACTACCAATATTTTGTAAATATTTAATTTCAGTTTATAATGTCTAAGTATCCAATTTGCATTAAGTCTAGAAAGTCCCTTCTAGACCTTTCAGACTATATACCTTTCAGTTCTTTTCAATTTATAGTAACTTCTCTCTTTAGCAAAATACTAAAGAATTTGGAGACATGAAACTGAAATGATTATGGTTAAATTATGATCGATTGGACTCCCATACATAAGGTTTTCATATCCACCTCCGGGTGATTTACTAAGAAATAGTACACGGAAACTGTCAGCAAAATGAATTACCG
This sequence comes from Lunularia cruciata, assembly GCA_948567375.1. Lineage (NCBI taxonomy): Eukaryota > Viridiplantae > Streptophyta > Marchantiopsida > Lunulariales > Lunulariaceae > Lunularia > Lunularia cruciata. The sequence goes on from OX419758.1 coordinate 60,846,787, forward strand.
TTTCAATAAAAGTTACTCTCTTGAAGTATATATATATATATTCCACTATCTTCCCTGGTACTTGTCAGATTGCTTGACATATTAGAGACCATAAAATTCTCACAATGTTTTGTAAATACTGAAAGCGCTCAAGGTTGATCATATCTTGAGGCAGCCTTCCCGAGGTTTATCACTCATTGCTTCCCATGATAGACGACTCTGCCTAGGGTGGTCTATGACGTGAACTCCTAAAAAGTGAAATTTTGGAAGGTGGCCGTTGTGGTTTTGCCTTATTTCCAGACAATTTTCAGTGTCCGGAATACCGATTCTGATTACGAATATTCAGAGATACTCTGTATAGATTCATGAGACAATGTTCCTCGCGGAATTCCAGTTTTAGAAGCGGTTTTAGAAATCGTGTAACCACGGAATCATGGGAAGAAAGAGAGGACTGAAAGTCGGGAGTACTATATCTCTGCAGTGACTGAAGTGCTATACCTCATGACTTGTCAGTAATACAGCTCTGAAATGCTCAAAGGATATTTAGAAACAATCAGTTAGGAGTGTCCAGCCCTCTTGATATTATCCTTCTTATTCATGCGAAAAATTAAATAAACCCAATGTCCACTCTATAAATCGCTTGATGGGGTCTTCCCATCCTTCGTGCTTGCTACTCGGTCGCCTTTTCTCTCTATAAAAACTTGGTCAAGTAGACCAGTAAACCCTCATCGTCTCTCAATAATATAACTAGTTTAGCCCCGTGCATGATGCACAGGGCCAAAAGGACCTCGAAAACGTACAAAGTCCTCCTCCCCACCTTTTGCCCCGTCTCCAAGAACAATTCCGTCAGTCGCCCCATTCCCTTATATTTGCATCCGTTGTCTTCATCTCCAAACAGAGTTTCGTCCATGGTCTCCATCCGTTATCCCATCCCCAGGAACATTTCCGTTCCCCGTCCCCTAGGTACCTAACCCTACCCTAGTAATAGGCGACAATCACCTTTTAGTAAACTAATAATACCCCTCATGCCCCGGAAGTAAGAAACAAGGGCGATCGCGTAGAAAAACCGAAGGATGGGAAGATTCCATCAAGCCCCATCAAGAAGTAGGATATCGAATTATATAATGCTGAGTTTGGCCACCAGATAATCAGCAAGTTTTCCAAACTGTTGTTAAACCATTCTCATAGTTCTTTAGTACAATTTGACTTTCCCAGCAAGGTTGGTGTTCATGTCGTCCATAAGCTTCCGTGACGTGTACATGGGCGTTACTTATAAAAGAGCCAAAATACTCCACTTTGGTGAGAGGGAAGTTGCAGAATCTGGGACTCTTTTGAGCTGTTACGCCCTTCACTACACTCCATATACACCTCAGTCAAGGACGTGTACGATACGGCTTTACATGTCTGACTGCGCTTTCCTGTCCTATTGATATTCCTAATGCTCTTTTGTCCTTGTCTTTGACTGATTTCAACATGTTCTCTTTTCTCGTGCGCGAGTTGTTTATATACACCTCTCACGCAAAAAAGTTCATGTTCATTTTTATGATGTCTCCACTGATGATGAAGGACAACCAGTTGAAGACATTTCGATGGAGTTCTCCTCCGTCTGGATTGATAACCACCGTCAAAGGTTGAGACCACATGAAGTTAACTAATCAGATCAAATGACTGCCTGATGGAATCGAGTTTGACTTTGTTTTTTGTACTTGGGATACTTTCTCTACCACTGGTTTTCATGATATAACGATCAATACTGTCCATGAGTTGTTTATATACACCTCTCGAGCAAAACAGTTCATGTGATTGTTATGAGGTCTCCACTGAATGATGAAGGACAACCAGTTGAAGACACTTCGATGGAGTTCTCCTCCGTCTGGGTTGATAACCACCGTCAAAGGTTGAGACCACACGAAGTTAACTAATCAGATCAAATGACTGTCTGATGGAATCGAGTTTGACTTTATTTTCTGTAGTTGGGATACTTTCTCTACCACTAATTTTCATGATATAAGGATCAACACTGTCCATGTACGAAATCTTCGAGCCTATAGCATGGTAGTCAGATCCTCCCGATTTGTTGCTGTTCCACTCTGACTTCATTAGACGATCCCGCTCCGTAACTGTTGTGTCAAGTAACACTATCTGTCAAGATGCTGGCTCGTGATGCGCATGCGACATTTGCAGTATCAACTTTGCCTATAAGTAATCTGGTAAAACCAACCGGATCCTGAATGCTATTTGTGTGTACAGAGTGAGACAAAGACCTCCGCCTGGCCAATAACATGTCGAAATTGCAGTTAGCGGGAATTCCCAAGTCTCATAAAACGTTGGGGCTTGGCTCCGAGATTTCACATCCTGGCGGTCTGAGTGAGACTTTCAGACATTCAAATACCCAACTAAAGCTAACTTCGTGACCAAGAGTGAACACGTTCACAAATACCGGGGATACAGTTCAAGATCCATTATCATGAACAGTCAAGATCCTCGCTGGTGATGCGAATGCCAGCGTTTGCATTTGCCGTATCACCTCTGGCTTTCAGTAATCTGGTGAACCCTCAGCAACCCCTTACGACATGATAGATGAGATCACAGATGAATTCCAATAGTTTTTCTCCGCATGAAAGAACAGTATTTTTGTTCAGACGCTGTAATTACTAATATTACATAGATATAGAGACATACAGGACTAGGCTAGATGTATCAGAGAGAGACACATATCAGTCTTAGAAAGTCTTAGAAAAAACGACAAATTGTCAGAGCTTTTTACGCATTGTCACTCTTGTTAAAAGTGTTCCTTAGCTATGCGCTGCATATATAAGACGAAAAAGAAACAGCTAAGTAAGGAGATGAAGTTGCAAAGGGCTTTCCTTCTTTTGTTTTGTCTTGAAGACGGTGTGAAATCATAACCTACATAGTTGTAGTAATCATTCAAGTTTTCCTTTCGAAGGTACTATAATTCAGAGGGTTAATTCGAACAGCTGACAGATTGATAAACACATGACTTAAGGTCATGTGTCTACAATCAGTTTCACTACCCCGAGCCGAGACTCTGCCCGTGCTCCTGACTTGATTCATCTGATCTCTAGTTCAATTTGGACGCTTCCAATGATACACCTATTCCTTCCGTATTAACCAACACATAAGCAGGATAGATGGGAGATTGTACCAGCTCCTTGCTGGCCTTCTTCTAGGAAATCAAATTATCAGGGTGTCAGCTACTGTAGCAATGCATGCCATATCCTAGCCTTGAGTTTTGCGTATTTGGGCACCTCAATTTCGCACTAGCGTGGTTCTAACAGAACAGGTCAGATCATACTATTCTGCTGCTGACAGATGAATACTTATTTCCAGATAGACGAGGACCTGGAGAAATGTATGCTGAATTGTGCCAGACTCTCACCTCCTGACATTGTTGTCGCTAAGTGTAAAGATTAAGGGTTGCACAATATAATATCGTTACTGTTTTATTCCCCATTTGAGATTAACTCTTGTTTGAAAAGTTGTTTGCTTTGCCAGTTTTCACACAGGTCATGGGAGCACGTACAACTATCCTACTTGTATAGACGCATCGACTACAAACTGGCAGAAGAAATGTTGATGAATAGCAAACCTGCTATGCAAATCGACAAAGATTGTGAAGGTCAATTTTTGGAAGGTAGGTATAGTATGAAAAATTAACTGTATTTTAGTTGATGAAAACAGTAGAGCATACTGGAAAGTCTCTCTTGAAAAGATAACCTCACACATGACACAGACGTGAATATCACTAGAATAGCCCTGTTATAGATATTAATGATATCTTAGGCAGAATTTTTTTAACTTTTGCTATGCTTAGACCAGTTGATTATGAATAACACCAAGCCATGTTCATTGATTACAAGGATTTTATAAAAACTACTTTTGAAATTAAAGTACGGGACAGTCACGACAAAAACAAAGCAAATCCACTTCATCTCATGGAGGACAAAGAAGTTGGATCATTGCGTTTCAAATATCCATGCAGAGTTTTTTTCAAGTAACATAAAGGGTAATGTTGAAGTTTCGGTCAAATTGCTCGATTTTTTTGAAGCGTATGCTCTCATTGCACATATCACGAACAATACCCTATACATAAAATCAGGATACATTAAACAAATAAAAAATTACATCACATATCAAATAATTGTCAGTGACCTTTCTATCTTACCCATTTTATATCTTACTTTTACAATATAGAGATTCTATAAGTTTCTCCTTACAAATATAATCCTTTACTTGGAATTGTAGACAAGCACATCACGAGGTGATCGTTTCTCATAACTGGTTTGTGGGCCTCTCCTTTTCCCGTTCTTGGAGTTTTCCTTCCCATTAACCGAACATATTATTGGAAAATCTGTCTCACATAGTTCAATTTTGTTCAAATGATATTGTACAACCTCTATTACATAATTCTTCAACCTCTATTTGGTTAGTGGGAAGGAAAACTCTAAGAAGAAGACGAAAGAGCCATCGAAGCATCGACCCCATTCAGTTATTGACAACTTGAATTAAGATAAATGCAGTGCCGTTTACTATGAACGCTAAAACCGTGGTAGCCAGACCCGGCACTGTCGTGACTGGCCCCAGTGTACCATCACCGAGAGCGTGGCGTCAAAAGAGAAACAGTGTACCATCACCGAGAACGTTGCCTCAAAAGAGATACACAGGAATCTAGTTAACGACGGGGGTTTCAAATATAAAGTTTATTTTATAAATAAACTTTGAATAAACTTTGTATATTTTATTCATGTGAGAGGAAAAAGAGGACCCATTACAAACATCAGTTCAAGTTCCTTATTATTAGCAAACTCCATAGTAAGTGGTTTTTAGGAAGTCAGGGATGCTAATTTTTCAGTTAGCACACCATAAAGCATTAATTACAATTTAGGGTTAATGAAATGCCTGATTTAATTTGAATCTAGGTGCTAGCTATTGAGCAACATTAATTACAATTTAGTGTTAATGAAGTGCCTGCTTTAATTTGAATCTAGGTGCTAGCCATTGAGCAGGAGATGGTTCTTCTCTAGATATTTTGATAGTTCGAGAGAAATTGACCACGGGTGGGAAGGATTGGGAGGGAATCCATTGCAGAGCTATCCAATTTCCTCAATTTCCTAGCTTGAAAGGTTGAAGCTTGAAGCGTGGATTTATTGGCTTGAGTAGTCTCTCTACATTTCAGAGAGTTTGAATTCATAGTGATCCATTCTTCTCAAAGAATTTCTTTTGAGTGGTCTTTCTATAGAGTGTGAATTCATAATGAATTCATAGTGTTTTCTTGGAGGTGGGATTCCAATGCATTTGATTTGATCTTGATTTCTTATTGATTTCTTAGCTTGAATTCTTCATTCCTTTGCTCCCTTTACAAGAGTACTAGCTTTTCTTGGATGCTTACTTTTTGCTTGATCCAAGGTTGAGGAGAGTTTAGAACAACAAGAGAGGGATTTGACTATTTCTAAGTTATACTAGAATTGAGAATAATAGAGTACAACATATTGAGAGGTAGCACACATGGAGAACTCACCAGAAATATATACAATGGATTATCCAATTAAATTTGGAGATAGCAATTGATGAACATGAAAATGAAGAGGAAGATTTAGATATGCTAGAACTATTGCTTAGTGTGCAAGAATATGCACATTGGATAGGTACTTAGACCTTAGAGTTACATACACTTGTAGCAAGGAATTTATGATTAAATATTTTAGAGGCCTAGATGTGAAGGCATTTTGCAAACTGACTAGAATGGACGTTGATTCCTTTTCAAATTTAGTAGATCTGATAAATGATCATAGGGTATTTCAAAAGAAATACACTTGGAAACAAACACTGGTGTAAATCAAAGTAGCTCTCACTCTCTATAGATTTGGGCATCATGGTAATGGAGCTTGTGTTGCAAGGGAGTTAAACGTATGGGCCATCACTGTTGGTTCAACAATTGCTTTTACAAATCGAGTCATGATAGCCATATTAAATTTTATGAGGAGTCAAGTGGCATGGCTTGAGCAAGCAGAGAGAAGGAGAATATTAGCAGTTTTTGCACACAAAGGTTTCCCTGGTTGTGTAGGTTTGGTAATGGAACATTGTTTGCCCTTGCAAATTGATCTACAATGTGATGATAAAAGATGAATTGTAGTTTCTATATGAGGTAAGTGTTTAGATTGTTCAATATGTAATTCTTCCTTTTTTTAATCAAAGTGTTTACAATTGATTAGATTTTATGCAGCTTCAAATTTAATTTGTTTATTTGCAAGAATGCCAAGGTAAACTATTTTTAAATAGGTCACAACATTACCTATTTAAAATATCATCACCAGGGAGTGATTTGAACCAAAGAAGAGAATGTCTTAGTTTTGAGGCCAAAGAGTATCTTTTGGGTGATTCTGGTTATGTGCCCACTGATCACCTAGTTCTTGTCTTCAAGTAGACCCAAATAGGGGAAAAGCAAGGGTTCAACAAATATATGGCAAAGGCAAGGTGATAAATGAGCATTGTATAAGAGTATTGAAAACTAGATGTAACTTAAACACAATAGTAGAAATGCATAACTTTAAAGTGGGTTTCAGTTTGTATTATTTTACATAAATTCTATATTGATAGGTTGGATGTTTGGTTACAAGATGATGGCAAATTTATGGAGGAAACTCAAGTAGATACATAAATTTCTCTCAATAGAATAGAGCTTGGTAGAGTAGAAAGCAGGTCAAGGGTGATGCAACAATGCCTTGCTCATCATCTCAAGGAAATGAATAGCAACATGTTCCTTTGGAATAAAAATGTCTTTTGGTATATGATAAGCACCAAGTCATTCTCTTATGCTTCTTCATGATGTAATATCCTTTGGAAAAATGTTAAGCATTAGTCTTGTTCTTTTGCATGAACCCTTTTTGTTTAGAATTTAGTATTGCATGAACCCTTTTTGTATAGAATTTAGTATTGCATGAACCCTTTTTGTTTAGAATTTAGTATTGCATGAACCTATTTTTGTAAACACTAAGGTCCAAGTTTAACACTAGTTGGTGCCAATTGAAGCCCATTGACACCTGGTGTGACTGTTGGAAGGCACAAGTTGAAAGGTTGATGCCGGTTGATGCCCAGTATGGACATTGAGAGGCATTTGTTGACACACAATATGGATGGGAAAAGGTGTTGGTTGATAGGTTGGCACTAGTTGATGCCCAATGTGGAGGAGAAATGGCACGGGTAAAAAGGTTGATGCTCATTGCCACCCAGTGTGAATGTTGGGAAGGGTTGGTAGGAAGGTTGGCACCTATCACTACATGATGGCACAAAATGGGTGGATGACACTGGCAGCCGCCTTAGACTTTGGAAGGTGCTAGTTGGCACCCGTTCCTAAGGCAACCATTTGGATAGTGCCAATTGATAACGTGTCATGTTGTATGATACCATCAATTGACACTTAGAATTTGGTTTTTTTTGTGGTGAATTTTGATCTTTCCCCAAGAAATGTAGATTTAACAGTTCATGTGAGTCTCTATATAAACAGGCCATTTCTTGTAAAATTCACCATTTCTCACAAACTTTTAGTCCATATCTTGCCCCCCAACTAGTTTCCGGTAAAGTTGTAAAAGCTATGGGTCTCGAAAGGCATAGAGCATTTTGCCAATGAGAGGGAAATTTGGTTTTTTGAAGGAGGAGTGTGCCATTTGAGAGGAGTAGCTTAAAATAGAAGGAGATGACAAGATAATTCAGCATAAGGAGTGCCATTTGGGAGGTGTTTCAAAGGGTCATAAGAGAAAGAGAAAGAGAGAGAGAGAGAGAGAGAGAGAGAGAGAGAGAGAGAGAGAGAGAGAGAGAGAGAGAGAGAGAGAGAGAGAAGAGAAGAGAAAGCTTGGTAGGAGATAAAGTTTTGTAAAAGGAGAGCAAGTTTTGAAAGATAGCCAAGTTTCATAAGCAAGTTTTGGGAGTGTTTGAGTGGGGGGTTTTTTTTTCAAAAGAAGGTGCAATAGAAATCAGACAAATGATTCCATGGCAAAATATGGGGTTATGAGAGAATTATTGATAGTGGAAGATATGAACAATACTCATGAAAGAGATTGGCTGATTGCTTTTTCACACAATTCAACACCCAACTACCTTCATAAAATGGTCTTGGATGGATAAAAATCATGTTCAAATTGCCATTGGTGGAATCAAGGAGGTTGATCTAGATGTTCTTGGTTTGAAAATAATCCTTGGATAACACTATTGTTGCCTCGAGGTATTTTTTGTCTCCCATTCTCCTTTTTTTCTAGTTGTCGGTTTGTTTGTTAGCCTTTCAATCAATTTTGTGTTCAGATTTTGAGTTAAATCATAAGTGCCTACGGCGTTGCCTAGCACCAACCTGTTTAGAATAGACTTGTCCAATAGCATTGGTGAGCATCATCCCATGTCTTGCCGCATCACTTGCACTTAAACCCCAAAACCTAGTGCCTTGTAGCATCTTTCCCTATCCCATAAAGTGTTCAGACGTTGCCAAGCATTGACTCATTTTCCCTAAACCCTAGAACATATCATGCAACATCAATGGGTAGTGTCTAATGTTATTGGATGTCATTATTCTATTTTTGTAGCATTGGTGGGTGGCAACCAACATTGTCTACTTTTGATAGTTAGTTTTTCCTATCCAAGAGCATCACCAAGTGGCGTCTAACAACTTCTCTTATGAACCCGATTGCTTACTTTTTGTTGGTTTCTTTTCTAGGTACTTGCATATATGGCATTTGTGCACTCTTGGGACAAGAATGCTTTCATAGGGACGGTTGAAGGAAGGCCATTTTAGTTGACAATAGATGTCATTCAAGATGCACTTGCAATGCCAAGAGGGAGGATACAAAGGAGGAAGAGGATTCCTTACAGTTGTTTCTGATTGCTTTCCATAAAGAGATAGGATTGGAAAGAGATATTTGGCAAGGCAATGTGCATATATTGCATTTAGGGCTTTTTCCTAGATGATGGGTGCACTTGTGGATAAAAAATTTAGCCTAAGATCGTACATGGGCATTTGGTTCTCAATACCAAAAAGAAATTTGAGGAGATTTGGTGTAGAGGATTATGATTGGAGGAGTTAGCATTTTGATCCATCACTATGGAGGTGTGGATTTTGTAGAGCCAATTGGGGAGACCTAATAGGCATAGGTTAGTAGTCACCTACTAACCTTCCTTGGGCAGACACTCACTCACCTCTTTGTGGAGAGAGATTACATTCTATGGGAGGAAGTGTCCTACTTGAGTGAGGGAGAGGAGAGGATTATACGCTATGGAGAGGTGATGATGAGGAGGATGGAGATGATGAGGATAGGAATAAGAGTGCAGAGGATAGAGAGGATGAGGATGGTGAGTGACTGATTAGATATTTTTGGTGTACATAGTAAACCTCCTAATAGTGACATACATTTGTACTAGCAATGGATATCACTTTAGAGGTTATTACTAACCAAAGGAAAGTGTGTAGACCCTTTCCTTCTTGAGTCTTAACATTCTAAAACATTTTGGAACTTGGGTGCATGATCCTACATACCTTTGTCCCACTCTTGCTATTTTCCTTTTGATTTCATGGTGATTGGTGTTGAGGCTATTGCATTGTTGTATTTGATTATTACATGCATGTCGGTTAATACCAAGAAGCATAGGCATTTGGACGTGAAGATGAAGTTGGAGATGAATATTTTCTTAGTCAACTTACAACCACCCATGAACAAGCGGCATTGCAATTTGTAGTGGCACGTCCAACCATGACCAAAATCTAGAAAGAAAGGGAACTCATTAAGTAGGTGGCATCTGCTTCAAATCAAATAAGGTTGAAAAAAGTTTTGACATCAACTCAAGTGTAACTTCTTACCAACATGGTGCATCAATAGCATATGCACATTGAGTTTGATGCACCCATATTGAATGTGACTAGCAAGGTACTCAAGAATAAGGCTCTATTTTTTAGAGACAAGATCTTGTAGGACTTCACCAAATGTTTGAAACCATCAAAAGCAGTTGCTTTGTAGGCATTTATTGCCTCAAATGGATGGCTCAAGAAGTATCAGAATCATGTCTTGCCAACTAGCAAAAAGAAGTGTTCAGAACACAATAGCCTCAATCCAATGCAGATCAAGAAGTGTTTGCAAAACATTTGTGAAATACTAAATGATGTCCTTCTTGAATGCATTATCAACATTGACGAGTTAGCTCTACAACATTGCACCACATCATCAAGATCATTCTGCATAGTCAATATGGATGGTCATGGTGTCAAGTGTAGCAAAGAATGAATCATAGTGACTCTTAGAGTTAGCGCTTTATGCAAGAAGTTTGGCACTCATGTTATCATGAAGAGAGCGCATCCATGCACTTCAAAGAATATTCCCAATATAAGTAAGGTGTTTGGTATTACTTATGACCACCAAGCCAAAGCTTGGCAAGACACGTCTTCTTATATGCACTTGTTGCACATGTACAACAAAATTTGCCAAGCAGTGCAACAACATCTTTCATATCTTCAAGGATAATTATTCATCACATGTTTATGTGGCCAAAGTTTTTGACTGTAATACTCCGAGGACAAGAGAAGAGAGAAAACACAGATTGCACACTCAAACATTCGATGCCCCAAGAGAGCACCTTCTCTTTATTATATAGACAAAGAGGATCTCCTCCAAGGAAGCTCCACCATAGGATTAGGGACACAGATAGGTGACATGTCATCAAGCTCCACCCTTGGATTACTTACTTGGATGGGTGACCTGTCTGGTCTAGGTCCTATCTGGTTGGTCAAACAAGCTTTGACTGGAGGGAATCTTTTAGGGAATCTTCCTGTAGGAATCTCGGAATCACGTGAGTAAGGTACCGTTGGAAAGCTCTTGACGAGACAAAGCAGGAGGTGGGAATGCCAGCCTTTCTCCCGTTGGGGGGGGGGGGAATCTGCACATTTTTTAGGCCTAATTCATCCGTTTAGGCCTCTGAAATTGCCTTCAAAGATTTCAGGCATATTTTGGTCCCTACTCTATTAGTAGAAGTCCCCTTTTGGTGATACCTCTTTCTGATCTGTTTAGTCCATCATGTGTAACATCCTTCCAGATGTTACCAAACCAATTCTCACCTTTAAATCATATGTCTAGCTATTGGTTCTAAGGTTCTGAAGTCTATTTTGGTTTCTGCCCTATTAGTAGAAGACTCTTTTGGTGATACTTCTATCTGATCTAATTTGACCATCATATATAACATCATTCTAGAAGTTACCAAACCGAATTTCACATCTTGATCATATGGCTAACCCTTGGTATTACATTGACCCAACAAGCTCAAAAGAAATGCTCTTCAAGTATTAGAACCTATGCATCATTTTCTTCACACTCAATGCCATCAATATTGTCAACCTCTTGATCAAGGTGTCATTTGCTCTTTAAAAGAGCACTTTTGCTATGCCCAATTGAACCATTGTCTTTTTGAGTATGAAATCTGGAAAACTAGTGAATGCGCACCCACTTCCCAATTTCCTATCAACAACCATATGCACTTGCACAACGTGCTTGGTTGGGTCAAATCAACATCAAACGGTATCAAAGAGAACACTATTTGATGGTGTTTTGTCAAAGAAAATTGTCTTCTTATTATTATAAACATGATTTCCAATCAATATATTGATCACTATGCTCCTAGCTTTAATCAAGTTGTCAATGATTTAGTGATAATGCTAAGAGAAATTTGACTAGAGGAATCTTTCTTGGCATCATTGTGTCTTGATGACAAAATTTTGAACAAGTTGCTGAAGAATTCATTGAAATGGATGCACTTGATGCTGTTGGTGAGAATGAGGTTGATGATGATAACATTGTCTAGTTTGTTCTTAACAACACAACCTAATGCATAATTCCAAAAATATTGATGAAAATGATGTTGAAGAGATCTCACCTTTGGTAAGCATTGAGCAAGCAAATCAGGCCATCACAAATGTAATCAACTTTCTCTCTCTTGAATCATTGCTATCATCATAATTTCAAAGCAACCTACTTTCTAACCTTCAAAAATCTTGTCAACCGTTGATTCATCAACAAATAGTTGAGAAAAATGGGTTGCTAAAACAATTTGTGTTATTTATATATTTTACCTTGGTCCAAAAAGAATAACTTAGTCAATGGAGAGAACTGTTGGGATTTGAAGTTCAATATGCGCATGCCACATTTCCCTTTCACACAACCAATAATAGTGCTCTTGCAATAAAGATAGGATATTACCTCCATGCTTACGCTAAGAATTGTCATTGTTGGCACCATCATGTCACTATTGCCCAATTGTGAAGTATTGATATTATTGGGCATATTTATTGTTTCTAGACTAATTTTTCAAGACTTCTTGGTCACTAATGAGAGGATATTACTCATATGAGGTAGCACTATTGGGCGGTTTTACTATGTACTGAGTTTTGGCATATTTTGTAGTTTTCTTTGTTGGAAAACATACAAAGTACTTGTATATACCATTACCAGATTTAATAAATAATTTAATTTTACATGCCTGAATTGATAAACTTGTGTATTCATGTGATTGATAGTGAGTTTTACTTTATGGATGACTATATGTTACCTATTGTGAAAAGGAGTTCAATAGATTTGTGTTGAGACACATGCCTTACCAATAGTGAGGTTAGGGAGTGATAGTTTTCTTGAGAGAGTTCCTTTTACATCTTCATACTTGGAGATAGCTCCTTCTCCCTCTTCTTTCCCCTCTTTGTCCCTAGAGTGTGCACCTCCCTCCTCGCACCCAAGAGTCCCTCCCCCGCTTGTTCTGTTGACATAGAGCATGTATTAGATGATTGTGTCCGAGTGGCTGAGGAGCAAGAGAGACTTGTTGTTGAGCGGTAGAGTAGATTAGAGAGTTTAGAGAGAGAGAGAGAGAGAGAGAGAGAGAGAGAGAGAGAGAGAGAGAGAGAGAGAGAGAGATTAGTGCTTGAGCATGAAAGTAGATTGGGGAGTGTAAAGGAGCAAGAGAGATTAGTGCTTGAGCATGAGAGTAGATTGGAGAGGGTAGAGGAACGGGAGAGATTTTTGCTTGAGCATGAGAGTAGATTGGAGAGTGCAGAGGGATGAGAGAGTATAGTGCTTGAGCAATAGAGTAGATTGGAGAGCTTAGAGGAGTAGGATAGATTGTTGTTTGTGAATAAAGAGCAAGAAGATACTCTTGCAAAGGAGGAGATGCATCTGACCTTTACTAGCTATGAGATGTAAAGAGAGTAAAGCTTGGCTCATTTGGACTGGAATATCTTAGGTGCTGTTGCCATGGCTAAGGGTTATAGGTCCAGTTATAGAATCATGCATGAGAGTTAACATATGCTATGGAGAGGTATGAGAGTGCACATGTTCAAGTAGAAGAGAGTGAGAGTAGTCTAGCTCAAGTGAGGGCTCATGTGGCTTATCTTGGACCGAGACTTTGTATAATTGCTACCAGCCTCACATTTGGCACTCACATGAGGAGATACAAACCTAGATAGATGCCATCCATGTATTACCCCTGGTGTTATGGCTCAAAAGACACAAAATTTTGCCTCCCATTCCTTGCCTTGTAGTTTGGTGACTTAGGAGACTCAGACTGAGTTTTTAGAGAGGCTTTGGCTTTCAAGAGAGTATATTCCATGCATTCTCTTCCCATGATTCCATATGGCAGATGATTATTGTTGTGGATGTTACTTGTTTGGCATTGTTATGGCTACATGGTAACACTGGTTATAGTGTGTGAGAGAGCTTCAAAATTAGGCATGCTTGGTGCCCTCATACATAGTTGGGGCCCGTAGGATGGGTAGCATGTCTTGGTGTTAGCCATTTCATTTATTTCTATTTGTTGCACTTTGAGGTTATCTTGTGAATAGATCTTCAGCTTGATGGAGTTGAGTCATTGCTACGTAGCATGTGGTAGTGGTCAGAGCTCCCAAAAGAAGTTCACACTAGGTCTTGGCTCATGGTTTATTTGTGTTTTGCAGATGTTCAACAAGATGAGTTCAAAGGACTTCGAGCTAGATCCTATGAGCATCCTACTTTATTAGGTTTACCTCTTTATGATCTTGGATAGTTATGCACTTTCTTACTATAAGAAAAATCTACATGGTGCAATCCATCCTTCCTAATTCCATCCTTCCTAATTCCATCTTTAAAGGGTAGAGAGATCATCATACACTTGGTCATTCAACCTCAAGGTGATAGCTTTGTCTATGATGATCAACCTATTGGTGGTTGAGCAAAAGAGGAGTGCATGTTTGGTAGACTGAGTTCTTATAAAAGTGATCCATATGACCTTCTAGCTAGTGGTATTAGGCACTAACCCTTGGATGAGAGCAAGTGGTGCCTTTGGTGGTCATTGAGTCCATTTAGGATTCAACATGATGTATACCGATGTAGAATTGAGGATGTAATTGCACATAGACTCCATGTTGCATCTCCTTCATCTTCTTCACCTCCTTCTCCTCCAGCATAGTGACTAGCCTTAAACACTACACATTTATACCCAATCATATGTATCATATTTATGATTATACATTTATTTCCATTCTCACTTTGCCTCACTCTCATACCTCATCACGTGAATGTGAATTTGTTAAACCCCATGAAATTTATTCACTATTCTTGGGCGCCAATTGGTACCTATGAGCACTAGCCACACATAACAGGCACCATTGCACGCCTTCCATATCCAACTAGCATCATTGGGTGCCATCATGCACCTTACACGTCCCTAAAACCGAATGAGCATCTCTTGATGAGCAAGTGAGAAAAAGCACCTACTATATCCAAGTGGTGTTGTTGGATGATATCATTATGTTGTTTGCATAGCCCATGAAAAAGTAAACTAGTGTGGTTTATCTCTGTAAAGATGGAGATTGTTCTATGATGGATCCCATGGTTGAGCTATTGCCATGTGAGTAATCTATATACATGTATACAATTGGTCACATGGATTATGGTCTTGTCCTCTTTGAGAGCTCTTGTGTATATAGGTGGTGGAGAGTTGAGAGATAGGAGTGTGTTTTTAGTTTGAGGAGTCTCGAGTGGGAAGAAGACACTAGAAGTGAGAGTTGTAGTAGAGTGTATGCATTAGAGAGTAAGAGTAAACATTTGAGCAAGAGATGTCTCATGCTCCTGATCTGCCACTCTAAATCTTTTTCTCATTAGGCTTTAGATTCTACACAATGACGGCTTACAAGATTGGATGGTGCTACATTTTAGCACAACATTCATAGAGTAGATGATGGAAAACCCAAATCTTGTCATCCTTCTGGTGCTTACTTACGAGATAGTTTGGGACTTGATAATTTATGTGATCTTATAGATGGAGAATGGCTTAATTTCACTCATGAGCTACAAGGTGGAGTTGTGAGGTCCATTTTTTAAAAAGTGAAGAAAATAAATGATAAAAAAATGCAAGTGTTTGGGTTCCAAGAGGAGAAGTCTGGAGTTTTTCAACAATCAAAGGAGTATGGGGATGGCATTCAAGAAGGGGAGACCACAGTTGGAGAGAGGAGCTAAAAGCCTACAATTTGGAGATAGAAATAGACTAATTTGATTAGATCATGTGGGAGATATTTTTGATTGAATCAAGGTGATAGAATTCATACCTAGGAGCACATAGGTAATTTGGAGAGCTTTGTGAGACATTTGCATGATCTATTAGTGGATTTGAAGCATAGACAAAGTGCTTATAGTGCTAAGTGTAAGAAGTTTTAGATTTTATTCAATCTAAAATCAGATTTGGTCAACTGAAGTTGGAGTTTGCAAAGTGAGGTGTTAGAGATGAGATGCTAATTAGGTTTGAAATTTTGGTCACCCTTAAAGTTGTGGTTTGAATCACATCATGAAAAATTTCTAGTAATTTTCTAGGTCTTGCACCTTTGTGTGAAGGTTTCATATGAATTCTGAAAATAGAGAATTAAGTGTCTTGGACCAAGCATACTTGGGTCTATATAGCTCATAAGTTAGCCCAACCCAAGTTATCCATATCTAGGGATTGGAGTTGGATTAGGCTATCAAAATCTATGTGGGTTTAGAAATGGGCATAAATAGTTACTGTGAAAATTTTGGTTGGCTTTGGGTTAATGGAGAGTGAGCTAATGCAACAAGTTCTATTAAAAATTATAATATTGTAAGCTCGATAGAGCATTTTCTATCTTCAATCATGATTGAATGTCAATTCCCCTATTTTGGTGACTATGATTCAAAGTTTTAGGTTGTTGGAGTGTATTTGAGGATAAATTGTACCTCTTATTTAGAAATCAGTGGAAAGTTACCAAGAACAAGGAGCAAATCCTAAATTAGGGATTTCAAAATTAAGGTGGAAATTATAGAAAACTAGCCAAGTTCAAGAGCTTGTCAAGGGAGCTATAGTAATCAGATTGAACCTTACTTCATATTATTAGAAAGCTTATGTGGCAAGCTTTCTATTGAATCCAAGTCACAAAGAAAATGTTATGCCTATTTGAGTTACATAGAGTTTTCTATGTAAAAATGATATAGAATTACTCCACTTGGAATACAAATTGGTTTGAAGGCTAAAGTACATATTGGAGGAAGCTTGGAGTACAAGTTGAAATTAGCTTGATGATAGAGCAAGAGGGCTTTGAAGCTCAATTCAAACAAAAATCATTGAGAGTTGTTGCTGAATTCTTGTGATTGGGTCCTTTTCTTCTAGGAGTGTTGTGTATTTCTCCTTGGTTATGCTTGAAATGATGACCAATAGACTAGAAAAGCATCTTATGATGATAGGTTAGATTGCCTATTTGTATCCTACTTGATAGCAAGAATACCAAAACCTAGAGTGAAGGGTTCTATTGGTTGGGATAAGTTTATCTACAACCTCTGATCCATCGGCTCCACAGCTAGGCACCTTGTGTGTTCCCATAGAGAGAAAGGCAAAGTACAATAATGCCATTAATAAACTTATACATTCTTTGACATGCACCAATGGGTGTCATTGGGCATCATCCAAAACCTTATCCATTCTTTGACGGGCATCAATGAGCATCTCTTGATGAGCGGGTGTTGACAAGCACCATTGAGCACTAACATGTGCTATTTCAGGGACTGGTTGGAGGTGTGATGCTCTTTTGGGCCCGACTGGCATGTCTAGGTGGTTATTTTGTTCAACTTTAAGTGTGAGAAGTCTTTTTGGAGTGGCTTTTTGGACTTTTGATCAAGGTTCTTGTTCTAGCAATCTCTATCACTTACACAAAAATCTCAAATCTCATACACTTATCAACAATCATTACACATAGGATCACATAGTAGTCAAACATCATCTTTAATTATAAACATACTTTGGTTACATGGAGTGCCTTCCATGGTGGTATCATATTTTTTTTCACTAGAGTATGAATTTGGAATAAGATGTTTTGGCTCAAGACGGTAACATGTAGCCAAATGTTTGATTTCTTGATGAACTTGAGTTAGAACTTTGAAATATTGACTTATTTCCTTTGGAGATTTTCCTTCTTGCAAGAGACTCATTTTATATCATGAGTGTGCTTTGACTCTAGACTTATCTCCCTCAACTTGTGTCCATATGTCCTAATGTTCCTTTTATCATTACTCAATTTCTTCTCAATCTTGACTTTCATCTTCTTTGTCTCTAATCTAACACACTCAGCTTCTATTTTCATCAATTTTTTCTCCCTTTTCCTCATTTTAGTGTCTTTTAGTTCATCTTGCCACAACCTCTCCTAGATTCTATAGTGTATGCCTTCAACATGGTGATTTCTGCTAAATCTTGAGACAACTATATACAAGGTGACATTCTAGATATCTTACCTATGGATATTACACCTTTTCTCCTCTTGATGTCACGTTCTTCTTCTTTGTCAAGAAAGTGCCCTTTGATCTATCCCCTATAGAAGCTATTGGAGGTGGTATAACAAAAGGTGACTCCTTGACTAGTGCATTAAATTGTGACTCTTAGGTGTACCAACTTGGATTCCATTCTCCAAACCCTTTGCGTAAACACTAGGTAAAATTTCCACCCCTTAGGTGTTTGTGACAAACTGGGTGCACGAGTCATGGAGCACCACCTTTGGAAGAGATGGAAATTAAGAGCATGTCAAGATGATTTGTTTGCATTCAATAGCCTCCTTGTCACCAACCTCGCATAAATTTATATTTAAATCTCCCAAACTTACCTAGCACGTGGAGTAATGTTGGTTCTATTCTCAAACATAGCTTCCATTCTAGCAAAATGTGTGCATATTTCATTCAATTTGTCAGCTATAGTTCTCCATTCCTTGCCATATTCCTTTTCCATGAGTCTTTCTCCTATTTTTCAACACTTGAGCTTCTTTGTACAATTTCATATACCTCAACCATTTCTTGTACAATCTATCATATGTCATAAAAGTAGGAAATCCTTTGCACTCTTGAATAAAAAATCTGGCCATGAAACTAAAAGCAATGGAATTTGAATGTGCTTTTTTCAATCCCCATCATGAATCTATGCAAAATGATCAAGGTCTTCTAAATAATCCATAATTTTGGCTGGTGTGTTACAATGTGGAACCATTTGTCCTCTTTTGTTGAGGATGGCATGGAAGATGCCATCCTGAAAAATTCTCCAAACTTCCCTAATGATTGTATTGGTTGCGAATTCCAAATGTGAGTCTAAAGGTCTTGGTTCTAAATCTAAAAGTGAGCCTGCAATTTAATCAAGTACTTGATTTCCCATTGCATAATTTTATTTTCACTTTGGGAATAAAATTTCTTGACCTCAATCAATTTTTTGGTTGCCACGTGAGGCAAGGATAATTTTCCATAACTCTTGATCTCCCTTGCTGCACTAATCTATTGAAAAGAACCACCACACAAATTTGAAACTATTAAATCCACTGTGTAGTTTAGAAACATGCAATAGTAGTATTAGCACACACCAATGAAATCTACACAAATGGTGAATTCTAGTTTGAATAGATTGGGGAGGACTGCATGTTTTGGAGCAGGTTTGTATTCTCCAAAAATTCTCACAAATCACCCTCCAAAAAACGTGACAACACAATCAATAAGTCACATTACCTCTTTTGACTAACATTTATTTTGATACGGCACACCTAAACATCCATAACATCTTGCACCATCTAGGGGTTCAGTTATTAGCACTTCATCCCACTACAAATAGTTATGAAGTTTGTTATTTACCCTTAGACATTCATCAAAACAAATTCTGACACCCCTAATATTCACCATGGTGGTGGTAGTTTGTGCGGCCACTCCAATCAAGAAAGTGGATAGCACCGATAGAATTGAATGGGTGGATTTAAATATGGTGATGAGTATATATGAGTGGCCCTTAAGTAAATCGCCAAGAGAACAAGAGCTGGATATG
Source organism: Lunularia cruciata (assembly GCA_948567375.1). NCBI lineage: Eukaryota > Viridiplantae > Streptophyta > Marchantiopsida > Lunulariales > Lunulariaceae > Lunularia > Lunularia cruciata. Next base: position 60,866,119 of record OX419758.1, read on the forward strand.
ACGAGCGGCGAATGTGAAACGTTTGGCGAGTGGGAGTGAACTCACAACTATGAATGCTATTGAGGGACGCAAGGCATGTAACTTACAGGAGTTTGTTTTATAATTTATTTTCTGTGACTTACTTAGTTTCCGTGCTACTATCTAGTCTCATCAAGATTAAAGTATATCTAATCTAGTGAGGAAAGCTTATTCAAAATTTTAGTATGGAAAGGTAAGCTAAATAAATGAAATCTACACTAGTAGAATGTCGTCAATTTGAATTCAAATTGCACTCATTAATATGATGAATAAATGATCACATTCTTATGATGTGTATTGTTTCAAGTTAAATCTGTTTTTATAAATTTATAAAATTCTCGACTAATGTTGGTTTGAGAGTTCCAAGTGTTTTGTTCAAAATATGTTAAGCAATTTAGACTTTTTGTAACAGTCATGTAGATCAACAATGATTGTGATATATACTATATGTATATACAACTATGCAATTATGCACTTCTATACATCATGTGAATCTATTTTCACTTTTAACCCAAAAATAAAATAAAATAAAAATTATTTAGAGTATATGTTTTTAACAGTAGATAATTTTAATAAATTAACAACAAAGTATTACATGCAGTAACTTAGATTAGCAAGTTTAGATTAGGTAAGTGTAAAAAGGCTTAGTTATAAGGCAAGGAAACACATGTTTAATTTTTAGTACTCATCCCATGACATTGTGAAAAGATTATTGTAAAATTTATTTTGATTGATGATAAATGAGGTAGGCCATGTGGCCCTAACCAACCTTCTCCGCTCTAGGCAGCGCTCCCACCTCTCAATGTAGAAATGCATATCACCATGATTTTCAAATGGGGTCTATTTTCAGTACCATTGGACTATGATATTATTGTCAAACGCACATACTAATAGTTAGTTTTGTTCCAGGCATATCATATGACAGTATATTATGCTAGTGAGATGCCCATATCATGTGCTGGATACCCATGCCATGCATTGAACGTACACGTCATGTTATGAATTTACTGAGCCCAGAATTATTTCAAAGTTGGTTTCCAGTATATTTGCTATACTATTTGTTTGCGGTATCGATCTGCAACTGATTAAATTCGATCGATTCATATAGTTTATCTATTGTTTATCTATCTCTTCATCGGCTGTTTACATATGATTTCCCTTAATAAATTGAACTACTGACTGACTAGTCCCAAGTCCTAGTCAACTAGGACTCGGGACTAGAGTTTAATATATATGCAACAGAATCATACGAAGATACTCTGTGAGCTTAAAAGGCCTGCAAGTTTTAATTTTGATTAATATGTATCTAAAATAGACTTGTAGACATGGAAGTGAATGGGGTGGATGCTTTGCTAGCTCTTTTGTCTTCTTCTTAGAGTTTTCCTTCCCACTTACCAATATATTATTGGAGAACCTCTATCACTTCCACTTCATTTCTTTTTGCCTTTTGTGACCATTTGAACATCATGCTCTATACCCTTTTGCATTTTTTATTTGCATTTGTTGGTACTATAAGGAGTTTTACATTCCAAATTTTACAAGTTTTATGGGCAGAGCCTCAAGAGTTGTAAATTTTTTTAACAGGTTGAACCTTGAGAGTCATAAAGTTTTTGTCTATAAATGAACCCCCTTGTATCAAATAAGTACCTTGGGTGTATCTGTTCACTCATCTAAGAGCAGCAGTAGCAAAGCAACTAAGGGTAAGGATGATAGATTCCAAATGATTTCTCACTATTATGTGCAGATATTGGACTATTTGGGAGATCCCAAACATTTTAGTCAGATTCAAGATGGGAATAATATAAAACCAGTCCAAAAAAGCACCAACATTTAGTTACATGGCCACTTACTTGGTCAGGCATGGGAGAGGATTTCCACCTTATGTGAACAATGAGAGACTTTAAAAAATAGGCTTGATACATGAAATCCTATAAGGATACCCAAGAATGGAAATACAATTGCACCAGAGAGGGTCTCACCACAAAGGACTTGAAGCGAGGATGGAGAATGATCAAGAATAAAGTGAAGCAGCTTTGTCCACGTTTCAATAAAATGGACTTAATGTTGTGAAGCAGAGCCAATATATCTCCTCCAGCTTTGGTTAGCATTGGTGGTGGTATTGAAGGTGAAGTTCTAATCATGGATATAACAAGCTTGGATCCGCATCAAGAATAGGGAGAAAGTACTAAATTGGATTCAATTCCGGTTAGCATACCAAGCACCCAAGTGCACTTAGAAGATCCATTGAATATGTTTGAAGAAGAAGGTCTAAATTGCAAGTGTACATTTGGAAATTGTGAGTGTGGGTCAAGAGGAGTTCATGAGGATGATAGTCAATGCTTGATGGTAGAAAATGCAAAGGAAGAATATCTTTTGAGGAGAGCCAAGAAGAATCACTCAAGAGGAGATCAAGCCATGGGAGTCACAAGAGCTATTGTAGTGGAGAACCACTCTAGAGGAATCCCCAAGGAGAATCAAGAAGACATTATGAAAGAGAAAACAAGAGAATCTTTAAAGGAGAAAGAGGAGCAAGAGACTAGAGAAGAAGCTTCCAAAGAGAAGGAAGGTGACTTTTGAAAGAGAATTTGTTTTTAAGTTGTAAAGATTACACATGCGCTTGCTTATTTGTCACAAGATTAAGCTAGCCATAGCAAACTGAAAAGTGACTCATTGGAATTGATAGAAAGGTGTTAAATAGCTAAGATTGAAGCACAACAAGCTGCAAAGATGACGAAACACAAGAGAAAAGTTGATGCAAAGAATATTTTCAAAATCAAGAAAATATGATCCAAGGCAGAAAGGCTCCACATATAAAAGAGAGAGGCAAATCAAAATGGTTTTATTCCATAACACTTGAACTAGCCTGAGCTGCAAAGACCCTCAAGGATATCAAATGTATTATTAATACATTATCCATTATAGATTCATATCCTTACAATGGCTCTAGTAACAATTACAATGTGTAATCCAAGTTCCTTTTACCAAATTATATGCCAAATTCACAAGTTGGAATGAGATTGAAGAATAGTTCCATGTACCAGATTATACTCCAGATTTCATAGATTGGAATGAGAGAGAAGAATGGTAAGAGCTCTTAGAGGTTTTGAATAGGAGAAACTCTTAGAATTTTGGTATGATTTATTTTTTCCATTGTAAACTGATATTTATATAAAGTTTACATGCTTCTCAAGTAGCAATGCATCTTTATATTACATCTTTTCTCTCCATGGTTATGATTATTTATATGCAACACGTGACACAGATGGCAATAGCAATAGTGATATATATATTACATTAGTGCAATATTTCTTGGCTGCAAATCTGCTACTTCTCAATCATGCCAAAACAACTATCATAACAAGATACACATGTGATACATCTATTGAGTCCTTAGGTGGAATACCATAGTTCAATCAATTGGTCTCCTTGAAAAGATGTCTTTGAATAACAAGACTTGGCTTGTAATAGGAATGTAAGTGGTTTAGTTGGGCTTAAGGAGTTTTTATAAGTTCAACACAAGGTGCTCTTTGATTGGATCTTTCTGAACTTCTTGCACTTGGTCTACAATGCAACCCATGCAAACAGGATTGCATGACATGCACAGTCTGTGCAAACAATATTGCATGGTTTATGCAATCCACGTAAACCTATTTGCAAGGAAGGATAAATTTTATGTGAACATTTGAAGGTATAGTCTTTTGATAGACCAATGTTACTTATTGATGTAATTTGGATCCTTGAGAAATTATCAGAATGCATCATTGGGACTCAGAATTGTTATTTAACCAATGGACCAATAATGTTGAAATCATCATGAGAATCTCCAAAGTAAGAATGAGTTTATTGACTATTGTGTTGGCACCAATAAAGTACAATACATAATGAGATTGAGTCCATCAATGCCTTTTTGTACAGTTGTCTCTACCCAATAAAGTATAAAATATCATCTAAAGTAATAAAGAGTCCATCAAAACTCAAAAAAGCAATGGTGCAAGTATAAAAGCTGAAATGTACAATACAGGATTTATGCAATCAAGTGTACAATATAAAAAAAAGGTATAATATATGAAAATGAAGTATACCAAAAGACCATAAGCTAGGCCTAAACTCCTAGTGTGATAATTTTTAGGCACTAGGTCCATAGTCCATGTAGCTCTATTGTACATATCACTCTGAGGCATCATGTAAGCGCCAATATAAGATATGCCTAATAAAAAACTACTATAGCACCACATCCATCTCCTCTCTCAAGGATGCATCTCATGATTACTATAATCAGAAGTTCTGAGTGAGATTATAGTTCTGATTGAGGGCCAGAACAATAATCCCTCAATCTGCTTGTAGTCCACTCTTCCTTTAAAAACTGAAAATAGCAAGAAGTGTGGAGGCTTTAAATCTATATAGAGGTGCTACAAGAAGCTGAAATAATGATGCATATGAAGTGCAAAGGGTAGGAATTAGTAGAAATCTAGGAGGATGTGTAGCTCCATGAGGATGGTGCCTACAATAAGGTAGAGCATCACTATCCATGCATAATATATCTTAGAGAGATAAACCAATGAAGTAAATGTACAAACAGGTCTAACCATGAAACCCCTATACTCATCAAAATATCCATCTCTCTTAGCAAGGCATGCCATCAAACGTGAATAAGGATGTACTCTAGTTGGTAGGTGACCAAGCTCCCACATAGAATGCAATAGAACCTTTTCCTCATGCTTTGGATCACTGGTCTATATGCTCACCTCAAATTATGTAATGCAATACTCCATAAACTCTCTAATAATTGGCTACGGTATGTACCATAAAGTACTACTGCATAGTAGCACCATCCCCCTCCTCATGGACTCAACACACCACTTCAAGAAATGAGGTCTACTAAGAACTCTCATGTTCACAATACAACTCACATCTAATACTAGAATCCTCCTCCTCAAATCAATGTGGAAAATGATGCATGGTATAAATACTCTAGATAAGCTCACACACTCTCTCTCAACTGAGTGAGTCTTTGTACCTCATCATTCAAAGATGCCTTCCACCCTTAAAGCCATATACACTTGTGGTAAGTACCACAAAAACGTGGTGGGGATGCAATATCTTCCCCAATGTGAGGTCTCCAAGATAAAATATCCTCTCCTACATGCAAACAAGCCTCCTTTCTTAGGCCTATTGTGAGATTCAATCAAGTCTAATTGGAACAAGTGGCTCTACCAAGCAAAGATGATTCTCTCTCAACGGATGGAGCTCTAGCCTCTCTTGCATGAGGAACTCCTTAGGAAGAAGCTTAAGTTTTTGTAGCTCTAGTCTTAGATTCCTCTCTCTCTCTCAAACCCCAGTCGGACTCTCAGTCTTAGTCCTCATATGCGGCTAGACTTACCTCTCTCCACTGGCTTGCTCCACTCTTAGTCTAAGTCCTCACATCAATAGGAGAAAACCGCAAGGACACTATAACATCTATGCTTCAAGTCGCTCTAGCATCCTCAAGAACATCATCATATGCTACCTTCAAAGTATTGAGCTGAGTTCTCACCTCATATAGTGTACTCTAGGTACTCTCCAATAGGTCCATAATAATGGTAAACTCTCTCATATGCCATATCTCTTGAACTCTATATGCCTTTGCCGTCTTCACCCTATGTTTAATAAGTCCATCTAACTCATCCAATCTCTCAACTTGTGCTCTCACATCTACCTATCTCTCTCGCTCCCTAATAACTCAACCTAATTCTACTAACCTTTGGTAAGTAGTACTCAGCAATGATACATCTCTTGCTCTACTAGTCTACTCTCCCTCTCAAATAAAACATGTTCATTAGTTGGAATAGCTCCTCTCTCTTAGCTAGGAAACTCTCTTGTTCTGCTAGCCTACTCTCTTTCTCACATAATAGGTGCTCATCTAGCCTAATATTCTATTCTCTCTTCTACTATTCTCCTCTCATGCTAAGCAAATCTACTCTCCATCTCACTATGCAAGTGCTCCTCTTTGGGTATACTCTCATGTCGGAGTGTGGGTAGCTCAACCTCAACTCTCTCTCTTTATGTAATTGTTCATCACAATAGTAATCATGATCATATAATGGATCATCATGGTGCTAAGAGGATTGGGTACATGGGAGGGAGAGGAAGAGTGACATAAATACAAGAACTCAACCATATCAAACTAAATAACGAAACCAGATAATTGCATTCATCATCCATCATACACAACACCACTATAGTTATATCAAAAGGTGCACAATCTTATAAATATAAAAATAAATCAATATACATTAGAAGTAGAAGTGCAACACTCTAACACAAACTCAAAAATTCCTCTAAACTAAACTCTAACTCACCTTGTGCATCATCATCAAGTGCAAGCAAACCCTCCTTTGCATTCTCATGGATGTAAACCTCCTTCTCTACACCTCCACTACTACACACAATCTCATCCTCACTCACAACCTCACTCTGCATGAACAACTGAGTGAGAACCTACCCCATGTGCATCACGCAATATCGTCTACCATTTGTGGCAAAGCTACCTTTGGACTAGAACTAGCTCCACCTCAATAGCCAATAACACAAGCTTAGCCTACTCATAGTCTACTAGAGTAGATCTTGACATCTTACACTTCACTATGAGAATGATGTTCCTATGTACCACCCTAGGATGCATGTTGGGATACGAAGTGAACTTAGTAGCTAGAAAAAAGGCCTAAATGCAAGATATGCATATTGCTTAGCTAGATATCTCCTAGTATTCCAATCTCTCATTGGAAACCAATCTTTCACCAAACTTTATGGAAGTTTTTACCTCCTTTGGGTACCCCTCAAAGGCAAACAAAATGCCTACCATATCAAAGTTGTGCTTAGAACTATTATCTCTCCCTCTAACTCTCTCACTATGAGTGTCCCCATCGCTGCAAACTCCTTATACAATGCAACCTATATTAAAGCATGTCAATGCCAAAAGGTATGTTAGTCTCCAAAACACATACCACAAACACACAATCCCACAAAACAAAAACAACACAAACCACACGTCTCACACAAACCAGATCATGATCCACCATGCAAACCATGCTACTCAACCATGCAAACCATGCTCTTGCACTATGCGAAGCATCAAAACCATACAAATAGGTTTGCACAAAGGGTTTTTGGGGTTGTTAATAGGTTTGAATAGTTGTACAATGTAACACATTCAACTTTAGATAGTTTTGACAACAAGCATAAATTAGACATCAAATAGTAATTGGAAAAATTCAGAAACTATGAAAAAAATTAGTGCACAAATGGAAAAAATCAATGCTTATAGGGGGTTTTGGATACTCAATCCCGAGGACAATTTTGAGACCAAGTGTATCAGGTTTACTTTGTGAATCCTCTCTACAACATATTGGATTTGGAATTTTTCCAACCAACATCACTTGATGTAAGGCATGTAATCCAAGAAATCCACCATCGCGTGAAACTTGATTAACCAAGACACTTCTAAAGTCTACTCCATGTGTTCCATCTCAAGTGCTCTATCATATCTTTAAATGCTCTCGACTTTGTGCTCTATTTTGGCTTCTAGCTCTTTCTCTTCCTATTTTCAAATTGAAGCTTGCAAATGTCCTCTACTCTTCCCTTACCAATACCTTTTCCTTCCTATTTCACTAAACCTTGGGCTAAAAGCCCCAAATTGGCTTCCCTAAATCCAATTGTTCTTCCATCTCCCAAGTGATATCATTTATTGTCCACATACATATTTCTTCCCAAAACCCTCTCAAACTCTGTCCTGATCTTTCCTTGACTATCCTCCACTTCTGTCCTCTCTTTGTCTCTTTGTCATCTCCCTTGATTGAGTTCATAAAATTTACTCCGCTTCTATCCTCTCTCTCTCAATTGATTTTGTAAACTATCCTTTGCTTTTGTTCTCTCTCTCTCTTCCCGATGTCTTTTTCTTCTCAAATTTCAAGCCTAAACTATTTTTCCCCTCTCATACTCTCTTCTAAAATTTCCTTTAACTCTTCTATCTTCTGCTTATGTCCTCTCCTGGATTGTCTTCCTTGAACCCTCTTAGAAAACTCAAATCCTTCCCTTGTTTCCAATTCCCCTCTCTTTCACAACAACATGTTCCCCTCTCTTATTGTTAGCTTGTTTCTCTTCCCCATCAACTTTTTTCCTCCCTCTCTTGATAGATCCTTGTATGTAAAAATTTCTTGTTTCCTCCAATGATTTTGAAATCTTTGAATTTTGAAATCTTGCAAATCAATCCTCGCTTTGGAATCACAAAATCATTGTGAAAATATATTTTAAAAAATTTATCTTGATTTCTTTTGCCACTCTCTAAGTCTCATTCCAAATTGACATGTTGAGCAATAGCTTCTTTTCTTGATCCTTCAACCACCAATAGGCTCCATTAGCTTCCCTTCTTGTCCTTTCAAGAACCTCATCGTTTGACAAGGGACAAATTTTCTTGCATTAATTTCTTGGTGCTCATACATTTGATTAATTCTCAAGAACAGTCATGCATTATTGGGCTAAAGTTCTCATGCATCTCACACAAACTAGCATACTACAATGAAAATTGAGGTATCTTGTATTCACTCATTCCATGCAAACTACTCTCCTATCCTTAGGCATCCCATGCAAACACTACCAATCACCCACAAGAGTCTATTGAACATATAGAATAGATACATGATATATGATTTATTTCACAATAGGTTTATTACAATGATATCATTGTTTGGACCTCAAAAAGGCCAATTTTTTTTACATCACTAGATTTTTTATTTCTTCTCTATTCTTGGGATGATATTCAGATGTGGTCACCGATTCCATGGACTACTCCACATCATCTTCTACATCAGATTCCTTGTCATAGTCTTCCTCCACCTAATTTTCTGCTTGGTTTATAAAAAATTAATAATACACATGAAATAACACACATTTCAAGAAATTTTCATTTTTGCTAGGATCAATTAGCTGGACTCTTCTTCTTGTTAACAAATGTTAACAAGCTTTCAACTTTCCAATGCAATCCTCATTCAAAACCCTAGTACAAGCAAGACATTTGTTGAAATCAGCCTTGTTTGTGTTCTAGCTTGTTTTAAGAAAAGTACTAGATGTCTCATATGAATATAACCCAAACAAGAATTGGTACTTCTCAAACAAACCATTGTTTCTCCTGAATTCACAAGCAAGTAGTTCTTGACCTGCCAGGGAAAGGGCCGGAGGTGCAAAGCCGAGCCACTTTGTGGTTCCGAAGGAAACATTTTTTGCTTTCCGGAGGTTGTTTCAAGTGCCGTTCCCGGCAAAGGTAAAACAGCAGCCGGCTGGCCCTTCTCTTTCAAGTTGCTTTCACTGAGAATCTACTCATAAAGGTGGTATTTTTAAACAATGGTAATACATGTGCATTCATGCAATTCACATACCATTAAAAATCAATACCTCTTTGTAACACATAATGAATAAATGCTCCTTCACATCACAAGATAACAATTCTTACCTCTTGCAAAATGGGATGATCCTTCTCCTATTGTCACACACTAGTTGACCATTAATAGAATAAAATCCTTTTATGTAGAAGAAATATATCTCCCCATCCACCATGGTCTCTATGAGAGTTGAAATACAGTCCTATCCACTAAACACACATACCCAAGGAATACTTTTTGAGAAAAAATAGACAATATCCTTGACCTCTCTTCCTTGCCATGCCACTTTACCTCCTTACTCAAGATAGAAATGATAGTTAATGTGACCCATTTAGTAATAAAACAATCAACCCAACACTAATCCTCCATAGGTTTAAACCCCTTGCCACACTTATACAATTCTCATGATGCCCAAACCTATCCAAGAGCTAGTGCAACTTGCATCTAAATAAGAGATTGTGTTCTACAAGATGCATTTCTAAAACCTCTACGATCTTTAATTGTATTTACCAAAGCTTGGAACGAAAGCAAATCTATTGTGGTAAGGTATCTAAGGGCAAGAGGGTACAATCCACGAAATGCTTTTAACACAAACTCATAGCTTCGGGGTTTTTTTTACACTCTCTTGCAAATATTGAGATTTCAATGCATAATTCCACCAATTTGTAAGAACACCCATTGAATCTTCTTTGTCAAAGCTCCATCCGTCCAATTTGTTGACTCGTCCAAATCTTCACTCTCAATTTCCTCTCTAAAAATTACTTGGATAGATTTGGTAATTTTATGGAGGAGAGAAAAACAATCACTAGTGTAAGGCATCTTGCCAAGGATTCAACTAAAACAGACAGACGGTGAACAACTTGGCAATGGCAAGGATCCAATTGTGAATAGTGAAGACTCATTGCGGAACAGCAAGAGGAAAGAGGAAATAGGAGGAGTATGGTAACTAAGAGCAATACGAAATGCGATAGAAGACTGAGTGCGCCAACCCAAATGTGAACAACTTGGCAAGGATCCAATAGTGAACGAGGGAGCACAAACATCACGAGAGCACGAGGAAACACGAGGAGCAGGGCAACCGAGAGCAAAGGAAGAGACAAACATGGAAGGGGATTAGTATGAAAGTAAGTGATTCATTAGCTGGAATTTATTTTGAAAATCAGATCCACTTACCTCTCTTAATTAGCCATTAAAGTTTATGGCGACTAGCCATACACCTGGTTCCCTAGCCTGACAACATTACGGGTCATGCTTTTTATTTCCCATACAGATTTTATGGCTATGGGTGGAGGACCCGGCAAAAAAGTTGTCACACCTGGGTTTTTCCCCATAAAAGTTGTTTCGGCTGACGCGTAATACAATTTATAGAATCCTACTTGGCCTCAAAAAAGCTAACTTTGAAACCCACTATGTATTCCTTTGGGTATTTTATTTTACCTTTGGCCCCACATCTTCTTCGCTGTTTGTGAGGAAACAGTCCTTTCCCGGTGCCTTTGGTGCCTGTGTCTTGTCATCCTGGTCACAGATCGCCATTGTGCAACGTGAAGAAAAGTTAATTCCAGGCTGTGATCATCGAAACTCCGGGAAACACTTTTGGTTCCTTATGGGACCTGCAAAAGAGTTATTGAGAGATTACGGTTCTTTCTGAAATGGACCTCATGACGGGAGCTTGACTTGACTGGACTTGATTGTTTACTTCAATAATGTAATTGCACACATATGTAGATCTCTGTTGATATTTATATCTGCAGGCGACTATTTGCTAGTTGATCCAACTGATTGAAACTTAGTCGGTTGCTTATGTTCACCTTGATGTGTAGACTATTTGTGTTCGATTGCAGTGGACTCGATTTGCGTACTCTGTGCTTCATATGATCGTGAAGAATACAACGTTTAGGCAGACTAAATCCCTTGTGAAATAAAAGAGTCACAAGGACATATCAGTGTATTTACTGAACGTCAACTTTCAAAACTATATTATTAACTAAGATGGGTCTGATGGGAAAGCCCAAAGGACTAGAGTGTGCATGATCAACCTATTCACTAAGTTTTTGTAATGTTTTTTCCTTTCTCCTCAAAAGTACAGAAATGAATTGTAAACTATCCAGAAACACAATACTAAAGAGTAAACTCAGATTCTAGATATATCAAGAGCTTACCGAATAAAAATTATAACATTTTAAATATATTAAACGAAATCTTACTTAACTGAGAAGACTTATGTATAACGCCAGGCATTTTATACGCATTCAATAAGCATGATCAAGCTTTTGTACATATTTTCAGTTAATCCAAGACATTCCCTATAAAATCATTACCCGGTGAATGTATCTAGAAACCTTCGCTGCTTACCTTTTTCTAGAACAGAAGGCCACTTTTCTCCTTCTTGAAACATATTTTATCTTTTTATTTGTAGGAAGTAAATTTACGAAAACACAGTTTAAAGTGTTTTTCTCTAACTGTGACTATAAAAGAGTTGTTCACTTGTTTATTCTGTATTCTCTATTTTTTCCATTACACAATACGGAAAGACCATCTCATTTCTCATTTGTGCCCGAATAATTCTCCCGTTTTGTTGATACGGTCCCAGTTAGATTAAATTCAAACTCTAAAATCCCTTAAAAAAATTCTTTTTAAGGGATTTATTAAACTCTAAAAATTTTTGAGATCTTTTTGACATGTAAAAAGCATCATTTACTTTAAAAACAATTACTTTTTAATATTCTTGAATCACAAGTAGTTATTGATACTTTTTTATATGCTTACCTGCCATTATACTATAGGAATCAAACACTAGTGGGTAGAGTCACTTAACTCATCCACTACAATACAGGTAATACGACTAAACCACGACGCGTTTGTCCACCACGTGCGTAGAAGTGAATCTTGCAGAAAGGAACTGGATGACGGATGTTTGTTTTTGCACTTGTGTTTTCATTGAGTTCCTACAAAGAACTGCAGGATTAGATAAGGTCGCCATATGGCGTAATTGAGGATTTAGTCTGCCTTGTTAAAGAACTGCCACACACAAAGAATTTCAATATTTTGAGAGACGGGATCGAATCTAAAAAACAACGAGTGACAAAAGAGTTCCGAATTTCTTCAATATGAAAAGTAGTAATGATTGTAGAAAGCAACCATCGACTGTACCACTGAGCTGATCCACAGACGTTCCTGTCACGACCGATGATTGTGGACAATCGTTTGTGGGATCGGAAACTCGGTAGGTCCCTGAGAATCTAGAACTCCTTGCGTGTAAAAAAGCCGAGCTGTGCAGTTTTACTTCGTGGATTACATGAATATTGAAAAAGAATAATGTACAACCTAAGACCTAACCAATTCCACTGGGGAGCCTATCTACACTTTGGTACTGGCCTGGAAGAATTTCTACCACACTAGCTGAAAAATTGATTGCCCTCACATTGATGGTGTGAGGTATAATTGCCTCCAATATTCAAAATGCATTTCACGCACTCAGAGATCTTCCTAATATGAACCAGGTCGTCGTGAGGAGAGCACCAACACTGGTATGCACGAAGAATCGGTCCAAGATAAAGCCATATACAGAGATGCCGGCAACTGAAGTTGACAGGAAGCTCACGAGTGCTGCCCGGCGTGCACATGAATCTTGACGCTGGCAGTAGGTTTCAAGTCTCTCGAGTATAGCTTTATTCTGTTGGATTTCACCATCATCTTCCGAGATTTTAGATAATAGAGTTGACGGGAGCTGCAAATTCCCAAGAGTTCGTTCTGCGTGAATGTAAGAAGCTTTCTTCACGATTCGCCGATGCAAATGCGCAATTTTGGAGGCCGAACGCAGACACAACCATGCACCTGTAAGGTTCACAACAGTCAACACGACGAGCTCTCCCCACAGGCAAAGGCTGAAACGCGCGTGGAATGAGTTGACAACCTCGTACATGGAGATCAGCGCTCCAGAAACTGATATAACTCCTGTGAATGCCAAAAAGTGTCTGAACCGGTGGCTGGTATGAGCCAGATCACGGATGATGCGGTCGTACTCAAGGACGAAATATTCTGCATCCAGACCTTGAGCCAGCATCTCGAAATACTGTCTCATTTTCAATTCCTGCAGCTTGCAGACCTTCCAGAATAACACACAGGCGTATAAGTACGTCGTAGTTTGAAATATCCATGAGAGCCCAGTGAATGTGCAGATGATAAGAAGGTCTATCCTTGCGCTGTTGGTATGTAGCGGCAGTGGTTTCAACTCCACTTGGGAATATAACCAGGTCATTTGGAAAACGTACAATGCGAATGCTGGGACGAAGAGCTTGAATAGCATTCTGGACCCGAGTTCGATGACAGTGTCATAATCCTTACGAACCTGAGCCACCTCTGCAGCAACAGAGTCGAGGAATAAGACTCCTCTGAGCCCATGCTTACGAATAGCGTGGCTCAGAAACACGAAAGAGACGAGGGACCTCGAAACACCGATAAGAATCACGACCGGTTGGAACACCAGCTGCTCCTTGGGAAGTTCCGAATTCGACTTCACGAAAAGGACTTTGCACACGGGAACGATGACCAGCAGCAGGAATCCAACAATGTACGAGACAGATGCCCAAGAGGAAGCAGTATGGTCCAGCTGAAGCGTGCGCACTGTCTTCTGAACACTCCTCAATCTGATCAGAGTCGGTGGTGAGGTATGCCCGGAAGGAGGGCCCCTGTCTAAAAAGGAGGGAGGCTTGAGGTGAATGTTGATTGAGTGATCCACATCCCTGCCGCTTTTGCTCAAGGGAAGCAGAAGAGGGGAAGTAGTCTCAGTCATGGAACCCTTCCAGTCCCCCATTCATTCGTCGATGGAATCAACCCCGAAGAAAGAGAACTCGAAGCAGATTGATTCGAAGCGAAGTCGACCACGCATCCACGCACCGAAACTCTCTCACCTATCCTTCGTACCTGAAACCCAACTTTTGTTCCGATGCGAAATTCTGCATCTAACCGGTGTACTACTATAGTTCTGCTCCAAACGAGTGGGCTGAAAGCATATGTCAAAAAACGCACTATGCTTCTTATACAGAGTCTGGAGCTTTCTTTCGGCAAGAAAGCCTGTGGGTGCCGTCGACTTACAATCACGAGAATAGTACTACTCAGCGGAAAATGAGGACCGATTTATCAGATTCGGCGCAAATTTGGGGCTGAGATGAGTTCAGACTGCAATTTTGTGCAGAAGTTTTCCTCTGCTTGCTCCCATGATTCCTCTGCTGGAAAATTTCAGCTTGGCCATGTGTCAATTCGCTGTGGTGAACTTTGTATCTAGGTCACAGTGAAGATGAATGACGTGGCAGGTTGAAAGGGAGTTCAAAATGAGCAGAATAGACAAGTGTCTTGTGGGCACTGGAATTAAAAAGGGACTCGCAGTTCGTGCTGTCAACATGCAGGGTGGAAGAGGTGACTGTCCAGAAAACTACAGAACATCCAAAGAAAGTAATCGAAGTCCTATTTGGATGATACTCTTTCAGGTTTACTTTTTTCCCGTCTGCAAGTGATGCCGGTGAGTCATCTGCCCACATCCTGAGGCCTGTCAGAAGAATAATTACTGCGGGCGAAGGAGGGTTTGCTGTCGTGCTTGTTTCAAATCAAACAGAGGCAGATGTCGCTACCACGAACTCATACTGCACGCAACCTTCTCTGCCTCTGTACATCGCGACCGACCAACATCATCCGATCGGATTGATGGCCAGGAGAAGAAACTCAAAAGGATGGCGATCTCTTTTCGCCTCGGGGGGGGGGTTATTTCTTCAAATTTCTTTCACATTCTCCCGTGAATCCTGATGAAATGATTCGAGCAAAAGTCCCCTCCGCTTTCGTCTTTGGTTCCGCGACTCGTCCTCACCGAACCGGGCACCCGACAACTTATCATCATTGTTACATCCTGCTTATCTGTCTGTGAGTTAATATGCTCACAGTTAAATTTGGACGGGGGGGTCCACTTTTCTTGTCTCAAACTGGGTACCTCAGGTGCTCGGCTACTACCACATGATTGAAGCAGATTGTCGCATACCGCGCACATGGGAGGTGATAAATTCATATCACGATTTCCGAATTCAGGCCACAGTCAGAACGTTCCTGAGAGGCTGCACTGCCGCAAAGTGTTTTTCCCCTAAATCGGTGGTCGAGACAACAGAGACCCTAAAAATAAAGCATGTCGTCTTTTGCAGAGATGAAGTTAATAGTAAAACAATAGCAACTTTGACAGAGACTTAACGGCACCCCAAATTGGCAGAAAGACTTATCAGTACTTCCTTAAGCTTGACGTGGCGGCCGAGTCCTACTTGACATCTAACTTCCCAGAGGTCTGGACTGTAATTCTGTAAGTTCTTCGATAACCTACTGTACTTGCACGATCAATCGCATATAGAAAGCTAAAGCCGGTCATCTATTTTATCGTGGTAACTCAAAATCGGACTCAAATTTTCTCTAGTAGAGGGCTTTGGAATTGGCTGTCACTTTAATGTTTCGGAGGACGAGTATTGATCTATGATTTACATGGAAATGTGAATTATAGAAGAATGACAGAGATAGGTGGGGAATTGTTCGCGTATGAAAAACAGATCATCCATGTCCGGCTTGGGGCGGAATGCTGGATAGATGGTTGAAATTATAAAGGTTAAATACAATAGTTAACAAGAATTCCGGACAGGAGTTCAACTCGAAGTAAAAACAAGTTCAACTTTTGAAATTGGAGAAAGAATTCGGCCCGAAGTTGCGGCCGGACTGGAGCAATTTCTAATTTCAAGCTGAACAAAAACTTAGACTCGAAACGGTCAACCGGCAGAGATAAGATTTTCAAGCTCAAGAAAGAATTCGGCACGAAGGTGCGACCGGACTGGAGTTCAACAAGAAACATAACAAACAGACTTCCGAGAGTTCAGCCTGGTCTCTGGTCTCTGGAATTCAAGGTCGGAGCAAAGGACATTAAACTCTAATAGTCGGTCTGGAATTCAACCAGAAAATCAACTTAGACGGGGAAATCGGCCTGAAGTCTGGGCCCGGGATTCAATCATCGAAAATTAGATTTGCAGGCGGGACGAGAAGGACGGGCACAAGAAATGACTGCAATTCAATCCAACAAAATTTAGACTTTTGGGCTCGGTGGAGAGTTCGTGCCTGATTAGAATTTAGTTAGAGGCAATGAATAGATTTCATCCCAAAGAAATCAAACTTTCAGGCCGAATGAGAAGAATGAGAATGAGAAGTAATTTGTTCAGCTCTACGTGAAAACCGAGAGAAAGTCTGGATTATATGTTATATGTCTTTTCTGTACGCCGGTGGTACTGTCTGCGAGTTGCATTTTCTGTGCATTGTGTAGGTAAATATCTTGACAAGAACAATGCTTGCCAACACACAATCGCCACTGGCAACTATGACACATGGACGACACGTCGGACGTGCCATCAAAGGATACTGTTTCTGCCAACTTGTGGTGTAGTTAAATCTAGGTGCCAAACTTGGGGTGCACTGTTAAGTCTATCTCTGATTCTTTTGCAACTCGTAGAGATCCTCTGCATTACCTTCTTCGGATCCCCTGCACTGATGACGACAACCATGATCACGATTCTCTCTCGAGTGACCTAGATCTTGCCCTTCTTTCCGGTTCTTGTGATCGGTTCACCTCTTATACTTTTCAGAGCCTTGTAAGTCTCTGTTTTTTCCCTTCGAATATACTATCTGGTTCCGCCATCAGATTTCATCTCCTGTGAGTGAATATCCATTTCAGATCTTTTCCTTATCAGACACTCTGTTGACTCTCAATGGTGCCTAGAAAGACGACGGATCAAAAGGAAAGAATACCGATGAATATGTCATGATCTTTTCTTCTGGATGGAGACATAAGACAAGGGCAAAGATCTGCTCGTAAAAGCAAAACTGCTATTATACCATTACCAACACTCCGAAAGTCTATTTCTGTCCAGGTGTAGATCCCAGACCTCACTGGCGTAAGCAATTTTCGGAGAGAGATTTTCTGATACAGCTATCTTGCGTAAGCAATTTTCGGAAAGAGATTTTCTGATACAGCTATATTGTACCCCTACATACTCCATCCACACACGCGCCAACCGGACTGCTCTTACTTCTTCTTCGATGTACTCCCGTGACATAGATATATAAACATTAGTCGCGAAATTGACTGGTCTTGAAATATTCTTCTAGCAACTCACGTTTGTTCAAGGAACAATGGCACTTGTTGAATGTTCGTGGGTGGCTACTTCGGGCGCCGATTCCTAGACAGGGTCCATCCTCTCGAACTGGGTAGCTACCATAGACTCCGCTTGGCATTCATGGTGGATCCCTGTACTGGGAATTCTTAGTCATGTTATTGGAGGCGTTCCTTCATATGCACTTCACCATAAACAAACTTAGCAAACCTATCTCTGCTGCGTAGACTTTCTTTCACATTGAAGAATTTGCGTTTGACTTAAATCACACTTTACTACCCTGGATGAACATTTGCCCTCGAGCTTTGGTGATTTGACGAAGTTGACCAAAGGTGAAAGGTCATACATTTATGGTTCTCTCTTGTTATTTATCCTGTACTGAACTGTCCGCCCGCTTTCCACTCAAGAAATTCTATTGCCAGTCATAACTGGTTTCGCTAGTCATCTTGTACTCCGCCATGCGAGCAAAATTGGCGACCAGAACTGCAATCGCTGCATACTTGACTGCGAATCTGCTGGTTCCGCAGTTTACGTACCAGTACATCGTTAGCTTGCCGTCATTGCCAAGATACAAGACATCTTGACCGTCTACGGAAGATGAGTTGAACGTGGAGACCAGCCTTGACCCATGACTTGGTACAGCAGCCGGCTCGAAGTGACTACGTTGATCCGAGTGGCTAACGAGTTTGGCTTAACTGAGGTCCACAATCCGCTTGAAGAAGTTAAAATTTGGTGCTAAGAAGGGATTTCGAGGTTCTTATGAAAACAGGTGAATGATGTAAACAAGTAGAAAGGATACAACGTGTTTACAATATAGTTGTATAAGGCACTATGCTTTAATGCAAACAAAAAACGTTTACTAATTACCACTGTCCGTGGAAGTCTTTTACATGGTGAGTCCCAGCATATTTAACCAGGTACATACACATACATCCCCGAACAGAAACGGGGAGTGGAGTGGATACGGTGGATTGAGTACTGGAACTCTAATATTTGATGATCAGAAGTTTATTTGTAAACTCAAATAGTATTGAGAATAACAATATAAGAATTTATTTATATTTATACTTTATCACAATTTGATATCAACATCATTATGGTTGGAAGGTAATACTTTAATGTTAAAAATTATATTTAAGTTTAAATACATGGGCACCATCATATATTATGACATAACTTATACATTAGAGATGTAATTATTTATATAAAAATTAGGTATAAAATATATCATATAAATTGTTTCACTTGTTTCACTTGTTTCACTTCTAATGAAGATGCAATTTGCTACGTAGGCCTTGAATTTAATCGACCTCCAGCATCCTAAAGGCAAAAGAAGAAACGGAAGTCCATAATTTCAACAAAAAAAATTAAAAATAAAGGTCACATTGATAGAAACCTCGTTTTATTTTTTTAGGAGAATGGTGGTAGAATTGCCTTTGCACCATTTAATTGAATTTGGGTATTTCTAATTTATTTTTTATATATTGTTATATATTATTTAATTTAAATTTTTAATAAGTTTTTTTAACGATAAGTGATCAAGACATATACTAAAAAAATTATATTATTATTATTTCATATAAATAGATAATATTCATGAGTATATTATTCTTCAGAATTGACTGCTATAATCAAACATAGATTCAACTATAGCTACTTAAAAATAGGTGAAAAATTCTTACCATTATAGTATCAAAATATTTAACTTATGATACAATATATTACCTAAAATCTCAGCTCAGGGAAAGTGAATCAAAGCATTTTACTTAAATAGAGATACACCTTATAATTTTGGTAGAAGATGAGTTCATATCATTATCACGAACGTTTATGTTTTCTCTTGAGAATCATAAGTATATACAAAATCTCTGAAAACATCTATCAACACATAAATAAAATATCTTCAAATTAGAATTTTTTTTCTTCATTCATTCATTCTTCATATCCTTCCATCCCTTTTTGCTGAAGTTTAGACTTTGATATCTATGAAAATTTCTTATTTCTCTCTTGATATATAGTATTTTTTTGGGCTAGCAAGTAGCACAATTAAAGTATTTAATTGAAAGATAATTTCCTATTACACCTATCATTTTTATAAACATATTTATCCATTATAAACATGAACTCACCCATAATATTATAATATTCAGCATTCAGTAATAACCTTCATACATATCAAACTATTCTATGACTCTTATTGTAAGAAAGAGATATAAACAAGAAATAGATTATCTTTATAAAGTAAAATCTATTTACACGTTGATGCATATAATGCGAGTCCTCTAAGTAACTCATTATCTTCCCCTACTATCTAAACTACTACTCTATTCAAGCAACTAAGTTTTGTATGCCTCAAGTATGTCTACTCGTTCTACCTTTTCCTCCTCATCCTCAGCTCGTATATATCATATATGGGTTTTGGTGTTTATGAGCCTCCAACTTACCCCCGAGTACAAATATTTATCTCTACTGCCTTCTTGTTTGGTTAGTCCAAACAACCGTAATTAGAATAAAACAAAATTTAGTAGTAACTTACACCTCACTATGCAGATCCATCTCGTCATATTTTGAGGCTTTGTAACTTTCATGGCCACCTTCGTTAAGTCGCTAAGTCCTCCGCCATCGAAAGTTGTTTCCGGATGCGGATACTACATTAGTTGTCTAACTTTATAGCTCTCTATGCCTACTAAGCCAAATGAAACAATGCAAAATCGAACTTCTATTGGATTAAAATTATAATACCAGTCCTCCACTCTAGAAAGCATAATGATGAAATAGTATGTCAAATGTTGAGGCTTTGATATACATTCATAAGAAATCCATTACCTAAATGCTTTAACTATATTACAACAATAATAAGCGAATGTAACATTGATGCGAATATTTGTTATGGTACAATATTATCAGAAGGAGAAGATATTCATCCCTTCTTTCATTAAATATCCAACCATGGGGTACTTATGGTTCTGGTCCTAAAATCAACCATTTGAGTGTTTAATATTTGTCTTATCTCTTTGTTTAAACAAAGATTAAGTTAGAATATGTATGCAATAAAAAAAAAGCACATCTAATAAAAATATGGAATAAATTATAGATTTTACACAAACAACTTCTGATATCATGTTGTTGATGTACTATTATTAATGCTTTGTTTATGGTATCAAATTTCTTGAAGTACTAGAAGTTTACTTTTGTCCCATAATCAAGAGTTGTCATTGACATAAAGTTGACACCATGTTAACCATATCCTCCTTTCCAGATGGAATTTTTTTCTTTTATTATTATAATGTAGTTGTAAGGTTTAAGCACAATGAGAAGTATGTACTTCCCAAGAGGCACAAAATCCTTCAACATTTAATACCTTTCAAGCAAGCAATGAGTAATCATCCTCATAACAAACCTAAACTTGTATATCTCTTTGTTGGAGGTAAAGTAAATGACACACTCTACATGTCTCTTCTTCCAATCTTTGGTATTATCACCCCAAAGACTGAAGCAAGAGATTTAAGGGTTTTAGGGTTTAGGGTAAAAAGAAATATTTACAAGATTTTGTTCCATCATAGGCTCCTCTACCTCTTGAATTGCCCCTTTGCATTTAGATTTCCTTCTATTCATGCAAAAGAATAATTTAGTGTACTCCTTCTTTACCTTTTCATCATTCCCTAAAATGAAAAGTATATTAATATAAGTTGCATGAACAAATACTATAATATACAAGATAAAGAGATAATAACTGACTAATAATTTCTCAAATATATAACGGTCATTGAGCACTTTTTTTTCTGCAATGAAGGGAGTATATATTTATTGTTTCCTCGTAATCATAAGCTAAGTTATAAGTGCGCATGTCATAATGCACACACTCTTATGTCATTAGTCTTTCCGGAGCACTATCCCTCACAATACACCTAGAATTGTATACCAATACCATCATTTCATCTTCTATGCTTCCTTCACTCTTCGACAGAAATTTACCTTTAGCCCTCGATTAAGCCAATCTCCAAATGTGATCTTACGAAACTTTTGCTTTACTTTCCATAATCCTTCGATAATTACTCATCCTTGAAAGCAATCATACAAAATTCACAATTTTTGATGATATTTTTCTCCAGAGTAACTTGATCTCCAGGGTCTATGTGGCAAGTTCCTTCTCAAAATCTTGAGCCTTTTGTGAAAGTACCCTCATCCAAAGTGAATTACTTTATCTCTTTAATTTGGCATGTTTAGACCCAAATTTTTTATTTTTTATTATTATTATCATCTATAGCAGAAGAATTAACCTCTATCATACTCTATCTTTTAAATGCGGCTCATTTATAGCCGCATTCAAAAGCCGCATCCTATTGGTTTGAACTATCATCTATAGCTAAAGTAAGAGCCTATATACATAGAATCACAACATAGAAGGAACAAAAACATATTACTAATGATGACAGAGAAGAGAAACTAAACTTCTTAAGGTCTTCTAAACTTAAAGTTAATTTTTTTTATTTTTAAATATACATATAAATTATATTTGATGTTTGATGTTTGGTTTTGTACTTTTACATTTTATTTCATAGAGATGTGTAAAAACCCACATTTTATATATATAAGAATAGTCATAAATGTCCAGTTTATTTATTGTAAAAGAGAAATAGCGTATCCATTTAGATTTAGTGATACATGACTTCCTAACATACATTTCAATCTAACCATTGACTATACGTTATTTCATATTTATCTTTCGTTCTTACTGACCCTTGCAATAAAAAAATAAGAGGCAGAGAAGCAACAATACAACCTAACAACCTTATAACTTATTATCCCCTTGATATGCTCTTCATACTCACGAAATTTACCAGTATAACATCTGATTGGAATTTAATCTCTTAGGCACATTATGTACAACCGACGGAAGATTGGATCTCCACGAAAGCAAGAAAACAATAGAGAGGACCCATGTCAAAACATATATGATACCACAAAAAATATTTTGAACCTCTATGTAGCTTGAAACCAAGCAAGCTCTATGATAAAATTCTAGCCGACTTTCTTCTTATATTTCAAAGTTTTTGTTTTTAAAATCCGTATCGTTGTGATGGTAAGTTGATTATACAATTAATCGCAGTGTATTATCGATGAAGGTACTCCTTGAGAGAGGACGCGACACATAACAAGAAGATATAGACAAAAGGAACTACGAACATTATTCTTCCCTGAAAACTTCACTAAAATATCACTTTGAACTCCACATTCCACCATTCTAGAGTAAAAATAATGCCAAAATCTCCGGCATATTTCAAGTCGCACTACCATATGTATAAAATTTAGGTTGTCTCAGCAAACACTATATAGATTACAGGATTAATTCAAGTTGCATAGATTGCAAAGGTAAGGCACCTGCTGCTTTTCTCAACATTTAGTACATCTACCATTTGACATTTCGGCTTTCTTCTATAGTAGCTACACCGAACGCTTGGATCTTTGGAATTCCAGCACTATTTTGCAAAGTTTTCATGTTTCAAGTTTGCACTTTTCATAATATAAGTTTAGGTAGAGGAGACAGAGAGTTT
Source organism: Lunularia cruciata (assembly GCA_948567375.1). Classification (NCBI taxonomy): domain Eukaryota; kingdom Viridiplantae; phylum Streptophyta; class Marchantiopsida; order Lunulariales; family Lunulariaceae; genus Lunularia; species Lunularia cruciata. Next base: position 60,889,288 of record OX419758.1, read on the forward strand.
ACCAAAATTACCTTCCAGTTCTCATTGATGAGCTTCCAAGTTGATATTTTATTCTCGACCAAATGTGTCTCAAGTTATTAGCATCTCATTGGTACGAGAGGATAAAGCATACGAGTCTTCCTCAATTCTTAGTCACTTTACTTCCAAAATGTGTTGTACACTACGTTTTGAAGGACTCAGCCATCTACATTCATGGGCTTGGAATGCATGGTTACCTCGCATTTTTCTTATCAATATTATAAGATAAAATATATAAATTATATCCATTTTAGATCCATATATGGATTTGAGAAACACGGCAGCAACTGCCATTCTATATTATTCTAGGAGATAAAAATAATATAATTTAACGCTCATAATCCCAACTTTAGGACCAAAACAAGAGACAAATACACAATTATCAATTCTGTTTTATAAATAGATAATAATAGATTCACTTTATCATACCTTATTCTTCTGTCCCCAGAATTAGCCTAGCAAATCGTAATTAAAACGAAACAAAATATACTCCTCTCTATGTGATGATTAGCAATTTCAAATTTTTGATCCAGAACACATTGTATAAATACGGATAGAAATTGTGTGTGCATTCGCAGTTACTTAATATATTTGCATCCGTTCCGGTGATTATGAAACTAGTATGGTTGTTTGTTTGCTCCTTGAATACAAATCGATCGATGTTACGTCATATTTAAAAAATCATAGATAACATACAATTGTTCTACTGAATTGACTTTCATAAAAAGTTTATTTTCTCCTTGTAGACTTTAGATGCCATCCACAAAAACTTAAGCATTAAGTTTATTTTACATCTCCTACCATTGCTATTTACTTATTTTAGGATAAAGTGAGTCTCTAAGAATTGAACTGAGCTGTCTTGAAATAGGTCATCTAACATCCACCCACTTCTATCAGAGTCATTCTTGGATACACATTAATCCAAAAATTCATCTTGATCGATATATTTTCTAAAATCCATTCTTACATAAAACTTGACGGCAGATAATAACATCGAATTCATTTTGAATTAAATTGAATTTCTTTATTTATTTCCGCGAAGTAATAGCAATATTCTCAAGGGTGCTAAACTCCCCCGAACCAACACTACACGAGAAGCAAGAAATGAGAAATGACAGTATGCTTATGACTGATACACACACTGATGACTGATATACTTATGACTGATACACACACTGATGACTGAAGGGAGGTTTTAAATCGATAATCACAAAATAGGTACGGAAGTGAGTGATAATCCATAAATAGTTATTGAGAAATTGAAAAAGTCCATAAATCTTGTACGAGAGTTGAAGGAAGTAAAATGAACAATTAACAAAGAAAGAAAAAGCAAAATCTATGAAAATTGACCGCACCGAAACCGTAAAACTTTACAGGTCACCTTTTACTGAAAACCCATAAAAGTACCAGTAGACTTTTACAAACTTCTACGAACCACGGAATCACTCGGGACGAACAAAATTGAAACCTTACTATACATTCCGAATTTGGATTTGGCATATGCAAGCTTCCTGCAGGTTCATCTTTTCCCATACAGCACAAAATGTTACGAACCAGCGGCCGGTTCCCATGGGACTGCGTTTCCAGACCAATAAGTGTCCTGATTAGTGGCAAGTATGGAATCTCGTCGGATACTTAAACTTTGTTCAATGGAGTTTAGAAGCGTTCCCAAACTCCGAATCTTGACTTCTGGACTTCGAGTCCATCTTCGTACTGTACAAGACGAAGGATATGACACAATGATTATGTTTCATTTAACAATTGGCTGTTAGAAATGAGACGCACATGTAGGATGAAAGTTGAAGTCCGTCGACCTGACGAATGTGTTTCAGTTTTATGGATCTCTATATCGAGAGACAAGACTTGTAACGTTATCCACAGGAATCTAATCCGCGATTGGTAGTACGTCAGAACAAACTCCCAGAGATTTGGAGATTATCATTGAGAAAGACAAACTCCTTTGGTTCAAGAGCTGCTGTAAATAACTTCATCAGTAGAAATGTGTGAAACTGTGTTGTGATTCCTATTGATTAACTTAAGGACCTAATGACAATGAGATGTGGACTTTATGTGGACTTTTCATGAATATGAGAATCTTTGTCTAACGCATGTGACAAAGCACCCAAGATGATTCACTTCAAATTGAGCAAAAGAAGCAACGGCATAAACTTGAAGGGTCGAAGAACCTCCACGTAGTTTGAAAACAGGTGACATTTATAACAATTACGTAGACCAAATTTGAAATTTTATGTTTATGAACCAGAGATCTCAAAATACTGTTTACCAGAATACGCAAAATGTTGTTAGAATTGCTTTGAATGCCTCATGAATTTGAATGAATGCTTTCTGATTGATGATGCGGTAGAGTGTGGAGCGAGGAGAGGGAGATGTGATATATATATATATAATATTATTTTATTTTATTTTAAATTTATTTTTTTTGCGCTAAGAGCTCTCTATCATATAGCACTTGAGTGAATAGTCAATTCTATTCATTTTTTAATTTAAGTTCAATCTGTATTTGGATTGAAGACTATGGAGAAACGAGTAGAGTTATAGAGATTTTTAGGTTTTATAAGGTTTAGAGTGATCATTACACCTTGAGAATGATAGGTAAAGAATTTTTCATTTCTAATGTCTTGGTTTTCATGATTGAGTTCCATAAGGATTTAGTTAAAAAAATTTTGAGATGAAAATTGAAAATTATGAGAGTTTATAATTTTTAGGGTTTGGAGATATTGTATTTTGTCATGTGAGTTGGGAGAGAAGAGTTATGGTTTTGCAGGTATGGGGAGATATGGAGAGGAGCATCATGTGTTACTATCATTATTCTTGTGCTAGCCATGGCTACACCTCCCCATGTGAGGCTATATAGAGCAACTCTAGATACACCATGCTTGGTGTGTCATCGACCCTTTACCTTGCAAGGGATAAAGACCCATGTAGGAAGGATACACAAGGACTATGATTGGACCACTTGGGATGCTCATGTGAGACAAGCGACCACATCAACAATAGTGACATTCGGGGTTACACACGTTTCCTCTATCCCTTTGTTGCACATTCCAAAGATACCGATTGAGTCGTGGGAGTGGTTAGCTTCTCAAGTGGGTTGCATTTTGAGGTTATTTGAGACTAGTTTTCCATATCCAAGTCTATTCCATAGGCTACCCCGTACATTCCATGATGAGGCTAGACAAGCTTTTTGCCTACCATTTGATCATTTGGCATGTGATCCCTTGGACGAGTTAGCATGGTTACTATTTTTCCCTCAATGGTGTCTTTGTATGCTAGAGCAAAACGTGCGGGGCATAGAGAGGTGGCTGCTAGATTTTGTTGATTTTGAGCAAGGGATTGGGTGGCCACACAAGAGGAGTTTGTTAGGGCTACATGTTTTAGGAGACATGTTTTGCCACAAGATACCATAGAGTCCACTTGATTATGACGATGTTTGATATTGGGTCAAGCAAGAGAGTTTAGTAGAGCAACACAAGCACTACACCATTTGTCTATGGCTAATTCTATTGATAAGACTATATTTCCCTATGCTCACTACATCCTATGGCAAGAGACGGATTACCACTAGAGGTCTTAGATTATCAGCCTAAGTAGTCTTTATGTCTTGATAGATCACTTTTTTGCACAAGCATTGTGCACTGCTCCTCACCTTTCTTCAAGAGGCTTATCAAGGATGGTATATGAGCATATGAGAGATTGCTTTCAGGCAGATAATCTTTTTAGTGATTTATCAAGTTGTTTCAAGTGGTTGCACCAATAGCGAGATGAGGCATTCTTATGTCTGTTAGTCGGGTGTTAGGTGCTAGTCAACTTCTTGCGATGGAGAAGGACAAGAGGGCATTAGACTGATTGCTATTGGAGAGATCTTTTTGCATTTGGTCACTCGCACCATTGTTCTTTAACATCATTCTCACTCTTGACAACAACCCAATCCACATTAATTTAGAGTAGCTATACTTGGAAGATGTGAGGCTATATATCTAAGCATTAGGGCACTCCTAGATATCCATTCGGAGTGGGTTTTCCAATAGGTGGATGTTGAGAGTGCTTTTAATAGCGTCTCACAAGCATCCACCTTTAGAGAGCTTAGGGAGGATGGTGGATCCTTGGTGAGTCTTATTCCTTTTGTGCGGCCTTTCTATGGCTCTCTTACTTCCCTTTATCGGTTGTTCACAAGAGGGAATCACCATCTTGGAGTCAGCTATTAGTACACGCTAGGGAGATCCTTTAGGGGGAACCTTATTTTCCATGGCTGACTTTAGAGCTCTCTTATTTACTACTTTGGCCATGCCAAGTTATGTATTTCTCTCCTTGGCAGATGATACACACATTGTGGGCCCAATAGATCATATTTCGAAAGCCTTTGACCACTTGACTACAAAGCTACATCTAGTAGGCTTGAGAGTCAAGGTATCAAAGTGCAGGGCATGATCCCATTTAATTATCCCTCCCCATCTTGAGCTTCCAGAGGGGTGTATCACATCTACATATGGACTATGTGTTCTTGGAGTGCCAATAGGTTCCGAGGATTTTGTCACATGCTTCTTAGATGTTGCCCTTGTAGAGGATGTTCTCCAAATGGATGACCTTTTGTTTATAGGATATCCATAGGTGGCATTTGGTATACTCTCCTCTAGTATTGCTAGTCAACCTACTTACCTCCTCCAAAAAATTCCCCACTCCTTGACCTTCTTATCATGTATGAGAGTCTTTGATTATGAGGATTATTGGAGTCTTGGTGATATTATTGGATCAAGGACATTTGAGTGTGTGATAAGGGATTTGGCATGTAGATAGACATCTCTATTGATCTTGTGTGGAGGAGTTGGCTTGCTATCTATGGAGGAGATGACACCAATAGTGTTTTTGGGTAGTTGGGCTCTCTTGGCACCCCTATTTTCCTCTCAATTTCTGGTTGTTGATAGGTTGGTTTTGGAGAGTTATGTGACAAAGGTGGAGGAGGGATTCTTTCCACTCTAGATGTTATTGCGGCAGACAAGAGATAGTCTATCCCCATAGGTATGTGAGGATCTTCCATCTTTTGCTTCACTATCGTCAGATTGGACTAGAGGTTTACAATCTTTCTTGATGGAGCGACAATGTCAACATATGCTACATTCTTTCTTAGTTGACTCATCCATTCCTCACGCTAGTAGAGCACATCTTTGCTCTTGCTTCGGCAAGGGTGTAGCCTTTTGGATCCTAGCTCGACAATGCATTAGGGCATTCTTACTCGCACCAACTACTTTTTCTACAACAATGAGATTTTGCCTAGGTTTTGTCCACTCATCTGCCTCTCCATTACTCACTTGTGAGTGTGGTTCTACACTAGATGCAACATCAGTCCATATGACACAGTGTCCTTTTGGAGGGTAGAAAATAGCTACCCATGATGCTATTAGGAACATAGTGTTTGTTATGACACAAGAGAGTGGAGACTTGGCTTGGAAGGAGTGTTTGTATGCTTTCTAGACAACACATGTCAAGGCAGACTTATACTTGGTTAGAGATGATTAGGTGATAATAGGAAATGTCATGGTTATAGACCCTTCTCATGATACATTTTTTGAGGGAGTGATTACCCATCCCCTTGGATGGGCAACGAGTGCAGCAATAGCTCGCAAGGTCTCCAAGTATAGGGGTATGCAACAATGTCACCTCTTTGTTCCTCTAGCCTTGGAGTTATATGGAGCTATGGACATGATGTTTGATATATTTGTCAGGGAACGCACGAGAGCTTATCATGTTAGGTACCAAGGGGTACCACCTCACTCTCATACTTTGTAGCATATTTTATACAATGTGTATCCATTGCTCTACAAAATGCAACGGCTAGTGCAATCCATAGGGAGAGCACTCACACTAGGTGATGCTTCTTTGGATACTCCAATTTTTTGTAGACCGTTCTACTTGCATAGCTTAGATATCTTAGGTGCCGTAGTGCAGATTTCTCATAACGATTCTATTGGCGCTTAGCCCCATGTTCCACTTGCATAGCTTAGATATCTTAGGTGCCCTTGCATAGCTTAGATATCTTAGGTGCCGTAGTGCAGATTTCTCATTACGATTCTATTGGCGCTTAGCCCATTTTATCTTTGTTGTCTCACCCTTATATGGCTTGATGGGGTCTTTCCATCCTTTGTGTTTTCTAGGCGGTTGCCCTTTTCCTCTTTTCTTTTTCCTTTCTTTTTTCTCTCTTTTTCTGAATGACAAAAGTAAACTAAACATTTTTTTTTAGCGATCGCTTTTACAAGCGCGGGGTATCATAATGAGGTGAGTGCTCGAATAAGAATAGCTAATCGTAATGACACTCGTCATAGACCAGTTTAATTAGATGGTGTCAAATGCAGGATGTTCGTTCCTATGAGCGAAAGTTTGAGTACTATCTATCTTTCTGCTGTACCAATAGGGATATAGTAATAATCGGCGTAGTGTGGTTACTTTTTACTCTCAAGAGTGCATAAGGTTACCCTTCCTCTTTACTTCATCAATGGTCATCAAGATTGAGCAGAAAAGACAATCGCTTTATGTCCACAACTGATGCGTTGGTTATATACGTGCACTGAGAGTAGTCGAGGGTTGCACCTCTATCTACTCTTGCAATGTCTTAACAGTGCAATAACGTCTGTCGTACATCTCCAAAAATTTGGGACATGTTGTGTGATAAACCAGCGTATCGAGTATATATTGTGTATGGAGGTAGTCTATGCGTTTATGCCTTAAATTATCTCTTAGGGTGTATTCTTGTACAACTTGGTGGTATCTACATCTTATATCCTATGCAGGTCGCCCTTCTTACTGTTATTTCAAATAGAACGTGATATTTTAGAAAAGGGAGGAGAAACCGTTCATCGCACGGGGTTACCCAGAATCCAGTAGTTATTATAAGGAGAACGGAATATATGCAAGAACTGGGGGCAGAAGCTGTTCACTGCACGGGATTATCCAGACACCACGTAGGATCGACTCGATACGAACCGAAAACATGCATTACGGATGTAAGAAATAGTAAGGGCAGAGGCCGTTCACTGCACGGGGGTATCCAGAACCCACGGAGGACTGACCCAATATGCACGAACCGAAAATATGAACCGAAAATATGCATACGGAAGCAAACGAAATGTGATGTGCTAGGTTTTGCAAATTCCCCTACTTGGACACTGAAGTGTTGTCCAACTGCTAGGTTTTGCAAGTTCCCCTACTTGGGACACTGAAGTGCTTCCAAAATTCTGTAGATTTAAACCCATCACAACAGAAGATATTACACACTTCACGGTGGTATAACAAATATGAAAGTCCGATCCTACGAAGATCAGAGCATAAAGTGATATTTGCAAAGTGAATTGCGTGGAGGACGCAGGTTACAAAGAATGTTATGTACAACAGCAGCTTGACTTCACCCCATATCAAGCTCTCAAAAGTAGTGTATACCAGAAAATCATGGCCGGCGGTTGGATGCTACGTAAATCAGAGTATAAAGTGATACTTGTAAAATGAATTGCGTGGAGTTCATAAAGAATGTTAAGTACAACTCCAGCTTAACTTAACGCCATATCAAAGCTCTAAAAGTAAGTGTATACCAGGAAATAATGGCCGCAGGTTTGAATGTTATACATCCACCTCCAATGTCAAACAATTCACATGTGAATTGTTCCCAAGATGCACCTTGGCAAAACTTTTATCACGTCCAGTGATTCTTCAGAATCAATTTTACTGCTTCTCTGTCTATTCCTCTGCCCAGCTCCAAGATAATCTTAAGACAGTGGCTGGCGCGAAGTGTCATCTGTTCACTTGAAGGAGCCTCTTCGCACTAACATGCACTTTCTTCCACTTCTTCCGGGATCGTAGTGTTGCCTGGCGCCGGCGGAACTCCAATCAACTATGGCACCATGTACTAATAGTATTACTGCCTACTTCTGCTACCGCGGCAAAAAATGGGTGAAGTGTCCCTCTAAAAGCGCAAGGTATCTTCAGCAAAGAAGAATGTAACTTTCCCTTTCAATTCGATCACAATTGCCACCCAATTTGCACTCGTTTACAATCTGTATATAAAGAATAATAGGGACTGTACAAAGGTTGTTTCAAGAAAGCAATGTGACCGAGCACTAGTGAGAACGCAGCCGAGCTCCACACTGTCTGCACATGATCGAGTGATGTGTTCTCCAGCATAGAGGAACGAAGCAGAATCTGCAAGTGTCCTTTATCTTGACATCGCTTGCTCCCCCACCGCAATTAGCACACTGGCCGTGAGCAGGTTTGGCGCTCTTCACACGCCGCTTCTGGTCGCAAATAAAGAAGAAAAACATCTTGGAATCTTCGACCTACTTCTGTGCCTACAAGTCTTCGATACGAAAACAATTTCAAACTTTCCAAACAGCGACCTCCAAATTGCTCCGATCTCCAATCGAGTTCGATAATAACCCTCCAACTTTCTGTGTAGAACTTGACCAAATAACTGCGAAACTGCGAAAGTTTATAGCCTAAATCACGTCACTGGTGCTTCTCCGATCTCGAATGGACGAATTCTCAAGGCAGCAATAAGATCTATATACAAGCTGCATTGCACAATCCTCCTCGCTGTCCCAACAGTGTCCTCGTGGTTGCTGCCACCTGTGTCCACGCGTGGCGCACCAGGAAATTTCTTCAGGCTCTGCCTCTTTTAAAGTTATCCACCTAAGACGTGACTCGAGGCGGACACTCTTAAGTCGCCACGCCGCTCATTCTGACGGGAAGCACCTTCGTCGGCTCATTTGGACGGATTTATCTCACTCTGTTCCGGAGTCCGCGTGGTTCCAGAGAGCTCTTGCTTCATCCGTGCGCCGTGTATAATGAGGACCGTTTCTTTGTGAAAGTTCCTGACCTTCGTCTTCTCTTGGCGCGTGCCCAAGAGAAGACGAAGTTTCCTCTTGGGCACGCGCCATTGCTCGTAACTTCAGTACTAAGAAATCACCTGGTGTGCCGAGCTTGATTTGGCGTGTGATTCTTTCACCATAGCTTAGCAGCTGATTCACGCCACGATAACGAGTACAGTAAGGATTTACTCCTGCCATCTGCACGTTTCAGAAGTTGCACATATTTCTTCCCTGAATATTATCATCCCATCTTCTATTCGGGATTGATTTCGTTTCGTGTATATTTGTAACCGCAAGTTAATTGCCCATACTTCTTCTTGCATGTTATCGTCCTCCCGTCCATAAGAAATTACCTGATACGATGCTTTCACCTCTAGTATTATTTAAACCGCAAATTAAGAGGTCGAGTGATTAAGATGTATTGTTATATGTTTTGCGTTATGATAGGGATATGTTAAGACATCTGTAGGTTGTGGGTTATTAACACTCATTTCAGAAATAACTTTAGATATAATATTAGTGTGTGGATCAATATTGGAATATTATATTATATTTGATAATATTCTGATGATACCTTATAGAATATTCTTATAGATATACTGTTAGGAATAAGAAATAAACTGTAAATTTAAGCGAGTTCCCAGTGAATTTCCAGATGAGAATACTATAAGAATATTCTTAAAGTCTCTTATATATGCTTGAGAGAATTCTATGAATAGTTTTATAGTTCTTTGAATATTCTCAGAATGTTCTCTCTATAAAAATTTTAAACAAAGAGGGTTAAACCTAAGAGCTCTGGACAGACATCTTCTGTTTTATTTTTTTGCAACTTAATTTTAGTTAATATTAGTTGAGATCACCTTGAAACATTGTGTAGACACACTAGATCATTTTGATCTTCTTTACTAGTATTCGAACTGATTAGAATTAGAAATAGTAAACCCGAATAATCCCTAATCCAATTCATAGAAATTTATAATTATTAATATTTACATTTTAGCACATTTTGAAACTTTGGTCACATTTCAAAATATATTACCATGTGAATTATGCTATTTGTGGTAGAAGAACCAATAGCAAAAATTCATTGGATAGTGTATTTACTATTATGCAGTTATAACAAACTACATATAAAGGAGCCAATAACCTAACTATAATCTTTTGGTAAACACACCACACGCCTTGTGGCAGCTGATGAAAGACGTAACGAAGTCCAAAGTACAACAAGCAGAGGAGAGATAAAGAGAAGAAGCAAGTCAAGAAGCGATGCGAAAAAGGCAACCGTGTAGGAAAAATGAAGGATGGGAAGACCCCATCAAGCCGTACAAGGGAGAGACAAAAAGGGTAACATGGGGCTAAGCCCCAATAGAGTCTCTATGAGAAATCTGCCCTACCGCACCTAAGATATCCGAGCTATGCAAGTCGTACGGTCTACACACAACTGGAGCATCCGAAGAAACATCACCTAATGTCATTGCTCTCCTATGGATTGCACCAGCCACTCCTATGGATTGCACAAGTCAAGAGGCGATGCAGGAATCCGAGTTGGAGGGAGAGAGAAAGGAGCAATTCTTCATATCCTTTAGAGTACCAGTCTCTTTATAAAGTTGTGTATGGATTACATTTAGTTCCAATTGGCTATGATAACCAGGCTAACAAGGGGTATGGTGAGTTCATCATAAAATTGCAGTGAGGTTATTGCTTCCAATATATAATTTAATAATTCATAAGTTTAAATTTTACTTATTTATGGTATTTATATCAATATACCTAATAATGATATACCTACCTGAAAGATATTTCAATTTTTAATGCTTCTACAAACTCATCAATTTTATGATAATAATTGCATGTAATAGAAAAAATTATTATTAGATCTTATTATTGTCACTTAAGATCTTATTATCTCATGTAGGACTCCTCGTATATATATTGTAAATTTATTTTGCTTGATATTGCAACACTTCCCAATCAAAAAATTGAAATCCAATTTAGCCAATGTTGGTGAGGCTTACAAACAGTAGCGATGAAGGAAATGATAAGTTGCATATGCATGTAATAGAAAAAATTATTATTAGATCTTATTATCGTCACTTAAGATCTTATTATCTCATGTAGGACTCCTCGTATATATATTGTAAATTTATTTTGCTTGATATCGCAACACTTCCCAATCAAAAAATTGAAATCCAATTTAGCCAATGTTGGTGAGGCTTACAAACAGTAGTGATGAAGGAAATGATAAGTTAGTTTTTTATTGTACTTTTGGGAGGATGCTTTATGTTTGAAATGATAAAATCCAAAGGATCATGACAGATCTCAATGAATATCAATGAGAGATCATGAGAGATCTCAATTGTAATAGTCGTGAACCATACATACGTGGAGAAAGTTTCCTTCTTCAAAGGTGGCTACATGCTTTTCTTTTTCTAGCTCATTGTGGATGTCCACCAAATGCAAAGTTTTGTTACCTTCTTCGTTATTCCACCCAGCAAGGGATATGATATCATGTAAAACAAACTGGCCTAAAAAGCTGAGATGCAATAAAATCTTTATTCTTATTAATATTTACCCATCCTTGGAGAAAATGATACCCTCTAATTAATATCCACAAAATCGAATTCTCGGTGTATGAGTTGTGTGAGAGCTAATAAGAGTTTCATAGATAGAGCTATTCTTACATCCAAGAAGGTATATTATATTCACCTAGTTTTTATTATTCATATTACAATTCAACATAGGATTACAACTTGATAGATAATTTTTAAGTAGCAAGAATAAATATTTTGATATTTCTAAAAGTATATATATATATATATATATATATATATATATATATATATATATATATATTTTTAGTTGATAATTTTGTGGCTCTCTAACTTTATTTTCATAATAATTAGCAAGTGAATGCAAGAGACAAGTTCAAACGTTGGAAAATAATATTTATGTCAAACCTATGAACTATCTTAATATCTTTATAGATAGTGTAATTAGAAGAGAAAGGCTTTCTAGTATTCTTTTAAGAATCCAAAATCATTAAGAATGCATCAGTATATATATATATATATATATATATATATATATATATATATATATATATATATATATATATATATATATATATATATATATATAGGAGGAATTGGAAAAAATTAATTGATCCAAACCAAGCATTGAAGAAAATAAAAATGAGACTGCTACTTTGTGCTTTGATTATTTTATAAGATGAAACCTTTAGCAAAATGAAATAATCTAGAAAAGCAATTAACTCAAATTGAAGAAACATACCCCACTTGAGAACATATGTAGCTAGCATAGACATGTCCAATTCTGAACCTCAACAAGAATAAGTAATGATTACTATGGATGCCTTGAGATTCATATCTTCATGGAATGTCTATAAGAGCACAAGGGCAACCCCAGCAAGGTAGAAATGCTTTTGATAAGTTACATTACATAAGTGATCTAAAGGTGACTAGGAATGGACAATTAGTAATATTATTTACAGATAATAAACTAGCTTCAAGGCCATTTCAAATATATCAGGTTCTTAAGGTACTATCTTGAATTGAGGAAAGGAAAACAAAAGAGAGAAACTATGAATGTACTTTACCAATTTTCCCACAGAAAAAGTAAGCAAATGATAAACGCATGGGCGTCAATATTATTGCATAGAGAATATATTGAAACCAAATTCCAAATATCAGCTTTTGACCAATTGAAAATTATGCTTAGTAAATCGATAAGGACATAACTCCAAATGCAAGTATTCTTGCATGAACAAGTGGGAACATAGGATAGAGAGGATAATGGAAATGTATATGACTAAAGTTTCTAAAGTTGTAGAAGAAGATTTTCATAGAGATAGCAAAGATTAGAATGCATGTACCTAGAGTTCACATAGGAATTTGGAAACTACTTTGCAAATGTCCATGCAAGAAAACGATAATTTTTGGAAATAATAAGTCACAAGTATGTTCCTTGGCTTGTAGTGTAGAGATCTAAATAACATTTGGTTGTAAAGGATTTGTTTCGACATATCTTCAACACACTAGATCATGAATAGCATGGCCACCCGCCTAGTGGCAAAGAAGAGGGAAGATTCTTCCAGCCCGAACTCCAAGTCTATGTACTTCTATCTGCAATGTGGGGGTATAAATTCTTTCCGGGCTGCAATATACTCCGGGAACGTTCCCTTTATAACTGTGTTTTCTTTATAACTCTGGACAAAAAATTAGTAGCATGTAGTCGTCAGAATTTTATATTAACTTTACTGACTGTTGTTTATCCTATATATCCTATTGGATGAACGAGAGGCATTAGAGTAGTCTCTCTAAATGAGCATATAACACACTTAGTGAAGTGTGCATGCACACTACTGAGAAGAGAGGACCTCAATCAAGTAACCAGACGAAGAATCTGCTCTCTTCACATGTGATCCAATCTTATCAATGTTATATCTGGATGAAACAACATATGATTGTTCGTTCTATCTATCGGTTTCCTCAATGAGAAAGAACCCTGGGATAAATTTTGATAGCGCATGTCTTCCTCGCTTCGGAATCCGAAACGTAACACCGTACGTAGGAGAGCAAGATTGGGCCATTGGCTGAGGTTAAGTCGTAACAAGGTAGCCGCTGGGGAAAAAAGTTATCTTCCCAGCGAGAGTGACGTCAATGTGAAAAAAAGATATTCGATGACGATGCAAAGATAAAGTTCATCAACGTATTTCGGTTAGTAGATGAATTGTAAACCATTTGATGCGATATCGAATTGTCTTTGATCTCACCTCCAGATTTTTAGTGCAATCCCCGAAGCTAAGACACGTGCGAAGTACTTTCAGAATTTGAAAAGTTGAAATCAGGATATATGGTTGATCTCCATTGCTCACCGCATATGACATGTTTATCGAGATAACGTTACAAAGTGGATTCCACATCCTGAATCCAACTCAAATGTCCTTTTCTCTTTGCCTAGGTAGGCCAAGAGTGCACAAGTTTACTCTCGGGATTATGCATGCTTCCTCTATCTCTTAGTTGCTTTGGACAAGATGACACTAAAGAAAGAGAAGGATTTTTTTGAGGGTTTTGGCCTGGACAGGAGGAAGAAGAGAAGAGGAATTTTTTGAGGGTTTGCTTGTGCCTTGGTCTGTGACAAGAGGAGAGGGAAAGAGTAAGGGTTTTGAGAGATTTGCCATGGGTAAGAGGAACTGTGAAGAGAGGAAAGAAAATTTGATGGTTGGCCTAGTCTGTGCCAGGGACAGTGAAGAGAGGAGAGATTTTTGAGGGTTTTGCTTGGGCCTTAGTCTATGACTGGAGGACAAAGGGAAAGAACACTTAGGGCTTCAAGAGAGTTGCTCTGGACAAGAGGACGCTGCAGAAAGAGAAGGAATTTCTTGAGGGTTTTGGCTTGGACAGGAGGAAGAAGAGAAGAGGAATTTGTCGAGGGTTTGCTTGTGCCCTGGTCTGTGACACGAGGACAAAAGGAAAGAGTAAGGGCTTTGAGACATTTTCCCTAGACAAGAGGACTGTGAAGAGAGGAGGGAAAATTCAAGGGCTAGCCTGGTCTGTGACAGGGACAATGAAGAGAGGAGAGATTTTTGAGGGTTTTGACTAGACAGGAGGAAGAAGAGGAGAGGAATTTTTTGAGGGTTTTGGCCTAGACAAGAGGAAGAAGAGAAGAGGAGTTTTTTGAGGGTTTGCTTGTGCCCTGGTCTGTGACAGAAGGACAGAAGGAAAGAGTAAGGGCTTTGAGAGATTTGCCCTAGATAGGAGGACTGTGAAGAGAGGAGAGAAAATTCAAGGGTTGGTCTGGTCTGTGAGAGGGACTGTGAAGAGAGGAAAGAAAATTTGATGGTTGGCCTGGTCTGTGACCTGGACAATGAAGAGAGGAGAGATTTTTGAGGGTTTTGCTTGGGCCTTGGTCTATGAGAGGAGGACAGAGGGAAAGAGAAGTAAGGGCTTCGAGAGAGTTGCTTTGGACAAGAGGACATTGAAGAAAGAGAAGGAATTTTTTGAGGGTTTTGGCCTAGACAGGAGGAAGAAGAGAAGAGGAATTCTTTGTGGGTTTGCTTGTGCCTTGGTCTGTGACAGGGATAGTGAAGAGAGGAGAGATTTTGGGGGTTTTTTTTCTGAGCAGTAACAAGTGACATGAGGTTTTTTGAGTTAGGGTTGCTCTGGTTGGACAAGACTAGGAGTGAAGGATTCGAGTTTGCTCTGCTGAAGAGTGGAAAGAGGGGAAGGAAATTTCAATAGAAATCCACTGGTTGACCATGGCAAGAGAGGAGTAAGAAGGAGAGTAGGGAGAATTTTGAGAGTTCTTGTGTTCAGCCTTGGTGAAGTGACAATGAGAAGAGAGGGAGAAATTCAAATTAGGTTTTGGCTTGGTCCTACACAGAGGCTGGAGAAGGAGTTTGAGAAGTGGAGCTTGGCCTTGGACAAGAGATGAAATTTCAAGTATACGCTAAGTGAAGTTCCTATGAAGATTTCTTAGAGGTGAAGTGTAAGATTAGAGGAGTGAATTTTTTAATTTAGAAGAAATTTGTTGTGAGTGTTAGCAGAAGTGAAGTTCTTATGAAGATTTTCTAGAGAAGAGCAGCTAGAGACAAAGGGTGAATTTTTGAATGTAGAAGAGAAATGTTGTGAGTGTTGACAGAAGTGAGGTCCCTCTGAAGGTTTTCTAGAAGAGCAGCTGGAGATGGAGAGATTGAATTTTTGGATGAAGAGAGGACTGTTGTGAGTGTTGACAGAAATGTGAAACATTCTATGAGGGTTTTCTAGAAGAGCAGCTGGGGATAGAGGAGTGAATTTTCAAATGTAGAGAGGACGACTATGAGTGTTGGCAGAAGTAAAGTTCCTATGAAGATTTCCCAAAAGTGCAACTGGACAGAGGAGTGAAGTTTTGAATGGAGAAAGGAATTCTCAAGGTTTCGTTTCAGTGGCTGAATGAAGGAGTGAGGTTGGAGAGGAGTGAAGGAGAATCTTGAGTTGCTTCAACTAGTAGAGGTCCTCTCACAATTGCATGAAGGCTAGCCGGAGAAATTTCAAAGTAGAACAGTTCTTTCTGAAGTTAGGAAGGAGAAGGGTGTAAGAGTTGGCAGTCTTGGCTGATTCGCACAAACCTGAACCGTAGAACAAGATCATGGGAGACTAAGGGAGATCAAGCGGTGAGTCGCCTTGAATGCTGCCAAAAAAGGTGTATGCGAAGCACCCTGGCTAATTTGACATTCAGTTGAGACCTTAGATCAGACATTGTCTAGATCAAAACTTTTTTTCTTGACCAAGACTTGTGAGTTTGCGATTGGAATTCCCATGAATGATAAATTTAGAAGCGGATGTGTGTTATGAATTATAATTAAAGTTGAGGGAAACTCCATCTAGGAGCCCTCAGTCTAGTCTACTTGAATGGTGTAATACAACACTCTGGGTGCCGGGTTTGTATCTAGTTAGAACATTCACTGTCTCTGTAGAGACCACCTTAACTAGTTTCCCAAACCTAAACCTCAGAACCATAGCCTGAGCTTGACAAGGGAATAGATCATGATACCAACATAGGTAAGGACCTTAAAGTCATACAGCCACGACAAGCCGGTGCTGAGAAGCCAAGAACAAACACGGAACCTTTGGAAATATTTGACCTCAAGGGAAGTTACAACAACAAGTTCATACAGATACAAATTCTCAACAATCCAAGAGTAGGGAAGGAATGTTAGTCTAGAAGAAAAATCCAAAAGAAAGATAGGAAGCACAAACTGAGCACAAGCAGCCATGTGCACGATGCACTCTTGAGACCAAAAATTCCCCGCGAAAATGGTAGATTCAAGCCCTTATGCTATTGGATGGACGATGAGCTAAGACAGTGAGAGTGGTAGCAGATATGCAACAAGATTTGGAGCAAGAATCTTCATAGAGTGACAAAGAAGGTATACTCAAATCAATCAAGAGTTGCGGGGTGCCAAGATAGGGTTAAGGCAAGATAGGAATAGCTTGATTGGTGCATATGTCATTTTGGAGACTCTCTATTGCTATTAGAGATGATTCCCAATTGTGATACACAAGATATTGCAATGTTATGATGGATAGCTTCATTCAAATGTTCAATCTAGAGCTAAGATATGTAGTTGGGAAGGACAATCTAATAGCTGATATGTTGTCTAAAGCATGTTATGCTAAAATTGAAAATGGTTGTAGAGTTAATTCACATGAAGTAAGCCAAAACCTACCTTTTAGAGAAGAGCTATACTCTAATGATCTTCTTATCATTGGAAAGTATCTTAGTTCCTTAGAGAAAAATACAGAGTGGAGTAGGGAGGAGTTTGAGAAGATTAAAAGAAAGTCATGCAAGTTCATGTTGAAAGGAGAGTATCTTTGGCGAAGGCCCAAGAACTGCAATGGAATTCCATTGAGAGTGGTGGGAGATGAAGAGATGAAAGTGAATATACTACAAGAATCGCATGATGTAGAGGTTGTAGGCCATCATGGAGTTCAAGGTGCATATGAGTGCATTCAAAGACTATATTGGTGGCCTAGAGTTTTTACACAGATGTAAGGCGCTATGTGGAGACTTGTGACACTTGCCAAGTCTATTCCAAGATACATCACTAGGATGGATTGAAGCTAACGTATCTACTAAACCTTCATTTTCAATGGGTTTTGGACTTAGTTCACATGCCTTTAGGGGTTTGAGGAGCAAGATATTTGGTTCTAGCTAGGGAGGATCTATCTAACTATGTGGAAGGAAGGGCGTTGACATCAACACATACTGAACAAGTATGTTGGTTCATCTTGGAAGATATTGTTGCTAGGCATGGTTGTTTCTATTGGATGAGGGCAGATTGGAAGGAGTTAGATGCAAAAGAAGCTACAGAGTTCTTTGCTAAGTTCAACATCAAGCTAAACTTGACAATTGCCTACAATCTAGAAGCAAACGGTAAGAGTAAGCAAGGTCATCCACCAGTTATAAATGCTTTGGTGAAGTCTTGCCAAGGTGAAATGCATAAGTGACCTGCTTTGTTGCCATTGGCGCTTATGGCAGATAGGTTGACTGGTAGTTTAGTGATTAGAATTCCACTTGCTGAATTAATGTCAGGATATTTGCCTATTATGCCCATAGAGGAAGACATCACAAGTTGGAGGACTATTTAGTGGGAGGATAACGTTTCTACAAAGGAGTTGATCTTGCATTGGATTGAGCATTTTGATCTCATGCCGCAAAAAATACAAGTGGCAAGAGACAAGGTAAAGGAGTCACAATTGAAGAGCAAGGTTCTCTTTGACAAAACTCATCGACTACGACCAATACCTATCAATTTAGGGGATTAGGTGCTGATTTTTGACAATAGCCTTGACATGCAACACTCACCATTCAAGAAGTTTACCCATTGATGGTATGGACCATTTGTATTCACTAAGGTCCATGAGAATATAACCACCAATGTATGAGAGTTAGATAGTATAGAGCATTGAATGCCATATGCTTGAAAGAAGGTGAAACTTTTCAAATGGTGAAGTAGAGTCATAGAAGGAGATAACCAAAGAGGCGACTTGGAAGAGGTACCAAATGATGTTTTGGAGGAAGATTTGCACTAGATCTCCTAAAACCTTGATGGTGCACAAGATTGGTGGGGGTGAATGTCATCAGGAAAATAATCTACATGTTACATTAGTGCTACTTAGTGTGGTAGGTAAACTAGAAAAAAATATTTAAAATTAGTAAAAGTGCTAGTTGTAGATATTACTTTTAGATTCCAACAATAAATTTTACTATTTGCGTGAACTTTTTGGGTAGTAACTTTGATAGTTGCCAAAACAGTGGGGTTTGCTATATGTTGTAGATAGCCACTTTTGCTGGACTATGATAGGAATTTTGAGGGTTTGTAGTGGATTTTGAGCTTGCAAAATATTTGAGGCAAGGGCTGTAATGTTCATGAGTTGGATGCACTATGGAATTTTTGTTTTGCTACTATAAAGGAGAAGAAGGAAACAAGTCTCAAGAGTGGAGAAGAAGAGGAAGACAAGGAGAAGAAGGAAGGAAGAAAAAGATGGACTAGAAAAAGGGCAACTTAGTACAAAGAAGGTAAAAAACAACAAATCAGACACAGGGACAAGGCCTTCAAGAGATTAGTGTTAGCAGTTGGGATAGGACAAGAAGGCCAATCAGCTGAAGCAAAAGGAGAAAGAAAAAAAATCATCAAGAGGAATGGGAATGAGAGGGGATCAAAGGGAATTCAATAGGGAAAGAGGGTTTTGAGGATTCAATGGAGAAGTGGATGGACAAAAAAAAGAAGTAACAAGGGAGAGATAAAGAAGAACTGGAAGAGAGTTTGAGATGACAATGAAAGATCAAAGGGATTTTTGGTGACAAGGGAATCAAATTGAGAGAGAATGAGTGACAAGAGTTTAGCAACAATAGGGGAAAGAAGGAGAAGGAAGGGTTTGGCAAGAAGAGAATTTGGAAGAGCTTTGGTAGGAAGGGATATCAAGGAAGAGAGAAGTGTAAAAGGGGAGAGATCTCAAAGGCTATAGGACAGTGGGGGTTTTGAGTGTTTTACAGTGAAATATCAAAGGTTTTTGAAAGAGGGTTTTGACCAAGGAATGAACTCTCAAAGGACTACAATAGGAGTGAATTCTCAAGAGGGTTTTGGTGACTCAAGAAAGAAGGAGAGAAAAGAAGAAGCATCAAGGGAGGATTTTAGACAAAGAGAGAATCTCAAGAATAGAGGGTTTGCCCAGGATTGAAGTGAGGAGAAAATCTCAAGTAGAGAAGGTTTGCCCAGGACTAAAGCAGTTTGAGAGAGAAAATCCCAAAGGAGAGACTGAAGGTTGCAAGGCTGAAGTCGGGACAAAAAGAGAACTCTCAAAGGGAAGGTTTGGATAGTGAGAAATTGAGGAGGGGTTTGAGAGAGGAAATCTAGAAGGAGAGGCTGAAGGTGGCAGAACTGAAGTCTGGACAAAGAATTCTCAAAGAGGGGAGGAGAATGAGTGATATCAAAAGGAAGGAGTCTTGGCTAGAGGAGTAAGCTCTCGAAGAGCGATAGGTAGGATGGATTTTGGTCAAGAATGAGTTTTAGAACAAGGGAGTAGAAGGGAGGATTCTCAAGAAAGAGGGTTTGTGATAGGACAAAAGGGAGTTAAAAGGCCAAAAAGGAAAAATCTCAAAGGAGAATTTGTAGAATAGGAAAGGATCTCAAGAGGGTTTGTGACAAGACAGAAGAGAGTTACAAGGACAAAAAGAAAAAATCTGAAAGGAGAGTATGCTGGACATAGAAGTCTTGGAAGAACTCTCAAAAGAGAGCTCGGCAAGAGAGAGATAATGGTGTTGTGAGTTAAAGAATAGGATTTGGTTGTAATTGATTCATTTTCTTGTCCTGTTTGAACAATTGTAGAAATTTTAAAGAGGTCATGGTGTGAAACTACTTGACTTCTTCAATTGGAGTTGTCAATTGAGAGGCTTGAACTTTAATGAGCATTACGGGACTCTTACTGTGTTGAACTTGTTCATTTTATTTTATGAATAGTGACAAGTGATAAAGAGTTTATCCTCAATGTTTCAAGTCTAGTTTCTACAGACATCATATCACCCATCTGGTTGCACTGAATTGATATGACTCTTATAGCTTAGGGTTTGTTAGACAACTACACAAGATCCACAAACACAAGGATGAAGCTTAACAGAACATGAACAATACCAAATGAAACATGAAAGTCAATAATATCTTAGAAATCTCAACACAAAGAACCTTTAAGAAGAGTCTACACTAAGGTGCAATTGCAGAATAGTCGCTCCAACAAAAGGGACCACCACCATCAAAACAAAGAGAGGAGATTACATTGGACTTCATGCATGCTTCTCCTATCATTGACAAATAGTGAAGTCTAAGCGCGACTAGCTAGGTGCTTGATGCATTCTGAAGACCATATGATTCCCATTGTCACACGGGATTGTATGGTCTTAAGAATGTGCATGACACCTAGCTACTCATGCTTAGACTGCCCTATTTTTCAATGACTAAGAAGCTTCCCTACAGTCTGACATTGTCTCTACTCTTTGCCTTGATGGCAATTCCTTTTTTGCTGGAGCAACTTGTCCACGGTTGCTTTGGCTGTAGACTCTTCTTAAGGGCTTTTTGTGTTGAGTTTTCTTGGGATAACATTGACCTTCACATATCACCAGGGATTGTTTGTGTTCTTTTATTATTGGGGTTTGTATTATAGGTCACAAGTTATATGGCCGAATTCAATCAGTGCAATCAAATCAGTGACTTGATCCATCTGCATAAACTAGATTGGAAGCTTTGAGAATGGAGTCCCATTTCCCTAACACTCTTTACAAAATAAAGTGAGCGCAGTCACTCATGAAGCCACAAAACATTCACCACAATCAAGTCTCACAATTTATAAACCCACTTGGGGGGAAGCCAAACAACTCTAGAGCAAACAATAACCACACCTAAAGTTCTCCAACGGCTCAAGCAAGAAAAGGCAAGAACCTATTACAACTAAGTTTTAATCCTACAACATAAAAATTGAACTCTCTATTCTGCCAAAGCTTCCTTTCAATCTTCCTTCCTTCACTGATCTGCTCTACAACCTCTTAGAGAGTTCTCTTCTTGCTAAGACATCAAACCATTTGATATTCTTCTTGTTTCTCTCCTCAATGACATGTCCTGCAAAAATCTGTCAACCCTTTCATGTCCAACAAAAGCTCTCTTTTGATCCTCTGTCCTTTCTTTCCTCCATCAACAACCCTTTTGCCCTTTGAGAAATTCTTCCTGTCTAGCCAATTCTCCTTCCTGATTTCTCTTCCCAATTCCTTTCTCTCTATTTTCAAAACCCTCCTTCAAGATCTCTTCCTTTCTGCAAAGACACTGTATCACTAATCAGTCCTATCCAAACCTTTCTTTGGTACTTCACTACTGCAAAATTCCAAGATTCCTTTGTCCTACAGTCCTTTGGGACCTTTTTCTATCTTGGCAAGGCTCTCCATGAATTCTATTCATTAGTGTTTTGCTCTGCCAAGCTCTCAAGAAATTCCCTTCCTTTCTTCTATCCTGTCTATCAACTCCTTTAATGCTCTTCCCAATTTCTCCCTCTCTTCTATCATGTCAAGCAACTCTTTCAATACTTTTCCCAATTCCTCCCTCTCTTC
Organism: Lunularia cruciata; assembly: GCA_948567375.1. Lineage (NCBI taxonomy): Eukaryota > Viridiplantae > Streptophyta > Marchantiopsida > Lunulariales > Lunulariaceae > Lunularia > Lunularia cruciata. The sequence goes on from OX419758.1 coordinate 60,911,325, forward strand.
TGTCCTGTCAAGCAACTCTTTTGATACTTTTCCCAATTCCTTCCTCTCTTCTATTCTGTCAAATCCTTCTTTGAGGGTTCTTTCTTTCTTATGTCTCACTGTCCTGCAAAACTCTCATGGATCTCTCTAACCTGAATATTTTCTAGATCCTTCTATCTGAGCATAAGTCTCTCTTCTTCAATGCCTCTTCTTGCAAATGTGACTCCCAAAAAATCTCACTGATCTGGCAAAACCCTCAATCCTTTGATATTTCTCACTGTCTAGATCCAAAAAGCTCTTGATACTTTTATGTCCTACCTAAGCTCTCATTCAAGAGTTCATTCCGTCTTGCAAAAACTCTCAAAAAGCTTCTCCTTCTTCCATAATCTCCTTTGATTATACATTGCCCTTTGAGAATTCACTTTTGCTGCCAAAGATTTCCCAAACTTTCTTCTTGCAAACCTCCATGTCTAAGCTCTTCCAAATTCTCTTCTTGCCAAACCCTTGATATCTCACTGTTCTAAAAAACCCCTCAACACTCACTATTCTAGAAAACCCTCAAGCTTGTCCCAAGTGTTATGTCCTACCAACTTCTTTGAAATTTCACATCACCTACCAGAGTTCTTCTTTCAGAGTTCACTCTCCTATAAACTCGTTGATAGTTCTTCATCCTTTGTCAAGCCCTCTTTGATAGTTCTTCCTCCTCTGTCAAGCCCTTTTTGAGAGTTCATTTCCTGTCCAATTCTTTCTCAAGACTTCCTTCAAGTGCAAGTCAATAGTTCCTTGACAATTCACTTCCTACCAAAATCCTCTCTTTTGCCCTTTGATTCTGCACTTTCTCTCCATGTCTCCAAAACCTTCATCAACATTTCACTCATATTGTCAAAGCACTCCCTTTTGTCCTTCAATCAGGCACCTTTTTCCTTTGGCTCCAATACCCTTCTCCTTCTTCTCTTCTATCCTCCTTGTTCTGGTCTGCCCAAAACTCCTTTGAGGAATCCCCTACAAACCCTTCCACAATTCTCCCTTCCTGTCAAGACCTTTACTTTGCTATCTCTCTTCCTTGTTCTGGTCTGCCCAAAACTTCCTTTGAGGAATCCCTTGCAAACCCCTCCATAATTCTCCCTTCCTGTCAAGACCTTTCCTTTGATTTTAGCTGATTGCCTCATTGTCTTATTCCAACTACTAACATTGAATGAAGGCCTCTTTCTAGTGGCTGCAAAGTCCCATCTTTCTTTTTCTCCTTCCCTTCTACTTTCTTCAATCCCTCACATGTCAGATGACTTCCGAGCCCTCTAAATATTGATTTCCCTTCATTTAGCTAAAATATGGTTTTGAACTACAATATAGGTAGCCTACTCCATCTCCACCATAATAGTTTGCATTCAAATATTATTTCCACCTCTTTACCAATTAAGTTGCACTCACACTACTAAAATTTCCCCTTTTCATCTCATTAGAACCGCTATCTCCATTTGCTGAATGAACAGCCAGCCTAATAGGCCTAGTCGCCTAGTCGCCTATTCACACTATCATACTTTTCCTTTCTCTCTCTAGGAACACACATGGTGCCTAGCTATGGAGATTGCAGATTAGAGGCTGTAGGTAAACTCATAACTTCTTGTCTGAACATATGTGTTACCTAACAGTTGGAACCCTCCACTCTTGTAACTAGTATTCTTGCTATCGAGTAGGGTAGTGAAGGGTAACCTAACCTATCATCACAACATGCACTCCTAGTCTATTGGTCATCACTTCCAACATTACAAAGGAGAAATACACAACACTCTTAGAAGGAAAGAACCTAAGCGTAACGACCCCACACCAATCCAAGCCAATTGGGCGTACAAATAAGCATACAAGCACAAAGAGGATCCAATCACAAGATACAGCAACAACTCTCTATACTTTATTTTGGAAAAGAGCTTCAAAGCCTTCTTGCTCTATCATCAAGCTCATTTTGACTTGTACTCCAAGCCTTCTACCATCTTTACTTCAAATCTCAACAAATTTCTATATCCATGTGGGAATTTTGTATGTCTTTTTGACGGGGGAAACTCTATGTAGCTCATATGAAAATAACTATTTCTATATAGCTTGGATTTGAGTGTTCTAGGATTCAATAGAAAGCCTGTGAGATCATCTTTCTAATGATATAAAATACACTTCAATAAAATCACTATAACTTGCCTGTATAGCTCTCAAAGTTAGGCAGGTTTTTGCAACTTTCACCCTAATTTTGAAATCCCCTTTTTAGGGTTTGTTCCTGGTTCTTGGTAAATTTTCCCTAGATTTTTTATTAAAACATACACTTGATCCTCAAAAACACTCTAGAAATCTGAAACCCTCAATCATAGTCACAAGATAGGAGAATTGATATCCAATCAACATGAAAGATAAAATTGCTCTACCAAACTTATGATAGTATTTTAAGCAAAATGTTTTGCATCAGATCTCACTCTTCACCAACAACAACTCTAGAAATTTTCATTAGGAAATTTGAATCACAACTTGGGGAGTGACTAAAACTCCAAACCTGGTCATTAGCTCTTCTCCAACACCTTACACTTCAAGAGCTTCAACTTCAATCAACCAGATTTGATTTGAGATTGATCCAAAACTAAAATTTCTTATGCTCAGTACTGTAAGCACTTTGTCTACTCTCCAATCACTTTGACAAATAGTGAAAATGTCTCAAGAAGCTCCCTCAATTGCCTACTTTGTGCTCTTGGGTATGAATTTTACTCCCTTGATTCAATTGATCATATCACTCTTAGAATCAACACAAATTGTGTGATTTATATCTCCAGATTGTAGCTTGTCATCTTGTATTTCCAACCATGTCCTTTTTTTCCCAAATGACCTCCTTGAACTCCACCGATGGTCAAAAAACTCTAGCCTTCTCTATTGGTACCCAATCTCTTGCACATTTGTCCTTTAGTATTTTTCCTTTTTGACAAATGGACCCCACAACTCTACCTTGAAGCTTATGAGCGAAATTTTAGGCATTTCCCAACTATAGAAGTACATATATTGTCAAGTCCTAGACACTCTCATAAGTAAGCACCAGAAGGACAATAGGATCCGAGTTTCCCATCATCTACTCCACGAATACCACCCTAAAATGTGCCACCAACCAGTCTTGTAAGCCATCACAGTGCAAAAATCTGAAGCTTGATGAGAAAACAATTTGGGAGTGGCAGATCGAGAGCATGGGATATCTCATGCTCAAACACTTCCTTTGATGTTCTACCACTCACGCACTACTACAACTCTCACTCCCAACGTCCTCTTCCCCCTCAAGACTCCTTGACTAAAACACCCCTTGTCTCTCCACTTGTCCTCATCTTTATTCATCAGAGCCTTCAAATATGATAAGATTGTAACCCACGTGGTCAATCACATACATGTACAAAGATTGCTCACCTGGCAGCATCTCATCCATTAGATCTAGCAAACAACCTACCCCACTATGTGGAGATAAAAATGATAAGTCACTTTTTACGGGCTACGCAAACCACAACATGACATCTACCCCCTCTAAACCTATGCATCCTCCGGTATGTACCAACTGATCAGACCATACGTTGTAGTTGGAGTCATACCACCTCCTCATCTGATTGATGAGACTCATCATCCTCCAATAGTAGATCTTCATCTTGGAACTGAAAGAGATCTCCAACTCTTTGTTGACTTTGTCCGTGTTCCAACTTCCTTCTCGTTGTTTGAAGAGCTTGACACGCTTGCCAGCAATTAGAACCTTGAGTTTGCATCCATCCAACTCTTGAAGAGAGTAAGTAGCATTATCCAACACACTAACAACCACATACGGTCCAAACCAACACTTTGAGAATTTTCTCATAACATTATGCTAGTTATCTAAACTACTATTGTAGACTAGTACACAATCTCCTTCTCTAACATCTCTTGGCCTCAAGCGGTGTCATTTTTCAAATCTCTCCTTGTTCCCAAGGCACTTTTTCTTAAGCCTCTCAATTGCCAACTCCACATCCTCTAGCCTTTTCTCCAATTGGCAAATCTTGAGTGCTAGAAGCTCCTCTCTAGATATGTGATCTTCCCAAGGTAGGACACTCCAAATGAGTATTTGCTCCTCAATTGGCATAATTGGTTTCTTCCCATGTATCAACTCCACGGGCATGTAACCAGTAACTGAACTATGAGTGGTGCGATCTGCCCATAGAGCAAAAGGTAAAAGCCTTGGCCACTCTTTCACTCTCCCTTGGCATGCTTTCACATTGGCTTTCACAATGGGCGGATGACCTTGCTCACTCTTGGCATTTCCCTCCGGGTTGTAAGCAATTGTAAGAGCCAATTTGACTCCACACCTCTCAAAGAAAGCCTTGGCTTCTTGTGTATTCAACTCTACTCTATCCGTTGTAATATTTCCCACACACCCATATCTACAAACCACATCCTCCAACAGAAATCTGCAAATTTCCTTGCTGGTTTTGATCCTCAAGGCTCGTCCTTCCACCTGGTTAGACAAATCCTCTCGTGCCAAAACCAAGTATTGCATCTGCCATATCCCAACGGGCATAGTAATCAGATCTACCACCCACTTGAAATGCATCGCAAGCAGATAGGTAGGATGTAATCCATCTTTATGCCAAATATCTGAGTATGTTTGGCAGATTTTACACGTCTCCACAAACCGAACTACATCTCTGTACATATTATGCCACCAATACCTTTCCTTCAATTTGGTAAAGGTAGCATAAATACCCCTATGTCCAGCCCACAAGCTCTCATGGAATTCTCTGATCAGTAGCTCCCTTGTCTCCTCCTTGCACGCAACCCGTTGTGGAGGCTCGCCACTCCATTTAGCTTTCTTCCACAATAACCCCCTTCCAAAAGGTAGTTGTATGCTTTCCGCCTCAATTGTTTGTACCAGGCGTCATTCCATTTTCCTGCGCTAAAACTTTAGCGTGTAAACATTCTGGTTGTTTGGTCAAGGAGCTAAGGTAACGCCTGATATCCAACCATTCTCCTTCATAGAGCTCCTCCATGAAGAACTTGGGACGCTCATACTCTCCTCCTTGAGCCCTTGAAAAGAAGGTAATACCTATAGCTTTGGTATCATCAATCATCAACTCCTCATCTTGATACTCAGCCCAAGATAGCATATCTGCTATAGGATTATCCTTGCTTGCTATGTGTCGGAACTCAGGATTCAGGGATTTAATATATGCTATCCACTTGAGCATTGCAATATTTGGGGTATTACAATTTATAATCATCCCCAATGGTGGTAAACAATTTTTTTCCACTATAACCAGTGCACCAATTAGGTAGTCCTTCTCAGATTTCATCGCTATAACCACTCCCCATAGCTCTTGTTTAACCCTGAGACTCTTTGGCATTCATTCAGGACCTTTGCCCCAAAACATACAGTGTATCGGTTCCCCTCTTCATCATCTTACCCTACCGCCCAACCGATAGCTATGGGACTAGTATCAACCATGAGTATTACAGGCTTGTTGTTCTCATAGCTGATCCTTTGTAGTATAGGTGAAGAGGGCAACAATTGTTTCAGCTTTTGAACCGCTTTTGTGTGTCTCTCCTCCCACTGAAAATTTTGACCGTTTTGTAACAAACCATAGAGAGGATCTGCTTCATGGGCAAAGTGCGGAATCCATACATGATAAAACATGCAAGCTCCCAAGAATCTCCTTACTTCTGTTGGTGAGTTGCATATGTCCTTCATTTGCTGAATTGCATTCACCTTGCTTGGATCCGGTCGGCGACCAAACCATCCACATAAATGCCCAACAATGACCACCTCTTCAATACCAAACTTGGATTTAGCACCCGATAATGTCAAATGAACCTCCTCAAGCCATGATAGGATCTGATTATAATCTGAAATGTGATCAGATACAAACTTGCGGCACCCTCTTTGATCCAATACTTCATCCTTCTCTTCTTCTGTACACCTTTTATTGGAATATCATCCACAAAAGGAATTGTTTTCTCCGGAATGAAATCCCTAAGAACCTTATTCATCCCCTTCATGATATGTGCAATAGAATTTGTTGCTCCTTGTGGCAACATGCACATCCTCATCAATCCCAAGGGCGTCCTCATTGTGATAACATCTCTACTCCCTTCAGCAAGTTGGAACTGGTCATAACCAGAGTGTAGATCTCCCAACAAATATATTGCTCTACCCGCAAATGCTTCCGCAAATTCTCCAACAATTGGCCCTATCCGCGTGTTTCTGATTATCACTCGATTCACCGATTGCATGTCTTGAATGAACCTCAATGCTCTATTCTTCTAAGGCACTATAAACCAACAACTAGAATAAGGCGCAAATGATGGCTCTAGGATCTTTGCATCAGTTTTCTCCTTCAAGAGATCCATCAATTTTGGCATGTAGGCTCTAGGTATTGGAATGGGTCTCAAGTCCCAAGGTGCGTGTGGAAATGTAAAAATGATCATTGGAGCCACCACACTTGGGTCTACATACCCAATTTCAGAAAGCTCAAAGGAGAAAGCTTTTCCATGCCGACTCAACAATTCCGAAACCTTTTCTCCTCCATTGGTAAAAGAAAATCTGATGAACCAACCGCCAACTCCTTGAGTGTAGCTTCAGTGAACTTGTGACCTATCTAATTTGGATCCCTTAAGCTCTTTTGCTTCTGAGCAAGTTGTACATGCTGATCAGAGTCACTTGGAAGAGGTTCAACCACATCCCTGACCTTTTTCTCCACACTCTTGTATGTGGTTTCCACCCTAGCCTTAGAACCCAAAAAAGACTCTACCGCTGAATAGAGCTCCCTTGAATGTATTTCCACCACCTGATCCTCATGCTTATGCTCAGGCTCCATCCCCTCAAGCTCTCCTAAAGGATCCTCCATCCCTATCTCCATGTACACCCCTGATATGGTGTCATTTTCATCAATCAACCCCACTCTTTTTAGCTCTTTTTCTTGTTCTTGCACAACTTTCCACTCCCATTTGTGTAAATCTGCAAGTTGTGTGTACACACTAAACCCACTCTGAGAAAATCTCATCACTCTTGTACATAATGTACTTCCCAACATAAGCAAGAGCACCTTCCCTGACGTACCACCATATTCTTGCCCTATAGTGGTACTTGGAGAAGATCCTTGAACTCCACCGTCACTTTTGGTAGAGAACCGCTCCTCAATTAATCCTAGTTGCACTCATGGTTTGCAGGTACAGTGAGGAATTGCACCGTTGTAGAAAGGAAAATAATCTATATGAACCATTGGTGCATTTGGTGAGAGAGTTTTGTTGGCTTTACGTTACAGTGACTTTGGTATTTTGTTATGTTATTGTATCTTGGGAATATCTTTCATGCCATTGTAAAGTCGGAAGTTATTGTGTGTTGCCATAAGCTCAGGGAAGTTTCAAAGGTTGAGTAAACTTAAAAGTCCTTTTATGTTTCAAGAGCTCAGAGGGTTTGAAAAATGATGCATGAGCTCGAGATTTTGTTTATGTTACTGGATTTTTGGAGTATTTCAATTTAGTACCATTTGAGCAAATAAGTCCTATGAGAGTGTTTCATTTACTAATTTTGAGCAGAAGGCTCTAGAGAGTTTATTTGGAACATTTTGAGGAAAAGAACTGTTTTGGGATTTTCCATGTTGAGTAGTGACAAAGTGGCTTAAGAAGGTTTTTTGCATGGACAGAGGTAGAGGAAAAATGCCTTGAAAGGATTTGGTGGTGACAAGGCCAGAGGAAGAGGGACATATGCTTTGAAAGGCTTGCTGATTGGGGAAGGACTTTGAAGGCTTAGGGGTAGGAGAAAATTTTTGCAGGAAGGCATAGGGCTGAGGACAGAAGGCAAGAAGGGAATTTTTTGAGTTAGGGGCTTGGCCTGTGCAGGAACTGAAAAAAGAGTTTTTTGGGAGATGGCTGGCTGAAGACAAAGAGTAATGAAGGGGATTTCGAGTAAGAAGAGAAGTGCCTTGATCAAGACAGAGGGGAGTGAAGAAATTTTTAGTTAGGAAGCTTGGCCTGTGCAAGAACTAAGAAAAAGGGAGTATTGGGAGATTTTGCCATGAAGTGAGAAGGAAGGAAGGAAGGAAGGGAAAGGAGTTTCGAGAGATGTCAGGAGAAGTGGCTGGGCAAGAGTTGAAGAGTATGGACAGAGGAAATCAAAAGGAAGGACATTGAGAGAAGACTTGCAAAGGAGAAATTTCAAGAGAAGAGACCTTGCTGTGCAAGAGTTTAAGGGTCTGGACAGAGGGAAGGTAGAGGAAAAATCGAGAGAAAGGAGTTTTTGAGAAGTGGCTACAAGGAGAGATTTTCAAAGGAAAGGAGACCTGGTTGTGTAGGGGAATTGGAGAGTTGGACAGGAAGGGAAGAGAGTATTTTTTAATTTAGGAAGCCTTGGACTGGGACAGAGGAGAGGAAATTTTCATAGCTTGCCCTAGAATTGAGAAGTGAAGAATAGTTTCAAGAGATATTGTGCTAGACAAAGCCCTTGACAAAATTGGATAGAGAAGTGAAGAGGAGTAATTTGAGAGAACAGTACTGGATAGAAGAGAAGGAAAATCGGGAGTTTTTGTGCTGGATTTTGCCCTGGACTGTGAGCCGGCCTGTCTCTCACTCAGGATGAACCTCTGATGGCTATTATGGTAGCGCACCATGGACTAAGAAGGCAAGGAACCCCAACTCCATCATACTCCTCCAAGGCTAACACTCCAAGACTCAAGACATTGCTCACTAGAGAACTCAATGAGAGAGAGATAGTTGCAAATGAAAGGATGATGAGTACCTCCTCACTCCTTGTTTATATACTTGTGAAATAATTACGTACCAAAGTTACTAATTACCGTAGTAACTCAAGTTACTAGACTAAAAGTCAAGTAAAGTCAAAAAGTAGAAAGGAATATCCATTCACATGGGCATATTCCCCTAAGCATGTGGTCTTATCTTGACCCAACCACTAAAGCAAGGATTCCTTCACATGGGCTATCCTTGGACTAAAGAAGAATCCAAAACAAAAAGGCTTGCGGGCCCAAGAGTTCTCAACTCTTTCCCCAAAGCCAAACACCTAGGAATAATACCAAGTCAACACACTAAAATCCAAAATAGTGGTGCTCATCTTTTCTACTTCCTCTAAAGTAAGGTCCCATCTATCTTAGCTATGACTAACTTTAGCTAACCATGACTAATATAGAACCATCCTTTATCTCTATATAAATAATATCTCTTAAGTACTTGTAATACCAAGCTAAATATCACAATACCACACACATGCACAAATGGGTGTTACATTTACCCCCGGACTAAGTTTTCACTTTGTCCTCAAAGTGAAGGTCTCTCTACCTTCTATGGTACATCTTCAACTTATCATGGTTAATCCTATCAAAGTGTCTTCCTCCCAACTCCTTGAGATCATAAGTGTAATTTCCCCACACCTTCTCTACTATGAAAGGTCCAAAGTACTTAGGCAAAAACTTCTTTTGTACTCTCTTGAATCGAATGGAATCAAACAACATTACCCAATCACCTTCTTTGAAAGGCTCCACCTTCTTCTTGCCTTGCCTCTTGTCATAGCTCTCCTTTTGTTTCCTTTGGGCTTGCTCCACTCGAACCATAGCAACTGCTCTTGCCTCTTCCAACTCCATGAGTTGATCCTTCCTTGACTTCTCTGCATCACTTCCTTGTGCTTTCTTCAATCTCCTATGAATGCTTTGGAAGGTAGGAAGATCAAAGTGAATAGGTAAGGTAGACTCAATACCATACACCAATTGGAATGGAGAATATCCAGTGGAAGTCTTCATGGTTGTCCTATACTCCCACAAAACTGCATGAATCCTCTTGTCCCAATGATGTTTAGCCCCCTCCATTTCTGCATCTTTGGCCAACATCATGCACAAGGTCTGATTGGTTCTCTCTGCCAAGCCATTGGAATTTGGCTTATAGGATGTAGTTACTCTATGTGTGATAGAGAAATGTCGTAGCATGGCTGTAGTAATGCTTCCTGTAAACTCTCCTCCTCTATCAGAAACCAACTCCAAAGGGCATCCAAACCTAGTGATAATGCGTTCATAAAGAAATCTACCCACTTCATCTTCATTCTTGTCCCTCAATGGTCTAGCCTCAACCCACTTGGTAAGGTAATCAGTAACTACCACAATGTACCGATTGTTCCTTGGGGTTCTATTGAGAGGTCCTACAAAATCAATTCCCCACTTCTCAAAGGGTCCTAGCAATGGAATTGATCTAAGTGGTGGAGTGGATGTAGACTTTCTAGCAAAAGCTTGACAAACATGACAAGTTTTGCAATAATCAAGACAATCCTTGAAAATCCCTCTCCAATGGTAACCTGCATCTAGAATCTTGAAAGCAGTCACCTTTCCTGCAAAGTGTCCTCCACATACTAAACCTTCATGAAACTCCTTTATGAGTAGGATAGACTCTTCCTTACCCACTGCTCTTCGAAGTAGACCATCTGCTCCTTGGTGAAAAAGAATATCATCCACCATTGTGTAAGGTCTAGATCTTGCTGCAAGGGCCTTCCTCTCCCTAGCATGCATCCCTTCTGGATAGTTACCTCTTGTCACAAAATCCACAATCTCCTTGTACTCCATTGGAACCTCTTGAGTGACTGAGATTGTCATGAGCTCCTCATCCGGGAAGGAATCATCTACTGGCTCATCTCCATCATGATCATAGGCTCTAGATAACAAATCAAGCATTTGCATGTTTCTTTCCTGGCCTATCCTCAATTGTGTAGTCATACTCAGACAAGAGAATCATCCACCTTGCTAGTCTCCCTTCAACATTAGGCTTGTTGAAGATGTACTTCAAAGCCTTGTGATCCGTGACAATTGTGGCTTTCCCTCCAATCAAGTAGTGTCTAAACTTCTTGAGACCAAAGATCACTGCCAACCCTTCTCTCTCTGTGACAGAGTAGTTCTTCTCTGCTGAAACCATCTGCCTACTAGCATAAGCTATTGGATGATCATGCCCATCTTGGTCTAATTGACTAAGAGTGCATCCTATAGCTACATTAGAAGCATCAGTGTAGAGGATGAAAGGCTTACTCCAATCAGGTTTAGCAAGAATTGGAGCTACAACAAGGGATTGCTTGAGCTCCTCAAAAGCTTTGAGAGCCTCCTTGTCTTCCAAAATCACCATGTAATCTACACCCTTCTTCATGTAGATGGTCAATGCATAAGCCTTGTTGGAAAATGAGAAGATGAACCTCCTATAGTACCCAACCATTCCCAAGAATTGGCGTAACTTTGTCAAGCTTGAAGGGAATGGAAGGTCTGAGATTTTCCTCACCTTCTCAAGATCAACTGCTATTCCATCCTTGGAGATGATGTGCCCCAAAAGTAGACCTTCTTCACATCCAAAAATGCACTTCTCTGGGTTGAGTGATGCATTTGCCTCATCCAAACGTTGCAAGACTTTGATTAGGTGCTCAAAGTGCTCCTCCTTGCTCCCATAGACACAAAAGTCAACAATAAAATCTCTCACAAATTTCCCAATGAAAGGTTCAAATACCTTGTTCATGAACCGTTGGAATGTGGCTGGAGCATTGCAAAGCCCAAAAGGCATGACCTTGAAAGCGTAAGTTCCCCAAGGTGTGGTGAATGTGGTGAGTTGTTGATGCTCTGGTGCAATCTTGATTTGGTTATATCCACTATAACCATCTCCAAAACTGTACCTCTCATGACCTGCAACCTCCTCCAAGATCTCATCAATGAATGGCAATGGGTAGTAGTCCTTCTTGGTAACAGCATTGAGCTTCTTGTAATCCACACATACCCGAAGCTTGCCATTCTTTTTCTTCACAATGACAATTGGAGACACCCATTCTGAATTCTCCACCTCAAAGATAAATCCAGCCTCCTTGAGCTTATCAATCTCCTCCTTCACAACCAAAGATATTGGTGGGCTAATGCGACGTTGCTTTTGGCGGATTGGTCTTGCATGTGACTCCACCTCTATCTTGTGCTCCTCCAAGGTGACTTCCTTCAAATCCTTGTAACTAAAAGCAAACACATGGATGAACTTGCGGAAAATCTCCTCAAATCTCACCTTCTCCTCCTTGGTAACATTTGGGCCATACTTGAGGGTAGATAACCTTCTCTCTACCTCCTCAAGTGTCAATGGTGATTTATCTGGGTCCTTCAAAACCTCTGGCTTAGGTGCAAAATCCATAGCACACAAAGGATACACATCTGAATCAGATTCAGATTCATCCTCCTCCGTGGAAGTCTCCTCTTCCATGCTTGTGTCCACACCTGAAGCTCCTCCTTCAGAATCAGATTCCCAATAATCAGAAGATGGGGTATCTGAATGTGAAGTGTTGGTGGTGTTAGTCACAGGAACAGTGACTCTATGGTTTGATGGCCCAATCCTTAAGTACCCTTTGTGCCATCGATCAGTTGTGTGTGCTGCTCTCAACCATGGCCTCCCAAGAAGTAAGTCATAGCTTGAATCCTTCAAGACTTGGAAAGTCATGAGATTTTGAACTCCCATAACTGAAACTACCACCTTATCCATCACCCCTACTGGTCGAACTTGTTGCTTGTTTGCCATGCTCACCACAAATGTTGAAGGTCTTGAGGGTATCATACCCAACTTCTTCATCAACCTTTCTGACATGGCATTCACTGCTGATCCTCCATCAACCAATGCATCCTTGATGTTGTGACCATTCACTCTCACATCAATCTTGGAGGCATATTCACAAGCCTCCCATGGTGCTGGCTTGGCATCCACCACCCCCATTGATACTGGAACTTTTGCCTTCTTCTTCTTTTTGCTCCTTGTAGAACTCAAACCACCTCTAAGCTCCTTTCTCAAGGTAGGGTTCAAAGCAATTAATTGGCCCACTGTGATGTTAGCCTTGTGACTACCAACATCCTCCAACACATTGTAGTTCCATTGTTGCTTTGAGATCAAGAAGTCCTCCATCCCCAACTTCTTCCTTGGAGTCTTTGTTGTTGATGGTGTTGAGGTGTGAGTGCTCCTTGTAGACATAGGAGTATCCTTGCTTGAAGTAAATCCTTGAGAAGAGTGAACATCCTCTGCAAAACGAGCTCTCTTCTTCTCTTGTGCCAAAAGCTCCAAATTAAGACCCTTGGAGTTTGAGCACTCTCCCTTCTCATACTTGCTCTCAACCACATCTATGGATGCTATCCCCTTACCTTTGTTGGGATTAGGAGCCACTTGGGTTTCACTACCTCCCTCTTTCCCTCTATTGGCTCCCTCATAACCCCTTCCTCCATGGTAAGTGGAATTTGGGCAATTCCTTTGGATATGGCCTCTTCCTCCACAACCAAAACAATTTCTATCATTGAAATTGTTGGCTGGTTGGCCTCCTCTATATGGATAGTTTCCATAACTCCTAGGCCCTCTCCCTACATTCTGATCCACCTCTCTCTTCTCCCATAGTTGCACCACATTGATCTTGAGATCCGCAAGTTGTTCTGTGATGGTTTGGAGTGGATCTTTTGGTGGAGGTGCAAGAACTGGAGCAACTACTACTTGTGGTGCAACCCTTGTCACCAAAGTATCAGAAGTTCCACCATACTTGTAGCCTTGAGGAGGATGCACAACCTCCTTCACCACCAAATCACTCTCATCCCCTTCCAAACTCTCCTCCATACGAATTGCGATCTTGATAGCTTCAACCTTGGAAGAAGGTTTCTCATATCTCACCTTGCTTCTAATTTGTGGTCTCAATCCTCCCACAAAATTCTTGGTGAGCATGGCCCCTATGCCAATCATTGTAGTCTCCACATCATCCCCACCCTTCCTCAACACTATGCGAAATCTGGACTCCAACTTTTCCACTCTTTCCACATAGACCCTCACTTTCTCTCCATCTCCTTGCTTGAGAAATGTAACCTCACTCATCAATCTCTCATAACTCTCATCAGGAAGAAAGTTCTCAATGAGTGCTGAAGTCAAAGTCTCCCAAGACTCCTCTTCCCCCTCTCTCCTCTCTCTCTTTTGGTATTCTGACTCATACCATGTAAGTGCTGCATCCTCAAAGAAATCTGGTAATAATGAGGCCCACTCATTCTTCCTCCTCTCATTGTTTCCTATGCAAGCTCTCTTGAAGTCTCTCACAAAGGCCTCCACATCTTCTCCATCATTGCCAAAGAAAACCGGAAGTTTCCCCATCTTAACCCCTCACTATCTTTCTTTTCTCTCAATTTTTTTTTTCTCTTTTCTTTTCTCTCACTCTATTACTAATAGAGTATATACATGACTAACACCATCTGAGAATAATCCACTCTAGGGAACACAAAAGGTTCAGGTTGCTCCAAGATTTCTATAGCAACATCAAATCCTAGAGTGCATATTAATCTAACTCTCATGGATAGTTTATCCATAAGTTGAAAGATTATCTCCATCACTAATCTTGAGAACTAGCTGATGAAGGTGGTAGTATTTCTGTAGCTGTACTAAGACTCTCTCCAAGATCCTTCACCAAAGTTTCCAAAAGTGCTTTTACTCCACTACACTCATGTCCTTTTGGAAGTCCTTCAACTCCACAAACCTCACACAACTCCTTGGTCTTAGATCTTCTCCCTCCCAATCTTGGTGAAGAAGGTCCAACATGCAAACCCAAGTCAAGTAAGCCTCTCCTTTCCCTCAATCTCTTGCTCTCAAAGGTTAATGGACATGAACTTGCCTTATGTCCCTTCTCTCCACATAGAAAGCACTTAGACTCACTCTTTCCTCCAAGTGGTGTAGGTTTTTGGATCCTCTCAACACTCTCTTCAAATTCTATTGTAAACTCTCTTTTCCTCAAATCCACCCCTACAATCACCTCAAACCCTTGGGGAACCTTGCATAATCTCAATTTCCACTCTTGATGACCCTCCATGTTCCCAAAGATGAATCTAAACACTCAAACATGCTTTTTGTTGATCTCAAACTTCTCATGCATGAGATCTCCACTCTGCAGAATTGACCCTTCCTCACAATGTCACTCAAATCTCTCAACCAGTATGTCACAGTCCTTTGAAATTTTCCACACTTGATCACAACTCTAGGGCATCCCTCCCTGCAAAATTTTAGATTTTTTCATCGAGCCATTTGGCCTAGACACCTTTCTATTCAGCACCCATATTTCAGATTTGGTCTGAAAACCACCCCCCTCACTTCAAAAACTCATAACGCCCTGCGCAAAAACGATCTCTCTCTAATTTTTGTGGCAGCAGGTAGGATACAATGCACTGAATTTTCTTGGAAATTTTCAGGACAATTCACTGAAAATTGAAGAAATGGCAGACTCTGTACAATTTTCCAGAGAGCATGCAGTTGCGGGAGCACTTTACCCTATCAACTTTCAAAAATTCTAGCCCAGTGCGCATAGAAGCTCTCTCAATAATTTCAAGTGTGCTAACTGAAAGATAACCCAAGCTATCATGTGTAGAAATCTCGAGTCCAGATCTCAAACTTGAGATTTTGCCCAAAATCACCTTAATCCCCAAAATCTGCAATCCACCTCACACAATCTCTCCAATTCCTCTCATGTGTACAAGATGTACAAAATCACCTCAAAGACATCATAATGAACTACAGGGTATACAAATGGATCTTGGTTCTCTAACATAAGTTCAGCCCTCTCCTCTCCTAATGTTCTCTCCAAGTGAGCTCTCATAGCCTCCTTCTGCCTAATGTAGAATTGGACGCGGAACATTATCTTGCCTTCTAGAGAGGTCCCGGCAACGGAACCAAAAATGTGAGCCGGCCTGTCTCTCACTCAGGATGAACCTCTGATGGCTATTATGGTAGCGCACCATGGACTAAGAAGGCAAGGAACCCCAACTCCATCATACTCCTCCAAGGCTAACACTCCAAGACTCAAGACATTGCTCACTAGAGAACTCAATGAGAGAGAGATAGTTGCAAATGAAAGGATGATGAGTACCTCCTCACTCCTTGTTTATATACTTGTGAAATAATTACGTACCAAAGTTACTAATTACCGTAGTAACTCAAGTTACTAGACTAAAAGTCAAGTAAAGTCAAAAAGTAGAAAGGAATATCCATTCACATGGGCATATTCCCCTAAGCATGTGGTCTTATCTTGACCCAACCACTAAAGCAAGGATTCCTTCACATGGGCTATCCTTGGACTAAAGAAGAATCCAAAACAAAAAGGCTTGCGGGCCCAAGAGTTCTCAACTCTTTCCCCAAAGCCAAACACCTAGGAATAATACCAAGTCAACACACTAAAATCCAAAATAGTGGTGCTCATCTTTTCTACTTCCTCTAAAGTAAGGTCCCATCTATCTTAGCTATGACTAACTTTAGCTAACCATGACTAATATAGAACCATCCTTTATCTCTATATAAATAATATCTCTTAAGTACTTGTAATACCAAGCTAAATATCACAATACCACACACATGCACAAATGGGTGTTACAGGACAGAGAAGTGAGAAGTGAAGGAATTTTTGAGAGATTTTGCACTGGACAGAACTGAGGATGTTATATCAAAAGTTGATGAATTGCTGCTGTGAGAGAGTTGGACAGAGGATAGCAATTTCAAAAATTGAGGTTTGTTGCTGTGAGAGAATTGGACAGAGGAGAGCCAATTTTGAAAAGTATAAGGGCTGCTATTGTGATAGAGCTGGACAGAGGAGAGGATATTTTTGTAGCTTGCCCTAGAAGTGAGAAGTGAAGAGTAGTTTTGAGAGATATTGTGTTGGACAGAGCACTGGAAAAAATTAGATAGAGAAGTAAAGAGGAGTAATTCAAGAGAATAGTACTAAATAGATGAGAAGGAAAATTGGGAGATTTTGTGCTGGATTTTGCCCTAGACATAGAAGTGAGAAGTGAAGGAATTTTCAAGAGATTTTTCACTAGATAGAACTGAGGATGTAATATCAAAAGTTGATGAATTGCTATTGTGAGAGAGTTGGACAGAGGAGAGCAATTTTGAAAATTGAGGGTTTGCTGTTGTGAGAGAGTTGGATAGAGGAGAGAAATATCAAAAGGTTAATGATTTGTTGTTGTGAGAGAGTTAGACAGAGGAGAGCAAATTTCGGAAGTTGATGATTGCTGCTGTGACAGGAGGATAGAGGAAAAGGGGAAGATAATCAGTTAAGAAGGGCTCGGATTGACCAAAAGAGCGTAGAGAATGCTTTGAATGAAATCTGGTCTATGATAGGAACAATGAAGGAGGAGAAACTTGAAGGCCATGGATAGTGAAGGTGTGTGTGAGAGAGAGTATTTTGAAGTTTGCTACTGGTTGGTCAGGACAGGAACTAGGACAAGGAGTGAAGAAAGGAAGGGAATTTCAGAGGTAATGGGCTGGACTGGATAGAAAGGAGGAGTTTCAAAATTTTGTTGTGAAGGTTTGAGAGTGAACCAAGAGAGACAAACAGAGAGGAATTTTTGAGCTTTACTGTGAGGACCAAGAGAGCTAGAGACTACAGAGCAGTTCTCAAAGGTTGAGGAATGCTGATGCTGGGCAGAAGATAGAGAGGCCATTTTCTTGAAGGTGATATGAAGGTCTGATGCTAAAGTGATAGGGCAGAGAGAAGAGAAGGAGAGGCTTTGAATGCTGAGTGGTGAGTGACAGTATGATAAAAGAGAAGTAGTTGACAAGATTGTCTGCATGTGATTGGACGAGTTTGGATGCTCAACTGGAATGTCTTGGTTGCCTAGGTGATAAATTAGGAATGTTCAATCCATAGGAAAGACTTGTTTGTCTTGTTTGTCTTGTTTGACTTATAACTATATGACTGGTTGAAGAGGATAATTCACAAACGGTTTTGTTGGTAAAATAGCTCACGTGTACCCTTGAGGCTTTTGGTGTGATAAATTTTCTTTTTCTCTTTTAGTTGTTGTAAGGAACATGGATCTATGTCAATATGTCGCGGGTGTGGTTTTATGCTACCTTGCCATGGGAGATATTTCCTATATTATTGTGAAGCCCGGAATAAAGGTTATGGTATTATTAGCTCAAGGAGTCTTTTAATCTGGCTTGAGCCAAGAAGTGATGTTAGGTTACACTAGCTCAAGTTCGGTTTTATGTTATTGGAATGAAAGAGTATTTGCCTTAGAGGAGGAGCAAAAAGGAGCTTTTGAGTTGGAAATACTTGGGAGGCTTTAGAGGAGTTGTGACAATGAAAGGTTTGGGGGGAAAACAATAGGAAAAAGTTAGAGGATAGTGAAGGAACTCAGCTCGGGAGGAGAGAAATTTTTTAGTGGAATGGGTTTGGTGAAGTGGTTGCAGGAGGAGATTTTTGAGGGAAATACCTGGCTGTGCAGGGGCTTTGAGAGCATGGACATGAAGGAAAGGGGAATCGAAAGGGTTTGGTAAATTGGTTGTAGGAGAAATTTTTGAGTGAAAGGGTTTGGTGAAGTAGCTACAGGAGGAGATTTTTGAGAGAAATACCTGGCTGTGCAGGGGCTTTGAGAGCATGGACAGGAAGGAAAGAGGAATCGAAAGGGTTTGGTGAATTGGCTGCAGGAGGAGATTTTTGAGAGAAATACCTGGCTGTGCGGGGGCTTTGAGAGCATGGACATGAAGGAAAGGGAAATCGAAAGGGTTTGGTGAAGTGGCTGCAGGAGGAGATTTTTGAGGGAAATACCTGGTTGTGCAGGGGCTTTGAGAGCATGGACAGGAAGGAAAGGGAAATCAAAAGGGTTTGGTGAATTGGCTGCAAGAGGAGATTTTTGAGAGAAATACCTGGCTATGTAGGGGCTCTGAGAGCATGGACAGGAAGGAAAGGGGAATAGAAAGGGTTTGGTGAATTGGATGCAAGAGGAGATTTTTGAGAGAAATACCTGGCTGTGCAGGGGCTTTGAGAGCATGGACAGGAAGGAAAGGGAAATCGAAAGGGTTTGGTGAATTGGCTGCAGGAGGAGATTTTTGAGGGAAATACCTGGCTGTGCAGGGGCTTTGAGAGCATGGACAGGAAGGAAAGGGGAATCGAAAGGGTTTGGTGAATTGGCTACAAGAGGAGATTTTCAAGAGAAATACTTGGCTGTGCAGGGGCTTTGAGAGCATGGACAGGAAGGAAGGGGGAATCAAAAGGGTTTGGTGAATTGGCTGCAGGAGGAGATTTTTGAGAGAAATACCTGGCTGTGCAGGGGCTTTGAGAGCATGGACAAGAAGGAAAGGGAAATCGAAAGGGTTTGGTGAAGTGGCTGCATGAGGAGATTTTTGAGGGAAATACCTGGCTGTGCAGGGGCTTTGAGAGCATGGACAGGAAGGAAAGGGGAATCAAAAGGGTTTGGTGAATTGGCTGCAGAAGGAGATTTTCGAGAAAAATACCTGGCTGTGTAGGGGCTTTGAGAGCATGGACAGGAAGGAAAGGGAATTGAAAGGGCTTTGAGAGAGGTGACTGTAGGAAGAGGTTTTTGAAGAATAGGGCCTGAACAGACATGGAAGGAGAGGAGAATTTTGGAGAGAAAGGCCTGCTGGGAGAGAGGAGAATTATCGAAGGTCAGGGCTTGGACAGGACAGAGAGAGAATTTTTGAGAAGGCTTGGCTGTGCAGAAGGTTTGGAGAGTGTTGTTGGGACAAAGGAGAATTCTTGAAGAGATAGGTCTGGCCAGGACAGAGGGAGAGAGTAGAAAGTGCTTGCTGTACAGAAAACTTGAGAGAGGCTTATGCTTGTGCAGGAACAATAGGGATGAATTTTGGCAAGGGACCTGACGGTGCGAGTTTTGGTCAGCTGGAATTTCAAGAAGATCAGGAGGCTGAGTGTGGATTTTCAAGAGTTGGCAGGGAAACTTTGGGAAAAATGCGTCCCTAGACATGGGGTTGGACAGTGAGGAGTTTTGAAAGGACCAGTAGGGCTGAGAGATAAGTTTTGGGAAGTGGCAAGGGACCTGAAGGAGTGAGTGTTAGTCAGCTGGAATTTTGAGAAGATCATGAGGCTGAGTGTGGATTATCAAGAATTGGCAAGGAAACTTTGGGGAAAATGCTTCTCTAGACATGGGGTTGGACAGTGAGGAGTTTTTGAAAGGACCAGTAGGGCTGAGAGATAAGTTTTGGGAAGTGGCAAAGGACCAAAAGGTGAAAATGTTTGCCAGGAGTTGAGTTGAGACAGTGAGAATTTTTGAGACGATTAGTAGGACTATGAGTGGAGTTTTGGGAAGTGGCAAAGGAACTTGAAGGGAAAGTGTTTCTTAGGGATGGAGTTTAAACAGTGAGAGTTTCGGGGAGAAACACACGAGGAAGAACTTTCAAGGGAGAAGCTGACATGTGACATGAAGGACTGAGCAAATGCTGGCACATGACTTTGAAAATGGAGAGTCAAAAATAGTTGTGCACTGAACTGCTGATAAGAGTTTTCTAAAGGGTGAGGTGCTTTGCAACAATGGAAGGAAAGTAAAGAGAGGAAGTACTTTGTGAATGGAGTCTGAAGGAAGAAGAGGACTAGTTTGAAGGACCATGAGATTGGGGAATGTATCGAGGGTTTTATGAGAAGTGGAACATCGAGGAGCTGAGTGTGTGGGATAGGGTTTTTCTTTTCACAAAAAATGTGGCCGAAGTTTTGACAGTGACTGGAACAGTTAAGAGGTCAAGAATTGGTTCATGTGAACAGGAGAGCTAAGGGCGTTTCATGAAAGGATCTTTGGCTGGGAACAAAAACCTTTGCAAGGGAGCATTAATGGGAATGCTGCTGGGAGGTGAAGGAAGAAGCCCGGAGAGTGAGTTGTCTTTACTGTTATCGGACAGAGTGCATGTGAAGGTGCCAGCTGAAATGATTTTCTGTCATAATTTAGTGCAAACACTGTATGAACTGGAGTTGGTTGGCTTTTCCGAAATTGTGAACCTTGCAGCTGAAATTTTATGACAAATCCTGAGACAATGGTGTGTTTGATCTATGACTAGCATCAAGGAGGCTCCATTTTAGGAGCTCTCAGTCCATCTATATGAATGGTTTGATTTAGTAGTCTGGGTGCCGGGTTGAGCCCAAATAGAATACTGTTTGTTGTTTGTAAAGTTCCCAGCCATTCCTTGGAACTGTCGGGTCCAAAACCATAGCTGAACCCGTGTGAACTAGCCAGTTCTGTGAAGGCCAAAGACAAACACAAACCCTCGAGAAACCCAACATTGGGAAACAAAGAAAAACCCAAAATTTTACAGAGCTGAGATTTCCAACACACCAAGAATAGGAAGAGAATGTCAGTCTACGAGAAACTCTAAATCAACAACAATAAAGGCAAACTAAGCACAAGCAGCCAAGTGCTCGGTGCACTCTCGGGGCCACACAATTTCCCCGACAACGGATAAATGTACTTTGACTTATGGATGTTGTCAAGGGAAGGGTTGCATTTAGGAGCTCCTGGTCCAGTCTATATGATTGCACAGTTCAGTGATCAATATAGCCAAGTTTGACCACCATTAATTGTTTGCGGCTATTTCACAAGTCTCACTAGAGCCGTCTGAGCCAAGAGCCAAACCCACAGACCCGAACATAAAACAGAACTGAAATCAATACTTTATAGGAATAGAGCTATAAGGCCAAACACAACCAAACACAATTGAACACTATAGATCAACTTTAGGCTACAAGATCCAACATACAAACCTTGGGAGAAACCTACACTGGGAGCAATTAGAACAACCTGACCTATTGGAACGAGCCTGCCAGCCATACAAAAAAAAGGAATAGAATATCAAACTTTGGGAAGACTCAAGTCATTGACACCAATCGCAACTAAGCACGAGCAACTAGGTGCTCGGTGCACTCTCAAGGACAAAACCACACAACACCACTTTCTTTCCAACTTAGCTTCTGATCCAAGCATAGGCAGAACCATCATCAAGAACTTTGGTCTCCATCCTCACCGCCGTAATGAACGATTGGCCAAGGATCACCGGGTATGATGTAGTCTCTTGAGCAAAGAAATTTTGTTCATTGACTACATCTCAAACCTTCACCTTCACATCTAGGCAGGCACCATAGAGCTCTCCCTTGGTGTTGTTTGCTACCCTGATCACCCAACCATGCTTTGTATCAATTGGCCATTTTCCCCGCTTGTAGAGCTCTTTGGAAACAATGTTGATTTCTGATCCATGATCAATAAGAGCAACCACGGGATCTGTCATGCTACCAATCTTGAATAGGATTTCAGTGTTAGCTCTGGCCCAATTTCCTCTAGTATAGTGACTAGATATCCCACCATCATCACCCTCATCATCTACAAATCTGACTTTGCAGTTGTTGTAGCATCGAGCAAGCTCTAACTCTTCTTCTTCTGTTACCGTAGTATCAAGAGCGTTTGATAGAGAAACCTCTCCTGTCAATTTCCACTTGCACTTGATGGTGTCTATGATGACATCATGAAACTCCTTCTTGGCAATCCCAAGGATCTCTCAAAAAGTAAACTCCACCTTAGCGTTGAGTACTCTCTCTTCTAGTACTCCTTTTAGATTGGTTGTTGCTTCAATATTAGATTGAAGCTTATAAGTGTGTGGTTTACCCTTCTCCTTCTCCTTTCCCTTCACTGATTTTTCAGAATCAAAAGGTAAGGTATCCTCCATGACCTCCTCCCGTGAAGGTACCACTCCTTGTCATGGGAGAGCACTCTCTTGAAGGAGTCTATCTCTTGTCAACTGTTGCTTTTGTGTTGATCTCTCATCCCCAAGCTCTACGTCTTCTCTCCTTTGTTTCTCTTTAAGAAGAGCTTCATGTTGGTTTCTTGCCATGTAGGCATGAACTGGTGTGGTATCCATTGGATCAGCCCATTGAGTGGCCTGCCTGATTTTAGTAGCAACCCGTAGTAGTTCTCCTCATGCGGTGTTCCCTTTTTCCAATGTATGTAAAGCATTGCTCAACATGTTTCCCATCTCTACATGCTTCACAAATGCTTCTTCTCCATCTCCTACTACTTCCACTCCATAGGCAGCGGCTTCAACTGATGCTATAGCTTGTTGCGACAAGAAATCATCCAACAACTTCCGCATTCCTCCTTTCTTGAAGTTGGTTTTTAGGATTTCCCTCGTGTCTTTCAATGCAATCTTCCCAACCTTCCAAAAACCACTCCTTGCTGAATAGTATCAAAAGAGTCACCACACTCCTTCCTTGTGTGTTTAGCACCAAATACACCTTTATACATACCCTTGCTTGGTCCTCGTTCTGGTGTGGGAACCGCTTCCTTTCTCCTCCAACCTTGCCAATCTGATTTGCAAATCTTGCATCCCTTTCACCAATTCATCAATGGTGGTTTTCTATAATGGAGTGGTGACAACTAGATTAGTGACAGCCGGTGCTATGGCAATAGGTATCACGGGCTGTCTGGGAGCCCTTGCAACCACCGGTGGTACTACTTCTGGTCTTACTACCACCTTTCCTCTACGGTATTCCCGCTTGGCAAGAATACTCATGGCTTCCAAGACCTTCTTCCAATCAAATGTCAATCCAATGTCCTCAGATCAATCCTTGAGCAAGACCTCCAACTCCCTTTGTAGCTCACTATTTGTTGATTGAAGGAATAGCTTCACCTTGTCACTCTCGAGCGTGAGTTTCTCTATTCGAGACAATTGTGAATATTGCATCTCAAAATCCCAAAATAGCTCAGTTGCACTCAAGCCCTTCATAGCCTTGTTCACCCGCTCCATGAATGACTTCTTGGTTACCCTATCCGCATCCTCCAAGAAGTATCCCTCTTTTAGATGAAGAGAAAATCTCTCCCAACTACCTCCATGAGCTCAAATAATCTCCTTAACGTGTACACGGAGCTCCAAGATAACCGCAAGCACAAGTGTAGTTATCATCTCACGTTCAGGAACCTTGTTGAGTTCCATCTCCTTGGAGTAATACTTCAGGTACTTTGAAATATTCCTCCCATCAAACTGATCTAACTTCCCAACAACTGATTGCAAAGCTTTAGAAGCCAATGTCTCCTTACGTTCGACAATTTGGTGTTGTTGCATATACAATGTAAATGCTTGAAACATTTGTGTTGTAGCCGGATCAAGCTATAATGTGGGTGCCTCTCCAGAGCTTCTAGCACCTAGATCCCCTAAACTCTTGTCTGATCTCCTATCCATGTCCACTAACCACCTCCTTTCTGACTCTCCACCCTAGAAGTTTCACGTTGAGTTCACCAACTGTTGTACTTTTCTTTTCTCTCTCTGGGAACACATAGGGTGCCTAGCTATCGAGACTACAGATCAAAAGATGTAGGTAGACCCATAACTACTTGTCTGAACACACGTGTTACCTAACCGCCGGAACCCTCCTCTCTCTTGTAACTAATATTTTTGATATTGGGAAGGGTAGTGACGGGCAACCTAACCTGCATCAAAACACGCACTCCTGGTCTGCTGGTCATCACTTCCAGCATTATCAAGGAGAAATACACAACACTATTAGAAGGAAATAACCTAAACGTAAAGTCTGCACACCAATCCAAACCCATTGGGTGTACAAACAGGCAAACAAGCACAGAGAGGATCCAATCACAAGAATACGACAAAAACTCTCTGTGTTTTTTGTTGGAAAAGAACTTCAAAGCCTTCTTGCTCTGTCATCAAGCTCATTTCAACCTGAACTCTAGGCCTCCTCCAATTTGAACTTCAGATCTCAATAATTTTCTACTCCAAGAGGAGAATTCCTATGTATTCTTGATGGGGTAAACTTTGTGCAGCTCATATAGCCATAAGTTTTTCTGTGTAGCTTGGATTCAAGAGTTCTAAAATGCAATGGAAATCCTTTGAGATAAGCTTTCTAGTGAGATAAAATAGGCCTCAATAAAATCACTAAAGATCCCTTGAAAAGCTTCCAAATTTTATAAGATGTTTCACAACTTTCACCTTAATTTTGAAATCTCTATTTTAGGGTTTTTGCCCTTGGTTCTTGCCAACTTTCCCTTGATTTCTAAACCAGATGTACACTTGATCATCACAAATCACTTTGGAGATCTTCATTCTAAATCATTAGTCACAAAGTGAGAGAATTGACACTCAATTAAGATTTAAGAAAGAAATACTTCTTTGAGTTTATTAGTCTTTTTAGCAAAATTTATTGTATCAAATCCCAATCTCTATGAGTACAAATTCAAGGAAATTTTTCACAGTAGTTGGTTGTGCTCTTGTTTAACACTCTATAAATTTTGATGGCGTAATCCAACCCTAATCCCTAGATATGGATCAATTCTTGAGGTGGGTTAACTTGTGAACTCTGTAGACCCAGGTATACTTGATCCAAGACCCTGAATTCTTGATTTGAAGAATTTACGTGAAACCTTCACACAAAGGTGCACACCCTAACCAACAACAATTTTATAAATTTTCATAAGGAAATTTGACCCACAGCTTGGAGAGTGACCACAACTCTAAACCTTATCATTAGTTCTTCTCCAACACCTTACATCCCATAAGCTTCAACTTCAATCAATTGGATCTGATTCAAGATTGAAAAAAAACTGGAATTTATTGCACTCAGTACTATAAGCATTTTTTCTACTTTCCAATCCCACTGACAAACAGTAAAAATGTCTCAAGAACCCCCCTCGATTGATTACTTTGTACTCTTGGGTATGAATTTAACCCCCCTTGACTCAACTGATCATATCCTCTCATACTCAGCTTAAATCATGTGATTTCTGTCTTCAAGTTGTAGCGTGTCATTTCCTCTTTCCAGCCATTTCCTTTGTTCCTCAAATGGCCTCTCCAAACTCACACAATGGTCAAAAAACTCCAGACTTCTCTCTTGGGACCCAATCTCTTGCACATTTGTCCTTTAGTCTTTTTACTTCTTGACAAATGGACCCCACAACTCCACCTTGAAGCTTATGAGCAAAAATATAAACATTCCCCAACTATAGAAGGACATATATTGTCAAGTCCCAGACATTTTCATAAATAAGCACCAAAAGGACAATAAGATATGGGTTTCCCATCACTGACTCTATTAACACCACCCTGAAACGTACTACCAACCAATCTTGTAAGTTGTCACGGTGTAAAATCTGAAGCTTGATGAGAAAAGGATTTGGGAATGGCAGATCGGGAGCATGGGACATCTCATGCTCAAATACTTCCTCTGATGCTCCAAGACTCGCTCTCTATTACAACTCTCATTCATAATGTCCTTCTCCCCTCGAGACTCTCCAAACTAAAACACACCCGTTTCTCCACTCGCCCTCATCTTTATTCATCAGAGCCCTCAAACATGATAAGATTGTAACCCACGTGGCCAATCACATACATGTACATAGATGGCTCATATGGCAACATCTCATCCGTTGGATCTAGCATACAACCTACCACACTAACATGAAGATAAATTATGATAAGTCACTTTTTATGGGCCTATGCAAACCACACCATGACAACACGTTCAAGGAAACTCTTAAAGCTCAAAAATTACTCGGTCACAACCTTAACCATGTGCACCGTAGTTGAAGAGATCTACAAGAATCAAAAGACCATCTGTGAGGTATTCCCTCTCTCTACATTACTTAATGTTGACAGATGGAAGTAAACCTAAATGTTATGAAGAAGCGATGCAAAGTGAAGTCCCAATAAAGTTAGAGCTTACTATGAAGTATGAGATGAGGTACTTGGATAAGAATCAAACTTGGGAACTCAATTATTACCAAAAGGTAAGAAGGCATTACATAACAAGTGGGTCTACAAGGTCAAAGAGGAATATATTGGTAGCAGATGGTACAAGGAAATGTTAGTTATGAAAAGATTCCAAAAAAGGAGGAGATTGATTACATTGAGATCTTTTCATTGATGGTCAAGCACTCAATAATTAAAGTGTTTTTTAGTAGAGTGGCAGCAAAAAACTTGGATTTGGAGCAGATGGATGTCACTACTAACTTTTTACACAATGAGATTGATGAAGACATTTATATGCAACAACCTGTTGGCTTTGCAGTCCCATGCAAGGAGAGTTTGGTATGCAAGTTGCGAAAAAGCCTATATGGTCTAAAACAAACACCAAGATTATTGTACAAGAAGTTTGACAAGTTCATGATCAAAAATAGATACATAAATGTCAGGAGGATCATCATTGCTATATCAAATCTCTCGATAATAGTTTTATCATCTTACTTTTGTATGTTGACGACATGTTGATAGCTAGACCTAACATGCCAAAGGTTGAGAGATGGAAGAAATGATTATCAAGAGAGTTTGCAATGAAAGACATAGGTGCAAAAAAGTAGATACTTGGACTGAAGATTGAAATGAACAAGGTGGTTGGAACGCTAAAGCTCTCTCAAGGTAATTATATTGGAAAGGTGCTAGAAAGGTTCAACATGATAGATGCAAGTCTTATGAAGATACTTTTGGCAAGTCACTTTAAGTTATCAAAGGAATAGTTGCCGAAGGATGATGAAGAGTTGAAGGATAGGTCAAAGGTACCGTATGCTTCAGTTGTAGGCAACCTCATATATGCAATGACATGTACTAGACCAAATATTGCACATGCAATGGGAGTTGTGAACAGGTACATGCCCAATCCAAGAAGACAATATTGGGAGGTTATCAAATGGATTTTGAGATATTTAAAAGGTACCAAAGATATAGGTTTGTGTCATAACAGAGGTAATTATACTCTATAAGGTTTTGTGGATGCAGACCTAGGAGGTGATATAGACACCAAAAGAAGTATCACATGGGATATTTATACCATAGGTGGGACATCAATGAGTTGATTCTC
The DNA here is from genome assembly GCA_948567375.1 of Lunularia cruciata. Classification (NCBI taxonomy): domain Eukaryota; kingdom Viridiplantae; phylum Streptophyta; class Marchantiopsida; order Lunulariales; family Lunulariaceae; genus Lunularia; species Lunularia cruciata. Next base: position 60,938,932 of record OX419758.1, read on the forward strand.
ACAATTGCAAAAGGTTATTATTTTATTCACCATTGAGACACAATATGTTGCAATTACAAAAGCTAAAAAAATAGTAAAATTGTAGTGTTTTATTCTCGGTAGTCAAAGTGCCATTCACTTAGCAAAAAATCCAATGTTCCATGCTAGAATGAAACACATATAGTTGAGATATCATTTCATTCAAGAGTTACTTGAAGGTGACAGTTTGTCACTTGAAAAGATTCAAGGTACCAAGAACTTTGCTAATATGTTGACTAAGATTGTCATTTCTAAGAAGTTAAGGCTATGTATAGCATCAATTGGCCTCCAATGATAACTAACTAGTAAGGCTGCACCGAGCATATAGATCAAGCACAAGAAGTTTACTATTTTTTCTTTTGAAGATTTATAGTCAAGAAGTATCAATCTCCAAATGAGAGAGTTGTTAGGGTGTGGAGTATGATCCCTCCAATGTATCCCATCTATGATGCTTAGATCTATGGCTCAGATCATCCACGAGATTTCTTGTCTAGGGCTGAGACAGGTGTTTGACAATCCATGATGTCAAAGTGGTACTTTGAGTGTGTGTTTCTTCTCGTTATGGTGTGTGTGCAACAGTAGATGAGAAAGCCATGCGACCTACAGAAGTGAGGCTTTTTTGCGAGTTGAATATAGGTGATTCAAGGGAACTGTTTGGTAACATTGATTTGCATGAAGCTGGTTAGGCAAGGCCTGATGTTTGATCATCCAAGCAAGAGATACTCAAGAGAAGGGCATATCAAGATAAATAGAAGCGCAGATTGCATAGGGAAAAGAGTTAACCGGGGCAAAGCATCCGAATAGTATCTGTAATATGTATTGAGATGGAATAAAAATACTAAATTTGTGTGGCCATGGAAGTAAGAACAAGTGACTCTCAACCAAGTTAATTCATATGCACCTATTGAAATGTGTGTGAATACATTCTCTCTCTTTTTTCTCTTTGTCTCTCCGGCAATGTTTTCCCTTCCAAGATGTTCTTTCTTATGCAAGATTGATCTCAAAATATAGTTAAATCTCAATGGATACATAAAGTATATACAACTAAAGACTATTAGAAAAAGTATAGTAAATCAGAAGAGATCCCCAACAGTCCCTGTAGCATCCATCATCCTTGGAGAATTCCACCCACCCGATAAACAATCCAATATATCTCCCGAGATGGGGAAGAAATCTAGAATCTGATTGGCATTGGATTTGTAATTAGCCAAAATCAGAGAAAAAGGTGACTACGTAGGAAAAATGAAGGATGGGAAGACCCCATCAAGCCGTACAAGGGAGAGACAAAAAAGGTAACATGGGGCTAAGCCCCAATAGAGTATGTATGAGAAATCTGCCCTACCGCACCTAAGATATCCGAACTATGCAAGTCGTATGGTCTACACACAACTGGAGCATCTGAAGAGACATCACCTAATGTGATTGCTCTCCTATGGATTGCACCAGCCACTGCCCTCTGTATAGCAATGGATACACGCTGTCTAAAGTAAGCTACAAAGTATGAGAGTGAGAGTGGTACCCCCTGACGCCTAACATGATAAGCTCTCGCGCACTCCTTGACAAATGTGTCAAATGCCGTGTCCATCGCTCCATATAACTCCAAGGCTAGAGGAACAAAGAGGCGATCTCACTGCATGCCCCTATACTTGGATACCTTGCGACCTGCTGCTACACTCGCCGCCCATCCAGGGGGATGGGTAATCACTCCCTCCGAAACTGTATCTCGCGTAGGATCCGTCACCACGACATCCGCTACTGTCACCTGATCATCTCGGACCAAGTATAAGTCTGCCCTGACACGTGTCGTCTGCAATGCATACAAACGGTCCCTCCAAGCCAAGTATCCACTCTCTTGTGCCATAGCAAACACTTTGTCTCTAATGGCATCATGGGTAGCTATCCTCTGTCCTCCAAAAGGACACCGTGTCATGTGGACCGCCGCTGCATCTAGTGTAGAACCACACTCACAAGTGAGTAGTGAAGATGCAGATGGGTGGACCAAACCTAGGCAAAACCTCATTGCTGTAGAGAAAGTAGCCGGTGCGAGTCGGAAAGCCCTAATGCATGGTCGAGCTAGGATCCACGAGCCTGCACCCTTGCCGGAGCAAGAGCATAGACGTGCTATAGTAGCCTGAGGAATGGACAAGTCAACTAAGAGAGAATGTAGCGTATGCTCACACTGTCGCTCCATCAAGGAAGACTGTAGACCTCTAGTCCAATCTGACGATAGTGAAGCAAACGGTGGAAAACCCTCTCGTGCTCGTGGAGATAGACTATCTCTTGTCTGCCGCAATAACACCTGGAGAGAAAAGGATCCTCCCTCCACCTCTATCACATAAGTCTCCAAAACCGGCCTATCAGCAACCACAAAATGAGAGGCAAGTAGGGGTGCCGAGAGAGCCCAACTACCCAAAAACGCTATAGGTGCCATCTCCTCCATAGAAAGCAAGCCAACCCCACCACATGAGATTGGTAGAGCCGTCTGTCTACGTGCCAAATCCCCTGTCACACACTCAAAAGTCCCTGGTCCAATAATATCACCAAAGACTCCCATAATCCTCCTATCAAATGCTCTCAGACGTGATAGGAAGGACGGTGATGGGGGAACTGTACGGATGAGGTAGGATGGTCGACGAGCAATACTGGAAGAGAGTATACCAAATGCCACCTGTGGATCTCCTAGTAATTGAAGGTCATCCACATGGAGAACATCCTCTGCAAGTGCAGCGTCCAAGAAGCGTGTGACAAAATTCTCCGATCCTACTGGCACTCCAAGAACACGAAGTCCTTCTGTGGATGTGATACACCCCTCTGGAAGCTCAAGGTGGGGAGGGATACCTAAAGAGGACCATGCCCTACACTTTGACACCTTGACTCTCAAGCCTACTAGATGTAGCTCGGTAGTCAAGTAGTCAAAGGCCTACCTAATCTGATCTACAGGGCCTACGATATGTGTATCATCTGCCAAGGATGGAAATACACAACCTGGCATGGCCAAAGTAGTAGACAGGAGAGCTCTAAAGTGAGCCATGGCAAATAAGGGCCCCCCCAAAGGATCTCCCTGACGTGTACCAACAGCTGACTCTAAGACGGTGACTCCCTCCTGTGAACCACCATGCTGGTAGTAAAGGGAAGTAGGAGAGCCATAAAAAGACCGCACAAAAGGAATGAGACTCGCCAAGGATCCACTAGCCTCCCTAAGCTCTCTAAAGATGGATGCACATGAGACGCTATTAAAAGCGTTCTCAACATCCACCTGTAGGACGACCCACTCCGGATGGATATCTAGGAGTGCTCTAATGCCTAGAGATATAGCCTCACATCCTCCAGGTGTAGCTACTCCAAACTGATGTGGACTAAGGTGTTGTCGAAAGTGAGAACGATGCTGAAGGACAATGGTACGACTGACCAAATGCAAAAAGATCTCTCCAATAGCAATCGGTCTAATGCCTCCCGTGTTCTTCTCGATCGCGAGAAGTCGACTAGCACCTAAGACCCGACTAACAGACATAGGAATATCTCCTCTCGCTACTGCTGCAGCCACTTGAAACAACTCGGTAAAACCACTAGAAGGATCATCTACCTGGAAGCAATCTCTAAGGTGCTCATAAACCATCCCTGACAAGCCTCCTGAGGAAAGGCAAGGGGTAGTGCACAATGCTTGTGCAAATAGCGACCTATCAAGACATAAAGGCTGCTCAGGCTGATAATCTAAGACCTCTAGTGGTAGTCCCTCTACTGCTATAGGATGCAATGAGCGTAGGGAAGAGATGGTCTCATCAATAGGACTCGCTATAGACAAAGGGTGTAGCGCTCGTGCTGCTCTACTAAACTCTCCCGCCTGACCCAATGTCCTACATCGTCATAATAGAGTGGAATCTGTGGTATCCTGTGGCAATGTCTGTCTCCTAAATCGTGTAGCCCTAACAGACTCCTCCTGAAGGGCTGCCCAATCCCCCACTCGGAATCGACGAAATCTAGCCGCCACCTCTCTATGCCCCGCACGTCCCCTTCTAGCATAATGAAGACACCATCGAGGGAGTAGGAGGAATAGGAACCACGCTAACTCATCCAAGGGATCACGTGCCAAACGATCCAGTGGTAAGCGAAAAGCCTGTCTAGTCTCATCATGGAGTGTGCGGGGTAGCCTATGGAATAGACATGGACATGGAAAACTAGTCTCAAATAACCCCAAAATGCAACACGCCTGAGAAACTAACCACTCCCACGACTCGATCGGTATCCCTGAAACGATCAACGAAAGTATAGAAGAAGCGGAGAGTTCCTAGCATTTTGCATTGAAACTCCACACTTCCATCTCGTTGGACGAAAAGTTCACTAGTTTCGAGATTGACACTGGAATTTCTCCGGTTCTCCTCTCCCCATCTTCATGTCCAGCTAGACTCCCTAAGGTCCCTGCAACATTGGTCATCACCCGGGAGTTACTTCCACCGACAAGCCATCCAATACTGCCTCGACGGCTAGACTCCCTAAGGTCCCTGCACGTTCGTCTATCACCAGGGAGTTACTTCCACCCGACAAGCCATCCATCCAATAGTGCCTCGACGGCACCGGGCAAATCAAGAATATGCTTGGCATTGGCCTCATAACTAGCCAAACTCCACAGCGTTCCCAGCACTTCGCATTGAAACTCCGCATTTCCATCCCGTCGGAGGAAGAAGTTGACTAGTTTGGAGACTAACCCGGGAACTTCTCCGAATTCTCCTCTTCCCATCTTCATGTACAGCCCTACATGACCGACATTGGATTCACTGGACGGCACCGGGCAAATCAAGAATGTGCTTGGCATTGGCCTCACAACTAGCCAAATTACAGAGTTCCCAGCACTTTGTATTGAAACTCTACACTTCCATCCCGTTGGAGGAAGAGGTTGACGAATTTCGAGATTGACACCCACTACCTTCTCCGATTCTCATCTTCCCATCTTCATGTCTGGCTATGCTGCCTAAGGTCCCTGCAACATACCTCATCAGCAGGGACTTACTTCCGCCTGATACACCATCCAATAGTGCCTCGATAACACCGGGGAAATCAAGAATCTGCTTGGCATTGGCTTCATTATTAGCCAAATTCCGTAGAGTTCTGAGCAGTTCGCATTGAAACTCCATACTTCCGTCCCGTTGGAAGAAGAGGTTCACGAGTTTCGAGATTGACCCACGAACTTCTCCGATTCTCCTCTTTCCATCTTCATGTCTGGCTATATTGCCTAGAGTCCTTGCAGCATACCTCATCAGGAGGGACTTACTTCCACCCGACAAACCATCCAGTAGTGCCTCGACGGCACCGGGGAAATCAAGAATCTGCTTGGCATTGGTCTCATAACTAGCCGAATTCCATAGAGTTCCCAGCACTTGGCATCGAAACTCCACACTTCCATCCCGTTGTAGGAAGAGGTTAATGAGTTTCGAGATTGACCCGGGAACTTCTCCGATTCTCCTCTTCCCATCTTTATTTCTAACTATACTGACTTAGGTCCCTGCAGCATTCGTCATCAGCAGGGAGTTACTTCCACCCGACGAACCATCCAATAATGCCTCGAGAGCACCGGGGAAATCAAGAGTCTGCTTGGCATTGGCCTCATAACTAGCCAAGTTCCATAGAGTTCCCAGCACTTCGCATTGAAACTCCACACTTCCATCCCGTTGGAGGAAGAGGTTAACGAGTTTCGAGATTGACCTGGGAACTTCTCCGATTCTCCTTGCCTCATCTTCATGTATGGCTATACGACCTAAAGCTCGTGCAGCTAGTTCCCTGAGCGTGGAGTTCTGACCAAGAGAAAAGCAACCGATCAGTCTCTGAAGAGCACCTGGAAACTCTTCTATCTGCTTATTGTTAGTTCCGAAGACCGCCAAATTACTAAGACCGTGAAGGTGAAGTGTCTGGTAAAGGGAACAGGAGCTCTGATCGGTGTGGTGAGACATTAAGGACGATTCAAGAAAATATGTTATGGTCCCAGGAGTATGATATGCAGCACACAATCCTGTGGCCCAAAGGTCATCCAATATGCTGATTGTTAGTGGTCCATACTGCAAAGATGAGACCAAACTTTGGAGACCGTTGTCATCAAGTTCTCTATAGCGAACGACCTTGACGAAAACCTACAAATATATACAGAGAGAACAAAATAGGAAGTTAGAGTGGTATTGGATTCTTTTCACTTCAGTGCGAGAAAATTTGAGGCAGTTTCAGTGATTTCAAACAAGGCTGCCTGATATTAAGAATGATCGCGAGTGGGTAAAAGCAGTATATACCTGCTTTACACAACGAGCCAACTTCTCATCATATTCTGGTAGTCGGTCCTGCATGAGGAAGGGAAGATGCTCCATTGCCACTCGTAACTTCTTCAAATGGCCATAATCTATAGCACTCCTTCCAAGGTTTCTTGTAGCTTTCTCTGCAAGAGGTTCCTGTAAGTAGAGGGCGCCCAGTGCAAAGACTGCATCTCCGTGCCGGTCATCACAAATGATTTCAGGATCAAGCCCTGAGTTGGGTAAGGTTTGATGATTCAGCAACTGCAAAGAAGTCATCACCTCTTCAACATCCTTTCTCGTCTCCACGTGATGATTGACGAAATTTCGTTGCAGATCATGCAACTCTAATGTTTCGTATTCCTTCTTTATGAGTTGCCATCCTTCTGCAGTCGGATCACGATTTTGCAGAAACTGGATGGTCAATCTCAACATCCAACCGTTTTCCATCAATTGATTTTTATGGTCGTCGAATACCTCTGGATGTCGTTCTCCACGTGCGTGTAGTAATCTAGTGTGCAGCATGTACACCACATGATTGGGGATGGACTTCCCCTCACAATTTGCAATCAAGCTTAGCAAACCCCTAGCATCAGCTTTCAGGTCTCTGTACGTCACCAACAATTTCTCCCAAATGTTTTAGTCGTATGAGAAGTCAAGTATTGGTCTCAGATCCAGAGATGTGCCTTCCCCTTCAACGTCTTGCTTCATGGCTGTTTTGCAACTCTTTGCAACCCTCACCCACTCGCCCGACGTCATTGTTCTTCTTCCTGTTTATCCTCGTGCCCACCATCGCCAAAGCCAGTGGATTATACTCTGCTTGATCTATTAGACCTTGAGCAACATCCTGTGAGAAGTAGTACATAAAATCAAATGCCTGCATCATTGGCCTAGTTGGTATGCATCAAGTAAAAAATGATTAAAATCTAAATACTAGTAAGTAGATTTACAAACAAGATCTAGTTCTTTCGGCAGTTCCCAATTTCCAGGCGCTTTGGAAAGGCTGAAGGTTCATACTGCAGCAAGCCCTTAGCGGTGTACAAACTGTCATCTTGGATCGGTCCCGGGCCATGAGGTAACAACTGATTCTCTTCTAAAAATTGAAGAGTTTCTACTTGGATATCGGGATATCTCGACGATGAAGTATTCAGCTAGTAAACATAACCACCCTATCTACATCGACAGTACTACTATGTTCAAAACATCAAATTTCAATTATCAAGCTCGCCCCATTTTCTCCCATAAATATTTACTCACAAGGAACTCAGGATTGGTGCATGAAATGCTGAAAACTAAGTAAGTAGAAGTTTCTGACCTTCAAGTCTTGTAGTAGATCATTGTCTGCCAATCCTGCATGGCAGGCAAGGATTTTCTCCGCTTCCTTCAGCTCGATCCGCCCCGTTTGAACTCTTACAGAATCTTCCCATAGCATGGACTTCCGTGAGGTGACCAGAAATTTCACATTATCATGCAAAGTTCCGTTGGCCAAGCAAACAAAGGCCCTCACAAAATTGGACTTCCATACATTGTCCAATATGACTAAAGCACTACGCAGTCTCAGTAGACATTGCAGCCTATTCTCAATCTGATATGAGTGCATAAGATCCGACGAATCCTCAGGACTAAGTTCTCTCAGAAGTTCTAGCTGTTTGGATGCGATCGTTGCTTCCAAACCACTCTAGAAACACAATCGAACTAAATGGTGTGTTTCCTAAAGTGAGATTTTTGTACCGAACAACCATGTACCTGGCCAAGATAGATTTTCCTGTTCCGGGATTACCATGTAACAAAATCACAGCTGGTCCATCTTTGTTCTCAAGGGCATCTGAGATACGTTTCTCGATGTCTTGCGGTGGTACATAACCCTTCAAGCTCTGTTTGCTAAGTATGAAGGAATGAGACCTGGCAAAAGCTTCGGTCTTCACCAATTCAAGTGTGTCTCTTCTTCGTTGCATTGCAAGGACTATGTCGCATTCACTGTGTATGTCTTCTATGAGTTTCTCCAGCTTGTCTGGAAATAAAGTCGCGGTTACCTTGAAACAGCATCCGCCACAAATTGGAACATTTTTCTTACTAGCCATTCTTTTCAATTCGAGTTCTAGTAATCTTTGGGCTTCCTCCAGCATTTTGCGCAAAGGATGGTCGTCTGACAGACCGTATTCGTCGGAGATGAACCTGGCTATCTCGTGTTGCTTCTGAAGATCTTCCAATTGCGCTCGGATTCTCTTCCACACTCCGTTTGCCTTGTACCACTTTGAGCCCAAGTCCAGGAAACGGGTAACAAGCACTATTAAGGATCCAACTGCAGCTGCTATCCCCGCCATTAATGCAAGCTGTGATCACAGAATGTAACTGGGGATGTAATCCAGACACGATCGTGCTGTATGCCTGTGTAGCCATTCATGGTCAGAATTTTGTTGCGGTTCATGTTAAAGGAACTCTGATTAAAAGAATCTTTTGTGACTCTCACACCTGGAGAGTAATCTCAAGTTCTTAAAGATTAGTGAATACGCTGGAAGCAATCAGCTACAAGTATTTACCCTACCATCTCGGATCTTAGAAACGGAGCATGCTCACCTGTACAGATATTATGTACTACTTGAAATGAACGTGAAGCCAGTGATCAGTCACGTCAATAAAAAACACACTCCTGTGTAAACTGAAGACACTCAGGACTCTCCTCACACGGCAATTCTACATTAACAAGCTTTCATTATTCGCTCTCGATATCAGCACGACGAGAAATTGCAACATGCGGTTGCCAATTTCAAGTCTCTGGAGAGCAACTGAATACAACTCCTCAATTCTCACAGCCCTGGTTTCGCGTCGCTGGTTTCGCATCTTTGTGTTATTTGGAAACCCAGCTCTTTGTGATGATATTACCGAAATCCCGGATTCGTACGCACACAATGATACATAAATATACGTTCTCACACAATGATAAAGTAAACACACGTCCTCAGAGCTCCAAGATTCAGTCACATCTCAACCATGTGTTGTAGAGATCCATTTTAACCCCTATGTCTTTCCTTGTACGGCTTGATGGGGTTTCTTGTAATTGCATGCGGTCACCTCTCCATTATAGAGTTGTATTGTAGAGTTGGAAGGTTGATCAGATTGTCTAGAAAAGACTCGCGCATCTGTAGAAAACGATGCGTGATGCCATCCTGCAGACCTCCACCTATCACTAGCTAACAAGTGTCCACCAAAGACGGGATCTATCTTAATATCATCTAAATTGTAACATAGTAACATTGAAATGTGCTGTACTTTGCAAAAGTCATGGATCTGAATTGAGCTAGTAGAGTGAACAGCACCCTCAAAAGAACTTGATGTCGAAATACTCTGTACACAACTGAAATTTATATTAAAATGTTTTAAGCAAACGACAAAGGCGGCAGCTTCCCCTTGCTCGGTAAGTTCCTTACCACCATTAGCAATTACGGTTTACAAGCAAGACTCAATGTCCACAGAATTTCAAAACACGGGACATATGTCTCTATTATTCAGCGATCTTTAAATGATACAAAAGCCGCTCGGGTACAAAAAAGCTCACCTTCAAAAAGAAGTACAGAGCATGACCCACAGGCTACATAAGGACCACCATAATTGCAAAACAAATGTATTCCTTTGTTCCCGGAAAGGATTGGACTGCGAAAAAAATGTGCAAAATGAAGAAATGTAAACTCCTTCATAGATCTCTACACAAGTTACACAGACCCGTAGCTTATTGCCTGCATGTACTGCAAAGCTCCGGATTCTAATTTCAAATTCTAGATTCTAGAAATTTTGGGGTTTCAAATTCTAGATTTTCAAAATCACACGGGTACCGGTGTGAAATCCGTATAATAGTTGTAAATACTCGTATGCAGGGGTGGTTGGTTTAGAAACGAATGGGCTCGTAACAAATTAGGGTTTGAAAATTTAACAGTTAAATTAGCTCAAATAAATTTTAATACTCATAAAGATATTTTCTAATATATATATTTCTCCATAAAACCTTTCCGTACTCTTGCACGCTACCCATACAAATTTTACAGTCTTTCCATAAATTAGTTTATGGATTAATTCGGGTGCTCCAAAAACCTAAATTTGAAACCCCAAAATATGGCATTTGGTGTCTTCTCCATCGAGTTCTTGCATCTGTTGCAGTTGCTTTCATGACAGACCGATAGAGGCCGGGTGAAGGCGTGAACTCATCAACTGCTGGCATCCACATCGGGGAACCTGGTGGGGCTGAAGAGTACCTGAATTCGTCATTTTGTGGTAACGGGTTGTGAGTTAAAGTGAGGGTCATGTAGGCAGAACTGAATGGTCTTAGATTTTGAAGCTTTAATTCCAGGTGATTTGAAGATCAGTTGATCATGCTTGATCTTCTCGATCTCTTGATTTAGTTCAGCATGGTTCCTGGTCGATTTTGGATGATCAACATAGTTTCTTGAGAGCAAACATCTCAAGGTCATCTTTCCTTGTGACAATAAATCAGTGCTTCAGAGGTTGAATGTGAACAGTGTGACCATTGAAAGGATGGGGTGGGCTTCACCAAGCTCCCATATCTCTCTAGCTTGTGTCGTCAGATTTACAGAAGAGGTGGTGATTGCAACCTGAGTATTTGATACAATATAGCTAACTGTCAGAGGTATCTTGAGTCCATGGTTGCAATGGCTAGGGTTACCCTCGCATAATTGACTTGCTTGGTCTTTCTAGACTTTGGAAGAGTGCTCTACCCTAGACCTCCATGCGAAGAAGTGCCTGCAGACTTAATGCTGCAATAGTATAGGTTGTGGCGAGCAACAAACAAGGCTGCTAGACTCGTGCTATTCTCCAGGCTCTGAGGGTGCATTCTCCCATCAAGACCTAGGAAAGTTTATTTTTCTCAAAGCTCCCTTGGCCAATACTTCCCTGACCTCTTGAACTCTTTATTGCAAGTAAGCATCAAGAGAACCCCCTAGAACTTTCTATGACTTGGATCCAAATTTTGGTTATGGGCCCCAATCCCTCCAGACCTCCCACCACCACCAGTCTAATATCCTCCCCCCCCCCCCCCCCCCCCCAATCCCCTTAGCACCTCCTTACATCCAGTCTACCAATGTCTTATGCAGTCTTGCCTTGATTACCCATGGGTAGAGGTGGGTTTGGCATAGCATCAAGGGCAAGCTAGATTCTTATGGATGGAAGCAAAGGCCACCTCTCCACCTACCTTCCTAGACCCACTTCATACTCTGACCTTCTCACTATAGGCACCACCAGACTCCTACTGTTGGCTCCACTCTTTGGATTCCCTTCAGGCTTTCCTACCAAGCTTACCTCATTGATGCACGTATACTAGGATCCCTATGCCCCTCCACCATCTAGTGAGCTCCACACTTTTTGTACTCTTACGTGCCATCTTGGTAGATGATCAACAGAGAGATGTGATCTACCTAGAAATTTCTTGTAATAATATAGAGTTAGTAGACTAGTTAGCAAAAGCTAAGAAGTTAGTAAAATAAGCCAAATATAATTAGGAATTCTAAGAATGTTCTAGGAAGCTTCTTGGTTAAATGGTCTAGAAGGACTTTGGAAGCTTCTTAATGAGAAGCTTCTATAGGTACCTTCCAAGGATCATGTAACTTGCACATGAAGTTAACAACTAGTTTAGCTTGTACACCAAGTAGATGGCTTCTAGAAGGAAACTCCCTTGGAAAATTAATCTGTAACTTAGCTTACATTTCAAGAAGATGGAAAGTTTCCTTGGAAGCTACTCAAGAGCCTTGTGCTTTGCTATAAATACCAAAGCCCAAGCCTATGCTAGGCATTTAGAGTTTCCATTGCTTTAAGTGTTTTTAACGTGATTTTCCCTTTTGATCTTTCATTATCCTATTTCTCTCTTTGGTCTTTTACATCAGTTTCAAAGTACGAATGGGATGGATAGAATCTATGAACTATTACTACTTCATTGGGATTTCTATATGACTGTGCTACCAAAGCACTATCTCTAACAATTCATCACTTCTTGCTTTGGCCAAGACTTTTTGAATACGATCACCTTGTACAATGAACCATTGATCCTTCTGATTAGAGCTTATACAGAGTAGTGGACCTATTGCATCCATGTGCTAACCTAGATAATTGTAAATAGATAGTTGGTAGAGTAACAGTAATTATAATGATGCCCAAACTTATCATTGTTATGCAATAAAAAATTGAGCACCTTAGTCAATTGTTGGAAAAAAGAGATCATGATGAGCAATAGCAAGAGCAATTGGAGAGGAGCTATGTTTCATGAAGGAGAAGATAGTGTTTGATTCCCAAAACTAAAGGTCTTTGAAGGTAAGAATCTAATGGGTGCAAAAGGGAATTTTGTGTTTGATTGTGAATGTTATTTTGAAGCCAAAAATCTCCTAAATGATTGGAGACAAATCCTCTTAGCCTCAAGTCAATAAGATGGAGCGGCAAAACTATGGTAGCAATTCCGGGTGGAGCAAACTCATTGGCAATTTGTTGTTCCATTTCAACATGAGAAGACTTCAAGAGTGTTGGCATTGGATGATTCCAAGCCATGAATGTTGCACATGCTACACAAGATTGATTGACAAATTGAGGCAAATTGTTTTAGTGAGAAGTTACATTTCTCAATTCTAGAACATCGTGATGCTTATTTTGGACATCAAGAAGGTGAAGCTTTGGATTGGTTTGTGAGAGGCTTTGAATCACACACCAAATTGGAAGTAACCATGCATGAATGAAAGCATCTAGAAGAAGTCATGTAGATGATTGAGCACTTTAACTCCTTGGTAACCATGAATTGATCTTGACTTGTAACACCCATTTTTGCATGTGGTATTGTGATATTTAGCTTGGTATTACAAGTACTTGAGAGATATTATTTACATAGAGAAAAAAGATGGTTCTACATTAGTCATGATTAGCTAAAGTTAGTCATAGCTAAGATAGAGTATACCTTAGTTTAGAGGAAGTGAAAAAGATGAGCACTACTATTTTGGATTCTAGTGTGTTGACTTGGTATTATTCCTAGGTGTTTGGCTTTGAGGAAAGAGTTGAGAACTCTTGAGCCCACAAGCATTTTTGTTTTGGATTCTTCTATAGTCCAAGGATAGCCCATGTGAAGGAATCCTTGACTTAGTAGTTCGGTCAAGATAAGATCACATGCTAGTGGAATATGCCCATGTGAATGTATATTCCTTTCTACTTTTTGACTTTACTTGACTTTTAGTCTAGTAACTTGAGTTACTATGATAATTAGTAACTTTGGTGCATAACTATTTCACAAGTATATAAACAAAGGGTGAGGAGGTACTCATCATCCTTTCATTCGCAACTATCTCTCTCTCATTGAGTTCTCTAGTGAGCAATGTCTTGAGTCTTGGAGTGTTAGCCTTGGAGGAGTATGATGGAGTTGAGGTTCCTTGCCTTCTTAGTCCATGGTGCGCTACCATAATAGCTATCAGAGGTTCATCCTGAGTGATAGAAAGACCGGCTCACATTTTTAGTTCCGTTTTTGGGACTTCTCTAGAAGGCAAGATAATGTTCCGTGTTAAATTCTACATTAGGCAGCAGGAGGCTATGAGAGCTCACTTGGAAAGAACATTAGGAGAGGAGAGGGCTAAACTAATATTAGAGAACCAAGATCCATTTGTATACCTTGTAGTTTGTTATAATATCTTTGAGGTGATTTTGTACATCTTGTACACATGAGAAGATTTGGAGAGATTATATGAGGTGAATTGTAGATTTTGGGGATTAAGGTGATTTTGAGTAAAATCTCAAGTTTAAGATCTTGACTTGAAATTTTTACACATGATAGCTTAGGTTTTTTTTTAGTTAGCACACTTAGAATTATTGTGAGAGCTATTATGAGCATTGTGCTAGAATTTTTGAAAGTTGATAGAGTAAACTGCTCTCGCAACTACATGCTCTCTAGAAACTTGTACAGAGTCTGCCATTTCTTCAATTTTTAGTGGATTGTTGTGAAACTATTTTTAAGAAAATTCAATATGTTTTATCCTACCTGTTGACACAAAAATTAGAGAAAAATTATTCTTGAGCAAGGAGTTATGAGTTTTTGAAGTGAGGGGGTGATTTTCAGACCAAATCTGAAATATATGTGCTGAATAGAAAGGTGTCTAGGCCAAATGGCTCAATGAAAAGATCTGAAATTTTGCAAAGAGTGACACCCTAGAGTTTTGATCAAGTGTGAAAATTTGATAGGACTATCACATGATAATTGAGAGATTTGAGTGAAATTGTGAGGAAGGGTCAATTTTGCATAGTTGAGATCTCATGCATGGAGAGTTTAAGAGCAACAAAAAGCATATTTGAGTGTTTAGATTCATCTTGGGAACATGGAGGGTCATCAAGAGTGGAAATTGAGACAATGTAAGGTTCCCCAAGGGTTTGAGGTAATTGTAGGGGTGGATTTGAGGAAAAGAGGGTTTACAATAGAATTTGAAGAGAATGTTGAGAGGATCCAAAAACCTATACCACTTGGAGGAAAGAGTGAATCTAAATGCTTTCTATATGGAGAGAAGGGACATAAGGCAAGTTCATGTCCATTGACCTTTGAGAGCAAGAGATTGAGAGAAAGGAGAGGCTTACTTGACTTGGGTTTGCATGTTGGATCTTCTTCACCAAGATTGGGAGGGAGAAGATCTAAGACAAAGGAGTTGTGTGAGGTTTGTGGAGTAGAAGGACTTCCAAAAGGACATGAGTGTAGTGGAGTAAAAGCACTTTTGGAGACTTTGGTGAAGGATCTTGGAGAGATTCTTAATACAGCTATAGAAATACTACCACCTTCATCAACTAGTTCTCAAGATTAGTGATGGAGATAATCTTTCAACTTATGGATAAACTATCCATGAGAGTTAGATTAATATGCACTCTAGAATTTGATGTTGCTATAGAAATCTTTGAGTAACCTTAACCTTTTGTGTTCCCTAGAGTAGATTATCATCAAATGGTCTTAGTCATGTATATACTCTATTAGTTATAGAATGAGAGAAAAAAAAACTGAGAGAAAAGAAAGATAGTGAAGGGTTAAGATAGGGAAACTTCTAGTTTTCTTTGGCAAGGATGGAGAAGATGTGAAGGCCTTTGTGAGAGACTTCAAGAGAGCTTGCATAGGAAACAATGAGAGGAGGAAGAATGAGTGTGCATCATTACTACCAGATTTCTTTGAGGATGCAGCACTTACATGGTATGAATCAGAATACCAAAAGAGAAAGAGGAGAGATGGAGAAGAAGAGTCTTGGAAGAGTTTGACTTCAACACTCATTGAAAAATTTCTTCCAGATGAGAGTTATGAGAGATTGATGAGTGAGGTTACCTTTCTCAAACAAGGAGATGGAGAGTGTAAAAGACCGAATCCGATGAGAGAAATAGTAGAATAGAAACTCACATTGTGACACTCGAATGAGAGGAAACTCGGAATGCTTAGCATGAGCTTTGGCTTTGGTATTTATAGATACCATACAAAGCCCTTGAGAAGCTTCTCAAGAAGCTTCTTCAAACCGCTTTCTTAGAGTGCAAGCCAAGTTAACTATCAAGCTTCTCAAGAAGCTTCCTTCTAGGGTCTACTTGGCGTGCAAGCTAAGCTAGTTGGAAGCTTCTAGAAGCTTCTAGAAGCTACTTACTTGAGGTGCAAGCTAAGCTAGTCGGGAAGCTTCCCAAGAGGCTTCCTAAATACTTCCGGAATATTCTAGGCTAATTTGTTTTTATGTGCTACTTCATAAGCCCGACTAACTTTGTCACTAAACTCCATATTGTTATATATTCCCCCATCGCTAGTTAGTGACGTCCTCGTTGCCAGTGAAGCTTCAAATTCCTAGATGGCCATTTGTGCATTTTGGAGGTAAGAAAGAGGTTCCCATGTAGCATCATGAAGGGAACACCCTTTCCAAAGGACCTTGTACTCCGTATGGTGGTGACGGCCTCGTTGAATATGGCGACGTGCAAGGATACGATCAACTTTGTACTCCTCATGATCATTGATAGGGACATGAAGAGGGGGAGGTTGGACTTGAGAGGAGAAGGAAGAGGGGTTAGGAACAAAGGGTTTCAACTTGGAAACATGAAAGACATGATGGATACGCATGTGACAAGGCAAGGCAAGTTGATAAGCAACAGGAGAGACAATGTAGGTGATATCAAAGGGTCCTATCTAATTAGGGGCAAGTTTACAAACTTGGGTATTAAGTGGGAGAGGGAGGTTACTAGAGGATAGCATGACTTTATCACCAACTTCAAAGGTGAGATCACGACGATGGTGGTCCGTACATTGTTTTTGGCGATTCTGAGCAACAAGGAGGTGAGACTTGGCTTGTTGGAGAGATTGGGATATAGTGGTCAAGAATGTGGAAGTATGAGGAACCTGAGATGGAGGGGAAGCAAGAATAGATCGTGGCCATGATCAAGAAGAGATCCAGAATCTGGAACAAGTGGATCTTGGCCAAAATTGAGAAAGAAAGGAGAAAATCCGGTGCTTGCCTGTTTGGAATTGTTGTAGGCAAATTCTGCAACTGCAAGACATTCATCCCAATTGGTATGGTGGACATTGACAAAGGCATGCAATATATCCTCCAATGTATAGTTTGCACGTTCGGTTTGTCCATTAGTTTGAGGATGATAGGCCGTGGACAAAGCAAGCTTGGTGCCGAGTATCTGGAAGAATGCTTGCCAAAACTTCTCGGTAAATTGAGGATCATGGTCGGAGATGAGTACACATGGCATCCCATGATACTTGAAGACATTGTTGAAGTAGATTTGCGCTAAGGTTGGAGCATCCACAGTATCACAAGTTGGTGCCAAGTGGATTTGCTTACGAAGCTTATCCACAAACACCACAATTGCGATGTGTCCTTGTTTTGTCTTTGGCAAGGATATAATGAGATCCAAGCTCACATGCTTCCAACAAGTGGATGGAACGGCGAGTGGTTGAAGGAGTCCACTCGGCTTCTGGTTGTTGGCCTTGTTACGTTGGCAGCTCTTACACCATCGGACAAATTCTTGAACATTTTGTGTCATGTTGGGCCACCACCATTGACGTTCAAGGGTACCCAAGGTCTTGTCCACACCCATGTGACCAGCGATGGGTAAATCATGGGCTTCTTGAAGGCGCACAAGTTGAAGATTACCTTTAGCCGGAACATAGATCCAGTCCTCATGGAATAAAAGGCCCTCCTTGATGGAGAAGGTGTTGTACTCCTTATCGCATGCCATAAGGTGACCATGTACCATTTGGAAGAAGGGATCTTGGTGTAGAGTTGACTGAAACTTGTTTTGGATCTTGGAATCAATCGACACCATTGAAATTGCCGATGTGAAGAGAAGAAGAGCCTTCAAATCATGTCGTCGTGATAAAGCATCAAGGATGACATAGAACCAACTTGGTTTGTACTCAAGTTTTATGTCATACAGTTGGAGTTGTTTCTCCCATTGATGATGTCGACTCTTCATGTGCTCCAAGTGTAGGGTCTGCGACAATGGCTTGTGATCAGTTTGCATGATCACTTGTTTCCCCAAGAGATAATGCCTCCATACCTTGGTGGCATATACCATTGCAAGTTGTTCCCGATCTCAAGCAAAGTAATTTCTTTCAGCTGTATTTAGTTGGCAAGACACAAAGGCAATGGGATAAAGTCCATTTGGGAATTCTTGTTGCAACACCGCTCCAATTACAAAGTTAGAAGCATCAAAATCAACCACACAAGGTAGTTGAGGATCATATGGTTGAAGAATAGGTCTTGAAGACACCATATGCTTTAACTTTTGGAATACTTCTTCATGCTTGGTGGTCCATTGGAAGCTTGAGTTCTTTCCTAAGAGGTCAGTCAATGGTGCAACCACATGAGCATAATAGTGGATGAACCGTTGGTAAAAACTGGCCAATCCATTGAATGCCCATACTTCTATAGCATTCTTCAGGGTAGGCCAATCAATAATGGCCTTGATCTTCTCTTCTTCTATCTTGATCCCCTCTAATGAGATCTTATGACCCAAGAAGGTAACTTTTTTCTACCAAAAGGCACACTTTGACTTCTTGCAGTAAAATTTCCATTGTCATAGTCGTCTTAGGACTTCTCGCACATGATTCACATGTTCTACCTCTATCTTGCTATAGATTAAGATATCATCCAAGAACACCACCATGGATTGATCCAATAGTCCATCCAACACCCGATGCATCTGATCCATGAAGACTATTGGAGCATTAGTGAGTCCAAAAGGTATAACTCTCTACTCAAAATGCCTATACTTTATGTGAAAGGCAGTCTTTTGCACATCCTCTCTATCAATAGGAATTTGCCAATAGCCGCTACGAAGATCCAACTTGGAAAAGTAGCATGCTCCACTTAGTTGATCAAGCAAGTCATCGATCCAAGGTAAGGGATATGCATTCTTCATGGTTTGCTTATTGAGCCCACAATAATCAATACAGAAACAAAGTCCTCCATCCTTCTTTAGAACAAATAGTACTGGTGCTCCCCAAGGAGAGGTATTATGATGTATGAAGTCCTTCTCCAACAACTTTGTAAGTGTTGTTCGCAACTCCTCCAACTCCTTTAGTGAGAGTCGATAGATTGGTCTACTCACTAGAGTACTCCCTGGCAATAACTCAATCTTGAAGGGCATACCTTGATTGGAGGGTAATCCCTTTGGCAAATCATCCAGAAACACGTTCGCAAACTCCTTAATTATCCGGTCAACCATTGCTTGATGAGGCTCTTGGCCCTCTGCAGATTGTTCTTGTGCAATTGGCTTGATCCACACCACGAATACAGACTTATCTTCCTCCAAAGCTTGCTCTATGGTTGCTTTACTAACAAACTTCCCTTCTAGGGACTCATCTCTCTTCCAAGCTTGCTCCCTAGTTGCCTTCTTGGCAAACGTCCCATCTTGAGACTCCCTTCCCTTCCAGGTTTGCTCTATGGTTACCTTCTCAACAAACTTCCCATCTTGGGATTGACTATTCTTAGGTGTCTTACTCAGAGGTGCTAGACAACCTAATCGGAAATTCCTACCTTGGTGTTGTACTTGAATTTGGCGTTGGGTCCAATCGAATTGAACCTTATGATGTTCAAACCAAGGTAGACCCAAAATGATGTCATAGTGTAGAGGTGCCACTACAAACCTCATACACTTCAAATACTCATTCCCAATCTTGAAGGTAACAGGATACAAGGTGCGGAATGTAGAACCCTTTCAACCATCCGCCATCATCAAACTACTTCCAATCACTGGCTTGATAAGGAATACCCAATTCCTTTGCTACTTGCATAGACATGCAATTCTTTGAACTTCTAGAATCAACCAAAATCCTACAACCCCGATTAGATATCGTACCTTGCAAGTGAAACAAACTTGCATAGGTTGAGCCTTCAATCCCATTGGAACTAATCAAGCTCCCAATAGGCGGCTCAAAATCTCCTATTGGGATTCCTCATTTCCTTGATCATTCCGCTCCACAACCTCCACTTGGGCAACTTGTCGAGGTCGTCCATTCTTGAGTGGACATTCAACAATACAATGCCCCAATTGGCGACAATAAAAACAACCACCATTTTGTTCCAGTTTCTCTCTATCTGCCGTGCCAAGTGGTCTTTGTTCAATGGCATCAATCTCCATTGGTGCTGACTCCTCCACTTGTGTGTAGTGTATTGGTAGGCTTTGTGGAGGTCAAGGTCGAGACCAAGTTGTTATCACCAAGGAATCAAAACGTTCAGCCAACCGCATAGCTTCCTCCAAGTGTTGTGGCTCTCACATGGTTACCTCTAATTTGGTTCTCGTCTTCAAGCCCCTGACAAATCGATCCAGAGCTTCACCTTCCAATATATCTGGAATTTGCATGATGGTGTTTTGGAACTGTGTGATGTAACTTCTTGCAGAGCCAATCTGTTTCAACTCTACCAACTTATCCCGTGCAGCTCGTGTGGCATTTATGGCTTGGAACTGACTAATTATTGCGCTCTTGAATTCTGCCTATGTCAAGATTGGTGCAACAATTTGTCGTTCAGCTTGCTCCACTAGGAATCTCCACCATAGCTTTGCAACTCCATCCATTTGGCTAGAAGCCAAGAGAATCTATTTTTGCTCGTCTTGTAGATTGGTAGTTTCAAAATAATGTTCACAATCAAACACAAAATTCTCCACCACACCCGGAAAATTCTTGCCTTCAAATACCTTGGGTTTAGGGAATCTGATCCAATCTTCTCCTTCTCAAATTGGTACTCTCTCCACCTACTCTTGTCGTCAAAGATCTCGTTCATCCAACAACCAAGTAAGGTGCTCAATCTGTTGCTGCATAGCAAGGATAACATCGGGTATTGCCGCCATGGTTGCTACTCTATCACACCACTCCCAATCTATCTAATTTATTAACACATAGAAATAACACGTCCACCGTTCTCCATAAGTTACAACCGGAAGCACCAAGGGTTCCTCAAATATGGTGATCATATACAGAAAATCTTATCCAAAGTGCAAGGTGATGAATTGTGTGAAACGATGCTTGGGTAGTATTTAAACGCAAAAATCCCAATGGTTTAGTGGAAGTGGATTTGGTGGAACATAAATTCCATCCATCATATTCCTACTCTGATACCAATGTAAAAGACCAAATCCAAGGAGAGAAATAGGAGAATGGAAACTCACATTGTGACACTTGAATGAGAGAAAACTTTGAATGCCTAGCATGAGCTTTGGCTTTGGTATTTATAGATAGCATACAAGGCCCTTGAGAAGCTTCTCAAGAAGCTTCCTCAAACCACTTTCTTAGAGTGCAAACCAAGTTAACTAGGAAGCTTCTCAAGAAGCTTCCTTCTAGAAGTCGTCTACTTGGCGTGCAAGCTAAGCTAGTTGGAAGCTTCTAGAAGCTACTTACTTGAGGTGCAAGCTAAGCTAGCCAAGAAGCTTCCCAAGAAGCTTCCTAGATACTTCCGGAATATTCAAGGTTAATTTGTCTTATGTGCTACTTCGTAAACCCGACTAACTTTGTCGCTAAACTCCATATTGTTATAGAGAGAAAATGAGAGTCTATGAGGAAAGAGTGGAAAAGTTAGAGTCCAGATTTACATAGTGTTGAGGAAGAGTGGGGATGATGTGGAGACTACTATGATTGGCATAGGGCCATGCTCACCAAGAATTTTGTGAGAGGGTTGAGACCACAAATTAGAAGCAAGGTGAGATATGAGAAACTTTCTTCCAAGGTTGAAGTTATCAAGATTGCAATTCGTATGGAGGAGAGTTTGGAAGGGGATGAGAGTGATTTGGTGGTGAAAGAGGTTATGAACCTCCCTCAAGGCTACAAGTATGATGGAACTTCTGATACTTTGGTGGCAAGGGTTGCACCATAAGAATTAGTTGCTCCAGTTCTTGCACCTCCACCAAAGGATCCACTTCAAACCATCACAAAACAACTTGCAAATCTCAAGATCAATGTGGTGCAACTATGGGAGAAGAGAGAGGTGGATCAGAATGTAGGGAGAGGGTGTAGGATTTATGGAAACTATCCATATAGAGGAGGCCAACCAGCCAACAATTTCTATGATAGAAATTGTTTTGGTTGTGGAGGAAGAGGCCATATCCAAAGGAATTACCCAAATTCCACTTACCATGGAGGAAGGGGTTATGAGGGAGCCAATAGAGGGAAAGAGGGAGGTAGTGAAACCCAAGTGGCTCCTAATCCAACAAAGGTAAGGGGATAGCATCCATAGATGTGGTTGAGAGCAAGTATGAGAAGGGAGAGTGCTCAAACTCCAAGGGTTTTAATTTGGAGCTTTTGGCACACAAGAAGAAGAGAGTTTGTTTTGCAGAGGATGTTCACTCTTTTCAAGGATTTACTCCAAGAAAGGATACTCCTAGGTCTACTAGGAGCACTTGCCTATCAACACCATCAACAAAAAAGACTCCAAGGAAGAAGTTGGGGATGGAGGATTTCTTGATTTCAAAGCAACAATGGAACTACAATGTGTTGGAGGATGTTGGTAGTCACAAGGTTAACATCACAGTGGGCCAATTGATTGCTTTGAACCCTACCTTGGGAAAGGAGCTTAGAAGTGGTTTGAGTTCTACAAGGAGAAAGAGGAAGAAGAAGGCAAAAGCTCTAGTATCAATGGGGGTGGTGGATGCCAAACCAGTACCATGGGAGGCTTGTGAATATGCTTCCAAGATTGATGTGAGAGTGAATGGTCACAACATCAAGGATGCACTTGTTGATGGAGGATAAGTAGTGAATGCCATGTCAAAAGGTTGATGAAGAAGTTGGGTATGATACCCTCAAGACCTTCAACATTTGTGGTGAGCATGGCAAACAAGCAACAAGTTTGACCAGTAGAGGTGATGGATAAAGTGGTAGTTTCAGTTATGGGTGTTCAAAATCTCATGACTTTCCAAATCTTGAAGGATTCAAGCTATGACTTACTTCTTGGGAGGCTATGGTTGAGAGCAGCACGCACAATTGATAGATGGCACAAAGGGTACTTGAGGATTGGGTCATCAAACCATAGAGTCACAGTTCCTGTGACTAACACCACCAACACTTCACATTCAGATACACCATCTTCTGATTATTGGGAATCAGATTCTGAAGAAGGAGCTTCAAGTGTGGACACAAGCATGGAGGAGGAGACTTCCACGGAGGAGGATGAATCTGAATCGGGTTCAGATGTGTATCCCTTGTGTGCTATGGATTTTTTACCTAAGCCAGAGGTTTTGAAGGACCCAGATAAATCACCATTGACACTTGAGGAGGTAGAGAGAAGATTGGCTACCCTCAAGTATGGCCCAAATGTTACCAAGGAGGAGAAGGTGAGATTTGAGGAGATTTTCCGCAAGTTCATCCATGTGTTTGCTTTCAATTACAAGGATTTGAAGGCATTTGTAACTTTTTCAAAATTATATAAGCTAGTGGTGAGGAGGTACTCAATCATTCTTTCATTTGCAACTATATCTCTCTCATTGAGTGCTTTAGTGAGTATTGTCTTGATTCTTGGAGGTATCTTGGAGTTCTAGCCTTGGAAGAGTGTGTTGGAGTTGGGTTTCCTTGCCCTATTTCTCTTACTCCCTTAATGGTGTCTTTGTTATGCTAGAGAGGGACGTGCGGGGCATAGAGAGGTGGCTGCTAGATTTCATCAATTTCGAGTGGGGGATTGGGTGGCCCTTCAAGAGGAGTTTGTTAGGGCTACATGATTTAGGAGACAGGCATTGCCATAGGATACCACAAAGTCCACTTGATTACAATGGTGTAGGACATTGGGTCAAGCATGAAAGTTTAGTAGAGCAGCACAAGCACTACACCCCTTGTCTATGGCTAGTCCTACTAATGAGACTATCTCTTCTCTACACTCACTATATCGTATAGCAGTAGAGGGACTACCACTAGAGGTCTTAGATTATCAGCCTGATCAGCCTTATGTCTTGATAGGTCACTATTTGCACAAGCATTGTGCACTTCTCCTTGCCTTTCTTTAGGAGGCTTGTTAGGGATGGTTTATGAGAACCTTAGAGATTGCTTCTAGGTAGATGATCCTTCTAGTGGTTTTATTGAGTTGTTTGAGGTAGCTATAGTAGTAGTGAGAGGAGACATTATTATGTCTGTTAATCGGGTTTTATGTGCTAGTCCACTTCTTGCAATGGAGAAGGATATAGGGTGCATTAGACTGATTGCTATTGGAGAGATCTTTTTGCATTTGGTCAGTTGTACCATTGTCCTTGAGCATCATTCTCACTTTTGATAGCACCTCAGTCCACATCAATTTGGAGTAGCTACACTTGGAGGATGTGAGGCTATATCTCTAGGCATTAGGGCACTCCTAGATATCTATCCGGAATGGGTCATCCTACAAGTGGATGTTGAGAACACTTTTAATAGCATCTCATGGGCATCCATCTTTAGAGAGCTTAGGGAGGCTGGTAGATCCTTGGCAAGTCTCATACCTTTTGTGTTGTCTTTTTATGGCTCTCTTGCTTCCCTTTGCTACCAGCAAGAAGTCACCGTCTTGGAATCAACTATTGGTACACGTCAGGGAAATCCTTTGGGGGGACCATTATTTGCCATGGCTCACTTTAGAGCTCTCCTATCTACTACTTTGGCCATGCCAGGTTGTGTTTTCCCCTCCTTGGTAGATGATACACACATCATAGGCCCTGTAGATCAGATTAGGCAAGCCTTTGACTACTTGACTACCAAGCTACATCTAGTAGGCTTGAAAGTCAAGGTGTCAAAGTGCAGGGGATGGTCCCTTTTAGGTATCCCTCCCCACCTTGAGCTTCTAGAGGGATGTATCACATCCATAGAGGGATGTATCACATCCATAGAGGGATGTATCACATCCATAGATGGATTTTGTGTTCTTGGAGTGCCAATAGGATCGGAGGATTTTGTTACACGTTTCTTAGACATTGCCCTTGTAGAGGATGTTCTCCATGTGGATGACCTTCAATTACTATGAGATCTATAGGTGGCATTTGGTATACTCTCTTCCAGTATTGCTTGTTGAGCATCCTACCTCATCCATATAGTTCCTCCCTCACCGTCCTTCTTATCACATTTGAGAGCATTTGATAGGAGGGTTAAGGGAGTCTTTGGTGATATTATTGGACCTAGGACATTTGAGTGTGTGACAAGGGATTTGGCACATAGACAGATGGCTCTGCCAATCTCATGTGGTGGAGTTGGCTTGCTATCCATGGAGGAGATGGCACCTATAGTGTTTTTGGGTAGTTGAGCTCTCTCGGCACTCCTACTTTCCTATCATTTTGTGGTTGTTGATAGGCTAGTTTTGGAGACTTATATGATAGAGGTGGAGGGAGTATCCTTTTCTCTCTAGATGTTATTATGGCAGACAAGAGATAGTCTATCCCCACATGCACGAGAGGATTTTCCACCTTTTGCTTCACTATTGTCAGATTGGACTAAAGGTTTACAGTCTTCCTTGATGGAGCGACAATGTGAGCATATGCTACATTCTCTCTTAATCAACTCGTCCATTCCTCATGCTACTAGAGCACATCTTTGCTCTTGCTCCGGCAAAGATGCAGGCTCTTCGATCCTAGCATGACCATGCATTAGGGCATTTTGACTTGCACCAACTACTTTCTCTACAGCAATGAGGTTTTGCCTAGGTTTGGTACACCCATCTACATCTTTATTACTCACTTGTGAGTGTGGTTCTACACTAGATGCAGCAGCAGTCCACATGACACGGTGTCCTTTTGGAGGATAGAGGATAGCTACCCATGATGCCATTAGGGACATAGTGTTTGCTACGGAACGAGAGAATGGATACTTGGCTTGGAGGGAGCGTTTGTATGCTTTGTAGATGACATGTGTCAAGGCAAACTTATACTTGGTCTAAGATGATCAGGTGACAGTAGCGGATGTTGTGGTTACGGACCCTCCGCAAGATACAGTTTTGGAGGGAGTGATTACCCATCCCCCTGGATGGGCGGCGAGTGCAGCCGCAGGTTGCAAGGTCTCCAAGTATAGGGGCATGCAACGAGGTCACCTCTTTGTTCCTCTAGCCTTGGAGTTATATGGAGCGATGGACACGGCATTTGACACATTTGGCAGGGAGTGCACAAGAGCTTATCACATTAGGCGCTAGGGGTATCACTCTCATACTTTGTAGTATATTTTAGACAACGTGTGTCCATTGCTCTATAGAGGACAGTGGCTGGTGCAATCCATAGGAGAGCAATCACATTAGGTGATGTTTCTTTGGATACTCCAGTTGTATGTAGACCGTACTACTTGCATAGCTCTGATATCTTAGGTGCAGTAGGGCAGATTTCTCATATAGACTCTATTGGGGCTTAGCCCTATTTTACCTTTTTTGTCTCCCCCTTGTACGGCTTGATGGGGTCTTCCCATCCTTCATTTTTTCTACGCGGTTGCCTTTAATAAATTTACCAGATACAATAGATACACCTATGGAATATCACACCGTTCAACTGTACATTTATTTGTTTCTTTCCCATGTTTCCATGGGCCGTGATTTCTTCTCGGCTATTAGCCCTTTTTGCGTTTTTGCGGTGGGTCTCGGATTCGTGATCCCCTCGTTCTCTTGTATTACTTTTACCTTCAGGGTATACTATTAAGCCTTTGGCCTCTGCGCTTAATTGTTGCTTGTAGACGACAAGGTCTATCTCTTGAATGAGCTGGCAAGCGGAAAGCGGAGTGGGCGATCAAGTTGGGAGACTCCTATTCACATAAACTCTTCAAATTGGATTACTTGCTAGTAATGCTTTGAAAAACTGCAGAAATTTGTAACATTCGGACCCACTCCGTGTCCCGGATCAACATTTTAAGCCAAGCTTGAGTTTGGAACTACCCTTGTCCTTTTGGTGCCAGCGAGGCACATTTCTGACGGTCATGGATACTGTATGAAGCAACCCCCTCCATGGCAATGGCAAACTTTTCAGGACAACAATGTGTTTGCTAAACTTTACCATTACTAGGAATTTTTTAATTTAACGGCTCTTCTGAACTAAAAGACATCTCGATCCAACTCTACTTTGCTAGCTTGAGAGCGTGGACATTTCTGATCTGTGTATGTCCTTAAAACCTGGATTGCCTTTTGACAGTCACAGATAAAATACTGCCCTAAACAATGGTCTTCGAATGGGTAGAGAAACGCGTCTCAAAACATCGCCACCGTGCAGATACTGAGAAAGAATCCATCTAAAATGCAGACGTTCGCTCCCACCCATCACCAACAATTGCGCGTCGTATCATACGTCATATCATAGAAAATCTTGCGCTGGAAAATTCATCTGCAGTGGAAATTTGCTAGCATCTGCCCATGTAGAAATCGCATGTATTCTCAGGAAGTCGTATTGAACCTAGGTACCGGTTCCAATTTTGACATCAGGCTCTTGTTCACTAAATTCCTAAATCTGATAGTGTCATTAGCCGAGATACACTAGCAAGTGAAGCTTGGTCGGATTTTACTATAAACTATTCATGAAGACATCGAGGATGTCGCAATCATCTATTCATGAAGACATTGGGGATGTCACAATCATGTATTTGTTTGAAACACTCATGATTATCAAAATGCATGAGAGTGACAAACATTTATCAAATTTGTGTGTGTGGTTTCTCCCCAGCTAGCTGATGCAAGTAATCCTTTCAATGATCAGCAATCCAATGTAAGCTCCATCTGAGAAGATCAATGCCAACAACTTACAAGAATTTTCTACAATCACTATACAATCAAATGAAAATACTTTGAAAATACGTGAGATTCTCTGATGCCCTAAACTTAAATTGCACTAAAGTGAACTCAAATAAGGGACGTATTACCCAGGATGTATCTTAATATTATCTAAATGGTCATTTTATAAGACTTAAATATGATGTTGTTTGCAAAGGTAATTGATTTATATTTAGCAAGTAGAAAGAAACTACTAACATTCAAATACATGGCATAGATGGGGTAGATGCCGTACCTTGTAGATTTACTCCCTTACTCCACCAAGTAGGTGGATGCCCACAAGCGCACAATCCCACAAGCGACTGATCCTCTGCCAAGTCAAAATAATGGGGCGTTTCAATTTTAAAATATAAGGAATCTTCACTGAAGTGACCCTCCTACTCCATAAAGATTTAGTGAGACTCCTACGGATGTTGTTGACACTCAGTAAGAAGTTTGACAGGACCCCTTAGAAAAGGGAATTCGAGATAGAATTGCCCCGGAAGGAATTTTCACGGGAGGAGGACCGTTCAAATCTAATATACCCATGTTATTAGAAGAAGAGAAATATTTAAATAACAATAAAAGCTAACCAAATTTGTTACATGTGGCACTTGGGGCTCGCTGAATTTGACATCTCATTTAAAGCCATTCATTTTAAACTAAGAAAAGTATTCTATCATGAACAGAAGCGGGAACTAATCTCACTCCCAACTTTTCCCTCTCCTCCATGGACATAAGAGAGTATGTTTCTTTTGATTCAATTTAAGGTTCTCTTTGTTCAAGATTAGTTTCTTTCAATTTAAAGTTCCTCATGTAACACCCATAATTCTTCTTAGATTGATATTCAAAAGAGAGTCCTTAAACTATGGAGCTCCCTTCTTTACTTTCCACTTCTTCTTTGCTTCTCATTGCCCTTGGATCTCCTCCTTCTTGCTCCTCTTTGACTTAGGCAATTCCTACCAATCCCACTTTGCTTCTTCTGCATATTCAATATACACCTCCCATAACTGGAATTCTTATTCCCTTCCAATTGGTGGATTTGGCGAATTCACAGGGTTGTGGAGTATGGTGTCCTCCTTGATGCCTTTTTCAATGACTTCAATGCCTTCCTTAGATATGCTTTCCTTGTGATGCCTTCTTCAAGGAGTAAAGGTAAAGTTAAATTTGGTGAGGATAGATTTAGGACGGTGGCTCATCATTATGCACAAATTTTAGATTATCTTGATAATCCAAAGCACTTCAATCAGATTCATGGAGGATTTTGCAAAAAGCCAATGCAAAAAAACATGGCTTTTAGTGTGATGGCCACATTTCTCATACATCTTGGGACAAGATTCCAAGTACCATAACCAGGGATAGGTTATGCAAAAAATAGACAAGAGATATAAAGTCTTACAAGTCAACTAGAGACTAGAAAGATAAATGTACCAAAGAAGGAATCATAGAGAAAGAAATGACAAATTAAATCAAAAATGTCCTCATTTCCATATGTTTGGATGCCAAGCTAATATATCTCCTCCCACTCTTGTAAGTATGGGCAGTGAAGCATATATCTATGAATCAAGATAGTGTCTTGAAGAAGAAGAGGAGAAAGATTCCTTGATGATACTCTTTATCAAGTACCATGGAGACATTTCCTTTTGCAAGTATCCATAGTGAGTATGAATTTAGGAAAGATACTCAACAGGTCCCAAAAGATGAGAGTTTTTTAATGCATGATTCTAAACCTTTTGTGAATGATGCTTGTGTGGATGAGGTTATTCACATTAGGAAAAGTTCTAGAGAAGTGAAAGAACCATGCATCAGCGTAATGGCCTATATCACCTTGAGCTACCACCACACATGAAGATCCATCCAATGTTCCATGTTTCCTTGCTATGCAATTATACATCCTTATCACCCCACTTTCCTTCCATACAAGAAGCTCGACCTTGTTCAACACTCACTGATGGCACCAAGGAATACAAAGTCAAACGCATTCTCCAAAAATGCATCCATGGTACTCACCATCCACATGTAAAATATCTTGTACATTGGAAAGGGTACGCATTATATGAGGCAACATGAGAACTTGCAACTAACTTGACCAATACATCAATGTTAGCGCAATATTTTGAGCAACAACTTTGCAATAAGGACATTGCGTCTTAAATGGAGAGAGGTTTGTAATACCATTAGCTAAAAATATTATCTAGAGGTGTAAATTAGCTCGGTCATATCTTTAAGGATGTTATATATGATGATCTAAGTAGATCAGATAGAGGTGTCACCAAAAGAGTACCTCCACTAATAGGGCAGAATTGAAAACACCTTGAAAATTTTAGACCTAATTTTGCATGCCTAAATGAAAGAATTAGGCTTCAAAAAATAAAATCTTCTCTCCCTTCCAAGGGAAGAGGCATTGCCTTTCTCTCTCCTTCCTTCTTTTCCTTGTCAAGATCTTTCCAATAGCACCTCACCCATGCTATTCTAAGCTTCCCATAGTAAGATTCCCATTGGTCAAACTTGTTTGACCAGCCAAATAGGACAAGGATCAACATGTCACCAATCCATGCAACTAATCTAAGGGTGGACCTTGTTGACATATCACCAATCCATGTATTTTATCCAAAGTTGTATCCACCTATGAGGAGATCCTCTTTGCTATGTAATAAAAACAAGGTCATCCTTTAGTGCATCGGAGTATTGAGGAATGAAACCTTGTGTTTCTCTTGGGGTTTCTCTTGTCCTCAAAAATTACATAGAGAAAGAGAAGTAGTGAAGGATTCACTCATAGACAAAGGAGTAGTCAAAGATGCACAATAAGGAGATGGAGAATCAAGTAAACATAGCAGAAGAGCAAACCAAGAGAGAGGTTCAGATGGAGAATCAAGAAGAAAAAGGTCTAAAGCTTATGTGAAATTAACACCCCCTATAGCTGCCTTTTTGTAGGACCTTGCTAAAAAATCAAATTTAAAGATTGAGGCTATGGGAGCACAAGAGAGATGTAAGTTAGTAGAAATAGCAACTCAAAAATTGTCAAAGATAGAGAAGCATAGAGCAAAAGTGGAGGCATAGAAGATGTTGATGTATGAGAAACTAAGATCTAAATCAAAGATAGTAAGATTTAAATTAGAAAAACTCACATTCAAGGAGAGGAATGCCAAGTCAAAGCACTTCCATTCTATGATAATAGAATTAGCAAAGGTAGGCAAATCTGTAGATGAGATTAAAACTTTAATGATAACTTTTTCTAAATGGAATTTTCATATATGGGTCATTTAAAAATTTTATTTGCAAAAATGGGTGGATCATCGATTAAAAAATATCCAGCAAGCTAACCTCAACCTCATGACCCAACACATCACAATGTGAACGTCTTTACAAACTATTCAGGTTGCTCTAGGTGACAATGCATTTTGGCATAGTGATTGTGTCGGCATTTCTTGCAAACCACAACATGCACTCGCTTAAGCCTACCTTCCACTATAATCAGCATATCTTCAATGCCTTGAATTTTGCTAGCAAGAGATGGTGCTTGCACTTGTGGTGCTATAGGCATGTCATGTGCATCTTGCTGCAAGCATTGAATGTGACTTACCATTGCATTTTTTTGGCTGCACATTGCTTTTTTGTGGCCCTTAACCCCACATTGGCCACATGTATATTGGTCTTTTGTGTTGACTTCACTCCTTGACCATAGCATTTTTGTTGACTTCACTCCTTACACAAAAGGCATGTTGGCCTTTTGTGTAATCTTGGGCGGTTTGGACACACCATTAGAGGGAAGGTCATTACAAAAATTGGCATCATTGATGTACTTTAAGTGGACTGCAAAGCAATCATTAGGTAGCAACTTGCCATAAAAGATGTTGATGCAAGCCTTACTTTGGCAATTCCACCAAAAGCATGCATGCAAGGGAATTGATATACTTCAAAAGCTTTGCAATTGCAGGTTTGGGACTCAAGATCCACAACATTTATGCTTCTATCAGTTGGGTGTATTACCTCAAAACCAGGAAGTGAGAATTGTACCACTTGATATTGCTTGCTCTTGCATTTCAATTCATTGTAGTGTTGCATCATGGATTCTAGGATGGTTGTATCAACTTGTGCATACAAGCTTTGATTTTGAAACATTAGCTCTACAACTTGGGATACCCATCCATTGAAAATTTTCAGATATGAGCCATTGTGCAGCTTTTCAAGCCAAGAGTTGGTGCTCTCGACCAAGTTTGATGTCACCATGCCATATCATGTCGTATGAAAGTGTGTTGTTTCCCACTTTATGATGTCACAACCAATCAAGTTGTCATCTGCAAGTGGATTTTCCAAGCGGACAACTTGCATTGCTACTTCATGCTCCCTTATTATTAGTGCCTTTGCTACCATCCATATCCTGCGCTTAAACATTCATTTAAATCTTACATTCACATTCTTTTCAAGGTGATATGTACAAATTGATTCATGTGATTTTGGCAAGACAATGCATTGCACTTTATGCAAGCCCGTTTCACGATCATGCATGAGAATGATGCCCGGATGCCCATCCTTCAGAATTGAAGCTCTCAATTTTCAAAGGAAAAACATCCAGTTTGCTTCATTCTTGATAGGTGTAATGCAAGTGCAAAGTGGAACAATATGGCCTTTGCCATTATGAGCATGTGCAAACATTGTCACACCGCCATATCTTGAATGTAAGTGGCATGCATCCACAATGACCATTGGCCAGTAGTGACAAAATGCCAATTTCTACGATTGAGGATATAAAAATTACCACTCTATAGCACTCTCAACATTTCTCTCAAATGCCCATATAGCTCCAGGGCTTTTTTAAGTGAATACAGAAAATAAACCCTCTAGTAGCATGACGGAGTGGTCACTTTCCAAACCATTATTCATCTTGCATTGATTTAAAGCTCTTCATGCCATGGAGTAAGTGGCAGTCTGCCCATGCTGAGCATGAACTTTTGCAGGCACATCAACTAGTGTAAAGGATTGGCAACACACCAGTAGAGGCCCTGCCAAAGCTGACAAAGCTGATATAGAAGTGCTAGGTGCCATGGTGCAAAATGCAAAATGCATGAGGTTCAATTTACAAAAATGAACGAGGCCACCCTTATGTCTGTATGTTGTCATGCTGAAGTTGCAAGCCAGCCTCAATCTTGCCCTTGATGTAGCCTTGGCAGAGGTGCAGTGAACATCAAGCCTATCCGGTTTGCTGCACTCCATTTAAAAGAGAAGCTACTGCATGTTGCATATCTGATGAAGTTGGGAGTGCAGTTCATCCATTATGTCAAACATATTAGAAACATCAAATACATTTAGGGACATTGAGATTCTGAGTTCTATAAGAGAGATAGAGATAGTAGAGCGCAATGAAAAGTGAAGTAGGTGGCTATCATCAAACTTGCACATGTTTGAAAAAAAACTTTGAAATGAGCCCATTGAGATTCTGAGTTCCACACGAGAGCTAGAGATAGTAGAGTGCAATGAAAAGTAGAGCAGGTGGCTATCAGCAACTCGTCCATGTTTGCAAATAAAACTCTAAAATGAGCCCATTGAGATTATGAGTCCTACATGAGAGCTAGAGACAACAGAGTGCAATGAAAAGCAGAGCAGGTGGCTATCAGCAAACTTGCCTATGTTTGTAAATAAAACTCTGAAATGAGCCCATTTCTGCAAATAAAATCAGGAATCCACTCATTTTTGCAAATAAAATTTTAACATAGCACATTTATGAAAATTCCCCTTTTTCTAATGTATCTTGTCATACAAGTGATACCAATAATATTATTAGTGATGATACTAAATGTCTTGATTACATTCCCTCTACTGCAAGTGATGATAGTGATCATTAGTATCCTAGTGGATTTGAGGTGTAAGTGTGCAAGTGTGCATGATTATACTCCCTCTATCCTTGAATTGAGTTTAAAGATAGACATATAAATGAATTAAAAAAGATACTCAATGGACTAGCTCAATGGAATAACTATCTTAGAATGTCTTGAATGTCTTGGTGTCTTGATTTAGATGGAGTGTCTTATTATGGATAGTTTAATACATCTGTTTTTTTAATTATAGGAGCAACCTAGGATTAGGAAAGGGCCCAGAGGGCATAACGGGCTATATGGTTTAGCGGCCCGTCGAAGGAGCCACGGGGAATGCCAAGTATTTCATCTTACTCTATCTTAAGGCTATTCTTTATGAATAGAATGCTCTTGCTGTTGAGTTTTGCATGAACAACACTTCTAGATTCTTGAAAACTGTGGAAACTAGTACAATGCGGATATATGTGCAGTTCCATTTCAATCAAGATCCAAAGATTCCAAACTAATTTTGAACTGCAACTTTTAACTATGTGCGTTAAAGGAAGATCAGAGCTGCAAGACTTCTATTGTGTAATTAGATATCTACGAAGTGGAAGCTTGCAATGTAGGACAAACAGAAAGGCCGACTTGATAAATAAATTGAATAATCCCATGAACAGCGATGATGGCAACTAAAACCACCACCAGTAGAACTAGAAGCTTTAAAGCACCTGAATACATCTTCAAAATATTTGCTATGAGGGTTGAGGTCAAAAGTTTTGCTGCTTGGTTTCTAGATAGGGAGTTGAGGTTGATGTTGTTATTGAATTTGGATGTCTCTTTTACATTGGCCAATTGCTAGGTTTCAATCTAGAGTGTTATTGTTAATGCATTTTAACACATCAACTTAAATTTAACGGGTTAGGTCTTGGACAAACCACTCTAACATTGCTTCACTATTCATGTGATAGTTTCACTCTGTAGCCAATAGCTTGGATCAGCCATGCAGGTAGATTGAGTACAAAATGAACAAGACAATGTGAATTTTGTACAATTTTGGACCATTATAGAAGGCACTCTGTGTCACAACTAGTTAAGTAGAGTACATTCCTTCTTGGTCAAGTAAATAATGAAATTTTTGATCATGTCTAGAGTCTTGGGTCCTTGATAAGATAATTTTGTTGTAACCTATTAATATATTGGTTATCAGCAGTGTTGTTGGGTATCTAGAACTAAAACTAAATGTCACAACTAGTTAAGTAGAGTCCATTCCTTCTTGAGTCAAGTAAATGATGACATATGTTGATCATGACTAGAGTCTTGGGTCCTCAATCAGATAATTGTGTTGTAATCTATAAAATTATTGATAATCAGCAGTGTTGTTGGATATCTAGGACTAAAACTAAATCAGATGATACAATGTAACATGGTCGCTCAAGTTGGTAATAGGGAAGATGAACATAAAAGATTTCAAAAGAAAAGAAAATTGACAGATGAACATGAACGGCTGATTTGCAAAAAACTCAAAACTGAAAGTGGAATTAATGTACCTCTAGAATAGGATAATTGCAACCAAGTGCTAATTCTAAACTCAATTAATCTAAATTGACTTCTCTGATTATCTCAATAGATTCTTTGATTTGTTCCTTGTCTCTCCATAGTCATTTTATAGATGTCATATCCTTAGCATTGGTGTGGAATCAAATTAACCACGGGTTTGCACTTGGATTGTCCATGTTTTCTTGGTCAATCACTCTATAATAGACTCCCTCATTGTCCTCCATTGCTCTTTCTTTATTGTTGTTCTATCAAATTCTATCCTACTCACACTTCCTATTCTATTGCAGTGAAGTTTCACTCCTTCCTCTTTTTTCTCATATAGCACTCTCAAATGGTGGGAAAAAAATTGCTTCTTAACCCCTAAACCCTTCTTTCATATTGAGATCTCTCCACCTTTTATTCTCTTCCTTCACTTCCCAAACATTTAAAACTTTTTTCTCAACTTCTACTTCTAGAACATATTCTACTTTTTCTCATCCTTCAAATATCCTCTCTTTGTCTCTCCTCCATTCTAACATTCAAATATCCGTTCTCTTTCCTTCTAAAATTTCAAATTCTCTCCATTTCTTTATCATCTCCATTTTTTCTCTTCCCTGGCTTAGACTATCATATTAGCAAAGATTCATCACTAAACTAATCAAGATATGATTTCCAATAGACATTTTTGAGCTTTGAGATGAATTTCAAAATGAACTTGAGCTAGCATGACAACAATGCTGCCCCCGTGGTACCCAAATTTCAAACCCAAGCTAGCATGGACAATAGTGTGGCCCCGTGGTACCCAAGGAAGCACTTCCTTGTACCTTGCAATCCACCCATCCAACACACCCAAGAAAACACTTCATGCAACAAACATCACAATAAAGAAACTCTCCCTTACATACAACTTATACTACAAATACACATGGGAGGCAAAAAATCAGTCAAATATTACTTTTTCTTCTCATTGGTCTTGAAGTAATCTCCCTAGTTGCCTATTGAAAATGAGGCACCATTCCATTTATGCTTGTTTCCTCTAGATTATCCTCTCTACCTCTATTTGATTCTTCCTTTGCTTGATTCTTAGACAATTTCTTCCAAGGGTTATCTATTTCAAGATCTTCATCATCTTTTGACAATGTATCTATTTGGTTTATTAGGAAGTTGTTCATTATCACACAACAACTAATCCATTGTAATAAATATTAATTTCTTTTATTTGTATTTAATTGCACTCTTAACTCTCTTAATGAATGTCATCTAGCTTTTAAAAATCCCGATACATTGAGAACATAAGTGCAAGTTATACATTTGTTAAAGTCAAATTGATCTTGAGTGGATGTTTGCTTGAAAGAGTGAACCAAATCTTTCATAAAAACATATCCCAAGCCCCCTATCAAATATTGATGGTTATCAAAATAATAGCAAGCTCCTCTCACACTCAACTTAGGCCACAATGGAGAATTTTTTAAAACAAGTCATGTCATGATATGATCCATGCATACCTACACAAACACTACACACTAGTCAGCAAAGAACTCCACATAAAGCATCTACCAATTTCACCATTTACAGACCAAAGGACCAATAAAATTGCTCACCTTGTGCAAAATGAATAATCCTCCTCTTGTCTTCACAAACCACTTGACAATTTACTGCATATTGTCCTTTCCTACCAAAATAGATTTCTCCATCAATGGTAGGTCTTTGTGCTAAAGGGAAGAGCAATCCATCTATTTTATTTGATATTTTATACAGTAACTTCCTAATTTCTGGTTCTGAAAGTTTAAAATTTTACTTATATTATTCTTATAAAACCTCAGAAAATAATATTAAGATTGTGGCACAAGATAATGTTAATTATTCATAGGTTGTTTATATCTGTTTCGTATCCATCCTATTTCATAATCTTTTCCGTGCTATTTGATTGCTTCAACTCAGAAGGTCGTCTGAATTATAGGCGATCGTAGAATTTATCTTCATTTGCCTTCCGTACCTGTTCCACTCGACCTACATCATATTGGCACACAAACATAAGTAGTATAATTTCCCTTCTTGGAAGAGGCAACCACACGAACGGGCCTTTTGATTTAGCTTTCCAAATCAGATAGATACGCAATAGAAGTGCAACTCCGAGATGGTTGATGTTATTGCCACTTGTTAAGATTCTAAGGGAAGGTTCGTATTACCTATTTACCTATGGACTGGAACTCTAGAAGCCATCTTCTTCACTTATAGTGGGTCAATCCCGTCAAATTTAAACATTGTCCTTGCTAAGATTTATAATCATTAAATATCTAGTTGGGTGCATACTTGCCATGATAAGGACAATTTACTAATATAGGTAAATTTTAGATATGAAACTTTGAAATACAGTAATATTTCTTTACTTTCTATTTTATTTTTATGCTTCTGCATATTTATATATATGTCATACATTTAAATAGTCTCAAACTCCATTGATTGGAGCCGGTTTTCTTTATCTATTGAGTGGAATCGGTTTTTCCTAGTAAGGTTTATATTTTATCAATTTGTGCTTGTCCTGAGGTCTCAACTACAAAGGAATGGGGTTCATCCGGCCCGTCGCGAAAGAAGGTTTTTGATTATGTTAGGTTATCTCCAAATTATGGATGAAGTATGGACGCATCTTCCCTCTTGGACTGTCTTCTCTCTATTGGCCTAGTCGCTTTTCTTCATTTTTCTTTTTTCCTTTGTTTCTCTTTTATTTCTTTTCTTTTTCACAATTTTTGTAAAATAAAGAGTACTCAATAAAGGGTCGTGACTTCATTCTTGGAAAATAAATACTGCTTATGATAGTCAATATTTTCTCAGAAATATTTTCACCATTTTTCCTCATTTTTCTCTCCTTTTAGTGTACTTGAGTTTATTCGATTTTGGGATATGGTATCTATATTTATATTATTATACATAGAATGACTGTAAGTGCATTCTGTGTCTGTTATTTAAGTGCATGTTGTTTTGATTTTTGAATTTGACATATGTATTTCAAATTTTGTAAAACATCTAGAATATTTATAGAGATACAAAACCATATATATTTTACATCAACAGGACAAAATTTAAACATCCACTAATCTAGCCTGTAAAATTTTGTTTCCAATTTTTGACACGCAATAGATAATATTTCACCTTAATATTTGAAATGTAGTTTTTGATCTATTTATAATTGTTTCAAGTATTATTATACTACATTTCAGCACCCTTCAATGATAAAGACTTATTTGAAAAATTAATTATTATGCTTGTTTTTCAAGAACAATCATATGTACCAGTTTTCTTACAATGAGATACATAATACAAAGTAGGATGACTTTAATAGTATTCTTCTATTGAATATAAATTAGACATCTATATTACACCAGCTATACCCAACAGACGAATTTTTCTATAGTACTAATAGTATTTTTCTATTGAATTAAATTATACTTCTATATTACACCAGCTATATCCAACATATAGAATGGCTGCCAATCTAAGATTTTGTTTTATAATTAAAAAATATATGTTCCCCATGAACTAATTTATTTTTCTAATGTGTAAATTATGCTAGGAAATAAAATAATTTTAATATCAAAATTTAACAATTATCCATATGATATACTCTTATTCTTAGTGTTTTGTCTTTTGAGCCAAAATTGTACATCTGTATTATCACCTTTGTATATAATTGCTTAAATTTTGGTAAAAAATTCCGATAGGACACGTTTATTTTCCAATGATCCACATAATCTTTTGACCAAACTTTCAGAAATTAATGAATTTCCATGTATTCATTGTTGGCTCAAATATAAAGTAGATGATATGTTTTATATAGGTTTCAAACAATAACTTACATCAATTTAAACTTCTATGTATCTTTAAATTAAATTAAGTCTTTAACATTACAAAGCTACAAGGGAATCCAAAATTATTTATAAAGTACTCTTATATTTGACACCAAAAAATTTTCATATATAATATTTGAACTTGGATATTGGTTTTAAATGTCTTCTATAGCCATTATAATATCTACTTGAATATTCTTTGCAACGTTATATTGTTGCATTATGAGAATTCATGTGCCCTTATATTTATTTCTAGATGATCATCTAACAAACAAGAGAAGTAAAATTAATTACCTACTTGAATATTCTATGTCTAGTCTATGTTGTATTATGAGAATTTATATGCTTGTATTTTTATTTCTAGATGATCATCTAACAAATAAGAGAAGTAAAAGTAATTCAAATGAACAATTTTCATCGCCTACACAAAGCAGTTCCTTGATTTTGATGATGATTTAAATATTTATCAAGGTTTAAAGGAGGTGCATTGTATTGGATGATGAAAGGTAAACCAATTCATTAAGAATCCTTAATAGCTTATTTCTAATTTCCTTATCATTGTGTGCCAAATAATTGTTTATCTAAATACTTCTCTTACTTCTATCAACCAAAAATTAATTGACATTTGCAGGTGGCAATCATCATGGGTGGATCTTGACTCTATTAAAAAGAAATCCAAAAGGTTAAATGTTTGTAAACAAGAGTTTGAAGCGAAACAGAGTAAAATGAGTGCTTATTTTTAGAATGAGAATGGTTCTGAATTGGAAGCCAAAGTGGAAGATCCCTGGTCGACTATAACATGCTAGCAGATGTTGTTATCATCATAAGTACTTAAGCTATTGTGTTTAGAAAAAGTAGATAAATAGGACCACTAATTGCACAAGAAAAAAGCGGAGAAAAATTGGAGGGAGCGTTCGTATGCATTGCAGACGACACGTGTCAGGGCAGACTTATACCTGGTCCGAGATGATCAGGTGACAGTAGCGGATGTCGTGGTGACGGACCCTACACGTGATACAGTTTCGGAGGGAGTGATTACACATCCCCCTGGATGGGCGGCGAGTGCAGCAGCAGGTCGCAAGGTCTCCAAGTATAGAAGCATGCAGCGAGGTCACCTCTTTGTTCCTCTAGCCTTGGAGTTATATGGAGCGATGGACACGGCATTTGACACATTTGTCAGGGAGTGCGCGAGAGCTTATCATGTTAGGCGTCAGGGGGTACCACTCTCACTCTCATACTTTGTAGCTTACTTTAGACAGCGTGTATCCATTGCTCTACAGAGCGCAGTGGCTGGTGCAATCCATAGGAGAGCAATCACATTAAGTGATGTTTCTTCGGATGCTCCAGTTGTGTGTAGACCGTACGACTTGCATAGCTCAGATATCTTAGGTGCGGTAGGGCAGATTTCTCATACAGACTCTATTGGGGCTTAGCCCCATGTTACCTTTTTTGTCTCTCCCTTGTACGGCTTGATGGGGTCTTCCCATCCTTCATTTTTCCTACGCGGTCGCCTTTTTTCCAGAAAAAACCTTTATGGTGATGGTGTTCTAATTACTAATATAAGTTCCATCAATATACTCCACAATCTTTTCCCTATATTATACTCTTCTTGTATTTGTAATTCATAAAATTTAGTATGTCGTATTTGATCTGCCAAGATCTTGCATGTCATTATAGTCTCCGTCACATTTGTAAAGCACTAGGAGCATAAAGATCACAATAATTTCTTAATCTTATATTGTTGGCTAATTGATGAAACATTATAACCACACACTCAATTATCCTATTATAATCTCAAATTTATAATAATATCACAATTTGGAAGATTGTTTTTACTAGTTTATGAATACTTATGTTTTAGTGAAAATAAATAATAGTCTAAAGTAAAGAATGAAATTTTCTCCTTTTATATGTAGTATTCAATACTAAAATTATGGATGACCTGCTAGAATTCAATTATCTAACCATAGAGTTTGAAGAATTAATGTTAGAAGTATTTAGTAAAGTTTAAAGTAAAAAGTAAAATCTTATCTCATACATTTCTTAATTTCATAAATAAATAATAATGTTATTTTAGAGAAATAATTATCAAAACAATATTTAAAATATATCCTGATTTCATGTGATTTGTTCACCTCCATTTATATTTTAAAAGAAAAAGAAAATAAATTTCCATAGATCACAAAAAGAATGGGAAAACTCTATAAAATGGAGTTAAGCTCACTAGTATCCATATGAAAATCAATAATAAATATTAATTTTAAAAAATTATATCTATAGTTAAGCGTTAAATTTATTTATTTTAAAAATTCAGAAAATTCATAATTTAATACATAGTGATATTTCTAATATAAAATAATATTATTTATCTATCCTATCGAACATTTTTATAATATCATTTATTATTTTTATTAATATAATTTATTTATTTTATACAGAACGCGATATAAGATGAAAAAATGTGATATAAATTAATTAGATCATTTTTTAAATAATCTGGTTCCCATTATCTGAGACGCTACCCTTCCAATCCTTCTTGTGTCCTATGTGGTCTTCTCTCGATATTTGAGACGCTGCCTGCATCGCTAAAAAATTTCTCCTGTGCCTGTCGATATTTCACCTACTCGGCCAAGTGCGGGCTGAAGAGAATTCTTCCCGTTTATTATAAATTAACGAGAGATCTCTAACTCATACCCGTCCGATTAAAGGCTCACATGGCATGGTCAGGCCGCACTGACAGGCGTCCTGTAGCGAATAACGATCTCAACCTGTCATTCTCCACATCCTTTCTCCCGGTGCACGTAAAGGTAAAATCTGACGTTGAGCAGTCTGATTGAAACTCAGTAGTTTGTCCTCCCTCCCGGTTCATGCACGCCAAGATCTCGCAGTCCGACTACTACGATGGGCAAAATCGAGGAATGAGATCCGACGGTGGAACCGGTGCATGTGGTCCGAGTACAATTGCGGTACTTTTCCTCATATCTCGTCTTCCATAAATTCCCGTCTAAGACCACAAATGTTTGGAATGGACCTCTGATTCACCAGTTTAATCGAAATTAAATATTGACTAGATCGAAGATCAATGGTCATTGATCTCAGACAGCACATTAGACACGTTGAACTGTGGGTAGGGTCCTGATTTGTTACGGTTATACACTAGGAGGTACATAAGATGCCCGGAAAGACACTCCGGGAAACATCAAGCAATTCCGTTAGAATTCATAATCGGAGGGAAATGACCAGGTAACAAAGAACGCCCAAAAGATCAAAACGGTGATGATCAAATATACACGCCAACAATGGCTTGCTTCTTCATAATTTGGACCCAAATAGGAGCCGGGGAGAGCTCCTAGGAGATCATGCCTGGTTGGACAGAGGACAAAACTCAGAAGTACTTCTCAAATTTTAGCTTCTGAAATCGTGGTGTTAGATAGCTGATCCTCGGAATATAAAACACTCACCCGTGACCGATGTAAATGTAAACAGAAAGAATGACGGTAATCCTGATTGATAGCTTGCTAAGTATAAAGGGAGGTACACTACAAAAAGGGGGAGAGGATTGCTAGAGGTGAGCTGAGCACCTAAAGTATTTGAATTCAAATTAACCGGTTGATAATCCTGCCTAAAACTAGTCCTCGTCCCCTTGGTTATCCTCCTTGAAGAGCTTGATCATATCGTCGATTCGCAATATAGTGATGGCTGCTTCAGTCGCAAACTGCCCGGAGAAACATAAAACCATGAGATAAAGATCAGCAGAGAACAACGTCACGTTGTGAATTTAATACGTTCATCAGTATACGGGAAACGGAAGACCGCCTTCGTTCTTCTGCATCCAGACGCTACCGACATTGTGACAGTCGAACACCGCCCGGTACTTCTACAGGTTTCCAAAGTAAAGCAAAACATACCTGGATAATTTTCACTTTGCTCATTGACGGCTCTATAACTCCTGCTTCGAGGTTGTTTCTTACGACTCCCTTAATAAGATCAAGTCCAGTTCTGTAAGCAGGATAAAGCATGAATGCTCGTCAGCAGATTGCCTACATTTTCATCCTGACATTCTATGGCCAGATCTAACCATGATACAAGGCATGCCTGTGCCTGTCAAGATGCCTGATTTCGACAATGAACTTAAATGAGCATGTGCTATCAAGAGAGGAAGGATGACAGACGAGATGAGACAAAGCGATGCTTGTGGTTACAGGAAGTAGTATTTACCCTGCAAGATGCGCCTTATCTGGCTTGGTCTGAGCATTATGATGGTAGGCTCGGAGCTTTGCAACAAGTTCGGTGGCATCCTTGGCCGCATTTACAGCCAGAACCTACATAAGATTACAGCGCTAAAAACTCAAAAGTAGCAAAGCCGAGAAAAACCAGGCTTTCCAAATGCCCAGGCGAAAGGCCAGAGTATGTGAGAAGGCCATAGGATGTGTATCCGAAATAAAGGTGCGCCTAATCACACTTCTCTCAGTATTGAATATGGAACCTGCTTTTAGGAACCAGGTTCCGTACCCACGTGAGAGTAGAAATAACATATGCCTAATTACAGATAAGAAACGGGACTGCCAGAAAATGTTACCTTGGGAATAACTAGAAGGGCCTCAGCAAACTCAGCAATTGCAAGCTGTTCCCGAGATCCGAAGGTTGTCGCTAGATTCTCTAGGTATACAGACAAAGCTGCCTCAACAGCCCCTCCACCGGCTACAACCTGCAGGTGCAGTGAAGAAATGGCGATGAGGGCGTGGCTGAATAATCTGAAAATGACGGACCTCAACTAAATGGACAATCTCAAGACTGAAGAATCTCATAAATTAACCTTCAGAGTTGCAGCAGTGAACGTTACCAGATTCGACTCCAGAGTACGTTTCACGATGCTCAGAGCATCGTGCAGAGATCGCTCCATTTCATCAAGCATATAGTCGTTTGCACCTCTGAGTATGATAGAAACCTGAAAAGCACAGTGGCACTGGAGGCTTTCAGAAAGTACGACAGACATATTT
Source organism: Lunularia cruciata (assembly GCA_948567375.1). Taxonomy (NCBI): domain Eukaryota; kingdom Viridiplantae; phylum Streptophyta; class Marchantiopsida; order Lunulariales; family Lunulariaceae; genus Lunularia; species Lunularia cruciata. Next base: position 60,982,586 of record OX419758.1, read on the forward strand.
CTATTCCAAGTGAAAATCCAAAAACAGGTCCCCATAAATCAGGCTAGACTGCAGGTTCGAATAACGAGGTCCAAACCCGTAGTGTCTAATGATGCTAGGAAATCTAGGAAATCACTCTATACATAACCGCTGAACATAGAAGCTAACCGCAGATAAATAGAGGTCACCCTACCGCTCTTGAACTTTTTGCTCCCTTGATGAGAATCACGTCGTCATCCGCTACAACTTCCTCTACAACTTCATCTGCGTGTCCGAGAAGAGATGCATCGAAAGTCTCTCCACCTTCCATATCTGCAAACGTCAAAATCTGTACCATACACAATCATTTAGACTCCCGCAAACAAATCGAAATATCGGTCCGGCCGTTAATCAGCAGGTCATTTATTGTTTCTAGCCATCGGTTTTGACGACTACATTCACATAGAGAGATTTATCATTCAAATATCATAGACGAAAATATCATGGAAATGTACTGTTTTGAGCATAAGCGAGCAATTATCGACGAAGACACTAATAAACGGACGTATTGCACAGCTTTCATTCTTCTGAATAACAATAAACGCAAAAAGCATGCTTCTTACAAGTATTACACAGAAACTGTGAGAAGAATAGCAATTGAAATGAAAAATATATAAGAAGAGTTTTGATTGTATATGAGTAGTGGGTGCAGAAGCCGTTTGTCGTAAAGGTATAGTCAGCAAGAGCTAAGATCTACCTGAGTGGCACCTGTTGCCTTGGCAACATGCCGCATATCTTCCTTCCTTACTCTACGCACAGCTATTGCACCTGCTTCCACAAAATACTGCACACAAAGTTCAGGTAAACACGACATTAGCAAAACTTGTACTATGCCTGGCATGATGGATTACCACAATCCTTGCACTTGCTAAACCATAAGATTCATGTCACCAAGCCTAGTTACTTATCTTATGAGACCAGGATAGCAACTCGCAGCACAGCTTGAACCCGAGCTTAAAATGCAGTCCCTACCTTCGACATGAACCAAGTAAAACCTTGCCAAATCCACTTGCTAGAACTGCGCGACTTAACCAGCACCATTTACCTTAAGAGACATGTCATCTATTCCTTTGGTGGTGAGGATGACATTGGCTCCTGCTTTCAAGAGTTTCTCAATTCTTTCTTTCGTAATGTCGGCTTCCCTGTATTATGATCATCAAGTGAACCAAGTAAAATTTAGAAACTAGATAGAGTAAGGGCGACACATCTCAGGTGTGCAACATATTTTCGAAGATACTTGAAAATAACTTACCTGTCTCTAATCTTCTCGAGTTCTCTCGGGTCCGTCACTAGTACTTGAACCCCCATTTGCATCTTCATTTTCTGCAGGTTAAGATCCAAACACGCAATCCGGGCTGGAGACACTCGCTTTGGCATTCCTTGGGCAGCCCGACCCGTATTCAAGGCATAACCGTTGAGCAAGTAGCTCTCTCGTGCGCTCTTTCCGTGTGCCTTCAATACATTAATAGCCTGCGGAGAACGAACACGAGCTGTCAGCTCACTACGCATTCAACGTGCTCATAAGTTTCTTTCATGTCGGAATGACCTTGGGCTAGTAAAGAGCTTCAAAACATCTACCAGCATCGGAGAAACAAAACAGAGGTGGAAATACCTACGAACTAATGCAGTGTGTTGACAGTCAGCAAACTAAAATATAAAAGCTACAGTTTGTAAAATGAGATGTCAGTCACCACAAAGACAGCTGACGATCCACTCCAAATTCTATTTTCATCTAAGCCCAGGACGTCAGGGCTAATTGCACACTGCAAAAGTTCCAGGTGACGCAGTGTGAACTGTGGCTTTGCCATAGTAGAGCATATAGGAAATGAGCATTTTGCCATAATAGAGCACAGGTCAAACCTTGATTGGATACTTCACATCACCCCTATCGTTTGTTGTCTTAACAGAGAGAACAGCATCCACAACCTGCAGAAATGGTACAGAGGGCAAGGTACGATTAGTCCAGGTAGACCTCCCTCGTGAAGATTATGAGACCGCACGACGTAACGCACAGTGTATGACTAGGAATGTGGATTAAGTCCAATTTACCATTTTGGAGAAGAACTCGCTGTCAGTTCCAATGATTTTGGATGACATACTTGTCTTCGCGACATTGGCGAGAGCCTCTTTCCCCAACTTCTCAACCTGAGAAACAAGCAGTATTAATAAGGCTGAGCTAAGAGCTGGGCAACACAACGACTCGACACTTATGTTAAATGCTGTACTACTTTACTTTATATCTTCGTCGCTAGGGTTTAGCACAATAATGGCAAACAGACTTCCACATTTGAACTGACCGCCTTTGAATTAGGATCATGTTCACCGGTGCAGGACCATGACTTAAAAACCACGCTGTAGCATATCTTTATTTAGAGCAGTCAGGAGTATCACTGGTCCTATGCTACAGCCGACGACGAGAGAATGCATCCAGGCCAGCATGAATGCCAACATTCTGTATGAATAATCCGTTTAGAGTAACTTCAAGGCGGAAAAAGTAGCATGTGACCCCTAAGACGTTGTAATAATTCTCAATTTACACCCGGCACAAACCTTGGTGGCAAGTTTCTCCTCTATGTACTTGCAAGATTCTCGCATCGCTAGCTGCCATGACATAAAAGGCACATGAGTTCTGATTTAGAAGTGAGAACAACACTGGAACTGCGTGACTGACTCCTTCAGTCAAACTTGCCTCGGAAATGAGAACACATTTGGAGCGTCAGAATGTTTTGATGATCAAAAAGTCATATTTCAATGGGATGGACAGGGGACAGACGGAACTTACGCGGTATCCACTGATGATTGATGTCGGATGAATTTTGTTTCTCACTAAATCGTTGGCTCTCTGCATGAGAAAGAGATCAGGTAAAAGATAATCTGTCTTTGTTTGGCATCAATTACAGTTCGGAGGCGGCATAGGAATTAGAACTTCCTCAATATGTGGCCCGTTATAAATCCTCCCTGGTATCCGCGATTGCTAACCTTAACCTAACCACAGCTAGGACTATATGTGGAACCAAAAAACAGTTTGAAGTTGGATTTCAACGTTAAATGACATTGCACCTTCAGAAGCTCAGCTGCAATTATGACAACAGAGGTTGTACCGTCTCCAACCTCTCGATCTTGGAGTTCAGCCAATTCGACCAAAACCTGCCAGTTTGCCAAGATTCGGGATGATCCAATTTGTAATGGGGAAAGGCCAGAAATTACGTAAAAAGCGTCACTCGCCGTACTCTTTCTGGAATCTTTAATACTCAAGATGGAGACAAGATTTCCTGAAGACTTAAAATGGATGCACGTTGGGCAATTAGAGGATGAGAGACAATATGGACAACAAAACGCAAGAAAGGGATGAAAAAGATGAAAGTTTCTTCGACAAGAACATGACTGTAAGTGAATATGCCTTACCTTGGCAGCTGGATGTTCTACTTCCAACATCTTGAGGATGGTGGCACCATCGTTAGTGATGGTTACATCACCAATATCATCTACGAGCATCTGGTAGAAAGTTTTTGATGAAGGTGTAATGTTAGTAACTTGTAAAATCAGTCACTGCATACTCTGGAAGTTACAAAACAGCGATATCTGCCTGGAAGCATTTAGGTATGCGACAATGGTAGCATTGGAGGTGATGGTACCCTCCATTCTATTATCCACCATCCAGTTCCATCTGCATAATCAAGTTCGTGTTTGACCCGTGACATCCAGTTAAAGTGGGATCAACCAGGTTTAGTTTCCCCATATCTAAATTTCGGATGCTTTAGCTTTCAGGCGCAGATTCCACTCAAAAGTTCCCTAGAACACATCCAACGGAGATCTCTGCCTCTACGCCGTAGGCCGGAGATTTGGCTCGGCACTGAGGTTCTTTATACCAACTCGACTTGACGGATTCCATACAAGAAGTGTAAGTTTCGCTTCAGTATCACATGTAAGATCTGGCGAGGATTGTCGAATCGGAAAGTATACGACTTCTTTCTCCTAAGTTCGCAGAAAGCATCCGATACAAAGTAGACCTGAAGCTTCATATTGAAAACTTCCTAATAGTGACTTGTGGATAGCTCCCTGCGTGTATCGACTGACATCGGTTAAACCCCGCATATGATTTCCAATGACAAGTCACTGGATGGTACTAGGTGCTAGATCTTTACCTTATCTAGACCGACGGGCCCGAGGGAGCTCTTCACGATGTTCGCCAGCGCTTGGCATGCCATAACTGTTTATCATTCCCACAAACGCAATGTAAGACCAGGTATTAGCAATTTGAAATCGGAAGCACAGAGAGGGACGTATTCCATTCAGCTGGACCTCGAATACCGATTCAAACGACTAACTAGGCTCCAATGCCGATCGCGATTATATAGTAACCACGTGAGGCTCCTTATCAACTGCACGCAAGAGCTCTGATTTCCTTCTCGAGATCATCTGGCGAGAGGAGATAGTTTGAATTCTGTGCTATGATACATTTCTTTTTCAGCTACACGTTCCTTAAGTCTGAAAACCGACACTAAAGAAGGAGCAATCGGATCGGACAAACTATTCGCAACTCCTTTCTCCATTGCTCTTTGCGCATCCGAAGGTTAAGGAATTTTATGACAATTGAGAAAGCAAATTTATGTGCATTCCGATCACGCAGCGTCCAAATTAGTCCGGAGAATCCATCTTCGTTTCTCTATTTCCCGCGTTAATCCATAAATCAATTAAAATTGGAAAAAGACCCAGGCATCTCAAAATACACACCATTCTGAGTGCGGACATCCTGTCCAGTTTGCCGGTCTCCCTGCAGGTCCACGGTATTCCCCGACATGATTCCTAAACTGACAAAACGTGGATCGAGAACGTTCTTCTACACTTGAACCGATTGATCGATCGTTCACTTAATCGACACAACTTCGTTTCTGTCAAACCCTCGCGAGGTGCCCTGTCTCCCTCGCTATTGGGGAGTCTCTGAAGCTTCTCGCGGGAAAATCTTTCAAGCAGACCTATTCCTGCTTTGAAGAAGCAAACCCTAAACCCGTCTTACTTGTTGGCCGTCTACACGTTCTTAAACTGAACAGGAAGCTTGATTAGTAGAACATTCGCGAACTCCTCGCGTCACGACGACCAATAATGTTCTTGCAGAGAACATTCAGATTTCTAACTGACATTTGAAAGTAAATAAAATTTCGACAGTATTCGCCTTCCAACTTCTAGTTAAGCGAGCAGATGTTTTTAATTGGATAGTGCATCTAAAAGGATGGAAGTAAATACCGTCGTGGAAATATGCAGATCTAAAAACTTAGAAATTGGAAATTCTTCTTGTCTTGTTTTGCGAACGATAGGTTTTTCATATTAATGTTTCCAGCGTATATTGTATTATGTCCCCAATGTACAGGATATAACACATTCATATAAAATTAGATCTTTGGTTTTTATTACATCTTTAACATCTCATGAACATGTCATCTTCATCTTCGTCCTCATGCACGACAATTTGACAAAATGATTTAACTAAAATGGTTATATCTTCATCTCTCTTGATCTATTATGCAGTAAATTTAAATTCTGAGGTACATGATGATACGTATTAAAATATGTTAAGATTTCCATATGCAGGGAGTCAAAATCATCCGTTACTAGGTGTTTAGAGCGAACAAAAACTTACAAATTATTATCTTTAGCTTTTAAGAAGAACCCAAGTCTGACAATTTAAAACTTCTTTTGGGACTTCAAAAAGAGTCCAAGTTTGATGTGACTAGTGACTAAGATTTCAAAGATTTCAATTGATTCTGATGAGAAATTTCTTGTGAATACAAGTGTTTTGCATTCCTTAAACCCAAGGAGAGTAACGGGAAGTAGGTACGGTAGTCATTGTCATTGTACAGAAAAACTTCACCATTACCAAGATGGACAAGCTAAATGACGTCTTAGCTAACATTTCTTTACATGCATTTGAGATGAAACTATAACGATGCCCACTGAAGTTCATCCTCGTAGTCAAAAGCAAGCAGTTTCGAATGAAAGATAGTTTCCTAAAACCTAGAAAAAAGATGAACTGACCATTTAAGAAGCAAAGCAATTGGAATATACTTTAAAGATAGGGTTCTTTGCTCGATGCATCAAGTGGACACTTCAAATGGGAAGGAGAATGTGACCAAGGGGCTGAAAAGAATTACATTTCTTAAAGGGATTTGAAAATTTGTTAAGCAAATTAAGTATGTCGAGAAAAATAAATGCATCATAAATAAAAGTTACATGAGGACTTGTGCAAGAAATGCAATTGATCATAAAATAAAAGTCTCCTTCAGCTCAAAGTCATCCAAGGCTCTCAATAACACCACCTTCATATAGGCTTAACCAGGTTGAGCCCTTAGATTGAAGAAATTTCTGAGTAATGAATCCATATAGACTCAACTAACTTGAAGTTGTAGAGTTTAAAAGCAACTTAGTAGGCTATAAATGGAAAAAAAAGTACATGTGTACCAACTGGTCATCTTAATAAATTATAAAAAACTATTTGTGAAGAAGAACAAAGTAAAATTAGGCTTTTTATTCTTAATAATATGACCATGAAGAATAATCATCCTTACTGAATATGATACACTCATTGATAAACTAGTTAGAGAGAGTAATCTAGTTAGATTGAGTGAAAGCAGGATATTATTATATCTATACTCCTAAAGTCAAAATACATCAATTATGGATCTTTGAGATTAGTGTTATGCTCTTTTGTTTATTTTTAATGCACCTTTCACTTTTATAAGCTTTTTGAGATTAATATTTGTGGAGTACATAGATGAACTTACATCAACTACATAATTGATATTCTGATATATTTCCAAAGGTGCGAGAAGGCAACAACAAAATTTTGTGACCAAATACTATTAGCCGTAACCATTGAATATGTTTCTTCTTATTGAGTTGGGTTAAAAGCACGAAAGAATGGAGTATGCAAATCACTAGAGTTGGTGTTATCAAGATTGAGAGAAAGCAAGTTGCATGTGAGTACCGGCAAGTATAGCAATGAAAGAAATATGTAAGTTTATTTGATGTAATACAATTCTACAATTCATTATTTAGTAAATAATGAAACCAATATTGTATTTAATTAAGACATGAATTAAAGATTCAACAAGGTCAAATAAACGTTTACTAAATTCTCAAGTTTGACAAACCTTTCAAACTGAAGTACTATGCAACGTTAATTAGTATTACTTGTAATACTTGAGTGTTGATGTATGTTCTTCTATGCGGGTGTTGTTGGTGAACTCTCTTTCCTATGATGGACAGAAGTAACTTGAAATCTTCGGATGCTAGAGTGGATTGAGTTGCACTATTTTTCATCATATTTACTTATAAATATAATGATAATATGAATTATTATTATTATCTGCTTTACTGCAAAGATTATACATGGTTTTTTACGTGAGTTGTGCTTATTGACCTACGGACGTAATGATATTTTGAATCAGTATTATCTGCTTTACTTCAAAGAGTATATATGGTTTTTAATGTGAGCTATGCTTATATTCAACGTGTGGACCTACAAACATGAAGGAATGTTTTCCTAGATTGTTCAAGTCCTGTATAAAAAAGTATCAATTTAGAAAACACTCTTAATTAATTAATTTTGCGTCTTACTCCCATAGAGCTAGTCGCTTGTTCCAAGGGAGTGGCACTGGTGCACTGAGGTGGAGGGAGAAGAAGGCGACCGCGTGGGAAAAACGAAGGATGGGAGACCCCATCAAGCCATTAAAGGGAGAGGCAAAAAAGGTAACATGGGGCTAAGCCCCATGTTAGGGGGAGGGAGGGGTATATATATATATGGTAGTATTTACCAATTTCAAATATAAAAAATATAATCCTTTCCATATCTTGAAATTAAAAAAGTTAACTATAAATAGTTTCAATGCAATAAGTATAATAATTAATGCTCAATAATCTGAAATATAAAATTTTCTAGTGAATATGAAAATACTTATTCTCTAAAGCTTGAGAACTATATCTATGATAAATTACTAAAGATAAATATAAATAAAAAATCATTACAAGCAAAAGAGACAATTTTCTATTATGTATTGGATATAATTTAACGCATAAAATTGGATATAACTGACTCAAACGTCAATATTCAATGACCAATAAGAATCATTATATATATTATTGATATCAGTAACTTTTAATCCTAAAGTCACTGATATTAACAAACGAAGTACTGATATATTGATCACCTCCTCTAAATCGCTCATAGTTTACGGAGCTTTAATTTAAAAACTTTCTTTGATTGTTGCATTCACATTAGGCCGAATATATATGGTAGGTAATGTCGATGTATGAGCCACTCTTGAGATGATCTTCTTGACGGTGTTCCCAAAAATGGATGATATATTAATCATTTCTCCGGAAAATCATGGTTTTGACATGAAGTCTGAGTGTTACATAAAGCACTCATTCTGCATCCATTCAATATGGTCATTTTTACACATATCTTGAGGTGGTCCAATTTGGAATTGAAAATTATGAGATATTTCCTCTATGCATTTATTTACTACTTTCCCCACCATGTGCTATGCTTCATTAAACTGATATTTAGATGGAAATTTCAGTATATTAGAGATTTCAACTATACATTGGCTATTTAGTTCTAGCATTTGGTTTAGTTTAAGTTCAGTTTACTTTGAGTGTCTTATTTTCATTTTAGTTGAATTCTTGCTCTTCATAGCATGAGATCCACATCATACATAAGAAAAATACGAAACAAGAAAAGTAATTTAGATATAAAGAAGAAAATGGAGTGCAGCTCCCGGTTTTTTTTTCCCCGTTGACTAAGATAGCCATTACATAATAACTGGTAAACCACGTTAAAATATTCCAAAATTCTTAAAAGATCTTTTTTTTTATAACTTGTCCTTTCGTTAAAATATAGAGAGAACTTTGATAAACTATTCTGCCAAGTGATGAATACGGAGAGAACCTGTATGCAGATTTCATCCTCCAAAGCGAGACTACTTCCTTATCCTTAACCACTCCTCGATAAGAAACTCAAACCATACCTGGATTGATGGAACCTGGATATATCAAGATGATGAAAACGTAGCTTCATTATAAGCAACCAACCAAAGTACGTACTTTTGCCGGATTCGAAGGTGTTATTGCTTGACATCATGAAGTGCAAGGTAGTGCTGTATAGAGTTAAATAGGACAAAAGCAAAGTTTTATACTCCCAAAGTTATGTACGTAGTTGAACCCGATTAACTACCAGAACAGGATATATTAAACTAAACTCAAATTCATTAGGTCATATGATCCAGAGTGCTTAATTCCAAAAGATGGACGTCGCCATCATACAACGGTAAGACCACGTGATAGCTGTATTAAAAAGTATTGGAAGAGGACAGAAAGGCAAAAAATTACATTATTCCAACTATTTCCAGATGCACGTTTTTATTATCCACTAACATGGGCATAATTAGTGTTTTAGGCCCTGTCGTAAATCAGTTCTGGTGTTCTACTTTTACGCTGTATACTTTTGACGCACACTTCGAAAATATTGAAAACGGCAAATAACTTAATATGTGTGGGATAATGTAGAATATAGTCCCTTATGGATAAGTGCAATGCCCCCGTTCCGGCCTCGAGATTGCTGTCATGGAGGTTTCGCAGTGGTCCAAATATTTCACAAGTGCAAATAAAATTTGCAGTTATCCAGATTCAAGGTTGGACATCCACAGCGACGGTTTGGATAAGTGCAATTCTCAGTTAGTACTGCAGTTACCGAGAGAAAAGGCGACCGCGTAGAACACATGAAGGATGGAGAGACAAAAGAGGTAAAATGGGGGAGAGACAAGGGAGAGACAGAAGAGGTAAATGGGGCTAGGCCCCAATTAAAGAGAGTAGGGATGTTTCGACAATGAATTTAAAACGTTTAAATGTACTTTGAATGTTCAAAAGCACAGAAGTAATTACACTTACAAAGGATCTGCATTTCTAACGCTGTCCGGAGTGAGAGTGTTCTTAGTGTCCAAGCAAGTACTTGTGCATTTTGTTTTGTTCTCTTTGCACTTATCCAAGTTGCACATGTCCAGAATGGACTGCGTATACGCTCGACCAACCTCATACGTTCGAGGTCAGGCAGGAACCGACATCATTCTATGCAGACATGGATGTAACTTGTATCGAACTAAACGAGTATGATGGTCAAGGGACAAGGTCTGGTATTCGAAACCCTTCAATACGTTTTATTTCTTACTTTACATTGAGAAAGCATCCTTTAGGTAAATTTCGACCTAAACATTTAGAAATGGTAATAATTGAGACAAGAAAATGAAGACCCCATGCATCCAGAAGTCCACGAGTGGGACTCAAATCGTCCTCACATTCTATTTGAAGCTGTGTCGAGGTCACTTGCTAATATAACTTGCATGTTGCTCCTCCCGGTTGATAAAATTTGTCTGGAAATTGATTGCACTTGTTTGAGGTGTTTAACCTTTTTCTTCGTGGAATTTCTGGTTCTTGCCTCCGTTAGGTCGAAACCTGTTCGAGATCAACATAACGGAGAAAAGTCATTAAAATTCAGTGAGACGGTGAGACCACAACTTCATCAGCGCTGTTCAGAATAGTAGAGGTTTCAATCGGCCACTCCCGGAATTCCGTAGCGACTTCGTAAAAGATCTACGCGTGGTCCCTTATAATATTTTACGGAAGTGTTCCGAGGTGTACTCAAAGAGATTTACGGCATTGAATTAACTCCACGAAGAGTCCACGTCTGTTAAATATTCTCTCTTTCGATATTTCGAAGATTCCTGTAATCGTCTATACGTTCCACTGTTAATCCTCAAATTTCGGGGACTGCTTGTAATCAAGTATACGGTCTTATTCAATTCCAGTGCGTGTGGTCTCTGTAGGATGTCCCGTAGACTGGTGCAAATGCCTTCACTCCAACAGGAGAGTCTTCACTCAGTAAAATCTGCAATTGAAACCACCTAGTGTCTAAATGTTGAGCTCTACAGTAGTCAATGACAATAACTGTCGATAATATCCAAACGCACACCGAACACGCCACTACAGTGTGCAGATGATAAAGTTCTTTGCTGCCATGGAACAATTCTGAACATCAACCTCGAGAACCCTTCATACGTGAGAAGACGCTGAGCGCACAGGAGAGAACGTTATGGGTCCGCCCTCTCATTGGTCATGGTCATATGGGATATAATTTCAACGGATATTGGTCACGTTATTGGTTACCCAATGACCAATCGCGACGTTGAGGTATCGGTTCAAAACAAAGGACCCTGGCCGCTTCAATGAGAATGCATGCAGCTGCGTTGCCACCAGTTCCGACTTGCTTGAGATATGCGCCGCACGATCTGGCAGGCAGTCGGGTTAGGCAGCTACTGCGTCGAGGCAAGCGTTGACGTTGTCGTCTTAAAAGGCACGGCGACAACCAGATGCTCACGTCGTTGGTAGAGCAGAAAAGGATGAAAGGTGAGGAAACGGCAAAACATTGTATCCAGACAAGGGACAAAATGACAATAGTAATTAAAGAAAAGGCAACCATAATAACTACAAATGAGAACAGAAGAAGAACGAAAGAAAGGAGAAAGATATACAAAGCAAATGTAGTAGAGAATAAGTACGTGGGAAATATTGGGAGGAAAAGGGAGAGGCTTATAGAATATATTATTATTACACACGATCTATCCTCATATTTGGAATAAAATAGAAAAGTCAACATGCAATGCTCTAAATCCAAAAGGGACACAGAATAATCAGTAGTGTGCTGACCATGACTATCGGTTGCCAAAGAGCAGGACACTTTCCACATACTCCTGCGTTGTTGGTTTCCAATATATGATGCATATATCCCACATATATGAACAGTAAACATTATACACATATATTAAACATGGAATAGTTCGATTATAGGGTATATTGCAATACTCAATATATGTTGACTGGCTATGGCAAGGTGTGAGGAACGTCGCGGTCTTGGAAAGGAAGACTGACGACGTCGTGATGACCTGACAACGTCGCGTGGTTGTGCAAGTGGTGGACGCAGAAACTACTGTAGCATTCAGTGGACGCCCTTCCCGAAGACACTCATTTGCAGTCGCTGCTCTGGAGATCAGAGAATCTGCGGATTGTACAGTGCGATTGGCAAGTTCAGAGCAATTTGGAGGCGTTTCGCTTGCGACCTCTGAGAGAAGAGCATAGAGTAACGAGAAAAAGGGGAGAAAGGACAACGAGAAGTTGTGCAAAATGATGAATCTGCAAGTGACGGGGAATTGCTGCGTTGCTGCAACTCGACAAAATCGGCAGCAAAGCAGTGAAACTTCGTGCGGTTTGTCTAGTTTAAGTTTCCGCGGACGTCAGTTCCAGCGATATGGAGATCTAGCTTACAAGGGTCCTGTTGCAGGTGCGTCGTGTGGCACTTGCCTTTGCTTACTGCATTGCATCCGTTCAGAAGCTGGAGAAGGTAAGGGAGCGATTGTAGAATTTGACAGAGCGTGTAGCAAGATGTCTAAGGAGTCTTCACTGTATTCCTCGTTTTAGCCATAAACATCGACTCACGTAATTGCTTGTCGGAGGAGAAAGATAGTTACGCTGCATGTGTAGTCAAAGCCGTGAGCAAGGTGTTTGAAAACTTATTATCAGGGTATCTTGTGCTAGTCAGGCAGTTTAGCTTGTGCTAGTCGTTTCTGTCCACATGTTTCCGGACTCTGTTTCACTTCCTTTCTACATAATATCACTCAGTAAGTCTACATCTCGTCTCGGTTCCTGTTCCACCTTAGAATGTATTGAATTGGTCAATTGGCTGAGCAGGGGGTGTGCTTTTTCACGTTGCAATAGACATAACATAGACCATTGATGGAGATCCAAGCCCTTGACCAATCAGGACTGGTTTTCCGTCCGTAACAGATTGTCCGCACCGTGAAATCTCCAACTATATACGTACTGACATCAATTTGATAGAAAAAAAAAGGTCTGTCTGAAATTCAAGTTTTATTTGGTGCTAGCCTTGGTTTTGGGAGTGTTTTTCCTCGCGGTGCCATGGGAAATTTGATAAATTTGTGGACGGATTCGTGAGTTGGCTGTGGAACGTCAGCTTCAGGTGGTGGCATAGCTCAAGAACATAGCAGCGTGGTCAATCATTCTGAAACAAACTCGATTTGATTCCCAGACATGTGTTCGTAGGCGCAACAGAAAAATGGGTCACAGGACCGTAACCTATCCTAGTTGTCGAACTATCCTATCCTATCCCCGTTCCTCGAACGGCTTCTGCTCTCATCTCCTCATATCCTAGTTGTCGTTGGGATTCATGGCTGAGTTGTATAGATATACGTGCAGCAGCTTTGTACTATTTCTGACGAGGTTCTACATTGTTACCGTTCAAATTACCGTACTGAAACAGAAGTCGCGTTATGTCGACCATTGTATCGCCTCTCATCAGATCAACAAGTTGAGGGACTGTACTCATGAAGTAATGACTGTCATACTGTTTTGACGATAAACTGGCTGATAAATGAAGAATCCGCACAGAAGACTGAGTTGCAAGGTGTAAGTGGAAGAGGCTGCAGGAAGTCTGTCTTGCTCGTGGTACTTTTGCTCTAAGTTGGCCAAGCGAGGTAGGGACTAGTTTGCCGTTGTTGCCTATGTACACTTCCCTTCTGAGCCGGCCTCGGACTTCAAGATGTTTCTTATCAAGTGCCTGACCTCTCAGTGGTAATACTATGGTTTGCTCCCGTCAGAAGGACATTGAGAAAGTAAGTAGGGTTGGCTGTTTGTGTAGGGGAAGGGCTTAAATCAGAATTCTGGTGCTCTAACGTGGATTGGAAGCATTCTGTTACGCGAAATAAAGAATGGAGGGAGAAGCTGCTGGTAACTGTGATGCAATCGAGGCAAGATTTAAGCGGCAAAAATGTTGTTGTAAGTAATCGCTTATCGGTCACTTCTGTGCAAGTTCCAAGTCTTTAATAGGTGTGGCACTTCAAAGTGCAACTGCACTGGTCTGATTATACGATCTGTTCTATTTGAAGCTTCTTGGACGGCTACCTTGTCAAAATCTCCAACCTTGTCAAAAGTTTCTTTCGGAAGTGTAGTTGTCTATCTGGATGTGCTCTGAGGTTTGTTAGTTTCACTCCGGATCTTCCTACTAGAACTTTTCATCCACCGGGCAGTACTTGAGGCGGAGAATTGGGTGATCCTTTGGAGTGAGAGGTATGCAAGAGCAGCATTGAAACTCCTAGGAATTTGTTAGATATGCAAGCTTGGAGATTCCTCCATTGCGTTCTCCTGGACTAAAGAGTAGTGTTAGACACTCCTGGCATATTCGTGAGGCTTGTGAACGGGATGAATCAAAAGGATGAAATATTCCGGTGGGAAGATCCCGGCAGTGATACTTGCAAACTTCTGTGCAGTCAGTAAGGCAAATTCGAGATATATACCTGTTTATTCTCTAGTTTTGGCTATAGGACATTGCCTAGAGCTCAAACGGTCCGCCCGTTCATGCTTTGAGATAAGAAATGGAGCTCATACACCACTGCACTTACGCGGCAATATAGTCTTAGTGAGCACATTATTCTAGAAATTGTCAATCAGACCGCTCATCGTAGCCTGGAATCGTCCACAACAAGCTCGTGGTCTCTTTGTCACATGGTCTGGTAGATCTTTTCTTATCGATTCCCAGAGTATTATTATACTCTAGACGGCACATTCATGGTCCAGATAGGAGTCCTAGTACTTTGAGAGTATAAGGAGATGTTTACTACTTTATTTTCTTCAAGGTTTTGAAGGTTATGAGAAGGTTTGATTTTGGAATACATCTCTTGAAAGATGTACACGTTCATTGGATTGGTGAGAGGGCCAGGTCGTGGGGCTTGGAGCATCTGGACGAGCTGCAGTGAAGCTGGCTTTAGCGCGTGGAGCAAACGTTGTTGCTGTGGACAGGAACCCAAACATGCCACCATTAGAGGTACAACATCTACCCACAATTCTTGAAGCGTGAAGAATGTTTGAAATTTGATGGGGAGCTGTACATAGTTGATGCATCAATGTGGAACTTTCAATTTGCAGTTGATGTGGGGAAATGATGAAGTTCCTCGTTGCCCATTTCCCGCATGGTTCTCGCAAGTTCAGAAAGTGAGAACAGTTTTTGCAGTTGAATATGGCTTATCTGGAGCAGTTGCAAGTTGTGAGATTCATTCAAAATTTCTAAACTCATTGGCACTATGTCAATTAATTTGAATGAAACAGGTGGACCTCCATCCTGCTGCCTTAAGTCGGCTACGCACTGAATTTGGACCACACAAGAGGGAAACTTTGCTGGAAGCTTCTCAGCTGGTATTATCACCTGGTGTTCCTGCATGGCAGCCTGATATCGCAGCTGCCATTCAAGCGGTAATTTGCGAGCCTGAAGGAAATGCTCGATTCTATATGCAGCTTTGTGAAAGTCTTGCAGCAAGATCGTTTTCCTCCCTTTATCTCTGTCGGTCCGTGGAATTCACTCATCATAGCTAAAACCATGCGCAAGTATAAGGTACTCGTCTGATTGTCTATCCACAGTGTTCTTACTGCATCGTCTGTTCACAGGGTATACCAGCTCTGTCGGAGCTAAGCTTTGCAGCTGCAGCTCTTCCTAAGAGCATACAAGTTGCTGCTGTGTCCGGCACTAATGGGAAGTCCACTGTCACAACGTTTGCTGGGCAGGTATACCATCGTAGAGCAAATCTTTCCCTTGGGATTGGTTTCTATGGTCGTTCTAGTGTGACTTTATAACTTTCGTTCGTCTTAACAGTTTGATCGTGTTTTCTTTTTCTTCTGCTGAGTTGCTGACTTGTACTACGCACTCAATGACAGTTGGCTACTGTTTATTGTCGAGTGACATGCCCTTGCTCCTTTGAGGATATATGAAAACAGTATCATTACCAATTCATTGCTAATTCATATATTCATGCGTGTTTGCATGGTTATTGTGAGTTTTAGTAGACCTTTATAATGCGTAAATTGAAGCTCCTTGGTAGTTACAAGCGGAAAATTTTCATTTTGGGAGATGTGATTGGGCAGATGCTCCGTCACGCTGGCGTACGTACATTTGTCGGTGGAAACCTAGGCACACCCCTCTCAGAGGCTGCTCTGCATTGTCTGGCTTTCCCTTCGAATGATCCACCGTATCATGTGAGATCAAGTTCTTTGTACTTGTCAGATTTTGGGAAGTGCACATGTTAAACTGTACGGTTATCAAGTGCAATTCACCAGCTCTTGTAGTTTTTACCCTCTCATCACAGCGCAGACGATGTCCATTGACACTCGAACATTCTGCTTAATTAACAGGCAGCCGTGGTAGAAGTCAGCAGCTACCAGATGGAACTAGCTGGAATGTTTCGACCAAAGGTCAGTAGAAAGCTCATTGTGATTGCTTCATTGGTCTTGGATGTAAAATGGAATGAGGTACATTAATCAATACATACAAGGGTGACTCCACCACTCTTCTCCATGATTTTAGAAGAGTATTGACCACTTTTTCCGTATCTATTACCATCTGGACTTTTTTTGCTTGTACTTCAGTATCTCCGGAAGATGAGTTTTTGATGAGCAAGCTTCTTCTCATGACCTCATACTATACTGTAGTCTTTTTAAAGTTGATAAGCGGTTGACATGAGGTTGTCCTCATCAGGTTGGAGTTATCCTCAACCTTACACCTGATCATTTGGAGCGCCACAAAACCATGGAAACATATGGAAAGATGAAGTGTCGGATTTTCGCCCAAATGGGTCCTACCGATCTTGCCGTCATTCCACAATGTAAGAATATGTTTTTGCAGCTAGATTGAGTGCAACATTACCTGGATGTCAAATTGGATAGGAAGTTTTCCAACTGTAGGTGCTCTAAGATAGCATAGTCGAGTGTCGTAGATGCAGAATTAATGCGATTCATACAGCGTCCAAGTCTTCAAGCCTGGTCATGAGACTGTCTCTTCTTTATTCAAAGGCAACTTATCACCTTTACTTGCGACTGTTCTGAGACATAGAAGAAATGACGGTATTTTGTATGCTATGCACAGCGGATACTTTTCTGAGAAAGTTAGCTGCTGAGTCTGGCAGCAGAGGCACTCGTGGTTGGCTTGGAGGTCTTCCTGGTGTACAGGTATATATTACGCCCTAAACACTCTTTCTCTTCATTCATGGATCTATTCCAATTATTTGTGAACAGCTGTTTCTCAAGGCGAGCTAAAATGGTTGTGACTGCTCTAAAGCTTGACAGTCAAGCACGTCGAGCCTTTATCCTGGTGCCGACTACGGGAGTCCAAGCCGCAATCTACCTGAGTTCTCTGAACGCGGTCGGTCTACACAATGCGCACAATGCGGGAACAGCAGCACTCATAGCTTTGTCGTTGGTGGATTTTGGCTTGGACGAGGATTCGATTCATGCAGCTTTGCCTTTACTCCAGCCCCCTCCTCATCGAATGGAAGTGGGTATGTCATATCTGACTAATTTCAATGCTACTTGTTCATTACATTGTTCTCCTTACTTGCAGGTTGTATTACTTGCACCTGTCCTCGTTACGATCCCCTCCTTCACGTACTTAAAAGAATTGGTTGGCTAGCGTTTTCAGTCCATCAAGATGAGCAGGAGATTTTGTGGGTCAACGACAGCAAGGCCACAAACGTTGATGCAACATACGTCGGTATCAAAGGTATAGTCGGGCGAAAGGCCGTAGTTCTTCTCGGAGGAGTTGCAAAGGTAAATATTCCACCAAGACGTCACTCCAACCTCTTTGGGGTTTGACACGATGACATGAAAGTCTTAAAAGCCTTTTCTCTTCTTCTAAGGAAATAGAATTGGATGACTTGGTCAATAGGTTCGCAAAGAAGCAGAAGGAGTTCCCTTTGACTATTATTGGTTGGTGACATATATATTACAATGATCTGGTTATCCTCAACGATGCAATCATCGAATCCCATTTTCCTCTGTGCAGGTTGGCGGAGAAGGAACTCTTGGCTTTGAGCGACTGGTAGAAGTTCTTAACTCACATAGAGCCGTAATTTTGGTGAGTTCGAGTTTTCTTCACTTTTTGAGTGTTTTATCATGAAATACAGACAGAAATAAGACAGAAAGTCCAGAAGCCACTTTTAGAGTATATGCTGACATGCTACAAGCTCACGGTTATATCCAGAAGCATTACCAAACCTGAAAGATTGTACTCATCAACAAGTAATTTTCACTGACTTATATTTGCGCAGTTTGGTGCTTCAGGAGAGCAAATAGAAGAGGAATTAAAAGCTGCGGCGATCGGAGTCCCATGTCTTCGGGCAGAAAACCTAAAAGATGCTGTAAAGCTTGCTCGAACTTTGGTACAGCCTGGTAATGACCTCGTTCAGTCCCTTGAAACATAATATCAGTTTGATTTGGCCTAATGCTCTGACCTACTACTAGACACCAGTACGAGTTCTATATTTAAGTCGGAGCTTTCCCAACATCAAAAAGAGATCACCATCTTGACCCTGTCAGACTTTGGTTTAAGCTATGGTATTTCATTCTCAGTACGTTGTGGAGTAGAATATATTCCTGATTGAAGATGGATCCGCATAGAGAGGTTATAGTCAGTCGAGGAGTTTCGCAGTGAGAACTTCATTCAACTTTTCGCTCGTCAAAGGGAAAAAAGCTGTCTAATTCCTTGTGCATTTACTTCGAGTTAGTCTTCGTCAGGATTGATTTCTTATTCAAAGCACTCTATCACATGGTTCTTACATCATTTACTAATGCTACTCTTGCGCAGGCGATGCCGTGGTACTTAGTCCTGGATGCGCAAGCTTTGATGAATTTCAAAATTTTGAACATAGAGGTCTTGTATTTTCTGATCTCGCAAAGTCGACTGTTACATGACCAGTGAAATGGTCCGAGCTTTCAAGCACTCGAGAATGATAACAAGTTTTCTAGGGCAGCAACTGAGTTCTGGGACCAACAATCTTACTTTATTGACGATTGGAGCTATCAGGGCTGGCAAATCAAAACTGTTTTGTACATTTAGCGAACCCTTTAAAGTATAGGGGTTGAGATGTTACCATATATTTCACCGAGAAGTTCGAAGAAGATGCAAGGCCTGTTTCTGGTGGCTTGTTTCTTAACCTGATCTGTGTAGTAGGCACGGAGAATTCATTCTTGTAGCACCACGAACTTCATCGGTTTTACTCCAACAGCGCGTCACGATAGCGTTCTAAAGCTTGTCTGATGCGTCTTGGATATACCAAGACTCGTATGCAGGGCTTTTACAAGCCATTATTGTGAGCCACTAAACTTATAAGTTCAACTGTAGACTGTATTAGGTGCATGCTGGATTAGTTCTTGTTGCCGTTGTCCATTTTTTCATTCAATTGGACCCGTCTTCAATTGTCCACGACACCATCTATGAAAATATAGACCAATGTAGACCACTGAAGTGTAGACCAATGGCCTGGTAATAAGTCCACTAACGACCGGACCCATTATGAGCAAAACGGTAATGAAACAGTGTCTTCCAGGCCTCTTAACGTACCCAAACTCGATACCCCCAATCTGGGGGACAGAAGAGATAAATTGTACGAAGGGAACGTATAAATCATTTTCTTTGTGAAGAAAAGAGGGGTGCTCTTTTCTACGCAGGGACTTTCCACCCTCTGAAAACCAAGTCCTTTTCTTAGAGTAGCCTTCCAGATAGGTCAATCCTCACCTTGCTCAATGTGTTGTAAACCACAGGCCTCAAATATCGAACTGTGATTGAATTTAGTGCGTTGGATCTCCAGTGGTGAAAAGTGTGAAGGCTTAGTAGAACCGGAAGGACTAATTCAAGAATATAGAAAATCGTGGGATATTCATGTCTGTATTGGTTTTCAATCTCTTTCAACATCATAGTAAAGCTCCAAAAGGTGCACCCGTATTTGTGGCTGGGAATGTAGCAAAGATGGTACGGCGCCCACTCTACATTCAAGAGGCACTGTAATGGATACTCTGCATCTCCATTTCTACTAGCGGTTCCCTTGATGTGTGCCAGCCATGGATGATGCTACCTGGACTAAGCGTTTTAGTGATGTGAAATGATCTCACTTTAACGATGAATCTAGTGACGAATTTATCACATCTTCCAGCAAAGTTTCTGCTGTACTGATCAATCCAGTCTTGACTTCGAACCACACAACTCGACTCTACAAATAATCTTTTGGAGATGCAAAACTGACTTGGTGTTATTTCAAACTGGATACACCTTTGAGCGATTTAACATCCATCATTGCCACAAGTTCCTGTTACCAGCTAAGAACCAGCGGTAAGTGAATGCCAATTGAAGTATTGTGCAGCAATCAAGCGTCGGATCAGAACCACTAGCTAATTTATACTCCTTGGGACATGTTAATGTAAATGTGTAACTCAACCAACGCATTTAGGAGGCGAAGCTGTAGGTTGAGAGCTGCTAAACGAACTTGTGGAAGTGGTGGTACACCTGTGAGGAAAGCTCGTTAAGTTTCACAACGGGAATAAATCCGGACAACCGTTACAACCGTTCAATAGCATGAACTTAATATTTACAGTTCCAGTCGGGTGTTCATGGATGTAAGGGACAGTTCAAGCTACAATATACTCTTGCCCCAATCATCACCACATCTTCCAGAAACTTGCAGACCTCGTTGATTTCAAGGAAGAGATTCGGATATACGCTTTTAGTCCTGGGCTACGCACCTGACGTTGTAAATACGGTGAGTATCCTGTGTTAACTCCCTATATATTGAAAGCCTCTGGAGACCTAATTTCAAGGGTTTGAGTTGGAAATGATCGGCAACCATTGCGAATTCTTGTTTATGACAATTTACAATTACCGTGGGTAATGAGAAGACATTCTCATGAGGGTGCTAACTTCTCTGAAGGCAGGCCTGATCGTTGCTTCTTGGAATAGAGAAGTATTTGTCATCCACACTTGAATCGACCAAGAGACTGTACGGTACCTACTCACTTAGGATGAAAGGGCATAAACTTTCATCCATCGTTGCTTTCCGGAATAGGGAACTGCTCGCTTGGGACAACAAACGAAATGTCGCCTGACTTGCCTCGGATGGTACTCATTGTAGTTGCTTAACAGCCACCTTGTGAATGAGTACCTGTTTACGGTTTACGGCAAGTACGATTTAAGGATGAGTCGTGGGCCGGAGAGCGCATGGCATGTGGTTTCAGTTGGTTGTCTTCTGTCGAATCCAATATTCACTCCTTTGGCAGTTTAGAGAGCAGAGCGGGACGAAGAGGGACTTGCACACGGATCAAGAGAACTGGCTCGTAGAAGATGGAAGCAACCAGTGGCCTGGAATCTTCAATTTTAGTGTAAATGAGAGAAAGCAAGGTTAGAAGGTGAAATGGTTCGAACGGAAGAGATGCTCTGCAACATTAAGACGGTACTGGTTGAGCTCGGTCTGGTCAACTGTTGGCAGCAATTGAGACATTAAAACAGTGCAAAACTTGGAGAAATCTCTGAGTTTCTGAACATTTGAATCTCTATACGGATCGTCACAAGAGCTTCAAGGTTAGTCCAACGGTGACAGCTTCTTTGACTGGTGAACACGGAAATTGTGGACAATACCCCAATAGGATTTCGACAGGCATTTTACCCTATTGGCAGAATCAAGGGTCACAGGCAAGTGCACTAGCTAAAATCACTATAACTCTACTGTGAAAAAGGAGCACCACACTCTCCGGGAAACACCTTGTAGAATAACCCTCTCTTCCCGTAAAGACTCTGATTCTACCTGTAACAATGAAGATTCGATTCATCTCAGGTCCACTACACTAAAACCGTTGGAAATAAAACAGAACGATTTCAGTAAATCCAGGCGAACTAACGCAATCCATCTCTTATGAGCTCCCCTTAGAAGAACGAACAAATTTATGTGTTTGAAAGTAGAAGGAGAAATGAGCCAAGTCAAAGATGCGCGCACATGGGACTGGCTAGTCTCTAATCCGGGGCACAGAGCACGAGATGTGAATTGTTGGGTTGGATCAATTGGATGCATCGGGTTGCTGATAGTCGTGTAGAAAAGAACAGTGAAGTCCACACGTGATGACACTGATGGAATCAACCCGAGGAGAATAGAAACTCTACTTGCAGTGTAGGGAAGATTAATAGCAATAGATTCGATTCAGTTCATTAGAATTGATGTGGGATCTTGATGTAGACCTCAATATGCGCACTCCTTTTCATATTCAAAAGCAGTCAATCTCTACATGCATGCATTCAGGGGGTTTCTGGGCATGCGCCGCCCCAATGTGATTGAACTTGCCCATACTACTGCCGGAAGCACCAAAGTCATTGTCTCAGTAAACGAATTCACACATCTCCCTGCTTCTTGATGAGTAGATCTCTGTGATTGTGACCTGAATTGCGCCAATGAAGTGGAACCTGCAGTTGAGAATTTGACACTCGAATCTATCGATACTGCTCCTGAGACACCGGTTTCAGGTCCCTTGGAGTCGCTCTTTCCTTTCCTGCGTTCGTTCTTGCAGCGATCGCTGCAAGTCAGCACTTCGTCCCAACACCTTTCCCACTTCTTTCGCCAAGTGAATGGCCGGCTGCATACTACACAAGTTTTTGACGGAAGATTCTCCTTCTTCACCCCGCGTGGCATCGTACTTAAGTAGAATTCAGATTCAATTTAACAATTTACAAGAACTCATCAGTGAAGGACATGACAGTTTGTCAAAATTTGCAAACTACATCAGTTTGGAGATTCCTTTGAATTCCTACCTGAAACCCTAGCTTTCACGCTGATAATGTCGGTGGTCTAAAACAGCAGCAGCAATTCTGTTCGGCTCCGCAAAGCTGACCGAATTGCACCAAGTGAAGGAAACATTACATCTTTGTGCTACCGATCAATGAATGGGCGACTCTCGTCTTCCATGAGGAAGTCCGCAGAAAATGGAGGTCGTAGATAATAGTGCTCATTTTCTGTGGTGCAGCTCATGCCACGACGCTGATGACTAGAAAGAACATCAGCCCACAGAACCTGACACGTACCCACAAGGTTTTACTGTCACAACGTTCTTTGGATCACCAGAAGCTATGGAGAAAGTGACATAGTTTGGGTTGGAGGAAGTTAGCTGACAAGTTGGACGAGGATATGATTGAAGTGAAATCTGAGCGCCTGAGTTTCTAATTTCTGAGACAGATACTTTTCGATGGGTGTGTGAAACTCACAAGATGTGGAACTAGTTTGGATTATCATTATGGGGAATGGATCCAAGGAAAATTAATTGCTCATGAATTTCGAAGACTTTGGCTCCCATCTTCGTCTACAGTCGACTGAATCTCTTAAGTTCTTCTCCATTATCCACTCTACCATAATCTACTATTTCCTACACCGTCCAATTGCTTTCTCTTACCGTACTCAAGTAGGCACGAGCTCACTCGATCGCTGGATCCTCGAGTGGTATTCCCCATATTATTGTAAAAGTTTCCAAGCGTTGTTTCCATTTCCCCGGTTACTTCCGCAGCAGGTTCTTTGGACAAAAGATATGTTTATCATGCATCTAACGCTAGTACTTTGCCAGCTTGTGATCCACACACCCCAGCTCTGTACGTCCCTTCTGTGGCCAACACTTTCGATTTGCAATTTCGGTAGATCTACAGAAGTCATCATGCTGTAATGAACTGCACCGTGATTATCCGTGCACGTCTCTCTTCATATGCTCTCCAGCATTAGCCATCCTCGACCACGACAAGATGGTATGTGCTGTAGTACGTAGTCTATGTGTAGTCCTTCCCAAGTAGATTCCTGTCGTGAAAAATTCCTAGCTTTGACACCGACGAAACTTACCTCCTGCTTGAAGAAATACCTCAAGGACGTCGCTGTTAGGTACTCATTTAACAAGCAGCTCAAGCGCATTGATGCCTAGTGACTACCACTGTCTGGCATAAACCCCCAGAGTTCATTGTTCATGTGTTGCACTCGCAAGTATGAACTACCTGCATTGTAAATTCGAGAGTTTCTTTCTCTCCAAGCGAGGACTTTATATGTGTCCTTGAATCACCGTGTCTCTAGTCGTACAATCAAGGACCCATGACCATACATCAGATACTAGGTTACCTTTCCTCACTTCCACTTCCATGGTGAAATCTACTGCCCATCTGAGCAGTACAAGTGGTGGTGCGACGAGAGCGGCAACATCTTGTCATACCTTGGGAGCGGCATCAATCTCAGCAGGAACTTCTGATCACCGTTAGCAAGCTCGGCCATTCACGAACCTCAAACTAGCGTAAGTTCTTGGGGCTCTTCAATCTCAATAAATTTAGCAGCACGCTCCTGCTATCTGTACCCAATCAGGATAACACATTTTGTTCAGTTAGGAGATCCATATCTCTGCCATTTCTTAGCAGATGGGTCCTTTACTGGTCCCCTTTACAAGCTGTTCGGAGCTTGATGTTCTTGCGTATGGGTCACGAGCATGCATGCTCATCGCCCCCACGATCACCTCTCTCTTTCTGCGACAAACAAGAAATCTCTGCAGTACACAATGGTCGAATAAAAGTATCACGAATTCACGTCCTTAGCATAACTCTGATCTCTTCCCTGGTCTCCCGAAGCAAAAGGAAGATCCGTGCCGGTCTGCATGATTTTACGGTTTGACTTCGGATTCCTTGCTCTCGGGGTTCATCATCGCCTCACGGAACCAGCAACAGCCGGTCTGCACGATAATTAGTCATCCCCGGAAAGCTTCAATGCTGGATAAGAATCACGTGCGTAAGAAACAGGTATTGAAGATCATCTCCATGTCTCCGGACAGACAAGCACATGGTGTAATTATAACATGCCCACGTCTCATGTGTTGTCCCTCTTTTCTCCTTTGCTCTACTTCCGTCAATTTTAGGCGGATGCTCCAGGTATTTTCAGCTGTCACGCAAGCTTCATCGACCTTTCTCATATCCCAACTAAACATCAGGCATCTTCGGCATATAATATTGAAATCCATAGCTTTGACAGTCTAGCAATTGAAATTAGTTCTGGATTTCTCACAGCTTGTTTCTGAGTATAGTGACATTGCTTTCACTAATGCCTTGGAAGGCATTGTAGTTACGAAGACGCCACCGTTGATCTACCGTGGTCTGCAAATAAAAGAAGATGTTTCCGTGCAGTATTACCATGCTTCCGAGGCTCCCGATCACAGAAGTCTTAACTCAAGTAGTCTTTCGCTTCTGATCGACCTCCCTAGGACGACAAGTCTCCATCTCTTCAAGACAGATAACTTAGGGACTTATTCACGACTCCTCTGATCATTGACACTGAAGTGGCCGCGAACGGAATGTCTATATTTCCCAGTTTCAATCGTACAGGACGAGCAATGAGTGAACATCTTATTCTAATCTACTCCAACTTTGTTTCCTCCGTATCCAATTCGAAGACGACTACACAATCTTTCAACTATCAGAATGCTGCTAACTCCTTCGTCCAGTGCCTCCAGAGATGACCGGCCGTCAGTCCTTAGTTTTTTGAACATTGCATCGATACTTCCACAATTAACACGTGGTTCTTCATGCATCAGAATCTGGAACAGTCTGGTCTAAGCAAAGTCAACAATAATTGAGCAACGTATCTGATTCTGAGTGATATTCCAAAATGGTCACACCGTATTCTTCTCCCTGAAATTTACCTTTTGATTAATTCATCACGGAGTTTGGTAAAAGGTTGGACAAATTATCCCAACTCAATTGTCGTGTTCTCTTATACCTTTGTTGCAATAGGTTGAGACTACACAAGAGTGGACCAGAAAGGCGCATGGTGGTCCTACTGGAACCTCCAACAACAAAGTACATGGGGGAGCAGCCCTCTGAGTTCTTGTCGAACACGGATTCTTCAGATCGTTTGCAACACAGCACGAGGTTTACGTGGTGAATTTCCGCATCATTCTGCAGATCTAGTGAATGTCACTAGGTGAGTAAAAATGAAAGGTGTCACTAGATATGTTAAATTTTGAACACTCGAATGTCACAAGACCTGTAAAAGTGAAAGTTGTTCGACGAAAGATATAAAGGAACTGAACGATGTACTTCCATCATGATCGAGAGCCAAATAGCTGGAGTCCATCAAGGGCATGGAGGTTTATATTCTAATCAGCTGCAAACTTCTCGGTCCATTGAGGTTTAATCCTAGAGTGTGACTACAATCGAGCTTCCGTAAGTGCAATTTCTACAATGCAATACGCGGTTAAGTCCATCTCCAAAGTACGCTTCATGAGGAATGAAAAGCAGAAGTGCAAAGTTGCTCAAGCATATCCACTGCTGCTACTCTTTAACGAAGTCTTTCGGCAATATACATCATGTTAGAGAAGAAGTCCTCCAGAGCTGGTTCTTCGAGTAGTTTCATAACTTATTTCATGTTTTACACCCTACCTTTGGTTCCTTAAGTCAAACAGCATAGTACAGATAGCATGAACAAGAACCTTGAATTTATGTCAGCATTCAGATTCAATTTGGATAATTCATGTGCATTATCTGCGTTTGAAGTTCTCTTCCACCGCATTACTTTAAAGAAGGATGATATAAGGATGGCTGAAGGGAATTTGATTTGTATTGTCAGATTCAATGTAAAATATGAAGGTCAAGGTCACCTTATCAATGTAGGAGTGAAGATGCCATTACTCTCGATCTTCAACAGATAATAACATGAAAACCAACTCAATTTTCATTTTGCAAATTAAGCATTTGACTAACTGGAAATGTCACGCTTTGCATGTTATGGTCAAAAAGCAAGCGCCCTTGATAAGAGAAATATATGATTGCACTTGCGTTCAGTTTATTGCTTCTTTGACTACATCTCGGGTCACTCCCACTAGCCATGCACTCATTTAAGGTCGACTGCCCAGCTTTTTCACGTGATCCAAGTTTGAAGACCCATCGCCGGTTTTACATGGCTATGACAATCAACAATCACCATGTCTGAGAAAATCCATAACTAGAGATAGCAATGATTCTTCGATCGTCCAAACAACAAAGGGAACAGCGGTACGATAATCTATTTTGATTTCTAACCATTGTCTTTTTTTCTGAATAATCCAGGTCTGGCGAATACCCTGTAAATACACTATGGTTATTTTAAGGAGGAGAATTGTCATTACCACCCAAGACATGGCCAAAATGATGTGGAGCATGTTGCAGCGTGTTCAGTTGCACCATCACATGTGTTCAGATTTCATTTTTTGCCACCGTGCTCTTGAGGAAACTGTGACGATTTCCACCGTTAACATAAATGGGTGCAGTAGAATGTGATTGGCGTCATCTTGGCCACGTCATGGTTGGCAATAGCAATTTCTGTTATGAAAACATGAATTCCAGTAAATTCTAAACTAGTAAATATATCCAGACCAAACATTTGCTTGATCGTTCCCCTTTCAGCTTGAAAGCTTTTAGCTATTTTTAATTAGCTATCTTTTTAGTTTTTTGCTTTTAGCTTTTAATGGAAAAGCTTTTAGCTTTCCCATACTTCGTTGTTTCTACGCGGTCGCCTTTTATCATTTCAGCTTAAACATGAGTGAGTTCTCGACTAACTTAACTAGAAGTAATTCCTGGTAAAACATAAGAAAATGTACTACCATCAATATCTTGGTAAAATGCATAAGATCTTCTCTGTTTGTAGTGACAATTTGGTGACCGAATTCATTTATATTGGGTCATCAAACAATTATCCAGTGCGGCACCTAGATCCAATAATTGAACCTAAAGTTGCGCAAAGGTTGTATCGATATCGTATTTTCTCTTGAATTTTCATCATCACAGTCTTAAGTAAATACAGCATGCTCTCAACGCGCTTATAATGTTCGCAATCCACTTGCATCTAATTTTAAATATTGCGAACGCTGATAGGAACGCCGCGGCGAGTAGGAACCATCTGATAAGCTATCAGATGTTCCCAGTTGTTCTCATTTGAATCTACGTGGCCAGTTACCATTGTGGGTCCCTCCACCTCGAGAACAGTACGGAAGGTTATGATAGACTGTTGAGGGCTACCAGGTTCGTCTAGTACAGTCCGTTCTGGATAAGAGCTGCTTGAAGATTTCACTTATCGAAGGGTGGTTTAAGTTATGTGAATTTGCATCCCATTAGACTCGGCGAGAGGTAAACTTATGGGAAGTGTTATATTTTACAGCAGCAGTAGATAATATGGAGATCCTTTGCATGTTATTTATGTGGAGTTCTGCTTTAAAATGCAGAATGTTAAGAATAAGCAGAAAAACTGCTAACAATCCGTGAAGTACGAGAAAAAGCTGATAACAGTTTGTGGAATGTATGTAGATAAACTTTGACATTTGTAGGTGGTACATCTGGCACTTAAATTTGAGGAGTACAGGGATTATCATTAGTCTCATGTCACTGATCAGAAAGAAAGATATATTTCTTTTATTCTTAAAACTTAATATGATATCTTAACATAATTATGAAAAAATTCTGTAACAGCCACTAGTCGAGGAGCTGATTATGCAAACAATAGGATCTTTGTACAATTATCCAATGATAACTAATAGTATCATTGTAAATTACTTTAGAACTGGAATTATCTGAAAAACTAGTTAAGTCATACTTCTAACGCACTTCTAACGAGTGTAGTCTAGCAGTTGTGGGTGCAATTCCGTACGTACTACGCATATTTGTATGCGCCAATCCAAACTCAGTGACTAATCGAGAACTTTCCATGTTATAGTTTGTATGTCTACAAAGAGTATCCACTATCGACAGAGTTCCGGTCTCCACAAACGTAGTAACTACAGAGTCGCAGTCATGCAATATTCTTTTGAGGTTTACCGGTACGTTTGGTGTGTGTCGTGGAGTTTAATCTGTCCCCCGACGCAACGAACGTGACGAGACGCCGCAGTGAACGATCATCAGCCGTCATCGAGCGTGGAACTCTATGTTTCCCAAGGCAGGACCAATCCAACGGCATATCTTCTTTATAACAAGGTTTATCCGGATACTTTAGTGTTCCGAGTTCAAAGCGCGACACTTGGATGCAACATTCCCAAGCTCTAACCTGGGACTCGGACCGGCTACAAGAGGTGCGCATTGACTCTCATACGCAGAACCCAGTTCGCCCTGGTCTCAACACGTATCGTAGCGCCGTCAACTTCCACTTGAAAGCCCGGTTTTGTCGCCTCCTCGCTCGGGGTTCTCATGTCCTGCCTGACGACCGTGAACTTTTGTCGGCTCGACCCACTGGGGCTGCCGTTGTTCCAAATTTAGCGCAGTAGGCCGTGTATGTCATAACCTAGTAACAGGATTCCATTATTTTCGAATTTTGCATTCGCTTTATCACTCTCTTGAGGTCTATTTCAATGGGGCGACATATGAAGAAAAATTTCCTAAACAAAATTTGCGTGTACATATAACTGCATCTTCCGCAATTCACAATTTGATAACTTCAACTTTCATATTTTGTTATTGATTTAATCTGGGGTAACCACGAGCTCTAAGCCTGATCTTCGCTAGTTGTGGATATCGGTTCGTAATAAAAGGCCAGGAACTTCCTAATAGTTGTTATCCCTTTGGTAATCTGACTTTTAGGGCCAGAAAATGAGAACATAAGCTCCCAAATATTGGCCCAACCACACGCAAAACTATTCCAGTAGGTAGGAAATTGTTCTCGGGGAGTCTAGTGTAGAAGCACTTTTAGACTTCGGGGCCTCGCTCGGTGTACGGGTTAGCTCTCTAGAGAGTTACGAAGGCGTCGAGTGGAGTCTGATCGTTAGCATCTTTCCAGCGATTGCCTCTTGGAAGAAACTAGCACCACACTCAACTGCGTTACAGAACGGGACAGAATTTCTCACAGTTCAAGAAATAGTGCACGTCATGGCATTGCGTGTTACGATATATTTGTATACAGCTTAGTAAGGGAATGCGGAGCCGGGATGACCTATAATTTCTATTATTTCTCTGCTATTTCAGTGAGGAAGTCTTACGTTCCAACTTCACCTCTTGCATCACGAGTCAAAAATTCTTGTACTGGATCTCACATATACCTTCCTCATATATTACGTGAACGGATTGATACTCGGGAGATATTCATGCTAAGCTGTGCGCATTATTGCTTTCAGTTCCTTGGTATATAAGACCAAGGGGTTAAGCATTGTTTTTGGCGAAAGTCACGTCATACGAAGCAGTTGATCTTTGTAACCTGTTTGAGGGAACTCATGCTCAAGGTTACTCAAGGAAAAGCATCAGACCAACTCTTACTTCTATGACAATCCTCAGAATCTACTATGAATAGTGATACATCTCTACACGATACCAGGAAAGTCCAGTCTAATTATCGAAAAGATGGATTTGAATGCACACCAGCTTTGATTTGCAGACAAATCTGGCTACACTGCAAATAAATAATCCGATCATTGCTTCTGAAGTTTCACTCACAGTAATCCCAACTAGAGGGATTACTGTGAATGTTTGTATATATAAGTTTTAACTAGAGCGCTACGCATCTCCAAGGAGTAAAAGTTCCCATGAACAAACCGACCCTCATCGCAATCCCTTCACCGATTCTCACTTCAACTTTCGCCCTCGAGGTAAAGCCGACATGTTCCCAATCCCAAAGTCAGGAAGCACGTCTTAGGACGCAAACGGATTCGGCCTTGGAGATTAAGATACCTTGATTATGGTTACATCCGCCTTCCCCTGGAGGTCGGATGTGGGTCAAGTAAATACCGGGGGTTGACGGACCGACAGTCGAAACTCCATTGCCCAAGCTCATGCAGAGGGGTCAGGTGAGTTCAGTACTGTACTCCGGCTTTTGCAGTAATTTTGATAAAACTCACAAGGGATGGAGGAATCGGCTAAGCATGAGAGCTTTCCAGGATGGACAACCAACGTGGACAAAGTAGAGCCAGACGGCAACTCTGACCTGTTAAGATTAAGAAGAACCTTTGGGTACGCTGCTTGTCCAACATGGCCCCACGACCTGTTAGACGACATGTGTACAGCAGAGTCCCACGTCAGCCAAGCGTGTCTGTCCTCGCCCACATCAATTCCTTCGTTCTGCTCACGGACCGCACCAGCTGTTTCCTCATCGGAAGGTATTCAGTAGCAACACCCCCTTCAGGATTCCCATGAGCCCCATTATTCCCCATCGTGAGTCTCGCGCATCGCAAGGTCAATAATCATAGAGGAAAGATGGGGCTACAGTGTCAAGTTAGCTGCAGCCGTCTGAATTCTTGAAGCTCCTGTTACTAAAATATTTCTCAGATGGTTAACAGCAATGTGCTTTTCCCGTAACTGGACTGAAATGTTATGTAATTTGATGTACTAAGATTCTCGAGAATGTTGTTTCAACCAGATTCAAATTGTGGATTGATGGGTGAATCAAGTTTCGTTCTATCTGATCTCACTGTACACGCATGTAGCATAACCGTGTGAATGTGCAAACAACGCGATTGGAGTGGAGGTATCTATGAAGATCATGAACAATTCCTACAGTGTAAGGAATAGTCATTCGCATCAAGGGCCACTGTCGGGCGGAAGTTTTCAAGGGATTTACCTGGGCAATCCACTAATATGAAGCTCCTTGCCTTGACGCACAAGGATAGAATGCCCTCGGCGGTCTCCATAATGTTGATTAGTCTGGAAATCAATCTTATAACTACTTTCATATTTCCATTTCAAGATATTTCAACACATCACAAAAAGTCCACAAAAGTTCATAAACACCTAGACGATGTTGTGTCCTATCAGCAGCTTCTTGACTATTCGTGTCAATAAGCGAAGATCCTTCGACTCAGGGGATCGAGTACTACACAGTTCACCCAGCTCGCAGTGGAAGGTACGAGGTTGGCTCATGACACGACCAACCTGCTTACGGGGATTCCAGGTCCTGCTCTCGAACTTTAAGGGAATCAAATATTGATCTCCTGCCTCATGGTATCCGGTATGTCTGCAAAATGCCAATGATCAAAGAATTCGCATGGTGCTTCTAGACTCCGCGACCAGTCCAAGAATCTTCTGCTCCTAGTATGACGATGACCTTATCCACTGCATGACTTCATAAGCTTTTTCTCAACAAAATACTTGTCCTCATAGAAGAAACCCGCTTGGTAAACAAAACCTCACAAGCTATATTCCTAAGACAAAAGACAGGTTTATCTAATAATTGGTAGCAGATACTGTGAGTGAGAATTCATCTCACTACCAGAAGTATTAAGTCCCATGGATAGATTTGAACAATCAGTGCTTGCACTCCATACCTTCACTAATCCTAAACAGGAATTTTATTGTAGGTCAATTAAGTTTTATCTGAATAAACAAGGGTTTCACCCATGTTGCTTGTTTGTCGGAATCTACGCTTGTTCAACTGATGTAGGCGAACCAATTAGGATAAGAGATCGTGTAGAGGAAGCACGAATTATGCTACTTGTTTAAATGACGAATGAAAATGGGTCAAAGGCAGTCTGTTCTACCTGTTGGTAGGTAGAATAGCAACGTGAAAGTTGGAAAGAAGCTGCATACGTTAAGAATTGAATTTGGTTTTGCATTTCATAGTATGAGCATATTCTACTACGTGCATGTGCTGGTTGATCTGATGAAATACTATCCGACAGGAAAGAAAGGAATAGACATCATACCGAGTCACTTAGACATAACCAGCTAAAAGTTTTTCTGTTTCATTCTTTATTAGATGCGCAGGAGCATACGAACTATGGAGAAAGGCCACATTACAAGAAACAAAGTTAGATGTTGTAAGGTTGTACCTTCGAAGTACATTACGGTGTCTTATGCAGAAATACACGTAAAGTCCTTTATCATTCACCCATTTTCTTATCGTGGTCCGATGTTATACAGTGTTAAAAATGTGTCATTGAATCACTTTTCCAGATGTATTATTATGCCGAGTAGAGCGCCTTATCCTGTAACCACCAGCCTACTTACCTGCAATCAATCATCGTGTATATTCAGATCCATAAGTTTCTCCGATCAACTTGCTGCTGTCCAAATCACGTTTCATTGGTTTTAAGAGCCTGAACTTTCTCCAACAATTAGAGTGTCTTGCAGAGGGTTCCTTTCATGCGCGTGCACCAAGTTCTCCCACTATTAAAATTTGTTATCCTAGATTAATACACGCATTATTTTTTGACAATTGTCCGCACTCAAAGGCTCAAATTGGTATCGGGCATTTAATGCTCTTGAGGCTCAGTTTCGTTCTCAGTCTGATCTCATGGCTCAGTCGTTCCCAGATCTCATTTCCACTTACCAGACATACCATTGCCAAAGCTTTACCAATTACTAATTCAAGAGTATACTATTCTCTCCTTAGGTTTTTAGGTGCTTGTCATTAGCTCGCTTCTTCCCTAAGGGACCTTTGGGCCTTGCTTCTCTATGTCTTTCTTGGCCGCTTGTGAGTGTTGAACCTTGTGCTCTTTTTTCATTTCGCATTTGTTTGTGCTTTGTATTCCCCTTCCATTCGGGGTATATATATATATACCTCCACCCTCAAGTTTTGAGTGTCGTAGCTAAGTGATTTGTTTTCTCTAGTGTGGAGACAAATACTGTTGGTTACCGCAAATGTTCTGTGGTCCTTCAGAAAGTTTAACCTTCAGAAAACTCTGAAGGTTAAACAAGTGGCCCCCATAAGTCTGAAAGTCTGCAAAAAGGAAATAAAAAGATGGTGTTCGTGTTCTCAAAGCCTACGCTTTAGGCATACGGTGATACACTAAGGGCAGGAAGGTCAGATCCAGAGGAGCTGCAGTCTCCTGTATATTATAATTGCATGAGCATGTGGCCATAAACAGTTCCTTGCTGTCAAACAGAGCCGGAGGAATACAACTGACATCCCAAAGCAGTTGCAACCTCTACGCAGTTGTGTCTCTACACTCTCTTGCTTTGCTAAAGCACATTAGGGTTCAACCCAAAGGACTCACGATTCATTAATCCTTTCTGGAGATGTTCCTTTCAGATGAGATAAAGGAGGAGGATGGATGTTCCCTCTCGATCGAAGGCTTTAAAACTCTGTATTTTAGTTAACTTACTTGAGATGATGGCCAACGGACAACGAGAGCGGGGTCACTTTAGAAGGGTCATTGTTATCCCTCGCTTCTTGAATAGAATTTATTCCGTCTTTTATAGCCATTTCTAGGCTCATAAAGTGCTGTAGATACAAGTCAGAGACAAGAAAGGGAACAAAATCTCCAAAGTGCCTAAGAAGGCCGAACTGAAGGCAGATGCTACTCGAGAATACAATATTATGGTTTGGTCTTCTTGTCTTCCGAGCTCTTTAAGAGGAGAACTCCCAAAATCGACAAACACTCCCGTCAGTAAACCTGTCCTAATGCTAATGTAAAAACCCTAGGAAAAATACAAGACCACACATAGCTTTCATGGTCGGTGTAATAAGTAATTCACACTTTGTCGATTGGTCGCCGTAACTGGAAATGAACTCAGGGGGATGGGCCGAGGAGAGGAGATGGTGGCCGGTCCCTCTCCTCATCGGAAGCCGACCTTTGATAGGTGCATGAAAGTGGACCCGGTTGGACGCCTTGTGATGCATGTCCGTCTCGGTAGTGGCCGGATTCTTACTTCCCGTAGGCGGCGTTCGAGGTTCGACTGTAGTAACGGTAGTGTCCTCCTGCCTAACAAGATAATGATGGGAGAAGTAATAGGAGAATAGGAGGCTCACTTGCATAATGTGATTCAGTTAGTTGGCGTGAAGATGGCCGCTATGCTTGGGTTTGGCAAGAGGAATCGCAGGCAGTCAGCCTTTCTGTGGGGCCTTTAGTGGACCCGGGCTGGGGCGGTGGAATCGATCCTTGAGTATTCACGATCTCACTAAGATTTGCGACATAGGGACAATCTTACCAGGGGCGAAGATTCTGAACTTACTTACTCCAATTCGGATTAGACACAATTCCCTGTAGTTTAACTCAGGGATTTTCTTTCTCACCCCAGTCTGCCCATTGGGTATTTGCTATTCGATCCTTTCAACCTGTAGGAGGAACAACTTGATCATCAAACAGGAGTCTTGTGTCATACGTTCAGGAGTAGGCTGTTTAGGTTGTTTCTCAGCTTGGCCATTTACGGTATTTCCCTTTTGCATAGGGCTTTGCTCTTCTTCCCCGGGCCTTGTGCTCGTCCATCATTTCATGCACTTTGTATACCATTCTCCTTCGGGGTATTATTACTTGGCTCGGTTTTCATCTCTTGTGTGCCAAGGTGAGACTTACTACGGTACTGGTAGGATCTTTCGATTTTACCTAGGCATATTGATTGTCTCAACATTTCTAAAGTATTCATTCCGAAGATACAGTACTATACTTAGCTTTAGATTAAATGTTGTCCAACGCGGCAAAAAGTCCACTCGGCCATTCTGGCATCGTGTTTCTATTGTTGGTTGTACAGTGGGTTGGACCTCGCGTTGGTTTAGTTGAGTTGAGTGCGTACAGACTAATGTAAAGCTTAGTTTACTTACCACGAAAGCCTTTCACGATGGCGCAGTGGTGTTCACGGATGTGAGAGAACCAAGTTGAATTTTTGGAGAACACTGTTTGTTCTGTAGCTTGCTTCAGATGAGTGAGGTGCCAGTAGTGACGACGTCAGAAAAGAAACATTCAAAGTTCATGACACTAATGGCACTAATTTATTTCCTAAGAACCGCTTCAACGGGTGGAAAGTACAATGCAGTAGAGCACAAAATAGCTACGACGAAGGTAAATCCCTGAAGTCTTTACACTAAAAGAGTTTTTAATGAATCATCGTCGCATGCAACTAATCATGGTGGTTGTAATCTAGATTCCTGATCAGAGCATACCTCCCGTTAGGACGAAGATAAACAGGTATGTATACTGAGCAATGTAAGATTCTGGATTGATATAATCAACATTGAACCTCCAACTCGATCTAATTTCTGATATGTTGTGCATAGCTCTTGTAAAACTAAAAGTCACATTAATCCAATCGCCGATTAACAATTGGAAAAGTTGTTATAAGTTACCAAATCTGTTCCAATTGGAGCATTTTCCTGAGATCCAGAAAACACACGGTAATAAAACAAGTTGATCGTAGACTCGGTTCAAACTACTCCGTCCTTTTCCTTATCTGCTAGAACCCGTGAATTCTTTATGCAGACGTACAAAGCAACAAAGTCGACCACCCTCTGTAGTATCCTTCCGAATACCAGTGACAAACAAACTTTCAATTTGGCTGTACTTTAGATTGAGAATTTCAGGAGTTTGTGCGGAACTCCTTTCGGGACTCCCATTCGAAGAAGCATGATCAATAACGAGAGCGTTACTTTAGGCGATGACATCTTGTTAAGATAAAGGAGGGATGAGTATACATGCAGAGTCAAAAGAGGTGTGCATGTTCAGAACTTACTGTGGTAGCTCAAGGACGTTCCCTCTCATTGCAGTGTTAGTGACCGACTGGGTCAGTTAAGACTGGTCTACGGTCATCCAAGTTAGAGGAAGAATGGTTTTATTTGTTTTTTGAAGTGGAAAAGTGAATGCTTATTGGTCCCGGCGGTCTTCGCTTCTGTGCACGGTTGCTATGTCTCGTGTCTCCAATCTAATTTGTCCACTGTCCTGCCCACTAGTGCTGCCCTGCTCGAACTCCTCACTGTGTATTGCTCCCCTGCACTTAAAAGTCAGGGAGTCCGCAACAAGCTTGCATCCAGGAGTCTGATAGTGGAAGTACAGAGGTGGGGGGTGGCCACCACTGCGAGAAGCCTAAGGGGAGGCTGGGTCCCGAAGAGCCAACAGTTGAAGAAGCCGCCCCCTGCCTTCGCTGCTTCTCATCAACAGAGGCATAAGGAGAAGAAAGGGTACAATCCTGGAGAAAGAGTGAAGAAGTGGGCAATACATCGGCCCTGTAGTTGACATTCATACAAAAACAGCTCGCCGTGCACCAGTTTTGTTCAGAAGATAGACTCGTAGAAATCAGGCCGCAGTAGAGGAGAGAATCCACGAAGAGACTAGCTAATCAATTCGATTGAAGAGCAGCTGCAATGATGGGAAAACCTGGTATCAAGGCGCCGTTGCTGAATGCAGATATAGAAAATCAAAAGTCGTCTCGTACAGGGCCGACGAAAGGGAAAGCACACCGCTCAGAAGAGTATATCTCGCTGCCTGGTGCAGTTTCGGGCATCATTGATGACTCTGAAAGGAGAGCACCAACAACTCCAGCAGTGGTCGTCCCTTCCAAGGGCAAAAATAACACAGCTTCATTGAGCACACTCTTGATGATCGCTGTTTGCTGCATCGCCACTGTCATTTACTTGAGCACTCCTTTTGTCGCCGACCCGTATGATGGCAGCAGCGACTCTGCAGATGACGCTATCGTTGCCTATCACAAGGCGTCCCGCACGGGCTTCCACTTTCAGCCCGAAAAAAATTTCATGAATGGTGAGTTCTTCTTCCTGCATCGCTGCATTTCTGGCAAAGTTGAATCCTGTTACAGTAGCTTCCCTGATTGCTTTCGACCACTTCTCCTTTTCAAGTCCAGCCCTTTAAAGTATTCACTGTTTGATTACTGTGTTTTGAGCGGGAATCAAATCTCTTGTGTGTGCTTGTATTTTAAGTCCTGTGATCAGGCTACTTGTAGGTGTAGATTGGACAACCCATTGTGCTTTTGTGTTATTGTGCGACCTGTGAAGTATCATATATCCGCTACATCCTGAGAGCTAGCGGGATCCGCTTTATTGAAGGGATACCATTGCAAGTTAGTCTTGATACGAGATCAAATTGTTTGCTGAGATTCCGGAACTCGTACATTTGCATCAATCTGACAAGTTTTTCTGCTCGTCCTGGGTGTGCACGGTTGGATCTGTGGGCTTTCCCTGCTTCCATCACAGATCCTAACGGTAAGCACGCCAAACTTCAACGCGCTCTTTTTTCTCCTGTGAGTTAATCTCTTGGCACTGCAGAGTAGCATTTCTATGTCTGAGAAAGACGGATAGAATGGGGCCGGGTGCTGATTAATCCCGTCGCCTATGGTTTGAGGATGTTGGAAAAGTTGAGACTGCATCAAAATCCCCGTGAGGCTACACCTTGTTACTCACGTTGTTTGGGGAACCGTGCACCAATCCACCGGATCCTTAGTGTCACATGAGTGACGATATGTTTTTACTTCCATGCTGTGGAGTCGTAGCCTTAGACTTTGCATCTCACCTCATGCGCACTGAATCCTGTCAAGTAGATGCCCAATCGACGATCTTCAGTGGTTCACTTCATGTCGAAATCCGGGTAACCGTGGATCTCCAAGACTTTGCGCTAATTGGCTTAGTGTTGTCGTTGTTGGGCGACTGCTTTTCCGCCAGTAATCTCACTTTCCGTTGAATCATGTCGTCGACTTCACCGAGTGAAAATTAAACTCTGGGCAGCACGAGCGACGTATATGCGCACTTTGTGGGTCTGCCCACGTCCGTATTCAGTTCAGTACAGGAACGGATTGTGCAACCAAAGGGACAGCGGTAGACTGATGAAGCTTTTGATATCCTGGATTTGCAGGACCGATGTATTACAAAGGCTACTACCACATCTTCTACCAATACAATCCGAAGGGAGCAGTTTGGGGCAACATCTGCTGGGGTCACGCTGTATCAGTAGACCTCATTAACTGGCTGTACCTGGAGATGGCACTGATCCCAGACCAGTGGTACGATATAGAAGGTGTGTGGTCCGGTTCTGCAACCATCCTTGAAGATGGTACTCCAGCGATCATGTACACGGGCTCAAGAAATGGGCAGCACCAGTCGCAGAGCATGGCCATTCCCGAAGATCCCTCAGACCCTCTCCTCAGGAAGTGGAAGAAAGTGCCAGAAAATCCACTCCTCCTGAACCCCACCGGAATTAGCCCACACGACTTTAGAGATCCCACTACAGCGTGGCTCGAGTCTGACGGTTTGTGGAGAATCACTATTGGCGCGAAAGTGGAGAAAACTGGAATTGCATTGATATACACAAGCAAGGACTTCAGACACTGGGAACTGCAAAAGGACTGGCTCCATCATGTCAATGCCACTGGGATGTGGGAGTGTGTAGACTTCTACCCAGTCATGGAAGAAGGCAAGCTCGGGGTTGACCATTCGATTTTGTTGAAGGGGAAGAAGAATAACGTCAATGCTGAACAACCAGAGTTCACTGATACATTTAAGTATGTTTTCAAGGTCAGTCTCGATGATACAAGGCACGACCACTATGCCATCGGTAATTACTCGACAGCTACGCACAAATTTGTGACAGATAGGCCCGGAATTGGACCCCGCTACGACTACGGGAAATTCTATGCGTCCAAAACCTTCTTCGACTCCAAAACTGAAAGACGTATCTTGTGGGGTTGGGCCAACGAATCTGACAGCGTGCACGATGACATTACTAAGGGTTGGGCCTCCGTTCAGGTAAATTCTCTAGATTTGAGGTTTCCTTCGTCTGGTTGCCGTAACGCAGATCAAGATGTTATTGTCTCTTTCAAGCAGGTTCGGTTGAGGAACGGTTCAACTAAGCTTAGATTTTGTTCTATGTTTCAGGCGCTTCCAAGGAGCATATGGTTGGATAGCAAGACTGGATCAAACATTCTACAGTGGCCGGTTGAGGAGGTTGAAATTTTGAGAGCTGGATTGACCAGCCATGGTAGTTTGGTGCTGCAACCTACGGATGTCGTGAAAATGAGAGGAGGAGATGGACCTCAGGTACTCACCATAACCACGTATCTAAACCTGACAGAATTTGCGTTGCCAATTGTCGTCTATTTTTCACTCACTGCGATATTCAGTATCAGTCTGACGCTCGTGTTGTATTTGCAGTTGGATATCAGTATCGTCTTTGAGAAGCCAGACGTGACAACAGTGGACAATGTAACTCCAGATGAGGAATTCGATTGTAGTCAGGGAGGATCAGCTCATCGCGGCGTCTTTGGACCTTTCGGGCTTCTAGCCCTCACAGATGATTGTCACCAGGAACAAACCGCTATTTTCTTCTACCTTACTCCCATGAAGAACGGCCAGTGGTCTACCAGAGTTTGCAGCGATCAAAGCAGGTGGGATACTGAGCTTTGGCGTTATATGTTGCCTATAAATTGACCGATCCTGTGTAGTCATTTATTGGCATAATTTCCTTCGTCCAGCCAGAAATTGAGTGTTCTTATTGCAATTTCACAGCCTACGAGCATTTCTGACTGAGCATCGCAAGCTTGTCTCATGGGTGTCTTAAAAGTCGACAATATTTGAACAGGAACTTCGTATTCAGCTGACAGATGACGCTTGTCCATCCAGGTCCTCTTTGGCATCAGACCTCGACACCACAGTGTACGGTAGCTACGTCAACATCCTACCAACGGAAGACACTCTTGAACTCCGTGTTCTTGTAAGTCCAATTCTTTCTATCCTGAGTATGTTGAAAACTGAGAATCACAAATCCACTTGATTTCCCAAGGTCTGCTGGTCAAAACGTCTTTTAATGTTGATCGTACGGGATCCTTTTGTCGCTCTCGAACAGGTGGACCACTCAATTATCGAGACATTCGTGCAAGGCGGCAGATTGGCGATCACATCAAGGGTGTACCCGATGAAAGCCATCAATGACAACTCAAGACTGTACGTCTTCAACAACGGAACACAACCCATCAAGATGAAAAGCATTGACATCTATCAAATGAGGTCCGTAACGATGCACGCCATCTAAGTTCAGAACGATGGCACCTCTTAAGCTTCTACACTCTCAATCTCTGAATCGCACCCAACAATGACACGAAGGAGATGAGGTCCCTTGTAACATATTCCGGATCTATTAAATTCACTTCCACAAAAGCACAAAAGCCTGTGGGATCGAGGGGAGTCCTCTCAGCTTAGTACAAAACAACTACAGAAATATACATAGTACCTTCAAAGCAAAATCAAAAGCTTATAGGTTCATTTACACGCCTTCCTTTGCCTAAAGTAGACAGAAACGGATTGACGGTGTACACTGGGCGATGATTAACAAGGATATGACGTGGTTCCTTTACCATCTCTTGGATGGTGACTGCGCACTGCAGCAACTGAAAGATCAGTCCCGGGTTTTAGAATCCAACAACGACCACAGGAGAGGAGAAGGATGTCACAACAGGCAAAGATAGATGATGATATTGGAGTTTAGATGAGAAAACTTATGCCATTGCTTCGAAAAGAGAAGTTCATGCCTGCTTCACAGCTGCAGTTAGTGTGGACCTGGTTCTTCACTCGAGTCTGAAGACCTGGATCTCGATGTTGTTACACGATACTCCGTGAAAAAACAGTTACTGTAACAGTTACAAATAGTTCTGTGGCGACGCAAGTCACCACTTTTAGCGCCGCTGCCCACCGCAGCCGCTGGTATTCCAACAAAATGGAAGAAAAGTAAAGAAGTTCAAAAGATTGAGCATGATCTACTGACCACTGTTGTACTCATGCTTCCCACATGGTGCCCGTTTTGAATTGGAGTCCATGGCACTTTATTTGAGCTTGCCCAGTTTTGAACATACTTCTTCTTCCAAGCTGTCAAATTTTGCCTAGTCTTTAAATCTCACAGATTGCTTATAATCCCTCTTATCTTCGCAACACTTCCACGTCGTTCACGAAAGTGGAGTACAGTAATTGTCTGCACAGCGGAATACAACTCAATGACCTGGATATGCAAATTGGACTAAGATCTCTTCCAGTACGAGAAATACAGCTTTTGAGCAATTCCAGCACAGCGGGCCGTGTGAAAGGCCCACTTGCGTCGCAGCCGAATGACTGGTGCTCTTCCATACTTTACAGCCATAAAATTTGGAGAAAGTCAATCCATCTTACCTTCCCATAATCAGCAAATCATAACCAAGAGAACAGAGATACTCTCACCGACCAGAAAGACAGATGCCATTGGATGCAATCGGCTTTCCTTTAATCTCCTAGATCCTGGGAGTAAATGAAGCACAAGGCCAAAAACGCACGAGCCCGAGCAGCCAATCAGGACTGAGAGAAGTCATTTAAAACAGATGTGTGAAACGGAGTTAAACTTTTGACACGTAGTCGATGTCTAAATCAACAGAATGCTGTCAGGAGAAGTGCAAGAGATAGCAGACTCAGCCGTCGCTGACAGTGTAATATCAACCAGCTGGGCAAGTAATCAAGAAAAACAGGCGACCGCGTAGAAAACACGAAGGATGGGAAGACCCCATCAAGCCGTACCGGCTACATAATCCACTCATACCGACGACATCGCTACTCCCAGACGTTACAAAAACAAACGAAGCTTCATAGCGACCGAAGACAACCAGGCCAACGGCCACGGTCACAAGGAAGAGATAGCGAATACGCGACTCCCATTCTATTTTCGCCATCCACTCCAGGTGCACGCGGGAGAAGGACTGCGGGCAGTACGCAGTCAGGCGGCGGCAGAATTCCTCCCGGTACGAAGTTACCTGCTTTATACTCATACGTACGTTTGATGGTGGTCGTCGTATGCCGTGCGCTTATCCTCCTTCTGGGTCTACGTTTCGACTGTAGACCGCAAAGCTCCGGGGTTGGTTGTCTCATAATTGTTAACGTGTCAAATGCTCCCATGTAAAGTCATTTCAAATTCCACCTGGAGGAAAAGTATAGACACGTGATGTTTCTTCGGATACTCCAATAATTGGTAGATCTTGTTTGCTTGTATAGTTCTCATATCTTAGGTTTCTTAATTTTTCATGTCCATATTATTAGAGCTTAGGTTCGTGTTCACCATTGTATGGGCTTGGCGGGTCTTCCCATCCTT
The DNA here is from genome assembly GCA_948567375.1 of Lunularia cruciata. Taxonomy (NCBI): domain Eukaryota; kingdom Viridiplantae; phylum Streptophyta; class Marchantiopsida; order Lunulariales; family Lunulariaceae; genus Lunularia; species Lunularia cruciata. Next base: position 61,025,297 of record OX419758.1, read on the forward strand.
TTTGTTTTGTAAGCAGTTTCCTTTTTCTCTAAAATATAAGTAAAGCAACTCGCTTTTATCTCTAAATACTTTAAAATATAGAATAGAAGTTAGACAATAAAGTTTTTAGAATTTGCTTGAATATCTCAAAATGCAAGAGGGTATTCACCTCGGTTCAAGAAGACTCAATTTTGGTCTCGAGGTATTGTGTATTCTATTCAATCATGTGACCATTATTTCAAGGCAACTGAGTATCGTATCTGATATTTTGCCAGAGAGAGAAGAGGTTTGACAGCTCTTCCCTGCCAAGCACCGTTGTTAGATCTCCTTCTCTCACCACTAGCCTTGTTAAGTAAACGCTTGAGTTACAAGAGAACTCACTTATCGACCTTCTGGACAAATCGGACATTCTTTGACGATATCACTTTTTTTTATGCTTTTCTTAATCCACAAAAGAAACATTCGCTATACTTATAATACATAGTCAACTCAAAAAAAGTGGATATATGATTGCAGAATCAAAACCCATGTGCTAGGTTGGTATATTATTGGATGAGGTCTCTTACTGGTAAAATACTACCATGGTAGGGTGTGGGAGCCGCGTAGGTGGACATGTGAGCTCTCTCATTGTAGTAGTCAAGCTATGCTTTTGAATTAGAGCATGTCACGTGCAATTACAGTGACATAAGCGAAGAAACCTTACATGAGAATCTGCTATAAATTTGAAGTGCACCACGAAGCGATCAGTAACTTTCCACTAGTCAGAAATCTATGATAAATATTTAATGTGTTACTCTCGTATATACAGGGCGGTATCGCTCCCCTGTATCCCTAACTTTGACCTCTTTATTCGTATTATTCGATTTATTATTGAAAATCTAACGCACTAGAATGTTATTTATATTGTATTTGGTTATGGTGGGTTTTCTTCTTCTTCTCTTTTAAGGTTATGGAAGGTATTTAGTGTAGGAGGTGGACAGATATAAGTGAGAAGTTGTCGCTTATGTTCTTGTATCGCTTGTCTTGATAATTTCTACGTCATTGGTGTTGTTCAAACTTACCGTGGAGAATAAAATACTTGTCAAACGAACGAAAGACAATATTTGGTAAAACCGATGAGATGGAATTCCGTCCTTTATCATTGATAAGAGCTGAGGATGATAAGAGCAACTGCCGGGAGTTGGTCCAAAGAATTCTTCCTAACGTAGGATTCCTTATCACGTTGCCCCTAGTGTTGTTGTGTAATTTGTTGGCGATGGTGTATTCTCTCGAGGTGGATAATGACTTCGATGGATGGTTCTGGAGGAAGACTACTATATCTTATGAGAGGCAAGTTTTGGGGGAACCTGGTACACAAGGAAGGGACATGGGAAATGATCTTTTATTAATGAACAAATTGTTCATCCCGTACCCACCCACCTTAGAGAATATTTATTAGTAAATAAAATGGAAGGAATTGATGTTTCCACATTCACTTTTTATATTTCCATATCCCCACATGCACGGTGGTTTCTATTCGCATCCGTCGGAGATAAATGGTGTTTTTAGGTAGATATAAGAATATACCTTTACTCAAAATCTCATTCTCTTTAACATTGTTTTTAATATTATTTGGGATGTGTTTGAAAATTGAGGAGTTGTATTTTTGCAACCACGAACAATGATTTAATTTTCTTGGTGTTGTGGAGTTATTTTACACATTTTGAACTATCAAATCATATCAAATAGGTCTAAATATATGTGAGGTAAAAACTAACATCAAGACTAGTAGTGGTTTTAGTGGTAGATTCACATTTGTAAGTAAGTTGACTCAACCTTTTATCAATCATTCTCAATTTGCTCAGGGAAAAACACTTATGACTCAGATAAATACGTTATTTATTCACATAATACTCAAATGCACCCTGTATTTACGTTCCTCATCGCATTCTCATGGGCATTTCTTCATAAGTGATAATATATGTTTGGGACCAGAATCCCTCTTCTTCTTTGCTCGCTACAATTGAGTGCTATTTTCTCCTACTTTACCTCTCTTTCTACTTGTTGCTAAGTGAACCTATTAAGCCCGTGCCCTATGATTAACCTTATCTTATGGGCAGATTCTCAATCAGCTACCACTTGCATAACGCATCCGGGTCAAATCTCGGTGCTCTTAATAAAACAAAAACGTGAATACGTTCATTGTTCTTCTTGGGTAAATTTCTTCAAGGGTTCCAAATTGTCATAAACCTGAATTCATACCACGTTTGCTCCACCCCATCATTTCCCCCCGTTCATAACTGTCCTTCACTACCTTTTATCTGGTTTTGGCTTGGAGTAAAAGATGGATATTTCACCACTAACAAGGACTTGGTTGCATACACATCAATATACAAAATTGCACTTTTGTGTTGATAGGCTTGTATTAAAGTTGACTTGTCCAGGCAAAGAAATAATAGAAGGGCAAGCAAAGTCTTATATACCATACATTAACTAACTCTATGCTTAGAATAATATAAGCTATAAAATGGAATAGATCCAATTCAGGGTGATAAAAGACCTACTAATAATTTTATCTTTAGAAAAATAGTGCACTATTTATTGTTAAAATCAATGTAAATCTCTCAAATTTATTATGAAGAGATTTTATTAGGGTTTTCATGTTTTCCATAATCCCTTAATATTTGTAAATGTATATTTTGCATGTTGAAATCCCTGTGGTCTATTTCTGATTTATTAAAATTTTGATTATTTTTTTCATTTTAAAAATTATTATGTTAATATGATGAGTTTGTCTTAGCTTTCATGCAAATTATAACCCTAAAAGTATGAGTTTAGGGGAGTATTCGATATTCGATATTCGATATGAGTTTATGGGTGTATAAGGAAGATTAAAATGTCCATTGGATATCAAATATTTGTATCGGCATCAAGGTATGAGCTTATGTATAACTGTAGTACGAATAAGTTATAGTTTGTGCAAGTATTGATATCCACTCATGAACTATAAATGACTTATATCAACGCCATTAGATTAGCTTATACCGACTTGTAGGAATGTTTCATAATAGTTTACAAGAGTTATATTTAAGAGAAATTGGCCATGTGAGTAGATAGAAATCTCATATGCTGTCCAATGCCTTTACGAATCATATCTAGATAATTAATTTCTAGTCACAATTTCTAACAAGAATTAGACTTGCTAACCAGAATTTAGGAGAATATTGGGCAGTAGTCTATAAAGTCTATAAAATTTATTCTCATTTTTAATAGGTAGGAAAGGTTGTATAGCTTTTCCTCCATTATCAAAGAATAAGCAACCTAATTTACTATTTTCTGAGCTTGAACTAATTCTCCTTAATTTTTTATAAACTAGTAAGCAAGCTTGTTTACTATATATTCTTGGATGGCATATATTTGTAGCCCCTTAACGACCACTTTGATACTCTATTCTAAACTAAAATTCTAAGTTTTATAAGGTGATTGATGTTCCATTCAAATTCACCTACTAAGGAAATCATATATTTGTGGTTCAATTAGGTATTTGTATGATAAATAAAGATAGATTATGGTTTTTTTGTGTGTTATTATTCCATCCTATTGTTTCTTCACTTTTTTAGTATACCTTTTCTTATTTATGAATTAATTTCACAAAATTTTCATAAATAATTGTTGTATCTTATATTTGTATTTAACACAAACACTTTTGATATATGGATCAAAGAGGTTCAAAAAATTATATATAGCATTGATATAATTGGTATAACCAAAAATATTAAATGTTACTAAAATGAACTATTAATGAAATGAATATTAATATCAAAAGTATGATTCAAGCATTCTTATCATAGGTCTAGTTTGTTCTTAAGTTCTAAATTCACATTCCATCTTTATCTCAAACTTCAATTTGATGGATATTTTATTTAACATTAATATTCTTTTAAATATTGAATGCAAAGATGAAGAATGATCACTAAAAAATAATAATAATAATAATAATAATAATAATAATAATCAAAATGTGTAAATACGTAATTTCTTTATAAAAAACCAATTATGTTCAAATATTTTAACACTTCAATGACTACAATTAAGAACTGTCATATCAAAAAAAATTCTTTGAAGGATTAATTCAAGATTTTAGGCTCTGCAAACTATATTATTTTTTCTAGAAGGCAATCACTCTACAGTATATTTTGTAACAAGATATCAAGCATCTACTTTTTCTTCAACTACAATCATTTGACATTAATACTGAGTACATTCTTATAGGGTTAAATTGAATGAGAAAAAATAAAAAATTAAAGAAAATCATAAGAAAAGGAAAGGAAAATTACTTCTAATAAGTTATTATATAAAAAAAGGAACTAAAATTTTATGTTATTTATTTTTTAATTTAATATATATTCTTAGTATCTAAATCTTATTAGAAACTCTTTTCATTTTGAAATACTGGATCTGTGTAATCTTTATTGATAAAAATGATATACCATCTTTAACAATATAGATTGGCTTATTCATGCTCTTGATAATTGATCTTCACAAAGAAAAGAAAAGGGATTTTTTCTCTTTTGACTAATAAGATCAGCATGGCTTCATAAGTCCCCAAGACAAACTACCATAATACGCTGCCAAGAAGTGAATTTAACTCATTGAATAATAATCTTCTTCTTCTTCTAAACTTCCTTACAAAGACTAATATAAATAATCTCAAATTTTAAGAATCCTTATGTTCTCTGGATGATGTTCCATTGTCACTTGCTTTTAATTGCAGTAGAGCCATATCTACATGGCTTTACTTACTTTAATCCACTATCTAAATTATCATAAAATTCGGTTATATAGAGCTTTTAGTTACTAAGCATATCAACAAAGAATCCTAGTATTGATACTTTTGGAACCTATCAAATTCCATTTGAAATATATATATATATATATATATATATATATATATATATATATATAATAATTATTATTATATCCAAGATTTATTTGTAAATTAAATTAAATCCAGTTTATAATCTAATTTTGAAGTTATGATCAAATCTTGGAATAAATATTTGGGAACTAGAGTATAAGGAAGAAACTTAAAATCAAAAATTAATATTTCATAAGCTCTAATGATAGCTCGAGGACTTGAAAAAATACGAGTAATAAACCATTTGTATTCTAGTGATGTAAACATCCTTTCACTAATACAATAATCTCTTCTGTTATTTACTGTTGTTCAACTTATACTCCTTATCCTCTAAAACTAGAATTTTCAAAAATCTGGTTACTAATTTGATTGCAATACAATAAATACTATATGATAATTTTAGATCAATATAATATTGATATAAACAATATAATTTCTTGGCTATCATGAATTTTCAAACATAAACTTGGTATGACAAGTACTAACATGTTGGTACCACTAAAGTCATACATTCTCTTGTGCTCTTGGTTTACTATGCTGGTTTCCACTTCCTTAAGTGGTTTAGAGTTTCAAGACTCAAGCATCCATCCATAGTGCTTGCTATACTATACTAGGGTTGCATCCAATTCTCCTTTTCTCCACTCTTGTTTAGTAACATCCTATTGCCTTACACTATTACACTTAGATAAAACACCTTCTTCTTGGCTCCCACATTGCTACACTCCTTGCATCCTCAACTAGTTTCCTTACCTATTATTTTTCACTCACGCTTTAACTACTTTATGGTTCATAATTGACTTTCTATCTCTAAGGTTCCTACCCAACTCTAGAATATGGCTCATTTTCTTCATTGCGACACTACTTACTTGTTGTCAATTGCAGATTGTATTATATTTTAAGAATCAAGGATGACTGTGTAGAAAACATGAAGGATGGAAGACCACATCAAGCCGTACAAGGGAGAAACAAAAAAGGTAAATGGGGCTAAGCCCCAATAGAGTCTATATGAGAAATCTGCCCTACTACACCTAAGATATCCAAGCTATGAAAGTCGTACAGTCTACAAACAATTGGAGCATCCGAAGAAGCATCACCTAGTGTGATTGCTCTCCTATGGATTGCATCAGCCACTGCACTCTATAGAGCAATGGCTGCATACTGTCTAAAATATGTTACAAAGTATGAGAGTGAGAGTGGTACCCCCTAGCACCTAACATGATAAACTCTCGTGCATTCCTTGACAAATGTGTCAAACATAGTATCCATTGCTCCATATAACTCCAAGGCTATAGGAACAAAGAGGTGAACTCTCTACATGCTCCATATATTTGGAGACCTTGTGACTTGTTGTTGCACTCATTGCCCATCTAAGGAGATGGTAATCACTCCTTCCAAAACTGTATCATGCATAGAGTCTGTAACCACAACATCCGCTATTATCACTTGATTATCTTGGACCAAGTATAAGTCTGCCCTAGCATGTATTGTATTGCCCAAGCCAAGTATCCACTCTCTCATGCCATAGCAAACACTATGTCCCTAATAGCATCATGGGTAGCTATTCTCTGTCCTTCAAAAGGACACCATGTCATATGGACCGCTGTTGCATTAGTGTAGAACAACACTCACAAGTGAGTATGAAGATGCAGATGGGTGGACCAAACCTAAGCAAAACCTCATTGCTGTAGAGCTGGTGCAAATCAAAATGCCTAAATGCACGGTCAAGCTAGGATCCAAGAGCCTGCACCCTTGCCGAAGCAAGAGCAAAGACGTGCTCTAGTAGCTTGAGGAATGGATGAGTAAACTAAGAGAGAATGTAGCATATGCTCACACTATTGCTCCATCAATGAAGATTAGAAACCTTTAGTCCAATCTAAAAATAGTGAAACAAAAGATGGAAAGTCCTCTTGTGTCTATGGGGATAGACTATCTCTCATCTACCGCAATAACATCTAGAGAGAAAAGGATCCTTCCTCCACCTCTATCACATAAGTCTCCAAAATTGGCCTATCAACAACCACAAAATGAGAGGAAAGTAGGAGTGCTGAGAGAGCCCAACTACCCAAAAATACTATAGGTGTTTTCTCCTCCATAAATAGCAAGCCAACCCCTCCACACAAGATCTTCAGATTCGTTTGTCTACATGCCAAATCCCTTGTCACATACTCAAATGTCCTTGGTCCAATAATATCACCAAAGACTCCCATAATCTTCTTATCAAAGGCTCTCAGACATTATAGGAAGGACAAGGAGAGTGGAACTATATGAAAGAGGTAGGTTGGTCAACAAGCAATACTAGAGGAGAGTATACGAAATGCCACCTTTGGATCTCCTAGTAACAGAATGTCATCCACATGGATAACATTTTTTGCAAGAGCAACGTCTAAGAAGCGTGTGACAAAATCCTAATATCCAATTGGCACTCCAAGAACATGTAGCACATCTATAGATGTAATACACCCCTCTGGAAGCTCAAGATGAGGAGAGTACCTAAAGGGGACCATGCCCTGCAATTTCACACCTTGACTCTTAAGCCTACTAGATGTAGCTCGGTAGCCAAGTGGTCAAAGGTATGCCTAATCTAATCTACAAGGGCCCATGATATATGTATCATCTACCAAGGAGGGAAATACACAACTTGGCATGGACAAAGTAGTAGATAGGAGAGATCTAAATTGAGCCATGGCAAATAAGGGTCCCCTTAAAGGATCTCCCTAATGCGCACTAATAGTTGACTCTAAGACGATGACTCCTTCTTGTGAACAACAGTGCTGGTAATAGAGGGAAGCAAGAGAGCTATAAAAAGACCGCACAAAAGGAATAAGACTTGCCAAGTATCCACCAGCTTACCTAAGCTCTCTAAAGATGGATGCCCATGAGAGTCTATTAAAAGTGTTCTCAACATCCACATGTAGGACGACCCACTCCAGATGGATATCTAAGAGTGCTCTAATGCCTAGAGATATAGCCTCACATCCTCCAAGTCTAGCTACTCCAAACTAATGGGACTAAGGTGCTATCAAAAGTGAGAATAATAATATTGAAGTACAACGGTAAAATTGATCAAACACAAAAAGATCTCTCCAATAATAATTGGTCTAATGCCCTTTGTGTCCTTTTCCATCGTAAGAAGTTGACTAGCACCTAACACACAACTAACAAACATAGGAATATCTCCTCTCACTACTACTACTACAGTCACCTGAAACAACTTGATAAAACCACCAGAAGGATAATCTATCTAAAAGCAATCTTTGAGGTGCTCATAAACCATCCCTAACAAACCTCCTTAGGAAAGGCGAGGAGTAGTGCACAATGCTTGTGCAAAAAGTGACCTATCAAGATATAAAGGTTGCTTAGGCTGATAATGTAAGACCTATAATGGTAGTCCCTTTATTGCCATAGGATGGAGTGAGCATAGTGAAGAGATAGTCTAGCCATAGACAAAGAATGTAGTGCTCGTGCTACTCTACTAAACTTTCCCGCCTGACCCCATGTCCTACACCATCGTAATCGAGTAGACTTTGTGGTATTTGGTGGCAAAACTTGTCTCCTAAAACATGTAGCCCTAATAGACTCCTCCTAGAGTGCCACCCAATCCCCGGCTTGGAATTGACAAAATCCAGCAGCCACCTCTCTATGCTCCACTCGTCCTTCTCTAGCATAACAAAGACATCATCAAGGGAGTAAGAGGAATAGGAACCATGTTAACTCGTCCAAGGGATCACATGCCAAACTATCAAGTGGTAAGCTAAAAGCTTTTCTAGCCTCATCATAGAGAGTACGGGTAGCCTATGGAATAGACATGAAAAACTAGTCTCAAATAACCCCAAAATGCAACCCACCTAAGAAGCTAACCACTCCCACGACTCGATTGGTATCCTTGGAATGATCAACGGAGAGATAACAAAATATGCATAATCTCGAGTGTCAGAGCTATCTATGTGGTTGCTTGCCTCACATGGGCATCCCAAGTGGTCCAATCATAGTCCTTGTGCATCCTTTCCACATGTGTCTTTATCCCCTATGAGATAAAGCGTCGATGACACACTGAGCATGGTGTATCCAGAGCCACTCTTTGCAGCGCCACATGGTGAGGTGTAGCCATGGCTAGTACAAGAATAATGATAATAATACATGATGCTCCTCTCCATATCTCCCAATACTTGCAAAACCATAACCTATCACATCCTACCTCACATAATAAAATACAATACCCCAAACTCTAAAAACTATAAATTCTCTTAACTTTCAATTTTCATCTTAAATTTTTTTAAACTAAATTCACATGGAATTTAATCATGACAACCAAGAGATTAGAAACTAAAATTCCCGGCCCATCACTCTCAATGTGTAATGATCACTCTAAACCCTAGAAAACCTCATAATTTTTTCTACTCAATTCTCCATAGTCTTCCATCTAGATATCAATGGAACCTAAATTGAAAAATGAACTGAATAGACTATTCACTTGAGTGCTATATGCTAGAGAGCGCTCAAAAGATATAGATATTTACTCTCACATCTCTCCCGTCTCCACCCTCCTCCCGAAACTCGTGTTTTAAAATGTTTCAAGAATTATGTTCCATAGCCATGATCGAATACTCTCACTGGCTTGACATACACATATATGTTGCTTACTAGTTCTTGACATATACATATATATTAACGTTGCCCGCACAGAAAAGAAATGATGTAAAACTAGCTACAACGGGTAATTATAACACACATGCATGACATTATACCGCAAATTTTCCCAAACTCACAAACACCTCGAAAACTGCTCTCCAGTGAGGTTACAACGAGTTTGTACGAAGACCTTCACGTAACCTAAAGCAAACTTCTCAGCTAGATCAGGCTTATGGTCACCGTCCGCACTTTAAAATCTCCGATTAGATATCATCATATTCTTTTGAACATATCCATCGTTTACCCCAAGTTTGGCCCCAGTTAAATCTCAGAATTATACTGACAGTCCGTCACGTCAGTTTTTCGCGAGTTTCAGAAAACTCACCTCTGCTTTGCGGACAACGTTATTGCAGATAATGGGTTCTGGATATTCCATTCCTCGAACGGCTTCTAAACTCATTTCCTAAAATATGATAGCTTTCCTTATACTATTGAAGCATGACGTTATAGTAGAGAAAATAGTAGATTACCGAGAGTATAACCTCCATATTTTCCAATAACAATTCTTTGATAGTTGATATTCTTCTTCTAAGGTGGAAAGATTTTATTCTATTTTGTCACTCATCTCAATTCTTTTTATGTCTCATAAGATATTTACTAAAAGCTTGATTGGAAAGCATATATTGGTGAGATTTTATATTTTCGTATACTACAAAAGGAAATTATATCTACTTTTGAGGATTTATAACCCAGTGAATTTTATCTCACCATTCAACTTTTACATGTTCTACCTATCTTTGTATTGTTCGGGAGTTCATGATATCTCCTATAAGTAAAGAATTTATTACATCAATCAAGATATATTCATATAAATCTGTTGAAATTCACAAATTTTATAGAAGAAATTAGTATGAAGGTTATTGATTTTGAGATTCAACAACAATAATGATCAGATTTAAGATTAGGTGGATAAGGTCAAGAGGATCTCTCTCCGTCTCCTGAGTAAATATTTTATCTACTTCCAAATGTGCTCAAGAGATGAAAGGCATTTGCATTATAATTACAATTTTTTCCATGGACTTTCATTAAAACTAGAAGTATTAGTGAGATAAAGTTAGCATTCATACCCTATTATTTTAGACTTGGGGTAAGGTCAAAACTTAAAAAAAACAAGACTCACTTTGGAGGATAAACTTAGCATTCATACCCTACTATGCAGACTCCTGTTATTGTTACACTTGGGTAACGTCAAAACTTCAACAAGACAAAGATGCTCTTTGGAGCATGAAAAAACCCTTTTTCTCGTATTGAGTATTAACATGGAGATAAAAGATAGAGATTGGAATATAATGCTTATATAATAATAATGATGTTAATAATTCTTCAAAGTATTGAGTATCTATCACTCCATGACATATCTTGATTTTAAGTTCACAACGAAACAAAAATGCTGAAATTCTAGGATTTACATTCAATTTCTCAGTTGTGAATACCAAAGACAACTAAAAGAATCATACTTTTTACTCCATAAACAAATTCACCATCTCCTAATATATGTATATTTCTTTGACATTCAAATATCTTCTTAGTATATTGTACCAAAACTTATCGATATATCTATCGGGCCAAATGTAATATTCTTCAATTTTTATCATCAATATAATATACTGATGATAGAAATTAGAATAGTACACTCTGACTTGAATTGTAATTTTACCAAAGATGCAATCTTTGCTTTTCATGCCCTATAATACTAGATTTTGGATGTCCTACGTGTGTCCACCATGTCCACAAACTTGCCCTGAGAGCAAGGAACTTCCACACTACACATTACACTTTTGCTCTCCTATTTTCAAATAATAGTGAAGGTTCGTCAACAATACAATTACCAGCAATACCTTTAGTGAAGACTTCAACCATACATACAATGCTTTATATCCTAGTCATAATTTCGTGAAGGCTGTTTAACGTCTGATCGAGAATTTACAGTTACTTGTGAGAGCCCCCAACACCATAGGTTTCATAGAAGAACAGTTCCACCGAAACATGACAACACAATTGAACTCACCTCAACTTAACTTATCTTGATTACGAGATTAGTCCATGCGCTAATGCGGATTGGGGGGGGGGGGGAAGTTTGGGCAGAAAACCTCGAGACATGGATAATCGAAGGTTTTTCGGCCGAAAAGACTAATGCATGACAGTATGATGGCTTCCAATCCCTTCAATTTGTAAGACAGAATGCCGGGGAGCCGCCTATGAACTTCGCTCGGGTGTTGTCTAGTCGGTAGTGAAGCAAATCAATGCAATGCGATGCGTGAGTCCAAAGACAGGGTACTTTAGCTGTTTCGCCATCCCCGGTTTAGGGCTTCGGATCAATGAAGAGAACTTGTGAGCTAAAACAACTGGTACCCTCGGCGAATGGGGAATCAATCCCGTTACGATATGAGCGGAGGAACTTTCGCACTCTGAGATTTGCTGTCTTGAACTTTTCGTAGCAAAGGGATTGGCCAGCTGATCGGACAGCTGAATTGAATGTCCAGGAGCAAGAGTCTTGATCCCTAATGTGATTGGTGGTTGTAACTATTGGATTGCGCGCCATTGCTTCACTCCGCTTCTGAACATAAAAATATCTGATGACATTTTCGTCGTGCCTTACATTCTGAAAATGGTGGAGCCTGACAGCTCTGCGCAGACAGGTGAGTGAGTGAATTTATTAGCTGACCACAATGTGCGGGGAAAGGGTGTCCTCTCTGGTTATGCCTAGCACGGAGGTTTTGGTTGAAAAGCCTCGGGGAGCTGTCCGATCTGCGAATGATGGTTTCCAAGAGGTATGTTAACTTTCCTGCATTATGTTTACTATATTGCAGTGTGATCCGTTGCTGTGATGTAGATTAATTTTTTTACGTGATAGTTAATAGGAGGCATCTCTCCGTTTGTCTGCAGGAGTCAGATTTGGTGAGGGATTCTCTGTACGCTCTACAAGGGTTGCCTTCTGCTGTGAGGAAACTTGAGCGGCTAGCAAGAATTTACAATGCAACAGCAGCTGATAAGAGCAGCCAAAATTTAACAAGCTTGTGGACAAGATCTGTCACCGCGACCGCTTTGGGCAAGGTTCTCTCTGTGTTAGCTCGTGCAGGACACCTTAGGTGTCAATTGGATGCATTCGTGAGCTTCTTTCTCGATGGACGGTCCGACGAGTGGGACCGCTATGAAGAGAATCCTCGAATGGAATGTACAGGCAAAAAGAAGAAAAAGAAGAAGAAGAAGAAAAAGAAGAATGACAAGAACGTTTCTCCAAGTACTGTCACTAATGAAGTCGAAGAAGTGCAGAGTGTTGCACCAGAAAATTCTGTAAATGGGTTATCAAATCCTGACCCGCAGCTGTCAAGTCGCTGTCTGGTGAACCAGGCATTCGCGGCAGCTGTGAAAACTGTTCTGCGAGGACACTCGGCGGCTCTGAACACTATAGCTACTTCTGTTACTTTGCGTAGGCTTCAGGATCCGACTGCACATGGCTTCACGAAAGCACATTTGCGAGACCAGGACCCGGGTCCCGCAATCGGCTATGGCAGTCGCAATATATCCTTACTGGAATTTTATCTGCACACGAGAGAACAGAGAGTTCAACTGCAGGCACTCGCGTACATTTGTTTGAGGAGGAAGAGTAGAATCTTCGTTGGTGGGACCGTTGGAGATGGGAGAACTGTTGGAGATGCTATGCCAGAGAAATGGCTAGAAGGAAAACAAGATGGGAAGGAGCTGGAATTTGGAAACTGCAACAAGCACGAGTCGGGACGATCAAAAGAGGATTATCCAACTGAGACCAGTTTCGAAGATTTCCCAAGGGGAGCGGATTTGTTGAGTTATCTCTACGAGCAACTGATGGTGAGAATTATCTAGAATGGAGCAAAACACGTATCGAATATGTGTGTATGTTCATGGCTGCTTCTTTTCAAAATTTAAGGTGCACGTGTAGTTCCTGAGTGGTCTCAAGTATACCAATTTCATGCTCCTGGTGCTTCGCATGAGTGTCCCGTAGAGGACACCCTTTCCAGTGGTAGCAAATTCTGGACCCTGTAGTATGGCACTAGGGTCTCTTCTCAGTTTTAGTTCTTCAACAGCTAATTGTCGGGATTCCTTGCCAAGACGTGTTACGTCTGAAATGCAATGCTTCTAGTTGCAGTGGTTACCCTTATTTTGACGAACAACATTATGTGCCGTGTTTAAACAGGAAGTGGACCCCCTTCATCAGGAGCTTCTGAGATTCTTGTTTGAGCGCGCTTATCAGCCTTATTCGTCATTCATCCGCTCTTGGCTGTACCAGGCCGCTGTTAGAGATCCCTATAAAGAGTTTATCATTGATCAAGGTGATTTTAACAGAGCTTCATCAAGTATCGACGCGGGCAGAAAGCGAAACATCGATGTGCAACCAACAGAGCTAAAAGTGAAGATCCTGCCTATCTGCCTTACCACCCTCTTGACTAGGTGAATAGCAGAAAATGAATAACGATGTAGTAAGAACGCGACATGCCGCTTCCGCGGCCTCGTCTCTTCGATTTATATTCGTTCATTATATTCTGAAGGGAAGGTTAAGATCTCCAAATCCACACGACTGAATTGGCCTTACTCGCCTGCAGAGAGGCGTCTTATTTGACCTTCTTGTATCGTTTCCTACAGTGACATAGGGGTATTTATTGGTGTAATTCTTTGAGCAGAATTACTAAAATGCCACAAATGTCATTGCAGCTGAGAAATGGAGTAACTGTACCACGGTTTTTGGAAGACGTCTGTAAATGCCTGATAAGAGCAGGAGAACAACTGCAGGTGCTCATGAAGCTGGCAGAGACCAGTGAGTTAGTTCAGCAGATGGCAACGTCCACAGATATCGGCGAGATGTTTGAAGGTCCAAATCCTACTTCCATTCCTTCGGCGAGCTGCAGACAGAACTCAGCCAATGCGCCTGCACTTGTCTACAGTAAGAGACAGCTGGAAGAAATAATGAGTCAACGGGAGAGAAACAGAAATGACATGAGTGAGCAGTTTGACAGTCTATTTAATGAATTTGCCGCCAGTCGGTTGTCCAATTTGAGAGCCAAGAACAACACAAGACCCAGCACGGTGAGCCGTTAGTCTATGCGCAAACATCGCAGGTTAATAGTTGTTGTCCATCATGAGGAATTATCTGAAAACCTTGGATTTATTGAATTCTGCGTTCAGTTCGAGGATCGATTGCCTAGTTTTTGTTTTGAGAAATATCCATAGAGTTTCTCTATCCATAAGGAATTATCAGGAACCTTTGATCTGTTTAAAACTGTATCCAGTTCGAGGATAAACCCCCTAGTTTCTGTTTTGAGAAACAGACATAGAGTCTCTCTTCCCATCTACTCTTAAGCAAAAAGGTAAACGAAGAATTTCAGGTCGGTGCAGCTATGTTTTCGATGAAGACCAATGTTAGAGTACCAAGATTGTCCAATGCAGATGCGGAGCAACCGTAGCCCATTCGCATATAAGGATTTTCTCGTAACACTTTACGTTCTCTATCTGCAGGCTGAAAAATTACTTGTCAGTTCTGGTACAAAGAATCTAGATGAGATACAGGTCACAGCCGATCCAGGCTACGAGTTTCAGCAAGCAACATTTCCATCTTCCAATCTGTAAGTTAATCCCCAGTGATGAATTTGGAATTATTCAAGTTCTACTATGTGCTTGTCACCCTATCGGTTGAAGGGTCTATCCGCACGTACTCTTGGAAAAGAGCATATGCGAGCTAGGACTTCCAACAGATGTCTAACATACCACCTATGACTTTGATCCCCTTTTCCTTTTGCCTGTTGAAGTTGTCCTCCTGGTCACACGAATCTCTATATGGCAGCCCAGGAAGCGAGGAGTGCACGAGAAGTGAGATGGAAGGAAGTACTGAGATCGGTAAGCAATTATCTGGAATTTCAGCCGAAGAAGATATGAATGCGGGGAGTCTCACAAAAGCCCTACCATCAGATCTAAGGGAGGGGGATAAGGACAGGGTTTCCCTTCCAGCTACAGCACCAAAAGTTGCAATCAAGGAGGACGACGCTTCACCTTTGACAGAGAACGAGGAAGGATTACCGGTCAATAATGATGGAAAAACTCGTTTTGGCCATTTAATGCCGACCGATAATGATATTGCCCAGAAAGTTGAGAGTTTTGAACATCTTCAAACTCAAAAGTATCAACTATATGGAACTGCTGAGGTTGCTGACGTTCCCCTAAGTCCCAAGTCTACAAGGGTGGACGTAAATTCCCTCATATCTGATCATCAAAGGGGAACATCTTGGCCGCTGTGGGGGCTTCCAATCAACCCGTTTCTCATGCCCGCTGATGTGAATGATTTCACACCTCATTTTTATGCATACACAAGCTTTGCAGGGACGTTCCACTCATGGGATGTTACCACGAAGCTTTCACGAGCAACTCTTAATTTCAACCAAACATCGGCTTTACAAGATGCGGCCAAAAGACGAGCGGTCACATCAGTGGAGCCACCATGGTTTACAGGCTTAGAGTTGGCGCTGAAAGACCAATTATTTGAGGGTTTGAATGCGCACTTACAACTACCAGAGTCGGACAAAGCCGATCTTGGGAGCGAACTGGTATTTGGACGACTGGATTTGTCTAGTCCGCTTGGTTATGAGTGGAACAGTCAGTCGCTTGTGGAGTTGGATACTCGACTTACTGATCCCCTTGACTTCTCATTTAGTTTGCAGTCAGATTCAAAAACAACTGCAGATGTAGCAACTGCAGAGATACCCTTGGTTATTGTAAGTCCCGTGGAACAGGATATACTGGAATGGCCAGATACAGCTCATTCAGCAAGTAAGACGACCTCTAACCAGGGGACAGATTCGATTGACGAGGAGTTAAGTAAGCTGCAATTATTCAGTGGGTTGAGCCAAGAGTCCCTGGGCGAGGAACTCCAGGATGAGACCGAGATACTTGGATCATCAAGAAAACAATCAAAGTTTCTGTTTCAAGAGGATAGACTGGCAGAAAACGGGACAGCGCTAGTTGCTTTGGCCAGTGAATTCACCTTCTCCGGTAGATCCGTGGAGAGTTCCCAACGAAGCGAAACCAAAACTCAAGAAGGAGGAATTCCAGAGATGCATGGAGCTGCTAAGTGGGAGCAGTACCTTAGTTTCTCAGAATCTCCATACGAGAGTTTGATTCAAGAGCAGAGCGATGATGTCGGTGACGGGGATGCATCAAGTAGTGATGACGAGATCCCACTTTCTGTTGTGGTTACCAAGTGCATTGTTCAAGAGATTCTTTCACAGTATCCTTTAACCGAGAAACTCTGGAAGGTTTCCACATCCATTCATCCTCCGCGCCAGGCTGATGCATTTGTTAATGTTGCGCTATCCATGCATCATAAATGCTTTATTTTGATTTATAAATTGTAATCTTAACACTGTCTGTAGATATGAATCTGTAAGTTCTCTTACAGTCAGATTGTTTCATGAAGGGCTTGGTTTGCAGGATCATTACCATGCATTGCGCCGGTACTTTTTCATGGAGCGGGGTGATTGGGCTGATTACTTCACGGCAGCCCTCTGCCAAAATGTATGGGACTCCTCACGCCGATCAGTATATGGCCCTGAATTAGTAGGTTTATCCAGCATTTGTGAAATTGCTGTGTCCTATTATCCAACTGTAGGCTTAGGGCTTGGTCGAGAGAAATTGTTTGGTTACATACTACTCAGGATTGTTTTGTCTGAGACAGAGGTGGGGTCCATCAGGAAGCCAGCTTCGGCAGATGGAGGTTCAAGGAATGCTGGAAGCAGCTTTACAGAAGTCGTCCTGTGAAGGTGACGAGTATGCGGAGAGACTACATGTTTGTTTCTATGGATCAAGAGAATCGGCATCGTCTTTAGAGGCTTCAACTCAAACGTCTACTAAACTATCAGTTGCTCTTTTCGTTGATTGCAGCAGTAAGTGCTACTACTGGCCATTCGATTTGCTCTACTTGTTGCCTGCCAGTGAATCATCAATGCTGCTTACTTCCTCAAGAAAGTTCTATCATAAGAGCTCATGAGTCCCAACATGTCATTCCATTTTTACTTTCAAATGCCTCCAGGGAAGCGCTGCCAACATGAACTTAAAGTTTCCACTTGTGAACTTGGTTAAATTGTTTAGAGTACATCATTGATTTATGTATGACGGATGGTGCATCTTAACATTAATCTTTACATTCGTATGTGGTAATCCTCATGCAGGGCTTGAAGCTTTTGACTTCATATCTCTGGATTATTGTGTTGATTGGCCTCTCACTTTGGTCCTGACTAGCCAATCTCTCCGACTATATAATGTGCTGTTCACCTTTTTGATGCGCATAAAACTTGTGGTGTATGCCCTTGGTGATATCTGGCGACGACTTCAGGTAGCACTCATCCCTTTGACGTGTTTCTAGGAATGGGGCCCATTCAAAGCGTCCACTTGTCCTATCTGCAAACAACAATATGCAGATTTGGTGTTGTGTCTCAACGTTTTGCGTCTTGTTATGTTCAGAGTTTTAGTTTTCTTCCAACCTCAATGGAAAGAGTAGGAGGAGGGACTTCCATTTGGCGTCCTTGTTGCTGGAATAGACATGTATATGCCTGCTAACCTATAACCAGGAATGAGGAAGAAGAATATGTCAACTGAATCTCGTAGTACTCCCATCACAAGCTAACTTACTCTATTTAATGTTATACAGGTACTTGATAAGTCACTACATAAACTCAAAAGTTCTCCTCATTTTCATCAGCAAAGAAACCGATTTCGTACTCTTCAACAGCTAAGGTGAGTCTTTTCCTCGCCTTCTTACAGCGAACGGTTCTATATGCAGTGCCCGTCTGTGTTACGTCTTGTTTTTCCCTTTTATAGACCCCTCCCTTTATTGCCGCTGTTAGTAGAAGATTTTGCGGGAGACGCTCTTTCCAATGTGGGCCTTTGTTTTCCAGGGCAACCTTTTCTTTCCAAGCTTGTTTTGGGTAAGAACAATGTCCTCTGTTTAGTCGTCCGGATGTCGTTTCTAACATTGAAACAAAATGACCAGGCAGCAAATCTTTCACCTCGTAACAACAGTGCAACGGTATGTGGAGTCCAAGTTGTTGTATGTCGTCTGGAGCAAGTTTCTCCAAGATATTCAAATGGAGGTAGACACTTATACCCAAGCCCAAGGACAGGTTTTTAGACAGAGAAAATAGTTGATATGAGATGAAAGTAGATGGATGGTGCTCAGGATGGAAGGAAGGTCTGCGGAGTGTACTGACCAACTTCGTCAGCTCGTGATTTTTATGACGAAGTGAGGTGTAGATCTAAACCTGTTATGAATCAACTCTCAATCTTGATGCAGATGGGTAGCCTAGACTTGTTAACAATTCTTAGTATTAGAATTTGATGATATATAGCATGTCTTGGCTGTGTGTAGGTGAATGACATGCAAGATCTGGATGCTATGCATTGTGCCTATCTAGAGGACGCCATCAGTGAGTAAGAATATCTCCCTGGCCCATGAACGCTATCATCATGATGTTGTAGATGTGATGAATCGGGGGGGAACATCTTTATGCGGAGCTGTAACGTGTCAATTGTTGGCGGAGCATGTCCCAGAGGTACTTCTGAAACACCCGTCGTATGTCACGCAGGTGCTTTCTTTCGGAGAACACGCGAGGAGTCAAAGGATGTATCGATACGATTATGCAATGCGTCCTCGACTTCCTCTCACATCTGAAATGTGCATCTAATAGCGCAAGCAGTGGTTTGCTAATAGATGATCAACTCTTTAGCCAGGTAATAATTTCATATGTGCTAGGTCTGTCTCATTTTGTTTTGTTTCTCTGAACGCTGTCTACGGGTACTTCGTCTGCTGGATGCTCTACTTGTATATTTGTTGTATGCACGTCCAATTGATGATAATGATTGTAGAATACTACTTGGATGGTCTGTGCTCGTCTACAATGATACGTTTATAAATGATGCGTATATTAGAGACCAGAGATTATCGTATATGATGTGTAATCTGATGGCATGGTGCCTTTCCTCTACCTTTCAGGTTTGTCAAGTGAACAAAGTATTTCAGTCAAGTCTACAACTTCTCAGTATTTATCACTTGAAGCAAGAACCGCAGTACCGGACAAATCTAAGTGATCTGTGGATGATTCTTGATTATAACAGTTTTGTAACAAATGCATTCTTCTCAGGTCAGTAGGTGTAGTTTGTAATATATTGAACTCTCTTAACACCCACATTAGGGTAATCTTCCACTAGGCTCTTCTGACAGAGCACATTTGTAGTTGGAGAATTCATGCTCCTTGAACTTTCTGTATATAGACTTATTGCTCTTCAGGCGAAGTATGGAGCCATTGCCCAGATGGTTGCCATTCTAGAGCAGGCAATAGGAACGAGAGAACTGCCCTATAGAAGCCCGTATCACCCGCAATTTTCTTGGCATAAATTTGCCTTGTTCCCTCAATTCCTGATCTGAAAACAGAGGCCAAGCAGTCTTGTACTGAATGCTGTGCATGTTCGTTGGGCACTTCCGAAGACACTTTGAATTTGTGACATGTAGAAAAGTAGAAGGTGCGCTGTTGTAAGAAGATGTTGCTGGATGAGTTTTAGTCACTTTGATGCTTTGCACCAGCCGCGAACCTCAAAGAAGCAGACTGCCTGGTTACATTTCAAATCGTACAGACTCAGAGCATGACTCGGCTGGTATCGCTACTCTTTGGCTGAACGGATTGCGCTGCTCATTGGACCTAAGCCAAGGTTAGCGTCTTCATACATCATCTTGAAACGTTCAGTATGGTAATAACTGTAGGGTTGTCTTTTAGGAAAATAACGAGAGCAATGTTTAGGGTCTGATTTTCTAGGCGCCACAAGGAAAGAGAGTGATTCTATTAAGGCATCCATGGAGCATTTCAGAACAAAACAGTGCGTTGGTTGCTCTTCTAAGACTGCTTCTGTACACTGGACTCGTGGTCTACTGAATTATAAGAAGTGCCAAAGTATGAGGCTCTTGTGGCTCTCTGCATAAATCTGAGCGCAAAGGACATAAATGATGTTCTGCAGATCAAGTGCTTTCCTTGCTAACTCCTCCACGTCCAATGTGCATCCTCTACCGCTTTATAATGATTGTGGTACCCTATCCCCCGTCCTTAGTTGCAATTGTGCAAGAGCGTTCTTCGTATTGTTGTTCTTCCTTTCTGAAGAGAGATTACTCGTTCGGACTCTCTTTTCTGCCTTTCGACTTCGCAAGACCAGATGTATGATTGCACGGAAGTAAGCATGGTCGTCCTCAAATGGATGTTTGTGTTTTTACAAAACTGTCCGTTATCCTCTTGGATGTAAAAGCTTCATCTCTAGCCATCAAAGTCTCATGATAAGAAAATAACCCTGTGCACCACGATGTGCCCTTTAGTCTTCGAGTTCAACAGAAACCGGGAAGAGAGACCAACAACAAAGAAGACTCCCCCTGATGTGCCTTATTTTTCTTTGAGGATATTTCATGCTTCTGTGAAAGATCAAATCATCTCATTAGACAAACGGGAAGCAAGAAAATAATTACCGGATCAGACTTGAAAATATTGCAATTTCACTGTCAATCACAAAAAGTGCTCCAGTGTTTGGTAGATGTAGTATTCCTAGTAGTTCCTGCAATCACCAACGAAGTTAGTCGAGACTAGAGCTTGTCGAGGTAATGAACATAGACGGCATGTTCGTGAACATCTATAAGCAGGGGAAGGCTTTTCCGCTTTCTAGACGACGGAGCCTCTTACGAGAAGAAGCTGGTGCTGATGAAAAATGCAGAAGCGTCCCGTAGCGATCGAGTAGTGTGTCAAACCAAGGAACCTTTGCACACCTCAAGCCAAGATCCGTTCAACGGATCTCGATGTTGACGAGGGAGGAATAACAAGTAGAGGGGTCCGAACCTCGAAGCATTGCGTATGCAATGCTACGGACTATCGGGTGGACTTCACGACACCATGGTGAGGTAGGTCTGAGTTGCATTGTAGCTCAAAAGTCCAAGTACTGAAAGGTTATTCCGTCATACTGATGTACACCAGTGCGTGGACGAGATTCAGTTTTGGTGTCAAACACAGTTACATTTACCGAATCGTGGGGGGTCATGGTCGAAAGAAATCTAGTGTCAAGATGTGCCATCTCAAAACTACTCGCTTTAATGCAGCAAAGTATGCGTTTGCACTAGTGCACTATAGACGGATCCTGTGATATGGTTCTCGATATGAATTGGGCATGATCTTCAAATGTTCGAGATTTAGGCACATAGGAGTCTTGAGTGTAGAGCTCAGAGATTATTCACCTCACAGATATCTCTCTTGCGCTTTCAAAATTGACAAATCTCTCTACGACAACTTGCTTTCATACCCTGGAACCATCATTTGCTCGGAGTTCAGTGGGGGCCAAATCCTTCTCCAGTATATTCAGATTCTATGTCACGCAGTATGTTAAGTCTCATAGATGTGTTCTTACTTAGACTTAGTTTTCGCTGGTTATGACTAATTCATCTGAACTTCTATTTCCTAATCTGTTCTTCTCACTACGTATGTATTATTGTGTTTTAGTTCCTTCTGGTAGATGGTCCCTTCTGTGACTAGATTGTGATAACTTTTGGTATGCAGATTGAATGTTTCTTTCTTCATTATAAGTAATGACTATGGACCCTATACAGGTTTCATTGGAAATAAGGTTACTTAACCCCATAATACGTCGGATGACTCCTTATCCATTATTCTCCTCGCTAGAGTCACACGAAAGAAGACGTGAAAGAATGCACAAGCATGGATGGAAAGCTTGGATGCACCTCGTTCCTTCAGTCCATGTTCTGCAGATTGATATCGTTTGTCAATCTTTCTCTTATACACATGTCCCATACACAAATCATTTCTATTATAGAGTGGGAGATTGACAAACCAAACTCTATGTTTCACTTGTAAACTAGTTAAAATAGTCAATATTAAAAATTAATTTTCTTATTTTATTTTTTGTAAATGTGTGACCGACTGTTTTGCGTTTTTAGAAATTGTTATATTGTAATTTTATCATCAGTTAATTATAGTTTAAGATAGAGATTGTAAATTCAGCTTGCAATATTTCAAATATAAAAAATAAGAATAAGAATATTTACAATAATAAATAATAAATTGACTCAATTCCAGTCTTATAAGTTTTGAGGTTCTATTATGCTCTAGCAAGAACCCCAAGACCAATTTAAAATTCTAGAATTTTTAAATGAGTTTTATTGTATTTATTTGAAAAATTGATACAATTCTAGATTAGACTAAAGGATACCCTTTCGAGCCAAGGAGTTTTGTTCCTTTTGTAAATCTCTGATCCGTTTATGCTTTTTATTTGTATCTAAAGAAGTATCCAGAAAAAGTGAGAAAGTTAGTCAGAAAATGTCTTCACTGTTTGGGTTATCTTCAATTGGCGTCTACAGTTTACACTTTTTTATAATAATATATATAATTCTTGAAGAGTTCTCATAATTTTCACCTATCAAGTATGAGTACACGATCACAAACTAAACCAATTTGGGGTAAACTATTTTCCTTTTATCTTTTGTAAACACGTATAGATTACTCATTTTTATATTAATATCCGAAGAAGTGAACCTTTCAAAATCAGATTCAAACTTCCTTTAGTGATAAATATTTGCATAAGTTACCACTTTAACCAAATCAAGGATTAGTATGTTTATACACTACCAAATATAAACATGAACATAGTCAAGAATTTCGGTAGGATTTCTATTCTTCATATACAATGCACCTTAAATGATCTCAATCTAGTATTTATATTCCTAGACTTGATTCGACAAGCATAAACCTATTTCTTACAAGGTCAAGACGCTAAATTATACTAGTGAGTTCAAGGAATTTATCAAAAGTAAATTGCTTTTTAAGTTAATTTTCTTAGGAAATACTTGGTCAATTCAACGTTTACCAACTCAACATCTCCAATTGTTTCTAAACTCGCGATCTATAATTCATTTTTTTTTCTCCATCGTATATTTAAATTGAGAGAATAATTTAGATTTATAATATACATATAACTACTAGCTCTTCCTTGTAGGATAAGATGCTTTGAGGTAACTCGCTATCTAGCGTCTTGGAAACACACTACATTTATAAATGTACAGAAGCCGGAATGCACAAGTTCTAAATCTTGAAAACATATTTACATTTGGTCACTAGAAGAAACTACTTAGTCTACTTTTTCATCATATATAGTTTGTAAAAACTATCGTTATTGTTGTCAAGAAGGTAAAAAACTTCCACTATTTCCTGCTATTTTATTAATATGAAATTGAAATATTAAGGTATCTCAAGTTTCTAAGCAAAAAAGAAGGACATCATCATCTTTGTAGTGCCACCCTATATTAGAGCTACCCATAGAGGTTAGGCATACCTCATCTGGAGATAAGAACAAGGAGAGAGAGGAAGGAAAGAAATTTCTTGAGAATACTAATTTATGAATGAAGGGGTCAAAGAGAAATATTTTTAAGAAAACTCTTTGTAGTATTAAGATCTCTAAAACTCTAGTTGTGAATAAGGAAGGAGAAAAATATATGCTACTCTTGAGGTAGCTTGTATGGATAATGTTAGACTAAGTTTGGGGATCTTGACATCTAGAGTACACACATGGACTACTCAACTTATATATTTATAAAAATGCAACAAGGCTTTACTCTACATTATTGTCTTTCTTAAATATTTGGAATGGTGAAATGATGTTTATATTTCTACTCCTCTGAATACAAAAAATCTATTATCTCACAACTTCATCAAGGCTGGATTGCAACCACAAGAATTCAGCAATGATGATAAAAAAAATAAAAATTTAAAAATAATCATCATCATCATCACAATTCATGCCACTTGGTCTAAGTAACACTTTATACAACAATGAGCTAGTATAACAACTTACTCCAATATATACTTTTTTTATTCAATTGATTTTCCACTCCAAAGACACAAAGTCTAGATGAAACCATTTGAAAAATCCCATCATAAGAAAGCCATAGAGTTACCTTCTCTTATCAATAGAAAATAAAAAATCAATAATAATACTATACATCTTATTACACTCAAGATACCCAAAAGAATAAATACATTATATCTTCAACAACAAAGCATATAAGTTAGACCTTTCTGTATTTTTGTAACTTGTGACAACCCAATGTTGATGTAATTTTAGTATAATCTGTAAGAACAAGTTTTTCCCACAAGAATAAAGTTTGGAATTGACTTGGAGTGAAGGAAAAGTGCCATTATGTCACGAGTTGACTATTGTTAATCTTTAACCTCTTGAGCAAGACAATTCCCATAAGAGGGTAGGGTACCCTTCCATGGCACACTATAGCAAAAAAAAAACACCACTAAATCATGTTCACAAAAGATATATCACTAGATGAGCTCTTGAAGGTGATGATTTAGTCTATCATGTTGGTCATCGGTCCCAAGGGTCTTTTCCTTACAATTACTTATATAATGCACACAATAGCGCCAATGAGAGTGTTGTACCCTTCCCAGAAGTCACTCCTTATTGCTATACTGCAGGTTTGCAATACCAAAAACTTTTATTACATGTGATACTTTATGATACTCATAGCCATCACGGCTGTTAATACGACACCTTGATCCTTCAGAACTCTCAAGCCTGGCTGCCTTCTTTGCACCTCAGCACTTGTGTTCCTACTTCAGTTTCTCACCACTACTTGACTCAAAAATCACAAAACATACACCAAAATGACATTGATACACTCAAGATCTAAGAGGTCCTCAAACATTATCCGCACAATAGAGTCTAATTTGCAAACCCACAAGCAAAATGATTGCACATTCATGAGTTGAATAAACAAGTATGAGATGGAATTCCATTTTGTGCTAAATAAACTTGTATTAGGTCAGGGTGACTCCCCTTATATTCTCTACTACAACAAGATGAGGCACATCCATGACTGTGCAATTCGATGACCCTAGAAATATGAATTAAGACTCCTATTCTACCTAATTGGTTGTTATAGATTAAAGGCTACAATGATCCCACTTGCAGAGAAGTGCTTATTGTACATTCTACCAATCCTATGACTCTAGCTACACATCAGAGGAATGGTCTTAATGATCATATATTACAAAAGAACCAATTTAATTTACAAAGCCTTAATAGCTCAAAAGATTCATATACATGTCATTGCATGGAGACCTTCCATCACGATGAAGTCCCCATCACAACAAAATGGCAACTTGATGGTCATGTTGTGATGACCACATCTTGATGGTGCAAAACTATATACATATATAATCATACAAGTATTGTACACCACAATCTACATTCCTGATCCTCCTTCACCTTTGCATCTCCAAATCAGCTCCTTGATGTGTTTGTTGTACTTATCCAGTTTGTGGTGGATATTGCTTAAGACACTTTTGAACTTGGCATCACCATGCTTGCACAACTTCTCTACTAGCTTGGTCAATTGTTAAATGGAGTAAGTCTTGGCCTCTAATGCATGTATCTCTAACTTCAACTCCTACAGCTTAGCCTGGTGAGCTTGGATTGCAACAACCAACTCCACTTGGGTCTTTAATCTATTAGCAATGTCTTCCACAACTATAAGGACTCTCATTTTCTCCTCTTCTAGAGTATCATGGATGGATTGCAACTCCATCTCCACTTCTTGTCTAACTTGTACTTGGATGATTTGGGCTTTGTTTTCAAGGTTGGCCAAGATTGTGGATAACTCCTTGATGCGCATCTTGGAAGTATTGAAGGCAACATCATGAGATTCTTTTTCCACAAACTTCTCCTTCCAAAGACCATCTAGCTCCTTTTTTAAGAACATTACCTCCTTGTTCCTAGCATCCAACTCTCTAGTATGCTTCATCTTCATTTCCTCAACTTACTACTTGGATCTACCCTTGATAGTTTTTAAGTTGGAGTCCAATTGGGTAATCCGTTGCCTCAAGCATGTTATCTCTTCCTTCATTCTTACCATCTCCCCATTATTTTCCTATATACTCTCCTCTTGTGGAGTCTTGTAGTCTGCCAAGGCCTTCTCATGTTGGGTAGGCCTTACCTTTATCACTGCAAGGTCTACCATGACACTATATAATTCTTCCTTGTGCCTTATTAGCATGGCATCACTATCAAGTTTCAAAGTCTTGTAATTGTTTGAAAGTACAATGAGCTCACCCTACTTTGTCTTTAAGGAGGCTTCTTGATTTTCTAGATAAGCTTTAAGATGACAAATCCAAGCCTTTGTAGAAGTCAAGTCTTCTTCTCTTTGTGGTGCTCCACTCCTTCTTTGGCCTCCATGGCCGATCACCATACTGATTCCTTTCTTCTGCTTGCGCCAACCACTCTTGGAGATGTGCTATCTCCCAAAACCCTCAAGAATCATGATGTTATTTGAAATGTGCATCATACCCTTTCATTTCCACAAGTTGAGTGTCCAAATGCAAAATGTGGATGTTGGCTTTGACCAACTCACTCTTCACTGCGTGTTTTTCCCATATGGTTGTTTGGAAGTGAAAGTAAAATTGCAAGAAATCAATCAATCTTGTGTGGTCCATCATTGCAGGGTCAATTTCTTGGTAGGCAAGGAATAGCTCCTCTTGGGTCTTCAATATTGGCCCCAACATGAAGAGAACCTAAGACAAAAATAGATGATAGTTAAGTGGGTGTATGAAGGGCTACTCCATGCAAACCAAAAACTTGGCTTGGACCATGATGCCTCTTGTGGTGGGGCCTATGTGGCTCCACTTGCTTGTGGAGGATCTCAAGTAGGAGTGAGGATCATCGGACTACTCTGTACTCTGTGCACTCTTGAGGACCTAGCTTATAACAATATGGAATCTACAAATGAATTAGTTGAGACTAACAAAGTAGTAAATATGCCAAATTAGCAAAGAATTATAATAATATTCTAGAAGTATCTAGGAAGCTACTTTGTACCTTCCAAAATATTGAGTAATATGTATACCAAGTGGTGACTTCTAGGAGAAAGCTTCTTGGGAAGCTTCCTAACTAGCTTAGCTTCCATGCCAAGTAGGTGACGTCTATAAGGAAACTTCTCAAGAAGCTTCCCGGTTGCTTAGCTTGCACTCTAAGAAGGCGGCTTTAAGGAAGCTTCATGAGAAGCTTCTCAAGAGCCTTATATGTTCCATATAAATACCAAAGCCCATGCTCATGTTAGGCATTTGGAGTTTCTCTTGTTCAAGAGTTCCAATGTGATCTTCCATTCTCATATTTTTATCCTAGGTTCACTCACCATCATCTCCTTGGTTCTGATAGGTTTAGGAGGAGGAGTAAGTGCCAAAATGATTCTATCCAGATCCAAGGACTTATGTATCCTTGGTCCCTTACCTTTATACTCACTCAAAAGTATCATGTTGTACTCTATTAGTCATAGAGAATACTCTATTAGTTATAGAGTGAGAGAAAAGAAAAAATTTGAGAGAAACAAGAAAGATAATGAGGGGCTAAGATGGGGAACCTTCTGGTTTTCTTTGGCAAGGATGGAGAAGATGTGGAGGCCTTTGTGAGAGATTTCAAGAGAGCTTGCATAGGAAAAAATGAGAGGAGGAAGAATGAGTGGGCCTCATTATTATTTGATTTCTTTGAGGATGTAACCCTTACATGGTATGAGTCAAAATACCAAAAGAGAGAGAGGAGAGATAGGCAAGAAGAGTCTTGGGAGAGTTTGACTTCAGTAGTCATTGAGAGAAAATATGTGAGTTATGAGAGATTGATGAGTGAGATTATCTTCCTCAAATGAGAAGATGGAGAAAAAGTGAAAGTCTATGTAGAAAGAAAGTAATAGCTAGAGTCCAAATCTCACATAGAGTTGAGGAAAAGTGGGGATGATGTAGAGACTACTATGATGGCATGGGAGCCATGCTCACCAAGAATTTTGTGGGAGGGTTGAGACCACATATTAGAAGCAAGGTGAGATATGAAAAACCTTCTTCCAAGGTTAAAGCTATCAAGATTCCAATATATATGGAAGAGAGTTTGGAATGGTGTGACAATGATTTGGCGGTGAAGAAGGTTGTGCATCCTCCTCAAAACTACAAGTATGGTGGAAATTTTGATACTTTGGTGGCAAGGGTTGCACCACAAGTAGTAGTTGCTCTGATTCTTGCACCTCCACCAAAAGATCAACTGCAAACCATCACATGACAACTTGTAGATCTCAAGATCAATGTAGTGCAACTATGAGAGAAGAGAGAGATAAATCCAAACATGGGAAGAGGGCCTAGGAGTTATAGAAGCTATCCATATAAAGAAGACCAACCAACCAACCAACAATGTCAATGATAGAAATTGTTTTGGTTGTGAAGGAAGAGGTCACATCCAAAAGAATTGCCCAAATTCTACTTACCGTGGAGGAAGAGGTTATGAGGGAGCCAATAGAAAAAGAGGGAGGTAGTGAAATCCAATTGGTTCCTAATCTAAACAAAGGTAAGGAGATAACATCCATAGATGTGGTTGAGAGCAAATATGAGAAGGGAGAGTGCTCAAACTCCAAAGATCTTAATTTGTATCTTTTGGTATAAGAGAAAAAGAGAGCTCATTTTGTAGAGGATGTTAACTCTTCTCAAGGATTTCCTCCCAGCAAGGATACTCCTATGCCTACTAGAAGCACTTGCATTAGCACCTCAATACCATTAACAATAAAGACTCCAAGGAAGAAGTTGAGAATGGAGGACTTCTTGATCTCAAAGCAAGGATGGAACTATAATGTGTTGGAGCATGTTGGTAGTCATAAGGTTAACATCATAGTGGGCCACCAGATTTCTTTGAATCCTACCTTAAAAAAGGACCTTAGAGGTGGTTTGAGTTCTGCAAGGAGCAAGAGGGAAAAGAAAGCAAAAAAGAAAGCTCTAGTATCAATGGGAATAGTGGATACCAAACCAACACCATGGGAGGCTTGTAAATATACCTCCAAGATTGATGGGATAATGAATGGCCACAAAATCAAGGATGCATTTTTTGAAGTTCTAGAGGGTATCATACCCACCCAAATTCTTCATCAACCTCTCTAGCATGGCATTCACTACAGATCCTCATATATAATGAATGCCATGTTAGAGAGGTTGATGAAGAAGTTGGATTGGTATGATACCCTCTAGCATTTCAACATTTGTGGTGAGCATGGAAAACAAGTAACAAGTTTGACCAATAAGGGTGATGGATAAGGTGGTAGTTTCAATTATGGGAATTCAAAATCTTATGACTTTCCAAGTCTTGAAGGATTCAAACGATGGTTTTCTTTTGGGAGGCTATGGTTGAGAGCAACATAAACAATTGATCAATGACACAAAGGGTACTTGAGGATTGGGCCATTAAACCATTGAGTTACAATTCATGTGACTAATACCACCAACACTTCACATTCAGATACACCATCTTTTTTTTATTGAGAATCAAATTCAGAAGAAGTAGCTTCAAGTGTGGACACAAGCATGGAGGAAGATACTTCCACGGAGGAAGATGAATCTGAATTCAAATGTGTATCCTTTGTGTGCTATGGACTTTTTTATCTAAGCCAAAGGTCTTGAAGGACCCAAATGAATTGTCATTGACACTTGAGGAGAAAGAGAGGAGATTATCTACCTCAAATATGGTCCAAACGTTACCAAGAAGGAGAAGGTAAGATTTGAGGAGATTTTTTGGAGGTCCATCCATGTGTTTGCTTTCAATTACAAGGATCTAAAGGAAGTCACCTTGGAGGAGTACAAGATAGAGATGGAATCACATGCAAGACCAATTTGACAAAAACAACATTGCATTAGACCACCAATAGCTTTGGTTGTGAAGGAGGAGATTGATAAGCTAAAGAAGGTCAGATTTATCTTTGAGGTGGAAAATTTAGAATGGGTGTCTCTAATTGTGATTGTGAAGAATAAAATGGCAAGCTTTGTATATGTGTAGATTACAAGAAGCTCAATGTTGTCACTAAGAAGGACTATTATGCTTTTCCATTCATTGATGAGATCTTGGAGGAGGTTGCAAGTCATGAGAGGTGCAATTTTGGAGATTGTAAAAGACCGAAACCGAGGAGAGAAATAGGAGAATGGAAATTCACATTGGGACACTTGAATGAGGGAAAACTCCGAATGCCTAGCATGAGCTTCGGCCTTGGTATTTATAGGTATCATACAAGTCCCTTGAAGCTTCTCAAGAAGCTTCCTTGAGCCGCTTTCTTGGAGTGCAAGCCAAGTTAACTAGGAAGCTTCTCAAGAAGCTTCCTTCTAGAAGCCGCCTACTTGGCGTGCAAGCTAAGCTAGTTAGAAGCTTCTAGAAGCTTCCTTCTAGAAGCTACCTGCTTAGGGCGCAAGTTAACTAGTTAGGAAGCTTCCTAAGAAGCTTCTTAGATGCTTCTAGAATATTCTAGGCTATTTTGTCTTATTCTCTACTTCGTAAGCTCAACTAACTTCGTCACTAAACTCCATATTGTTACATATTCCCCCGCCGCTAGTTGGTGACGTCCTCGTCGCCAGTGAAGCTTCGAATTCCTTGATGGCCATCTGTGCATTCTGGAGGTGAGAAAGAGGTTCCCATGTAGCATCATGAAGGGGATACCCTTTCCAAAGGACCTTGTACTCCGTATGTTGGTGACGGCCTCGTTGAATATGGCGACGCGCAAGGATACGGTCAACTTCGTACTCCTCATGATCATTGATAGGGACAGGAAGAGGGGGAGGTTGGACTCGAGAGGAAAAGGAAGAAGAGTTAGGAACAAAGGGTTTCAACTTGGAAATATGAAAGACAGGATGGATACGCATGTGACAAGGTAAGGCAAGACAATAAGCAACAGGAGAGATAATGTGGGTGATATCAAAGGGTCCTATCTAATTAGGAGCAAGTTTACGAACTTGGGTATCAAGTGGGAGAGGGAGGTTACTAGAGGATAGCATGACTTTATCACCAACTTCAAAGGTGAGATCACGACGATGATGGTCTGCATATTGTTTTTGGCGATTCTGAGCAACAAGGAGGTGAGATTTGGCTTGTTGGAGAGATTGGGATATAGTGGTCAAGAATGTAGAAGTATGAGGAACCTGAGAGGGAGGGGGAGCAAGAAGAGAATCTGGAACAAGCGGATCTTGGCCAAAATTGAGAAAGAAGGGAGAAAATCCAGTGCTTGCCTGTTTGGAATTGTTGTAGGCAAATTCTCCAGCTGCAAGACATTCATCCCAGTTGGTATGGTGGACATTGACAAAGGCCCGCAACATATCCTCCAATGTTTGATTGGCGCGTTCGGTTTGTCCATCAGTTTGAGGATGATAGGCCGTGGACAAAGCAAGCTTGGTGCCGAGTATCTGGAAGAGTGCTTGCCAAAACTTCCCGGTAAATCGAGGATCACGGTCGGAGATGAGTACACGTGGCATCCCATGATGCTTGAAGACATTGTCGAAGTAGATTTGTGCTAAGGTTGGAGCATCCACGGTATCATAGGTTGGTGCCAAGTGGATTTGCTTACTAAGCTTATCCACAAACACCACAATTGCCGTGTGTCCTTGTTTTGTCTTTGGCAAGGATGTGATGAGATCCAAGCTCACATGCTCCCAACGAGCGGATGGAATGGCGAGTGGTTGAAGGAGTCCACTGGGCTTCTGGTTGCTGGCCTTGTTCCGTTGGCAACTCTCACATGATCGGACAAAGTCTCGAACATCTTGTGTCATGTTGGGCCACCACCATTGGCGTTGGAGGGTGCCCAAGGTCTTGTCCACTCCCATGTGACCAGCTATTGGTAAATCATGGGCTTCTTGAAGGCGCACAAGTCGAAGATCACCTTTGGTTGGAACATAGATCTGGTCTACATGGAATAAAAGGCCTTCCTTGAAGGAGAAGGTGTTGTACTCCTTGTCGCGTGCTGTTAGACGACCGTGTACCATTTGGAAGAAGGGATCTTGCTGTAGGGCTAACCGAAATTCGTTATGAATCTTGGGATCAATTGACACCGTTGTAATTGCTGCCGTGATGAGAGGAAGAGACTTCAAATCAGGTCGTCGTGATAGAGCATCAGGGATGACATGGAACCGACCTGGTTTGTACTCAAGTTTGATGTCGAACAATTGGAGTTGCTCTTCCCATCGATGATGTCGACTCTTCATGTGCTCTAGGTGTAAGGTCTGCAACAATGGCTTGTGATCAGTTCGCATGATCACTTGTTTCCCCAAGAGATAATGCCTCTATACCTTGGTGGCATATACCATTGCAAGTTGTTCGCGATCCTGAGCAGAGTAATTTCTTTCCGCTGTATTTAGTCGGCGAGACACAAAGGCAATTGGATGTAGTCCATCTGGAAATTCTTGTTGCAACACAGCTCCAATTGCAAAGTTAGAAGCATCAAAATCAACCACACAAGGTAGTTGAGGATCATATGGTTGAAGAATAGGTCTTGAAGACACCATATGCTTTAACTTCTGGAATGCTTCTTCATGCTTGGTGGTCCACTGGAAGCTCGAGTTCTTTCCCAAGAGGTCAGTCAATGGTGCAGCCACGTGAGCATAATAGTGGATGAACCGTCGATAAAAACTGGCCAGTCCATTGAATGCTCGTACTTCTGTAGCATCCTTTGGGTTAGGCCAATCAGTAATGGCCTTGATCTTCTCTTCTTCCATCTTGATCCCCTCTGATGAGATCTTATGACCCAAGAAGGTAACCTCCTTCTGCCAAAAAGCACACTTTGACTTCTTGCAGTAAAATTTCCACTGTCGTAGTCGTCTTAGGACTTCTCGCACATGATTCACATGTTCTGCCTCTGTCCTGCTATAGATTAAGATATCATCTAAGAACACCACCACGGACCGATCTAATAGTCCCTCCAACACTTGATGCATCTGATCCATGAAGACTGCTGGAGCATTAGTGAGTCCAAAAGGTAGAACTCTCCACTCAAAATGTCCATACCTTGTGCGAAAAGCAGTCTTTTGCACGTCCTCTCCTTCAATAGGAATTTGCCAATAGCCGCTACGAAGATCCAACTTGGAAAAGTAGCGGGCTCCACTTAGTTGATCAAGCAGGTCATCGATCCGAGGCAAGGGATATGCATTCTTCACGGTTTGCTTATTGAGCCCACGGTAATCAATACAGAAACGAAGTCCTCCATCCTTCTTTGGAACAAATAGTACCGGTGCTCCCCACGGAGAGGTACTATGTCGTATGAAATCCTTCTCCAACAACTCTGTAAGTGTTGTTCGCAACTCCTCCAACTCCTTTGGTGAGAGCCGATAGATTGGTCTACTCACTGGAGTACTCCCTGGCAATAACTCGATCTTGAAGGGCATACCTTGATCGGAGGGTAATCCCTTTGGCAGATCATCCGGAAACACATCTGCAAACTCCTGAACTATCCGATCAACCATTGCTTGATGCGGCACTTGGCCCTCCTCAGATTGTTCTTGTGCAATCGGCTTGATCCACACCGCAAATACAGACTTATCGTCCTCCAAAGCTTGCTCTATGGCTGCTTCATTCACAAACTTCCCTTCTAGGGACTCATCTCTCTTCCAAGCTTGCTCCATGGTTGCCTTCTTGGCAAACTTCCCATCTTGGGACTCATCTCCCTTCCAGATTCGCTCTATGGCTACCTTCTTGACAAACTTCCCATCTTGGGACTGACTATTCTTAGGTGTCTTACTCAGAGGTGCCAGACAACCTAATCGGAAATTCCTACCTTGGTGTTGTACTTGAATTTGGTGTTGGGTCCAATCAAATTGAACCTTATGACATTCAAGCCAAGGTAGACCTAGAATGATATCATAATGTAGAGGTGCCACTACGAACCTCATACACTCCAAATACTCCGTCCCAATCTTGAAGGTAACAGGATGCAAGGTGCGGAATGCAGAACCCTTTCTACCATCCGCCATCATCAAACTACTTCCAATCACTGGCCTGATAGGAATACCCAATTCCTTTGCCACTTGCATAGACATGCAATTCTCTGAACTTCCAGAATCAACCAAAATTCTACAACCCCGATTAGATATCATACCTTGCAAGTGAAGCAAACTTGCATAGATCGAGCCTTCAATCCCATTGGAACTAATCAAGCTCCCAGTAGGCGGCTCAAAATCTCCTACTGGGATTCCTCGTTTCCCGGATCATTCCGCTCCACAACCTCCACTTGGGCAACTTGTCGAGGTTGTCTATTCTTGAGTGGACATTCAGCAATGCGATGCCCCAACTGGCGACAATAAAAGCAACCTCCATTTTGTCGTAATCTTTCTCTATCTGCTGTGCCAAGTGGTCTTCGCTGGATAGCATCAATCTCCATTGGTACCGGTTCTTCCACTCGTGGTACGGGTAGGTTTTGTGTAGGTCGAGGTCGAGACCAAGTTGTTGCAACTAAGGAATCAAAACGCTCAGCCAATTGCATGGCTTCTTCTACGTTCTGTGGCTCTCGCATGGTCACCTCCAATCTGGTTCGTGACTTCAATCCTCGCACAAATTGATCCAGAACTTCACCTTCTTGGATATCTGGAATTTGCATGATGATATTCTGAAATTGTGTGATGTAGCTTCTCACCAAACCAATCTGCCTCAACTCCGCCAATTTATCTCGTGCAGCTCGGGTGGCATTTATAGTCTGAAATCGACCAAGTATTGCATCCTTGAATTCTGCCCATGTCAAAATTGGTGTAACAATTTGTCGTTCAGCTCTTTCTACTCGGAATCGCCACCAAAGTTTTGCCACGCCATCCAATTGGCTAGAAGCCAAGAGAATTTGTTTCCGCTCGTCTTCAAGATTGGTGGCTTCAAAGTAACGTTCACAGTCAAACACAAAATTTTCCACTGTGCCTGGAACATTCTTGCCTTCAAACACCTTGGGTTTCGGAAATCGAATGCAATCTTCTCCATCTCGAACAGGTGCTCTGTCTATCTGTTCTCGTCGTTGCTGGTCTCGTTCATCCAACAATCGAGTAAGATGCTCGATTTGTTGTTGCATTGCAAGGATAACATCCGGTATTGCGGCCATTGCTACTACCCTAATCCACTACCCTCAATTTATCTAGTTGATGAACACATAGATACAACACGTCCACCGTTCTCCATAAGTCACAACTGGAAGTATCAAGGGTTCCTCTGACACGGTGATCATATGTAGAAAATCCTGCCCAAAGCGTGAGGTGATGAACTGTGTGAAACGATGCTTTGGTAATATCTGGACATGAAAGTCCCAATGGTTTGGCGGAAGTGGATTTGGTGGTCCATAAATTCCATCCATCCCGTTCCTGCTCTGATACCAATGTAAAAGACCAAAACCGAGGAGAGAAATAGGAGAATGGAAATTCACATTGGGACACTTGAATGAGGGAAAACTCCAAATGCCTAGCATGAGCTTCGGCCTTGGTATTTATAGGTATCATACAAGTCCCTTGAAGCTTCTCAAGAAGCTTCCTTGAGCCGCTTTCTTGGAGTGCAAGCCAAGTTAACTAGGAAGCTTCTCAAGAAGCTTCCTTCTAGAAGCCGCCTACTTGGCGTGCAAGCTAAGCTAGTTAGAAGCTTCTAGAAGCTTCCTTCTAGAAGCTACCTGCTTAGGGCGCAAGTTAACTAGTTAGGAAGCTTCCTAAGAAGCTTCTTAGATGCTTCTAGAATATTCTAGGCTATTTTGTCTTATTCTCTACTTCGTAAGCTCAACTAACTTCGTCACTAAACTCCATATTGTTACAGAGATGGTTATAGTGGGTATAACCAAATCAAGATTACACCAAAGCATCAACAACTCACCACATTCACCATACCTTGGGGACTTATGCTTTCAAGGTCATGCTTTTTGGGCTTTGCAATGCTTTAGACACATTCCAGTGTTTTATGAACAAGGTGTTTGAACCTTTCATTGGGAAATTTGCAAGATTTCATTAATGAATTTTGTTTATGGGAGCAAGGAGGAGCACTTTGAGCTCTTGATCAAGATCTTACAATACTTGGATGAAGCAAATTGTAATACAAAGAACTAACCATATGATCTAGATGTGAAATTTGGTTTGGTAACATCTCAAATGATGTTATACATGATGGTCAAAATAGATCAGATAAAAGTATCACCAAAAGAATACTTTTACTAATAGAGAAAAAACTAAAATAGACTTGAAAACCTTAGAACCAATAGTTAGACATGTGATTTAAAGGTGAGAATTGGGTTGGTAACATTTGGAAGGATGTTACACATGATGGACTAAACAGATCAGAAAGAAGTATCACCCAAAGGGTACTTCTACTAATAGAGTAGGAACCAAAATATTTATGAAATCTTTGAAGGCAATTTCAGAGGCCTAACAGGGATCGGTTGGTCTCAGGAGTGTGCCATGCACCTGGCTGCTTGTGCTTAGACTGCTCGGCTTGTCAACTGTTCAAAGCCTTTTGTAATCAGACGTTGTCTCTACTTTGCCTGGCTGGCAGTCCTTGCTAGAGCAGCTTGCTACTGATCCTTCTAAATGTAGGCTCATGGTTAATGGCTTCTTGGATTGGCCTCATTGGCGCAATCTTAATCTTCAAGCTTCATTGCTAGTGTTAAAGTTTTTTCCATATTAAATTTGCTCTCAATGGGTTGTGATGTAATTCCTCTAACGAATCACAGTCCTATGGCCAGGTTCAGATAATCATGATCAGGTCAATGATAGGTCCTGGCAATACGGCTCGACTAAGACTGAGAGCTCTGAGACTAGAGTCCTCTCATTTACACTATTCACGGACTAAAGATTCACATTTATCAAGGAAGTATATATTCATCGTAATCCTAAGCCTTGCAGTTATAAATTTTCAGGGGAAAACCAAGTAGCTTCAAACAATAAAATGACCAACTAAAATCTTCAACGGCAAAGCATGTAAACAAAGGAGGAGAACTGAGAAAGTTCCAAATCCTAACCCTTACAATTCTTAGCCCTACGTTCTGTCGTGACTCCGTCTGAGATCTTCTCTAGGTCTGTTTTCTGGTTGACAGGTTCTTGTTCTACTTCTTCCTTTTTCTTGTCCCGGAAGCTAATCACTTCCTTCTTTGTCATTCTCCCAAACTTCTCTGTCATTTTCCTAAAACACTGCTCACATCTTTTCTCGAAAGCAAGTCACTTCCTTCTCAATCATTCCCCAAAACTTCATGTTATCTCATTCTCCTAAAACACAACTCACATCTTTTCTTGAAAGCAAGTCACTTCCTTCTTAGTCACTTCTTTCTTTGGCATTCTCCAAAACTTCACGTTATGTCATTTTCCTGAAACACTGCTCACATTTTTTCTTGAAAGCAAGTCACTTCCTTCTCAGTCACTTCCTTCTTTGGCATTCCCCAAAACTTCATGTTATGTCTTGAGAAAATTTCACTTCCCGTCCCTCTCAAAACCCTCACACTCTTCCTGTTGAAAACATTCTTTCTTGTTCTTCTATCAAAACCACCTTTCTTCCTCAGAGCTTTCTTCCTGTTCTCTCCCAAATTCACATTCTCCTGAGCAAATTTCCTTTTCTATTCTCTCTTGAAACCCTCATTTCTTCCTCAAGCTATCTTTCTGTTCTTTCTAAAAGTCCACTTTCTCCTGAGCAAATTTCATTTCTTGTTCTCTCTCAAAGTTCAAGTTCTCCAGAGCAAATTTCATTTCTTGCTCTCTCTCTCAAATTTATGTTCTCTTGAGCGAATTTCATTTCTTGTCTCTCTCAAATTCACATTCTCCTCAGCAAATTTCCTTTTCTGTTCTCTCTTGAAACCCTCATTTCTTTCTCAAGCTATCTTTGTGTTATCTCTCAAAGTCCATGTTCTCCTGAGCAAATTTCATTTCCTGTTCTTTCTCAAAAACACTCACAT
Source organism: Lunularia cruciata (assembly GCA_948567375.1). Lineage (NCBI taxonomy): Eukaryota > Viridiplantae > Streptophyta > Marchantiopsida > Lunulariales > Lunulariaceae > Lunularia > Lunularia cruciata. Next base: position 61,063,651 of record OX419758.1, read on the forward strand.
TCCTTCTTGAAAGCCAATCCACCTCTTGTCTTTCTTCCAAAACCATCACACTCCTTTCCCAAGAAAAACACAACTCAATTCATTTTCTTCTCCTAAAATTGTGTCACACTCTTTCCTGAAAGCAACTCACCTCTTGTTTTTCTCCCAAAAACCTGGCTGTTTTCTGCCAAATTCCCAAAACCCTCCTTGAGATCCTCCTATCTTTCCCAAAAAGTCCCCTTCCTTCTCTCTCACTTTCTGTTTTCCCTCAAAACTCCACACATCCTCCTATTTTTCTCCCCAAAACCCTCACACTCCTTCCTGAAACTCAATCCACCTCTTGTCTTTCTCCCAAAACCCTCACACTCCTTTCACAAGAAAAACACAACTCAATTCATTCTCTTCTCCTGAAATTGTGTCACACCCTTTTTTAAAAGAAACTCACCTCTTGGCTTTCTCCCAAAAACCTTCCTTCCTTCTCCCAAAATCCACACATCCTCCTACTTTCTCCCAAAACCCTCACACTCCTTTCCCAAGAAAAACACAACTCAATTCATTCTCTTCTCTTGAAATCGTGTCAAACTCTTTCTTGAAAGCAACTCACCTCTTGTCTTTCTCCCAAAAACCTTCACACTCCTTCCTGAAACTCAATCCACCTCTTGTCTTTCTCAAAAATTCCCCTTCTTTCTCCCTCACTTTTTGTTTTCCCTCAAAACTCCACATATCCTCCTATTTTTCTCCCCAAAACCCTCACACTCCTTGAAACTCAATCCCCTTCTTTTCTTTCTCCCAAAAACCTTCCTTCCTTCCTTCTCCCCAAATCCTCCCCAACCTGCCCTCTTGAAGTTCTTCCTTAATTCCTATGGTGCTATCACATTCTCCCCTCTCTTCAAACCACTCTTTTTCTTCTCCTCCTCCTTTGTCACTTACTTGTCACTCCATCTTGTGGAAAAAAAAAATCCCCAAATGGTACCAACTCTCTGTGAATCATTTTCTGGGCGACATTGTGCCTACAAACCCTATCAATGATGAAGCCACATTGCTACTCTAGATGAAGAAGACCTGCAACATTGAGGCTTACAAGGGGTAGCGTACAATGGGAGTAGTGGAAAATTGGATCTTGAGAATGAACCAATATTTTTGATTGTTCTCAATAGATATCATAGAGCATGCTGCAGGCGTGTCTGCATGTGAGTACTTGTCCGATAAAGCCCTCATATGGTATGATGCTTGGGAACAATCCATGTCGGAAGAGAGATGGGAGGTCACATGGACAACAATGCAAGAAGAATCGTTGAAGAATTTCCAATTGGTGGATTTCATGAATATGGCCCAAATCCGACTATGGAGATTAAGATAGAAGAACAATGTACAAGAGTATGTGGAGGCATTTCTGGATCTACAAGTTGCAATAACCAACATGAGTCCAACAAAGGCTCTTGAAAATTTCAAACAAGGGTTGAAGGAGCAGATTTGCCAAGAAGTCATGGTGCAAAATCCTTGCATGGTATTTGAAGCCATTGCTTGTGCGCAGAGAATAGCAAGAGCATTGGGTGGAGGTGAAGGAGTAGTTCCACATCAACATTATTGGGCAGAAGTGCCACACATGGGTGGACTAGTACCAATGGAATTGGACAACCTTTGATTTTGAGATCAAGGAGCACGACCGCTTCAAGGAGAGCATGGATGTGTAGAAGAACAAAGAGATGGAGTCCCATGAGGAGAAGGAACTCAAGGAGAACAATGCCGTTGTTACAATTGTGGTTGTATTGGGCACATATCTACCAACTGTTACACTCATTTTCCTAGAGGCCCTTGGCCTTCATACATGCAATCTTTGAACAACATGGAGAGGTGCACTGAAGAGGAGAATGTGGAAATCACTTCGGAAAACAAAGATTGCCAATAAATGTACCTCGTGGCCTTACTAGCTCAACAAGGAAGCAGAGAAGCAAGGGAAGGAAGAAGATGAACATGCAAAGGTCCCGAAAGGTAACCTTTCAATTGATTGTTGTGAATGGAGTCCTAGAAGGCAATCCAGTGAGAGTATTAATAGATCCGGGAGCAATAGAGAAATTTCTTATCTTGCTCTATTGCAATAAGATTGGGAATGGATCTAGAAAGAGATGAGAGTGAAGAAGTAGAATTACCTAATGGGCAAATAGAGAGGATTGAATCATTACATAGACAAGTAACACTCTCTCTAGGAGAATATCAAGAAGCAATTGAGTGGCAAGTGATACAATTATCTTGCTATGATGCAATCTTAGGCATGCCATGGATGGAGCATTACAACCCTATGGTAGATTGGAGGAAGAAAGTAGTGAGAACCCACCAATGGTCAATCATTGGGGTGGTTAAAGAAAAATCACACAAGCAAGAATTGCCTCTGTATGTCATAGGGACAACAATTGTCTTTAAGACCAATAGATGTTTCATGGGTCTAAGAGAAGTCTAGAGTGCATAACTTGATGGACAAATTCTTGAGAAATTGAAAGATGTGGTGGATGAGTTTCAAGATGTCTTTCTCAATGATCTACCCTCAAGATTACCACCAAAAAGGAGAGTAGATCATAAAATTGAGACTCCCAAGGAAGACACCTCCTTGTAAGGCCCCATATTGTCTATCACCTCATGAGTTGGAGGAGTGTAAGACTCAAATTGAGGAGATGTTGCAAAAAGGGTTCATCCAACCTATGGTATCACCATATGAGGCTTTTGTCTTGTTTGTGAAGAAGAAGGATGGTACAATGCGCATGTGCGTTGACTATCGGGGTCTCAATTAGCAAATAGTGAAGAACATATACCTCTTACCTTGCATGGATGACCTGTTTGATCAACTCCATGGAGCAAGATACTTCACTAAATTGGACTTGCAGAGTGGTCACAATCAAATCCAAATTGTAGAGGAGGATGTGTACAAAATTGCCTTTTGAACCAGGTATGGCCACTTTGAGTATCTTGTGATGCCTTTTGGCCTCACCAATGCACCTGCCACTTTCATGAGTCTTATGAATGACATATTTTTTCCATACTTGAATTAGTTTGTTATCATCTTCTTGGACTACATCTTAGTATCCTGCCACTTTCATGAGTCTTATGAATGACATATTTTTTCCATACTTGAATTAGTTTGTTATCATCTTCTTGGACTACATCTTAGTATATAATAGCATGATGACGGAACACAAACAACATCTATGAGAAGTCCTCTAGATTCTAAGACAGAATCAATTGTATGCCAAAATCTCAAAGTGCAAGTTTTGCAAGTCTGAAGTAGACTACTTGGGGCATAGAGTAAGTGCAGAGGGCATTTAAGTATTGATGGATAAAATTGAGGTCATTCAAAAATGGAGTGCCCCAGAAGATCAGAGAGCTCAAGAGCTTCTTGGGGTTGATGGGATTCTATCATAGATTTGTCAAGGACTTCTCCAAGGTTGCATAGCCTTTAATGGCACTACTTGGCAAGAGGAAGATGTGACATGGGGAACCGCACAAGAGTTGGCCTTTCAAGAATTGAATGTCACCTTGCTACATGCACCAATCTTGAAGTGGTATGACCCAAAATGTTTAATCAAGTTGGCTATAGATGCATCAAGTGTAGCAATAAGAGTAGTCCTACAACAAGAGTGGCATGACAGATGGCATCCAATTGCATATTTCTCTCAAAATTTGTTATTGGTAGAGTGCAATTACCACACCACAAAACAAGAAGAGATGGCCATCGTTCTTGCAACCAAGCATTGGAAGCACTATTTGGGCAAGGAGGCATTTGTAGTAAAGACAAACCATAAACCTCTAGTCTACCTCAAGACGCAGAAGGATCTATCTCGTCACCAAATTTGATGGGCAGAGTGGCAACAATGCTTCAACATGACAATCACCTATGTGGAAGGTAAGAAACAACTTGTAGATGCATTCACCCGTATGCCAATGGCAAACAACTTGGTGGTAGAGGTTAAGATTAACCCTAAATTCTGGCTAGAGATTTTGGCTACTACAAAAATTGATCTATAGATTGTAAAAGTGCAACCATCCAAAGGCATCACCAGCACCCAAGGACTCACCTTTTGTGATGGCAGATTATGGATCCCAAATGTCCCAAAATTGCACACCACCATTTTAGCAAAATGTCATGATTTGGCCATTGCAGGTCATGTCGGAGTGGACAAGACCTTGGATGCAGTCCAGCGCCATTACTATTGGCCCAAGATAAGCAAAAACATGATGGACTATGTGCATAGCTGCCTACTTTGTCAACAGAATAAAGCTTCTAATCAAGCTCTTGTAGGGCTTCTTCATCCTCTCTCCACTCCTACCCAACATTGGGAACAAGTGAGTATGGATCTCATCTGTGAATTACTCAAGACCACTTCAAGGTTTGACTCCATCGTGGTCTTTGTGGACCACCTCAACAAAATGATTCATGTACGCCCTACCACCAAGGATGTGACTGCTCCATAAATAGCTCAATTATACTAAGATGCAGTCTTCTCTCACCATGGCTTGTCTCGAGTACTCATCACCAATAGAGGCACTCAATTCACTAGTTTTTTTTGGCAAACACTCTTTGGTTTCTTCAAAACCAAGTTGGCCATGTCTACAACTTACCACCCACAAATAGATTGACAGACAGAGTGGGCTAATTGCACCATTAAAGACATGTTATGCTGCTTTACCTTAGAAGAGAAAGAGAGGTGTGACACCCTACTCCCGTTGGTGGAATTCATTTATAATAATTCAGTGAATGCATCCATCTAAGTCACTCCGTTCTTCCTCATGGATGGTGAGCATCCCTTCACACCTTCTAGCTTGATGAAGATCCATCTGGTGGCTACCAAGGTCAACATAGTCAACACATTTGTTTCTAGAATCCAACAAAGTGTGGAGAGCACCAAGCATAGATTACAGATTGCGCAAAATTGACAGAAGAAATATGTTGATGCACACCGTAGGCACATAGAGTTCAATGTTGGGGATCAAGTGTGGCTATTGACAACCAACCTCACATTAGTTGGACCTCGTAAGCTCAGACCTCATTTTATTAGGCCTTTCTTGATTCTTTGTCGAGTTGGCGTTGTGGCCTATCACCTTGAGCTACCACCACACATGAAGATCCATCTAGTGTTTCATGTTTCCCTACTATGCATTTATGCTCCCCGATTAGGCTAATGTCATTCCACACAAGACATTTGATCTTGTCTGATACTCATTGATGGCACGGAGGAATATGAAGTGGAATGTATTTTCCAAAAATGCATGTGTGGTACTCGCCATCCGCGGATGGACTATCTAGCTACAATGGAAAATTTACACTCTCTATGGAGCAACCTAAGAGCCCACTACCAATTTGACACATGCACCGGTGTTGGTGCAAGCGTTTGAGCAACAACTGCACAACGAGGACATTACGTCTTAAAAGGAGGGAGGTCTATAATACCAAGAGGTAGCCATATGATCTAAATGTAAAATTTGGTTAAGAAACATCTGGAATGATTTTATACATGATGGTCAAGATAATTCAGATAAAAGTATCACCAAAAGAGTACTTCTACTAATATAGTAGAAACCAAAATAGACTTGAAAACCTCATAATCAATAGCTAGACATATGATTTAAAGGTGAAAATTGGGTTGGTAACATCTGGAAGGATGTTACACATGATAGACTAAGTAGATCAGAAAGAGGAATCACCAAAAGGGATTTCTACTAATAGAGTAGGAAACAAAATATATCTGAAATCTTTGAAGGCAAATTTGGAGGCCTAAACGGATGAATTAGGCCTCAAAAATGTACAAATTCCTTTCCTAAGGAGGAATGGTTGGTTTTCTCTCCCCCCTTAATTTGTCTCATCAAGAGATCTCTAATGTTACCTCACCCGTGTTATTTTGAGATTCCTAAAAGAAGATTCTCTAAAAGATTCCCTCTAGTCAAAGCTTGTTTGACTAACTAGATAGGATCAGGACCAACATATCATCCATCCAAGTAAGTAATACAAGGGTGGAGCTTGCTGACATATCACCTATCTGTGTGCCTAATCCTATGGTGGAGCTTCCTTGGACGAGATCCTCTTTGTTCATATAAAAGAGAAGGTGCTCCTTTGGGGCATCGGATGATTGAGTGTGAAATTTGTGTTTTCTCTCTTCTCTTGTCCTCGGAGTATTACACAAATGTATCACACAACCTAGACAATTGAATTTTTGGTTGTGAAGAAGATAGAGTGTTGGGGCACATCATTTCCAAGGATAAAATAGCAATTGATCCAAAGAAGATGAGAAAAATCTAAAACCTTCCATTCCCTTCAAACTTGACAAAGTTACACCAATTCTTGGGGATAGTTGGGTACTATAGGAAGTTTATCTTGTCATTTTCTAACAAGAGTTATGCATTGGCCATCTACATGAAGAAAGGTGTAGATACATGGTGATTTTGATCAGCATGGCTTCCTCCAAGTGTTTACGCTCCCACATGGTCATTTCTAATATGATGTGTGACTTCAAACTTCTCATAAATCAATCTAGAGTTTCATCTTCTAATATATCTAGAATTTACATTATAGTGTTATAAAATTAAGTGATATAACTTCCCATGTTGAGATTAGGGTAAAAAATTACCGTTCAGCTTGCTCTAGTCGGAATTCTCACCATAGTTTTGCCACTCTATCCAATTGGCTTGAAGTTAAGAGAATCTATCTCCTTTCATCTTGAAGATTTGTAGCTTCAAAATAACATTCACAATAACACAAAAAAGTTTCCACTACACCCAAGAGGTTCTTGCTTTCAAATACCTTGGGTTTTGGAATAGGATTTGCTCTTCTCCTTCTTGCTACATGCTCTTGCTAAATGCTCTTGCGTTGATGATCTTGTTCTTACAAAAATCAAGTAAGATGTTCAATTTGTTACTACATGGCAATGATAACTTTGGGCATTTCCTCCATGGCTACTACTCTATCAAACTACCTATAATTTATCTTTAAGTCAACATTTAGATGCAACACATTCACCGATCTCCATAAGTTACAATTGGAAGTACCAAGGGTTCATCAAACAAGGTGGTCATATTCAAAAAAATTACCCTAAGTGTGAGATGATGAATTGAGTGAAATGATGTTGGGTAGTACATGGACACAAAAATCCTAATGGTTTGGGAGAAATGGATTTGGTGATCTCTAAATTCCATCTATCCCATTCTTGCTCTCATACTAATGTAAAAGACAAAGGAAAGAAATAGGAGAATAGAAAGATCAAAGCAAAAGATCACATTGGGACTCTAGAATGAGGGAAACTCTAAATGCATATCATGAGCTCGGGCTTTGGTATTTATATGGAAGCATACAAGGTTCTTGAGAAGTTTCTCAAGAAATTTCCTAAAAGCCGTTTTGCTTTAAGTGCAAGCCAAGCTAATCGTGAAGCTTCTCAAGAAGTTTCCTTCTAGAAACCGTCTACTTAGCGTGCAAGCTAAGCTAGTTGGAAAGCTTCATTCTAGAAGCCACTTACTTGGCGTGCAAGTAAGGTAGCCAAGAAGCTTCCTCCTCAAAATCACCTCTTGGCATTCACATTACCCAAAACTTAGAAGATACCAACTAGCTTCCTAGATACTTCTAGAATATTCTTATAATTCTTAGCTAATTTGGCCTATTTGCTATTGTGTTAGTCTTGACTAACTCATTGGTAAACTCCATATTGTTACAAGGAAGGTTGGAGATGTTGGTCTTGAGCTACAAAAGATTGATATGGGGAGGTGTCTATTTCAGATCCAAATATCTTTGAGGGTAGTTCTACACAATACATCACATATGGAGAGCTGATTATCTAGATTCAACTTGTTCATCCGATCAATAGCTCTATGTTGAGAGCTCAAGCCATTGTGACAATAGTAGAGTCATATGATGTGCTAGTTGATGGAGCAATATTATCTATGCAATGGGTTCAATATTGATTATTGGGAGGAGATAATTTCCTATAGGCCAAGTTGGTAGTTAGGTGAGGCATGGGTACATTGCCTACCAATATGCTTTAGTAATGGCAGTCTTGGCTCACTACAATCAAGGACCATGGCATCAATTTCACCTTTTTGTGATTCTATTACTTGGCTTGGTGACTTATTGGAAGGGAATACCCATGCAAAAGATACTCCAATACTAGAGGAAATCACTTGGATTTGGAGTACGAGTGGGATTGTTCCATCCACCTTGGATGTTCTATTGTAGAGTTCTAAGGAGGCAACAACAACATGCGTATCAGTTGGTGGAGTAGGCTTGGAGTGGAGCCTTTGTACCACCAAGAAACCAATGTGAAGATGAGCCTTTGGAGTCTATTACCTTTTTACGTTTGGATACCACACTCATTTCTTGGTAGTATCCAATAGAGGGAGTATATCTATTGGAGTTGTTTGGTGTGATTAACATTGGATTATGAGCCAGCTTGTCTCTCACTCAAGATGAACTTCTAATGGCTATTATGGTAGCACATCATGGACTAAGAAGGCAAAGAACCTCAACTCCATCATACTCTTCCATGGCTAACACTCCAAGACTCAAGACATTGCTCACTAGAGAACTCAATGAAAGATAGTTGCAAATGAAAGGATGATGAGTACCTCCTCACCCCTTGTTTATATACTTGTGAAATAGTTATGCACCAAAGTTACTAATTACTAGAGTAACTCAAGTTACTATGCTAAAAGTCAAATAAAGTCAAAAAACTAAAGGAATATCCATACTCATGGGAATATTCTCCTAAGCATGTGGTCTTGTCTTGACCCAACTACTAAGTCAAGGATTACTTCACATGTGCTATCCTTGGACTATAAAAGAATCCAAGACAAAGAGGCTTGTGTGTCCAAGAGTTCTCAACCCTTTCCTCAAAGCCAAACACCTAAGAATAATACCAAGTCAACACACTAGAATCCAAAATAATGATGCTCATCTTTTCCACTTCCTCTAAAGTAAGGTACTCCTCTATCTTAGCTATGAATAAAATTAGCTAATCATGAACAAGGTAGAACCATCATTTATCACTATATAAATAATAAATTTCAAGTACTTGTAATACCAAACTACATATCACAATACCATATACATGCACAAATGGGTGTTACACAACTAGTTATGGTACTATTGGTCTACTGGAGCTACTATTATGTTGGTGTGTGATAGTTGTTTGAGAGGACGATATATGGCATGTTTGACTCCTCCTCTCACGGTGGTTCCTCAAGGATAGTGGTTATGTCTTAGATGTACTTGACTTATAGCTAGTTCACCTTTTATCTGATAGATTGCAAACAAACAACTAACAATGGGCTCAATAGCACCCAATCTTCTGGTCTTGGTCAACCATAGGGCATACTCTATACTTGGAGTAGATGTTATCTAGAGTTAAGGAGACCTAACCTTCACCTAGGAGGGCAATTGTGGCTCTTTAAAGTTCATGTATGACTTATGTGTGAGTTGTGCTTCTATAGTGTTTGATGTTGACAATGATATATGTTGTGTAGCAATGTATATACATACAAAAATTGTCACAATGTTTTTAGCACCAAAGCTAGATTGCTTGGATGCTAGAGTGGTAGTGTTGGAAACTATAGTTATTTTTGTTGTGGCTCATGGACTACTTGATGGCAACCATATTTCATATTAGGGCTATTGAGCACATGGTAGGACCCACTTTCACTTGCACCATTCACACCATCAAATGTGCTAGGACCTACCATTACTTGCATCATTCACACCATCAAATGTACCATCAACAACACCATTAGGGCTGGAGACCTAAGTTGAGTAGAGGGATATAATTTCAAAATGCAACTCCAAAGAGCTCACGTTGATGATGTTGAGCCTTTGAGTTCCTGATTATGGTTGATAGGGACCTACAAGTGTAACCTTGAGTCTCTTAGCTAGAGTAGATATGGCTTGATTGTAACCAATGCCCATGTAAAAGACCAAATCCAAGGAGAGAAATAGGAGAATGGAAACTCACATTGGGACACTTGAATGAGGGAAAACTCCAAATGCCTAGCATGAGCTTTGGCTTTGGTATTTATAGGTACATACAAGGCCCTTGAGAAGCTTCTCAAGAAGCTTCCTCAAGCCGCTTTCTTAGAGTGCAAGCCAAGTTAACTAGGAAGCTTCTCAAGAAGCTTCCTTCTAGAAGCCGCCTACTTGGCGTGCAAGCTAAGCTAGTTGGAAGCTTCTAGAAGCTTCCTTCTAGAAGCTACTTACTTAAGGTGCAAGCTAAGCTAACCGGGAAGTTTCCCAAGAAGCTTCCTAGATACTTCCGGAATATTCTAGGCTAATTTGTCCTATGTGCTACTTCGTGAGCCCGACTGACTTTGTCACTAAACTCCATATTGTTACAGCCCAATTGTTGCAGATTGTTGAGTGGAAGATAGAGTTCATATCCAACTTGAGTATGATTCAAGTGGAAGAATGAACTGATTATTGTGGCATTTTAGAGTTCAAGTATGACTTATGTGTGAGTTGTGCTTCTATAGTATATGATATTGACATCAATGGATATTGTGTAGCAATGTATATATGCATAACATGAATGACATGGTTGGATGACATTACAACACCCTTCATTTTGCACTTCTACATAGGGATGAGCTTCCTACCCAAGGAGGAGAAGGAGAAACATCCCAACCACTTCTACCATCATGTATTTCATCAAGCATTTTGATCTACTAAAGAAAGTTATGAAGTACTACGAGGTGGACAAGGAGTTTGTTCATACCAAGAAATTTATACCTATTATATAGACCTACAACATGATCTTGATATAAAAAGAGGATCAGGTCAAAGGTTCAAGATTTCCAAGAAGTGAAAATGAGTGGTGCCAAACTATATAGGTATCATCTAGCAATAATGGAAGCTATAATGCATCCTGAGACAATGTGAACCAAAACAAATAAGTAAAGTTAAGCAATCCACCTTGCAAACAAGTAGCATGGAGATGGATAACCAAGAGGTGGGAAGTAACAACTCCTTCACACAGATCTTATTGGCAGACAACAAGGAAGTACATGTGGATGCCAGCACTGACAAAGCCTAATCATCACCAACTAATACAATTGTAGTGTTATTCTTGTTAAAGGAAAAAGAACAAGAAGAGGAAGACAAAGGTACTCCTATAGCCAAGCTAAGGTGAACTATGACACAAACCTAGCCTTCATTGACCTTTTTTTAGAGACGTAGCACAAGGGGGCACATATGTCAGGCAAGGAGAAAAATATGAGGCAAGAATGGCCAAATGCAACAAGCTCAAAATGCCATCCAAACCCAAAATCATTTTTGAGAAATGAACTAGTCTCCACACAGGTGGAAGAGCCACCAAGTGAACAACAACCAATGGAGATGAGATTGGAAGAATCAGAGTACATGTGCCTGACTAGCACAAAAGACAAACCAACATGAGTAGCATTAGCTTGGACCAATAGTGTAGAATGACTGACTGAAATGACCATAGCCAAATCCTTCCTAAAATAAATACAATACAAGGAAGTCCATCTTGTGGCTAACAATGGTCTATATGGTGAATATTGTAATGCCTATGACGGGGCCCTTGGAGTAGTTCCTACCATTCTACAAAGAACTTGATACAACAATCAATGAACCAATATCATTGATCCAACACCTCCATAAAATGATGCAATTGATTGCCCAAGAGAAGGACTTCCTCTGCAATGAAGTGAATAAATTGAAAGCCCAAAGTGTAGATAAGGATAAGGAGTTGGAAAGGTTCTAGAATGACAAGCACCAACAACATGTAGACTAAAAAACTTTGCCCAAGAGAAGGCCTTCCTCTGCAATGAAGTGAATAAGTGAAGGCCCAAAGTATAGATAAGGATAAATAGTTGGAGAGGTTCTAGAATGACAAGCACAAACAACATGTAGACTACAAAAATTTGCTTGCCCAGCTGAAGGATGATGTTGAAAAATACAATCTCAAGGTTTTCTACCAATGAGAGAAGTACAAGGACAAGATATGTGTACAAAAAAATGAACTCAAGAACTTGCAAACCAAATTGGAAGAGACCTATACCAAAACATCAACAACAACAACAACAAATAAGATATAAGAATCTCATACCATAATTGACCCTCTTATCTTCGACTTAACAACAAGTTTGAAACATCAACAAGAGAAGGAGCTAGAGGAACAAACAAAGCTCTCTAGCAAATGAACCAGCTGGAAAATGAACAAACAAGGTTGCTCATAATGATCAAACATATAGCAACCCAATTATTGGACCAGTCAAAACAAATTGCTAACAATAACCTCCAACATATGAAGATGAAGGATCTTTGGACATAGATTGACACTTTGGAATGAAAAGTGTATACAAACAACCAACTTAAAACAATGGCATACCACCGCCAAGTTTGCAAAAACCCCAAGCTAGCTTCAAATGGATAGTTAAAACATACTAGAAAGAACTCACAGAGTTAATATGTTTGTGTACAGGAGCAAGCAGTTTGTCACCAATATAGTTTGTTCCCAACAAAGTGTAACCTTACCGACAACCTAATATAAAAAAATGATAGCTATCTTCATACAAATTAACTAAGTAGGATAAGTAGGATAATTTAGGACTCATAGTCATAGACAAAGACCCTTTGTTCCTATTTATGCTTTGTACATAATAGTTAAGATACAATATGAAGGCCTAGTGCTAATTAGCCTAGGTAGATGACAGCACACTAAGGTGGTTGTAGCCATCTCCACCCTTGCTTAAGGATTAGGTTTAGGGTTAGTGGATAAGATGTGATTAGCATTGAGTGCCTTACATGTAATTAGAAGATTTCTAGCCCTTTGTAACGGTTGGATTTCTCTACAGGTGAGTAGGAAATGACTATCATTCCATTTGGTGCATCTTTCTTCTAGAGTAAATTTTTTATACCATCAAGATTCAGTCTTTCCTTCCACTTAGAAAATATAATTTAAGTAGAGCATATGATGATGATGATTTGTGGGTGATTGATGACTTTAGAGAAGAATGAGCCATAAGTACAACAAAAAAGATATAAAGCACCATGCACCTTCTTCTACAAGCCAAAGAATTTTGAGTCAGTATATATGTATTAGTTTGCACTTTGTAAGAGTGATTTCATGCTTATTTTAATGGGAGTGAGGAATCTTGACGTATGAGTGGAAGCACTTGAGTAAGAGAGATCATTTATGTGGAATTGGAGTGTACAACTCTATGTACTCTATAGATGTCAGGAAGAATATAGAGATAGGTGACCAAAAGCCTTAAGTATTGTTAAGTAACACTACCATGTAAGATCGAGCATCGTGATGACTTCAGCTCATGTGATGTGTACCTTATGGGAAGGGTGAAATACGATGTCATGGTCGTAGTTGTTAGGGTGATTGGACCCAAGGAAGATCTTGTTTCCTCCTCAATTTGCACGCTCTTGGACCCTATTTGTAAGGTACCATAGTACTTACAATCTTGTCCAAATGACATGAATACCAATCATAGTTTTGAGTATTGCTTTAATGATGTTGATCAGAATTTGGCCAGGAAAAAGTGGAACGTGTAGAAATTATGTGGTGAAGTGACCTTCATTCCATATGAACCATTACCTTCCGGAGTCTTTTGGACTCAATCTATAGTGAGACTCATCGTTAGTTCATTTTTTGTAGTGTTCAAGTGTTGGCGACTTTACACTCTTCTATGAATTGACTTTATCCAAGAGATTAAACAAGAAATAATAGATAGTCATGATAGTGACTTTTATCTCATTTTCAGTCATTTATGACCCTTATCCTTGAGAGAATGACTTGTTCTTACCAAATACACTATTAGTACATGGACACCAGTTGTCATAAAGATCTTCTTGAGGTAGATATTGGACTCTCCAGCAAATTATCTATTACCACCCTGTTGTAGCATTTACACTATTAGATCCATAATATATCATTTATAGATTCCTCTCAGTATTTTCTCCACATGGAAAGCCTGCAATATAATTTTGAGCATCAGGCATTTGAATCAAACGAGTTTAATTAGCTTAAAAGCTCTAAACAGAATCCCACAAAATAAAGCAAAATGGGTTTTATAGAAAGAACACGATGGAGATGAGCAAATCCTTTTCAAGTAAAGTAAGTTGATCAACCCGGACGATTATATAGAAGAGCAACATACAAATAACTGTACAATAATTGCAGGATCTCTTGAGACAAATGATCTAAGAAAGATATAGTTAAACTATATTATTTAGTTAACTAAACCACACACAGTCTGAACCAGGACTCCCAACTGGAGCCAGAACACACCAAGGTTGAGAATACAATGGTGAGCGCCATGTGTGAAAGATTCTAACACTACAAAATGCCAAATTATGAAACGAAATTTCAACCAAGTTAGACACTATCATTTTCAAGTTGACATGCATAACAAAGGCGTCATATTTTGATGCATTGATGGATCAAATAGGACTGCTCAGTCTCCATGTCCGTTTCCACGTTAACCGTTAAAGTTGAACTGCTTCAATCTGCTAACAACAGCAAATACTATGACAATAATAACAATAAGACGCAATACTGCAGGAGACTGCTTTATCGTGCTCTTGAATGGAAAATCCGAAGTTAGAAAGCACTACGGCGAAACGCAGCTGCCTGTATGTAAGCTTTCATCCCTGTCCAGGCCTTGGAACGACGACGCGTCGAATTGCTGCTTATCCGGTGGAGAATGAACTTGTCTTATATTCCATAGCTTCTGTCTGGACCTTAGCTTTAACTCATAGATCGCACCAGAAGATCATCTACTATACACTAATAATGAGCGATCCTCATCAATAATTTGTGAAAAAGTGCAGAGCGGATCCAATTGACCATCGCAACTTTACGGATAACTCCACGAGAATGTTTTTCGCTTTTTCCCCCTTTCGTGTGTTATTTAATTCATGGATTTAATGCTTTCTCCTCTCAGTTTTCTCGTGGTTCTGGAGCAACAGATGGGCCTACGTTCGCCACCAAAGCCCCTCCTCCACCTGCCCCTGCAGCATTATTGTTACACCGAGTTTCAGTTGGGAGATCTGCATGAAGCTAGAAGACGCACCCTCTCTTTCCGATGTGCGCGCAAAGATTCTCAATTTGGGGACTAGATCTCACAAATGTCTCCATGCGAAGAGTTCTTTTTGTGTAGATTTTCCCTGCTGAGGTAATCGACGTCACCGACTGGCAGGACGGGTTGTTAGCTTTACTGATATATAAACTGTAGATGTGTTTTATACATGCAAGTTCAGGATTCTTTCATGAATACAATCTTATTGTCGATTAATTCGTACAACAGCATGTAGTTTACGGTTATCACCGATACGTCATGCAGGTGGATTGTCACAACTTCTCCTGGGAATCTTTGAGCTTGATTTTCCTTCGATGCGACCGCGTAAACTAAAGTGGAGAAACCTGCGACTGTGACAACGAAACCTTTCAGTGGAGATGAAGTACACCTTTCAAGGTCTACTGTAGCAACTGCTTGAAACCTCAGTTGTTTACCTCGCCGTCTCTATGTTAAATCATATTTCAGCTTCATAAAAGCTTTCTTGCCTACAAAGCGTGAATGACTGAAGTTATATACTTACTTTTCACGCGCATTCCACACGGTTCCAGTTCAAACGAACTTGTGATGTAAACTGATTTTTATCCTGCTTAAAGTACTCCATAAATAAATCTGGCATAAACTGTATCCTCGATTAGGCGTACTAGCATTGGTTATATCTTGACAAGGCATGCTTCATATTGCTAAAATCTGAATTTGAGAGTTATCACGCTATTGTTGGCTTGTCTTTTCTAGTAGAAGAGGCTTCGTGTTTCTTTCCATATGATACCATTTACAAATTCATCATCTCACAAGGGGAGCATTAATAATGGTCAGTAGATGTAAACTTCTCACGGTTATCGATGACTCAAGTTCAACAAAGAGAGGGCAGTTAAATTTTGCTCTTGAATCATCGATACCCATGAGCAGTTTTTACGTACATGACTATTTTGGCTGTTTACATGAATGTATTAATGGACGACAATATGAGGCAGAATTGAATCCCTCAATCCAGATAAAGTATATTTGAGCTACAGATATGCCTTGACAAAACACTAATTGAATGGACATATCAATTTCTTTATTTGCATATCCTACTTATATGTCCACTCAATGAGCAGAACTATTTTCCTCTTTATTCGCACATACGAGTTCCATGTCCACCAAGTGACAACCACAATTCATTATTGTTCACCCACATACTAGTTTCATGTCCACTTTAACCACACAAAGACCCACTAAAGGTCTAATAATACTGGGTGATGTGCATTTAACGCCAGCACCTGAACAGCTAAAGGGGCAGAATAACTGAACTATGCAAACTGCTTGTCTTGCAAAATCAAGACTGCGTATGACGTGGGTTCTACTTTTATTCCTTTTCAGTAAGCAAGTATCTATTTTCAGTGAGAAAGATGAGCTATTTTAACCACGGCCTTTTGAAATAGAAATCAATAAGTGAGAGAATACAGTACCTACTGTCCACATACATTATTGTCTAAGCGTCAATGGACGAAAACTCCCAAAAGTTCCTAAATCTGCATCTCAAATTCAACGCATTGATACCCCTAAATGAATAGTCTTCCAAGTATCTTCGAACCACGCGGATTCTTGGCTTTAGTATATCTGATGACGTGGTGGTTTGATAGCTCGGGCATAAGGTTCTATTCCACACCAAGATGTGCCCATATGTTTTGTATGGGCACATGGACGAGAGTTATTCAATGCCTAGGAGATTATTCGATAGGCAAATCGTCTGAAGGTAGGCCACAGCGGCACGTACACAGAACGTAACGTCAATTTGGAGTGGCAGAAAAGAGTTACCAACTATCAAGATGTAGATATCGAATGCATTTTTTATTCAGCTTCGTAAGCTGTTTCTCTCGTCCAAGATCATGAGGAGTACTGCTTGCAAATGTAAATCAACATCTCATGTGTCTCTTTCTTCCCTTCTCGCTAAATGCTTTCTTTTAACATCGCACTATATGTCTTCTTAAAGTCGTTTGACAGAAATCACGACGTTTGAGCCTCGATGGCCAGATCCACAGATGAGATTCGGAAGATCATATACATATTCTCTCCCTAGACAGAGATACTGGTTTACTTCTCATAAATATCGACGATAGACAAGTGCAACCAACCAACAACTTTGAAACCGCTTATTACCTCCCCCCTGACCGTGTCAGTTCTTATGATGGACTTGATGAGACCAAGACTGTACCCAAAAGTTACTCCCTCAATTCTCTAGCAGTGTTCCTTTTTTTTTTAAATCCACAACAGAACAATCAGCTGACATGCGAGGTATATTGCGTCAATAGTAGGCATTGGTTGGTTGGTGGATTGGTCGGTTTGGTCGCTGTCATGCATAACAATTTCCAGATGAGTGAGAGATATCACTTGTCTGAATTTCACGTTTTTTTTTAAGAATTGGTATTCATTTTACAATAAAAATTTCACTTCATATTTGTAGTACTTTTTTCTTTTAGAGTCGGGATTGACGGAGCTCGAACTCGTATGTTTGTCGGCTTTGCTCTTTACCTTTGACGTTTGCTTCCCTAAAATTTAACGCCAAGACTCGATAAAGCATGTTGGGTATCTATCTACCCAAGGAATGATGACTCAGACCGGATAATTGTAATTTGCAAATTCCCACAGGTTGAGGGTATTGGAATAGAGACTACTCGGAAGCAGAATCCTATTTCGACTCGTAATGTAAAGGGCAAGATGTCATAAAGGAAAGCAAACAATGAGTAGGAAGGGGGAGCAAATCATGTCAAGAGCGTCTCGTACCCCTGGTAAAATGCCAGATGGATTCTCGTAAATCATCTTTCATCCTCTTGTTGGGATCCGAATCTACTCTAGGTTGTCCAGGAAGTTGTTAGAATCGAAGAAGTCTTATGACTTTCGTTATTCTGCAATATGTATTTGAAGACAGTACTGAGTCAATCTTTATCATATTATCAAGCCTATGAGGAATTTTGAAAAACTTTTGTGCGTCAAAGTGCGTACAATCATCTTGGGATAATAGTGGTGATGCTGAGTGACGGAGGAAACGTCACATAAAGCCTTGTACTGCGGGAGTGGTGTCCGAATTCACCTGAGAATTGCTTTTTGCACCATATTTTGGACTGTATCATCCACATCCAAGTTCCACGGGAAGAATTTTCACAAGCAAAACCTTTTAGTACATGAGAAAGAAATAAAGA
Source organism: Lunularia cruciata (assembly GCA_948567375.1). Lineage (NCBI taxonomy): Eukaryota > Viridiplantae > Streptophyta > Marchantiopsida > Lunulariales > Lunulariaceae > Lunularia > Lunularia cruciata. The sequence goes on from OX419758.1 coordinate 61,081,881, forward strand.
ATGTTCATGCCGCTCATGAATGCTTGCTCCCAAGTTTCCTATCTCGACGCTCTCATAGTCAGGATGAGGTTGTAGTTAGATATATCCGACATGACCCCTCAAAAATCCAACTGTATTGAAAGATACACTATCGGTTACTAGACAGAATATTGACAGAAGAGGCTTCTTACTTTTAGCATTCTCCCTCGAATAAACGATTTGGGCAATTCACTCGTTGGACATATATCAGCTGTACAGTAGGCAAATGGAACTGGAAACGCAAAGACATATAGCTAAGGTTGATGAAGTACCCTGGTTTTGATTTATCTCTCTCGGCGGAACGGATTGCACAATTCCCTCGTGGGGTACGCAATCAGCTGTGCAGCAGGGAAGTGAAATCGGAAAGACAGACATATGTAGCTCATGTTGTGGGTGTCGTCCGCTTGTGAAGGAGTGGGCTGTGAACAGACGAGTAACGTTGAATATGAAACCCAGTCGTCACCCACATAATAACGGCCACACTCAGTTGAAGGAATTCAAGATAGACAAACATACACACCGGTTCCATGCAACCCATGATGGCGGCATCACTTAGGACAGGAAGAGGGAAGGAAAGGTCTGGCACTTTGCAAGCTCTACATCGGTATAGAAACCACCTCTTCAAAACCTGTTGGAGGAAATGTACTCTATGGTTAACGTTGATAAGAATAAAACTCATTCGCTCGTATAAAACGTCATAGAAAGAAAGAGAAAAAGGGTACAGAGAGAGGATATTTCAGGTGTCACCAGGTTCACGCGGTTCACGGCCCAGTCACGTTGTCGAGCATTGCAAGATCTTGTGGGCCTCCCTAAGCACGTGACAAATCTACGAGTTCCCAAGAGGATCGTGATCGTGTATGGCTTCCTTCTCATCTGTGGGTGTACTGCGCCAGATGTGAGAACCGTTGAATGTTTATTGCGAGTCCTAAAGGTGAAGCTACTACTGTAGTACAACTTTTTTGCATACACCGACTTCCGTCGTCCGGATTCGTCTAGGTTACCAGGAGAGAGTTGGTTATGGAGACTAAAACTTAAAGCTAGGCAGTTCTTGCGTGGTCAGCTGTGTCAACTCTTGGGACTTTTCTCGTCAACACGACGCATCACAACTTTCGAAAAGTTGATAGGTTTGAAGTCAATCCCCTCAAAGTCCTAACTGAATCTGGAGATGACGCACTTTAGCTTATCCGCGGTTTCTGTTTTACATGGCTCCTGGTTTTGTTCCCATCACAACCACTCTCGCAGCTGAAAAGATGCCCAAACGGCTGATTGCTGCTGCTATTGCTTTATTTCCTTCAGTGCGAGTAGGTTAAACATTCGCTGAGGGCCATCACTACCATCGAGTTTATTCCAGGTGGAACTGCGTTCGTAGTCGACACATGCATGCACTGAGAATTCGAGGCTAACTCAGGCTGAGAACTACTGTTGGTCTCCCACCGCCCCACTGCATGTGTTTGTCGGCACTTACCCACTTACACCCATACAATCTCTCGCCGCCTTCCGCAGCAGAGAAATGCTACTGTGCTCAAATCAGATAACGGTAGAAACATGGAGAAGCACTCATACTATCGCCATGAGGAGTTGTGAGAGAATTTACTGTTGGTTTGGCCATCTGGAAGGTGTTCGTGGCGGGGATTCCCTCCAGTTTACCGAGTCTAGTTGGTGCCGTAGTTTTCAGGTTGCTTCCTCGAGGTTGACTTGGGTAACGCACTGCGGGGAGACTGTTCAAGTCTGCGAAGCGATGTTCCTCCCCTTAAACGCGATTTTTTCAGGAAAAAGTTTAATCCCCCCACACTATTCTGGTCCGTACTTTGGATATTTTCTGTTTCTATCTCGCTATGTTCTATTTCTATCTCGCTATTTCTGTCGCTTAGATGAGCCTCCATTGCACATCGCAATGTGACTACGACTTCCAGTTAAGCCCGCTTGTTCGTCGGTACTTCCGAGTTATACACGGTTGGGAGTTATACACGGTTAGGAAAAGGTAGCTGAGTGCACGGGCGAAACGAAAATTCACTTGACTGTTCATTTCACTGACGGGAGATTGAAGATCTCGAAGTCCCACACATTGGTGCCCATTTCTCGGCTCTCACACCCTCATTTCTCCTCCTAGTGCACAAATGATACGAAAGACGGGTGCATGTAGGAGGAAGTGCCGATCTTGACAAAGTTCATTTAATACAAGTTCGTCATATGTACGCTAATCCGTCTCCAACTGATCCGCAAGTTCACCGATACTTGACCGGGGAGCTTCTGGGCCTGCTTCACAACCTTTCGAATCCCATGCTGCGAGTATGGTATGCGATGGCATGTGAGGGGAACCGACAGTACTGAAGAGGAAATGATATTCCACTTCTTTAATAGATACTGAACATTGGAGAATGTCAGAAGCATCTCTAGCCGCTCGTACTCAACAACAGGAGATGTTTTGGAATCTGAGATTATAAGAACTGAGGTACCCTCGAGGAGGCTAACGTTGTTACAATTTCATCAGTGGTAGGGTATTAAGGTATCTTGCATCGTTAGAAGACCATCTGTGGCTACTGACCGAATACCACAAATACCAAACGTAAGAATGCAAAGAGGTGTCGTGTGACGTCTCGGTGTCGACGACGTCGCTAATGTCCAGTGACGTTCTCAAATGCCGAGAAAGTGTACAGCATTTGATGGTTGTACATGTGCTTACTTATCCATCTACGGAAGACTAGGCTGTAGTACCTGCACCTGAAACTGATGAGGCGCACCATTCAGTTATGTCCGAACTACAATTCCATAGGGATTGCCGTGTGTACAAGTACGGACATCTTGCTGCGCAGTTCAACTTCAAACGGCAGTTCACTCCAAATTCAATCAAGCGACATACGAGATTGGGCAATGAACATGTCACATTTGGTTCATGGAGCGAGACTCGAACCGTTCACAGGACTGTAGGAAATTGCTAATGCGTGAGCGCTTATACAGTATAGTACAGGGAACAAAACTGGAACCACGAGACCTGAGGCGCACATTGATGTGAAAGCCTTCTCATGGTCAACAAAAGGTCAAAACAGGTCAGTTCTCCTATATAGGGATTTGCATCTCCAGTTAGAGCGCTGTAAGCACAAAGCACTGGTTAATTACGGGCAACCTGAATCGATGGGTCCACCTCAGTGAAATTTCTTTACGACATGAGTTATCATCGACCGACGATGGAGGCGACAATCTCGAATCTCACCCCAAAACCTAATACTGGAGATACTATTAGTCTCTCCCCTTAGGACTGATCTTGCCTCAAGATGGATGTGGGAGAGTTACATAACTACAGTCTACTTGTTACGTGGCATTCATGAGTCAAGATTTGTCCCGGCTGAGCAGTTCTTGCGTCGCCATGTCCAACACCTCCAGAACCTCTGAAAAATCTGGTCTATCAAGTGGGTCGCTTGCCCAGCACTGCTCGATCAAGCATTTCAAAGGAAGAAATGTCGTGTCAGGAATGCTCGGTCTTATTCCGTGTGCGGCAACTCCGAGAGCTGCTTGAACTGGTGAGTAACTGGCATAAGGCTGCTGTCCGGTCAACATCTCCCATAATAACATGCCGTAGCTGTATACGTCGCTTTTACCAGTGACAGTGTTGCTCTCTGAGTCTATGCCCAGCGCCTGCAAGAATCAAACAGAGCAGTGTCAATTTCAGGGCCCAACCATACCAATGTCACTTAACTTGAATAACATTCGCGATAAAATTATCCCAAAAAGGATGAATAGGTACCAAGCTCACCTCCGGGGCCATCCAGTAAAAGTTTGATCCAATTGGAACCTCTTCTGTGAAAGCATTCCAAAGCCGAACGACACCAAGATCGCCAACTCTAGCAGTGCCGTTCCCATCAAATAAGACAGAGGTGCTCTTCAAGTCCCTGCATTCAAAAGCAGACGGACATCATGTTAAGTCAGCTCTCTGCAGTAAAATATGCAATGTAAAACATTGTAAACGACTCGAGTTCAGTAGCACTCGGAAGTTCCCTCCTCACCTGTGCACTACTCCTTGGTCGTGTAGGAACCTGAGACCCTCTGCTACATCCCTCGCTATACGTAGCAAGTCGGACAGTTGGAGTCCACCTCTCTTCTGAACAAGAGTGAAGAGAGAGCCCCCGTCCATGTACTTCGAGACAGTGGCTATGTAGCTGGAGTGGCGCGTATCAAGAGATATCCCGTAAAATGGTACCAGGTTTTTGTGGTCACAACTCGAGAGAGCTAGCACATCGCGTCTCAAATCACCTTCTATAACCAGGCCACCTTTGCAGCCCCTCACCTCTTTCACGGCAACATCCTCTTCTTTATACTGCCCGTAGTACGTAGTCCCTGAAGATCCTGTTGAGATTGTCTCCTCCTCGATGTTCAGCTCTGCTCCATCCAATAGCCATCGACCGAGCTCACTCTCACCAGAGATGATTTCAGGAGATGCTCCCTCTGCAACAAGAATTCGAAATAAACCACCGGGAGAAGACGGACCTCTATATGGATATCCGTACGACCCGTATGCCCCATACCCAGGATTAACAAAACTAGTCGAGGTGAAGTTGAAGTCCGCTTCATTCCAGTAAGTCTCTTTGTAATCAGAAGTATCATCAGTTGTAGAGGAGACGGAGGGCTGCTCCTTCACGGTGCAGATGGTGGAACGAGCTGTGTCTCGCTGACTCTCAGCGAAGCTGGGAACCTCGCAGCCACAGAGTCCGAACGAGAATTTTGAGAACCTGGACTTTCGGATACCAGACCTGATAACCTGCCTAATGAACTCCGGCTGGGACTTCTCACGAGGACACTGGATTTGCACAACTCCTAAACTCGTTCCCTTCCTCTCGAAAACGGTTGCCGACTTCACAGTGATCATTTCGTGCTCAAACGCCCACACAAGCGCCGGCTTAGATACCGAAGAGCTGACGGCGAAAGCGACATCTATAACCTCATCCATGAGATTACGATCATTGTCGTCCCAGACAGATGACGAAGGGGAGCTGGTCGTGGAAGAGAACTCGCTCACGTTACTCGAGCGACTCATACAATCGGCTGCCTGCAAGTGCAGGGCAGGCACATTTGCTGCCTGCAATTTCGCTTGGTCCAGAAGTCGAATGTGCATGAACACCTGCTCGCTATTGAATCCCGCTCTCGCATAGCTGAGAAATTTTCGAACCAAAAAGCGAAGTTAATGGAGCTCGCGTCTCAGGACATTGACAATGAAACAGAATTACAGCATCCCTCCAAAATCGAAGGATATATACCGAATGCAGCCTGTCAGTCAAATGTGTCAAACCCCAACTAACTCCCTAAACAGTGACTGTACAGTGTACCTATAGTATCCATGAGGTCCCTCAAAATTCAAGAACGTGGGGGCCTCATTCAGTTAGACAACGTTAATCTTCTCTAGCAAGAAATTATGAAAATGCCCATTGAACTGCCAGTGGCATGGGAAAGTTGGGCTTGTGATCTAATAGACTGCAGTGCGCTCGGTAACTTTCAGTTCTTAAATCTGTTGAGATTTCTCGAGACACGCGGTGATATTAATGGTACGAGCACAGAACACCGGAAGGTGGGTTCTGGGCAGATTGGAGTTGTGGGCGAGTACCTGTTGGGAAATGAGTCGAAGTGTGCTTGAAGTGTGCAGACGAATACGTCAGGGAGTTGCGAGCCGGGATGGCGGTGGAGTGTTGCTCGGACTATCTCATTACAGGCGGTTTTCCTACATTCGTCACGACAAACCTTCCCTGAAGAGTCCTTCTCTGGACTTTTATCGAGGGTCTCTGTAAAGACCTGTTTCAGCACCTTCACTTTCCCTACAACGTTTTTCCCCAACTTCTCAATCTTACGCTGCACGACGTCCGTAACGTTGCTCCTCTCCTTGACCACGACAACCGACTCCTGGGCTCCAGACTCTCCGTCCCTTCCACCACGGCGCCCGGGCCACGGATTCGAGCAACTAGCGGACATAAGAATGTGCTCCAGCAACTCTTCTTCAAATCTCCTCAGTGGAAAAAGCCATCGCGAGTCACTGGACTTGTTTCCCATTACGTCTGGTTCCACGGCAGCCCTGCTCATAAGTCCCATTGTCAGCAAACCAGCTGGTCCACGCTCATACTCAGCGCACCAAAATACCTTTCCACTCGACTCAGAACACTTTCAAACTCCTCAACAGTTCTCCGCAGCACTCCTGGATCGTCTCAAACTGAGCAGATAATAACTTAGACTTCCTTTAGAATCCGAATTCCCCTCCTTGCAGTCCTCCTCTCCCCAAGACTCCTCCGTTCAAATCCCCCGAGAGTACTCCGGAGCAGTAGCTCGCGCACTAGCTCTCCCGACTAATGCAGTCACCCAGATAGTTCGGGGCGGCCAGAGATATACTTCTCTTTCCGAGTTATCGTACTAAATGAAGAGATTGAAGACCTGAGAGATGAAATCACTAGCTTCTCTCTCAGCGTGTCTCCTCGTCGACTTTCTGTCACTCTGCCCGAGCCGTGTCTCACGGAGGCTGGCTTGGCTGGCTGGCTACTCGATCACTCAAAGCTCTGCTGCTGCTCCTCTCTCTCTCTCTCCGCTGGCGAAGAATGGGCAAATGTTCTCTGCGACTGCAGCAGGTCCAGTTCTAAAAGGGTAGAACCCGCCCACTTGTAAGACAAGACGCCGCAGCTGCTGCGCCAGTCACAGAAGTCTCGACGGACGGACGTAGCGAACGTACCTCGTACCGACTAACAACCAACACCCAGGTGGTGCCGCCGATGCTTGGCGCTTAAACCAGGGTTAATCGCCAGGGTGCAGGTTCGCTACTTTGGACCCGATCGTCGCAATCTGATTATCGTACGGCAATCGGAACTCTTTCGAAGTAACCATGGTAATCCCTCGCGGCATTCCCACTCGAGAGGAGCTCAGTTACCGAGGGGCAAAGGTCAGGTCTTTCCCGGTGACGTTACAACCGGAAGCGCGGAGAGACGAAGTTACCGCGCGGAGAACGGAGCGGAGGTGGGAAGCGAAGCGTGCGAAGAAAGACCCGAGAGCCTTCGCTCGAGGTGGAGAAATCGAGCGGCATTAATCCCAAGCGTGCGTCGCGTGGACCCGCATCGAACTGAACGATGCTTTTCACCGGACTCTTCAACGTCGCTTGCTGATCCCTCGTATAAATGAATATGATGAGAAATTATTATTATTATTATATGCCCGGATAGCAAAAGAAATCGTCGACGGAAGGACGTTTCTTGGGTGGAAAACGGTGCGGGTTTGGTGGCGAGACCCCGCATGTGGGAAATTAGCGAACGCAGCTGTGGCTGAAGGCGTTCTCGCGTGCGAGGTCTTTGGCACTGGAATGGGACTCTCCGCTCTCGCGTGTGGGAATTAGTGGGCGCAGCGCCCGGTAGAGTTCTCGCGTGTGAGAGCGAGAGCAGGTTGGGTTCTTTTGTATTTGCGGGAACGACTGCCTACCGACTTCGCCTTCCCTTGTCGTTCCTACCCTAGGACGCTTCCGTCCCTTCCCAGGGGTAAAACAAATCTCCTGTAGTAACTATGGAGCTCGTCGTCGTTTCACATATTACCTGCGACTTCTGAGTTCTTGGTCGTACGTTGAAAAATCATATCCTATGCGAGTGAGGTGTATTTTATTGTGGGCAAACATTCTCTGAGTCTGTAGAATATAGTGCTCCTCTTCTGCCATTTGTACTCGACTTTTTATCGATCCGACTACTACGAGGGAGAAAATAAGGTCTATAATGAGGTTGTTTAGACACTAAATACCAAATAAAGTAGTTTTTAAATGCTTCGTTGTTGGTACAAAGCTCGTGCAAAAGGATCTGGATGTCTGGGTTATATGATCACATTATGTTAGTAGGATTATATCATTGTTTTGGTTCTTAGTACCTGGTCCTCGTGGGTTAGTTGCAGAGAATGCTATTTAATTACCGGTTGGATCAAGAAGTAAAACCTTCCTGAATAAGATAAAACAATTATAAGTAAAAAGGAGCAGGTCCGCTAAATGAGGAAATGAGATACAGAAATAAAATGTATCTATTGCACAAAATAGAAATATTGGCAGATTCTGATCATAACATATGGCATCGAGGGTCAACCTAGCATAATGTAATAATGTGGTTCGTACCTTATTATCATAAAGTAAAGTTAATTAGATTTGACACGCAACACAATGGATTCACCGTGTATTTTGGACCTGAGTATTCCACTTACACTCCATAGAATACCAATGTGCATCGCATAAATCATTATAAATAAGTATTAGCACTATTAATATCACATATGTTCTTTCATTTTCTATCTTGAAGAGTTTTAATGTCTATGTAGGTATTTAAATAACCAAAATAAAAAATTCAAGTATTACTTACAAATTATAGTCCAGATTTTCTTAATAATTTATTTAATGTCATTTATTTGTAATTTTTTACTTACATGCATGAAAATGTATCTTAAGTTGTGATGTCATTTTAGTTATTACCTTTTCTTGCTTAACTTGTGTGCTCTTCATCCACCTCCAGTACAGCATACAACGTTTCAGAATTAATTATGAAAATTTTGTTTTCCCAAATTATTACTAGTATTTAAAGTTTAATACACTAGACTTCTACTTTTACTTTGTTCATCACATCGGGTAATAACCTAGATGTGAATTGAAAAGATGGTATATAAATTAAAACCTTAGTGATTAATACATGTCCAAATCATACAAATATCATTGTTTCTAAGTCTCAGAAACACAAAAGTAATAAAAAGTATTTATTTCTACGTCTTAGAGTTTTCTATCGTGGAAGGGAAATCAATAGCTTTTAAATGGTAACTTTTCATTGGAACCATCAACTTGCTGACACGATTAAAATATCGTATTGGATAAATCCAGTAGATCATTCGTTTGAGTTTAAAATATGCTCATATTCTATGGTTTCGAATCCTTAGCCAAGCTACAAATAATAGAGATTATAATGTGATTAAGTCAACAATTGCTACTTAGCAGCCATGAAACTCACTTAAATTTTTTTAAGTTGTATGCAGACCAATATATAAACACCATAACAAGGAAATATGTTACATAAGACCTCTTTGAATATTCAGTTACATTATATGAAATTCTAGCATTATGAAGTTACCATCGACTAATAATACTTGTGTTTTTTTATGTCTCAACGATACTATTACTAAATCCACAACTCACATGAGAAGCATAAGTAAAGTATAGGTAGTTCGTCAATTCAAAAACATACCATATAGAGAAAATATATTTATATATAATGTTCTAATAATGCATGTCATATTTTCTGCGTTATTTATAACAAAAGTTCATCCAACATATACTATCTGAAGTGATCCATTTTACTGTAACCTTTAAATTTCATATTTGTTCAGCTAAAACCATTTACGGGAAGGTAATTGTCACGACGTAAAAACATTTTAGTTACTACACGTCATAGATTTCTTTATGTTTTGAAGCAATATTAAGATTGCAAGTGTTTAGGAAAGCTTTCCATAGTAGGTCAAAACTCTTCATGGTTGATATGCACCCGCTTTGGTTATTCCAAAATATATTGCCAAGTCGGATCTATTTTGTGGTCCAAAAATAATGCATAAATTGATGAGAGGAAAACGCAGTCACTTTTGCTAGTGATAATTCGGTCGGTGATACCTATCATCTCGTGGAAAAGTCAATAGTATGGAAATATTTACGTTTTAATGAAAATAAGCAGACCAATCTCATCCTCATCATGGATGTCATGTAGCTCGAGCAAATTGCGACCTTATTTCTCTCAATGACGGTCAAATTGGCCCCCTTATTTTCGATGGTAATAGAGAGCTGAAACTGACTCCAAGCGGAACACATTTACATCTGCCCTAAGTTTGCCCCGTTGAATCAATTACAGAAATTGAAATCCATCCCTGCGGATGGTATCTGCGTCTAAAGTGAGACTCGAGTGAATAACTTGGTTAAGCTGAAAGCGCAACTCAAGAATCAAAGCATCGAACTGTCAACTTGGCCGCAACCGCAAATCTACAGTAGAGTTTGATAGAGTTGATGGCAGACACCAAAGAAAGGCAATTTCTGATACACTCGACAGACAATCATAAAAGGCTACGAGAGGATGAAACACACCTGGTGATGGTATAGATGGGAATGTCTTCGAGTTGAAATCCTGGTGGGGATATACGGTAGATACGAACGCTCAGGTGTCATAATGAGAATCTACGAAGTTGGTCATAATGTCTCATAACTGCCACCTTATGTTTTGGGTGAGATGAGAAATACCAAAGCATATACCATGCAAAAACTATTGCAGACCAAAAACCATCCGATTTATCTGTGGTGAATCATAACGAACCACAACCTTTCTAGCCCTTGCTTTATGTGCGTAACTTATGACATCCTTATCCTCTCAGCTAAGTTCTTGACATACCTGAGGGCGGGGAAGGACGTTAAATCATCAAGGAAACCGTTCACTAAATGACACAACTTCCCAAAAGCACAACGTGAAATGGTCTCCCCTCTCTCTCCGAACGACCGTTTTGTTTGAACTTCTCTCTTCTCTCTTCTTGTGGGTTGAAGCCTCTGTGCATCGAGATTGCGAGCAGCTCCTGAGACTGGTTCCATTCCCCGGGAACCGGAGCCCGGAAAGTGGTTTGGTGAGCAAGAACTGCATGGTCACCTAGACAAAATTCTCGCTCCTTCTTCTTCGGGACGAGGTCCGTCAGGTTAACAAAGAATTTAGAGGGGACAGGGACTCGACATAAAAGTATTACTCTAATATAGCCACATAGAAGAGAAATATGGCGACCGCGTAGAAAAAACGAAGCATGGGAAGACCTCATCAAGCCGTACAAGGGAGAGACAAAAAAATGTGAAATGGGGCTAAGCCACATAGAAGGAGGTATTCACCCGATAAAATTCATGCATAACGTCTGTAGGTAATGCTTATAGCCACCGGTATAAAATCGAAGTGGATACTGCTTTGTATAAAGTTGATTCTTCTATGTAGAAAATTCAAATTTTACAGCATACATTCGCATATGCTTTTTGGGCTGCCAATGAAAGATAGAAACTGCAGCTTGTCTCGACATGTGAGTGCAAGACAATCTGCAAAGACATTGTGATCGAGTAATTTGCGACAGTGGAGGGAGGATATTAAACAGTGACCCATGACAGAATGCAAAGGTCTCTACAGTGTGAGCGACGGATCTTCAACTTCCCAATAAGTTTTCCCGCTCCACCTTCTCACCACAGAAGAAACATACAGGCAAAAACCGCGACCCAAGGTGTGATTTTAAAATGATTCACAATCCCAAAGAGATACAGTACCGTATGTCATTCTCTGTTCCGGATATACTTGTAAAGCTGTACAGCTTTGATCTGCTCAGTTATCGATGCATCTACTCAGTTTCTGTCTTACTTGTCCTTATTCTTGCAGCAGATGTAACACCAAATAACTTAGATTTCGACGACTTTACAGGCTACAGAGCACTGTATTCTTTGTTAATAGATATTTAATTGTAACGCTTTTGAACAACACTTATCTATCTTAATACCTTATGACACTCTTTCCTTGCAGATGTTTCTGCGTTACATTTATGAATCGTATGCCTTTTCCTCCTGCTGTTTACAAACACGATCTGTGTACCACCATCTTTTGTAGCAATGCCCAACGATAGAGTTGCATCACCATGTATGCCTCGATGTTTACAACCAAAAAGTGAATGTACCCAAAAGTATATTCATTACATCGAACACGCTCTTTGTTACTTTTAAGCACCATGTCGACTGGTATTATTATCTTTAGTTTATTCCCTGCGCACTCCACAACAGATTTGAACAGGAACTCCGAATTTTGACAGCTTCGAATTGGACACATCCATGTCTCTGAAATTCATCGCTGCATTACTGTTTGGCACTTTCCAAAATATCTGGCTACATAACGTTTGCATCACCATAGCCGAACAGAAAGTGGTGGGTTCGTGCGTTACACACTCCAGATATCTGAATCGCCCCCTCAACGTTACATGGGCATTAACTTATCAGGGAGACTTAATTTTTGAAAGCTGAAAATTCTATCTCCCACATCACCAGGTAGTAAGCCAAATAGGAAGGGCGAGTCACATACGAGTTGAGGAAATAACTGTAGACTGGGAGTTTGAATCTTGGGACTTTGTGGACCCACGTACCTTGATTAAGTTCATCACGCGAATATACTTACTATTATTTTAGGTCCTTCAACCTGCGACACTCGATTGCACTAGCACACGTCTCGATGCGTTTTGCCCTCCTCTCTCTCTAAATGAGATGCGGCTCAAATGAACATCCTTATGGCTATGATTGCATGCAGAATATGATCAAAAGGAGAAGTAGGTTAACAAGCTTATTACACTCAACACATGGATGGATACGGTGTATGGATACTTTTCAGAAGAGTATACTTATGAGAGCAGCAAAATAATACAGCACAGACACAGTCTTTCTCCATTTGCACCACGAAACCAAGTATTCAAGTGTAAAGAGAACATTGCGCTGAACCCCAAAAGAACAGCTCAGCTCTTTCCTACCGACTCCAGGTGAGAGAAAACTAAAATGTTTGCATGTCAAGACACCTTCAGGACCTCTATTTTTGTCGGGTTCTGTCTAAAATACAAATAATCTCATCTTTTTCTCTCCTCAAAGTCGGTGTGCTGGAGTGTGATTCGAGCTGAGGTCGAAAGCTTTTGAGGATATTGTTGTCAGTATTTATCCCTCAAGAAGAGATTGAAGCTGCGTCCTGTAGCACAAATTTCTCGTTTCTCGGCATCGCACATCCATTTCTTCGGCCCGTCTGCGTCGGGAAAATCTATTCATCGGCCAACAAAACTGCAGATTTGATACTGTACCAAAAAAGAAGAAATAACCGGTGATTAACACGTTTTTTAATAACAAGACGACAAGAGCACAACAAGTCTAACACAAAAACAATAACTCTTCATGTCTTCTAGCCATTTCGGCTGACCCTCATTAACTTTCACAAACCAAAAGAATTCGATCATCGATAATCCGAACTCAAAATCAATGTCTTCTATTTGATAACGATCGTTAATCTGGATATCAATGGTACAATTTCAAGCACGTTAAGTTAATTCCTTTGCAAGCAAAATTCGAAACAGACACCCACACTTCGACCAAAACCCTGTCATCGATTTCCAAGAAGTAGCAGATTGCAACTAGAGTTTACACATACGGCACTCCCTCACCGTTTCAAGTCCTTCGTGATCGCACTTTTTTCATCAGGGGTAGTTCTTTACATAGCGATTCAACGGAGGCCAATCTGCGCTGGTAAGACATCAATGTTCAAGTTTTTCTTTTCTTTTCATGAGTAATTGGATCCTTTCTAGTAATTTTAAAATCTGTAACTATGTCAGTTAGATATGATACTCATATGAGTCAAGTTTCTCTCGAATTAGAAGGGTTTACTATTTCATTCAAGAAACCACTTTTAATTATTATCTTTAGTTTTTCAATTATCATTGATCTCTCGTTCCCTACTGCTCGATGCCCTAAATGCGTTAACGATAGTTATTCTACTCTTAAAGCTGTAGAATCATCTAAATATCCGAACTGGAGTTAATATTTCATAGTTTATGAGTTGTGCACTAAAATTATTATTGGTGTTGAATCCTTGTCTTAATTTGATATATCTGTCGTGGATTCTTTTTTACTTTAGCAGGTAACGAGTTCATTCCTCCATAGAGCGAAGTAGCCAATATTTCATAGACTTTTTCATGACATTTCAATCATCTTCTTAGTTTTGAATCTTTATTTTGAATCACTGTTTTTGAGTTCTTTGCATAGGGTCGGAGTTTCTTCCACTGCGTGAACTGGTATAGATATCACTAGAACTCTTTACAATGCAAAAACTCTCTTTAAGTGTGCTTTTGTATGTATATATATATATATATATATATATATATATATATATATATATATATATATATATATATATAATTGAAGATATCCTTAAAAGGTCTAAATTAATTTAAACTCTAAATTGAATTAGGGTATTTCTGAACTTGACTTCCATACAATACAAATTGCATTTTTTTGGGTACCTTTTTTATCATAATTTTATGTACGTGTACTTGGTAGAATTTTTTTATGTTCTTTGGTTCTTGGTTTTGCATATGCAGGTTAACATGACCACTTCCATTTACTATTCTGAAACTCGTTTTGTTGATAAAGCTAGATGGTGAAATGAGAAAATTTGGGTATTATTGAAATTATCTAAAGCAATCATGGTAAATTAAAAATCATAGAGAACTTTAAAATGAGGCATTGGCAATAGATATCTGGTGATGTAAGCAGCCTCCTTTTGTTTCTATGAAATTCTCGTGAAACCAGTATGCAATAAGTTAGACAATTTGAGAAAGAAGTTTGTGCTTGAGAACTGGAAATAAAATCACATCGGCACGGGTTCTGGTTCTTGGGAGTTCTATGATATTTGTCTTGATTTCTTTGGACCTTCAGATAAAACTAGTAGAATTCTAAGTGAGTCTGAAAATGTAGATATTTTTGGAATTAACCTTGTGAGATATCCCCTGCTCTTGTTGGAACACTTGTTAGTCTCCATGTCTCTCTACCCAAATCCATATATTTTGTTGTCCTATCAAAATCCTTTTAACCATTAATGATATTGTAATGATGAAGAAGACAGGGAAAACGTTGTTCTAGATAATTTTCTTCAAACACCATAAGATTCAACCAGGGTGAAGGGATAAGACAAAGAACCAAGCAAATGTTAAAGTCATCCACATCCAAGTCACATGGGGAGGTTGCAAGTGCATTGTATAGATCTATCTATGCTTTTATTGATGCAAAATGCAAGATGTATGACATTGAAGAAGAGAGAACTTTTTGTTCAAGGATCTTCTCATTTTGAAACGCAGTGAAATTCTGAGATGAAGAATAAGAGGACTTTAATATAATTCTATATCATGTCATTTACAATTGCTCAGTCTAGTATTTGAGTAGAGTAAGTTTTCCATGTTTTCTTCTCTACTTTGCTGTCTTTACTTGATTGTCTATTTGCTCACTTCATTTATATCTAGAAGTGGATCTCCATCCCAAAATGTTCTCTAATATAAGATCAAGAGTAGTTTTTCATCATATGCTAGTTCTTCTCCTTGTTGATGAAGTTGTGCGACGTCACTATAACCATTACACATAGGGGATTTTATGGTATCGGTAACCTGAGCTATAGGATTTAGACCAGTCGATAATAGTTAGATCATCGAGATTGGAAATAGCAGCGACCGCAATAGGTCTTCGGGTGTTCTTGGCTGCAATATTTTGGGACAATCCAGTATGTGAGATATTGGGCATCTTATATAAAGGTTGACGGAGGCAGCTAGCTTCGAGTTTGACGGACACGAGCTTAAACGTTAAAAATTGGATTCATAACTGGCTCCAAGCTAGTTATCATCCTTGCTTAAGAAGGAATTCATCTTCTTTGCATAGAAAAAGAGCTATAGCATATGCTTCATCTCCGACCATAAAAGGTCTCACTTGCGCTGTCTGCTTATTGTAGTTGATGTCTTTTTTATCGATGTATCTCCTTGGAATGGAATGGATGTATTGAGGCGTTGCCTCATTCGTCTCTCCCTTGTACGGCTTCTTGATGGGTTCTTCCCATCCTTCTTGTGTTCTATGTGGTCGCCTTTTCTCTCGAATGGAAGTGGGATATGAATCCCTCTTACATGAAGTAGTTCGGACATCTATTGCCATAATGAAGAAACTAGCAAGTGAGTTGTATTGTGTTGAGAACCAAGTAGAAGACATGTAGTTCTACTATTTAAAAATCTGCATCACTATCTCCTTGGAGAAGGACAGAATGGAAATGATGTCGATTCTAACTCTCAACCGGATGAAACTCTTCTCTTGGTTTCTAGCTATCTTGGTGTGACATTTACAAACAGAATAGAATTGTAAACAAGTTGAAGCTTCGATAAGCTTTCAAACTTACTTAAGGCATTGTGTAGATGGTTACCTCTTGGAGTACCTAACAAAATATGAAAGCAATTTATTTCTATTTCATAATATCTCGCATTATCATGTGCATCTCACAATTGATAATCTACACACATGAAATTCCTATGAGAGCTCTATCAGACTAGCATTATATGGAAGTCTATATAGAATCCTATTATTGAATGTTGCAAATTTAATTTAGTGCGAGTATATGTTACAAATATAATTTTTCGCATGTTCGTGACCAATCCGACCTTGTTTGCATGTATGGTTCAAAATCAACTAACCCTAGGAAGTGTATGTGAGATAATCTAAACTTGGAATGCCATTGTATATCTTGGTCAATTTGTGGCATGTTCCATATCTCCTGTAGTTCTTCCACCATTCCGTCTTCTTTTGTGCTATCATGGATCATTTGTAATTGAGAGCAAAAGGAGGATATTTGAATCCATTGGATTATCCTCCACTAAGCTGATCCACAAAAGAAAATTTTCCTACATCACCAAGAAAAAGAAACACATCCTTAATGAAAAAGCAAAAATAAGAACACTCTCATTGATAGAGTGATACAGGAAAGAAATGCAGATAAGAGGAAAAGGAGTGAAGAGAACAAATGAGATCCTGGTTATTCTTGGACAAGAAAGCTGACTTGAGGAGGTAACCTGTTAAAACAGGTCACTAAATCTAGTGTACTTTGACTTCTTGGATGAAATGTACACATGTACGTTGTATAGAGTCGGTAGTTGGCGTGGTAACTTAGACTGGACACCTTTAACCTCCATTTAGTTTTGACCACAACCACAATTCGCGCCGGTTATTTAGGGTGCACTTTTAGGATGGAATGCAGCTGCCGTAAAACGAAAAACATGTACAATGGGAACGCAGCATGAGGAGTGTAACCCAAGAACCAAATACCCAGAAACGGCTTTTGCTCTTCCCTCATGGCTACGTGTTATCCAGCCATTCGCCCTCTGCCGCCCCACCTCTCCGTCACGTCGTAACGAACCTCTATTATGATCATTTATTAGTCTCCTCTTTTCCCAACATAATTGCCTATCTTCCCCATAATACCCTATCAAGAATAGTGCCCATGTTATGGCTGCTGACAGAAAAGTTAGCAAACTTGGTCGTAATTTTTGTATTTTTTATACTTCTATTTTCTACTTCTACTCCCGAAAGACCAACAGAGTGTGGCGCAAATTACTCGAAGAAAGTCTACCCGGGCATCATTTACACCTACTAAGAGCATACTTATGTCCCTTGTTATGATCATACCATGTAAACCTTCCAGAAAGTATTCAGTGTCTTTTCAACTGTTTTTCTCCATTGAATTCCTTATGGCTCCTTCAAATACGACGCGTTAACATGATGATTTAACACTTACTCTGGTGCCAACCTCTTCGCAGAGGACAAAACACCCCAGCTCCAAGGGAGGTGTAGGTGCTGCTTTTCCCTTGAGAAGATGTGTAACCTAGTCTATGTGTTACTACCACTTATTAAGTGCATATTAATGGGGGAAAAGACATAGGGGCTGCTTTGGATTTCATGGATACGCAGTACCGGTATTATAACTTGGTATTAACTTTTGCAGCTCTGGGATAATCAAGCTCCCCCTACTCCTCATGACAGGGACAAACGGTCTCTCGCCCGGGTTCAGCGCGAGAGATCTTTCGCACCACGTGGCAAGTTTGCCAGCCTTGTGGCGCTGCCGCCGTAAACTGGCTGACCGCAACCTGGTACTGTAGTTCTACCTGTACAACTGAGCACCTGAACGTAGTTTGCTGCAGTTTATGTCTCGTACTTCGAAAGGAGGATCGCAGTCACGAGTGATTGAGTCTATGATCTTAGTTATTTGTTTTGTTAATTATTTCCGGAAATGGGTCTTAGTTCCATTTTACCTTTTCCATTTTTCCTTTGTCCGGTCGGATGGGTCTTTCTATCTTTTATTTTTCTACGCGGTCGTCCTTTTCTATTTATTTTACCATTATTTCCGGAAATTAATACTCGAAAAATATGCTCTCTAATCAATGAATACAGGTTTATTCAGGTGAGTGCAAAGAGAGAAGAATTATAGATTTTTGTTACTTAGACTAAATTAACATTCACACGTTGAGAGTACATAGTATGCTATTTTCATTGAGAGAATTCAATATTATCTCACATGATCGAGGTCATTAGATTGTACGAGTTTATTCCTTATCGAATTAAAATGAATATATATTAATATGACGTGAAGGACCACGGAATACTAAAATAGCAATGAGACACTTAATGCGATCTAGGCCCAAGTTTTATGAAAACAGTTGTTATTATAACGAAGTGTAAGTGTTCTGGCGTCAAGGTTTCAAGTTTGACGAAGCACTGCACGGTGGACTCGCAATCATGTGCCTGCAGAAAATCAAGCACGGGATAAAATTAGAAGCACGGTAGAATTAGAGTCTCCGTCCCCTGGTGGCTTATTTAATTTATAGTAAGTCATAAGGAAGTTCTTTTCCACTTGTTGTCTTCCAAGAGAAAGTGAGCGTTCATATGTTTTGCAAACTACACGTAGATTTATATTTGATCCGAGATGATCAGGTGACCTTACACAGGATACAGCTTCGGAGGGAATGATTACTCATCCCCTTGGATGTGCAACAAGGGTAGCAACAAATCGCAAGGTTTCCAAGTATAGAGGCATGCAGCGAGGTCACCTCTTTGCTCCTCTAGCCTTGGAATTATATGGAACGATGGACCCGGTATTTGACACAATTTTCAGGGAGTGCACAAGAGCTTATCATGTTAGGTGTCAAGGGGTACCACTCTCACTCTCATACTTTGTAGTATATTTTAGATAGCGTGTGTCCATTGCTCTACATAGAACAATGGCTGGTGCAATCCATAGGAGAACAATCACAATCACAATCACAATAGGTGATGTTTCTTCGGATGCACCAGTTGTGTGTAGACCGTACGACTTGCATAGCTCGGATATCTTAGGTGCGGTAGGGAAGATTTCTCATATAGACTCTATTGGAGCTTAGCCCAATGTTACCTTTTTTGTCTCCCCCGTGTACGGCTTGATGGGGTCTTCCCATCCTTTGTTTGTCCTACGCGGTCGCCTTTTTCCTCCCAAGAATAGTTGGAAAAGATCTTAAAAATAAGACATTCCTTAAATCATAGAAGTACTCCCTAGAGTAGGAAATTTGAACTTTTTAAATTCACCATATAAATGGCAATGACGTCTAAATGAGATCAACATTAACCTAGAAAACTCTTTTCTCTTTCGTATTAAATGTAAAATTTTAATCATAAACAAAAGAAATTGTTCTTATGAAAAATTGAATTAGAGAAATGAACTTTTTATAATAGTTAGCAAACCGACATAGACAAATAAAGACACTCTCTATATTGGATGAAGTCGGGAAAAAGTATTCCTCCCAAGTGAGTCCCTCTAGGTTTGGGGATTATAACATCTGTTCAAATAAAGGATAGAGTGTATAGGCCCTTACAATCGTTCATTTCCATCCAAGAAAGAACTACGTAATAATACGTTAGAGCAGGAGAAATACCCCGACTTATTGTCATTTATCGCAGCCAAATCATCCATTTATGCAATAACCCAAATTTAGATTACGAAAGTGATTTTAGCCACTTTTACTCATACATTGTGGTTTTAGAAAGATTTGCTTACGAGGCATTCGAGGTAACAATGGCTCTTACCACGGAACATTCTTCCAGTTGACGGTGTTCTGTCCAAATTTGTTACTTATACCCATCTGTCCCGACCAGCAAAGTATAGGTTAACGGGTTGTGTAGGCTAGTTTAGTGTGCTACACCATCCTGGTTCGAGTTGTGGAGGGAAGTGTCCGTAGGCTGTCGACTCGCAAGTAGAGTTCTAATAATGGGCTCGTTCGGTCTGGTCTAGAGTGGTCAGAGTTATCGGATCTGATACAGTGACCACATTGAAACTGGGGCTGGGAGTCCTCCAGAGCTGGAGGTGTGCCTTTACGGCAAAAGTCGTCTTGGATATGTGCGGCGGCAGGGCACGTGAGAACCGAGCTGGACCCTGCGCCGGATTTCCGCACACTTTAACGTCACAAGGTCTGGTATCTCGTTCCGGGCGCCAAATGAGGTGGGCCCCTAGGAGGCTGCCTACATGCCGTAGGAGATGACATGACATGACGTCGCATGCCATGTTTATCAAGTTTCTTGTGTTGATTCAATTCCATCGCGTCTCGATGCATACGCATCTAACTCGATCATGTCGCTGAATTTATGAACCGGAGAACTATCATTTCACTGCTGCGAGGGCAAGATAGATCTGTTCATACTCCGGGCTATAGACTCACTCGGACCCCAAGCACGTGATGGCCCCGGGAAGCCTGTCGTGTTCCTGTGCGTGCTGTCTATAATGAGCTCTATCCATCCTTGTAGAACCTACGACTGTGTTAACCGCGTCATTTTGAAGAACATCATGGACTTTGTAGTGCCACGTCCTCAGGACTACCGGTATAGCCTGTTGTGAGTCCGAAGAAGTCGAATCGCCAATTTAGAGGTCCGAGCAAAGACAATCGCTACCTTCGTTGTTGTTGTTGTTGAGTTTCCTTTCTTCGAAACGGGAGACCCTCCTTGGAAGATGCTTGCTTGATTCAATATGAGAATCGGAAATCAACGTACGAAGAATATTTTGGTTGTGGAAACGTAGCATGTCATTCATCAATGTGAATCTTTCACAAACTAACAAAGTTCGTCTCCCAAATGTTGGATTTAAGTGAACGCAATCTATTGATGAATCTTCACCTTAATTTCCCACAAAAGCGTTTACTCTTTACGCTGAAAGCTTAGGCAACCCTTTAAGTGTTCTTTCGCTTGTGGAGTTTTAACTATCATACATCGAACTCGGATCTAACAACCCTCAGTTAGTTGGAATAAATTGACTTAAGAATGCAAAATATATTTAAAATTGCTTTATACAAATATTTCTGAAGAATGGAGGTGACTTTGCGCCTGTAGTGTTCGCCAAGGAAGCAGAATTCTTTTTTAGGGTGTCCTCTAGTGTATGGCATACCAATCTACCTTTCCAACTGGAATATAATAGGGAGATTATACCCGAGACATAATGCAGGAGTTTGCATATTCTGGAACCAGAAGTTTCATTTGCCATCAAAGCCTTTCTCGATATTATGTCCAAGAAAAGGAAGCAAACCTTCCCTCGTCTATAAAGATGAAATTTATTGGAATATTATAAAGCCAAGACTAGGTCTCCTCTTCTATTCCTTTTCCGTCCACTCTGACGTTAAATAAATGGAAGGAACAACCGCTTCGCATATTTTGGAAACATAATAGTGATGATTTTGGGGTCCCAGATATTAAAGAGTATCAATGGAACCGTTATTAACGAGGCTCGTTGTACATGTACGTCGAGAGATACATAGTTGTGGGGGAAGGAAGGAAGGAAAAATAGGAGAGGAAAGGGAGAAGAAGGGCAGGTAATATAAAGAACGATGAGCAGGAGGAAAACAAAGAATGATTGTCATGTCCTGTGAGATGATGGGTAATTGAGCACGTCTCATACTGCCAAAGATGTGTGAAGAGAATAATCATTATATTCGCTATTTTGTATACTCAATTACCCCGGGGGAAATTATATTTTAATGATGAAGGAGATGTACAGAGAAGATGCCGAAGTAGGGTCAAGTTATGGAGCTGATGTCATGATAATGTGAAGAAAAAACACCACCGGGGGAAAAAGAATTAACAAATCTATGAAAAGGTGCCCAATCTGTCTGCCAAAGCAGCATCAAGTTGTTTGCCAAGAGAGTTAAAAATGGTGAATACGAGTAATATATTGGACGTTTGCTATCGAATCTGAAAAGGAGTCAGCCGTAATTATTAGATTCCAAACATCCAAATCAGAATATATTCACAGATCTCATTTGACAACAAAGTAACGTACATTCTCTTGGAGGAGAATATATGTCATGTTTGGAGGGCTTCTTTAGGGACAAACAAAGCACATTAGCCTTACTAGCGAGAGGTACCCTAGCTTGAGAAAAATGACACAAATTCTCTTCCACACTGGGTTTTTTAGCTTAGCTAAGGGTTGTACCATAGGTTTGCTTCAGAGACATAGGTAATGTATGCCTAACTAGATTCAATGTTCTTGGTTTTCTTCGTAGGATTTACAGAGCTCACCACCAGAAGAATTTAATAAGCGCATTGTTGGCACCAGTATTATATATAACATACATTTCTTCGTTGTAGTCATAGACTTTCTAGTTTTAGCAAGTTTAGAGATTTCAGAAATAAAATATTGAACCAACATAACTGCCACTATTATTATATATTATTACTACTTATATAATGTTTTAAAGTTTTCCTTCATGGAGTTTCTTCGCTGCCTATCCTGTAGATATCTACCATATCTAGCCCAGTCTTCGTATGTGGTTGTTGGCGTCAGGAACGTTATCTCTTTTATCGTAACTCCTCCATCAACCTGTTTGCATGTCTTTGTTTAGAGGTTTTCTTCTACTTCATCCATATAGTTCATGTTGCATGCCGTATATTTTTCCTCTTGTTCTTTCCCCCCTCCTTCAGGGTATCCTATTCGGCTCGGTTTCCTAGACTTACCTTAAGTTCTGCTCAACAGTATACTGCACACAATAGGTTAGTATGAGTAAACTTTTGTATCCTGTATCTTGCAAGTAAGTCTTTTGTTATTGTGTTGGACGATCAATTTTAGGAAAGCTATGGTATCGAGGAGTCCACTATCTTGTAGCCTCTTTTCTTATCCACACAAGAAAGGAAGCTTTAGAAGCCGGCTTAAAAGTGATTAATGAGATCGAGAAAATTGTAGCTTGCTAAAAAAAGTTACAATATCTCAATCTTACCTTATAGGTAACTCAACCTAGGGTAGTTAACATTAATTATCAAACGACATACAGATACAGATGCGTACTACTCACAATCCTGGACTAAAGTGCAGTACATGTTTTCTGCAGTTTCAAGTTTTGACAAAGCCTCTTATCAGAATCCAGACATGAATAATCATCAGCTTTACTACGCACTATATATATATACGGTGACATGAGTCAAAGTCCTTCACCTGCATGGAAAGTGCAGGTGATGAGGACTCATGAGTCATGGTAGTTGCTGGAGTACGGTGTCCTGAATGCAACGATGATGTCATGAGAAAAATGAATACGCTGTACTTCGAAAATCTCAAAATGATTGCTTAACGGCAAAACAAACATAAGAATTCATCTCTGGAACTAGCAATAAACTAAACAACATGAAATAGTAAAATACTCCATGGTGACAACCAGTTCTGTCTTCTGCGCTGAGTTTCAAGTATTCAGAACTTCTTCTCTCTATCAACCATGAAGGATTATGGCTCTCACGTTCCTTTTTGGGTCCATTAGCAGTACCTACAAGTAGTACACTTTTCATAAAAGAAAGATAAACTTCGCTGTTATCAAAACTCTATCGGTTTGTGTCGAGGAGAACTAAAAGTTCCAGGAACAGAACACATTATTCTGCAGAATCATCCACTAAAAGTGCCCTTTCGGTTTATTAATTTGTCTCATTTCAAGCAGTTTATATATTCACTTACTCGAAGTCGACTGTCAAAGCGCACGTAAGAACAAAGTTTACTTATAATAAACGACGAGTTAAAAAAGTTAATAACGGGATCTGCTCCAGAAATAATTTTTTAATCCAATATTTGAAAGTAAAGACAAGTCAGTTCACTTAGGTACAACAAAATACCATTCATCGCAGCAAAGGTTCCAGAAATTAACTTCTTACTGCGTTTGATTACAGTGACGTACTTAAGAAGTGAAGTTAATTCCACGTCCGACGTCATTCGACGGACAAGAGTGTTGAGTTTCAAACCTAATCGACGTACTTTCTTAAGTTTTCCGTCACAAATGACGTGGTATTAGGGCCTTAATGGAATACATTAGTATTTCATGTTCACCAATATCATAATTGCTTGGGTCCTTTGGTTTTTGCTCAACTCCATCTCTCCAACTGTTTAATCTTCTTGATCACTTCAAACCTCTCGTGGAAATTAAGCTCTTTCTTTCTGTCTTCGTACTACCATGTTTATAAAATGGAAAGGGTTGTTGGCTGCAATTTTCCACGATAGAAAGAGTTAATGGTTCTGGGGTTCATTTGTAGAAGCGTATTAGTACATCGATGGGACACTCACCAAGACCATTTCACAATTCTGAGTGAAATTAATTGCTAAGATAATTAGGATAGTCCTTGATTCGTGCAGATGAGCGACCATGACGCAAGAGAGATACAACTTTGTCCTATATGCGGGAGTAAAGGAGCGCAGTACCAGCTGCCCATGCTATTCATGGGCCGGTCAGGATTTATATGCTATTTCATGTTAAGGCATTTTACTCATTTTACTCTAGTGGGACTTAACTCCATTTTAAAATTTTTATTAATTAATTAATTAATTTTTTGGGGCAGGTGTGGGTCCTCCCCTCCTTCGTTATTATATGCAGTTGCCTTCTTATAGTAGTTCACTCAGAACTTTAAATTCACATCTCTATTAAATAGGTAGGAAGGCGACAGCTAGGGAAAAACGAAAGATGGGAAGACCCCATCAAGCCATACAAGGGGGAGACAAAAAAGGTAACATGGGGCTAAGCCACAATAGAGTCTATATGAGAAATTTGCCTAATCGCACCTAAGATATGGGAGCTATGCAAGTGGCACGGTCTAGATACAATTGGAACGTATGAGAAAAAATCATCTAATGTGATTGCTTTCCTATGGATTGCACCAACCATTGCACTTTATAGAGCAATGGACACACGCGGTCTAAAATGTATTACAAAGTATGAGAGTGAGTGTGTTACCCCTTGACACTTAACATGATAAGCTCTCGCTCACTCCCTAACAAATGTGTCAAATGCCGTGTCCATTGCTCCATATAACTCCAAGGCTAGTGGAACAAAGAGGTGACCTTATTGCATGCCCCTATACTTGGAGACCTTGCAACTTGTTGCTGCACTTGCCGCCCATCTAGGGAGATGGGTAATCACTCCCTCCAAAACTGTACCCCGCGTAGGGTCCGTAACCACGACATCCGCTACTATCACCTGATCATCTCGGACCAAGAATAAGTCTGCCCTTACACGTGTTGTCTGCAAAGCATACAAACGCTCCCTCCAAGCCAAGTATCCACTCTCTCGTGCCATAGTAAACACTATGTCCCTAATGGTATCATGGGTAGCTATCCTTTGTCCTCCAAAAGGACATCGTGTCATGTGGACCGCTGCTGCATCTAGTGTAGAACCACTCTCACAAGTGAGTAATGAAGATGCAGATGGGTGGACCAAACCTAGGCGAAACCCATCGTTGTAGAGAAAGTAGCTGGTGCGAGTCGAAATACTCTGATGCATAGTCGAGCTAGATCTAAGAGCCTGCACCCTTGCCGGAGCAAGAGTGAAGACATGCTCTAGTAGCATGAGGAATGGACGAGTCGACTAAGATAGAATGTAGCGTATGCTCACACTGTCGCTCCATCAAGGAAGACTATATCTATTAATTGGAGCACATAGAATCGTGTCTAATCTAGTGACAAGTGACATAACATACTAGAATCATGAGAATACGATACGGTGAATGTAGAGCTGAATATGAGTTAAAGACCAAGAAACATTGGATTTCAAAAAAATTGTAATCTAACATAAAAGGTATTGATAATAAAATTTAAATGAAATTGATTGGTTTTTTTATTCGGAAAATAAAATTTAGAGATATATATATATAATTTGGAATTTTAGAATACAAAAACCAATTAATTTTATCTAAATTTACTAGTAATGCCTTATATATTAGATTACAATATTGATTTTTAAAAATAATTTATGGTCTTTAATTCAAATAGAGTTTGATATTCATCATTTTTTTTCTCAGTGATATTATTTGAAGAAGAAGTTAAAAATTTTTAAATTATTAATTTTATCTATATGATTATGTATATATATAATAAATAATATTGACTACATTTGATATTATTATAAAGTTGCACTATCTTGTGATAGGCACGAGGTTTTTTTTTGGAGTCTTTGTATTGGAAGGATGTGATGATATTATTTGGAAGGATCATATGCACAATTGTATGCCGTACCACCTCCCAAACATTGATAACACTAAGGACGAAAGCTTGACACTTGTGCGTGCAAGTTTGTAATGTGTTATGCGGTTCTTCTAGTGGAGCTATTACAATGTTGGTGTGTGATAGTTATTTAAGAGGATGGTATATGGCATGTTTGACTTCTCTTTTCATGGTGGTTCCTCAAGGACAATGATTATGTCCTAGATATACTTGATCTATAACTAGTTCACCCATTATATAATATTGATATAGATTGCAAATAGTCAATTAAAGATGAGGCTCGATAGCACCCGGTCTCTTGATCTTTGCACACCATAGGGTATACCACATACTTGGAGTAGATGGCTATATGGAGTTAGAGTGAACTAACAGTAAGCTAGGGGCTGACTTTAGAGTTCATGTATAACTTATGTAAGAGTCATGCTTCTATAGTATATGAGGGTGACAATGATGTATATTGTGTATCGATGTTATACGCACTACAGTTATCACGACATTTATAAATGTTATGTGACCTACATTTGAAAATTAAAGTTACAAAATCTATTTTCAATTATATATTTATTCTTCATTATAATATTTCCAAGTAGAGTTGCGCATCTAGCACTTAGATAAACCTTAAGTAGTTGAAGGTCATTTTCATGATGTGTACTAAAACTAGAAATATTTGAGGAGTTATTAGTAGGATTTGAGATGTTTCAAAGTTTGTCTTTTACAAAAGAATTTACATAAATTAGTGTGAAAAAATTTATTGATTTTTTAATACTATTTTTTTTATTTCTTGGGTTTTTATATACAATTTTAGATTTAATAAGAATTAGTCAATCATAATTGGATTATAATAAGTTGATTATATATAAATATATCTATCTTGTCAAAAAGTCATCAACTCATATCATTATAGTGTGAAACAACTTATTCATTTTCTGAACATTATGTATTTTTCATTTATTTAGAAGTGAAACTTTTTCTTAATCAACATGCACTAATGCTCAAAAAATCATTAGATTGTTTGGCCAATTTTTGACTGATATATATATATATATATATGTCAATTGGAAGTTAGAATAACTTCCAATTGTGATTGACTAATTCCTAAAGTCGAATCCGAAATTGGACACCAAACCAACAGTTTTATAATGATATGGAAATTGTTTATAAATATCTTCTCACAGTTCTCTAAAGGTATGACATTTCATAAACACATTTTACTCAACTATGACACCAAAGTAATATAACTTAACTTCACTTTCGAACGAGCTTTTTGGGGAAATAAAACTCCATTAAAATTACTAATTTCCAGCCAGTGTTCTTGGAAGATAGAAATTAAACATTAGTTAGCAAATGTTTTGACTAGCAGGGACACGGGAGAACTCTATACACCATACAGTAAAGAGAAGGTTGAACTAAATTGTCTTTGGACATGTATCATCATAACCTGTGTGTAACAAGTAGATACCGTTCCCCTCATTGCAAAACTTTCCACCATATATATTCGGACACTGTACATATATATAAAAGAGACTCTGGATTTGATATCCGACAGGTTTGTGATTCAATTAGGTGCAAAATCCACACTGTATATGCAACCTTAGCGCAAAATAGTATCCGAGGTAGTCATAGACAACATCGACACCTTTAGTATCCTAGGCTTTCGCCAAAAGAGAGAAGGCGGCAAGATCACCCCATTAAGTTTATATACAGTACTATACATTCTGACGTTTCTATTTCACAGGGATGTTCCCCTAGTTTGAGAAGTCAGACTTCTCACTGTAAGGTCTCATATGAATCTCAATCTGGACAACTTTCATGAAATCTTCTAAATCTGCATTTATTTACGTGAATCTACATTTCTGTTTGTGTATCACTGGTTCTAACTGGTCTGATTCACACGGGCTGCATTTGCTGTATATTGATTGCTTCAGGTCCCTCACCTTCTTGGACCACATGTCTTGAGTCTGTACATTGCCAACAGAAGATCGATGTAAATTGATCATATCCTCGTCGATATCAGGGTCTCGTTTTGCAGCTCGGAGTGAAGTTGTTTTGGCCTATTTACTACTGCCGCATTTTGAAGGTCTATACAATGTACAATGATCACTTTCTTGAGAGCTTTGCTCCTCAATATTAGAAGCAGATCAACCCCCCCTGTTCCTGCACCATACAAAGCACAACTCTCTGCAGCTATAAGCTGGACTTTAAGCCCTTTCGACACGAAGATCTTACATGATGAATGGCAGCCCGGCAAACATCCTTCGAAGGTCTCAACCCTCTGGGTATCACGGTGTTGCATTCATTTCCTTGCAGGCACTTCAGGACCTCATGGGCGGTTGCGTTGCCTGCATACAAGAGGCTTTCTGCTTCTTTCAGGCAGTATACTCGCAAACTTGCTTTAAATCACCATCAAAATGCTTGGCTGGCAAAGACGATTGAAGCTTGACGTAGAATCTATCTAGAGTCTCGAGGGCAAATTTCAGGACTAAGCTATAACTTACACCACTTATATGAAGGTTAATTAAGAAACATGAAGGATATTTTTCGGTTATGGTCAGTTTATTGCTAAGACTTATTAAGGAATATAATGATGCACGAGGGGCAGAAAACTTAGAGACTTGACGGTTAAAAGTTAGATACAGAAAGATTGCACCAGGAAATGTGCACTCTGCCTTAGTGCATCCGAACTTCTGTGAGTCAACATCCTCCACATGAGCCCATGACTTCTTACAAACAGCAGAACAAAACTGAATTTTCTGGGACTCTCTGCCTGCCCGTGGGCCTTTTGTAGGCCCGTAACTTTCAATCCTGAGTAGCAGAACATTGAATTCTCAAAGTGGCACCACGGTTACAAACAAACCTGCAAAAATTGCCCCGTGCACATAACCATTGAACTGTTCACTGCAGTGTTCTCCACTGAAGTACAATCGACCCACAGGTGCCTGATCCAACATATTCATCGTCATAAATATGGATACATATGGTTGCAACCTTGAAAACTATGTAACCTTGTATGATAGCAATTTATAGGCTTCTCATGGAGATCTTAGTAGGAGAAAACAATCGAACCAAAACCAACGAGATGAGATGAAAATGCTGATGATTTTCAGCACAGGCATGAGAGGTCTACCTGCAGCTGCTTGTATTCATAGCTGCTTACACCAATGGGCCAGTTGGAGAAAGATCCGCGGAAGAACTTATCTTGCCACCATCTGTGATAAAGAATCTGCGATGCATCTGGGATGTCCGGCCCAAACATCTTTCTCAACACCACCATAATCTCCGCTAAAGTTTCGTTTTCGGGCATCTGCTCGATTCTCCTTGACTCATCATCGGTGACGGTGGTGAAAATGAGATGCTCTCCAGGGAACGCATTGTCCAAATGCTGCAATATGGATAAGAGATATTTAAAAAGCTATCATATACAAGTATAATTCTCAATTTACATTGCTTGCACACAATGAACTACAAATCGTCTCGTGATATACGGTTTTCCAAAATGCGGTTAGAAAGCAGAACCTGCAAGGAGAATAAGAGAGGCAAGATGTTTGTTCACTAATAACATTTTGAGCGGAACCTTTCACAAACCTATTAACGTGTATCAGATACCTGCCAGAAGGGAAAATATCCGCGCATCTCATCTGCGTAAAGAATGTACTCAGTTCCAGGTCCAGTGGGCCAGAACGTCTTCGGAAACTTCAGAAATATCTTCGTGTATATTGCCATGTTAAACTGATAGATAGCAGAGAGTTTCCAGAACTGCAGGTCAAAGAAAGAATGCAGCTTGCTTAACTTGGAAGATAAGTGTAGTGAGTAGAGTTAGAGTCAAGCGATGATGCACAGCATAGACAACATAGCATCGAACCATCGACTTACAGGCAATTTGGGAGAGAACTCGATAAGGTCACTTTGTAAAACACCTATGCTCACAGTCACTATTGCAGCTTTTCCCTTGTATATAGTACCATCCTCCACATGGACTGTCACCCCTTCCGTAGTGTATTCAATTTTGGTAACAACCTGCACAAATACAACGCCATCCGTCACTTCTCGAGAAACTGCTTCGTGATGATCTGCTCATTGCGCGTAAGTAATGAAGGGGACATCCGTGGTTGGGCGTTTTGAAAGCTCATACTGTAGAAATGCACTGGTGGATTCAATTGACTCGATTCAGGAAGCAGGCCAAATTGCTGGAGGGAAGTGAGCAGAACTTCCATGTGACCTACATTATGCACTAACCGTGTTGAGTTTGAGACGATGATCAATGTACACCCCATTCTTACTCTTGAGGTAATGAGCAAGAGGTTCAAGAACGGTTGCAAATCCTCTTGGATCTGCCACAAAGAAACTATCGGGGCCCAAAATTGTATCTGTAGGCAATGGTTCGGTGTTCTTCAGGCTTGTAACTCTCGGTGGTTCTGCAAACAAGGAGAAAAGGACAACTTTCTCAACATAAGTCACAAGAAGTTGTGAAAGCCCTTTTCTCCATTTTTGGATATATACCTCATCAAGAGACCCACATTGTACATGGGGTTAGCTACATTCTAGAAGACTTAAATCAAGGCCTATTTGGTACTGCAGTCTACAACAGAGACGGATGGGGTTTAAAGCTCGGTATCTGCAATTTCGAAGTAGGGAAGAAAACTATACCCGCACACGTGAAGTCATAGTTGAATTCATCAATCACCATCTCCACGGGAGTGGATGGTACACTGGGCAGGACAGACATGTTTAGTTCAGGCATTGTGTTTTAGAATGCGGTAAGTCTTCACAATAATCTCGTACTATTGACTAAAATTCCTTAGTTGCGACACTAAATTGAGATTTGGAGAATCCTAATCACAAACAGACTGGAGATTCTCAAGCTCGTAAGCTCCAGTCTACTTCCCTACTTGCCCCTACTTCCTTTGTGAGATGAAGCAGGGTATGAGGCATGAGGGCGACAAGGTGGACGGTCGATCAGGTAAGCGTTTTAGACTCACCGTCCAAAGAAACGCTGGGCTGTCAGGAGGGAGATATCTTCCACATTCTCTTCAGTGAAGTTAGTCCCAAGAGTTTCCACAAAGTCGAAGGAACGGTCTGCCACTTCCACGGCTGCTGCTACAACTTCAGGAGCAAGATAGCCTCTACACAGAGTCAACAATAAGAGTCATGAAACGTCCAATCACCATCCATAGTCTTCACATGCTGTTGCTTTTGCCAATCAAATCACATGGAGCTATAATAGATGTACTGTAAATCACTTCAAGTTCTGGTGAAACGAGTCTCCATCGCATCTATTTTCAGACTTCGTTTACTGAGACCTGTTTCACTTACGTATGGTCATAGATATTCTCCGTGTAATTGTCAAAGTAGGAGTAGGTGTATTTGAGGTTCACTTGATTCGCCAAGGTGTAAACCGGGTTCTCCCTCTCCCCATTAACTCCCTCGATCCAATTGGCACCGAGTTCGACCTTGACTCCAGCGAAGTCGGCATTTCGTACTCTTCCCCCCACTCTCCCTGTGGCCTCCAGGATCACAATGTCTGTCACTCCTCCTTGCGTGAGCGTCTTCCCGGCCGTTATTCCTGTATCATAGTTTGTGCAATGTGGTCAGCAGCCCCCCAGTTCATCAGACAGTCCAGATCTAACGTCAGCAACAACAGAGTGAACGATAGCCAGCGTGTATCCAAGAACTACGTTTCAGTGCAGACTTAAACAACATTCAACAGAAAAGTCAACCAGGTCAATTGCTAATAGAGCAAGATCGGACTCTCCTGCACATGAAACAGGCCTGTTGAAACTATTGCTTTCGTGGTGGAGAGATCAGAACGCGAGAAAAATCATCGTTCTAAGCTTCCTCAGCCTACTCTGCCCCGACCACTTGCACTGAGTCCTGACGAGTTCAAGTTCGGTTCGGTGATGGAAGGACGAAGAGACGAGGAGTTACGTCAACCACTGCGAATCGAACTGCCATGAGGCAATTCCTTTCTAATCAATCGCGCATATATCCAACCCACATTCCAAGGTCGGCCGAGGCCGAGGTGGTGGAGGAAGATGAAACGAAATCGACATTCGACAAGCGAAAAAGTGAATTTTATGGTCCATCCCAACAAGTCAACGAGCGGAGAATCAATTAAAGCAGTGACATGTCATGTCCGTCCAATTTCTGATACACACCAGACGTTGATTGCCGCCATAACATCCAGGTGGGTCTGTGCTGAAACAAACCAGAGAAGAGTGGCTCCAGGGTCCCGGAGTGGGTGAGAGCTGGACAAAACGAGGAATGACGAATACATTGGGTCCCACAGTCCCCCGCTACTCACTCCCCTTTCTACTGGAATAGAGAAGGATTCTGAAGGAAAGAGAGAATGGAGAGCGGCAAGATTCTGCACATGCGTTCATCAGCTGTCACGATAAATAAACACGAGAGCAAATGAATTAAAGTACCAGCAGCTCCGGCGCCAATTATTATGACATCGGTGACGATTATATTTGCAACTGCATGGACTTGTTGGTGCCACAATGTCACGAGAAGTCCGAGCAGTGGGACTACCATGGTCGACGGTTTTATCATACTGCTTTTTGTGGGAAACACTTCAAACCAGATTGTGGAGAATAACGATTTGTTGAAGGTTCTTCGGTCATCTGCGGGAGGTAACTGTGCTCGTCAGCGCACCAAATTGACAACATATGGCTTAGCATGCATGCATCTTGCTTCGGAAGATTCGGAAACAACGGAAATTTATCAATGATCGTAATCAAAGGTCCTCCATTAGGCATTGACATTGCAACATGCAGAGGCTGCTCGAAGTATAGAAGATCAGATTCTGGTACTGATAATAAGACAGACTGAATTGGTTGATATTTGTGCCCAAAATGCAGAGTGTACAAAAGTGAGCACGTGCAGCTAGGATAGATGCAGTTCAGACACATGAAATCAGAATCTGAGTGATAATCAAGACAAAGTGGCTAGATACGTACAAATTAGATTGCCTACAAGAAAGCCCGCGTCGTTCAGATGCTAATTGTCGATCGACGCAGGGAAGCGCATACTTTCGAAACTGAGACCAATTTCTGATCAAAGTCCAAACAGTAGACGAAATTTACGACGCTTGAAAAGCAGAGCGCAGGCTGGGTGGCAGCAGTTCACTAGCTTCTCACTCAGATCACACGAGTACTCTCTTTGCAAGCAAGAGAGAGCCTTTTCCAAATCATACCAACGTGCAAGCACACGCCCTTATACTTCCTCTCCATCTACCCAACAACAGAATCACATCCCCAGTTATTCGCC
Source organism: Lunularia cruciata (assembly GCA_948567375.1). Classification (NCBI taxonomy): domain Eukaryota; kingdom Viridiplantae; phylum Streptophyta; class Marchantiopsida; order Lunulariales; family Lunulariaceae; genus Lunularia; species Lunularia cruciata. The sequence goes on from OX419758.1 coordinate 61,115,273, forward strand.
ACCAACAGAAGCATCACCGAAGCTACAACGGGCGAGAACACGCAATTGAGGAATCCATAGGGAACTATAATGACAACTGCGGCCTACAACTGAATTTGTCTTCGCTGCTACTATTGTACTTCTGTTTCTACTCCTACCACTACGACTCTCCCGATATTTGATTCTCCTTTTTCTCTGACAGGGCAAAAGGTGCAACAACTAACTTTCAGAACTGTTGAGCTTGAGCTTTTACGAGCAGCAAAGGAGAATTGCTGCCGAGGAGCATAAGAATCAAGCATCCCAACAGCAGAGGAGAGGAGCTGCTGGGACCTTGCGTGCTGCTGGGGGCGCAGCAGCAATGAGTGCCCATCGAATCTGACGAAATGCGCACGCAAATTTTCTGCATAATAATCTGATCAGAAGTTTCACAAATTGAAAACTTTGTGCAAATTATGCTGTTGAAATTACTGTCAGGTAGATGTGATGATGCACATGCGAATGAAAACGTCCTAAAAACTGTACGCAGTCGCAGTTGACAGCAGGAGATGTCTGTCGGTCATGGAGGCCCCACGTCCGTTGTGAATGGACGGCTGCTCGATGAAAAGGAGGCGCATCAAAATGTGACAGCCGGGAGCGGACGGACGGATATGAACTCCCACCCTCCACCATGAACGACACAGTCCGTCCATATACCTAGTTGTTCAATATCTACCGGTTCGGTGAGGTTTGCGGCTTTGGTTGCTGTACGTACGGTAGTTCCCGATTTCCTCTACGTGGTTGAATACTCTCTATGGTCCTGATGAGAATAGGAAAGTAGAATAACAATCCTTGTCCATCGCTTATTTATACTTTGTTACGTTATGAGATATTTGAATGAAAAATCTATGAATCGAATAATCAGATATGATACTCCCCGTTCTAAATTATGTATTTTCACTGGGTAAATCATATTATAAGTGAGGAAAGAGAAAATGCTCATGTTCGCAAGAATAAATGTAATCAAAAATATCTTAGGCTGTAATGTCAAAATCTCGGCTAGTTATCCAATATTAAACTAAAGATATAGGGTAAAAAACGTACTCTCTTTGTAACCTACAAGTTAAATATGCTAACATAGGAGAATCTCTCAAAATGTAGAAACTGAATAAAGTGAAATAATATGTCATTAATTACTGTCTTACTATAAGTCAATTAGCGTGCATACGACTATTATAACATCAGCAGACAGTAGAGTTGTTGCTCGAGATGGAAGGTAAGCTAAGTCGCTGATCTGCTCAGCGAGTTATCTGGCCTGGTCAGGTGACTTATCTGATCCACTTATTATGCTTTGTAAAAAAGTTTAGCGTTTACTATTATTTTATTCCAATTATATACATGCTATAATTGAAGTAATCTTGGTTTATCTATCAGGAATCAAAAGGATCTAACCGTGTATGTTTGACAAAAAATGTACATATGGATAATTTGTTACAATGGAAGCCCCACTAGATTAAAGATCATCTTCTTGAAGTGTTTCCAATCGATACATTCAAATGGATTGACTGCAAAAAATGAAAGAGATTCAAGGTTTCTACTTGACTTCATATTTCGTATACTTTTCTTAGTAGGGAAGTGAGATGAAAGTAAGGTTATCCAAGGTAATTTCAAACTAAATAGCTATTATTGAATGGTGTTATCAACTATAAATAGATATGAAATTCTTAAATACGTTGTGGGATTATTATTAAACATATTTATTGTTCAGGTCTTTGAAACTTACACAAAGCACAAGTTTATTTTCAAAAATAACATATAATAAACATATTATGTACTAAAAAAAGCTTTTCCTAAAAGATAATACAATTTTGCTAGTATGTTTAGATAATTCTAGGAATCTATCAAGTTACCTTTCTTATGAGTATAACTTTTATTATTTTCAGAGAGATACATTTTCTATTTTTCAATAATAAAGTTGGCACCCATCTTATTAGACAACAATTCTACCACATGGAATTTATACTCTTGTACCTCAAGATACATAGAACACGGTCTCTCTCCTTGGCATCAATTGTACCACCCACAACACCAATGCAAAAGTAATCCATCACTAAGATATCATCATGGCTTGTATCAATATCTACACTCTTTGGATCTATGATCTTTAGGACCTCATATATGTGATGAGAGAGATACCACTAAAGCTTCAAAAATTATTTATCAAAAATGTAAATGCATACCAACTTGGCACCATCTCTTCATCTGTCTCACCATGCCAACATGCTCAGGTCTGATCTGCTTGTTGGGATATGGGTTTCTACTCAACCCATATGCATCACAATTCACCACTCTAGGTTTGTGAATAACCAGAAATCATACTCATATAAAATTAGAGCCCATCGTGCAAGCTTCCTTGAAAGCTTGTTAGACTTCATCAACCAATTCAGTGGTTGATGATCAGTGTTGAGAATGAAGAGGTTACCAAATAGGTAACATTGGAAATGTGCTACTGCACATACTACTACCAAGCACTCTCCTTCATATGAACTATAATTCACCTCTACTGAATTGTTGGAGTGACTAGCATAGGCCGCCACAAACTCTTTCCCCTCATCATCATGTTGGGTGAGCATTGCCCCAAGTCCCAATGTACTCCAATCAGTATGAACATAGAATGGTCATCCTCTGATCAATCCCCTAAGAATAAGGGTAGATGTCAAACTCTCCTTGAGCTCTATAAAAAGCTCTCTCTTGCTCATCTCACCAACACCACTCTTGTGTAAACTTCGTCAAATTTGCAAGGCCTTGGCAATGACAGTACATCCTCTAGTATATTGGTAATAGAAGTTTGCCAATCCAAGGAATGCTCACACTTTGCTCACATTCGTAGGGCAAGGAATACGTGCAATAGCCTCCACCTTAGTCTATTAAACACCAAGTCCTTTAGGGTAGATAGTGTGACCCAAATACTCAACCTGCTCATGGAAGAATCTATATTTCCTAAGATGTATTTAAGTCCATGAGACCTCAACCTCTCAAATACCTCCAACAAATATCCCATGTTCCTCCATAATAGGTGTAATAATATGGAGTTTATAGACAAGTTAGTCAAGACTAACAAAGTAGCAAATAGGCCAAAATAGCCAAGAATTATAAGAATAATCTAGAAGCATCTAAGAAGCTACTTGGTACCTTCCAAGCATTGAATAATTTGTAGTGGTGACTTCTAGGAGGAAGTTTCTTGGAAAGGTTCTTGGCTAGCTTAGCTTGTACACCAAGTAGGTGACTTCAAGAAGGAAGCTTCTTGGGAAGTTTCCCGACTACTTAGCTTGGATGCCAACTAAGTGACTTCTAGAAGGAAGCTTTTATGGGAAGTTTCTTGGTTACTTAGCTTGCATGCCAAGTAAGTGACTTTTAGAAGGAAGCTTCTTGGGAAGCTTTCCAACTAGCTTAGCTTGCATGCTAAGAAGACGGCTTCTAGAAAGAAGCTTCTCAAGAGCCTTGTATGTTCCTTATAATTACCAAAGCCCAAGGTCATGCTAAGCATTTAGAGTTTCACTCATTTAAGAATCCCAATGTGATCTTTTGCTTTGGTCTTCCATTCTACTATTTCTCTCTTGAATCTTTTACATTGGCATCAAAATAGGAATGAATGGAATGGATAGAATTTATAGACCACCAAATCCATTTCCCCCAAACCATTGGGATTATAGTGTACATGTACTTCCCAAGCATAATTTCATGCAATTCATCATCTCACATTATGGATAGTCTTCTAAACTCAATCACCTTTTTCCAATAAACCTTTGGTACTTTTGATTGTAACCTCCAGAGAATAGTGGATGTGTTGCATTTTTGTGTTAACTTAGATAATTGTAGATTGTTTGAAAGAGTAGTAGCTATGGTTGCAATGCCTGAAGTTATCATTGCTATGCAATAACAAATCCTGCACTTTACTCAATTGTTGGAAGAAAGAGACCATCAATAACAAGAGCATGTAGAGAGAGCACCATTTTGAGAAGGAGATGAGAAAATCTAATTTCTAAAATCCAAGGTATTTGAAGGTAAGAATCTCTAGGGTAGTGGAGAATTTTGTGTTTGATTGTGAATATTCTTTTGAAATTATAAACAAGATGTTCAAGATTAAAAGTGATAGATTCTCTTAGCTTCAAGCCAATTGGATGGAGTGGAAAAACTATGGTGGAAATTCTGAGTGGAATAAGCAAAATAATAGTTTTTTGCACCAATCTCAACATGGGAAGAATTCAAGAGCATAATAATTGGGAGGTTCAAAGCTATAAATGCTGCACAAGCTGCAAAAAATAGATGGGTAGGATTGAAGAAGATTAGTTTTGTTAAAAGCTTCATCACTCAAAACACCATTATGCAAATTCTAGATATATTGGAAGATGAAGTTCTAGATTGCTTTGTGAGGAGCTTGAAGTCAGAACCAATTAGCAGTGACTATCTGTAATATTCTGAGGACAAGAGAAGAGAGAAACACATATTACACACTCAAACATTCGATGCTCCAAAGGAGCACCTTCTCTTTATTATAGAGACAAAGAGTATATCCTCCAAGGAAGCTCCACCATAGGATTAGGCACACAAATAGGTGACGTATCAGCAAGATCCACCCTTGGATTACTTACTTGGATGGGTGACATGTTTGGTCCTATCTGGTTGGTCAAACAAGCTTTGACCAAATAGAATCTTTTAGGGAATCTTCTTGTAGGAATCTCAGAATCACATGAGTAAGGTACAATTGGAAAGCTCTCAATGAGACAAAGCAAGGGGGAGGGAGACTTGCCTATCCTCTATTGAGAAGACAATCAACACATTTTCAAGGCCTAATTCATCCATTTAGGCCTTCAAAATTGCCTTCAAAGAATTTAGGCATCTTTTGGTTCCTACTCTATTAGTAAAAGTCCCCTTTTGGTGATACCTCTTTCTGATCTTTTTAGTTCATCATGTGTAACATCCTTCCATATGTTACCAAACCAATTTTCACCTTTAAATCATATGTTTAGCTATTGGTTCTAAGGTTCTCAAGTCTATTTTGGTTTTTGCCCTATTAGCAGAAGTACTCTTTTGGTGATACATCTATCTGATGTATTTTGACCATCATGTATAACATCATTCTAGATATTACCAAATTGAATTTCACATCTTGATCATATGGCTAGCTCTTGGTATTACACTATGCAAGAGCCAAAACACTTGGAAGAAACCATGCAATTGGTTGAACAATTTGATTCCTTGTTTGGAACAACTTGGTCTTGACTTTCACCTTCATAGAACCTACCAACACACTACATACAAGTGAATAAGTCTATACCAATGAAGACTGATGCCGTCCAACAAAGACCACTTGGCACTATAGATAGAGAAAGATTATGACAAAATGGTGGCTTTATTGTTGCCAAATTAGACATCACATTGCTTAATGTCCACTAAAAAATAAGCAACCTCAACAAATCATCCAAATGGAGTTTGTAGAGCATGATGATCAAGGAAATGAGAAATCCCAATATGAGAGTTTGAGCTGCCTATTAAGAACTTGATTAAATCCAATGGGATTAAAAGTTTGACCTATACAAGTTTGCTTCACTTGCAAGGAGTGATATTTGGCTATGGTTGTAGTGTTTGGTTGATTTTGGAATTTCAAAGAATTGCATGTCCATGCAATTAACAAAAGAATTAGGTATTCTTATCAAGTTAATAATTAGAAATAGATTGATGATGGTAGATGGTAGATGGTAGAAAGGGTTCTACCTTCTTTACCTCATACTTTGTTATATTCAAGATTGAGAAATAGTATTTGGAGTATATACGGGTAGTTGTGGCACCTCTACATTATGATGTCATTCTAGGTTTACCTTTGTTCAAATGTCATAAGGTTCAATTTGATTGGATCAAACAACAAATTCAAGTACAACAACAAGGTAAGAATTATCAATTAGGTTATTTGACACCTTTGAGTAAAAAATCTAAGAATAGTCAATCCCAAGATGTGGAATTTGTCAATAAAATAGCCATAGAGTAAGCCTTGAAGGTAGATATTTCTATTTTTGCATATGGAGAATCTGATGAGTGCCAGAAGCCTTATCAAGCAATGGTTAATCAAATAGTTCAAAAGTTTGGAAATATACTTCCAAATGATCTACCAAAGGAGTTACTCTCTGGTTGTGATATGCACTTCAAGATTGAGTTATTGCCAATAATTACTCCAATGATTAGACCAATCTATCGGCTCCCACCAAAGGAGTTGGAAGAGCTTCAAACAACACTGATATAGTTGTTGGAGAAGCATTTTATACAATATTTTATCTCCTTGGGGAGCATAAATACTATTTGTCCCAAAGAAAGATAGAGGACTTTGCTTTTGTATTGATTATCGTGGTCTCAATAAACAAATAGTGAAGAATGAGTGTCCTTGCTTTGAATTGATAACTTGCTAGATCAATTGAATGGAACTCAATACTTTCTAAGTTAGATCTCCAAAGCGGCTATTGGTACATTCCCATTGATAGAGAGGATATGCAAAAGAGTACCTTTTGCACAAGATATGAGCATTTTGAATGTAGATTTTTACCTTTTAGGCTCACTAATGCTCCAACATTCTTCATAGATCAAATGCATTGAGTGTTGAATTGGCTATTAAATCAATCCATGGTAGTGTTCTTGGATGATATTTTAATCTACATTAAGATGAAGGTAGAACACACAAATCATGTGCAAGAAGTCTTAAGATGACTATGTTAATGGAACTTTTATTGCAAGAAGTAAAAGTGTGCCTTTTGGCATAAGGAAGTTAATAAGATCTCATCAAAGAGGATCAGGATGGAAGAGAACATCAAAGCCATGATTGATTGGCTTACCTTGAAGGATGTCACAAAAGTGTGGGCATTTAATGGGTTGGCAAGTTTTTATTGATGGTTCATCCACTATGTTTATGTGATTGTACCATTGACCAATCTCTTGGAGAAGACCTCAAGTTTCTAATGGACTACCAAGCACAAAGAAACATTCCAAAAGTTGAAATATATGGTGTCTTCAAGACCATTCTTCAACCATATGATCCTCAACTACCTTGTGTGGTTAATTTTGATGCTCTAACTTTGCCATTGGAGTTGTGTTGCAATAAAAATTTCTAGATGGGTTACATCCAATTGTATTGGATTTATGTCTCATCAACTAAACACCACATAAAATAATTACTCTACTCAAGATCAAGAACAACTAGCAATGGTATATGCCACCAAGATACCGAGACATTACTTCTTGGGGTAACAAATGATCATGCAAATTGATCATAAATCCTTGTTGCAAACATTACATTTAGAACACATGAAGAGTAAACGTAATTGATGGGAGGAACAATTACATTTGTTGGACATTAAACTTGAGTACAAATACAATAAGTTTTATTTCATCCTTGATGCCCTATCACAATTTGAAGTGTAACAATATGGAGTTTAGCAATGAAGTTAGTCAAGGCTAAGAAAGTAATGAATAGGCCAAATTAGTCTAGAATATATTTGAAGTATCTAGGAAGCTTCACGGCTAACTTAGCTTGCACTCCAAGTAGATAACTTCTTGAAGGAAGCTTCTAGAAACTTCCAACTAGCTTAGCTTGCACATCAAGTAGGTAGCTTCTAGAAGGAAGCTTCTAGAAGAAGCTAGAAGTTTCTCAAGAGCCTTGTATGCTCTTTATAAATACCAAAACCAAAGCTCATGCTAGGCATTTGGAGTTTCCCTTATTCAAGTGTCCTAAGCTGATCTTCTACTTTGGTCTTTTATTCTCCTACTTCTCTCCTTGGCCTCAATCTTTTACATTGGTATCAGTGCTGGAATAAGATGGATGGAATTTATGGACCACCAAATCCATTTCCGCCAAACCAATGGGATTTTCATGTTTGGGTACTACTCAAGCATCATTTCACACAGTTCATCATCTCATGCTTTGGGTAGAGTTTTTTGCATACAATCACCTTGTCCAAGGAACCCTTGGTACTTTTGGTTGTAACTTATGGAGAACAATGGCGGGTTGCATCTATGTGTTAGTAAATTAGATAGATTACGAGTGGTGTGATAGAGTAGTAACCATGGCAACAATGCTTGAGGTTACCATTGCTATGCAGCAACAAATTGAGCACCTTGCTTGATTTTTGGATGAACAAGATCATCAACAACAAGAGCACATAGAGAGAGTACTAGTTCGAGAAGAAGATGATTGAATCTGATTTCAAAAACCCAAGGTTTTTGAAGGTAAGAATCTCCAAGTACAATGGAGAATTTTATGTTTGATTGTGAATGTTATTTCAAAGCTACCAATCTTCAAAATGAACGAAAGCAAATTCTCTTGGCTTCTAGTCAATTGGATAGAGTAACAAAGCTATGGTGATAATTCCAAGTGGAGCAAGTTGAATGGCAGATTGTTGCTCCAATCTTGACATGGGAAAAATTCAAGAGTGCAATAATTGGTGGATTCCAAGCTATAAATGCCACATGAGCTACACAAGATAGTTTGACAGAGTTGAAGCAGATTGGGTCTATAAGAAGTTATATCACGCAATTCTAGAACACCATCATGCAAATTCCAGATATATTGGAAGGTGAAGCTCTAGATCAATTTGTGAGGAGCTTGAAGTCACAAAAAAAATAAGGGGTAATTATGCAAGAGCCATAACACTTGGAAGAAACCATATAGTTGGCCAAACACTTTAATTCTTTGGTTGCAACAACTTGGTCTTGACCTTGACCTCCATAGAACCTACCAATACACCACACACAAGTGGAGGAGCTAATACCAATGGAGATTGATGCCATTCAACACAGACCACTTGGTACTACAAACAAAGAAAAATTGTGACAAAATGATTGTTTTTTTATTATTGCCAAATGTACATTGCATCACTGAATGTCCACTCAAGAATGAGTGACCTTGACAAGTCACCCAAATGGAGTTTGTAGAGCAGAATGATCACAAAATGAGGAATTCCAATAGAAGATTTTGAGCCACCTATTGTGAAATTGATTAGTTCTAATAGGATCAAAGGCTTGACCTATGCAAGTTTACTTCACTTGCAAGGTATGATATTTGTTTGTGGTTGTAAAATTTTAGTTGATTCTAGAAATTCACAAAATTGCTTGTCCATGCAATTAGCAAAGGAACTATGTATTCCTATCAAGCCAATAATTGGAAGTAGATTAATGATGGCGGATGATAGAAAGGGTTATGCATTCTCTACCTTGTATCTTATTATCTCTAAGATTGGGAAAGAGTATTTGGAGTGTATGAGGTTTGTAGTGGCATCTCTACACTTATGATGTCATTCTAGGTCTACCTTGACTTGAATATCATAAGGTTAAATTTGATTAGGACTAACAATAAATTCAAGTACAACACCAAGATAGAAATTTTTGATTAGATTGTCTAGCACCTCTAAGTAAGACACCTAAGAATAGTCAGTCCTAGGATGGGAAGTTTGTCAAAGAGGCAACCATAAAGCAAGATTTGGAGGAAGATGAGTCCGAGATGGGAAATTTGTTAGTGAAGCAGCCATAGGGCAAGCTTTGGAGGAAGATGAGTCCCAAGATGTGGAATATGTCAAATGAAGCAGCCATAAAGCAAGCTTTAGAGGAAGATAAGTCTATTTTTGTAGTATAGATCAAGTTGATTGCATATGGAGGATCTAAGGAAGACAAAAAACCTGATCAAGCAATGGTTGATCAAATCATCAAGGAGTTTTCACATATATTTCTGAATGACCTACCAAAGGGATTACACTCCAATCATGGTATGTCCTTCAAGATTAAGTTATTGCCAAGGAGACCAATAGTGAGTAGACCAATCTATCGGCTCTCACCAAAGGAGTTGGAGGAGTTGCAAATAACACTTACTGAGTTGTTGGAGAAGGATTTCATACAATATAGTACATCTCCTTGGATAACACCACTACTATTTGTTCTAAAGAAGGATGGAGTACTTCATTTTTGTATTACCATGCACTCAATAAAAAAACAATGAAGAATGCATATCCTTGCCTCAAATTGATGACTTGCTTGATTAATTGAGTGGAGCACAATACTTCTCCAAGTTGAATCTTTGTAAATGTTATTGGAAAATGCCCATTGATAGGGAAGATGTGCAAGAGATTGCCTTTTGCACAAGGTATGGGCATTTTGGATGGAGAGTTATACCTTTTGTGCTCACTAATACTCCAACAGTCTTCATGGATGAGATGTATAGGGTGTTGATGGACTATTGGATATGTGGTAGTGTTCTTGGATGACATCTTAATATATATCAAGACGGAGGCAGAACATGCAAATCATGTGCAAGAAGTCCTAAGATAACTACGACAATGGAAATTTTTTTGCAAGAAGTCCAAGTATGCCTTTTGGCAGGAGGAAGTTACCTTCTTGGGTCACAAGATCTCATTGGAGGGGATCAAGATGGGAGAGGAGAAAATCAACACCACCAATGTTGGCTTAATCCAAAGGATGCTACAAAAGTACGAGCACTTAATGGATTGGCCAGTTTTTATGGACGGTTCATCCATTATGATGCTTATGTAACCATGCCATTGACCAATCTCTAGGGGAAGAACTTGAGCTTTCAATGGACAAACAAGCACAAAGAAGTATTCTAGAAGTTGAAACATATGGTGTCTTCAAGACCCATTCTTCAACCATATGATCCTCAATTACTTGTGTGGTTGATTTTGATGCTCCTAACTTTACAATTGGAGCCGTGTTTGTAATACCAAGAGCTAGCCATATGATCTAGATGTGAAATTTGGTTTGGTAACATTTAGAATGATGTTATATATGATGGTCAAAATAGATCAGATAGAAGTATCACCAAAAGAGTACTTCTATTAATAGGGTAGAAACCAAAATAGACTTGAAAACTTTAGAACCAATAGCTAGACATATGACTTAAAGGTGAGAATTGGTTTGGTAACATCTAGAAAGATGTTACACATGATGGAATAAACAGATCAGAAAGAGGTATCACCAAAAGGGACTTCTACTAATAGAGTAGGAACCAAAATATGCTTGAAATCTTTGAAAGCAATTTTGAGGCCTAAATAGATGAATTAGGTATTGAAAATTTGCACATCTCCTCCCCAACAAGAAAAAAGCTGGCCTTCCCTCCCCCTGGTTTATCTCATGAAGAGCTTTCCAACGATACCTTACCCACGTGATTTTGAGATTCCTACAAGAAGATTCTCTAAAAGATTTTCTTTGGTCAAAGCTTGTTTGACCAACTAGATAGGACCAAGACCAACATGTCACCCATCCAAGTAAGTAATACAAGGGTGGAGCTTGCTGACATGTCACCTATCTATGTGCCTAATCCTATGGTGGAGCTTCCTTGGAGGAGATTCTCTTTGTCTATATAATAAAGAAAAGGTGCTCCTTTGGGACATCAAATGATTGAGTGTGAAATCTGTGTTTTCTCTCTTCTCTTGTCCTCGGAGTATTACTATGGTTTCAGAGTGAGTATTTTAGTCCAAGAGAGTGGATCACCCCTCTTGGAAAAGCATGAACTACTGAAATTGAGTAATTTGAGGTGGAGAATATAGAGTAATTGCTAGACTTAGGAAGGACTTTAGAGAGCGGATGGGATGGATGCACCAGAGGGACAATTTCCCGCACCTAGCTTTCCATTCTCAAATTCATTCCACATCAAGGTTATGTACATCCAATGTGAGCAAATGAGGGTATTGCTAGTTTATCATTTTGATGTAGAATTCATGGACATGGTGATGAACTTACCAAACCCGGTGATTCTACCTATGGTGCTATATGAGAGAGAGTGGGATTTGACAATCTACATTCTATTATGATGATATGGATGTGAATGTCCCAAATCTTCTCCCTTTCAACACTCACAAGTAGAAATCCGTTATGTAGTGAGACCGAAAGTGATGTTTAGAGATTTTATAGTTAGGAATTTTGTTGAGGAGTATTATCAATGAGTGATAGCTTTTGAGGTCCCAACGGTAGTTCTGATAGTGCGTGAGCCTTCCAAAGTGATCATATTGACTCTGTATTGAAGTAGACATTAGCAATTGAGTGTTGTAGGAACCATGGATCCGCAATTGCAAGAGCTAGTGCAAGGAATGCAAGGGATGTTAAATGAATTTTGAGAAATTAAGATGACCATGGAGACATTACAAAGTCAAGTGCAGATCCTCAGGAACAATCAAGCAATGCAAGAAGAAGAGCCATCTCAAAACCTAGTACTTCTGACTGAAGTACGTGGAGAGGCACCCGTGCCTACAAACCCTATCAACAATGAAACCACATTGCTACTCCGGATGAAGAAGACCTACAACATCAAGCCTTACAAGGAGTAGCGTACGAGGGAAGTAGTGGAAAATTGGATCTCAAGAATGAATGGATATTTTTGATTGTTCTCAACAAAGATCACGGAGCATGCTGCAGGCGTGTTTGCATGTGGGTACTTGACCAATAAAGCCCTCACATGGTATGATGCTTGCAAATGATCCATGTTGGCAGAGAGAAGGGAGGTCACGTGGACATCAATGCAAGAAAGATTGTTGAAGAATTTCCAATTGGTGGATGACACCAACTTTTGATATAGTAGATGCTCCAACATTGGCCCAGATCTACTTCAATAATATCTTCAAATATCATGGGATGTCTCATGTACTCATATTTGATTATTGTCCTTGATTCACCAAATTCACCAATTTGGCAATTGATGATATCTTGCTCAAATATCCAAAGTATTGAAGACCTTGGCATGCCCAATAACATCAAAGATCTCTTTCAATGTAGGCATGGTATATTGATCAACCCTAGTCTATCAATTGATAGGACAATAATCTTCATATATTTTCCTATTTGTGCAATTGATAGATAGATGTGCTATCATATCTTGCCATCATATCCTTCTTGACCGGCATCATTGTTGCTAAAGCATTTTCTATGTGAAATATCTACCAAACCAATCTCAAAAAGGTTTCTATTCTGGCTTTTAATCAATATTCTCTCCATGTCATTATATCTATAGGGATGTCAAAAAATTGATGTATCACTAGTAAGCTCAATTCAAATACCAAGTCCTTTTAGAGCACCCAAATTCTTCATATTAAAGGCAAAAATCTAGTGTAGCTCCTCGAGAACCTCCAAACTCTCCATTTTTCTCCTCTTGTAAGCTTGGGTACAATTTTTGGCTCCCGAGTATCCTTTGTAACTCATGTAGGATTGGATGATGCATTGACTTGCTACTACATTGGGCCGTTGGGAGTAGTAATATCATGCTCCTAACCTTAGTGAAAAGAACTTCCTCTACTCTGGCTATAAGTTCCATACGTCCTCTAACTACATCCCAAGTAGACCATGCTCACCTATATGGACACCAAGTAGACCACTCTCACTAGTAGCTATTGGTTGTGTCCCAATAATACCTTACCTACTCAGTCCATTGCCCCCAACATGTGCCTAAATTGTCTCAATAAGCACAAAACTTACAAGTATTTGAGTGGTGATGCCTATCAAGCACATCCTATGTTGCTTTGCCAAGCCAAGGCTCACACTCCATGTCCATGGCCTGACCTGATACTTGATGCATGGATGCCTTTGAAATTACTATAATAGTTGTAATATTGGCATGAAAACCCATCACCTGCTCCTTCTCATTGGTGTTAGGCTCCACCAACTACTATAATTGTGAGTCCCAAACAAGTTTAAAACATCTATCTCAAAAATCATAGGAGTTTAGAAAATCATAAATGTAGGTAAAGTAGATTTGGGCTATCTAAAAATGTTCACCACTACCATGGATGACCTATCAACCACTACCATGGATGACCTATCAACCACTACCACCATCTAAGATTAGCACCTAATATCTAAAATGTCATCAACAATAAGGTGATCTAGTCGTTGAATCCCATCATAAGCACATTATCTAACCTCTCTAGGCAAGAGGTTTGTCAACCAAGACAAAGACAATGAGCCCATGATCTCACTTTTGCTGCATCCAACAACACAACATGTCCCATCCAAGAATGGACCTAAAGTGTACTCACCATTACCCATTGTCGGGGAATTTTTTTGGCCTCGAGAGTGCACCGAGGACCTAGCTACTTGTGCTTAGTTTGTCTTTATTGTAGTTGATTTAGAGTTCTTGTAGATTGACATTCTCTTCTTATTCCGGGTGTGTTGGAAATCTCAGCTCTATAAGAATTTAGAGTTTTCTTTGCTTCTTGAGGTTGGGTTTCTCAACGGTTTGTGTTTGTCCTTGCCCTTCATAGAACTGGCTAGCTCATGCGGTTTCAGCTATGGTTTTGGACTTGATGGTTCCTAGAAAAGGCTGGGAATTTTATGAACAATAAATAGTATTCTATTCAGCTCAACCTGGCCGCAAACTACTGAGTCAAACCATTCATATAGACAGGTTGAGAGCTCCTAAAAGAGAGTTTCCTTGACGCTAGTCACCGATCAAACACACCATCATCTCAGGATTTGTCATTCATAAAATTTTAGATGCGAGGTTCATAAGTTTGACAACCCAACCAATTCTAGTTCATACAGTGTCTGCACTAAATTATGACAGAAATTCACTTCAGCTGGCACTTCCCACACACACTTTGTCTGATAATAATAAAGGTAACTCACCCTTTGGACCTCTTCCTTCACCTTCCAATTGCACTCCCATCAATGCTTCCTTGCAAAAGTTTCTGTTAGCAGCCAAAGATTTTTCATGAAATGTCCTCAGCTCTCCTTTTAGAAAAATTCTATCAGCAGCTCATTGCACAACTTTCTTTGACCTCCGTTCTCAAAGTCTTGTGCTAGCATTAACTCCATCATTCATGTCACATATCAGCTTTTCCCTTGAAAGTTCTCCCTGCACCCACATCCATCAGCTCTTCAATTTCAAAATTTTTCTCCCTGGTCATGTCACTGCCCAATGGCCTCTCAAGGCATCTCTCTCTCCTTCCTCTGTCTTATACCAGCCCAACAAATGCTTGAAACTACCCTCTCCTTCAATCTCCCTGCCAATTCATGAAACTCCACACTCAGCCCTACTACTCTTCTCAAAACTTCTACTGTCCAAGCATCAACTCATGGGGAACATTTTTCTTGCAAAACCCTTTTCTCCTTCCTGAACCCTCTCTTAGCCCTACTAGTCCTGCAAATTCTTTTTTTCTGTCCAGCCCTCTCTCTGCTACAAGGTGTAATGCTCCGAGGACAAGAGAAGAGAGAAAACACAGATTGCACACTCAAACATTCGATGCCCCAAGGGAGCACCTTCTCTTTATTATATAGACAAAGAGGATCTCCTCCAAGGAAGCTCCACCATAGGATTAGGGACATAGATAGGTGACATGTCAGCAAGCTCCACCCTTGGATGACTGACTTGGATGGGTGACCTGTCTGGTCTAGGTCCTATCTGGTTGGTCAAACGAGCCTTGACCGGAGGGAATCTTTTAGGGAATCTTCCTGTAGGAATCTCAGAATCACATGAGTAAGGTACCGTTGGAAAGCTCTTGACGAGACAAACCAGGGGGGAGGGAAGGCCAGCCGTTACTTTGTTGGGGGGGGGGAATCTGCACATTTTCGAGGCCTAATTCATCCGTTTAGGCCTCCGAAATTGCCTTCAAAGATTTTAGGCATATTTCAGTTCCTACTCTATTAGTAGAAGTCCCCTTTTGGTGATACCTCTTTCTGATCTGTTTAGTCCATCATGTGTAACATCCTTCCAGATGTTACCAAACCAATTCTCACCTTTAAATCATATGTCTAGCTATCGGTTCTAAGGTTCTCAAGTCTATTTCGGTTTCTGCCCTATTAGTAGAAGTACTCTTTTGGTGATACTTCTATCTGATCTATTTTGACCATCATGTATAACATCATTCTAGATGTTACCAAACCAAATTTCACATCTAGATCATATGGCTAACCCTTGGTATTACACAAGGTCCTTCATTCTTTTGCGAAGAAAACCACTTTCTATCCTGCACTCTCAAGCCCTTTGCTTTCCTACTTTCTCTCCTCTACCATGCACGCCTTCAAGGCATACTCCTTGCCATTTGTTCATCTGGCCACTATCTTGCTCAACAGCACTTTCAAAAGTTTTCCCTATCCTCCTGTCACAGACCAAGGCCAAGCAACCTTTGAAAATCTCTCTTCAATAGTTCACTCTTGTCCAGACCAAGCCCTGGACTCTCTCTCTCCTTCACTCTATCCAATCTCTCATTTACTCTGCCCAGTCTCTCCTTCGTGAGAATTCTCCACTGCCACAACACATCCTCCACATTCAAAATTCATTCCATGTCCACCTCTTCACAACAAACATTCTCCATTCAAAATTTGCTCTCCTATCAACACTCTCACAATGAACATCCTTCCACATTCAAAAATCATTCCTTGTCCAGCCAGAGCAACCCTAACTCAAATTTACCCATGTCATTGGCTACTGCTCAAGGAAGCCAACCTTCAAAATCTCTCATATCTAGTGCAAGGCAAAGTAAGACTCTTAAATTCCTTCTCCTGCTCTTGCCCTGGTCTAGTCTTTCCTACAAATTTCAACTCCTTCTCTTCTCCTCTGTTCCAGATCAATGACCAAGCAAAACTCCAAATCTCCTGCTCCTGTCACAGCCAACCCTCAATCTTCTTTCCTTCTTTCTCCTCTCCTCTGTTCTGATCAATGCCCAAGCAAAACTCAAAAATCTCCTGCTCTTGTAACAACCTCTCTCAACTCTCAAAAATCTCCTCCTCTCCTGTCATAGCCCTAAGGCATCTCAAAATCTCCTCTTCTCCTGTCACAGCCCTAAGGCATCTTGAAATCTCCTCTGGCCTTGCAACAGCCCTCTCTCAACTCTTGAAAATCTCCTCCTCTCCTGTCACAGCCCTAAGGCATCTCGAAATCTCCTCTGGCCCTGCAACAGCCCTCTCTCAACTCTCAAAAATCTCCTCTTCTCTTGTCACAGCCCTAAACCTATTTCAAAATCTCCTTTGCTCTGCAATAGCACTCTCTCAACTCTCAAAAAATCTCCTCCTCTCTTGTCACAGCCCTAAGGCATCTTGAAGTCTCCTCTTCTCTTGTCATAGCCCTAAGCCTATTTTGAAATCTCCTCTGCTCCTGCAACAGCCCTCTCTCAACTCTCAAAAATCTCCTCCTCTCCTATCATAGCCCTAAGGCATCTTGAAATCTCCTCTGGCCCTACAACAGCCCTCTCTCAACTCTCAAAAATCTCCTCCTCTCCTGTCACAACCCTAAGGCATCTCGAAATCTCCTCTGGCCCTGCAACAGCCCTCTCTCAACTCTTGAAAAATCTTCCCTTCTCCTGTCATAGCCCTAAGGCATCTCAAAATCTCCTTTGGCCCTGCAACAGCACTCTCTCAACTCTCAAAAATCTCCTCCTCTCCTGTCATAGCCCTAAGGCATCTCAAAATCTCCTCTAGCCCTGCAACAGCCCTCTCTCAACTTTCAAAAATCTCCTCCTCTCCTGTCACAGCCCTAAGGCATCTCAAAATCTCCTCTTCTCCTGCAATAGCCCTCTCTCAACTCTCGAAAATCTCCTCCTCTCCTATCACAGCCCTAAGGCATCTTGAAATCTCCTCTTCTCCTGTCACAACCCTAAGCCTATTTTGAAATCTCCTCTGCTCCTGCAACAACCCTCTCTCAACTCTCAAAAATCTCCTCCTCTCCTATCACATCCCTAAGGCATCTCAAAATCTCTTCTTCTCCTATCACCCTCTCCAAGCAGTCCCCTCTTCTTGAAACTTTCCTCCCTATTCCTGGCTGTTTTGTTCACTTTTTCACAATTCTCAAAACCCTTTGCTATTGCACCTAATTAAAATCCTCTTGAGACCCCAATAACATAACCCTAATAACAAACTTCCCAATAACAACTCCAGTGCTTAAGTGACATGCTAATAAAACCCAAGCTTATGTAACATTAAAGAAAATCCATCTCTCAATTCCTTCCTTCCCTTAACACAAGAGAAAATCCTTGAGCTTACAGGAACACAAACAACTACCGGTTTCACCATAACATAAACCCTTGCTCAATAACATGGAAAACTCACACCAAATGGCACCACTACTACGTGTAGATTATTTTCCCAATGACACCGTGTATGAGAATCACCCATCTATAATACCAATAGCTAGACATATTATCTAGAGGTGAAATTTAGTTTAGTGATATCTGGAAAGATGTTATACATGACAAACTAAATAGATCAGATAGAGATATCACCAAAAAAGTACTACTAATAGAGTAGAAATCAAAATAGACTTGAAAACCTTAGAACCAATAGCTAGACATATGATCTAGAGGTGAAATTTAGTTTGGTAACACTTGCAAGGATGTTACACATGATGAACTAAATAGATTAGAAACAAGTATCACCCAAAGTGTACTTCTACTAATAGAACAAAAACCAAAATATGCTTGAAATCTTTAGAGGTAATTTTGAGGGCCTAAATGGATGAATTAGACCTCAAAAATTTACATGTTCTCTCCTAAAAGAAAAAAGGTTGGCCTTCCTTCCCCTTATTTTCTCATCAAGAGCTTTCTAATGGTACCTTATCCATGCAATTTTAGATTCCTACAAGTAGATTCCCTATGGTCAACATTGGTTTGATGATCCAAATAGGACTAGATCCAACATGTCACCCATGTATGTAGCTAATCTGAGGGTGGAGATCAATGACATGTCACCAATCTATATATCTGATCCAAGGGTTATATTTATGTTGAATGTCTCTACTTTGTTATATAATAAAGCCAAGGTGCTCCTTTGGGGCATTGGAGTTTGAGTGTGAACTTGTGCTTTCTCTTCTGTGTTTCTCTACTATCCTTGGAATATAAAAATGGTATCAAAGTAAGTGTTTCAATCCAAGAGAGCGGATCACTCCCCTTGGAAGAACATGGGCTATTGAGACTCAGTAATTGTGGAGAGAAAAATTGGAGAGCAATTGAAAGGTTAGGAGTTTTAGAGAGAAGATGGGATGGAAGACAATTTCATACATCCCGTGTTTTGTTCTTGAATCTGTTTCACATCAAGGTTATGTACATCTAGTGAGAGCAAGTGAAACTATATCTTGTTTACCATTTAGGAGTAGAGTTCATGGACATAGTGATGAATTCACCAAACCCGATGATTCTACCTATAGTGATTTACAATAGAAAGTGGGATTTAATAATCTAAATTTTGTTGTGATTGATCCAAATGTCCCAAATCCTATCTCTTTCAAACACTCAAGTAGAAATTTATTATGTAGTTAGACCAAAAGTGATGTTTAGGAATTTTGTAGTCAAGAATTTTGGTGAGAAATATTATCAATGAGTGATAGCTTTGAAGTTCCAATGGTAGTCCCAATAGTTTGTCATCCTCCCAAGTGATCATATTTCCTCTCTATTGAAATAGAAAATAGCAATTGAATGTTTGTAAGAACCATGGATCCGTAGTTGTAAGAGTTGATGCAAGGAATGCAAGAGATGTTGAACGAGTTTCAAGAGATCAAGATGACCATGGAAGCATTACAAAGTCAAGTACAGACCTTCAAGAATGATCAAGCAATGTAGGAAGGAGAACCATCTCAAACGAGTTTGTTGTCATAGACACCCATGCTTATGATATCAAACTCGGTCAGTGATGAAGCCACGTTGCTATTATGGATGAAGAAGACTTGCAATATTGAGCCTTATAAGGAGCAATGCTCTATGGGAGTAGTGGAGAACTGGATCTTGAGAATGAATCAATACTTCCGATTGTTCTTAATGGAGATCATTGAGCATGCCGTAGGCATGTTTGCATGTGGGTACTTGACCAATAAAGCCCTCACATGGTACAATGCTTAGGAATGATCAATGTTGGCAGAAAGAAGAGAGGTTTCATGGACAAAAATGAAATAACGACTATTGAAGAATTTCCAATATGTGGATTCTACAACTCTCACTCCCAATGTCCTCCTCCCCATCAAGACTCCTCAACTAAAACACACCCGTCTCTCCAATCTCCTTCACCTATATACATTAAAGCACTCAAACTTGATAAGGTTGTAACCCACATGGCCAATCACATACATGTCCATAGATTGCTCACATGACAACATCTCTTCTGTTAGATCTATCATACAACCTACTCCACTAATGTAGAGATAACCATGATAGTCTATTTTTATGGGTTGCGTAAACCACAACATGACAATGTGAGTTTGGATCTCATCATATCCTTGCCCAAGACAAAGCAAAGTCATATAACAATAGTGGTGTTTATGGATAAGCTTAGTAAGCAAATCCATTTGCCATCAACCTTTAATACTATGCATACTCCAACATTGGTATAGATCTACTTCCACATTATCTTCAAGCATCATAGGATGCCTTATGTATTCATCTTTGATTGTGATCATTGATTCACTAGAAAATTTTGGCAAACACTCATCCAAATACTGGCACCAAACTTGCTTTATTCATGGCCTATCATCCTCAAACTGATGGAAAAATTGAACATGCAAATTACACCTTGGAGGATATGCTTCATGCCTTCATCAAGGTTCACAATACCAACTAGAATGAATGTCTTACAACCGTGGAGTTTGCATACAATAATTCCAAATAGGCAAGCACCGGATTCTCTCCTATCTTCCTCAATTTGGCCAAGATCCACTTGTTCAAGATTCTTTTCTTGCTCTTTTTCCATCTCATGTCTCTCATACTTCCACCTTCTTGACCACAATATCCTAATCCTTCAACAAGCTAAATCTCATCTCGTTGCTCAAAATTATCAGAAACAATATGCAGACCACCATCATTGTGATCTCACCTTTCAAGTTGGTGAGAAGGTCATGTTCTGATCTAATAACCTACCTCTCCCACTTGATACCCAAGTTTATAAACTTGCTCCTAATTGGATAGGACCCTTTGATATCACCCAGATCATTTCTCATGTTGCTTATCTACTTGCCTTGCCTTGCCTTGTCATATACACATCCACCCTATCTTTCACATTTCCAAGTTGAAACCCTTTGTTCCTAATCCATCTTCTTTTTCCTCTTGTCTAACCTCCTTTTCCTCCCATCCCTATCAATTATCATGAAGAGTATGAAGTTGATTTTATCCTTGCACATTGCTAATTCAACAAGGCCGTTGATAACATATAGAGTACAAAGTTCTCTAGAAAGCGTATCCCTTTCATGATGCTACTTGGGAGCTTCTTTCTCATCTACAAAATGCACAAATAGTCATCCAAGAGTTTGAAGCTTCAATGGCAATGAAGATACACCAACTAGTGATGAGACAATATGTAACAATATGGAGTTTAATGACAAAATTAGTCAAGGCTAACAAAGTAGCAAATGGGTCAAATTAGCTTAGAATATTCTAGAAGTATCTAGGAAACTACTTGGTACCTTCCCAAGTATTGGATAATGTGCATGCCAAGTGGCCATTTCTAGGAAGAAGCTTCTTGGGAAGCTTCATGGCTAGCTTAGCTTGCACCCCCAAGTAGGTAGTTTGTAGAAAGAAGTTTTTAGAAGCTTCCAACTAGCTTAGTTTACACACCAAGTAGACGACTTCTAGAAGGAAGCTTCTTGAGAAGTTTCTTGGTTAACTTGGCTTGCACTCCAAGAAAGCAGCTCAAGGAAACTTCTTGAGAAACTTCTCAAGAGCCTTGTATTCTCCCTATAGATACCAAAGCCAAAGTTCATGCTAGTCATTTGGAGTTTCTCATGCTCAAGTGTCCCAATATGATCTTCCATTCTCTTATTTCTCTTCTCAATCTCAGTCTTTTATAGCCCTCCACTTGCTCCATAAGATTTGGGTTGTCTACTCTGCCCTTGGAAGCCAATATATTGTGGTGCACTCTAGAAGAAGTAACAATTGAGGATGAGGTCTCCCTACCAAATCCAAATGTCACCACTCTTTCCTCCACTATGTTGAGCTTAATGCACTCAACCAAACTAAAGACCACCACCAAAGTAGTTGAGGTAGCCTATAATAATGTACCATCATGTACTCTACATTGCAACTCCTTATCAAGCATCCTATACCAAAACTATACTACTTAGGCCTTAGTAACTCCTTGAGTGAAATTGATCAACTATGTCATCCAAGTATATGTCTCATGTAGGCTCTCTCTAACCTTTTGCTAGAACTCTTTCAAGCTCCTTAGCTTGTCAATTTTCACTCCTTGGTATTTCTACCTCCAACACTAGAAGAACTCCACCATGGGGTTAAATCTTGGTACTGCACTTCCTCTTATAGCAGCACTCCCTCTTGTAATAGCACCATCTCTAAGTAGTGCAGCTCTACTAGATACAACAATGCTACTAGAGCTAGAAATTGAGGGTATTGTTGATCTACTCCTAGCAACCAAGCTTGGAGTGATGAATATGTAGTTCAAAGACAAATAGTGTCTCCATAACTCAATCTCCTCCAAGTGAGTTCTCTTGAACTCATCATAAGCATCCATTGATGGACCTTTTAAGTGCTAAAAAAGCCTTTTCCATGCCATGAAGGGTGTGAACAAAGTCAGGTTCCACCTCTACTACAGATCACACCAACTATCAAATTCTTGGATGAAGTCATCTAACTCAATGGTACTCAATATACCAAAGTAGTGCTTGGAGCCTTCAGAGGCTCCCATAAATCTTATCCTTGTCACATGAAAATGGTGTGAACACACCAAGTGCAATCTCAATTGAATCAACTCCTATATCAAACTCCAAATCAAAGTCAATCTTCTCCCTCACTAGGACCTAAGATACAAGCTGATATTGAATGCCACTCTACGTAAACCCACTACATGCTATAATATTCTCTCCTCTAGAATCCCCAAAGAACTTTGTTGTGATAATGTAACTCAAACCATAACGATAACCACCACAAATACCCCACCAAGGATCACCACCAAGTGCCACCACCAATTGAACATCACTCACTACTGTAGCTCTGACTATGACAATGTAAAAGACCAAGACCAAGGAGAGAAATAGGAGAATGGAAGTTCACATTGGGATGTTGGAATGAGGGAAAACTTCTAATGCCTAGCATGAGCTTTGGCTTTGGTATTTATAGGTAGTATACAAGGCCCTTGAGAAGCTTCTCAAGAAGCTTCCTTGAGTTGCTTTCTTAGAGTGCAAGCCAAGTTAACACAAAAGCTTCTCAAGAAGCTCCCTTCTAGAAGCCACCTACTTGGCGTGCTAGCTAAGCTAGTTGGAAGCTTCTAGAAGCTACTTACTTGAAGTGCAAGCTAAGCTAGCTGGGAAGCTTCCCAAGACACTTCCTAGATACTTCCAAAATCTTCTAGGCTAATTTGTCTTATTTGCTTCTTTGCTAGCCCTACTAACTTCATTGCTAAACTCCATATTGTTACATATTTCCCCACCGCTAGTTGGTGATGTCCTCATTGCCAATGAAGCTTCAAACTCCTGGATGGCCATCTATACATTTTTGAGGTGAGAAAGAGGTTTCCATGTGGCATCATGAAGGGGATACCCTTTCCAAAGGACCTTGTATTCCATATGTTGTTGACGACCTTGTTGAATATGGCAATACGCAAGGATACAATCAACTGTGTACTCCTTATGATCATTGATAGGGACAAGAGGAGGGGGAGGTTGGACTCAAGAGGAAAAGGAAGAGGGGTTAGGAACACAGATTCAACTTGGAAACATGAAAGACAGGATGGATATGCATATGACAAGGCAAGGCAAGTCGATAAGCAACAAGAGAGATAATTTAGATGACATCAAAGGGTCCTATCTAATTAGGGGATAAGTTTACAAACCTGAGTATCAAGGGAGAGAGGGAGGTTATTGGAGGATAACATGACTTTATTATTGACTTCAAAGGTGAGATCAAGACGATGGTGGTCCGCATATTGTTTTTAATGATTTTGAGCAACAAGGAGGTGAGATTTGGCTTGTTGGAGAGATTGGGATATAATGGTCAAGAATGTTGAAGTATGAGGAACTTGAGATGGAGGGGAGCAAGAAAAGAATTTGGAACAAGCAGATCTTGGCCAAAATTGAGAAAGAAAGGAAAAAATCTAGTGCTTGCCTGTTTGGAATTGTTGTAGGCAAATTCTACAACTGAAAGACATTCATCCTAATTGGTATGGTGGACATTGACAAAGGCACACATCATATCTTCCAATGTATGATTTGCATGTTTGGTTTGTCCATCAGTTTGAGAATGATTGGCCGTGGACAAAGCAAGCTTGGTGTCAAGTATCTGGAAGAGTGTTTGCCAAAACTTCCCTATAAATCAAGGATCACAATTGGAGATGAGTACACATGGCATCCCATGATGCTTGAAAACATTGTCAAAGTAGATTTTCACTAAGGTTGGAGCATCCACAATATCACAGGTTGGTGCCAAATGGATTTGCTTATTAAGTTTATCCACAAACACCACAATTTTTGTGTGTCCTTACTTTGTCTTGGGCAAGGATGTGACGAGATCCAAGTTCACATGCTTCCATTGAGCGGATGGAATGGCAAGTGGTTGAAGGAGTCCACTTGGCTTTTGGTTGTTGGCCTTGTTGCGTTGGCAGCTCTCACACGATCGGACAAATTCTTGAATATCTTACATCATGTTGGGCCACCACCATCAGTGTTGGAGGGTACCTAAGATCTTTTCTACACCCATGTGACCAACTATAGGTAATCATGGGCTTCTTGAAGGCGCACAAGTCAAAGATCACCTTTGGTTGGAACATAGATCCGGTCCTCATGGAATAGAAGGCCCTCCTTGATGGAGAAGGTGTTGTACTCCTTGTCGCATGTTGTAAGGCAACCATGTACCATTTGGAAGAAGAGATATTTTTATAGAGCTGATTGAAACTTGTTTTGGGCCTTGGAGTCAATTGACAATGTTGTAATAAAGCGTGATAAAGCATCAAGGATGATGTGGAACCGACCTAGTTTGTACTCAAGTTTGATGTCAAAAAATTGGAGTTGTTTCTCCCATCGATGATGTCAACTCTTCATGTGTTCCAAGTGTAAGGTCTGCAACAATAGTTTGTGATCAATTTGCATGATCACTTGTTTCCCCAAGAGGTAATGCCTCCATACCTTGGTGGCATATACCATTGCAAGTTGTTCTTGATCTCGAGCAAAGTAGTTTCTTTCAACCATATTGAGTTTGCAAGATACAAAGACAATAGGATGTTGTAATACTCCAAGGACAAGAGAAGAAAGAAAACACAGATTTCACACTCAATCATTTGATGCTCCAAAGGAACACCTTCTCTTTATTATATAGACAAAGAGGATCTCCTTCAAACTTCACTATAGGATTAGGCACATAGATAGGTGACATGTCAGCAAGCTCCACCCTTGGATTACTTACTTGGATGGGTGACATGTTGGTCTAGGTCCTATCTGGTTGGTCAAACAAGCTTTGATCAAAGGGAATCTTTTAGGGAATCTTCCTGTAGGAATCTCATATCACGTGGATAAGGTACCATTGAAAAGCTCTCGATGAGACAAACCAAGGGAGAAGGAAGGCCAAACTTTTCTTTATTTTTTGGGGGGAGGGGAGGAATCTGCACATTTTTGAGGCCTAATTCATCCGTTTAGGCCTCCAAAATTGCCTTCAAAGATTTCAGGTATATTTTGGTTCCTACTCTATTAGTAGAAGTCCCCTTTTGGTGATACTTCTTTTTGATCTATTTATTCCATCATGTGTAACATCCTTCTAGATATTACCAAACCAATTCTCACTCTTAAATCATATGTTTAGCTATTGGTTCTAAGGTTTTCAAGTTTATTTTGGTTTCTGCCCTATTAGTAGAAGTACTCTTTTGGTGATACTTTCTATCTGATCTATTTTGACCATCATGTATAACATCATTCTAGATATTACAAAACCAAATTTCACATCTTGATCATATGGTTAACTCTTGGTATTATAGACCTCCTTCCTTTTAAGACGTAATGTCCTCGTTGCATAATTGTTGCTCAAATTCTTGCACCAACACCGGTGCATGTATCAAATTGGCAGCACCTCTGCACTTACTCTATGCCCCAAGTAGTCTACTTCAAACTTGCCAAACTTGCACTTTGAGATTTTGGCGTATAATTGATTCTATCTTAGAATCTAGAGGACCTCTCAAAGATGTTTGTGTTCCGTCATTGTGCTACTGTATACTAAGATATCATCCAAGAAGACTATAACAAACTTATCCAAGTATGGACAAAATATGTCATACATTAGACTCATGAAAGTGGCAAGTGCATTGGTGAGGCCAAAAGGCATCACAAGATACTCAAAGTGGCCATACCTGGTTTGAAAGGCAATTTTGTACACATCCTCCTTTGCAATTTGGATTTGATTGTAGCCGCTTCGCAAGTCCAATTTGGTGAAGTATTTTGCTCCATGGAGTTGATCAAACAGGTCATCCATGCGGAGTAAGGGGTATTTGTTCTTCACTGTTTGTTGATTGAGACCCCGATAGTCAATGCACATGCGCATTGTACCATCCTTCTTCTTCACAAACAAGACAGGAGCTCCATATGGTAATACGCTAGGTTGGATGAACCCTTTCTATAGCATCTCCTCAATTTGAGTCTTACACTCCTCCAACTCATGAGTTGATAGGCGATATGGTGCCTTACAAGGAGGTGTCCTCCCCGGGAGTGTCTCAATTTTATGATCTACTTTGGTTCCATTTTGGTGGTAATCCTAAGGGTAGATCATCGGGAAAGACATCTTGAAACTCATCCACCAAATCCTTCAATTTCTTAGGAATTTTTCCATTGAGTGGTGCACTCTAGACTTCTCTTATTAAACCCATGAAACATCTATCGGTCTTACAGATAATCGCCATCCTTATAACATATAGAGGCAGTTCTTGCTTGTATGATTTTTCTTTATCATCATTGGCCATTGGTGTGTTCTCACTAATTTCTTCTTCAAATCTACCATAGAATTGTAATGCTCCATCCATGGCATGCCTAAGATTACATCATAACGAGCTAATTGTATCACTCGCCACTCAATTGCTTCTTGATATTCTCTTATAGAGAGTGTTATTCGTCTAGGTAATGATTCAATCCTCTCTGTTTGCCTGTTAGATAACTCTACTTCCTCACTCCCATCTCTCTCTAGATCCATTCCCAATCTTATTGCAACAGAGCAAGATAAGAAATTCTTTGTTGCTCCCAGATCTATTAATACTCTCTCTTGATTGCCTTAAAGGATTCTATTCATGAAAATCAATTGTGAGGTTGCCTTTCAGGACCTTTTGCCTTTGCGTGTTAGTCTTCTTCCTTCCCTTGCTTCTTTGTTTCCTTATTGAGCCAGTAAGGCCACAAGATTGATTTACTAGTGATCTTTGTTTTCTGAAGTGATTTCCACCTCTTCCTCTTCAATGCGCCTCTCCATGTTGTTCAAAGATTGCATGTACAAAGGCTTTGGGCCTCTAGGGAACGAGTGCAACAATTGGTAGATATGTGCCCAATACGGCCACAATTGTAACAATGGCATTGTTCTCCTTGAGTTCCTTCTCCTCGTGTGACTCCATCTCTTCGTTCTTCTACTCGTCCATGCTTCCCTTGAAGCGGTTGTGCTCCTCAATCTTGAAATCAAAGGTTGCCCACTTCCATCGGTACTACTCCACCCATGTATGGCATTTCTACCCAATAATGTTGAGGTGAAACTACTCCATCACCTCCACCCAATCTCCTGCTATTTTATGCACAAGCAATGGCTTCAAATACCGTGCGAGGATTTTGCACCATGACTTCTTGGCAAATCCACTCTTTCAACCCTCGTTTGAAATTTTTAAGAGCCTCTGCTAGACTCATGTCGGTTATTACAACTTGTAGATCTAGAAATGCCTCCACATACTCTTGTACATTATTCTTCTATCTCAATCCCCATAGTCGGGTTTGGGCCATCTGCACAAAATCTACCGGTTGGAAATTCTTCAGCAATCATTCTTGCATTGTTGTCCATGTGACCTCTCTTCTCTTTGCCAACATGGATTATTTCCAAGCATCATACCATGTGAGAGCTTTATTGGTCAAGTACCCACATGCAAACACGCATGCAACATGCTCAGTGATCTCTATTGAGAACAATCGAAAATATCAATTCATTCTCAAGATCCAATTTTCCACTACTCCCATTGTACGCTACCCCTTGTAAGGCTTGATGTTGCACGTTTTCTTCATCTAGAGTAGCAATGTGGCTTCATTGTTGATAGGGTTTGTAGGCACGGGTGCCTTTCCAAGTACTTCAATTGCATGTATTGGGTTTTGAGACAAATCTTCTTCTTGCATGGCTTGATCGTTCTTGAGGATCTGCACTTGAATTTGTAATGTTTCCATGGTCATCTTAATCTCTTGAAATTCATTAAACATCCCTTGCATTCTTTGGACCAACTCTTGCAATTGTGGATCCATAGTTCCTACAACACTCAATTGCTAATGTCTACTTCAATACAGAGTCAATATGATCACTCTGGAAGGCACACAAACTATTGGAACTACCATTGGGACCTTAGAAGCTATCACTTGTTGATAATACTCTTCACCAAAATTCCTAACCACAAAATCTCTAAACATCACTTTTGGTCTCACTACATAACAGATTTCTACTTGAGTGTTGAAAGGGAGAGGATTTGGGACATTTACATCCATATCAACATAATAGAATGTAGATTGTCAAATCCCACTCTCTGTCATATATCACCATAGGTAGAATTACCGAGTTTGGTGAGTTCATCACCCTTTCCATGAATTCTGCACCAAAGTGATAAACTAGCAATACCCTCATTTGCTCACACTAGATGTACATAAACTTGATGTGGAATGGATTCAAGAATGGGAAGCTAGGTGCAAGAAATTGTACTCTTGGTGCATCCATCCCATCCGCTCTCTAAAGTCCTTCCTAAGTCTAGCAATTACTCTATGCTCTCCACCTCAAATTACTCAATTTCAGTAGTTCATGCTCTTCTAAGAGGGGTGATCCACTCTCTTGGACTAAAACACTTGCTCTTATACCATTGTAATACTCTGAGGACAAGAGAAGAGAGAAAACACAAATTTCACACTCAATCATTTGATGTCCCAAAGGAGCACCTTCTCTTTATTATATATACAAAGAAGATCTCCTCCAAGGAAGCTCCACCATATGATTAGGCACATAGATAGGTGACATGTCAACAAGCTCCACCCTTGGATTACTTACTTGGATGAGTGACATGTTGGTCTAGGTCCTATCTGGTTGGTCATATTAGCTTGACTAGAGGGAATCTTTTAGGGAATCTTCCTATATGAATCTCATAATCACATGGGTAAGGTACTATTGGAAAGGTCTCAACAAGACAAACCAGAGGGGAGGGAAAGCTAGCCTTTCCTTTGCTAGGGAAAGGGGGGGGGGGGGGGATCTGCACATTTTCAAGGCCTAATTCATTTGTTTAGGCCTCCAAAATTGCCTTCAAAGATTTTAGGTATATTTTGATTCCTACTCTATTAGTAGAAGTCCCCTTTTGGTGATAACTCTTTCTGATCTGTTTATTCCATCATGTGTAACATCCTTCCATATGTTACCAAACCAATTCTCACCTTTAAATCATATGTCTAGCTATTGGTTCTAAGGTTTTCAAGTCTATTTCAATTTCTGCTCTAATAGTAGAAGTACTCTTTTGGTGATACTTCTATCTGATCTATTTTGACCATCACGTATAACATCATTCTAGATGTTACCAAACTGAATTTCACATCTAGATCATATGGCTAGCTCTTAGTATTATAGATGTAGTCCATTTGGGAATTCATGTTCCAACACAACTCCAATTGCAAAGTTAGAAGTATCAAAATCAACCACACAAGGTAGCTGAGGATCATATGGTCGAAGAATGGGCCTTGAAAACACCATATGTTTCAACTTTTGGAATGCTTTTTTGTGCTTGGTGGTCCATTGGAAGTTGGAGTCCTTCGTCAAGAGGTCAGTCAACGGTGCAGCAACATGAGCATAATAATGGATGAACTGTTGGTAAAAACTGGCCAGTCCATTAAATGACCATACTTCTATAGCATCCTTTGGAGTAGGCCAATCAGTAATGGCTTTGATTTCCTCTTCCATCTTGATCCCCTCCGATGAAATCTTGTGCCCCAAGAAGGTAACTTCCTTTTGCCAAAAGGCACACTTTACGTCTTACAGTAAAATTTCCATTGTCGTAGTCGTCTTAAGACTTCTTGCAAGTGATTCATGTGTTCTACCTCTATCTTGCTATAGATTAAGATAGCATCCAAGAACACCACCACATACCGATCCAATAGTCCATCAAACACCCAATGCATTGATCCATGAAGACTGCTAGAGCATAAGTGAGCCCAAAAGGTAGAACTCTCCACTCAAAATGCCCATATCTTGTGCAAAAGGTTGTCTTTTGCACATCCTTCCTATCAATGGGGATTTGACAATAGCCGCTGCTAAGATCCAGCTTGGAAAAGTATTGTGCTACACTCAATTGATCAAGCAAGTCATCAATCCGAGGCAAGGGATATGCACTCTTCATTGTTTACTTATTGAGCCCACAATAATCAATACAGAAATAAAGTCCTCCATTCTTCTTTGGAACAAATAGTACCGATGCTCCCCAAAGAGAGGTACTATGTTGTATGAAGTCCTTCACCAACAACTCCACAAGTGTTGTTTACAACTCCTACAACTCCTTTGGTGAGAGCTGATAGATTAGTCTACTCACTAGAGTACTCTCTGGCAATAACTCAATCTTGAAAGGCATACCACAACCAGAGGGTAATCCCTTTGGCAGATCATCCAGAAACATGTCCACAAACTCTTGAACTATTTGATCAACCATTACTTGATGAGGCTCTTGGCTCTCCTCAGATTGTCCTTGTGCAATTGGCTTGATCCACACTACAAAAATAGACTTATCTTCCTCCAAAGCTTGCTCTATGGCTACTTCACTTACAAACTTCCTGTAAAAGACCAAAACCGAGGAGAGAAATAGGAGAATGGAAACTCACATTGGGACACTTGAATGAGGGAAAACTCCGAATGCCTAGCATGAGCTTTGGCCTTGGTATTTATAGGTAGCATACAAGACCTTTGAAGCTTCTCAAGAAGCTTCCTTGAGCCGCTTTCTTGGAGTGCAAGTCAAGTTAACTAGGAAGCTTCTCAAGAAGCTTCCTTCTAGAAGCCGTCTACTTGGCGTGCAAGCTAAGCTAGTTAGAAGCTTCTAGAAGCTTCCTTCTAGAAGCTACCTGCTTAGGGCGCAAGTTAACTAGTTGGGAAGCTTCCTAAGAAGCTTCTTAGATGCTTCTAGAATATTCTAGGCTATTTTGGCTTATTCTCTACTTCGTAAGCCCGACTAACTTCGTCACTAAACTCCATATTGTTACATATTCCCCCGCCGCTAGTTGGTGACGTCCTCATCGCCAGTGAAGCTTCAAATTCCTTGATGGCCATCTGTGCATTCTGGAGGTGAGAAAGAGGTTCCCATGTGGCATCATGAAGGGGATACCCTTTCCAAAGGACCTTGTACTCCGTGTGTTGGCGACGGCCTCGTTGAATATGGCGACGCGCAAGGATACGATCAACTTCGTACTCCTCATGATCATTGATAGGGATAGGAAGAGGGGGAGGTTGGACTCGAGAGGAAAAGGAAGAAGGGTTAGGAACAAAGGGTTTCAACTTGGAAACATGAAAGACAGGATGGATACGCATGTGACAAGGTAAGGCAAGACGATAAGCAACAGGAGAGATAATATGGGTGATATCAAAGGGTCCTATCCAATTAGGAGCAAGTTTACGAACTTGGGTATCAAGTGGGAGAGGGAGGTTACTAGAGGATAGCATGACTTTATCACCAACTTCAAAGGTGAGATCACGACGATGATGGTCTGCATATTGTTTTTGGCGATTCTGTGCAACAAGGAGGTGAGACTTGGCTTGTTGGAGAGAGTGGGATATAGTGGTCAAGAATGTAGAAGTATGAGGAACCTGAGAGGGAGGGGGAGCAAGAAGAGAATCTGGAACAAGCGGATCTTGGCCAAAATTGAGAAAGAAGGGAGAAAATCCAGTGCTTGCCTGTTTGGAGTTGTTGTAGGCAAATTCTGCAGCTACAAGACATTCATCCCAGTTGGTATGGTGGACATTGACAAAGGCCCGCAACATATCCTCCAATGTACGATTGGCACGTTCAGTTTGTCCATCAGTTTGAGGATGATAGGCCGTGGACAAAGCAAGCTTGGTGCCGAGAATCTGAAAGAGTGCTTGCCAAAACTTCCCGGTAAAGCGAGGATCACAGTCGGAGATGAGTACGCGTGGCATGCCATGATGCTTGAAGACATTGTCAAAGTAGATTTGTGCTAAGGTTGGAGCATCCACGGTATCACAGGTTGGTGCCAAGTGGATTTGCTTACTAAGCTTATCCACAAACACCACGATGGCGGTGTGTCCTTGTTTTGTCTTTGGCAAGGATGTGATGAGATCCAAGCTCACATGCTCCCAACGAGCGGATGGAATGGCGAGTGGTTGAAGGAGTCCACTCGGCTTCTGGTTGCTGGCCTTGTTCCGTTGGCAACTCTCACATGATCGGACAAAGTCTCGAACATCTCGTGTCATGTTGGGCCACCACCATTGGCGTTGGAGGGTGCCCAAGGTCTTGTCCACTCCCATGTGACCAGCTATTGGTAAATCATGGGCTTCTTGAAGGCGCACAAGTCGAAGATCACCTTTGGCTGGAACATAGATCTGGTCTGCATGGAATAAAAGGCCTTCCTTGAAGGAGAAGGTGTTGTACTCCTTGTCGCATGCTGTCAGACGACCATGTACCATTTGGAAGAAGGGATCTTGTCGTAGAGCTGATTGAAACTCATTGTGGACCTTAGGGTCAATGGACACTGTTATAATTGCCACCGTGATGAAAGGAAGATCCTTCAAATCAGGTCGTCGTGATAGAGCATCGGGAATGACATGGAACCGACCTGGTTTGTACTCAAGTTTGATATCAAACAATTGGAGTTGCTCTTCCCATTGATGATGCCGGCTCTTCATGTGCTCCAAGTGTAAGGTCTGCAACAATGGTTTGTGATCAGTTCGCATGATCATTTGTTTCCCCAAGAGATAATGCCTCCATACCTTGGTGGCATATACCATTGCAAGTTGTTCCCGATCTCGAGCAGAGTAATTTCTTTCCGCTGTATTTAGTCGGCGAGACACAAAGGCAATCGGATGTAGTCCATCTGGAAATTCTTGTTGCAACACAGCTCCAATTGCAAAGTTAGAAGCATCAAAATCAACCACACAAGGTAGTTGAGGATCATATGGTTGAAGAATAGGTCTTGAAGACACCATATGCTTTAACTTCTGGAATGCTTCTTCATGCTTGGTGGTCCACTGGAAGCTCGAGTTCTTTCCCAAGAGGTCAGTCAATGGTGCAGCCACGTGAGCATAATAGTGGATGGACCGTCGGTAAAAACTGGCCAGTCCATTGAATGCTCGTACTTCTGTAGCATCCTTCGGGGTAGGCCAATCAGTAATGGCCTTGATCTTCTCTTCTTCCATCTTGATCCCCTCTGATGAGATCTTATGACCCAAGAAGGTAACCTCCTTCTGCCAAAAAGCACACTTTGACTTCTTGCAGTAAAATTTCCAATGTCGTAGTCGTCTTAGGACTTCTCGCACATGATTCACATGTTCTGCCTCTGTCTTGCTATAGATTAAGATATCATCTAAGAACACCACCACGGACCGATCCAATAGTCCCTCCAACACTCGATGCATCTGATCCATGAAGACTGCTGGAGCATTAGTGAGTCCGAAAGGTAGAACTCTCCACTCAAAATGTCTATACCTTGTGCGAAAAGCAGTCTTTTGCACGTCCTCTCCTTCAATAGGAATTTGCCAATAGCCACTACAAAGATCCAACTTGGAAAAGTAGCGTGCTCCACTTAGTTGATCAAGCAGGTCATCGATCCGAGGCAAGGGATATGCATTCTTCACGGTTTGCTTATTGAGCCCACGGTAATCAATACAGAAACGAAGTCCTCCATCCTTCTTTGGAACAAATAGTACCGGTGCTCCCCACGGAGAGGTACTATGTCGTATGAAATCCTTCTCCAACAACTCTGTAAGTGTTGTTCGCAACTCCTCCAACTCCTTTGGTGAGAGCCGATAGATTGGTCTACTCACTGGAGTACTCCCTGGCAATAACTCGATCTTGAAGGGCATACCTCGATCGGAGGGTAATCCCTTTGGCAGATCATCCGGAAACACATCTGCAAACTCCTGAACTATCCGATCAACCATTGCTTGATGCGGCACTTGGCCCTCCTCAGATTGTTCTTGTGCAATCGGCTTGATCCACACCGCGAATACAGACTTATCGTCCTTCAAAGCTTGCTCTATGGCTGCTTCATTCACAAACTTCCCTTCTAGGAACTCATCTCTCTTCCAAGCTTGCTCCATGGTTGCCTTCCTGGCAAACTTCCCATCTTGGGACTCATCTCCCTTCCAGATTCGCTCTATGGCTACCTTCTCAACAAACTTCCCATCTTGGGACTGACTATTCTTAGGTGTCTTACTCAGAGGTGCCAGACAACCTAATCGGAAATTCCTACCTTGGTGTTGTACTTGAATTTGGTGTTGGGTCCAATCAAATTGAACCTTATGACATTCAAGCCAAGGTAGACCTAGAATGATATCATAGTGTAGAGGTGCCACTACAAACCTCATACACTCCAAATACTCCTTCCCAATCTTGAAGGTAACGGGATGCAAGGTGCGGAATGCAGAACCCTTTCTACCATCCGCCATCATCAAACTACTTCCAATCACTGGCTTGATAGGAATACCCAATTCCTTTGCTACTTGCATAGACATGCAATTCTCTGAACTTCTAGAATCAACCAAAATTCTACAACCCCGATTAGATATCATACCTTGCAAGTGAAGCAAACTTGCATAGGTCGAGCCTTCAATCCCATTGGAACTAATCAAGTTCCCAGTAGGTGGCTCAAAATCTCCTACTGGGATTCCTCGTTTCCCGGATCATTCCGCTCCACAACCTCCACTTGGGCAACTTGTCGAGGTCGTCCATTCTTGAGTGGACATTCAGCAATGCGATGCCCCAACTGGCGACAATAAAAACAACCTCCATTTTGTCGTAATCTTTCTCTATCTACTGTGCCAAGTGGTCTTCGCTGGATAGCATCAATCTCCATTGGTACCGGTTCTTCCACTTGTGGTACGGTTAGGTTTTGTGTAGGTCGAGGTCGAGACCAAGTTGTTGCAACTAAGGAATCAAAATGCTCAGCCAATTGCATGGCTTCTTCTACGTTTTGTGGCTCTCGCATGGTCACCTCCAATCTGGTTCGTGACTTCAATCCTCGCACAAATCGATCCAGAACTTCACCTTCTTGGATATCTGGAATTTGCATGATGATATTCTGAACTTGTGTGATGTAGCTTCTCATTGAGCCAATCTGCCTCAACTCCGCAAATTTATCTCGTGCAGCTCGGGTGGCATTTATAGTCTGAAATCGACCAAGTATTGCATCCTTGAATTCTGCCCATGTCAAAATCGGTGTAACAATTTGTCGTTCAGCTCTTTCTACTCGGAATCGCCACCAAAGTTTTGCCACGCCATCCAACTGGCTAGAAGCCAAGAGAATTTGTTTCCGCTCGTCTTGAAGATTGGTGGCTTCAAAGTAACGTTCACAGTCAAACACAAAATTCTCCACTATGCCTGGAAGATTCTTGCCTTCAAACACCTTGGGTTTCGGAAATCGAATGCGATCTTCTCCATCTCGAACTGGCGCTCTGTCTATCTGTTCTTGTCGTTGCTGGTCTCGTTCATCCAACAATCAAGTAAGATGCTCGATTTGTTGTTGCATTGCAAGGATAACATCCGGTATTGCCGCCATCGCTACTATTCTATTCCACTACTCTCAATTTATCTAGTTGATTAACACATAGATACAACACGTCCACCGTTCTCCATAAGTTACAACTGGAAGTATCAAGGGTTCCTTTGACACGGTGATCATATGTAGAAAGTCTTGCCCAAAATGTGAGGTGATGAATTGTGTGAAACGATGCTTTGGTAAGATCTGGACATGAAAGTCCCAATGGTTTGACGGAAGTGGATTTGGTGGTCCATAAATTCCATCCATCCCATTCCTGCTCTGATACCAATGTAAAAGACCGAAACCGAGGAGAGAAATAGGAGAATGGAAACTCACATTGGGACACTTGAATGAGGGAAAACTCCGAATGCCTAGCATGAGCTTTGGCCTTGGTATTTATAGGTAGCATACAAGACCTTTGAAGCTTCTCAAGAAGCTTCCTTGAGCCGCTTTCTTGGAGTGCAAGTCAAGTTAACTAGGAAGCTTCTCAAGAAGCTTCCTTCTAGAAGCCGTCTACTTGGCGTGCAAGCTAAGCTAGTTAGAAGCTTCTAGAAGCTTCCTTCTAGAAGCTACCTGCTTAGGGTGCAAGTTAACTAGTTGGGAAGCTTCCTAAGAAGCTTCTTAGATGCTTCTAGAATATTCTAGGCTATTTTGGCTTATTCTCTACTTCGTAAGCCCGACTAACTTCGTCACTAAACTCCATATTGTTACACTTCCCATCTAGGGACTCATTTCTCTTCAAAGCTTACTCCATGGTTGCCTTCTTGGAAAAATTCCCATCTTGGGGCTCCTCTCTCTTCAAGGCATGCTCTATGGCTACCTTCTCAATAAAATTCCCATCTTGGGACTGATTATTCTTAGGTGTCTTACTTAGAGGTGCCAAACAACCTAATCAAAAATTCTTACCTTAGTGTTGTACTTGAATTTTTCATTGGGTCCAATCGAATTGAACCTTATGACGTTCAAGCCAAGATAGTCCTAGAATGACATCATAGTGTAGAGGCACCACTACAAATCTCATACACTCCAAATACTCCTTCACAATCTTAAAAGTAACAAGATATGAGGTAAAAATGTAGAACCCTTTCTACCATCCTCCATCATCAATCTACTTCCAATCATTGGCTTAATAGGAATACCCAATTCCTTCACTACTTGCATGGACATGCAATTCTCTGAACTTCCAGAATCAACCAAAATCCTACAACCCCAATTAGATGTCATACCTTGCAAGTGAAGCAAGCTTGCATAGGTTTAGCCTTCAATCCCATTGGAACTAATCAAGCTCCCAATAGATGGCTCAAAATCTCCTATTGGGATTCCTTGTTTCCTTGATCATTCTGTTCCACAAACTCCATCTGGGCAACTTATTGAGGTTGCCCATTCCTAAGTGGACATTCAACAATGCAATGTCCAACTTGGTGACAATAAAAAAACCTCCATTTTGTCGTAATCTTTCTCTATTTGTTGTACCAAGTGGTCTCTATTGGATAGCATCAACCTCCATTGGTGTTGGTTCTTCCACCCATGCGTAGTGTATTAGTAAGCTTTGTGTAGGTCAAGGTCAAGACCAAGTTGTCATAACCAAAGAATCAAAGCGCTCAACCAATTGCATGGCTTCTTCTACATTTTGTAGTTCTTGCATGGTCACCTCCAATTTGGTTTGTGATTTCAATCCCAACACAAATTGATCCAAACCTTCACCTTCTTGTATATCTAGAATTTGTATGATGATGTTTTGAAATTGTGTGATGTAGCTCCTTACTAAGCCAATTTGCTTCAACTCTGCTAATTTATCTTGTGCGGCTTGTGCGGCTTGGGTGGCATTTATAGTTTGAAATCGACCAAGTATTGCATCCTTGAATTATCCCATGTCAAAATTGGTGCAACAATCTGTTGTTTAGCTTGCTCCACTTGGAATTGCCACCAAAGTTTTGCCACACCATCCAATTGGCTAGAAGCCAAGAGAATCTATTTCTATTCATCTTGAAGATTGGTGGCTTCAAAGTAACATTCGCAATCAAACACAAAATTCTCCACTATGCCTGGAAGATTCTTGCTTTCAAACACCTTGGGTTTTGGAAATTGAATGCAATCTTCTCCATCTTGAACTAGCATTCTCTCTATATGTTCTCGTCATTGTTGGTACTTATTCATCCAACAACCGAGTAAGGTGCTCAATTTGTTGCTACATCACAAGGATAATGTTTGGTATTGCCGCCAAAGCTACTTCTCTATCCGACTACTCCCAATTTATCTAATTGATTAACACATAGATACAACACGTCCACCGTTCTCCATAAGTTCCAATTGGAAGTATCAAAGGTTCCTCAGACAAGAAGATCATATGCAAAAAATCCTATCCAAAGCGTGAGGTGATGAATTGCGTGAAATGATGCTTGGATAATATCTAGACATGAAAATCCCAATGGTTTGGTGGAAGTGGATTTGGCGATCCATAAATTCCATCCATCCCATTCCTGCTCTAATACCAATGTAAAAGACCAAGACCGAGGAGAGAAATAGGAGAATGGAAGCTCATATTGGGATGCTAAAATGAGGGAAAAATCCAAATGCCTAGTATGAGCTTTGGCTTTGGTATTTATAGGTAGCATACAAGGCTCTTGAGAAGCTTCTTAAGAAGTTTCCTTTAGCCTCTTTCTTAGAGTGCAAGCCAAGTTAACCCGGAAGCTTCTCAAGAAGCTTCCTTCTAGAAGCCGCCTACTTGGCATGCAAGCTAAGCTAGTTGGAAGCTTCTAGAAGCTACTTATTTGAGGTGCAAGCTAAGCTAACCAAGAAGCTTCCCAAAAAGCTTCCTAGATACTTATGGAATATTCTAGGCTAATTTGTCTTATTTGCTACTTTGTTAGTCCTACTAACTTCATTGCTAAACTCCATATTGTTATAGACAACTACACTAGGGGAAAGTGCAACTTGTAACTTACCATCATAACACAAAGTCTTACGGTCTACAAGTCATCACTTCTTGCCTCATAGGAGATAAATATAAGTAGTTTGATTAGTCATCACTCTAGCCTCACTAACAAGAACACACTAGAGCACCAATGCTCTAAAGTCAAGGCATTTCACACAAGCATGGTGCACAAATATGAAGTAGAGAATGGAAGGAATTCAATCACAAGAAGTCTACACAAAACCCTCCATCTCATAAATCAACACCAAATTGACTTTGCCACCATTTGGCATTTGATATAATTGGAGTGTCTACCTACTCCTAAGCTACCAAGATCACCAAGGATGAGATCAAATTGCTATCCTAGCCAAAGCTATATGTGTATAGGTGTCAACACCAATCATTAAGACTACAAGCAAAGGTGGATCAATTGGCTAGGGCACCGGTCTAAAAACTAGAGATCTGAGGTTCAAACCTTGTTGCCCATAATCTGGAAGAGTGGACAGATTTTTCCATATGATCATCAAAAACTACCAAAAAACTCATCTAAATTGGCTAGTGTAATACTTCAAGGACAGGAGAACTCAATTATAATACTCCAATGACAAGAGACCAAGAGATAAGAGAGGAAACACCAACTTCACACTCAATACTCCAATGCCTTAAAGGAACACCTTCTCTTTATTATATAGCAAGATAGATCCCCTCAAAGGAAGCTCCACCTTGGATCAAATACATGGATTGGTGACCTGTCCGCAAGCTCCACTCTTAGACCCACCCATGTCAGTTCCTATCCTATCTAGTTGGTCAAATAGGTTTGACCTAAGGGAATATTTAAGGAATATTCCTATAGGGAGCTCCACTCTTAGATTAGTTGCTTGGGTTTGTGACATGTCAATCCTTGTCCTATCTAGTTGGTCAAATAGGTTTGACTTAAGGTAATATTTAAGAAATCTTCCTATAAGGAGCTCAAAATCACATGGATGAGATACTATTGGAAAGCTCTCAATGAAAAAAATCATAAAGGGGAGAAGGAAAGCACTTTTCCTCCAAAAAGAGGGAAATCTTTTCATTTTCAAGGTGTAATTAATTCGTTTAGGCCTCCAAAATTGGCTCTAAAATTTTTAGGCTACTTTTGGTTTTTTCCCTTTTAGTAGAAATATTCTTTTGGTGACACTTCTATCTATTCTACTTAGACCATTGTACACAACATCCTTCTAGATGTTACCAAGCCAATTTTCACCTCTAGATAATATGTCTAGCTATTGGTATTGTAGCTAACCTCACACAAGCCCATAGTTATAATGCCAATAGCTATACATATTATCTAGAGGTGAAAACTATCTGATCTCACCAAAATAGTACTTTACTAAATAGGGTAGGAGCCAAAAATAGCCTAAAAACTTCAAAGCTAATTTCAAAGGCCTAAACTGAATGAATTAGGCCTCAAAGATGTGCAATTTTCTCCCTTAAACCCTCAGAGCCTATATACATTGACCTTTGCATGTATTTGATCTAAAGGTGTAGCTTCCTTTGAGAAGATGCTCTTTACTATATAATAAATTCAAGATGTTCCTTTGGGGCATTGGAGTATTGAGTGTGAAGCTTTGTGTCTCCTCTTGTGTTTCTCTTAAGGTCTCTTATCCTCAAAAGATTACAATAGCTTTATGCCTCAAAGCTTCTATTAAGGTCTCTTATCCTTGAAAGATTACAATAGCCCTATGGCTATAAGCTTCTAAATTCAACTAAATGAGACCTTTCTTCTTACCAATTTGAACCTTGTCCAAATTTGGCCAAGCTTCACCAACTTGACATCCAAATTGAAACAACCTTTGTCAATCTAACGTACTTCTTCAAACCCTCTCCAAATCTGTCCAAGCTTCACCAACTAAAGCACTAGTTAGGGCAATTTGTGCAACCTCCAACTGTGGACAACCTCCACCAACTCAACATCCAACTCTACACAACCTCTACCAATCTAATGCACCTCTTCTATAGTTGGCTAACTGCCAAATCCTCTGCTAACTATCAACTTGAGCCAAATTGAGAGGATGTGGATCTTCAAATCCCTAATTCAAGGAGATGGTTTCTCAAATCCATCTCTAATCTTGCACTTTGGATTCAATTTGCACCAAATTGACCTTGATTTCACCTTCTTGAGCTCAAATCAAACACACACTATCTCAAATTGACTCAATTCTCATAAATTTTGCCAAAGCTTCTGCACATTGTCCGCCCCACTACCAAATTTGCATGAACTTGAACAATGCTTCCACATACAATCACTCTCAAGGAAATTTAGAACCACAATCAAATGTACCAACAATCAACCATGCTATATCACCAACCTCCTCAGTTCTTGTACCCAATTTCCCCGTAATTCTCACTGCTCTTATGTAACTTGTTCATTCTTCCACTCCAATCACACACAAATTACCTGATTAAATCTATACCTGATCCTTCACTCAACAATCTGCAAACAATCATATACTAGTTACAATCAAGCCATATCCACTCTAGCTAAGAGACTCTCGTTGATGCTCACCAACCTCTATCCACCATAACTAGGATCTCAAATGCTCAACATCAAAGAAGTGATCTCTCTAGAGCTACACTTCAAAAGTATACCCTTCTGCTTGACCTAGGTCTCCAGCCCTAATGGATCCATTGACAAAAAATCCGACATTGCAAGTAATAATGGGTCACACCATGTGATCAATAGCCGTAATGTGAAATCCAATCTCCAACAAGTAGTCCATAAGTAACTACCAAAATAACAATGAATGCTAACACTACCACTCCAAGGTCCGAGAAAACTAGTTTCAATGCTACAAATATCATGATAAAGTGGTCCATTGTAGGCATACTTCCATTTTGCTTTAGCACCTTGTGAAAAATCTATAATTTTGAAATCTATTGATATAGTAGGGTGTATATTGCCTGTAAATTTTTGAATCCATTGCTTGTTGTATCAAAGTTCATGCCTATCCATGCAAGCAAATTTAGATGAAAGTGAATACATGGCAAGATCAAAGATATGAATACAATATATTTTTAGACTTAACACTAAACCATCATAGTTTAGTGATATCTTGTTTGGATCTCCAATAAAAAGCCACATTACTCAAAATCAGATTTTATCCCTTACTACTAAAGCTAGGAGTGTCTTTGTTTGGTTTTGATTGAAGACAAAACATTTTCATTTGGAGAGATTGTAAATAGCTTCTTTATCTAAGTTGAGTAGTGGGTTATAAACAATTTAAAAGGACTCCTTGAACAACATTGAAAGAAATCAACACTACCAAAATAAATCTAAGACATCGGTGGCTTTTTAAAAGAGAAGAACAACGTTGGGTTTCTAGAGTCGGAAGATGAAATTGAGGACAGATTTCTCTATGATAACAAACAAGAAATATTTATGCTTCAAAGTAGAGTTCTAATGAGGCATTATACTTGCGCTTTGTACGTATACCTCATTCCATATAGTATACTCTGCCAACTTGCTACCGTACGGTTGCCATCCGCAGATAATACCTAGAGAACCTTCACTTGATACGTTATGTCAAGAGAACCTTTTTCCACTTATTCCTACCAAGAGAACCTTCACTTTGATCCGCCATATCACCTATGACTGGAAATCTATGCTTTACACTTGTGCAGCAGTCAAATCTTCAATGATAAACTCGAAGAAGACTCGAGACGGCACTAAAAGAACTACCCTTCTCCATTTGTAGTTCTCAAGAAGCTTCGAACCTCTTCCCGGGTGAACCAGAATGCATTTTGAAATACATTTCTTTTATTCACCCTCCTCCCCATGACGTGATTGATACTTTCAATCATAGCAGCATCTGTTTATCCAAATGAATTCATTTGTAAACAATATTTGAATGTTCTCTCCTTTCTCCCATGTCGACGACACCTGACCTCACATGGTACCAAGTCTACAAGCCATGTGAGTGAAACTTCGAGATTGGTACGAAGCCCTGATGATTGAGAGCTGAATGGGTATGGTGAGTGAAAGTACGTCGTGCTGCTGTTGAGAGTCTGGCTTTGGTGGTGCTGGTGAAAATTGAAAAGCAGAGACTAAAGACCTTCACACGAAAGGAGTTGCAAGAATGTGCTTCCTTCCGCCCATTGGTTAGTTAAATGTTGAATAAGTTTCAGTATCGATTTGGCGATGGTGGAAAGAGCCTGAAGACTCCTCCAGGGAGTTGATTCTTTTCAATTGGTGAAGAAGTCGTGTCAGTGGATGTTTTGAGTGGCGATTATACACTACTTGCAAGAGTTTGAGTCCCTCAATCGGGTTAAATGGTAATATCAGTAAAGTTTTGTGGAGCAGAGACTAGAGTCTACACACGAATTGCAAGGGAATATATATGCGTCCAATCCGTACAGAATTATATGGATAGTCAGGCACGGCAACCACTTCGATTGAAAATGGTTTTATGAACTTTTCTCTTTTCATCTGGAAGTAGTCAGCATGAGGCTGTGGTATACGCTTTTGGACTTGATTGGATGGAGCGAGCGGAGAAGGTAAGGTGGGTGGAGAGAGATAATGTAAACAACAGCTCACTTCTGCTTTGTTGATCGTGGTTACTGCTAATTTAACAGGGCTTGACTAAGTTCACGTTATCGGCTTTTCTACGACCAAATTGGTTGCTTTTCGATTCTATGAGTGTGTATTGAGTCAAACGGTTGCAGTTATCGTTGGATTAGGTTCTGTTAGTTGACTAAACTTCTCGATTGCTTGAGTTCGACTCGAGGTCTCACGTCACATCCTTCACTTTTGTGTCATTAGTCCTGAAACGGATTCACAGAAGTAATTGGCACAGCCTATCTGTCGTCACACTTTACTAGTCAGGATTATACTTTAATAGTCAG
Source organism: Lunularia cruciata (assembly GCA_948567375.1). NCBI lineage: Eukaryota > Viridiplantae > Streptophyta > Marchantiopsida > Lunulariales > Lunulariaceae > Lunularia > Lunularia cruciata. The sequence goes on from OX419758.1 coordinate 61,158,919, forward strand.
GATTTGTCATGGAATGCTGTCCATAGTTAAGGTCGGTTTATCTTAATAGTGTGAGACTGGAGATCAAAGCTGTGTGATCACGAAGGTCTAAAATTTCAAGGGTATCTTATTAGTTCTTGTTAATATGACATTGTGTGGACATAGTTCGACTGAAGCTATCATTAACTGTGAGATGTGGTAGAGACCACGATAACGTAATTGTGGTGAAGGAGATCGAGGCTAGAAAAGGAGATAGATCTCTTACTTGTAATACCATATCTTTTCTAAGAATAGCGTCTTGAAACAAGAACTACTCTACAACCGCCCAGGTTAATTTCGAGATCTGCGCTGATGGATAACACCTCACCAAGACGAAAAAGTGTTTCTCCTGTGATTCTCTATGCCACAATTGTTTTGCTGTCACCGTCTAATTGATCCCATCAATCGTAACACTTTTAATTTGAGTGTCAAGCTTTTCAACCTCAGTTTCCGACCAAGCTACTTGTTATAGTGCACCAGAAGCAGCTCATACTCGTGAGAGTGAAATTTACAGTTATCTGAACAAAACTTGCCGCAGCATTGCTACTGCGAAGTTCAGCCTTGCACACTTGGGAATGGTCTTCTTTGTCATTCTACACTTGCAGCAACTCCGGTTCAATTTGTTCACGTTCCACGAGTTTCTGGTTTTCAGGTTCTGCGGTGCTCGAATTGGGTATTTATAATTCTGAAAGATTGACTCGATTACATCATTCCCTCTGACTGCTGATTCACCACACAAGGCAAGATAAACAATCACATATACTGGTCAAAATACAGGGTCACGTCTATATGTAGTCAACAATAGACGCTTGTAATCAGATCACGTGGTTGGTTGAGAAGGGGGTGTCCTCAAGCCCACACCATTTCTCGCGATATCTGAATTGGTAGGAGGAGAAGCACGAAGACTTGATATAAATTAATGAAGAACATATACGACCACAACAGGGCCACTGGAAGAAGACATGTAGAGAGAGAAACTGAACCCGGTCATCTGCGCGAGGACCCTGTCGTACAAAAGTGAGGACCCTGAAATGTATGGATGTACAGTAACTGCTTTTGAAGTCGTTGTTCAGTTGGTGTGTGTCGATGCATCTGAGGTCACTATATTTAAAGGAACGCAGTCAAGTGCAGCAGTGATGGCAAGAATTGTCATAGGGATATTATTTACCCTGCGCTGACGGTTTGGAACTACAGACAGATTCGACTCCTTTCTAAGAAATTGCGAGAAACTTCTGGATTAAACGAAAGACGGTTGAATCAGGTGTCAGGTAACCGATACAAAGACCTCAGAAAACATGTTTAACCCCCCAGACTACCATGCCTCGAATAATATTGCTGACGCCTTTCCACCATTGCTTTCTAGCTAGTAAATAAGTACATCAGACAAACATATACTTTATCTCCGAGCAAAGGGGGAGATAACAAAAAGTTCTCAATTCCCAAGTTTCGAAGCCAGTTCCGCCATGCAGGTGGTCTACTTACATGCTAACCGACCAGACACCATGTCTAGATCAGAACAAGTAGCACACGTCTACCTATCAGTTGGCGAGAATATATTCCATCTGACTCTCGCAGCTATTACTTGTATCCTCCTGCTGTTGCATGCAGGAACATTGTAGCTGTTTGTAACACATTCTCAGAGCTTATGCGTGCTAAAGGGGGTACACAACCCAAGCTTTGAAGCACGTTTTACATTGACTGCGCCATCGATGCTTGAATCTCCCTCCACTCGGACGACAAAGCAATGATTCAAACAAGTTTCCGGTTTTGACTTGGATAACATTTTCACGGCGTATTTTATTGGGAGGGGTAAGAAGCAACAGTTTCAAACGAAGTTGAGCTGAATCCCAGCGGATGCCAGAATAACCTTGGTTCGTCACTTGTACTCTTTAACTTTTGAGCTGGCTATGGTTCCTCTATCGTCCTTCCAGGTTTCTAGCTGGCTTCTTGAGTAACCTCGTAAGCGAACCCTAAACATTGTAACCCCCCAGTGGCTGCCCTCGAGTACTCGATGGACTGGAGACTATGACCTTTAGTCTTTCGAATCAGATTTTTTGTGTCTACATCATATTTCCTTCCAAGATCTTTTGGAGTAGTATCTGATGATTTCGGGTTCTGTACAACTCTCAGAACAATGAGACAAACTTTGCCGTTCGTATAGGCCTGATCTTGTTTCTGTTTACGTCTGATCTCATCAGAAGATTATTGCATTACAAAGTTGCTACTCATGCATCAGAACAATGATGAAACTGATCTTGTTTCTGTTTTTATCTGATCCCACCAAAAGATTTTTGTTTGTACCAGAATCCTGCATCTCATACTTCAGGACATGAGACAAACTTTGCCGTTCATGTAGCTCATATTTGTCGCTTACTTCTCTTATTTCCATTCCGTAGTACACTACGTGCTGATATTCGGAGACACTTGCAACTCATATTTCAGATGAAATGTACATGGGGTCGTTGAAGCAAATTTCAGTTATATAATCCAGTGAGCCCTCCCATGGCAGCATGTAAAGTCTGTCACATCTGAAGTAGGATTACATGCAGGGATGATACTGGAAAGTCACTCTGCGAATCTTGGATAGAAACACAACTGTGCGTCTCTCCTCATATTGATTATAACCAAGATTTACAAGCAGTAAAGTATCCAGTATTTAGCATAATTTGTACCGGATAAACGCAATACATCGCCTTGGAAATTCGTCCAAACCAAGGTGTGGTTTGTCTGTCTGACTAAGGAAGAAAGTGACGATGCTAATGGTGCAACCAGGTAGTAATTTTCAAGAATATCTGTTATGAGCTGACTGAGATCAGACATTGAGATTGATCTGACCTCGCTGTGTGGAATCAAGTGTGAACCCCGAACAAAGGGTCTTAAGCTATTCCTAACTAGGACACAGATTTCAAGTCATGTGTGATTGGTGGCTACTACAGACGTCAAGGCTGACCAGCGACTGGTTGATAGCCCTCTTCTGCTGCTAATCTCGTGAACCTCAGAGTTGTAGAGATGTTGTAAATGATTACTGCTATAGCACATAGAGCAACTGTCGACCCGACATATGTAAGGCTCTTGCGAAGTGCGTCCCAGGTAATATCCTCTTGGTTTCCCTGGTTTCCGTCATGATCTTCAGATGAGCTTGGAACGTCATCGTCATCAGGTAAACCTGGGGTATCATTAGGACCTGAAATAAATTTAACTTCGTTAGGACATGAGTGAGCTTGTTATTGTGGGTGTTCAGTCAGATATACCAATTGCATTAACTAAAAGATGTCAAGAAATTGAGCATTCAGAATATTGTGACTACGAACTCGCTGACAGAGATCATTCAGTGATGATCTTTGGTAATGTTTTTATCTCTATTGCTATATCGCCTCGATTTCCACGTCCACGCAGTATCTGCAATAGTATGATTAGCTCCTTCCTTCCTACATTAGGCGATAAGCTTGCAGTCTAGTCCCATGTTAGTCATTAGGAGTTGTGAAAGGTAATAACGGAAGCAATGGTAGACTAGCATGTATACAAATTTCGCCGATTTGGGACTCATCTTGCAGAAGACATGCTCAGGATTCCGAGCTTCTCAGAACGAGACCCAATGCTGCAGAGCCAATAGAGAAAAGACGGAGCTTTCACCGAGATTGTGTAATTCAGTTGCAAAGACGAAGTTCATGCGCTTATTGGGTATCGCGGGAAATTGAGTTTATGCTTGCTTGGATCTCATTCGTGTGGTCCTGGAAGATTAGGTCCACGCCTCTTGATCATCAATGTGAAAGAACCTCTATTAAAGAGAAAGGACCTCAACTATAGAGTATATCAAAGCACAAGAGAGAAAGCCTTAAAATTCTTTATCTTCTTTTGTGAATGACCTTACTAGCTTAACTAGCTTACATGGTAGAGAAGAGAGTGTGTAGGGAAGAAGTTCTGTCTAATCAAAGTCAACAGATAACTATCTTCAAGTAGTAGTATAGGCATATGTCGTGAGCATGGCTTCATAAACTAAAATCCGAGTTCTGAACACGTTGAAGACATGTGCAGAGATGGAAGTTCCACTATGTCACAGTAAACAAAAACTCAACACGAGACACCCAAAACAGAGTGGAGAGATAAACGGGTTAAATTTGTAGTCATACCCGATTCAACTATTACGAAGTATGTCGAAGTCGCAAGCTTGTGCGCGGAGACGTGAACTTTGACTAGTACTGTCGACCCATTCCTTCTTAGTATAAGGGTAGATCCGTACATGTCGGTCTCCGCGGCATTGGTTTCAATCTTAATTCTTAGTTTATCGTTCATCTGGAAGCAAGTGCCAGTGGAGCTCCTGTAAGTGGGCTGACATGAAGAGCCTCCAAGAGATGGAAATTGAAGGAGGAAACAAAAGAAACCAGTGAGCAGGCCAGAGTCAACAAATTGCAACAGGATGTTCCAAAAGAAGAACAGGAAATCAAGCAGAAAGTCACGTGCAGATTTGATTAGCTCGCCCTTCTAAGTGCTGACAATAATGTTAAACCAACATAAAGAAGACTGACCATGAAAGTTATAGCCTCTGCGGGGACTGGAAATTGAAAGACGCAACGCCAACAGAGAAGTTGCAGCGGGCAGGTAAATAATCCTCGAGGTGAGCAAGGAATAAAACATCGCTCGAATTCATCCTAGCTGAGTACTTACCTTCCCGACAGCCAATTTGGCTTCGACATGCACGTCGTCAACATTGGCAGGAACAATCACGGTGTAATTGTAGATATAGGAACTGAACGGCGGTATCAACTGGCCTTCAGCCACTTGAAGGTTCGCTAACACTGCAGGGGGCCTCGTGAGCTTTTGTGCCTCTAGACGACTCTGCATCATAATAAATGTACTCCTTTCTCCACTAACTGTCCGCTGTTGGGAAAAACCCGCAAACGAAAGGACCAAGAGAAGGTAAACAGAAAGGACATTGGAAACTGCCATTTGATGAAATTTCAATTGTGAGGTTAAATTACCGCAAGAGACGAATGTGTTGACAGGAATGCCACGAGTTTCAACTACTGGAAAGAGGGCAATCAGAAGACTACGCAGAGAAGCGTGAACTCAAGCTCGGAATTTCCACAACTCAGAGGAGATGCAAATGGGTGACTTAAAGACGGAACTTGCTCGATAATTGGAGCTCAAACGTTCTTGAAGGAGCGGTATGATGTGCCCAAAGGCTAAAATTGGACGTGGTCTGCAGCATCCAACTTCAGAATATCTGCCTGGATTAGGGCAGGGGAAATAGAAACTCTGCCAAATACTCTCTACCTATAAACTGAAATTTTCTCTGCCCGCTCAATCACCCCAATCACTTGAGCTGTCAGGCAAAAACGGACTCAAATTCTCAAACTCAATTTCACGTTCTTCAAAAATCAGAACGCAGAAAAGATCGTCCTAAGCAGCCTTTGCTAATGCGGAGTCCCAACGAACAAACTAAGAGACTGGCTGTGGAATTAAAGTTCACTAAAATAACTTGCAGAGGTGGAAAAAGCCAGAAAGACAAAGTTTTCAGTCAGACAGCTCTTTCAGTTGTAGGGCATGCAAAGAATAAGACGGACTGTCGGAGAACCGCAGGTGGCTGAGAGGAAGGAAGGAAGCAGCACGATCTGCACAAAAGGTGAGACCCACAAACGAACGCCCTGGACCCAATTTACAGGTGACTTGGCAAAAGAACAGCCCGGAAACCCCCATATTCGGCATCAAACTACAGTGTCCTAACCATCAAGATCAATCTTGCGTGCCCATGAGAACGTCAGCAAGAATCTGTTCCTGTTCCTGTGGCTGGGGTTATGGATAATGGAGACTAAAATTTAGTCCTACTGTATCACGAAGCATGATATGCAAACGGCTTTGGAAAACCATCTGGTGATGGTACAATAGCTGCTGAGGGTAGCTGAGGACAAGGAAGCTCGGGACCACAGGAGTCTAGTCCCGATCTGACTCAGTCCAATTTGTGAAAGGCAGATAGATGGATTACAAGAGGGAAGGAGGATCCAGTGTCTGTTCTAAAGTTAAAAAGGTGTAGTGTCCCGTACGTTTTTAGGCTGGACGTTTCTACTGACGAAGAGAGGGTAGAGGGGACGAGGAACGCTGACGAATGGACGGAATTTAATAATGGGAGGAAAGTAGAAGAATACAAGTAGTCTAGGTTCCGTAACCCGGAGAGGGTTTCGAGCGAGAAAGCAGGATATCGTAGTTTATGGATGATGTGACCAGAAAAAACTTCTTAAACAATGGTGGATTTATAATTCCGAGTATTTTATTCGAAAGAGCTGGTTTATCTCATCAAGAGGTCTCTTTCTTCTAAGCATTCTGCATGCAGTTCAGGTTTTGATATAAAAATATCTGGGCATGTATGAGGGGGTGGTGGCACACACACTTCTGGGGGTTACTGATTACATCCATGGCAGTTTCAACCACATTCTTCAACAACTTTTGCTCTTGGATCGATCAAAGTTTCAAGGAGAGGATGAGTGCTCCAAATGGCGTGTTGTCTGTCGTCTGTTCGTACACTGTTGAAACATGTGAACTCTCCGCCGTAGTCAAAATACAGTCCCAAAAACAAAGCTCTCGCTCTTCACACATCCTGGACAACGATGCTCCAAGGGCCAACGACGACAAATCATGCGAGTAGCAAGCAGTCTTGAGATCTTCACGTGAAGCTCCAAACGATTTACCGTTTGAGAAGTTGATAAAACCGTCCAGGCCCTAGTTACCTGCATGATGCAATCTGAGAGACTCCGTTGAGCATGTTGTATTGAGTTTAGGATGTGTGTGAAAACTGAAGTCGTCCTATTTGTCTTGCGATGAATGAAGTGCGGTGAAGATCAGGTGATATTAAGCGGCCAGGATCAAGAACTCATCCTGCTGATTTCATCGAGCTTTAGTTGCAAGAATTACAGCAGAGAGAACGGAAAGAGTGGTCCAGTGCATGGACTCCACCTCAGCTCGCAATGTGGCTTGTATACATACCTGCTTGTGGTTCCCTCCCTGAGTCCCATCTGTCCCAAGCTGCCGCTTACAAGTGGTACGCAGAATAAGCAAACCAGATCGGCCACACACAGACCGCGTAGCCTCAATTACCCAGAACCTGAATTCTGCTTGGCTGTGGTTCAAAGCTTCAGGGAGCTGAAATCCCGATCGGAAATTATCTCAATTATTGTCGTGTAGAGCTCTAGGGAAGTAGCTCGTGTATAAGCTCTGAGAGAATTGGGCATGCAGTGTTGATCCCGACTGTTAAATAACGTCTCAAATTGACGAACGCCACGAGGTTCGGGAACTGGAGAGAGACTGTGAAAGATGGAGAGTATAACGATAAATGCCGCGCGGTGCGCAAAATTGCAGCAAGATAACGCACGTGTTTGCTCATCTAGTCGTCTGAGAAGTGGATCCACGAAAGGAACTGCAAAAGTTTGCAGTGGATGCAAATGTCGTCCAGTGAGTCTCGAAATTGTAGCTGCTGCAGATAATTTTGCTTTTGATCCCAAGAAACCGAACAGAATTTCTATGTCAAGGATGAATGCTGTGTCCACAGAAGAAACTATGCCAGAACCGGCAGTGGAATCGCATCACCCGTTGGATCCCCATAAACCCAACTTCAGTAACCTGCTGCCCGAGTTTGCTCGCCCTTATCCTTCCTTCGAGGGATGGTTCACTCGATTGTGGGATCCGGAGAGTAACTTCAGTGCTGCGATGATTATGGCCACGAATTATGCAACCCAAGAAAGTCAAGTCACTCTTCTTTTCACCCCGTCTTCTGAAGATGTGCATCCGAATGGGCAATATGAACTGCGTACCTACGCTGTGGCAGACAAGTCCAAGGTAAACCTACATTACTTTGTGGCACTACCTCGTCTGGTAATGCTCTCTGGGAGGCCATTTTCTCGATTTTCGTCAGCCCGAGATGCACTTTAGCTTTTTGAACTTCGAATTGCAGGAGCAAAATAATTAGCGTACTGTTCCCGGTAACTTACTACTTCAGTGCTCGGTTGTGGTAGAATGGGTGCTGCTATGCTCAAAGCTTCTTTGACTTTTTAGTCTGGTCTTGCAGCCAGCCTTATTAGCCATTAAGATACTTTTCGCCGAAAAGATTTCTAAGCTTGCGGAGTTCTAGCTTCCCTTATAGTCCTGGCGATTAGGCGCGTCATGATGAGAAGCTCTGATTACAGAAGATCCTTTTGAGAATTTGTTGTCGGGAAGAAACAAGAAAGAAATTTGTTGTGTAAAGACGTTTCCTACTGCTTCGTTCAAGAATTAGAATTCCATGGAAGTTTGGTCTCACCGCAGTCGCCGTTTTGTAGGAGGCGAAATTCGGGCATGGCATGTATCATGAAGATAGACCGGCGGAACCCACTGGGTTTGAATGGGAAGCGCCAAGTTTGGGAAAAATTAAAATGACTGCTCATGAAACTGAACTGGATATGACTGTCAAAGGTTACAAGTTGAAGGCTCGTTTGACGAAAGAGGTAAGCGACCCTTTTCATTTCTCCATTTCTGCTGCTTTATTCCGCATTTAACTCATAAAGAAATAGGTATGGATCTCCACCATCGACCCTGAAATCCTACATATGCTGTGTTGATTGGTGCATCTTGATGTCTTCAATGGTCTGATGACAAGCGAATGCATTTACTCCGCAACTTTGAAGTGTTGTCAAATTTGAAGCTGGTTTCCTTGTTTGATGGCTTCTTTCTCCTCTGATAACAACTCATGTTTTACCTGGGACTTACGTGTATGCTGGTCGAAGTTCGATGCAACTGATATCTCTGATGCAGATTCTATGGGATACCGACCAATCTGAGAAAGGACCAGAAGGGTGGGCAAAAAACCTTCCAATCCCTACTCATTGGTATGTCTACAGTCTTGGATCGAAAGTTGAGTACGAATTTTCTGGACCTGAAGGAGCTTTAACAAGAAAAGGTGTTGGATTAGCTCATGTGGAGAAGAATTGGGGACTTACCTTTCCTAATGGTCATGTCTGGTTTCAAGGCTTCTCAGAAGATAATTCTGCTCAGGTGAGACCAACCTTCGCATACATATGCAAAAGAGTCTACTTCTCACCTTGTGAATTGATCATCTTGATAGGCGGAGTGTTTATCAAAGTCCCTCACAGCATACGTCTATCTTACTAGAATGCACTCAACATACGGTCAGCTCTGAACATCAAAACCATCTAAGAATCTTGTCTTCAATACTGTTCTATTTGGTTATTGAACAATTTTGCAGTATCTAGCATTTTCAGCAAATTGAACCATGCTATTGAATCTGTCTTGCACTTATGACAACAATAGAGTCAACATCTTTTGGCAACTGTCATCTATCTTCGATATCTGTAGTTTGGCGACATCTGCATCCAAGGAGACTTCACTAGGAAAGCTAGAGTTTAGGATCGGGAGTATGCTGTAAGAATACTAATATCTAGTGTACCTGCAGATCATCGGCTCGGCAGCCTTCTTCACACTTGGAAAAGTTAACACACCCTACATCGTAGCGATGGGGTACAGATCACCAGTAATTAACATCGACATGAGGACCAATGACCTTGGAACTGTCTTCAAGAACATCGAAATAGCTCCACTTGACGGTACATTCTCGGTTACGGGTGTCAGTACATCTCATACTATTCAGGTGAGTGAAACTTGTCGAAACTTGCAGCATACCTAGGTATCTAACTCTTCAAGGTTTTCAACTTTGTACTTGTCGATGCTGGAGAAAGCAAGACATCCATTTGGAATACCGATGGCTTCAGTTTACAACAGTCCAATTCTATCTTGTAATTCACATGTTTGAAACCTCTACCTGAACGTACCAGATTCATGCGAAAGCCAACCCTCAGACATTATCTGAGTCCGTTCTAGCTCCCATGGCCAAGGTAAAGTGGGAGTCTGCTTGCCGAGAGACGTTTTTGGCCGAAGTGACGGTGGAAGTATACGAGCACGCAGCGTGGGGAGTGGTGGGAGACGACAAGCTTATCGACAAAAGAACCTTCAAGTACGCAGGATTGGAGTTTGGAGAGGATCTACTCAAAGAAGCCGCAGAAAATCAGGACCAGGAGACTCAGAACAAACAAGTAGAAAGGTCTAGAGCCATAGATAGTTAAATGGAATGTTCCAGCAAACTAGTTGATGGACGAAGTTCATCTAGGTTGCCCTCTGAATGGAGGGCAAATGGAGTCGATGCTCTGAGATTGTATACTGTCGTAGAATGTGCCATTGGTCAGATGAATTAGACATGATTTCTCAAAGTAAGGAAATCCAACTTTACTGAAACTGAATGTTGATGTAAACTCATTCATGTTGTACAACTAAACAAGTTGACAGCACATGAAGTTGAGTTTCATGCGCTACGGAAGAAAAGCACAGGACTCCTAAGGGATGATCAGCACAGGTATCCGCTTATCATCCTCAAGATTCGTACTTGTCACATTGGATGCTTAGTAGTATCTAGTTAAAATCTATAATTAGAAAGTATCAGAAACATCGGAAAGGATAAAAAATGTGAGCTTCAGCCTGTCCATGTTAACTTATTTGTCCACTTTGGTAATCTGTGGGACCATATCTGAACACTCGGAAGGGAAATGCATTTGACTATTTCACTGTGTTATCACATGCCAAGGATTCTGGAAGTGCTCCATGAAGAAGGCTTCGAGTTCCAGCGTGGTCAATGTAGGTCCAGAGTATTGATCGCTGATCTCGATTTAATTGTCGTACAGGTGTGACGAAGCAGCGAATGTCATGCCTGAGAATGTGAATGACCATACTGTCGGCAAGAGAATACGGATGTCCAGTAGTTTGGCGCACAGTTGCTAAATCATGGTTAAGAATGTGGATGACCAGGTCTCCTGGCTAAAGGTTAGCAGTTATCGCGTAGTTTTACTGTACAATCCTGTCATGGTTTTACAAAACGACCAACTTACTTAGAACAGAATTCTCTGTAAAGTTGTCTGCTAAGCTCCCACTTGAGATATGTGTGCAATGATATGCGGAAATTGTCCGAAAACTTGAATGACAGACAGACTAGAGGGTGGAACACGCATTTGTAGCCGTACAGTAACTCACTACGAATAGCATAACAAAATAACTAACGATGAAAAGCACACCAACGCAATACCGAGCAGACGCAAGTCACAAGTGGAACTTATAAAGTGACGAGGAGTTGAAACCTGATGGTGTGTATGTGCTCGTTAAGGTGGAACTGTAACGGAAAAGAGCGACATGTAGGACTGGATATGAGGATATGAGAGCAGAAGTCGATTCGAAGAACGGGGGATCTAGATATGTGCATGATTAGGTGATTATTAAAACCGGAAAGGAGATTAAGTGAATTTAACACATCAAACGTAAACTGAAGTGAAGGCATAATAGCAACATATCGACAGCAACCAATAGAACTAGTACGCATCGTGTAATTGGTAACAGCTATATCAAGAAATATTATACATCAGGTAATCGACTACCTACAAGAGGACACATGTATACAACTAGTAAGCATCGTGTAATTGGTAACAGCTATGGAAAGAAATATTATACATAAGGTAATCGACTACCTACAAGAGGACAGGGTACGAGGAATGAGAGTAGAAGCCGTTCAGAGAACGGGGGTTGCAGAGCGAAGCGTTAAGAGTACTGGATAGAGTATATCGCAGTATGCGTTACGAACGCAGGAGTCCTTAAACAACATAAGGAAGCAGAAGGCGGTCATAGTAAACCTCCACGAAAGCCCTGCGACTTCATCAGTGCCCAACGCAGTGCCGAAGTAGATGAGCGAATATCAATTCCTCTCGTCCCGAGTTTTCGAAAGCTCACGAGTGCCAATGTAAACTCGGTTGCTCCTTAAAGTGTCGCTCAAAACTGGAAGAGTGTGAAGTTTTGTGGAAATTGTAGTTTTTTGTTCAAAAGTTCACGAGTGCCAAGGCATACTCGGATGCTCCTTAAAGTGCCGCTCAAAACCTGCAACAGTGTTAAATTTTGTGTAGATTGGAAGGAAAGGTCACCTAAAGAACAGGAATAAAACAAACAGAATAAATCAATTTGCAGAATAATCACGGGCAAAGGAAGAATGCGTAATGGTGAGCAGGAGAACGGATGTAGGACCGGATATGAATATAAATCAGCATGCTTTATGAGGACTGAAATACCATGTACACTTGAAGGAAGCCGCAAGACTGCCGTAAGCAGTCTAAACACTGGCCCAGGGTTTAGACGTCAAAACGTCATCAGTGCCCACGCAGTGCGGAGGTGGCTGGATGCAATTGTAGTACCCTCTTCCCACATTTTATAAAGCTCATGAGTGCCAGGGCAATCTCGGTTGCTTTCGAAAGTGCCGGGAGTGAGAAATGGCAATCAGCTCGTGACTGTGGACTAAACGACAGTGAGGTGTAAGTAGGAACAGGAGCAGGTAAATGCAGAGAGCAGATTAACAAGAAGCATGGAATCGTGAAATCAGCAGCCAGCAGCAAGTAGACCTGGACGAAGCTGAAAAGCGGCTGGAGTGGAGGAAAACTGAAGATGCATACGAAGAGAACGTTGATTGCAAAGAAAAGAAGAGTAAGCTTTAATTGAAACATGAAGAGGGATGGGGCAGGGAACGCACCTGAGTTATCCCTGAGAAAACGCGGTCAATAAAGCAAACATGGAAACATGAAGCCAATCGACGGAGAGCGGATTTTTAGTGTTCATAGTTAGGTGAAGTTGTTGTTAAGCGTTAATCGAAGAACGCATGAGTGAAGATTAGAGAAAATTAGAAAGGGAAATGGAATTCATCGTAGCGAGGACAGGACTTGTCATTGAGAGTGAGGAGCAAAGCAGCACTTGAATCGGGGACCAAGGCCAGCGAACATAACAACGGGAACAGCAGGCGAAGAACTGTGGCAAGTGAGTCAGTGCGGAACAATTAGCATATCAGTGGTAGATCCAAGCCGAAGAGACAAATCAGTAGGAGGAAAGAGTATTCCGTATAATATCCGAAATACAGGATCGTTAACACGATGCCTGTCTACACAAATTTCCTCTGTCACTTGATAATGTACCTTCTTGATCACTTGACATACGTATGTCAGACTGTTAGCATTCATAGCATCACAGGTGCTCGCACTGTACTGAGATTGACTTGAAGCAATCTAGATTCATAACTTCGCTTCAATGATAAACAATAATTTTTCGGAGTGATGTACACTCCTCGGACTGGATCTCCTCGCTGGCCTGCAATAGATGTTAAATACACTGATGTTACAGTGAGTTTCTGATAATCTATCGGAAGAGTGGCATTCTGTTGGCTACCACGAGAGGGTATATAAAGTCTCGACTAGACACAAAGTCAAGACCTAAAACTTGGTAAGACGCAGAAAAATTGAATTACATATGGGAAGCGCAATGAAGCATACACTAATCTTTAGAAAAGAAGAAGATCAATGTAGGTAGAGAAGCATAAGAAGGAGAAGTTGGCACCCGCAATAAAGTCGTACAGAAGATTTAGTTTGAAGTTCAACAATAGATAAGGACGATGAGAGGACACAGAATCAGATGACGCTGACCACATGCGTCTTGCACCACTGTTACATGTTGATTCAGCTGCGTGACGCTGTTCCAACTAAACTAGGCGCTGAAATCGACCTAGAGTAATTTCATATCACAACAACGACCAACAAACCATCTACCCACACAAGTGTAGGTCACATTGTCGTTGGCGGCCCTAAAAAACACTTGCCTCAATCCATCCACTGTGTGCAGACCGTGACTACAAACAGCTACGGAGAGTATATCGACATTAGCATGATACTTCAACAATGTCACATGGTATGAAGAAACGAAAAAGACACCATGTGTACAAGTCTAGAATATCAAAGCCACAAATAGCACACAGTGCGCCAGAAGGTTTTTCAGCATGTTCAATTAGATCCTGCTGGTACGTCAAGTAAGAAAACGGGTACGCATGCACATTTGAAGTCCTTGCCTATTGGCGACAGAGCTGGTAGCCATTCCCTGTTCTCTCGGAACGCTTGCAAAACTTGTAGTACACATTCATATAAGCTTCTTGAAAGATTGAATTCATCTGGTTTATCTGATGATGAATTCACCTGATACAGACTATCAGTTTATGACCACCTTTAAGGCTGGCAATCTTTGGTCTGAACTCCTACATACTTCTGAGTTCCTGCTCATGTTTTCACAGTACCTCACATTTTGCTTGAACATTGATCTTGACCCATCATACAGAAGCTGGGCATCGTGTTATTCTCTACTTAATATGGGCATTCAGCCTCTGCTAAAAAACGAGGTTGATACCAGAAAATAATCCTCCGGCACAAAATTTCGATCAATCCTCCCTCCTGCTGTAGTAAGGATGGTTGACGTAGAAAAAGCGATTAACCAAACGCTATTGATTTCACTCCTTGAAATCCGCTGCTCCTCGAAGTGTGCATCATCAAACTCTCTCTCTGGCAGTTCGGCTTCATCAGCAACGTCATGGTTACTCGTTGTGCTACCAGAATCGCTAACTTGCCACGAGGTCCTCTTCACACACCCGGTAAAACTCGAGGTCAACTGAACAGAATACTTGCACAGCTCACAGGCACACCTGCAATGGACACGAATACATGAATCAATATTAACCCATACACCGGCAACTCATCTCCAGGAAATACCGATATTTCGCTTGAATTTAGGCTGACGTTTACAAGGAGTTCAGACAAGGCAAGTGTAAACTTACGGCACAGGGAGCTGTACCGTAGGACACCATCGCTGCCAGCACAAGTCGTATGCTTAGCTTTACTCTCCATAATGTCTTATCAGGCAGTATAGAGCATAATAACTCCCCACAACCAGATAGCTCTTCCACTCCGTAAACCTGCTGTTTCTCCTTCCCTCAGCCATCAGTAATGGCCGGGCAAGGCACTAAATATGAAGTAAACCTCAGTCGTTTCCAAATCAGCGTCTCCCGCAGTAAGCATGGTGACCCCTGTTCAGGAAAACGTGGAACTAAAAGAGCTAAAACCAGCTCCGGGGATTCTAACCTCTTACTATCATTCAAGCTTTGATCCATCAGGACCTTTTAGACAGAAGGAAAACCAGGCTGTTTAGCTCCTGATACTACACAGGTAGAGGCTGATCAGCAGTTCTACGAGAATGTCAGAGACGATCTAAAGATGCTTCGGAAGAGCTGCTCTCCTAGATTTGTCTCGTCTGCAACATTTCTATCTTATGAGATGAACAAATTTGTGTCTGCAGTGTAAGAGCTTGGGCTATTGCAGCTATTCGTTAAAATCTTCATAGGTCGAAGAAGCATCTGAATTATCACCCTCGGCATGTACAGGTGAGGAGGAGGAGGAGGATGGGGACGGCAAGCCGAAGCCACCTCTCTGCCCAGTCGCTGTGCGTAGCTTCCGCGAATGGCGTTGAAGGAGCCGCTTAGTTTTACTATCTAAGTTATCAAAATCCTGGGATGATGTTATGTTATCTAAATCATTTCCACTCATATACTCGACTGAGTCTGTACTGGTTCTTAAATCTGTTGTCAACTTTTTCAGAACTGTATTTTTCACTTTGCGACGTTGAGGTTGGAAGAGCACTTTGACGGACTCCACGAATCGTTCGCCAGCACGGTCACTGTGTTTCCTGAACCGAACAATAGAATACTGATCATCGTGTCCTGCTTGGCTTGTACTAGGATCACTGTCGCTACAGTTATGATCTGGTTCAGCTCCATCAATGTGACTCGGTGCTGGCAACTTGTCCTTGAACTTTTTCCCTTGCATGCCTGTGACAGACTTCAGTACGCTCCAAATGATGTGCTTCTTGACCTTAGAAAACAGTCTTCGCCAGGAACCGGAAAATCTATCCCGTGCGAAGGTGTCCATCAACAGACGCATGTCACCAACTGAAAATCGTGAACCTTCGTACGTAACCAGCAACTCTACCTGGCTTATTTTGATGTTGTGGAACTCCAGGGCACTTTTGTGCGTGCGCGTGACCTTTTTCTCCTCTGTAACCTTCTTCTCCTCTTGCATCACCACTTTGCTGCCCCTTCTCGTCTTCTGCTCCCTGATCTTCACTGTCTCCATGGTTGTGGTGGTAGTGGACTGCATAGAAAGGTTATGACAATCCTCGGGAATAGAAATCTGGGGTGATGAGGCTGAGCTTCGCACTGATGTTCCCGTCGCAAGAGTAAGCCCTCTAGAATTCCCGTCATCCATGAGGCTTTCAGACTCTCTCTCGTCTAATGTTCTCACTGAGACGTGTCTGCCTGCGCTGCCCCCACTAGTCGTTGTAGTGGCAAGGCTCACTTTCTGATGCTGAATTCGTACCGACCGACGCACATTGTTGTCATGTTCTTCCTCAGGAAAGAGGTAGCTCCACATCATCTTGTACATAGACTCCGTCAGATGAATCCTCAAGGGGTAGATTTCCACTTGAAACTGCTCAAGGGGAGAATGGCCATCCTTGGGAGCCCCCTGTCTTGCATCCACTCGAAGCATAACATTCTTACCCCATTCGTCCCCAACAGGAGGGTTCCACGGCGAAAGGATGCTGCTAGACTTGGCGCCTGGCAAGCAATTTTTGACGACGAACATCCTTGTAGTGAATCGAGCAACCCCAATATCATCAAAGTCGCGGTCGACTCTCAGTATCATGGCCTCTATTATTGCCTCTGCAAAAGACTCTCCATCACAGAGCATATTCCAGCCAAACTTATCAATTGTCCAAGAGATGCGCATTGCTGCTAGTGGGCTTTTATGCTTTTCCTTCTCCATAAGACGCTGCTGGGCAGCTCTCTGGAGGACAGTTCTCAACAGCGCAGATGCTGCCTTGCGTGATTTGCATTTCAAGGCAAAGTCTCTCGCTAAAGCCTGTATTTCAGGGCTTTCATTGGCATATCCAAGACGTTTCAGTGAGACAGAATGAGTTGCTATAGCCTGACATTCTCTCTCTGCTTGTTCCAGCTTGATCCTCGCGACCTCCACTTCCTCCACTCCTTCTGGAACGACCTCGTCTGCTTCCTCTTCTCCTTCTTCCTCGGTATCTCCGCTAACCTGATGCACAGATGATCGTTTTCGGGGCTTCGGAAGCCTCGCAAGGAGCAGATTGCTGATGACATCCACCATGATGTGGAACTGATTCGAGGTCATCGTAGCAGTTATTTCTGAGGAGTTGAAAGAAAGCTCCTTCAGAGGTTTCACCTTACAGTCCGTAGTTCCTCCCTTATAACGAGTGTACCGGAAACACATATTGCAAGGGGTAAAAATACGCTCAAGGAGTGCTCCAGTTCGTCGAACTTTCGGAGCCCTGTTTATTTCACCTGTAGGAACTTTTGGAAGCCACTGAAGACCAGCTCCAAGGTCAACATCTGTCGGAGCAACATGTGCTTGCACATGTTCCAACATGACTGACAGTTCACGACGCTTCCAAGCAATTACAGGCGTTGTTCCCCCTTGCGAATTTAAGACAACACCTTGTTTTTCTAGGACACTTGCAACCACTTCTTGGGCCACGGCAACAATGGAGTGAAAGGACTGTGCCAACACCTGCCCAGTCGCCGCTGCAAGAAGCAATCTCCCATGAGCATCCTCCGAGTGGAGATTGAATTGAGGTTGCACTACATTTACCATGAAGTGCATAACTCCCTTCTCCGCTGAGTTGATATCAGCAGATTGCTCTGCGACTGGCACAGGTGGCCTTGAGGATGTTTCAGATGTCAGCTTCACCATAGCCTGACCTTGCTCCTCCATCATCTTTCGTCGGGCAGCCTGCCTGGAAGGTGATGGCTTCGGGTTTTCAAAGGCCCTTGACATATCCGCAACCCAAGACCATACAGCATCTCTGTTGGGCAAAGTCCACAGCAGCTTCAACCCATACACGAAAACACGAAGGCAATTGTCTCCAGAGACCAGACCGTCATCATCGCTTGCGTCAGATCGAGCTTGATCACTTCCATTGCTTTCATTTATGAATACAAGGCCCTTATCACTTCGAGATAACCTTTTGTAGTGTAGCAGTGAAGAGAGTTGCGACACATCTGCTCTTGGTGCTTGCTTCCGCAAGGTGAGGGAGTCAATGGACAGAAGAAAGCCGTTCCCGTTCATGTTTCCATTTCCGGGCCTACTGCCACTGACTGATTCACCGAAGCCTTCTTGCAAACCCAAAAGCTCTTTCACTTTGTCCTCCCTGTCAAAATCCTCAGTCACAGACCCGCAGCTTGAATCTAGGCCGGCATGTAGAACAGTTATATCCAGCCCCTGATAAACACCCAGAAGGGGCTCCCTAGGTCCAGTACTATCGAAGGAGCTCTGACAGCGACTGTACAAGAGCTCATACCTCAGCTTCTTCATGCTAAAGGTCAGTCCATGTGCTGGGTCCTCAGAATTTAGCTCTGACTGATGCTTGATGCACCCTGGCGTAGCCTCTATCCTAAGCAAATACTCGGTCATCACCTTGTCCAGAGATAAGTTTCCTGACCGTGGAATTCGTGGGACTCCAAACCTAGGCCACCTAGAGAAGGTACGGATTTTCTGTGGAGGCACGTACAACATATTGTATAGACGAAAAATCCATGCGAGCTCGTCAGAGCCAAAAAACAGCGTCGGAACTGAACCTTGATTCCCACCGAAACTGGACCTGTCTGATTGCTGGGAAGCTCTGAAGCCACCCAATAGCTGACCTGGGAGAGTTCCCTCTTGACCACCGGGTGCAGACTTGCCTTTCATACACATCGTGCGCTGTAGAGACATACCACCTCTCCTGATCACGTTATTGGTCGGGACGGAGAGCAAAGAAAATGCGAAGGTCAACGATAGGGAAGTGGACCTGTAGAGATCGAAGCGCTTCTCGGGAGGATTGGGATCTTTCGGAAACGGGTGAAGGTAATGCTGGAATGGATTTCCCTCACAGCCCCATTCCATTAGGATTTCCGTCTTAAATCCAGGAGAGTGAAGTACACAGAACTTCTCTTCAGAGGCTGCTGGGGTTTGGCACTGAAAACCGGGTGTACTTCTCTTCATCAACCACTTGAAATCTGATGCAGTGAGAATAACGCTACCTTCCGACTGCTCTATGTCCAAGTATGCAGCTACCAGATCAAGAATTTCTTGATCCTCGTAAGGGTCTGTAGTAGCTTGCAAAGTCCACTTGAAGTTGGTTACCTTCAAAGTGATATTGCCATGTATGTAGTACCTCATGTCATCCCACCACGGTAAGCTACGTTCCTTCTTGATTACAGGCACAGCAGGCTTGGCTTTTGCGAGAGCCACACTAAAAGCCCAACTCAAGTCCGCGAAAAGAGGTTCATATCCAACCCCATACGAGAAGTGACCCTCGTCGGCCCGGATGACTAAATCTGTGAAAGTCTTGTAAGCAGGGGTCTCACCACTTTTGGACCTCCACACCTCTACCACCCGACGTCGTCCTAAGGGAACATCCATCCTATACTGGGGAGGAAAAGCCGTAGCCTGCTGAGCTATCACAACATCCCCTTCACATTCAAGAACACCTGTGCTAACCAGAGGTGATGTGTAGTCTCGAAGATTGACCACCAACGACGTTGCATGAACGTTCAGATGTCTACCAAAACACTTGGAGTAAGGAACTTGCATATCAGGGGGAACACAATCCAGCCTTCTTGCAGCCTCGGTCACGCTTCCTTTGATCAACGTCAAGTTTACGTCCACATCAGTTGCTTTCGCGGAAAGAAGTGATCTGCGCTTGGTACTTACTCGAAAACCGGCCTGCCAGGTGCCCTTGCAAGCGCCCGAAACCTCTTCAAGAACAAGGTTCTCACAGGCCTTTCGATAGGAGCTAAACGCCTCCTTCTGTAGTTCCTGTAGTTCCCGCTCTGCAGCTTTACCGGACATGCCCTCCTCGTTTACCTTCTCTTCCAGCAACTTCTCCTTGGCGAGCAATTTGCAGATCTCTCTTCTCCTCAGATGGTAATGCTCATCCAGCCAACCCTGCAACGGCTCCTCTTCCATTTCGAATGCCAACTCAGAGACAGACACCAAAACAGACTGAACCTGTGAAGAGGACTGTTGCTTCTTCTTCGGCTGAGCCACTGATGCTTTGCGTGGATTCGGACTCCATTTGCTCTTCTGTGCACGCATGACAATTCGGAGAACTCTCTCCATGTCTTCCGCTGCGTAATCCATGGCCATGAACCCTAATCTAAATGGCATGAATATATGCACACGGTGTGCTTGGATGACTAATTTCCAATCTCTTCTCCCTTGATCAAGGGAGTTGATCTGTGCGCCTTCGGGTGAAACCCAAGGTAATCTGCAAAACTGCCCGTGCTCTACACGCAAGATCTGAGCACTATTGCAATCCACAGCAACTTGCTCAACGAGAAATCCTATCTCTACATCTTCTGATACCAAAGACTGGACATGCAACCCGAAGCTGAACTCTTCAGTGGCTTTGGCAGTTACAGTCAGCTCCTCAATATCCACAGAAATTCTGAGTTTTGGCTTGCTCTTAGCTTTTAGCTTAGGCTCTAGAATCACTTCTGGCTTATCGCTAGCATTGTGAAACTCATCCTCCACAGGCGCTGCTCCTTCAGATTTCCCACTACTCACTTTCCAACCTTTCCCAAGCTCAGTAACCTGCAAAGCACTATCGTGGTAAAACAGATGCACATCGGGATTCCAGTGTGCATCGACAACCTTCACACTGAGGAGCAACCGTCCTGGTGGTACTTCGGAAGGCGGCACGCCTTTGGCAGCTGCACCTCCACCAAACAGAACCTCAAAATTCTGTACAACAAACAGTGAAGTTTTCATAGTGACGACTCCCCCGGAATCAAGGTCTTTGTGATGTAGCTCCGCGCGATCAACGACGACATGCCAATCCTTCTTCTGGTTATCGGTAGACACAAGACCAGACGCAATCTCGAATGTTGCTCGGCCAAACAGATCACCTTTCCCTGATGTATTGGAGTCGGTCGCCATGACCTTTGCAGAACGAAGGCTCCCATCCTCCGCCTGCGTGATGACTGCTCTGCCTCCTTGATCTCCATAATTTACACTCTTTGGATCTGGAACATCCCCTTCATCCACTACAATAGGCCCCGAAAACTGCACAGATAAACTCCGCACTGCAACCTCTGTCTTCATCCAGGCACGCTCCTTCTTCCGCAACGAGCTGCTAGTAGCAGGCTTAGATACACTCTTTGGTTTGTGCCCAAAAACATTCCTCATATAAGCCTTGACATCGAGTGCTACTGCGAGAAGCGCTTGCAAGCGAATGGCACTTAGATAAAGCACAATTTCACTAAGTTCCACGATCAGCACAGTGCAACTTCTTACTTCGTTGTCTTCCTCCGCTTGTAGCTCGCTCTTTCCCCACTCCACTACTAAAGTCCCAAGACGGAAGAATTGGGTCGGAGTTATTTCTCCTGATAAATTACGCTTATCATCTACTGCTTCAACACTCAAAACTTCTAATTCCCAGAGTTCTATCTGCATCCTACGAGACGGCCCTGAAACATTGTCCACAAACAACTGCAACGATTGAGAGCAGATCTTGTGTAGCGTTGCACCACTACTATCGAAAGCAGCCACCTCTATTTGTGGGACCGAGACCGTACAAACCCAACAAAGCTTGGATTCACTCTTCTTCTTCGTCGTGGTTATCGAAGGCTCACTCCCGACTCGCTCGGACCTAGGAGGCTTCTTCGGCAGCCGAAGGCAGAACGTTAATATTTCATCTACCGATTTCAGGTGTAAGTTGCACCGAGTTCCTTCCACACTGGCATCGATCTTCAACCGAGGACCAGAGTTAGCTGTCGACGGCATCTCCAGAGTACACACAACTGATACTCTTGAATTTTGGAGAAGATTCCATTCAATCTCCTCCAAAATGCAGATCTCTCCACATTCTAAATGCGTGTCCCAGAGTGAAATAACCTCTTCAGTCTCGTTAGCAGATTTGGACATGCTAGCCCTGAGTGATACACCAGTGATCTTGTTCTTCATGACCGGCCCCCCGTCTCTTTGACTAAAATTGAGACTAAAGATTGGCAGTTTAAAGAGAATGATCTCTGGCAGCAAACCAGGACCCTTTATTGTCCTGCTCGCTGAATTTTCTCCCGAGGCTACACTAACGCTTCCAGTCTGTTCTTCTTCTTGTGGTTGCAGACTCTTACTCTGCACAATCCCATTCGACTGCTTCTTTGCTGTGAATCTGCCCATCAGGCCCTTCTCCCCGAACAGCAATTCTTCTGTCAGATTGATGGCCGCATCACCCAAACTGACCTCAACCTGTTGAATAGCCAGGCCCGTTTCCATCCCAAAATCCAAGTTGCTGGTCACAGTGAAGTGCTCTAGTGAAAACAGAAGGGAGGACCTATCAACTCCCATGGTGGGTTGCTTGCTGTAGATGAGATCGAGCACCTCATTCCCGAAGTGCATGTCTCTCACATGTGCTTGGATGGGGCATATGACCAACCTCACCCCAAGAGTAGCCTCGGAGGACGGGTTCTCGAGGTCGAAAGCGTCCAGGTCCATACTACTGACCTCCAACGACGCATTTGGTATCTCGACACTCCTCACCACGAAATCGGACAGACTGATACAGCAGTATCTGGCGACTTTGAGAACCATCGGCCAGTATTTAACAGAACTCGAGCTTTTTGTGTGATCGCGGGGCTTCTTTTGGCGATTTTTCCGCGGGGACTTTTTAGGTTTCTGGACGAAGATCTCGACCTCCAAAATACTGAGCTGTAATCTGGGCTCACTCTGTCCATAGTGAATGCCCAGCCACGCAAACGGGTAGAGAAGCTGCAGGTTGATCTCCCCTACCGAAACCGATGCTATCGAACCTCTGGTAAATTGAATACAAAGATCCTTCACGCAGAAAAGCCCCTCAAAATGGAAGTTGACATTGGCTTTGAGGGCCTTGCCCAGCAGCCAAGCCAACCCCTTTGCAGCGAAGTTAAAAAGCACCCACCCGGTTGAGGCCAACGCCAACAAACACCATAGCAAAAAATGTGGCGAACTGGCCATATACAAAGCAACCTCAAGAGGACAGCGTCGAAGTAGAACACGGCGCGACCTCGTATCGAGAAATTGCCGGAGACGTCGCGCTATCAGGCCAGACCCCGCTGTTGAGTGGGAACTCGCCCTGCATCCGTCTGTTTGGGTTCGCTAGACGCTGAAAAATCTTCGATTGTCAAGGCCTGCAATCACTCCCATGGGGTTCGAATCCTTGCATTCAGATGAAGGGAGTAAATGACAATGACAAAATCAGTCCGTTGTTACAAGACTTAACCCCTTCATCGTCTTCAGTTCAGCATTAATTTCATAACAGACTCGTATTTGCTTAAAGAGCATTAATTCACTCAATGTGAGGCACTGGACTATTCACCTTAACATCCGGAGTCCCAGATAACTTTATGAAGCTCCGTTTCCTTCACGGCCAGTGTATGAAACTAGCAATCCTCAAGTATACTAGTCACGTATATCAGGTGGGGATTTAAGCTGCCTGATCGGTATGGTTCCCTCCAATTGACGTTCACGATTGATCTGCATAATTCCCATGGATCAGTCGTCCATATTTCCAAGATACTCGACTGCTGCCAGGGGACCAGAATGATATAAACTTGATCTGGTAAGAAATTCAATCCGGCTAAACCGGTCTCTTACCTTGTTCAGACTCGAGATGGGGAATGAACAACATCAAGTGAGCGACTCCAGTTTTCTAACGCGGAAGTATCCCACTCGTGCACATCAAGCTCCAAGGAAGACCTTCCAATCTAGGGCAGCATGGAGATCTGTTCAAAATTTTGAGTCCAGCTTGAAGACTAGTCGCTCATAAGTTTTTTTTTACTGTGTTACCGAATCTGAAAGTTTATGTGTCCCGAGCGCAACGCATCGCGTTCCACATGAAAATCTAGGTTACAAGATCAGCATCATTGTCCGTGGATCGAGCTTGCAGATCATTGCCTCCAACCCGCTCCAGAACTCCCGAAGCTCGACACAATGTACATTGACGCCTACCGGCATAAATTTGATCCAGGTTCAACCGGTTCACATCTACAATCTAGGTTAATATAAACCCCATGCCCTGCACTGAAGCTCGGGAAACCTAGTACTCCCGATCCAGGTCAACTATGAAGCATGAACACTCAAGTCCCTGCATCAAATTCAAGCTCGATTCGAAGCTCCTCCACCCTTCCTCCCCGGCTCTTCCCTGTCATCCAAATTCAATCTATCAATTCTCCTATCACCTAGTCCCTCCTTCCCGCCACATGTCGAATGTCAGCCCGAATTTTCCAATTCCTCCCCCAACAATCTTGGATGTGAGAAAAGCTGACCTGAAAGAAAAATGATTCAGCTCGCCTTCGCAAGCGAGCAAAATTGATTGATCACAAATTCACCCGCTCTCCTACCTGAAGCAAATTACGCTCGCTCAATCACTCACTCGCACGACTTCCCTTCCACCAGCCTGCCGGCAACACCGAGAAGAAGCACGAATTATGGAGTCGGACAGCAACAGAAATTGAGACACGAGCAGCAGTTGCAGGAGAGAGGAAGATAGAACAGTCGGAGGCGGAGGAGGAGAAGAGGAGCTCTCAGAGATGGAAAAGCAGAGACTAATACGTTTGAGGGAGAGGAGGAGAAGTCGAAAGAGGAAGAAGAAGACCACGGGATGACAACCGGGCAATGCTTTTCTCCTCCCTCGTATTCTGCTTGTTCTTCTTCTTCCTTTTCCTCTTCTGTGGACACGCACCTCAAATCACTCACTGAATTTAGTATCAGCAGCCTTCTCTCCTCTATGCTTCGCGGTTCCTCCGAAGTCCGCAGGCTGCCGGCAATTACCACATCCAGGCATCCATCCCCTCCATTCCATTCCGGAGGGAAATAATATTATTCACTCCTCCTCCAACCAGCTTTCCTTGGATCGAAGAAGAAGATTAAAACTCAGTCTCATCGACTACCGAGAGAAAAGGACCTGAGTGAAGGAATTTAGCACCAGATGACGCGGGGGAGGGAGGGGAAGAGGAAAAGACTCGCGTTGGCTCTCTCTCCCCTCCGCGCTCTCTCTCTCTCGCTCGCTCGCCTCCCGTTGTTGGTTCCCTTGGTTCCTGGCTGGACCTGTCTGTCTGTCTGTGTGTCGTGGCTACAGAAGAGGAAATGCTGCTGCTGCTGCAACCTCAACGTGACATGGACTTTCGGGGGACGGAGAGAGGGGAGGGCTGGCTTCTCATCAATGCTTCTTCCCCGGGCGTCCTGAACTCCAGTGCTCGGAGCAACCTGGGCTAAAAGTGGAACTCGTTCCGGCAGAATCTGGAGATTCCGAGGGCCTAGCGAATTTTTGTCGGGCGTGAAACAGGTGATTCTCGAAACCAGCAAAGTGTCGGGAAAAGTTCGCTACTTCCCTGGAGGGTGACCTTAAGGTTCAGTAGAATCCGGTGGATTCCATCTTTACCGGTCTGCCGTAAAGTCTCGCCGAGTCCCAAACTCTACTCCCCCCTCTTCGCTTCACTAACCATTTAACCCTTGAAACAGAGAATGTTTCTCTTTCTCCTCACAGGATACTGGTTACAGCATAGAGGCTCTACTTACGAGAAAACGTCGGTATAGTGTCCCTATTAATGGCATCTAACCCTCGTTTACATCGCATATAAACATTGACTACTCCCCAACCGCATCTCTACCATTTATAAAACCCTTTTACATGTCCATGAAGACCTATCCACATATCATCTCCTCGTTTCTTCGCACAACACAGCTCTTTAGGGAAGGATAAAACACCAGAAAGAAATTGCTTTTCTACAACCTCGTACTTCTTCAGTACGAAAATACTTGGAATCAACTTATGGTCCAACCTTATGTCAAGATATCCCGGAACTCCTTTAATGATCTTCCCAGAATGGGCATACTGTGGTCAGATATAGTGGCCAGTTATGAACAAAACGGTACCCAAGCCGAAAACGGCTGGATATTCTGGAATAAGGTAGTCATGGAGCTGTCGTTTACACTACCGTTATTCCTTAAAGGACTTGGACACTTTCGTTATCCGATGAGAAATATGAATGAGAGCTACGTGGGTGGTACAAAGCTATTTCTTTCTTTTTTAACTGTGTGGTCAAAGGGTCAGATGGTGTGGTGATAAGATATTCTAAATTTAAGCAACTTCGATGTTGTTCTGGCGAGGACCAATTTGAGGAGTCGCGAATAGATTAGAATAGACTCACGAAGTACTGACTCGTTCGTGCTCGAGGAGCCTGATTTGACACGGAAGACTGGGTCATTTTCAACACAAACAAAGGACCATTATAGTCGGTCCTTTCAAGTGGCGATCCGTGACGGGCCTCCTTGCAAGAAGGTTTGACTTCACGTACGAGAGCATTACCTTTTCTTAGAACGATTCGTTTGCCGGTGTAATTGGAATGGATTGATGTTGAAAGGAGAATCAACTATTGGTGACCAAACACGTTCAGAATAGGACTCGGTGCACATATTTAGTGGAACTTAAGAAGGTCCAAATAATATCTTGCTTAGTCACGTAGACTTGATGTATTGAGTCCCTTTTTGCAAGTCGTAGGAAGTAATGGGATGGAGATTTTCATCACGTTGGATTTGGAGCCTGCGCTTGTAGTCGAAACTTGGAAACATATTTTGTGCGCCTGAACAATTCGAAAAGAGCTACTTATTATTGGACTTTTCAGCTGGAGAGGAGAATGGTACCATCAGCTCAACAAATGATTGACAACCAACTTTTAGTAACCGATGCTGATGTGCAGTCAGTTACTTAAAATCTGACGATCATATACACATGAAGCTTTTAAGGTCAAGAACGGTGAGTTGAAACTCAATTCTCGCCAATCATCAACTTCGTGTATCAGATCATGTCCATGCCACTCTCTTGGGATCGTACTCTAGACTGGTTCCAATCTCATCGATTTAGGCAAATGAGATACTTATGACTAATGGCATTTAGTAGTAGTACCTCTGACCTCCTAGTGAATCGACCGAGAGTCGTGGTTATATGCAGAATTAGATACAGTTAGATGAATAAGATGCAAGAAGGAGTCCAAGCACAGCACTGAACGTACTGGCCGAGGAGTCACGTTGACAAAGTGGGTTGGAGGAATTCTACACATGCTTTGGAATTGACGTGGTCCCGATTCTTTGTCTCTGAATCCCCCAGCAAATTCACAGAGATGGACTTAACAATACCCCGAGGCTTGACGTTGCCTAGTCTTTATATGCAACAGAATTGATAATTTGAACTCGCGATGTTCTATTGTGTACAATGTAATTAAGCATTGCGTATTAAATGTAATTATGCATGTCTGTAAAATGTAATCACGCAATTATTGGAAGCCGAATGTGACACAGCTATAGTTAGCTATAGAACGCTGTGGCTTGGAGAGAATATTTGAGAATGACAGAATTAGACATCCTAACAATCGATCCATTGCATATAATATTTGAGAATGACAGAGATAGACATCCCAACCATCAAATTCCATTGTATCATGAGAAACGCGGTCGCGTGTGGAAACAAGAAGGATGGGAAGACCCCATCAACCCGTATAAGGAAAAGGCAAAGAGGGTTTAGGGGGACAAAGCCCCAATATATTCTATTGCATCCACGCTTGATGATCGAGCGCACGTTCATTGCCATCAATAATGAGTGGTTGGAATATTTGAAAACAAGCAGAGTTGCTTAATGATCAAGTGAAATAGGTTTCAATCCAACCTGACTATTCAAGATGATCAATTATGTTTCAAGTCTACCATTAGCAACAAGTTTGGATAAATAATCATTCTCAGATTATACCGATTTAATAGATGATCATATAGGGTGGATGTTGGAGTTTATCTTGGGTATAGTATTTTATGTGGAAGTATTTGATATTGGCACTAAGACGGTAGTCATGGACAATTTTTGGTATATTTTAGTTGAGTTAAGAGATGCAAATTCTTGCAATGAATTTTGACAATATTTCTGACAAGAATCTATCCAATAAAGAAGCTTTGATTAAGAAAACTATGGATTATGGATGGCAGCTTGTTATTCGGGCTAACAAGAAGCAAGGATCGATTGCTTTTGCAATTAATAGAGGCATTGGCATTTGCATCCGCTAAGAACTAAGAGTGATAGAAAGAAAAATTTGCAGAATTTGGTTGTGAGGAGATATGTTTAACAAATTAAAAGCTCACTATTGTAAAATGAGGAGAAAAGTGATGAAGTGTTAGTGATGTTTTTTTTTTCTTGGACCAGTGTTCGTATAAAATAAAAGGTCTGTAACTTAATGGACAAATCTACTAATGAATTAGAAGCAACCGTAAGCAAGAACATAATCTAGTAAATCCAAATGATCAAATTTCATGAATAAAATTAAGAGGATTGAAAGTCCTTTGCATAGAAAGATTCTTTATATATTAATAAAACTTTATTGTTGTGTTTTTCCCGTATCCTACTTTTCTTATGGTTGAACTGATTGGATTTGTGTGCAATTTTGTGCTGTTGAAGGCTAGATGTGTATATATCTATTTCTTTTAATTCTTTAATTATTTTATCTATATATTTTGCCTAAACCTTAGAATTATATTAAATTATCAATCTAAAAAGAGGAAAAATTAGGATTCTCATTTGAGATTGAAATCTATCCATAGGAATTGAGATTATAATTTATATGACTAGGGACTGAAATAAGTGCTACATATTTTGGGAAATCTTCTTATTTGGAGTTTAAGTTTATGCAATTTACTTGACTTACACTACTCTTAGGGTCTTAATTGGCTTGTATCATCAAAATTTCAACTACTGAGGAATAAAACTCATAAAGAGTATAAATAGGACATAAATCTTAGCCTCTTGTGCGATAAGTAAAACTAAAAAAAAATTTAATCCACAAAGAAATTATTTTAAATGAAACATTGAAACCATGTCATTAATGTACTCTATAAAATAAGCCTTAGGTCACAATAGAAACGCTGTAAACGAACCCTTTAAGACTAAAATGCATCTCTTGATGTTTAGTTTACAACATTGCTTGTTAGTATTTTATTAACCCATATCGCTAGTTAGTATTTAAACACACTACAAAAGCTTCATTTCATAAGGGCCTCAAATTATATCTTAGAGGCATGTCTTTCTTTCAATGCATCTATCTTGAAGTATTATTTACTGTTACACTATTTAGGTCAAACTAATTTAATCTCTAAATTTCTACTGTAAAAAGTTGAAGGATATCTGGTTTGCAATCTACATTATCAATTTAGCATCTTTGGTCCTAAATTGCATGCCCATATTTAAGACCTTGTAGTACGAGAAATCAACTTGATTCTAAGAGGCAGTTTTAGCACAAACTCTTTGCTTACTTTTACCATGAGAAATTCAAGAGTTTGAACTAGCTTCGAGCACTTGAACTTGAGATCTTGCTTTGTGCCCAAATGGTTCACAAAATCCATATTCACAATTACATAACATCAACTTATAAAAGGTAAATATAGGAAAATATATAAGATACTGAACTCAAGATTCTACAAAACATACCTAAAAGTAATTAGCAACATCATGTCATAGTTTACTTGATTCAATATATTTACAAAGTCCATTTAAAGAACATAGTATATGAGAGTATACTTGGATGTATAGCATGCTTAGGCTTGTTAGTTTTATCTACCTAATTTTTGTTCGATAAAGCTCTAAGGTCATTGCCATCATTGATCCTTGGGAACCTATATGGTCTAAAATGTTTGATGACGGAGTTGCTTGATATACGTTTTTGTCTGTAGAGTAATTCTAACCTCGGTCTCAACTCAATCTACCAACACATCCATAGCGGGATGTCAAATATAAGAGATCATCAACATTGCCAGGATATTGATTCCAACATTTCTAGTTTAGGTCATCCTATCCAATTTCCTCATGTTCGTTTGAGTTATATTATGGTAAATTAAGTTCATTCAAGACTTTGTCGAGGTTGTTTCTAAAATAGGCATCTTGGACATTATCGTACAGACTTGATACGTGCTCTCCTTCAATAATCACCCACTTCCATGTCATATAAGGTTCTGTCACTATACTCAAAAATTGATATGATGTTTTTATATTCAAATAGGCATTTGACTGTTCAGCAAAAAATGTAGACATCATTAGATTCCTAAGCTCTCTTGCTACCCATGACTTGGAAGAATGAACTGCAAGGCTCGAGTTTGAATTGACTACTCCACATTACGACGATGAATACAAAGTCTAGAACAAAGAACAAAGTCTAGCCATGTAACCATTTCAATCCTAACGCGCCTTGAAAGAATGAATTGTAATGTTTTACTTTGATTTCACTACTTCCCATTACAACGAATATTTGCAAGAACAAAGTCTAGCCATGTCACAATTTCAATGATACGTGGGTGGACTAAAGCCAGGTCAAGCGTTAAGGAGCAAATCGTGAACTTGAGGTGCCAATGTTGGGTTACCGGAAAACTTTGTCGGGCAAATTCACAATCCATAGTCCATCATATAAAGAAACCCCAAGAAGAAGAAATAATCTCAAATTCCCTCATAAATGATGGAATCCCAATAGTCTCGTAATTAAGTAAGATTATGAAGTTAGCGTTACAGTATGTATGCTCTAAGCTTGGGAGCACAGTCATCACTGACAGTAATGTTCTCAGCGAACCTATAGTACACTGTAGTTTGTTATAAGATCGAAAGTCCACAGCCGTGCAACCATTTTCTGGGAAAAACTGCAGTTTTATAGTTCCTGCTCCTAACTAACGCGCCATTGCACGTTGCATGCGGTTCGGTAGTGCTACACTAGTTATAGTTCACTCACATGGCTGAGAAACGTGCAGCTGCGGCACGGTTTGGAACCGGTCAAATGCAGCCAAAATGCATCGGTAGACTGCTTATAGCCGGTTACTGGAAGTCCAAGGACCGCAGACTTGCTGAGTTGGGGCTCCACATGCTTGTCGTATCGAGCCGGTTGCACTTCGCGGGAACCGGCGGGAGCTTGTCCTGATGGCAACGGAGCTCGCCGGTTATCGCCGTGCGACTGCGTTTCCTCGGCATGGGAACATCAACAGTACTCTTCTCCCCGTTTACTGCCATGTAACTCTTTAGAAATGGTACTGGAGCTACTCATACTTGTGTACTTCGGCAAAAGGAATTAAGACACCGGACGTGCTTCTTGCGTTTAGGACGTTCAACCTCAAGAGATACAATTTTATCTCGTGATAATCATGAGATTTTGACTTCTCTACAAACACATCAAGATATGTGATGATAGCAATGGAGTACAATATTGACCAACTTTGTGAGAGTCAAAGTACTCACCTCAACAGACCACATGATTACTCCTAGACGAGAGTCAAAAGAGCAATTTCACAATATGACTTTGTCTCGGTTTCTACTTTATCTGTATAGTTCCCCCTCACCGTCCTTCTTATCTTTTGAGTGTGTGAAAGGGGATTTTGCATGTGGACGGCTCTACCTATCTCATGTGGTGGGATTGGTTTGCTTTCTATGGAGGAGATGGTATCTATAGCATTTTTGGATAGTTGTGCTCTCTCGGTATCCTTATTTTTCTCTCATTTTGTGGTTGTTGATAGGTTGGTTTTGGAGATTTATGTGACAAAGGTGGAGGGAGTATCCTTTTCTCTCCAGGTGTTATTGCGGCAAACGAGAGATAGTCTATTCCCACGAGCACGAAAGGATTTTCCACCTTTTGTTTCACTATCGTCAGATTGGACTAGAGGTTTACAGTCTTCCTTGATGGAGCGACAGTGTGAACATACGCTACATTCTCTCTTAGTCGACTCGTCCATTCCTCAAGCTACTAGAGTATGTCTTTGCTCTTGCTCCGGCAAGAGTGTAGGCTCTTGGATCCTAGCTCGACCGTGCATTAGGGCTTTCTGACTCGCATCAGCTACTTTCTCTACAGCGATGAGGTTTCGCCTAGGTTTGGTCCACCCATCTGCATCTTCATTACTCACTTGTGAGTGTGATTCTACACTAGATGCAATAGTGGTCCACATGACAATGGTGTCCTTTTGGAGGACTGAGGATAGCTATCCATGATGCCATTAGAGACATAGTGTTTGCTATGGCACAAGAGAGTGGATACTTGGCTTGGAGGGAGCGTTCGTATGCTTTGCAGACGACATGTGTCAGGGCAGACTTATACTTGGTCTGAGATGATCAGGTGACAGTAGTGGATGTCGTGGTTACGGACCCTACGCGGGATACAGTTTTGGAGGGAGTGATTACCCATCCCCCTAAATGGGCGGCGAGTGCAGCAGCAGGTCGCAAGATCTCCAAGTATAGGGGCATGCAGCGAGATCACCTCTTTGTTCCTCTAGCCTTGGAGTTATATGGAGCGATGGACATGGCATTTGACACATTTGTCAGGGAGTGCGCGAGAGCTTATCATGTTAGGCGTCAGGGGTAACAATCTCACTCTCATACTTTGTAATATATTTTAGACAACGTGTGTCCATTGCATTATAGAGGGCAGTGGTTGGTGCAATCCATAGGAGAGCAATCACATTAGGTGATGTTTCTTTGGATGCTCCAGTGTGTAGACCATACGACTTGCATAGCTTGGATATCTTAGGTGCGATATGGCAAATTTCTCATATAGACTCTATTGGGGCTTAGCCCCATGTTACCTTTTTTGTCTCTCCAGCCATGTTAAGCTTGATGGGGTCTTCCATCCTTTGTTTTTCCTACGTTTTTCCATCCTTTCTCTTGTTTCGGCCGGTATTTCCCTGTATGACCTGTTTCGAACAAATTAATAAATTGCCCCTAACGTGAATGAGAGTCGCCCACAAGCAAGAGCCGCTTGTGCTACTTTGCCCATGAGTTCATCGAGACTACTTTGCATGTAGCATTTACACACACTTTTAGTCGAATGATATGCAATCATTCCCATCCGATCCCATAAACTTGTGTTATTATTATATAAACACGCCATAGACAAACAAATATTCAATGGAAGAGAACCTAGGGGTATATGTAGACACTATATGGGGAATTTTTTCTTTGATATGAAGCATTTACCATGTATTTCAGGACATCACTTCCATAACCGAGGATGAAATAACACGTCACTTCATTGAAGATCTGAAACCAGTTACTGTAGCCTCACAATCTCAAGTTAATAAGATAACCGTTTGAATTTCAAGATCCTCTAGCTTTGGTTAACAAGCACTTCCTGGATCAGAAGGAAAATGATTACGAGTAACTTCATAAGGAAGTTTGTTCAAATTTGTGGAGATGTATAAACATTTAGTTGTAATTTTGGCTATACAGATGCGTACATGCTGTGACGTCCCGTTTTGACACATCTCTCGTTCATGGGCAACTCTTTTGCGGGAAGACTCTCGTTCACGGGTGATTCTTGCGGGCAGACCCTCGTCCACGGTCAGGTTGAATCAGGTTATATGGTGAAATTGCTCTTATAAAATTAAAATAGAAAACCACTTAAAATAACAAGAAGGATAGGAAGACTCAAGCCATACAAGGAAACGATATAGGTGTAAAATGGAACTAACTTCCAATAGTATCGATAAGAGGATTGAATAAATGAATCGTCTATTATAGATGATTAAATTAATAATTCCAATTATAAATCATTAGATTATTATTCAATTATAGAAGATAATCAAGATAACGTAATTAAGTGGTGGCTACCTGCATCATTTGGCCGTGGTTAGTTTCAGTTCTGGTGGTCTTCTTTTATGGAAGTATCTCTTACAACACAATTAGGAGGCAGTGTATATGATGATATGTAAACTTCAGTTCATGTGGTCCTGTTTTGGAGGTTGTTTTCAGACAGTTCACTTACATTCTTGTTAGACATAAGTACTGCAGAGAAAAAGACTTACTTGACTTCCATATTGGGCACTTCATTCTATCCAACCCCTATATGAGTTCATTGTTGGGCATCATTCACTTAAAGGCTCAATCATAGACAAAAATAGGATTTTTCAACCCCCTATTAGAGTGCATATTTTTATGCTATATTTCTTTTCAATTGAAGGTTCAATACTCAGATTTGAAATACTAGTTACTTTCGACGGAATTCTTACTTGTCTATATAATAATATTTTTGTGGTAAAGAACTTTACTCAATAATGGCAAGCTAAACTTATCTGTTTTATTCAAGTTGACGTGAAGGACTCCCCATTAGTTCCTTTTAAGGAAACATTAGATCTCTTTGGGGAACGTATGTTGGAAGTAATACGATAAATCTTTTTTGGTTGTGAGATCAAATCATTGAAATGAACTATTCATAGACATAGATTAATAAAGTGTAGTTCTTCCAAAAAATTTTGGATAAGATTTAGTTATGACTAACAAGTTATGAGCACAAGTCAACCAATAGGTTGACTTGTGCTCACTTTAAGGAGTGGGATGAAAGTCCAAAAGGCTAAACAGAAAACATCAAAGGAATAAGAAAAAATAATACAAGTGCACTAAGAAGTGGAAGAGGAGATAACTAGCACAAGGCCTAAAGAAAAAGAGCTAAAAGTTGAGCAGAAACTAGAGCACTCAAGCAAACAAGGGGAAAAGAAATATAGGTCTTCTAAGTGTATAGCTAGTAAACAAGGAAAGACTGTCCTAGATGTGATGGGAGCTCCTATTGCCATTGCTCATCTATGAAAGCTCATTGCTTGACAACATTATAAAGTGATCAGAAATTTTCTATACAAAAACTAGAAGGTGAGTATGGCTAGAGAGATGATGAGAGCTCTTCTCCTCTACAATGAACCTTGTGTTAATGTAGTATTCCAAGGGCAAGAGAGACTCCATGAGAACACAAAATAAATATAAAATTTCATCTCTCAATACTCAAATGCTCCCATGGAACACCTTGTCTTTATTATATAGTAAAGAGGGTATGCTTAAAGAGAACTTCATCCTTGGATTAGATATATGGATTGGTGGTATGTAAATAAGCTTTACCCTTAGATTAATTGTATAGATTGGTGACATGTTGAGTTCTATTTAGTCCTTGTTCTTTTTAGATGGTCAAAAAAATTTGAACAAGGAGAATTAAAAATTAAATAAATTCAAAATAGTATGGATAAAGTAACATTGACAAACTCTCTATGAGACAAAAAACAAGGGTTGCAATAGATAAATAACAAGAATCACTCGGAATTGATTAGACTTGTTCTCTAAACTAGAGAATGACAGTTCCTAGATGTACTCCAGATAACTTACCGTTGTTGAACCAACCGTCAATAAGGGCCTTTGCAGTGACCAAAATAGGGACAATGAACATAGGTGATGGACTACACTCCTAGTACTCCTTGCAAGAACAAGAATATTGATGAAAATAGATTACATACTAGAATGCAAATGAATTGTGTGAGTAGGAGAATGCAATTCATTTGCATTCTCATTTGAATTGTGTAAGCTAGAGAACACAAATGAATTGCACTAGCGAGGACAAGACCAGCAGGGCGAGAGCAAACCAAGAACAAGAAATCTGCACTAACAAGAATGCATTGTGAGAGGAAGATGAGCGGGGCTAGAACAAGAAAGTATTGACCGCAAAGTGCAAAGATCTGAAAATTCCATGTCGTGTGAAGATTTAGGTGGGTTGTGTGAAAGAGGAATGAATTTTTTTGGAACTATATATAAAATACTCAAGTTTCTAGGTGATGTCATTCAATGCTTGCCCGTAGACGTTGATGGGCGCTAGGTGATATAGTTTGATGCTTGCCCCTAAACATCGATGGGTGGTTGGTGCCTACTGGCTCTAGGTGATGCCAGTAGGCACCAACCACCGTGTATTTTTTTTATTTTGCACCCCAAAGAAGAGATTCTAATGCCTTAGTGGCCAGCAAAGTGAGTTTAGAGTTTACCCTCTTGATTTCCACCCAATCATGTATGTGCAATTTGGACATATTTGCACATTTGAGCTCCTTTTACCATGTGAGGAGGACCCACACAAGGCCATGGATCATTGAGGGAATTTGGGACAATCTCTCAACTAGAACAACACTACACAACAATAGCCATAGAGCCATGGATCATAAGGCGGATCTAGGGACAATCTCTCAACTACAATACCGCCTCTGTAAAAGACCGAAACCAAGGAGAGAAATAGGAGAATGGAAACTCACATTGGACACTTGAATGAGGGAAAAATCCGAATGCCTAGCATGAGCTTTGGCTTTGGTATTTATAGGTAGCATACAAGGCCCTTGAGAAGCTTCTCAAGAAGCTTCCTCAAGCCGCTTTCTTAGAGTGCAAGCCAAGTTAGCTAGGAAGCTTCTCAAGAAGCTTCCTTCTAGAAACCGCCTTCTTGGCGTGCAAGCTAAGCTAGTTGGAAGCTTCTAGAAGCTTTCTTCTAGAAGCTACTTACTTAAGGTGCAAGCTAAGCTAACCGAGAAGCTTCCCAAGAAGCTTCCTAGATACTTCCAGAATATTCTAGGCTACTTTGTCTTATGTGCTACTTTGTAAGCCCGACTACTTCGTCACTAAACTCCCGACTAACTTCGTCGTTAAACTCCATATTGTTACAGCCTCAAAGCAATAATCATCGTTACAACCGCAACAATCATAGCACTAGGTTTGCTTTAATTCCCATTTTCCTTTAAGCTATCCTCACCCGTAGGGAGATTTAATCAAAGGTGAAGTTAAATTGATCCAATTCAAAATTCATGTGGTGAATCTTCTTGCAAGATGAGTTCCCCAAATTGGGATGGTACAATTTGAGAGTTCACACATGATGTTCTCACTTGTGAATGAATGTCTGCCTTGAGTCTTCTTGATACGTCTTAATATTTCCTTTTGTTGGTGCAAACTTCTGCCTATCGTGCAAACCACGCCTATTCTGCTCCCAAGTCCTCACCTATAAGTACCAAATCACCGGCAACTTTTAATGCATCAAGATGGAGCTCAATCATCCCATTCATTCATCATTTGCACTTAATCCACTAGCCTTTTGTACAGAATTCTTGGCTTTCCTTTCCTTATATCAAATATCTTGGCAAACTCTATCAACTCCTATAACTCTTGTGTAGTTCAACCCATTTAAGCTCCTAGATTTCCTAGCTTGATTACTCATCTTGGAATTGTAAGGAGACAACAAGTTTTTGCAGCTAAACGTGACTGATTTAATGGGGGAAATGAGCTCAAAGCTGCTCTTGTTCCAGACTTAGGGGCATCTTCAATGTGGAACAAGGCCGAGGTGGTAACCGTTGGTGTAGTTTCTAATTTCTCAAGTGCACTATGGCGTGAATTGCCTGTAGGGGAACTAAGGCAAGCATTGGGAGCCTGAAACTGACAAAGATTATAATCTGAATACATTGCAGCGGGTGCACTCCTTAGTCTCTCTCTAGTTACTGCTCCTTGAGGTGCTGCTATGGCTGTTGTTCTGCTATTTTCTTGAATGAGTGTTCATATGAAATAAAAGGTCATATTAATTAATTGAAAATTCTACTAATGAGTTAGAAGCAATCATAAGCAAGATACATAAGCTAGTAAATCCAAATGATCAATTTTCATTAATATTATTAAGAGGATTGGAAGTCCTTTCCATAGAAAGATCATTTATATATTAATAACATTTCATTGTTATATTTTCCCGCATCTTAGTTTTCTCATGGTTGAATTGATTGGATTTGTGTGCAGTTTTGTCCTATTGAAGACTAGATGCGGACATATCTATTGTTCGTAAAGTTTATTAATTATTTTATCTTTACATTTTACCTAAACCTTAGTATATTGAATAAGTATATAGAAGAATATTGAATTATCAATCTAAAAAGAGGAAAATTTAAGATTATCATTTGAGATTGAAATTTATCCATAGGAATTGAGATTTTAATATATATGACTAGGGAATCAAATAAGTGATACATATTTTGAGAAATCTTCCCATTGGAGTTTAAGTTTACGCAATCTATTTGAGTTACACTACTCTTAGGGTCTTAGTTTGCTTGTATCATAAAAAAATTCAACAACTAAGGAGTAAAAACTCATAATGAGTATAAATAGGACATAAATCTTAGCCTCTTATGTGATAAATAAAACTAGAACAAATTTAATCCACAAAGAAATTATTTTAAAGACCTAATATTGGATGAAACATTGAAAACATATCACTAATGTAATCTATAAAATAAGCCTTAGGTCAAGGTAGAAGTGCTATAAACAAAACCTTTGAGCCTAAAATGCATTTCTTGATGTTCAGTTTACTACATTGCTTGTTAGTATTTTATTAACTTATATTGCTAGTTGGTATTTAAACATGCTACAAAATCTTCATTACAAAAGGCCTCAAGAGGCATCTAAGAGGCATGTCTTTCTTTCGATGCATCTATCTTGTAGTATTATTTACTATTACACTATTTAGGTCAAACTAATTTAATCTCTAAATTTGTACTTTAAAAAGTTGAAGGATATCTGGTTTGAAATCTACACTATCAATTTACTATCTTTGGTCCAAAATTGTATGCCCATATCCAAGACCTTGCAGTACAAGAACTTGATTTTAAGAGGCAATTTTAGACACAAATTCTATGCTTACTTTGACCATGGGAAATTCAAGAGTTTGAAATAACTTCTAGTACTTGAATTTGAGATCTTGCTTTGTGTGACAATATGAAGTTTACTTATGAGTTAGTTGGACTAATGAAGTAGCAAATAAGCCAAATTAGCCAAGAATTATAATAATATTCTAGAAGTATCTACAAAGCTACTTGGTACCTTCCAAGTATCAAATAATGTACATAAAAAGTGGTGATTTCTAGGAGGAAGCTTCTTGGCTAGCTTAGCTTGCACACCAAGTAGGTAATTCCTAGAAGGAAGCTTCTTGAGAAGCTTCTCAAGAGTTTTATATGTTTTCTATAAATACCAAAGCCCAAGCTCATACTAGGCATTTGGAGTTTATTCATTCAAGAGTCTGAATGTGATCTCCAATCTTCTATTTTCATATTCCTCTCCTTGATCTTTTACACATTTTGTGATACGTTAGGTTGGATAGACCTTTTTTTTAGCATATCCTTGATTTGAACATTACATTCCTCTAACTCATGAGGTGATAGTTGATATGGGGCCTTACAAGGAGGTATCTTCCCATGAAGTCTTTCAAAATTATGATCTACTCTCCATTTTGGTGATAATCTCAAGGGTAAATCATTAGGAAAGATGTTTTGAAACTCATTGACCACATCTTTCAAATTTTCAAGAAATGGATCATCAGATTGTACACTCTAGACTTCTCTTACAAGATTCATGAAACATTTATTTGTCTTATTGATAACTATTGTCTTTATGACATAGAGAGGCAATTCTTGCCTCAACAACCTTTCTCTATCTCCAATTATCTTCCATTGGTTAGTTCTCACTATTTTCTTTCTCCAATGGACCATGGGGTTGTAGTGCTCTATCCATGTAAAAGACCAAATCCGAGGAGAGAAATAGGAGAATGGAAACTCATATTGGGACACTTGAATGAGGAAAAGCTCTGAATGCCTAGCATGAGCTTTGGCTTTGGTATTTATGGGTAGCATACAAAGCCCTTAAGAAGCTTCTCAAGAAGCTTCCTTGAGCCGCTTTCTTAGAGTGCAAGCCAAGTTAATTAGGAAGCTTCTCAAGAAGCTTCTAGAAGCTTCCTTCTAGAAGCTACCTACTTGGGATGCAAGTTAACTAATCGAGAAGCTTTCCAAGAAGCTTCTTAGATGCTTTTGGAATATTCTAGGCTAATTTGGCTTATTCCTTACTTCTTTAGCCTTACTAGCTACGTCGCTAAACTCCATACTGTTACAATCCACAACATGCTTAAGATCAGATTATAGCATGTTGACCATATCACTCATACTCAATTTCTTCTTAATACTCTCCTAAAAAGAGTACTACCTTTCTAGATAACGACTCAATCTTCTTTGTTTGACCACTAGATAACTCTACTTCTTCATTCTCATCCTTCTCTAGTTCTACCTCCAACCTTATTACAATAGATTGAGATAAGAAATTCTCTATTGCTCCAAGATCTATCAATACTCTCACTTGATTACCTTCTAAGATTCCATTTACAACAATCAATTGTGTGCTTTTCTTCCTCAACCTTTGTGCACTCATCCTCTTCCTCCCTCACTTTTACTCCTCTCTATTGAGCTACCAAAGCCGTGAGGTACATTTATTGGCAATCGTCATTTTCCAATGTGATTTCAGCATCCTCCTCTTGAATTTATCTCTGCAAGTTGTTCAAAGGTTGCTTGTATGGAGGCCGAGGGCTTCTTGGAATATATGCCCAACTCAATTGAAATTGTAACAATGTTGTTGTTCTACTTGATCCTCTTCCCCTTGTGTGAGTCCATCTCTCCTTTCTTCAATCTGTTCTTGTTCTCCTTGGAGCAGTCATGCTCCTTGGTCTTGAAAATGAGTGTTGCACAATTCCATAGAAATTGGTTCACCAAAGTGTGGTCTTTCAGCCTGATAGTGTTGAGTCATGACTACCTCTTCACCTCTTCCAAGCGCTCTTGTTATTCTTTGAGCACATGCAATGGCTTCAAAAATAGTGCACAGATTTTGTACCATCATCTCTTGGTGAATTTACTCTTTTAACCCTTGTTTGAAATTGTCAAGAGCTTTTATTAAACTCTTGTCAATTATCATGACTTGCTGATGAAGAAACGCTCCCACATACACTTATATGTTGTTCTTTTGCTTCAACTCCCATAGTCGGATTTAGGTCATCTGCACAAAATCCATGGATTGGAAATTC
The DNA here is from genome assembly GCA_948567375.1 of Lunularia cruciata. NCBI lineage: Eukaryota > Viridiplantae > Streptophyta > Marchantiopsida > Lunulariales > Lunulariaceae > Lunularia > Lunularia cruciata. The sequence continues at coordinate 61,199,630 of OX419758.1, forward strand.
TTTAGCAATCTTTCTTGCATTGCCATCCAAGTGATCTCTCTTCATTTTGCCAATAGTAATTTTCACAAACATTGTAGCATGTGAAAGCTTTATTGGTCAAGGACTCACATGCAAACACGTCTATAGAATGATCAATGATTTCAATTGTGAATAATAAAAAATATTGATTTATTCTTGAAATCCAATTTTCTACTACTCTCATGGAACATTTTCCGTTGTAAGGCTCAATGTTGCACATCATCTTCATTTATAGTAACAATGTGACTTCATTGTTCATTGGGGTTGGTATCATCGACATGAGTGCATCTCCCAAGTACTTTGGCTATTGTTATTGGATTTTGGGATGATTCTCCTTCTTTTATTATATAATTGTTCTTGAGTGTACATACTTGACTTTGCAATGCTTCCATTGTCATCTTGATCTCCTAAAACTTGTTTAGCATCCTTGCATTCCTTACATCAAATTCTACAACTATGACACAACAAACACTCAATCACTATTTCCTACTTCATAGAGGATTAATATGATCATTCACGCGGAGTCATGGACAATTGGGATTACCATTGGGACCTCAAAAACTATCACTCATTGATAAAATTCCTCACCAAAACTATGGATTACAAAACCTCTATATATCACTTTTTGTCTAACTACATAACAAATTTCTACTTGAATTTTAAAAAGGAGATGATTTGGTATATTCAAGTCCATTGTATCATAACAAAATGAAGATTGTCAAAGCTTACTCTCTATTGTATATCACCATAGGTAGAATCACCGGGTTTGACAAATTCATTATTATGTCCATGAACTATGGTCCAAAATAATAAACAAGGTATACTCTTACTTGCTCATTGGATGTACATAATCTTGATGTGAAATGGATTCAAGAACAAAAAGCAAGGGTGTAAGAAATTATCCTCCAAGAACATCACATCCCATCTCTTTTTTTAAAACACCTCCAATCTATCAATTGCACTATGTTTTCTCCCCTTGAAATAACTCAATCTTCATGGCCCGTGTTCCTCCAAGAAGGTTGATCCACTCTCTTGGATAAAAATAATTGCTCTGATATCATTGTAATATTTAGATGATATGAGAAACCCCAAGAAACACAAGGTTTCATCCCTCAATACTCCGATGCTCCAAAGAAGCATCTTGTCTTTATTATATAGCAAAGAAGATCTATCCAAAGGGAGATCCAACCTTGGAACAGATACATGGATTGGTGATATGTCTATCCTTGTCTCATTTGGTTGGTCAAACAAATTTGACCAAAAGAAATCTTCGGAGAATCTTCCTATAATAAGCTCATAACAACATGAGTGAGGTACCAAAGGAAATCTTTGGAGAATCTTCCTATAAGAAGCTCATAACAACATGGGGGAGGTATTGTTAGAAAGCTCTCGATAAGACAAACAAGGGGAAGACAACACTTTTTTGCCACAAGGAGGAGAATTTTCCATTTTCAAGGCCTAATTCATTTATTTAGGCTTCTAAAATTAGCTTTGAAATTTTCAAGGTGTTTTCGACCTCTACTCTATTAGTGGAAGAACTCTTTTAGTGACACTTCTAGCTTATCTACTTAGAACATCATATATAACACATCCCTCAAAATACTACCATGCCAATTTCCACCTCTAGATATTACCAAGTCAATTTCCATCTCTAGATAATATGTCTAACTAATGGTATTACAATTGCCTCTTGAAGGAGATCATCGAATTGGTGATGAAGATGCATAAAAATCTCGATAGCCAAAAGTACAAAGGCATCAAAGGATATTTTTGTTGCATAATGGTCCTCCTTTTCATTGGTGATAATGATCATTGTAACTTTTACCATGTGCACATTAATAACTTTATGCTTATGAGGTTCATGACAACCACAAGCAAGGTGCATCAAACAAGGTACTTTGTCTGTTTGTGAATGCGACTATATAGGCTCTCACATACTAAGTGGGTAGCATATATAGTCACATTTACAAATAGATAATGTGCCTTGTTTAATGTGGTGGTCGTGAACTATGAGAGCATATACTCAAATTCACTTGGACTATGAGGAAGTAATCCAAGTAAATCTAACCACCACTCAAGTTGTAAAATACCAAGACCAAGTAGAGAAATAGGAGAACGGAAGATCAAAGTGAAAGATCACCTTGTGACTATTGAATGAGGGAAACTCTAAATGCCTAAGATGAGCATAGGCTTTGGTATTTATAAAAAAATATACCAGGTTCCTAGAAGTTGATTGCTTGGAGTGCAAGCCAAGTTACCCAAGAATCTTCTCAAGAAATTTCCTTCTGAATGCCGCCTACTTGGCATGCAAGCTAAACTAGCCATGAAGCTTCACAAGAAGCTTCCTACTTGGCATCCAAGCTAAGCTAGCTAGGAAGCTTCTCAAGAAACTTCCTCCTTTGCATGTAGATTACTCCACACTTGGAAAGTGCACAATAGTTTCTTAGATGTTTCTAGAATATTTTTAGCTAATTTGGCCTATTTGCTACTTTGTTAGTCTTGACTAACTCATCATTAATCTCCATATTGGTTCATATTCTCCCACTACTAGTTGGTGACGTCTTCGTCACCATGGAAACTTCAAACTCTTGTAGAGCCGTTTGGGCATTTTGGAGATGAGAAAGAAATGAGAAATTGACATCATGAATGGGATACACTTTCCTTTATACTTTGTATGTTATTGGCGGCCTTGTTAAATGTGATGACGAGCAAAGATATGATCAACCTCATACTCATTAATACTTCTAAATTAGCAATTAATACTTCTAAATTAGCAATTGGTTCCCATCTCTCCCAAATTTGGCTATGGATTTCTATGCATCCCATGGAACAAGCGTTTAGCTTGAAGTAGGTGTTGGAGCTCCATGAAAGTGCTAATGAGCTCATTTAATTGGTAAGTCACTAAAATTAGATGGGGAACTCAAACTTGCTAATTATGCTTAAATTGGTAAAACAAGAAATTATTTTAATTAGATTTCCTTAACCCTGCATTGCACCACTTGCTTTGTTTGAATTTTCTCCAACAGGACTATATTGGCTATACATACTACGCTTTTGACAGCCGTTCTAAAACTTGATGCGCTCTGCAAACACGGTATTATGCATATGACCGAGGATAATCTGACGAGGGCCCCGAAAACATGGAGGGATGAGAGAAGATTCTGTTTGTGTCGGGCAACCTCAGGATTGTAGATTGAGCGGGAGATTTTGGATTGTAAATTGAGCGGGATGTTGAAGGAGGTAATTATAATCAAAGGGCAGAATTCAAGGCAGGTGATATAAACGATCTGTAGAGAATCCAACTTCAATTGAACCTCGTAATTACAGAAAATGAAAACACGGTCGATTATTCACGTCTTGTCTCCTATGTCAAGGGGCGTATTCCTGGACTGCATGATCCTTCTTGCTGATGCTCATTACATGGTATATCAATGAGTCCAGATAATTTCCACACGTGGTGCTCTTGTCATTAGTATCTGGCACTAAGTCATGAATTCGAACTGACTGGAGGGAGTTTCGCCTTTTGTTGAACAAGTCCATAAGAAGCCGCTGGGGCATGTTAATTAGGTTCACAAGTGCGATTTCACTTATCACCATCCATTTGGCTGTTTGGACACATAAGATGCTGGTCTTTACTATTCCATCACAGCACGAGCCGGTGGTAGAAGTGATGCTTTTATTGGAAACTTTACAGCCTTTCATCACATTTTTATTCATCTGGAAATTGGTAGGCAAGAATTGGCAACTACACGTAATTGAGTAAGTATGTCTAACTTCTGTTGTCCAAATCAGGAGAAGAGTGTACCAAAATGTAATCAATGATCGTGATCCCTTGCCCTCTTCCACACTATGACAACACCTTCACAATCGGATGTTGCTAGTAAATTCTCTCCATGGTTCCATGAAACACCTACAGTAGGAACACCGTGACCCTGCAAGGAACACAGAACAAACTTTCAGCGGAAATCGGTCCAAAACTCCCTGCAATTTTGGGCAAATGGCAAAGCACTGTGATACTCCCACGTCTACGAAGCAACACGTGATTAGAAGACTGCTCCGATGGCTTTAGAGGACTAGTGCAGGCTCTGTGTTTCTTGATTGTTGGACCAAGGCATTTGTCTCTACCTGGAGCTTGTTAACACAAGGACGCTTTGGGCGAGTGAAATCGTAGAAGTATACGTTTGTGTCCTCATTTCCTGACACTGTAAGGAAAAGCAGCAAACACGTTAGTCTCAGAAATAAATATAGCTTACCCCAACCCGATCAGTTTAGAACAGAAAGGTTACTCAAATAGGTAACATACCAATAAATTCTCCCCTCTCTAAGGAGAGTAATGGGCAAAAAGAAGCCCTTATATTTCTTGCTCGTGGCGGTTGTTTTAAGGAGCACTTCAATGAAAGGTACCCTTCCACCTCCATGGCGACACTGCACAGAAGAAACAATGATGTTGAAAGGGGCAACATAAATGACAATGCTCCTCTCTTAAAATGTCTCCTAAAGGCATAGGTTTCGCCCTGAAGCTGATGCACAGTTCTTTAAATAACTCAAAACGCCAAAGGCCTCCTCCAGCCAATAAGTTACGTTGAAAGTGTGTAGTCCTGGAAAGCTCACCTGAAGAAGCGGAGGCTTCCGTCTTGGTTGGCAACAAGTAACACTGGCCCGCCAGCTAACAAGGAAAATGTTCGATATTGGACGGTGGTTGCCAAAGACTTCCGTTGTATCCCCTTACTTGTCCTATGTCCATGTGCCATAGCTCCTGTGTGCATATCCACCTTTATGCTGTGAATACAACCCTGGCAAGTAACCCTCGTATGTTAAGAACATAAATGTTAAATCACTGTTTATTATTTCATACTGCGAAAACACTGCGAGAGCCTTTAAACGCACAAGATTTGAACATACCTGGGAATCACCAGCAAAGAGTATGTGACCAGTGTGATCGATGTCCATGGCGGTTATGTTGCTCTCTACGGAGAGTCTGTGCAAAACTCGTCCTGTGCTGAAGTTTATCACCTGAATCAGCAAAAAACTAATTCTTAATACCCGGAGTGCTAGAAGTATCCTGCGCAGCAACACCAGCCTACAAGGGTGATTCAATCTAAAATCCAATATATGTTTGCGGAATCAGAACAGGTAAGCAGGACCAGAACTTACAGTTAGCCCTTGATCTGCATGGCCCACTAGAAGAAAGTTGTTGTTCAGCTGCCATGGTAAAACGTCAACAGGTCATTAGTCAGGACAACGACCCAAGGGACCTTGGCAGATGAGTGCATGACATTCAGTAGAATTTCCGAGAAAAAAGAAAATGTAAGTCAGTTAGTATAGAACGCGAGGAAGGAAGTGGAGACAAGCTTGTCTTTTCTGTGCAAAAGAACAAGCGGGTATCATAGCCAGAGATTTGAAAATTGGAATCCCGGGAACACCAGCAAAAGTTGGCCACGCGGAACTGTGAATTGATATTTCACATAAAGCTTAAATTGTGATCGAACCAGATGGGGCTAAACTGTACTCACAGGATGAAAGCGGATGCAGAGTTGAGCGGCATTTCCGTAAATAACTCGCAGACAACTTCCTTTCTCCACACTCCATACCCTGACACTTTTGTCCAATGATGATGAGCACAAGCATTGATTGTTCAGAGACCAATCAAAATCTGCAAAGAACAACGCGTCACTGAATTACGAGAAGGCTAACTTAGAACCCGGCTACTGAGAGCAAAGAATGTCGTGCATACGGAGAAGGAATGTACAGCCGTAAAGGTACACATAATACACTGCTGACATACCGAATGTGAGAAACGCGACAAGATAAAAGATAGAATTGATAGAGCCAGCCTAGACTAGAATCCAATGTTGCCCGACCTAAGTGATGTACATAGACGTTACTCACCTGTGATTTCCTTGGTGTGTCCCTTCAAGTGGTGAAGTATTCGTGGGGTTTGAGCAACACTACAGATAACAAGACTACCGTCTGCTGCTCCAAATGCAAGTAGCTCCGAGCTTAAACGTCCAAACCTTAGGACATTCACTGCAGCAACCAATAGCTGATCAATATCACTAACGGATACTTTTGAGTCTCATTTCCTTCTTGACAAGAAACAATGGTTGTGGTTAGTTACAATTGGAGATTCGGTCCTGTAAAACTCATCTCGATAAACAAGAGATAAACTAAATCGAAGTTCTATCAGCTCAAGGCATAGAATCACAAAAAGACGGAAGTGATATTTTACCAGAAGCTTTGATATCATCAAAGATGCAGTGCATCCCAACAAAGGAATAACCAGGCTCATTTGGATAACTCAGGATCTCTGATTCAGTTGCGGATCCAAAACTTGTACGAGCGCCAACGTTGGAGCTGACACTTGGCCTACCCTGCAGGTCGCTCGTTGTCTCAGTAAGCTTGAACTACAGTCCAGACTAATTTCAGACAGATTGAAAAGCCGTAATCTGTGACGGACTAGACGATAAGCAAGGAGAGAGACCTTACCCTGGAATTATTTGTACTCCTGTCATACGGGAATGGAGAACCGGACCATCGCCCACTGCCATGACAAAGATACGGTGTAACTAATGGCTTTCTGACGACGAGTGTACACCAACGCAAACGACACTCGGAAAGAAAACTCCTCAGCTTGCATCAATAAACGTGATAGCATATAGCACATGCCTCACCAATAGAGAATTATCACTATTACAGGATTATCTTAATTGGAAGTAGCATCTTGAACTTACGGCCGGAGAAGAACGGAACCAGAAATACCTGTTGTCTCCAGGGTAACTTAAAGGACTCGTAGGCCGTGAATTGCCCCACTGTTTGTACTGACGTATGTACTCCCTATATGCGACATAGCCTCGACCGTTGCATTTCCACATCTGCTTGCGCTCTAACCAAACAGATAGGATTAGTCAACCAATTCATGGGATGAAACCCTTGAAACACATAGAATTTTATCCATCGTGTCTCTTACTTGAATCTAGTCCAAATTCAGCTTGCACAATTTGCAGTATTGTGATCACTTCCCTGCACACTTTGAGAATATGAAACTATATAGCCTTTCATGTTCACAACTCTGATAGAATTGATTACGAGATGATGAAAAATTTTAAAGCTTTTCGCTATGGTCTCCTGGCTCGTGCACTTTCGTAGACCTTACCCAGTAGCTCAATACTGCCCTTCTTACTGAAGCTGAGACAAGTTTCCATTATCTTGATTGGTTCAATGATGTGGAAATAATCCCTCGAACCAGAATGGACATTGCCTCGAATTCATAGGTCAAACAGCTTTGCGCAGTGAAAAGGCACGGCATGCATGATGATGTGAGGTAGATTTGAAAGGTAATGCACCTGACGCTGCAGGTTTCCAGACATCGCCTTCTTGTGGAGCAAAAGACGACGTTGTCCAACATAGGCAGCATCTTGTTGAGTATTTCCACCTCCTGGCTCCAAAATGCAAGCATAATACTCTGCCTGCTGCTGCTCCTTAACGGCCTGCACTTCTTCACTGCCTGGCATTTTCCACTCCAACACTTACTCCTACGACTATTGCTTCCTTCTTAACACGGTCTTTGCCTCAGCGTCCCTGTTCCACATTCTTTCGCGTCGCCATTCCTCTCCCTCGATCGGTCCATCCCTGGATCGATGATCAACAGTGTTATTCCTTTCCTTTCTTGCTTACAACACTACCGCCAATTTGGTGGTTTCGTCAGGTTCATCCCATCGCCTTCACATCTAAACAGCTTATCCAAGCCTACAACACCTCACCACCACAACAAAGCTCGATCGATCTCCACCCTGCCGCCTCTCCATCCCCCTCCCCTCATCTCCATCCGCCATTGCAACTCCTGCCTCCTGAATCATCCGTTGATTCTCGAAGATAACAATGACGACCTGTCTTCTCCCTTGCATCACTCAATGAACGTCTAAAACACAACACCGCCTCGCAGATTTCTTACACTCACCGAATCAGCTCTCCTTTCATTCTCCAAATCCAATGCGATCCGACTTTCTGCACAGCACCGGCCTTCCACTGACGATCGGAGAGAACAATTGCTCTCTTCGTGACGGAAAGGAGCACGACGAGAGCGCTTGTTGACCTCCGATCTCTGTAGTAGGAGAAGTATGAACTCCTTCATTCTGGAGTTATAAGGTCACGAGTTCGATCTTTCTCCAGAACAATCTTTAAGCCTCCACAAGTTTCCACGAAAAATGGGTCATCCCTTGAACTCGAAAGACCTGGCTCCCCATGGTCCAATCTTTCACTAAATTTAAAAGCAATTAAACAATAATATTATACACAGGCATATTCATTTTCATGCAATTATACAATCAAGAATATATTTCTTCAATTATTTTAGCTCACATTTATCCTTTAGCCATATGGAATACTCCATGTTTCTTAGCGTATTCCCACATCGCTCGTTCAGACCACGCGAGCTAAGTATAGAATCTGCCACATCCAGATTTTATCATTCCATGAAAGCATGAAATCAGTTGTTGGCTTCTTCTTTTTTATGTTGGTTTACAACATATTACTTATAGTCATGGCCGGGGACTTAGCACAAGGAGAGTAAGATCACCTCTGATTATCTTTATTTCAGTGGATCATTCTCCCTCTATCTAAGGAAGAAAAGGTCACAAGTAGACATTCTGCAGTTGGGATGTTTGTTTTTAAGGTACCCTATGTCAAATCCCGTGATCCCATTTATATACCCTGTTGCGATGCTATTAAATGATTTAATCAAACGTATTTTCAGGATGGTGTTGCCATTGTACTTTGTTCACATACAGCGAATCTCACGTTTCCTAATTGTATGCTCTTTTGTAAGTAAACATGCCTATCAAGTAACGTTATAATATTTCGTCTCATTGTGGACTGCTATGTTGCAAGTTATAATACCTTGCTAAATGATGTTGGTTCTGCGGAAATTTTAGCTAAGAAAGTTCATGGAAAACGATAAGAAAGTATAACAAAAATGAATACTTTAACGTGATATTTATTTAACTGCAACCTTAGATAAATAGTAATGCTGATGACAGCAAAATAACCCCCTTTTTTTGGAACGTTTGTATAAACTTGACTATATTGAATTACACACATATCTGCCATTTTATATTGCACATTTGTGTGTGTCTTCTTGAATTATCTGTTAACCATTGTTTCATCCATCGTCCTTGATATGTACTCTCTCATTGTTATTTGTCCTTCTGCAAGTTATAACACCTTGCTAACACTTGTGGAATTGAACAGATGTAGATAAAAGGGAATTCATGCAATACGATAGAAAAGACAAAGGACCTCCAATTCCAATAAGAGCAAGGTTAGATGGATAGCTAAGGTTGAAGAGAGACTAAATCTCTGGCTAACATGTGTTACCCAAAGTCTAAGATAATTTCACATACAAGTAATATTTATTCTTTCTTATGTTAGGTAGATTTTGTTTGTTTGTTTGTCTGTCTGTTTGTTTGTTGTTTGTTGTTTGTTTTTTATTTGTTTGCTTCTTCTTTTTTCTTATTTTCCTCTTCTGGATAAACTTGTTTACATATGTGTTTATGCTCTAATTTGAAGTTCGATTTAATCCCATCGTAAAGTTCGCATCCTCTTATTGTTGGACAACAATTTATGACGTGAGTTGCTGACGCGTGTCGTTCAAAGCAATGGTATGTGGAAATGAAACAAAAAAACGAGTACAGCGGAAATTCATGGAGGAAAACTACCCATCCAGCTATTGCAAAGCTCGTTTGAGTTTGGATTTGAGAATCATATCTGTCCAAGAAAATGATGTGACAAGTAGCATTAAAACTTTGTCTGTGTAGAAGAGTTCAACATTCCAATGGAGAAAAAGTTGCATCTCATCTTCACGGGAAGGGAATCGTTTCCGTCTCCGTCTCAGATGGGAAGCTTTCCCATGCAGGTAGAAGGGGTGAACTTAGAGGAGCAAATTCGTTTCTATTCTGAGGAGGAGTTCAACATCCAGTAGCGGAAAAGTTGCATCTCATCTTCGTTGGAAGGAAAGCGTTTGTGTCTCCCTCTCTGAAGGGAAGCTTAGAATTGACGAAATCAGAGAGCAGATTCATTCGTTTCTCGCCGATGCTAGTTACCTCTTGGAAACACAAGTTGACGTTCTTGAGTTCAGGAGGAGAGAACATCAACGAAGCACAAATTCCATAAACTTCCCACTTCCCTTCATCGTCCAACCTGCCGGGAAGAAGTTCAGATGTGGAATCCCGAACTGTTTGAAAGTAGCTCTACATACTGACCCTGGGAATGGCTCAAATCAATTGAGCCATTATCTGAGCAGAAATTCTTTTCGTGGAGTAGGTAGTGTCAACAAAGAGAGCATGGAAGGGCAAAAGGGAACTTCGAAGGTAAGGTCAAGTCCCAAGTTGATATCAGCGTTCAAAGACCATCATTCTGTCTATAAGGATGGCTAGAACTTCCAGCTCAACAAAAACCGTGAACGAAGAAAAGACACTCTCTCTCTCCGATGATTGGTATCAGATTCGTGAAACGCAAATTGAGAGTGAATTGAGCAAACTCAGTTTGTCTTTGAGACAAGCTCTTCAATTTCATCAACATAAGAGACATGTTCTCATAACTTGTTCCATCAACATAAGAGACATGATATAGTAGAGTCCTGGGTACTGTACATCGGACTGGTTCCCTGATCAAAAATGAGTAAGTTGAGGGGTAATTTCATCAGATGGCGTTTTGTGATCTGATGGATTTGGCATGGCTTCGTAGACAATGGTTGTGATGGCATCTCTCTTCATTGAAGTGGCCTCGCCGCGCAACCCTACGTATTGAATCTCGGTAAAATCGGCACCGAAGTTAGTGGGGAAGTGCAGTGTCAAACTGGCTACACCTTGAAATCTAGCATACCTAGTTTGATACTCAAGTTCTCCGTTAGGATTCTCAGTTAGATCCCACTCCTGTACAGTGGTCAGCTCTTCAGCATTTGAAAAATCCACATCCACGCGGTTGATAAATGCTCTCATCTTTGCTGGACTAGTGCCATTCGATCCACCAATGATCGAAATTCCTTTGATTTTCACATCGGTAGTAAAAGGAATAAAAAGTATCAGCTCCGGATCGTCTTCGTTGCTCCTTAAGCAATTATCAGAGACCTCCAGCCGGGTCTCCCAGCCCTTGAATACAGACTTAGCACTTCCCTCCCGTGCTTCATTCAAAGCCCAAACCTTCGGAAGGTCGATATGTTTGTACAGTGACCAGCTCGCCGCACAGTCATGGTCCGCACAATCGTGCGCATGCGTTGCACAAGCCATACTCAACGCTCTTCTTTGAGTCCGAGAAATCACGAGTCCCTCAACCTGCGCTTCTACTGCCTTGCTTCTTAGAACAACCTCACCAAACAAGTTCACAAAAACTATTTATCGCTCCTTACACAACACTTCACCAGATTCACTTGCACTTTTACCTACCTGAGTGATGTTGATTCAATCATCCACAGTCTAGACAAGACAATTGTGAACAGAAGGTCACGATTCACCTGCAACCCTACCTCCTGTACTCCCAAATCCGGAGCTCGATTTTTCACAGAACTACAGAATCTTGCAATCAATGGGAGATTTTGTCTCCTCCCTTCTCCTTCCGCGAACCAAAAGGAACAGCTCTCTCAAGCGGACTGGTTTTCAACTCCTTGGCGCCAACGAACAATTTACCTTCTTCGATGAAAGATTGGCAAATGTATCTTTTTTCCTGACCTCTCCAATTGTCCGCTTCAGAGATACGAAACCTCGAGATACAGATCAACCCAAACGAAAAGAATTTCAGCAACACTGACAGAAGTAATAGTCGCGAATCTTTCTCAAAACTCGTCGAAGGAGCTCAAAACCTCAAGATTCGAGTTCCAAGTGTCACTCCGCACACAGGAAAGGATCAGAAAGAGTATCGCGAACAAGTCGAAACAAGCAGAACTCCCCAATAGTGCTATATACTCGATCTCTTCTTCGACAACGAGGAGATCTATGTAAGGGTGCGATCGAATCGAAATGCAAGGCGAAGAAGAACATGGACCAAACCCCCAGTGAGTGGATGCTCGGAACATTAGACTAACATGGATCTCGTGCGCGAGGAGTTAACCGAGGAAGGTGCTACGGTAATGGAAGGAAACGAAGGAAGGAACCGAGCCAGGTGTCCAGAACAGTCTCGAAGTCTATCCTTTACATAAAGATTCGTGCATCCAACGGACGACTTGACAGACGGGTTCTCATCGTCCTTAGCAGCCGGAAGCCGGGCAGCAGAGCCGGACCGTGCATGCCATGTCATCGTTCAACCGGCCGGATACGATCCGGAGGTCTTCCTGTTGACTTCCAGTTGAATTATAACGATCAGGGGAGATAAATTATTGGGTGATTATTTGTTAGCGAAGGTGAAGAGATGAACACTACCTCCTTTGACCTTTGACCTAAATCACCTGAAATTCACCAATTGAGATCACTAGAATTTTCATTCAATAGATAATTTTCTTAAAGAGATGGATAAAGATAAGGATATGGATAAAGAGATGGATTCTCTAATATATACGTCAACGATCCCGGACACCAAAAACTTTCAATTATTAGTAATTGTTATTGCAATTGCCCTACAAGTAACTGAGAGTCTCCAGAATGAGAAAATGTAAAAGAATATTAAAAAGTTAATTTAAGAATAAATCATTATATAATAACATTAACTTATATTCCGGATGTTTTAGGAAATTTAATTTCAATAAATTTAAAGGAAAATTAGCTCATGGATATTCTATTTTCTTTGTTTATCAATTGTACGTGTATCAAAAAGAATTATATGTGTTAATTTAGACATTCTATAAGTAAACTATTACAAATATACCCTTGACAATTTAATTTAATTTCTTTAAGGTTAGACTCAATCTCTTAATTCTCTACCACCCTAATCTTAAATATTAGCGCATCTGCCTACCATTCTCTTATTTCAAGAACTTTTATGCAGGTCCAAACTTCAGGAAACCTATTCATTAAGATTAATGTTTCATAATATTAAGTGTCTCCCTTATTGGTAGGTTTTCTTCTAAAATATTGTCGGTGGCCGCTTTTCTCATTAATCATTGCATTTGTAAATATAAGTTTCATATGTGTTCATGATGAGAGACAAGGGTACAAGGTGAGACAAAATAAATAAAATGGGGCTAAGCCCCATGATGCGGTTTTACTTAGAGAGTACCAAGTTACTAGCGTTCTTGAAAGATCCAAAATCCTTTTCTAAAGCTACCTCTTAGGTTTAAGGAATCTTTTTTTGGAATCTATACTGGTATATTCTCTAGTTGGACAAGAGGAAAAAAGCGACCACGTAGAGCACATGAACTATGACAAGTCTACGTAGTCTTCCTTTTACGAACTTTGTTTAACAACTTCCTTTTAGTAAAAGCGACAGCCGTCAAGGATAAGACATAAAACATAAAATGGAGCTATACAATAAGTTGTATAGTTTGATAGTTTGATGTATAATTGTGTATATTTTTACACTATACAATAATAAACTAAGGCACCTGGCAGAGGATCTTAGTCTAGCACTAGATATTATATTCTCTGTAAAGTTCGAAGGACTTTATTTATGTCTTTGAATTTTATTTTCGTTTCAATACCATTCGGATTTTAAACATAATAAGTGTTGTGTGAAGGTATAATTATTGAGGATTCATACTCTTCTAAATTTTTTATTTCTTCTACGCTTTTAAAATTAAAAAGGATGGAATGATAATAATGAATCATATATAACTGTTTATTGTTTCTTTCTATCATTATAATTTACAAATGATCATTTTCATTAACTGCATGTAGTTTTGAACAAGGAATCTTTCTCTTATATAATCAATTTTAATTTTTTACATTAATTCTACTATGTGTTAAAATAATTTTGGATTATTTTAGAATGGATATGGTTTTCTATATCGCCGTACACCCAACCTATCAACAGTAAATAGAATATGTTTACAACCAACTCCAACCAAATTTAATTTCAACAATCACTAACTATATTATCAATTACCCATCAGAAAAACTTTTAGTATGTTTTAGATTTGTCTTTAAGAATCATCAGGCTAACACCTATATATTTTATTTATTATCTGGTGAAAATTATTGGTTGAATTGGTTGATATAGCTTTTGTAATTAAGCTTATCTATCTTTTTATTTACTGCAAGTTTTACAATATCATAATGTTACTGTAAACTATAACTAGCTAGATTATAATATTATCAACATCCAATTCTTTTCATAAGGTTTTGATATTGAAACATTTTCTAAGCTTAAAAAAAACAAAAAAAATTTATTACTCAATAAGAATTTAAAGTATTTATTTATATGTAAGAGAATTATCATTCTCAAACAATCTAGAAGAGCAAACTAAATGAATATGAAGAAATGTTTTGTACCTATAAATTCCTTTATATTTGAGAAAAGCTGCTCAATATAGTATTTTATAATTTTATATTTGATACATAGCTCAAATTTTCCATTTCAACATTATCTTTCAGGAGCCACATCACTGAAATCTGGTTTCCTAAGCGTATGCCTTGGGCATGGTTAATTTACTAAAATTCAAGTACATTATGGAAATATAGAAGTCATTCAAACAACGACTAGAAGTCACCATGTCATATATTACTTTTGCAAACCAGAATCATAGCAACCTTACATTACACAACCTAGAATAGATCTTATTTTGCCTTAATGAGTCTAAATGACCCCCAAAAAAATTGGTGCTAAAACAAGACTCTTCATTGTTGGTAAGATGGGTTTTGTTTAGGCTAGTAAGTGTGAGTTCTAAATAACGATGACTCTAGAAGAAGACTTAGTGTTGTTCAATAATACAATCAAAATGAAAGGTGATTGCTTGGTATTTAATAAGATATGATGCCCAAATTTGAATAATAACTTGATATAAAATAAGATTAAGAAAATACACAAGAAGAGAGAAAACTAAATAAACTTGTCTGCCAAATCCTATTTTGAGTTATAGCATGTGATTGAGTTATCCCAATGATGAGTGAAGTGGATTCTTATCATGGTTGTAAGCTTCTTAAGCACTCTAAGTTTAATAGGCCTCCCTAGAAAAACACACTTCAAGTATAATTTCTAGAGATTAAAAAAGAGAAGAAGTTTAAGGAAGTAGAGAACTATATGTAAGGAGAGAGTAACAAAAGTGTCTTAGACCATAAGCTAGAGCATAATATTTGTATAATATTTCACTGGATAGATAGAAGAAGTAGCTTTGGTGATTAACTTATGACATAGTTCAAGCGCAAACCTTGACATAAACATAATAGAAAGATATCAAAAATATAAATCTAACATATATCAGCTCCATTGCCTAACCTTCCAGGATAGCTAGACAGCTAGGTGGGAAGTGCAATATAGATTATCATGGGTCATGAAGGATATTTATCCTAAATCATCATGGATTTGCCCAAGTATCCAATAATTATTGGTAGGAATATGAACAATAAGCAATCAAAATGAGTTCAATCTTAGAGTTGGAACATTTTAGACTAGTAAGGCAACACATACCTTTGAAATAAGATGTAACATATATGACTATAAAACATCCCAATATAAATTATATGTTTTAAGTGTTCTACCCAAACCTGTAAGCTATAGTATCAAGTCTAAGCTTCCAAATCATGTAGAGATTGGTGTTCAAATAAATATCAGAATGTGTTGATTACTTCTAATTTACCCCGTATGCCAAAAATATCAAAATCTTGCATGTTGAAAAGAATTTTATATTACAAAATTTTATATAATATAAAATTTATACAAGTCTTAAACAACTGAACTTTGAGTACATTCAAGCAATATAAAAGTCAAATGAAAACAATGTACCAATCACCAAAGCTACAACCATTTAAATCTTATTTTCAAGAATGATAGAAAATCTTTGATTTTGAACCTCTACCTAATTCTTCAAAACCATCATATCTTTAAAATTTAGGAAAGAACAAAACCAAAATAAAAATATTAGTCGAACTACATTTTGAGGCTTATTTAGTCTACTATTTGGGTATACACATATGTGGCTTACTTTATCTTAAAAAAATCTTGTGCCCAAGGCTTCTTATTTTTCATACAATTACACCTTTTATAAATTTCCTCTTATTATATATATATATATATATATATATATATATATATATATATATATATATAAAAGCTTATCAATTAGTTTTTATTTGATTTATATTCTGTATATGTGCTTGAGAAACAATCCAAAAGAAAGCCACGCCAAGGATATGATATTTACTGTCTAGTCAAAGTCAATTTGCCATCATTCTTGACTACTCTTTCCTCTTTTATTTTAGTTCTACTCTATTAAAAATTTCTCTTGCCATATATCCTCTTTTGAGTTGTTTCTCACTTTTGTCTATTTCCCTTAAAATGAATATTTTTATGTGTATTATTTTTTTCTCCTAAGATAATCTACAAATCTCTTGATTTACCTCCTCTTTTTGGAGCAATTATTGTACTCATAGATACTCATAGATATAAGTATGCATTTGTATGAAGAGTAAATTTATCCTTAGTCCTACTTCTTTAATCCTTAGTGTAGACTCTTACTCTTACCATAACTTTCTCCACCATTGACGTAACATTTGTATTCCCAAGAATAAGCAATATACTAAGAAGAGTAGGAGATACATCAATATGAATTATTATTTCTTGTCCTTATCTACAAGGTGTAACCATTTTATAATTTAGATATATAATCCTATGATACCAATCTCTGATGGAAACTTCCTGTCAACTTGCAATTGGTTATAATAAAGGTCAGGAAAGTTTTTTTAATCATGTATTCTGAATCTTTAATAAAAGCATTAAACCTACTCTTAATTTGAGTCTCGGATACAAAGAATAATGCTTAAAGAATTTGAACTGATTTTCCATATGTACTTAATCATGCTCTTTACAACTCAGGTCATTTTAAGTACAATGAATTATACAGATCTCTTATACTAATCCTATCTTATTTTAGGCCAAGTCAATACTTAAGAATGATATTTAAGACTTATTAGAATACAATATGTACCAAATATGCAGAAATATTAAGTAACATTCCAAAGCAATAAAAAGCACTTAATGTATAATCATTAAATGTATAAAATTTCAATCCTCTTCACATTTTGGCCTTTTTAATGCTGAATTTATATCATTAATGTATAAACAAGACCTAGTTACTTATTCAACATCACTAGATAAAGTTTTTTTTTATTCTGAATTTATTTAGCACTTTGTGAGTATGATTTTTTTGGGATTTTTTGTATTCTTTCTATTTCAATTCATTGAGATATAGTGTGATTATCCTTAAAAACTATTTATTACCATGAAGATAAAAGTGACCTATTGATAACTAATGAAAGAGTGTGCTTGGAACTGGTTGTCTATAATCATGCTATGGGTTCAACCAAATGGTTCCATACTCAAAAGGACAATCCGTTCATAGTTATGCAGCTTTATACTCTTTGGTTAAATATCAAATATATCAAAGAGACTTATTTCTTAATGTTCTTTATATCATGCAAAATAATAATTTCCAGTGTTAAATAATGATTTTATAGGATTAAGATTCTGTCATGTTGGTTAGGTATCTTGCTAGTAGAGAGAGAAAGATATATATATTCTCTTCTCTTCTATTCTATTTTATTAATAACAATTGGTATCTAACAATTTCATTTTTTATCTTGATAATTCTAAAATTTTCATTTTTTATTTTGATAATTCTATTGATTTTACAAAAAATAAGGATTTTTCTATTGTCTAAGAATCATCAGTTTCAAAATATATACAAACTGAAAAAAATTTTATCCACTAAATTTCATAGGTGAAAACATAGATTATATTACTTGTAAAATATCTTCTATTCTTTATATGAGATAATGAAGACAAACTAAATTACTTAACCTTGTGGAAAATGTAATCAAATCGTGGAGGCACTCTTTAAAGTGGATTGTAAGAACAGTATTATGATTATAACTTGAGCATATAATAAAACTGGTTTTACATACTTATCATAATTTCCGATTAGCTTCCATGTGTCACTTTGGTTGTCTCTTAGATAACAAAATATGAAATTTTCTTCTTTTGTGAAGCTAAATCAATATTCAACAAGAGAATGCACTTTAATATTAATCTCTATACTTCCAAGAGTTGTACGCTAATATAGTACTTTAGTGTTTATGTCCAAATCAATTATTATCTAATATATACATGTCATGTTTTATATCATACAGTTTATATTCCTTCATGTAACGTGATACTTTGCTTGCCATTCCAACACCCGCAATCTCCACCTAATTTGCAATGAAAGTAACTATGGCAAAGCCGACTAATGCCTTAAGTCTATCCATGTGCTTGATGGGGAACCAATTAACCACCTCATCGAGAAAATAGAAGGTCGTACCATCCAGACTACTTCTGAACTTTGCTACCCAAGTCAAATCGGAGCGGAGTTGGGGCCTTCCAGTTTGGAACTCTATACAACCAACACACAGAACACACTAGATGTTGTTGATGATGAGAGGAAGTCCAACAGTCGAGAAGCATCTTCTTGATGACACACTGAATCCCATCAATTCCTTCATTTTCTTCAAAGCAAGAATGTAAAGTACATCGGTCTGCACGGACTGCTCTTCTTCCCATCACTTTTGGACGACAACTGGATTACTAGAGTCATCAATGTCGGGACATTGACCCGATAGATGAGCAACGACACAGGAGCACAGAATGAGGGCGGAGGGAAAGCTGACACTGTGAATCTCCAACAAGGAGAAGAATAGTTGTAGGTTTAGTGAGTAGGCATGGCCCACTGTGAGATGATTCGGTGGCGGTCCAGTAGCGTACTACGGAGGAGCCAGAGTTTGAGAAATATGTTGTGCAGTGGAGCAGGACAACCTCCCGTCTCTCAGGTCTCACTGGGATGGGTGGTACTGATAAGAGAACCCCTATGAGACCACCGCATTGCCCCCCTTCCCCTTTACTTCTTTGGCTTCCCTTCTCTGGGTTTTGTACTATAGCTTTTCCCTCTCTTCAGAAAGCTCGGTTCCCTCTTGCTGAGATCAGCATTGTTTTCTTTTCTGTTTGTTGGTTTAGCATTGTTTTTGAGTTGCTAGGGGCTTATCCCATGCTTGTGGAAAAGCCTTAAGCTTCTGCTGGTGCTGGTACTCAATTGCGAGAAAGTGGGTTGTGGATTGTAAGATAAGGAGGAAGGAGCCAACAGTTGAAACGGAAGTAAGTGGGAGAATCTGGGCATTGAACCTGAAGCTGAAGGATGCTCAGGAGACAGGACGTTCTGTCTACATAAAAAATTTGGTGACTATATTCAGTTCGACCTCGGCATATGTACAGAAGTCTGGAGAAGGGTTTGCAGAGATGGATGATTTCAGGAGCAGAAGCGTTTTATCTGTGAAGATATAGGGACTGAAATCCTGTGAACGGCTAGGAGATCGGCTTGAGGAGCAATGGCTATTGGTAATATGACTACGTTTAACCATGTGGTTCTTCTTCAGCTCCAGAACACTATTGCAGGAATTGAGCCATCGTTTCGGGACTGGGCTGTGGGGATGTTGAGACCGGTTGCTGCTCTGGCAGTGGTGGCGGTTGCTATGATTATTTCTTACTGGCAAAAGCTGGGTTTAGGAAAGGAGATGATCTATTCCATCGCAAGGGCTTTTGTTCAACTTTCTGCCATTGGATTCGTCTTAGAGTTCGTTTTCAATCAAGCGAATGTTGCGTGGATCTTCTTAGCCTATGTGATAATGGTAAGACCACTGTATGATCCCATTTCTCCACTTCCCATCAAATCTGGAAACTATGACCAAATTGGGTACCCCAATTGCAGAAAATCTGGATGTAATTGTCAAGGTCCGATTGAGCTTGTCTGACAAGCGGTAAGTGGAGGTATGTGCCCATATCATCTGTTCTTGGAGTATTTAGGAAGGCTTTGGGAGTCCGATCAGTGTTGTAGGATTTGTGGAAAATAGGAGCTTCAAGTTTACAACTGATGCGACAATTTGTGTGTGTGCAGGTTACAGTTGCAGGGTATACAGCAGGTCAGCGAGCACGTAGCGTGCCAAAGGGAGCGTATGTTGCAGGGTTCTCCATTTTCTTTGGAACGGCACTGACCATGGCATTGCTTGTCCTTTTGAAAGTCTTCCCCTTCACCCCACGGTACATCATCCCCGTTGCTGGGATGATGGTTGGAAATGCCATGACTGTGACAGGAGTTACCCTCAAGCGCATGAGAGAAGACTTGCGACTTCAGCAAGGCATGGTATGTGAATCTCCGAAACTACTTGTTGGTGTGTGCTCGGAACAGGAACTTATACGAAAATAAATAACATATTTGTTCAAGTGTCTGTCCGCCGACACTCCATTCAATTTCAGTATCTCTTTCAACTGTCACATCGTAGTTTAATGTTTGCCGTTCCTTTGTTCAAATCCATCCACAGAATCTTTATCTTCAGTGCTTCTTTTCACCTGACTTTCTCTTCCCCTCACTCTGCAGATTGAGACAGCACTAGCACTTGGCGCAACTCCCAGACAGGCAACAATCAAGCAGGTGAGGAGGGCACTGGTTGTGGGTTTGTCACCGGTACTCGACAATGCTAAGACAGTCGGTCTCATCTCACTGCCAGGAGCTATGACAGGTCTCATCATGGGCGGTGCATCACCCACAGAAGCGATTCAGCTGCAAATTGTGGTTATGAACATGTTGTTGGGGGCATCCACGTTTAGTGGTGTCTTGGCTACATACCTGAGCTGGCCTTTCTTCTTCACCAGCACTTATCAGCTAAAGACAAACGTTTTGAGGGACGAGTAGCTCCATATTTTTAGTTTGACACCACGTTTACTACTTGGGTTTCATTTCCCTGTTATCCTGACTGGCCAAATTAAGTAATGTTGTCCGCGTAGAATTCTCTAGCCCGCGATTGCTTCAAATGCTGTAGTTTCATTGGAGTGCACATGATGTGAGTGACATGTGGGCATACTGCAAGGGTCGCGGGTGTCCATTCTGTAAGAAGGAAGAACGGGAAGTACCCTTCAGCGATGCTTAACGTGGGAAGATTTGCGTTTGGAGGACATGGAGAGAACTTGTCGTCGCTGAATCGAGACGGCATGCAGTAAAGTATTTTAGTAATATACGCAGAAGATGGAATGTATCATAACACCCAAGATCTCGGAAGTCTGCAGTAAGTACAGCATTAAGTTCAAAGGTTTCGTATTCTCCTGCTTCTTCTTCTTCTTCCTTTGCTTCAGCTGATCACATGTAGCACAAGTTGGCAGCTTCTACGATGACTAGTTAAGACAGATCGTAGACTTATGAAGAGGACCTCACAATCCACTCATGTTCATATAGAAATGGTCTTAGGCCATCAAAACCCAGTGGTAAGGGCCACTTCGTGTCGTTATGAGGGTAGTTTTGTTGTATATGCTGGTGTGTAGTAGCGGTGATGGTGCCCAGTCATCTGAAATACTGTTGAGTTCAGGACCTAGTTCTACTTTGCACGAGATTCAAGGTAGGAAGTCAAGACGATCTATTTGCTGAAAATCCATATATTATTGAAGTTTCTAGCAGCGAAACAATCAATGACAAATACAAATTCAAATTAAGGTCCTTTACCGCTAGCGTGTTCGCAACTCAAACGTTAATACGATCTGCTCTGATTTACGGATCATCGGACAGAACATACTTTTAAGTGTTGCGAGTACATTGTCAAGTGTGACGAAGATAATATGGAATGGCAGACTCGAGAACCTCTCAAGCGAAGCACAAAGACGAGGAGAAGCTTTCTTCTGGCCATTTATTAACAGTCTAGAAGAGATTTAAGAGCCAATGGAATGTCACAAAGAAACGAAAAAAAAACCTTCAGGTGCAGCTACGGGTCCACTAAACGAAATGAAGCAAATCGCGGAGAAAAACTTTTAAAGGAAGCCGCATCAAAGGCACAATGGCACAATGGCACAATGATTCTCAAAATAGTCAGTCAGTCGGATGATCAGCACTCACACTTAGTGCGGATTTATTGCGCCATGGCTCTATAGCTAATATAACCTTGTGCTTTACTGTCTGTACCGCGTTTCTGCGTTCTCTGTCCTCGCGATTTTGCGAGCCATGCAAGTTGGGAACTGAAGAACAAATATTACAGCAAGATTTTCTACCAAAGATCAGTAAAAAGTCGGTTTTAGAGATGGTGGATGCGAGTCCCAAACCCTTGGTTTTCATTCCAAAAGTCGCATCTTGAAGGTGCCCAACTTTTCAGTTGATTAAGATTTTAATCTCACTTCTTTTCATCTTCATTCCTTGTTTCGGATGATGTCTGCCAGTCGGCCTGCGGCATATGCATACGTCATACCAAAAGATCTTCGTTTGCTGATCAAGCTTCAGACACTTTGGCTCGTCCTAAACTCTGAAGGGCCCATACCGTATGTCACTACAGCTTAGACAACCAAGGTATGGAGACCACCAATCTTTCATCAAAACCAAGTCATCAGCGTTGAATACGTGGGAATAAAGCGCTCTTGAGAATAGCACGACGACGAGATACAATTATGAAAGCCCGAAACAGGAAGTAAATGCCTCTAATCGTCGAGAGTCCATTTCTTAAACGTCAGCTCAGCTCAGAGGTTTTGTGTGACGGCCCGCCACACTAGTAGATCTAGTATTCGAACTTTCTTCCAACAAGCCTGATAGTCTACTTCCCATTCCATACTCTTAAAACATATGTTGAGCAGGGATTCTAAATCCTCACCCCGTGAAAAGTGGCACCCTGAGAAAAGAATTCCACACAAGCCGGCATACCTACTCGCAAAGATGATTCATTCCTTGATCTTCTAAAGAGTGGGACTTGCATGAAGACATACACTGCTTGATCGTAACTTATAACCTGGTCGAACATCGAACAGGCTTTACTAAGTAACGGGTACCAGGCTCTCAACCGGGTGACAGCTGGAGCTGTAAGTTTGAATGACAGGCGTAACGAGTTATTTTCTGTGACTGAACCTCGTCAACTACTTCCCAAAAGATTTATCGGACTTGCTGGCGATGAAGAAATATGCGAATTCTCGTGGGAGAAATTAAATGCTCATACGACTGAAGTACATATGGATTGCTTCAGAAAGACCTTGGCACAAAAGACTGACAGAAAGACTAGTAAACTTAAAAAATAATCATGGCGCTCCGAAATGTAGCAGATACTAATTGAATTTAAAGAAGATCGTTGAGAAATCTGGCAAGTGACACATGTTCGGATATGAACTTCTACCACGTTACGATGCCTCCATCAGCACAAAACCTAGAATGAATATCTTTCCTCTACAGAGGATTAAAAATATCTCAGGGATTAAGGTGATACTTTACATATATATGGACAGACTCCGATCATATATTACACTCAGCTCAATAACGATACGAACCCATCAAATCGCTGATGGGTTGTGGGATAATACAAAGATGAAGATTGTAGACTCACTTGGAGGAGTTTACCATGTGAGTGAATGATATGGTAAACCCTCCGAGCCACAGCTCAGTTTCGCCCTATGTACAACTGCGAAGTGGTTTCAAAGTCAAAACCACTCTCATCCAACTCTTCACACTCCACAATGGCCAATATGGGGACTGCAATACCAACTTTTTGAGGCCCATCTGCTTGGATAGTTAGAGCTTCCCCAGACTGCTTGGATAGTTCGAGCTTCCGAAGACTGTACCATTTTGCTGATAAATTATTAGGCCGCAAAACTTTCTCTTGAGTAGTGTGCTCCAATAATTGCAAAGTTCCCACTACACTTGATACTGGCAACTATGAGTAGGTGGCGCAACTTAACTAATGCTTCTATAACCCTCTCCTGTTGTGCCTAGGTTTCCGTAGGGTCTGCGGAAGTTCATGGGAGCTTGTCCAACTGCAACTTCCGTTACCACACGCTGAAGACATAAAAAGTACGTGCTCACCAATTCAACTTCTACGGAACGATCTGTTAGAAGTTACAAGGCAGATCGATGATAATGTGCCTTCACCGGGATCCACATCCGACATACTACTTCTCTTCAAACTTCGCGGTTGTTTCGGGATCAGTAAGAATCAATCTAACTCTGAAGGAATGACCAGTATATCATCTGCGAGCACCACCTCGTAGTTCAGCCTCACATCACAGCGATTCTACTGATCAAGCGTGGTTGTCTACTGAGCATATGGTACATCAGACTAAGGTATGATAAAGAATCGCTAAACCACTACGCCTCGTTCATAGAGAGCATATACAAGTCCCTCCTAGCTTCGCTTGCAACGGCTGGGTTCTTTTTTCCACTAAACTCTGAAAGGCCCTGTTTCTCTAAGTATTTACCACGCTGTGAGTGTGAGAACTGCTTTGGGACTGGATCAGCAGCAGTTGAGGCGACGGATCCAGATATTACAAAGGCATTTTAATTGGAGAAAAGCATTTTTAGAGGTAGTAAAGTCTAATATCCTGGGAACAGCTTGTAGAACAATGAGAGAATTTAACTGTTATATGCGTACCAGCAAATATGAGATCCGGGTTCTCAATCCCATTGGCTTTCTGGATGGAGGCGATGGAAACCCCGAATCGTCGAGAAAGCGACCACAACGTGTTACCCTGTTAGACAAGAAGAAACTACTTTAAGGGCACCAAACATGACTTCGAGAAATAAGAAATGCGCTCTGTGTTATATCTGTCAAATATTTTCTGAGGAATAACTGTCAGCTTCACCTTACAGTACGTGGAAAGACGCACTCTACTACTCCCTTGTAAAAGCCAGCTCGATAGTCACGAGAGCAAAACATTTACCATTCAAGGATATACCTATTCTCCAAAACTGTATCGATTGGTGGTGTATTAGTGCCATGCAAAACGTACCTGAAGGGTAGTGCGGAGAGATAGGATCTACATAATGGTGGCTCAGGTGTATCTCAGGACAATGTTTGCTAGACTTTTCACATACCTCCTTAAAACTTGGTACCACTGAATATCGTACGGAAGCAACGACTATTTGTCAAGTATGCAACAAGGGATCCGTCCGTGCACTCTAAGAACTGAATTCAGTTATTCCCTCGATAGTTTATTACGATAAATTCAACTAAACTCACTCTGAGATTTGATATAGTAAGTACGTACCCTGGTAATCAGATGTGTTCGCGGCACCCAAAGAAGCTGCCCAGTCGCCACGTTGCGTGGATTCAAAATATTGTTTGACTACAATGTAACGCGCATAACAGGTAAGCAGTATTACGTTTGCATCCAAGTAGCTTTGACGACCAGAGCCAGATACGCACTGTTACATGTGACAAGTCTGAGGGCACTACTTTGGCTTCTACTAGACATAAAATATCAGAGGTTCGGGTCTAGTGACGGAACTAGACGGCGAGATGAATGAACTGTTATAAACAGTTGGCAAGCGTCTAAATCTTTTGAGATTCTTTAGTTTCGAATAACACTTTATACATACACTTACCTCCATTAAGACCTCGGTGAACGTGTTATACTTCGATGCCACCTCAGCTAACTCTTCCCCTGGTAGAACTTTGTAGAAGAAGTTTCCTCTGGGCAGCTCCACTGAGATTTTATGACAAATACATCTTCAGTTCAAGGTAATACTCTCATGTCTGTCACCATAAAAGAGCTGACATATCTGTCACATGGAGAGCTCTAACATATCCTGGATAAGCTGGCTTGTAATGCACCTTCTTTGAAGAAACGTGCATGTCTATAGATGGTGAACCTTTCTTGAGCAGAGAACGTGTCACTAATAGCCGGTGGTTCCCAAGAAGGTAGTGTTTAGCGATCCAAGGGCTAAAGAAGTTCTAGGACTGAACTATCTTGGTACCTTTCTTCTCCGGAAGAGATAGTGCTTGTCTCTCATTAGCTTTCCTCCACCTTACGTAACGCCACGGCCTAGGTCTGCAGTTCAACAACACTCCATTACGAAAAGATGAAACTCAAGCATTTGATTGTTTGATCTACATTTATGCGTTGGTAGTTTTGTCCGCTTGTTCAGATAGGTGAATGATCTTGGTGAAGTATCCAAGATTTGGTTGAGTTCTACAATAACTAAACCTTGCTGTGGTGACACAATCTCGCGTTTGAGCACTTACGTGTCGTAGTCAGAAACCACCAAAGACGCAGGAGCTGCTGGCTTTTGAGGCTCCTGATACATGGCAGAAAATTGAAATTGATTTAGAGGGAGAATGAGTCTGATGGCACAACCCACATGTTTCACACCTCGTCGAATAGAAAAGCAAAGCGGCACCGTCTGATGCACAAGACAACAGACCTGGCAGAAAAGACTCCAACATATAAAGGACTGAATTGTTCTATAGTTCTAAGGAACTATAATTTTCAGCTCTCGGAGTTACAACAGATAATTCACCAAGAAATAATTATCAAAAAAGGTACCAAGTACCGTGATGCTCATATTACTCTGTCGAATTTTCGTGGATGCTCCAGAGTCAATCTGACAAAATGCAACAAGTCACACACATTACCCGGAGAGATTCACATGACATTAAGGTCGAAGCATGAGCAGAATGTATAAGTTATGTGAAGACAGTTCACGACATTTGGGGAGTGTCAGCTCAACCAGTTGAATATTCCACTCTTCCAGTTTATTCTTCCGATGTCCGTGAAGGAGTGGCACCAGAACCTCGTTACAGTATTACGAGCGGAAAAGTATTGTGACCAGAAGAACTCTATGATCTGAAGATCTCAATCGTTCCTAGAGGTAAACTTCTGTTCTAATTTAAACATGAGAGCAAACGCGATTGAATGACAAGAAGAAGTCAGATCACAGAAGCAATGTAGAAGTTCCAAACGAGTACTGATGCTAGAATTTGAGAGAAAAGCAGTTTACACATGATGATTATATAAATAAGGAGAGTCCTAGCCCTTCAAACCAAAAACCTTGCGTAAGTCAGCTGGAAAAGAACGACACAATGTGAAAGCTAGGAACAAGGAACTTTCCGAGAGACAATACAATAGAAATTCTGGATGGAAGAGGAAATTACCAATGAAGTTTGGACTGATCCAAGATGCGGAATGGAGCGCTTGAGAATCGACAGCGATCGCCAAACCTCACTACCATCGCCTGTTGCTTCTTTCATCATTATTACCGGCCGCTGTGCTCAAATTCTTCTCTCTTTACTAACAGACTTGTAAATTCAACCAATCAAACTGGCTTAATACTCCACCTGTGTACACATTCCCCAGAGATTTGTAAACAACCGTTGCTGCTCCCAATTGCAATTCCAAGTCACACTGCAATTCATTGATAATCTGAACCTATAATCTCCATCTCTCTAAGGCTCGGATACCTTTCCAGTACTTACACCAAAATTGCGGAAGAGATTGCGGAATTGTGAAATTGAGGTCCATGAAACTGCCTGGTCTGGTCGACGCCTAATCTACGGGGAAGAAGAGAACAGGATGGAATGATTAGGAAAAAGTAGCTCCTACGTTGTGTGGCTGGTAACACTCCCTGCGCACGCCGCGTGGACTGGCGCGGGACATGAGATTGGGACGGATAGGTAAGCTTGTAAGCTCCCTTTGACTAGAGGTAAAGAATAATATCATCCGGTTCTTAGGGGCTAGTTGTGGTGTTGGGTCGTTTGACGTGCACTTGAACGCACACGTGTCTTGGAAGCTTGTCCGACGTGGGTAGAGAACCTCTCTGTAGGTGGGATTCTAGACTTGAACTTGCCACAGAAACTCTGAGTTAGTTTCCAGCTCATTATCGCAAACGCCACGATGGCTGCAGTGGACTCTTTGGCGGTCACCGAGACTGGCCTAGACAGAGATTTCTGTGGATATGGACCCTAAGACATAACACCAGGTGGCGAGTTCTAAACCACTCCAAGCTTGTTGATCTCAACTGTGTACCTACAATGGATTCCTACCCTCTTCCACGCTCCGAATATCGCAATATCCGGCGACTTCTATGTACCTCCGCGATACAAGACCTGAAATTCTCGGCTTTCGGGAACTTCAAAAAGTGTTGTCGTTTATCTAGTCTCCTCTCCAGCTGTCAACCCGCCGCCACCGCGGTTGTAAGGTCAACTACCAAGTAGAGAGGAGATACCTTGAATCAGTTACATGGTAGCCTCAAACGTGGTACGAACAGCATGTTGGAGGACTTGAGTGCACCTCTGCATATGGGAGGACCTACATCATAATTAGCTATAGGCGTACTCAAATTAAGCTCAGATTCAGGACCTCTTTATATAGCTAGCGTTGGGTAGATAAGATAGGTCAGATAAAAGGTCGCCATGTCTCTATCTCCTGAATAGTTAGTTGGTCATGGGGCTGATCCAGCTAGCTACAGGAATATTATAATCTGTATTAAATCCACTAACATCGTCCTACCTCAAGTAGATGAGACGAAATGAAATAATAAATAACATGGGTCCTTCCAAAGTTAGGTTTTACCACAAAGTCAGAAATAGAGTTATGATCTGATGTTTAATATGTGATGGATATGGGTTCAGAAAAAAGCCCCGAACAGCAGAGTTATTCGAGAGACAGCCCTGACTTTGGTCCCAATAAACTTTTCTTAGAATAATGAGGTTTTGTCTATGCTTGACCTTCTTCTTTCCAGTTTATGGGATTAGATTTACAAAATCTCAATTATGAGGGCTATTCAGGGATTCTGGACATTCAATACTACTTATGATGAACATTGGGCTACGTTATAAAGTGTGAACGGGTAAGGGAAAGTATTGATGAGCTCAAGAGGGCAACTTAACCATCTCCTTCTTCTTTTTTCCTTTTAAATCTTTCTACTGGTTTGAAGAGCTAGCATGTATAATACGCCGTATATTAAGTAGTTTTAGAGAATACATGTTGGAATATTAAACGAGCTTTTAGTAACTTTACGCTATCAAACATATTTAAAGACGTTATTGCAAGTTCTGAACGGTAAGTATCCTCAAAGGAGAAATGTGTTTAAATGCAAAGATGTCTCAAAACCAGAAAAAGGAAAGGCGACCACATAGAACACAAGAAAGATGGGAACCAGAATCAAACCAAAACCAGAATAGGAATTGCCTTTCTAGATGCATTAGTTAGACAATAAATTAGTTAGACTCAGGAACTGCAAATAATTCAAGTCATGATATCTACTTACAGTAACTAAGTGAACAAACCCATGAATTTGCCTGAGAGGTTTTTGGTAAGATTCTGCAAAAACGATTTATTATGATCATTCATAGTCTTTACTCCTTAATTTCTTTTAATGTAGGCAGAATTAGTTGAATTATTGAAGCATCTAGATCTCCTCTTCAATTTATGGATTTTTCTATTTAAACAGCATCATCATAATGTCGAAACATGTGTAGAAAATCTAAGTACCATGATGAGAAAACTTCCTAGTTAAAAGAAATAAGTTATGATGAAGAGGTAGAAATTCTTTCAATCATTCAAATAATTCTAAAAAGACAATTTTCATGAACGCTTTTATCTCTTAGAAAATGATATAGATATTTTCAATATAAATTCATCTCCTGCATAATAAAGGTTGAACTCAAATATCAAAATTTAAAAATTAAAATACGTGTAATTTCTTTTTAATACTATAGAATTTGAGATTTTCATAACAGAAACTTTTAGAAGTCTCTATTTGAAACTTTTCCTTTGAATGGTAGATTTTTAATTAGGATTAGGATTTAAATTTAATAAATCTTTTTAGAAAGAACTTACCAGTAAAGTATTTTAGTGTAAAAGAATTAAAATGTAATTTTTATCAACTATGTAAAATATTATGGTAAGGAATATTCCATTAGATATTAAAATTACATACATAGATGTCTTAAGAATGTATGTTGCATGAAAGATAAACTATAATGACATGCTATATATAAATCCAAATATATATTTGATGCTACTTAGGACCTTTTAACTAGAGGATCTATTTTAGGAATTAGAGATTAAAAGAAGATAGTTAAATGATTGAAATAAAATTTACCTTCAGTATATAAATACAATTTATTTATTGCTTGTAAAATGAATTTTTTAAATAAAAAAAAAATCTTAATACAATTAATTAAATTTTAAATCAATAATCTCTTCATATTAATTGAAAATTTAGTCTTCCCTTTATACTCCCTTTAATCAAGTATGATATCTTTGAGAGTATAAAAGATTACATATTATAGATAGAAGGATATAAATAAATGTTCAGCTATTTATATGTTAAATATTAAATATTTAGAGAAATATTTTTAGTACTTGGATTTATTTTTGCTGTAGTATTTGTTTTTTTACTCATAATCAAACTCTTACTCTTAGCTAAGACCATAATAGTCATGTTTTGCAAGGATATATAAATGATAATTAAGTATAGATGACTAAAATTATAATTGATTTAACGATACTTGTAACAGCATTGAGATTGCATATAAAATTTTTTTGAATGAGTCACTTAGATTTTACGCAAAAATTAGATATTCCTTTTTAACATAAAATACATAAAATACATATTTTAATCAAATTGTATATGACTCTAACCCCGATATGATATGTATTTTTTGGGGTTCAATATCTATTTACGAACTACTTATCAAAGTTCTAGGTTTCATGCGATCGAAACATGTAATCACTAACATTGATTATTCATAAGAATCCAAGCTTCCCTCTCAATTTGGGTAATCAACTCAACAAATTTAAGATTTTGTAAAGTCACCAAGGCTAGTTGAGTATCAGCGAGGCTAGCCTTAGAGGCATTGAATGCAGTACAAAAATTGGACTTTTGTGAAGTACAACTTGGAATTTGCTGTTCCAAATCATGAACTTTCAACGTACAGAAGGCGGAGAATCATCTTCCCGAAAACACAAGAGCCAAAGATATCGGGTTTGAGTATGTGTCCAAAAGATTCTAAAGCACCCTTGTATGATTTCCCGTTGCAAGAATGAAATATACGATGATCATATCCAAACAATTTATAAGTGTTCTAATTCAATCTGCTCAGAATATATTGAACGACACTATAAAAGTGGAGCCGCTTGGACTATATAGAAAGCTTGATACACACGTCAGGTTATAAAGAAATTGCTTAGATATAACTCTCTCAATGGTTTTCTACTTATTTTTATCTTTTGAAAGTATACAAATAATTCAAAATGTTAAAATGAAATTAGATAGTGTTTCATATCATTTCAAGTTTATGTGAGAATATGTTTGATATGTTTGTCTGACACGTATCTCTACCAATGAATAAGAGGTTGCTTAGATGCTGAAGAGGCAGATTCCTCTTATCTATTGCGGCTTAGCCCCATTTTACCCTAATGACTTTTCCTTATACGGTTTGATGGGTCTTCCCATCTTCTTCGTATCCTACGCGGTCGCCTCCTTCGCTACCCATGACGTGGTGGGGAGGCGCAGTCATCTTTGTGTACGTGGCAGCTTGTAAGTAAGCAGGTGCAGCAGCAATAGAGTAGGTTCAGTCAATGGTGGTGAAGCCATGCATGAATGCCGTTGTGTCTAATGTGCAGACTGGACATGGAGCATCCATGAACCTTTGTTGCCGCCGTCTTGATGCCGTCTCGCACAAAGCATGCCCTCGTCTCAGCTTGACTTTATGAATCTTGGGTGAAAGCTTCAGCTTCTTTCGAAGTTTGATGTTGATGTACTTTTAAAACCTTCATGATGCTCTCTAGAAGAGATGGGCAAAGCAAAAAACTTCAGCAAGAGGAATGATAAAGAAAAAAAGACCTCCAACGAAATGGAAGAGTAGGATCCTTCCTTCAATGAGAGCCGTCATGCCGGAAACATAACAGAATTGACAGGCGGTTCATCCCTAAATGAAACGAGAATACTCTCGACTTTAAAAGAAAGAAAAAGGCGAACGCGTAGAAAACATGGGAAACCCATCAAGCCCGTACAATGATGAGACAAAAGAGGTAAATGGGGTTTGAGTCCAATAACATGAAATGACTTTAACAAGATAGAATGAGAGTAAAAGGGCTAAATCTTCAGTTTCTGGAGAGGAACTTGGTTAACCTCTCGGTTACTATTTCCAAGTTTTAATGGATTAACATGGTTGATCTAACCATCATTTGACGGGGCTAACCAACATATGACAAGGCAGACGTTCGCATACCAAAACTGCTGAAAGGAATTAACTGCATGACGTCAGTGCACCATGTGAAGTTGCGAAGATGAAGTGTGCATGACGTAGTGGCGGTAAATTCTCAAATGTAAGTAAATCCTCCGTTCTACTCAGTCTGCAGGTCGAGTTACCAGCAGTCCCACGCTGCGTGCTCTTTCAAAGACGTACCAAGCCACATCGACAGGCAAGTTGGGAAGGGTGTGAGCGCGCGGGGCGGAATTCACGGAAGGAGCAGGGGGTTTATGTGCCGTCGCGAGCAGCAGACGGCGGCAAGTGTGCCGTCAGCTGCGTCGAGTGGAGTTCCATCTTTGATTTGGTTGATTTCTAGGGTGCAGTTTTCCTGCCAAAAGAAGAACTCCTGCAACAGGAACAGTTCTCGAGGAGAAATGTTCTCTTATGAGGTGGCAAGACAAGCATCGCCGGCTCTGCCGTCCACAATGACTAATGTTCTTCTAAATACTAGGTAACGTGGTTACATTTCGGGGAGAGGACTCTAATCTTGGACATAAACCTCTACGCTAATTAAGTATGTATAGGACTTGACGGTAAGTACAAGGAGAATACCACTAGGTTTCAGATGCAGTTAGGTCTTCTTGGGCCTTTAAAGGCACATTCTTGCATTTCATTCATTGCCTACCGATCGAAGCACCACGAGTCTAATTTTTGCTAATTTTTGCTATCCGATGATGTACAAGTTCATTTCATAAGTGTCTCCATGAACTGATCTACTAGTTATACAGAACGTTGTACAGTTGTAAGTTCCCATTGGAGTACATTATGACATCATGAGTTTTGAACAATGTCATATAATGTACAATTCGCTTGCAGGGGAGGTAATACGTGGGATGTAGAATCGTCGGAGGTAGCCTTGAAGTGAGCCAGACAAACATGGTTTTCCTTTCGTGTCCGGGACATGTATTGTCTATTGTGATGCAACCTAAACTGTCTCGGCAACTGGTGTTCAAAACTCGAGGCTCAGAAGAACATTAGCAAACCAAATTCCTAACGACAATAGAAAGATGTCGATTGTTTCAGTCCATAGAGGGTGTGTCCTGCAGTGTCTGTGTATCTTGTCCTGCACATACTGCTATTCCATATGTCGTCGATTACATCTCAAAACATTGTAAGTTGCGAAAGAAACAACAGGAGCCGCCAAGGTACCGACGACACTCGGCATCACACTTGCTCCTTCCAGAAACGGGGTCTCTCAAGTTGTCCTGGATTTTGTTTACTTCTGCTGAAAGCAATGGTCTTCGAGTACTAAATGTTTGTAAAACGGCAGGTGTGTTTCACAATCTCAAGCAGAAAAATGATTATTACAAGAGCGTTTGAGATAGAAAAATGTCATGTAGTACTTGGGGGCTTGACTGAATCAAAAAGATCGCTGACTTGCTAGATAGGTGTCGAGTACATGTGGTGTAAGACCTACGTGATGTACTATCTAAAATACTTGCATCCTTCCGCATATTGTCCCACAAACTATGTTTCTCCATGAGTTACACCAATTCAATCGCGTCATCTTCTGCACGGTCCTATTTTCTCCAGAATATCACCTGCGTTTCACGCTAAGGCCATATCATTCTCTACATCATTCGCTGCAGGAACTCGTCGATGGGCGCCTGTCTATGACATGGCCGTTTGTTAATGCCATGTATATGCAAACCAGCTCATAATAGTCAAAGTCGATAAATATCCTTCATTTCGAATAATGGAGGTTTATACTCAAAGAGTATCTCCAGCCCGAATATTCAAGTGAGTAAGCTATATGCATGAGCTGACAGGAGAGAGAATCTGTAGTCTCTATCTGCTTTTTGAGACGGTGTTCTTGATATCTTACATCTAGATAGCGTCATTGTGTTTGTACAATCAAGATATTGTTCGAGCATAGGAGAGTACTAAACTGTGGTTCAGTAAATATTGACGTACCTCGCGTTCGACATGATGGATCGAGTACTTGAATGAAATCATCCACAGAGAGATTGAAGAGAGAAACTACCAATGTACTTCCACTTTGACATGATGATCCTAAGTGATAAATGAGTGACAAGAAGTTTCCAATGTTTCACAACTACCGTGTTGATTTTGTCTAGCAATTATGTATGCTTCTTAAACGATTTTATCGGAAATCTTCGTTTCATCATATGTCTAGGGAAGGCATATGATCGGAAAATCATATAACATACTTTGGAAAAACTTAATAGGACATGTAGATAATAGTGGAGACTATCATTCATAGACATGGTGGCTATATACTGATTCTCCTGCTGTCCCCCAACCAAATACATATTAATCGCGACAAGTACTATGAAGAAACATCCTTGTTCTTTAAATTGATCCACGCGAGTCGCATGCTCTCTGATAAGGAAAGCTCTCCTTTGATTGAGGAATTAAATAGAAAATCGTAGTAGGTCATGATGTGCAGGAACCGTTCCCCGAACCGAGGACCAAATTCATCATAGAGGGTCTTTAGATCTGAGTTGGTTCATTTTCTATCTCAAGAGTTTGTGTTGTTTCAGATATGTTTTATGATGAAAATTGTATGATCATGTAAGGTTAAAACGACCCAGAATCATCCACAGCGAGAAAAACACCCTGGGTGTTTTTCTCGCTGTGGATGATACTGGTTGAGGCGAGCTTCCCGACAAGTCTAGGTGGCCACTCCATCGCAGTCTTCGACACGCACGACGTTAAGTATCGCAAATTCTCAATCTTACTCCGTATACGATCTCACGCACCTGTACGAGAGAAATATCTCGTCTTCGCGATGCTTACGGACCTAGTAATTTCTGGGCCCCGTCAGAGATATTGGGGGCTCCCGTAGCAATCAAAACACTAATGTACTTCAGAGGACTCTGGTCAAAGGTTAGAGTCAGCGAAATATGATACCACGGGTATACCAGAAAGACTGATATTTCCCCGAACCGCCTCAGCTCTTGTATAAATTTCTCCCTACTACGATTTCAACTTCTATTGTAATATACATTATAGGGTTTGTTGTTTAGCGATATTATTGTAGGGTTTGATGTTTAGCGATATTATTGCTTTACCTTTTGCTCGTTGCAGCTCAGTTGATAAGAGAGGCCCAGAAAGCCAAATGAAATACACCGAACAAAAGCACTGAGAAGCGCAGATGGAAAAACCGAGCCGGAGAGCCAAGTTGGAGATCTGGTCGAGTGATTACTAATGAGGTTGTACTGTACTGTATTGTACTGTGGGTGAAATCCCTGAGGTCCTAGGCTCTCGAAGCTCCCTTTCTCTCGAACGCCATGTACTATACAGTACACGGAGAAGTGGACTCCGGATATCCTGTAAGATTGTTACAGTTCCGTAAGTTCGATAAGTGCACCCAC
The DNA here is from genome assembly GCA_948567375.1 of Lunularia cruciata. Lineage (NCBI taxonomy): Eukaryota > Viridiplantae > Streptophyta > Marchantiopsida > Lunulariales > Lunulariaceae > Lunularia > Lunularia cruciata. Next base: position 61,235,136 of record OX419758.1, read on the forward strand.
AAACCATTTCGACTTAACACGAAGTGGCTCGATACAGTCACATTTGGTAGAGGATCATCATCATTACTGGGGGCGGGGTCGGGGGACAAGTGAGAGAGAATGCCGAGAGCAGGCAAAGCAGTAACTAAGACAAGGCTGTGAAGGAATGTATAACGGCTGTCCTAAAGGACCAGATGTGGGAGTCGTTCGGTCACATTAAAGGGATGGGGGTCTTCTTAACTATATATAACAGACTCCACTACATTAGTTGGTGGTGTGTCCGGAGATGGACAATTACCCACCAAAGTTAGAATCGATCTCCATATATGTACAGTACATAAGTTTCACCAGTGTGTATTTGACAGAGAGACATGGATTCAACTGTTAACTCTACTGTTATATCTGGAATTTTGAGATTTACATGTAAGCTTCGCAGAATTGAGGCTTTGACATTCCTCTCGTGTTTTATGGACGACAATCAAAAAGGAGGTAAGGAATTATGGACTACAGTGAGCGAGCGTTGCATCACAGAGAATTCCTGTTCTTTGAGAGAATATTTTTCGTACTATCTGTGGTTCTGCTGCCGGCTGCTGTCGGTCCTATGCAGCCAGATCTTCTCACAAGGCCCTTTTCAACTTTTGAATATGCTTCACTCGCTTTTGTTCTGAAAACAAGCTTTCACGAGAAGGCGAGTGAATGGAAGGAAGGTAGAATTTGTTTCTTGTACTCAATGGACATCGACTCTTATTAGTGCAGAAATGGGATGAAATAGAGGAAGAATACAAAAAGGATGCCGCTTGTCACCTTTTGGGGAATGTGGAGTTTGACATTCCTGCCTGGAAGTAAAAATTCCTGTGATGAGCTACTACTAATGCTATCCTTCGAAGTATTCTGACCTCTGGAGGTCTACGGGTGATTTTTCTTTGGGTTCGTTTCGGCTCTGAGCAGTGTGCTGACTGGAACGCTGGGACCGTCAGTTGAGGCGAGGAGAGCAAAAGGAAAAGGAAAAGGAAAAGGAGAGCTGCTACATCTCACACTTTGGGGGAAGTGAAATCTAGCTTTTGACATTCTCTCAGACCTTCGAATGGCAGGATCAGAGGCACAACTGACGAATCCGGGAAGAATAATGAAATTTCGCTAGAGTGCAGTCCGTCCGGTTTAAGAGCCTCTACCAACAGCGGTGACTTATTACCTGGAATTTAAGCACGGGCATTGACATTCGTCGAGGTGCATGGGAAGCGAGTGAAAGCAGACGAAAGATTTGGAATCTGTAACCACAGATTCTAACTGAGATATTTGTTGCTTCAGCTTGCGTGAGCACTTGTCATTCCTCCTTCTTATTAGTTACTTTCAATCAGAACAACTGGATGTCGTTTACCAGCTCGTGGATATGCGGTCTCTCCAATTTTGAAGTGATGTTAGAGCAGGTGAAAGAGGAGACTTGGGAACCTAGTCTATGATAAAAGGATGACTCTGGTCGCGAAGGTTTTCCCCCCAATTGTTGGCTTTCCTGATGCTGATATAAGGTGAGATCAGCAATGGCAGCAATGAGCTCCTCGTTATGTCAAAGTAGTACCTCTCCACGTTTTCACCCTTGTGGTTTGCCAAGGAGATACTGCCAATCTTTACCCCAAGCTCGTCCTGCTATATATTTCCCTTTTACTGCCCTGTCCATGAGTCCGTCGCCAGAGAAGCCAACTGGCTTCTGCTTGTCGACACTCATCAGTGCATCTTAGTTGCAGCAGCAGATTCCGTGGCCATGATTACCTCCCGTATGTATTAATGTCAAGTGTAGACATTACTTATGTATAACATTAATACCGTCCTTCATTTTCCTTTCTTAAACTCGATTACTTTCACGTTCCCTCTCTATTCCTGCATTGCAGCTGGACCGAGCTCTCACCTTGATACCAAAGAACCCAGATTTAGACTCAACCATAACCCAAGGATCCCGGATGTCAAAATTATTACTTGAGGTACCTTTCATTTATTAGGAGAAAAACACTGAAAGCTTTAAACGTTAAAGTCCTTACGGGAACGGTAGACTTTGCATTTCTGTTTCACTCCACTTCTTTCTCTCATATACCGTCGACGTTTGTCAATCAACCCCTGTTGATTCTCTAAAGCTTGACTAAACAAAGCATCTCCTTCACATCAACGTCAGAACACATCCCCAACTTAAGCGCACTATTCATTTTGGAAGAAGGTTGTTTATTTCCGTCTTGTCTTGTGAATACTTGCATATGTCGTTCCGACGTAAAGACCACCCTCAACAGCTGTGCATATCATCAATTGGGTTTATCTTTATCGAAGACTTTACAAACCCGGTCTACCCACGAAGATCGACGAACGCATGGTTTATACCCACATTTTTCTTTTGCTCGTTCGTCACGAGGCGAAGACCTTTCCTGGTCTTAGGGTATCATCGATTTCGACCAAGCAGTAAGGTTTCAGACTTCGATGGTGACGAATCATCCCAAGGGGACTACATGGCCAAATTGGAGATATTCCTGGTTTTCTGACAAAACATGAACACATTCTCACACATTCTCTATTTTGAAAAGTTCCGTATAGTCCTCGACCACAACAAACATGAAACTACTATATTGAGAGTAAGAGAAGTTAGGGAATCACGATGCCCGGTAAGGCGGACCAAACCCCTGTCAACGACATGGCTCGCCTGAATTTTATGATCCCGTCAAGAAAGATGTAGTGGGAAGAGGCGACCGCGTAGGATAACAAGATGGATGGGAAGACCCCATCAAGCCGTACAAGGAAAAATCATAAACAAAGTTAAGCAAAAGGACGACCGCGTAGAAAAAATGAAGGATGGGAAAAGCAAAGTAAAGTGGAAGGATGGGAAGGAAGTAAAATGGGGCTAAGCCCCAATAGAAAGGTATAATGCAAGAGAAGGGGACCGCGTGTGAGAGGTGTAATTGGTGTAATTAGTCGAGAGTCGAGTCGAAATCTACAATTGCCCAAGGTTTAGCTAAACGTACTGGAGAGTTGGAGAGGTACCCGGTACTTGAAATCCACACATGGACCCGTTTACATACGCAAGCGGCCATACATACCAAAAACTGTTGAGGTACCGTCCATCGCGCAGATAAGGCTACCAGCGGTCCTGGAGGCGAGATCGGTCACGGTACCTAGACAGAACAAAACGTCAAGCACCGAACGCACGAGAAACGTGGACGTATCATCTTTGAGAAAGGTACATGCGGGGAGTACAGTAGTATTGGTGCAGATCGAATCATTGATATACTTTGAACCGCTGTAATTCCATTCTGGTGTTAAGTAATACTTGTGTGTATGCTTCCCGTTGACATCAGGTCCGAGCAGGTGACGTTGTAGAGAACTAAAACACCTCGCACAGCTGCAGAATAAAAGCAAGGCCCAAACAAACCCCTGCCAAGTGGGGGTCAGAATTTACTCAGGGTAGGGCCTAATTTCCAATCGCAGTCCAGGCACGATCCATGGGCATATCATTCGAATTGTTGTGGAGTTTAGTCGACGAGTTGAGGAATAGAAGGGAAATGTAGATACTGACAGTAGAAGCCAGGCCATTAACTTGACCCCACAGATCGAAGCGAAGTCCTGCAGAGGGAGATGAGGTCGACTTTAAGTTCACTTGTCTTGGAAACGCGCGAATTACGTATGTACTTTATCTCGGTGACCTGGATCCATCCATGATCACGAGGATATCATGTCCCCTACGGAAGACGAAGGAGAGAATATATCGTGTGGGGTTTTATAGAGGCACTATGCTGCTGCTCCTCTGTGCCTGTATAAAGCGAAAGTGTGTTTAATTTAGTGCAGAAGCTAGGCTTTAGGCTGCTGCGATTCTAAGGCAATGAATGAAGGCTTGAGTAGCAAGGCAGCGTGCCTGCCTTAAGCTACAGGAGCTGGATCCACGCTACCCATTAAACATGTCTTGATAAGAAAGTGGGGGATAATTAAGAGACTTGTTATCACGGGGGACAGAATCCATGTGAATTCTTGTCTTGTGGCAGGGAGCCACACATCTGTTCAAGCAGCACTGCGAATTGCAGCTCATCGCACGTGTTTCGCCGTCCAGAACTTGCGTCAGACGAACCGCGGAGGAGAAGAAGAAGAAGGATTCAACACTTCCACACAGCAGCAGGAGGAGAAGGACGTGTAGTACGTGGTGTGTGAACTTTCAATCTGCAATCTTTCAATCTGCAACCCAACTTATGTGTTATTCCGGTGTTCCTGTTTTATTCCTTAGTGTGGGTAAATCGGATTTGATCTATGTAGACTACTTTACTCGACAAGAGAACTTCAAAATAGGTCTTCGAATTGTTGAACGTTCGTGCGTATGCTTGTCTAATTAAAGTTTCTGTCTTTCCGGTTTTTCATCAGATCAATGTATGAGAGGAGGTCCTTCAATATCTTTTGGGGAAACCAGAAGGGAAAACATGTGACCTTGGAATTCAAAAGGGAAGAAAGTTTTAGTGTGGCCTAATCTATATTCCCATTCCACAACATACACTAGAGAAGAATGCCTTTGACATGACTCCCTCCAAGACATCCTATTTGCACCATGTGTGTTCCCGAAGGGATATCGTTGCTACTAGATAAAATATTTCTCATATAGACTCTATTGGGGCTTAGCCACATGTTACCTTTTTTGTCTCTCCCTTGTACGGCTTGATGGGTCTTCCCATCCTTCGGTTTTCCTACGCGGTCGCCTACTTCTTCGATAAAATATTTTCTCGACAGTGCAACAACCCAACTCATTCCATGAGCGCAGCCACTGTTACTTCCATAAATGGTTCAACATGAGTACACATCTATGTTAGCAGAAGAAAAGGAAAATAACAGATATTTAACTCGAACAATGATGTAAAAACAAGATTATTGCTATGTCTATTTTACAGCGCAGTTATAACAGTTAGAAAGGCCAGGTGCAGTGGAAACGAGTCGTCTGTGGAAGGTGTGTTGTTGTTGGGTGGATAAAGATAAGTGTCGGTTTGTGTGGGGTATGGGCGCTGCTGCTTCCCCGCTCCATGGGCACGTTCCCATGCAGTGCCGATGTTGGTGGATTGGCTCCATTCCCTAGCTCAGAATTCTCTCTTGTGGGAGGAGGTCTGCTCGGTCAGTCAGTGCAGTCCTCCATTCTCTAGTGGACAGAGGCCGTGCTTTCGTCCTTCTTCTTTAGGGCAGACAAATTTCTTCCTTCTGATGTCGATGATTTGACTTCAGAATCCAGACAACACCAGAGGAGGGTCATTGGCCTTCACGTTTGGTTGTTACATGAAGAGGATACAGCCTTTCCCCATCTTCAACACTATCTCTGTGCACGGAATCTGTGCACTGCTCGAAATTTTAATGTTTGTGCAGCAGCCTATGATTCTTGTGAGCTCACGCTCTCCGTCAATCACAGACCTCGGTGCAGAGAAACAAACTTTCCTTCTTCAAGCAATTCAGCCCAGCTCTGCGGATTTCCAGCATGGAATCGAAACGATCTCACGCAAACCAAAGAAATATGGAGACCTGGAATCTGCCCCGTTGTTTGCCAGGTATTCTTTTCTAAATATAACCTATACAAACAGCCACGTACAAAGTGCTATGAAACGCTTGGTTTCCTGATGCGTCTCCCTCCAGAGATAATGCTGTATAAATCTTTATCACCTTCATTTTAGTATGTTTTTCTGTATTTTTGTATTCTGTAGTCGTATTTTCGACTTGGAAGTATACACCTAAGAGGATTGTATCAGAAGTGCTCTCAAATCCAGTGAGTGCTGCATAGTCAAAGTCCGTGCTTCTTGAGGTTAGCATACAATTGCACAACAAACCATTGAATAATCAGCTCACTGGGAGGTAACGAAGACTTGTTTGTCATCGATTGGCCCCACACAAACGGATCATACCAAGTGTTCTTTGACCAACTCGAAATCAAAAGCCCATGTTGCCAGAGTAAATACGTCACAATATTGTCTAGACTAAATAATTTGAAGAGAGGACTTTAGGAACGCGTCTACTTGGCAAATGGTAGCGTGAAGTGACTACCGGAAGTCAGAAAAGACGTTAGGCTAAAATCTGCAAGTGCCTGACGCGTGAGCCAGAAGATTCGATGCGAACCCCTCAGAACCAGCATGAGATGTTACCAGAGATGTATAATCCTCAAACTGGTGTTTTAGGGTAGCCGGAGATCGGAATTCCGTGCCACTCTGTGCAACAGTCGCGGAAACAGATGGCTAGGAAAAGTTCCCTCAAAGCGAAGCAAGGCCTTGTGTACAGAATGTACATCAAAGGCATGATCTGGTCAGCTGTTCTTCAGGCTTTACTAACTAGAATTTGAACTGCAATATTTGGGAGGATCATCTCATTTTGAGCAGAGTAAAGAGCCATAAAAAACATGCGTAGGTTTAAGCTCCCCAAGATGCTATCTCAAGAACTGAACTGCAATGATTGTCCGAAAGTAGTGAGTATTGTTTCAAGAACCTTGACAGGTGTTCGATAACATCCCAGAATATACTGAGATGACAGGAAAAAGGAAATCCTTAGGCAGCAGACAACAAAGACATGTGATTCTGACCCAGAGCGTACTTTGTTGGTATTACGACCAAAATTTATCGTCTATGGAAGTACATTATTGAAGCCTACTCGTACTGCGTGACGGAGTGCATCTGCAGTGAAGCAAAATCTTTCAGTTCGTTTCAAGGATCAGATCTACTCATCCTTTACTCGGGATTGAATACTGTAGGGTAAACGTTGAACAGTCCTACTTGAAGTACTCATTGTGACCAAAGTGCTCAGTGATTTAGGAGAGAAAAGAATCTCCTGCTTCTAGGGAATGCTTCTATCTTTTCCTCCACAAGACTTCTTAGAACGGTTGTCTTCACCAGAAGACCAGATGAGACGCTTCCAGAGGGTGCTGCCAGTAAATTTCAAAAGATCAATTTCAAGCAGTCAGAGAGCTGATTTGGCTGGCAAGATTGTTTCGATGGTTGTTAAGATCCAGGGGGTCCCAGCAATTGCATTATTTGTCTTCAATGCTCCGCATGTTGACCAGGTATTGGATTAGCTACATCATCAGTCAATTCATTTCGTGCCTTCTCCGTCCATCGTAGCTCTTTCTGGTATGAACTAAACAACTGTGACCTTTATGAAGGCAGTTATCAGTTGACTGCCGTCAACGATCATTTTGTCTTCTCTGTCAGCAAAGCTTAAATCCAAGCCCACTTTCCGTCGAATCCCCCTTAACTGCGTCGACAGCATATGTTTATGGATGGAAATACAGTACGCTGTTGAGTGTCAATCTTCCCTAGTACTATAAACAGGCTGGTGTGCGGTAGTACGATGTCTTTGATTGTTCTAGTCTCGAGATTGTCAACTTCACATGAAACAAAAGCCAGTCCGAGTGTTGTAGCGGTACCTGTAATGCAATAGCCGCGATTAGTGGAAGTCAAGCAGAACAACCTGTACTATTCGAGCACGTAAACAGAGAAAACGTGTAAAGATACATATCTGGGAAATTATACAACGACAAAAGTCCTATTCCTTCTCTTCTCTCTCACCTCTGGTATCATCAACCTGCAGAATATGTCGATAGAAATGACATCTCTATCGACATTGAAGAAAATAGAAATCATAATCAAATTTCATTCCTAACGTATCACAATCAACATGTGCTATTCATCGTTAATTGTCTATAAGTTTCTAAATTTGGGCCCGTAGGGCGGGAGCACTGTCAGGCAGGAAAAGGGGGCGGCGTACAAATTTTTTTCCATTGAATACTCTAAAAGTTACTTATAGAAAGTTTTGACCTGTTTCGATATGTGGATTTTATTTGGTGTGCGAGTATCCGAGGAAGAACGAGGTGACAACTTAGATGTAGAATTTCAGAACTTGTTAAGTTGGTGAAAGAAGATGACCACGTGGTGTGCATGACCTTAATCACAATGATGCAGAATCAGGTCAAAACTCATATTCGACAAGAAGATCATGACAGATATCTTAATTAGACAAATTACTTGTGGGTAATCGATCAGTAACAAGATGTAACATTATACAAAGATAGGTAAAGAGGTATATCGTAACGTGCAAGTTTGGATTGTCATCGTTTCTAACCCGTTCCCTTGCAAAGTAGCATCCTGAATCTCGATAATCAAAACTTGAGGGATAACGTGCATGATTGGACAGTAAGTCTATCTGCTCGTTATCGCCCTCAGCAACAAGGTGGTCTCTGTGTGTAACGACCGCCTTCTTTTCTTATTGTATTATAGCTAGAGCATGCTCTACGTATAAACACGTTCCGTCATGCGTTCCGGGGGTTGAGTATAATATGAGTGATATCAATTACTCTGAGGTTAATTCAGACCACTGTATTTTACTTCTATGTGCATCCTATGAACACTCTTACTCAAAAGCAGTTGGGTTGCTTTTGACTTCAATCAGAAATCGATAAACTCTTCATTCTTAAAATTAGTTTAACTTGTTTACTTAATGACTCTTTTGAGGAGTGTCTTCTTGATCTGCTCGCAAATGTAGAAGAAAAGGGAAAAGAGCGACATACATACGATAACAAGAAGGATGTAGAAAAAGGGCCAAGTTCAAAAATAAGCCAGAGAAGAGTAAAGCAATCAGTGGTGTAATGAACTTGGCCAAATTCATATTACTACGTCGACCACCAGGTCGTGAAGCGTTCACAGGAGATGTATTCTATTTTATATTCTCGTAGTAAATGCACGGCGTCTACGATTAGAATGTCGTTTGCTACGGCCGATAATGCTGCCAACTTGCATACCCAAACAGCCACGGTCGAAGAGAAAAGGAAGAAAAGAAAACAAGAAGAATAGGAAGTCCCCATAAAGGGAGAGACAAAATGGAACTAAACCCGAATAAGAGGAATTTATCCTACTGCATCTAAAATATCCTAGCTATGAGTTATGCAAGTCGTAAAGTCTATAAACTACCGGATCAACCATTGTCTAGACTATACAGGTATGTGTTTCGCATCAACCAAGAAAGTGTGCCGTAACTTCCTAGAAGACTGTGTTACTCAGTTAGAAATTTAATTGTATCCCGTTATCCACAGCTTGATTTTCGGTATTTAACCCTCATCCGAAAGTTCTTTTCCTATACATTATACAATATCGTAGCCATGTCTTCTTTATCTTTGGTGATCTCTCAAGTCACGATCTCACAAGATGGCCTAGGTAGGGAAGTATACAGTAAATCTGGTGGGAGCGAAGGACCGAATTGAACGGCTATGTATTGGATTCGTCTAAATTTCATATACACCCCTGCCTGATATTTTTTATCTGACTTCAACTGCAGCGGTGGGTAGATATATAGACGCCACGACATTGAGATTATCGGTATCTTGAAACTAGTTCTGGTGAAGTTATCGAGGAGTTGGAACTTTCATCCCTGTTTTGTCTCCATCTTATCGGGTACTGGAGGAGCTAATGAGGAGAATTTCGCATCAAATCGGTGTTGAGTTGGAACAGTGAGAATTAACTTTCACCAGGATCTGTTAGTTTGTACAGAAACGTCAAAAGTGGGGAATATATTTGCTCGACTCTCGATATCGGTCCGAACACTTTTCACTTGACACCGCAAGCATCTGACATTTAGGTGAGACTTCTCAATCATGTAAATTTTCATTATTGCTAAAATCATATCAGACTGGCTCTAAGCTGAAATTACGGTTGATGCTTGGGAAACACATCTCATCAATGATCCACGTTGTTTCTACGATCAGATACGAGAAAAGGGCGACCGCTTAGAAAACACTAAGGATGGGAAGGCCCCATCGAGCCGTACAAGGGTGAGACAAAAAGTAAAATGGGGCTAAGCCCCAATAAGGGCGATCCACGCTGTTTCTACGCTCAATGATCCACGTTGTTTCTACGACCAGATAAGGAGATTAGCTTTTTTGTACTTTGTATGGTGAGCATAGAGTGATGGCTCGTTGTTCAACCTGTACCGTCGATCTTGTTCGTTCAGATCATCTTGCGGTTGCATGGAGTTTAATTTCGAAGTACTTTTATAATTATTTTACTTTGTGAATAAAATTTTATTTGTTTTACATTTTCTTTTGCTGTAGCACAAACTTTTGGCTTATATTGTCATCGCAGGTTCTCTTTGCACTGTTCCACCATTGTTGATTTTAAGACTTTCTAAATCGGGAACCTAGCAGTTATAGTAAGTATGCAATGACACAACGATTGATGTTGGGTACGTCCAGCTTGTCTATTATTTGTTCTCTCCCCCGTCGAGTTTCGGTAAAGAGTATGAACTTCACGAGCAAGTAAAAGAGAAGGTACCACTCCACCGAACTGCTCCGAACAAATTAACTATTGGTAAACTGAGCTGGTGTACACCATAGTCGGTATACACTTCTAAACAAGAATAAGGAGACCTTGTAGGATGACATGAAGATGGGATGACCCCGTCAAGCCATACAAGAATAAAATACAAGATGTAAAATGGAGCTAAGCTTCGGTAATACAGGTATGAGAAATTTGTCCGGCAGAATGTATGAGTTATACAAATTATATGTTATATGATCTATATAGACACACAGGAAGTATCACCTCGCTCTCTTAGGTTATGAAGTAGCCTGTGGTAAGTATAGAGATCATCACGTTGTTTGCAGTAGACTATGAAGTAGCCTAACGGGGAGCAATTTCAAAGATCCTCCTGAATTATCCTTGGCTAGTTTCTTGAGTATAGGCATGCTGTGGGACATAGTACAGTTGCAATTTATCAAGACATAAATACTATTTAAAGTTAACATTGTAAGACTTCTAATAGTACTATATCCATCTCATGTGAATAAATAATAACTCTAAAATTATTAAATTTATAAACTATTTTAATTTTAATTTTATATTTTTATAGTTTTCAAACTAAGTTCCAATGGAACAAAAACATAAAACCAAGAGAGAAGATATTAACTACTCGTCTCTCTCGAAAGAAATAGCCATCTCAAACCCTAAAAGACTAAATGTCCTCATATCTTCTTTTTCTGTTTTCCCTGGATACCAATGAAACTGAAATTAGAGAATTGCCTATTCACTTAAGAACAGTATGTTATTGCACCCTTAGTCATTCCAGAATTTCCAATCCTTTCCTCCTTCTCTCTTTCGTCACCACGAAGAAAGGGATAAACAAGAATTAGCACTCATCAACCAAAGTTGACCATGACTATAATGTAAAATACGTGTAAGCCAGTTACCCCGACAAGCGACTAATCGGTGAAGAGAAAAAAAAGCAGTTGTGATAGAAACATTAATCTGAAGAACATTTATTATTCACCACAGTTGCCTTATGTTCTTTCTTACTCAACCTCAAATGAGCCCCGATAAGAAAACTTGATAAACAGTGCAGGGCTTCTTTGTTGGCCTAAGAACACTTGCCCCTTATTCGCGTCTTTGTATGTCGCCATCTGGGTTTATAATTGGAAGAAAGGATCGTGGAGCATGAAACAAGAGATAACTTTTTGACGTGAAAGTTCCCATACATTTGGTTCCTGTGGAAAACCAACACAAAAGCGTAATTCGGGACCAATGGTGAGAACTTCATATGTTATATAGCATGTAAGTTTAAACTGTATAAAAGGAGCTTTATTGCAGCTCAATGTTCATTGCCATATGTTTCGATGAAATACAATTTTATATGCAATTGTTGTGGTGATGCACAGATGCCTTATCTCTCCTCCTGGAAACGGATTTATTTTATGGTGAGGAAGGCCTTTTCGATCCTTGGTTAATCAGTTGGCGAATGAATGAACGCCGGCCCCTCCTGGGCAACGATATCTCTAATTGAGTTGATGAGCTTCAAGCTTTGTTCTGCACTGGCGAATGAATGGACGCCGGCCCAACTGAAAGGAAGTCGATCTGAACTGCTCATACTGTATATAACAAGTGGTGATGTGTCTAAAGGAGTTGTTGACTTAAGGGGCTCTTTCACGAGTATATATATATATATAAATACTTATATAAATACTCAACTTATGTCCATGAGTGGAGTTGTCTGCAATAGGAAGCTTGGGTTTGAAGGAAGTAGATGACACTTTTGTAAGCACAAGGCACGGGTAGTCTAACATGTTTCTGGAAACTATTCATTGAACAACTTGTAGTGTGTGTTTACCTCGATTACGATTAGGAGGAACGAAAGTTTTCGGATGTTTGTGTTTCTGTATAGATCGGAGGTGAGACGCGTTTGAGGTGAAAGCCTCTCGAACGGTTCAGAGGGCAGCTGTGTTTGAAAGACCCGACTGACCCCTAAAGCGGACAAAGGATGTCCTTCCCCATGAGAATATGGGGATCGATCATAAAGAATATCTTCTGGTTCAAGGTAAATCATTTGTTATTGAGCTAGAAATATCTGAATGACGAGTTATTGATGAAATGTGAACAGATATATATTTTTGATATTGTACATGAACCGATCGGTACAAACAGATCGGTATACTTCTTTTCTTCTCTAACTCTATGTGGTTGTATGTTTTAATTCCGCCCTTCGTGAATTGACTACTTACATATTTGATTGCGATTAAGTTTCAAAGGAAGTAATCGCTCATGTGATCCAGATTGACACTTTATTTTCTGCGGATGCGTTGCAATTTATCCTTATCGCCGTCGCACTCCGTTAGAAAAAACTCCATGTATATAAACCAGGTAAACATGACAGCAATTGCAAAATACCCACAATCCGAAGTTTACCAACTCAATGATCATATAACATGAGTTTGAGTTCGCTTGTAACCAGGAGTTACTAAATCTCTGTACCTATACTCTTAGAAGACGAAATTCTCTTTGACTACAGATATAAAGATAAGAAACAAGTTCAATTTGATATTATGATATGCGTCATATTTGAATATCCATGAGGGAACAAATATTATTTTCTACACACGTTGGAACCAAAGTGAGTTATTACATCAGTAGTAAACCATACAGTTCTTACATAAACACTTCTTCTTTCAGTTCTGCATGTATAACATTCCAATTTCAGTGAGTTTGATCATACAGGCTCTGGAATGAAGTACAAATGCATTCGACACGGTACATATCAGGATTCACATCAGAAGCATCAATCAGATAATATAGGCATAAATCACGTGAGAAAATGACTCGTTGTACATTCGCCATGACTGAGAAGATAATCCTGCATTATGTACTTAAACAATGCTAGTAAATTAAAGTGAAACTCTTATCTTACAACTTAAATTGACTGATTGAAATCTCATATCGATTGAGTGTAATTCGCATTAAGCAATCTTCATGGTTGTACTGAATACTTCCAGAGATAATGCACTCTTCTTCTCCACCGACACCTTAAAACGTAAATGGACCTGCGGGGGAGATCCGAGTTACAGGACAGGAAATTTTGATCTGACTTGAGTTTCGCTTCATTACACTACGTGGAGTAATTTACATGTAATTTGCATGGTTCAGTGGTACAGGACAGGACAATTTGCCGGAAATGTAATGTCTGCCGGTTCATCACGTGGCACTAGGACTAAAATTTGGGACCACCTGACAGACAGATAAAGGAAGATCCTTGGCATCAAGGAGCAGACAACTTCTTCATTCATGAAAAGGTTTTAGGCCGGGCAGCTGCCCCAAGCATCAATCCTGCCCTGCCGGGCCCTTGGAGGCTTGGAGCTGAGGCGGCGGGAGAGGGTGCTGGTGTGAGCCTATATAGCCGCTCCCCTAAATCGAGGTATAGCAGTTTGCTCCTTCTGGTAGTCTCATCCTGTCTGCGACCAGCAGCCCATCATCGCCTTTGCGGCGGAGAGAAGGAGAAGAGTTCTGAGAGAGCAGAGCAGGGCTGTAGGTGTTGTCGAGGTGCTAGGAGGCATACATTGCTTACAATTCGTCTCGTTGGGAGTCTGTTCCTCGTATTATTTCTCTTTCATCATCTGCAGGCTCAGGCTGGTTGTCGACTGGTCGTGAGTCTTTTCAGTTTGACTTCGAAGTGAAGAAGGAATTGCACGGAAATTTGGAGGGTTGTGTTGATTCTCAAGGAGTTCTGCGGTCTGTTTGTGAGAGCAGATAGGAGAGAGATTCAGAACCGGGCTCTTAAGTACCGCGTTGAAGCTGTAGTGGTCTGCTGTGTTACATTATTGTGAAGAATTCCGGGTCGGGTTTGAGATTCCTTGACGTTGAAATTCCTGTGGTTGAGCAGAGGAGAGGATTGCCCGGACCTTATAGACACTGTTGAGGTGTTTCGATCTGGGGTGCTGAGTAATTCTGCTTTTGGACCAAGTTCGGGTTGGGTTTGCTAATTTCAACTGAAGCAGCGGTGGTACTTCAGATCTCGCTACTAAAGGACGGAAGTGTGTAAGGATTTCACAACTTTTACCAAAGATGTCTCATGAGGACAGCATCAAACGCGGCCGCCTTCCTCGCCGAGGAGACGTCAAAGCACAAATCGCCAGCAATATTGTCAGTACCTTCCAGGTGATCATATCCAAGGCTCATCGATCCCGCAGTGCTTCTCCAGCCACCCCCCCACTGGAGCTCGAGGATAAAGCTTGGCCCGCAGACCCTGCCTCTGGATCATTGCTGTCCCCACTGCTGGAAAAGCAATGACATATGCTGGCTCAAGCATCTGAGATTACAGGCTAGGTCCGTATGGACCCCCAGACATGGAAAGAAATGGAGTTGGCATACTTCTGTTTGTGTCTGTGTTGAACGAGATTGTCCACCTGGCAACTTCCACATGCAGATTATTGATCATTTCGTGGAGAGTCTTTCTGCACAAACGATTATCTGCAGATTTGTAAAATTCGATGAAGGGAATGAGTGAAATGAATCTAGGAACGAGGTCTCCATTTGGAGTTGTCAATAAGCATCTCTTGTTGTAGATTTAGCACCTGTTTAGTAGTGGAACCGTGTGTAAATGGTAGGGTCAGAAGTCTTAGATTTCTTCTGTATGTGACACTTCTGTATATTGAGGCTCTTCTCAAATAAAAAGTCCCAAAACAACTGCGGGCTTTAATTGTGCGCATTGTGTTTGATATTCGGTCAATGCTGTGGCATGAGGAAACGTCATACGCTATAGTTGTTGTTGATCAGTTGGAGCACAAATTTTGATGTTTTGAGCGAGCAAAGAGACGAAATTTGAGGTTGTCTTTTCGCTTCTCTCCCAGGGTTTATCAAGGTACTTTTCGTGTTAAAACCTGCTGAAGGAAAGGAGTTGTGATTGGACATAGGCAATGCACAACGGCTCATTGGGCATGTCTGGTAGAGTTCTAGACAAATCTAGGCATGCCAAATCAACACGAAGCTAATCGACAGATTGACAACGGCAGTGGGGAGGGAAATCTACAAAGATCTCTACGAGATATTCTGTTAGTCTCTGATCAATCGTCAGACTGATTCTTTTGATTCAGACGGTGGTTACACTGCATGAATGCGTTCAATTCCTGTTTCTCCCACCATACTCCTGATCTTGAACGGCAGGTTCTGCGTTCTGATTATCGAT
Source organism: Lunularia cruciata (assembly GCA_948567375.1). Taxonomy (NCBI): domain Eukaryota; kingdom Viridiplantae; phylum Streptophyta; class Marchantiopsida; order Lunulariales; family Lunulariaceae; genus Lunularia; species Lunularia cruciata. The sequence continues at coordinate 61,250,586 of OX419758.1, forward strand.
GTTTGTTGCTGAAATGTAGTACATGACTTGAAGTCCCACTGCATCTCCTTTCAAGACTCCAGGTCTTACGGCGGATCCTTCGATAACCAGTTCGTTTGTAATCCCTTCACAGCGCATGGTTTCACTTGCGTGCAGGCCTTCAGGACTCCCGTTGTTGAAATCTACACGACCTGAATGTCATGTCATCTTCAGGAGCCGAAATCCTTTTTGAGGTATTTGAAGGGCGGATTGGCCGTCAATCAGATGACACTGTGGCGGTGGTCAGGCCACAAACATGCTGATGGTGCCATATCCCTCGTGCCCTGATTGCATTAGTTGGAGGATGTGAGCAAGCAAGCTTCTGATTAGCCTGACGAGTCAATACTCGTCGAGATTCCATCCCTGGCGGAAGTTGCCATGCCTTTCAGAGGGGGTTCGGAGTTGTGTGGATCGGTTAGATGGGGCAAGCAACTTCCTTGTAAGAGAACACGAATCAAGTTTGGCAGTCCGAAATCTCTTGGGTGAAAAGTCTAGCTCTGATGCGCTAATTATAGTTCGAGAAGCGGTAGAATTTGTTTCATCCGCCACCCAGATCGAATACCGAGGTGTAAGGGGCCTCCGGGTCCCCAATAGATTACCTTGGGCTTCTGATACTTACCACAATTCCGCCAGAGTTTACCCCGGGTTGCACGTACAACGGCATTCGGATCCCGGGTTTCTTCATCTTGGAGCTGTCGAGGAACTCGAGTTTATCCTTCTCTCTGCACAAGGGCCATGAGTGGCGGCGCCCTTATGGCCAGAGAAGTGATACTCTGTGTCCAAGGTAAAGCCGTTACCACGGAATGATTCCTTCGAGTTTACGCGGATGAATCAAAACGGATCACACAATCATTTCTGAATAGACTGCGCATGCCGCAAGAGTTCTCGACGACCAAGTATCAAATTATACCGACCTTTTATGCTGACTCTTCATATCCAATATCCCTGGTAGGCCAGGTATCTTCAATCCTTGATAGTGCCTGGCATCCGGAATTCTTGAGTCTGAATAGCGTTCCCGCGTTACAGATCCTCCAAAGCATACCATCTGCTCGCAGCTTTTGTCATTATCCCACATCCAGGGCTTTTTTTAGGTTCATAATTAGAAAGTCCAAAGAATGACAACCGGAAGAACGAAAGTTGTTTCTGTCTTATATTCAAAGTGACCCACCCGTGTTTTCTCAATTTTTGACTTGTGCCCTTCTGCTGGATACTCCTCTCCTGGCGCTACAGCTGCACCTACAGAAATATCAACCTGAGGCAGTTTCAACATCCTCGACGGTACTCCTGCACGCACCACCACTAACATGTACATCTTAGTCTCTAAACTGTTGTACTATCCTTGAAGCCATCTGCGTGATGTCTCACGAACGGGTCCCGATGCACCAGGCCATGTGATAGGTGGTCGGTGTGGACATGAAATTCCCGGGCAAGAACATCAGAGCACCTGTGTGACGTGACCGGGATCATCCCTATGTCTGTCTGTCACAGCATGCAGCAGCTGCAGCTGCTTAAGCTTGATGACGGCAATTTCCGCACCTGCAAGTACCATCATCTGTCGATGGCATGCCGTTCTTTCCTCAAGTCTGTTTTGGATCACTGTATGTACACAAGGACGGGTCCGGACGAATTACAGCAAATGCTCTGCGGCAAGTTACTACCTTGACCTCTCGAGTGATCGAACGTCCACAGTCCAAACAGGTTTGGATTGTGTTCATCCATGAGAGCAACCAAATATGTCCCTCAGTACAGATACTCCAGGTGGAGTTTTCTATCATTCGAGTCCATAAAGGAGATGGGCAATCGACTCACAATTTCACAATTATACGTCCATAATACGGAGAGCTGCCGTTCATGTCGGAACCGTATGCACGTGATGTTCTCATTACTATCTCTAGTCAACGAAGAACTTTCGCTTTGGGTACAGTACTCCGAAGTCTGGAACAAAGAACTTGTGCTTGATCTGCTCCCTACGGTACAAGCGCACCCTCCGTTACCGGTATTGCAAGGGGCTGTTAGACTCGAGGTTAGATCTACATATGACACCTTGAAATTTCTTGCATCAACAACTCCTGTTACGACTGTCACAAAGAGCTTCAATTCACGGAGAGGAACGATTGCATCGGGTATATAATTCGCACGCATGATACGAGGATTTGACCTCAAGTATGTCTTGACACTCTCAAGTCTGTCCTCAGTGTCTTAATACTGGAAATACGTAATACTTTTGAGGTTCGTATATAAGCGAATCTGTTGAATGAACGTTAGGGAGTTGGTGCCGCTACTTGGACTTTGAGAGGGCTATGAGAAAAGAAACTACGCATCTTTGCATCCATGGGGATCGAGAATCTCCTTATGATTTATCTATCAATTGCCCGTAAGATTTGAACATCTGACTTCCTTAAACATGCTGTATATTCTGCAAGGGCCCTACCGACTAGTGCTTATCTTTACTATCATAACATTCTCACTAGAAACGAAAACTGAACGAGACGGTATAGGTCATTATGCCTTAACTAGGATAATTGTAGCTGTGTAGTCACTAGAAACAATTTAGCTAAATGATATATTATTTTGACTTCTGGAGGTATTTTTCTGCCTTTCAGTATATTTCAATAGTTGATATGTATAAACAAGTAAAACAAGGATCGACAGAGGTTCAAGATTTTGGACCACTAAATTTTAGTTATATTCAAGTATAAATAACATTATGAATGTCAAGCATCTAAAACAGAAGGACTAAGTTTTTATTAGTGAAACCTATAGATTTTATTACCGTAACAAGCGGGAATAAGGATAGGGGGAAGAGAGACTAAGACCCTCAACAGGTATTAATAGGCTTCGGGTGTTCATTGCATTATATTCCACTTAATTTTGATAACCTTAACAATCTTTTTCCGTGTTAATGTAGACATTGAGTCAAATTTCAGGTGAACTCCACCATTACTATCGGTATGATTTTATTTAACCTGATTGAACATTTGTAGAAACTAAGAATTTGTAAACTAATTTTTAATTCGGATTATCATAATCCACTTTGTTTGATAGGTATGGGTAGTTGTAGAATAAAAAGGTATCACTTGATTTTCAAATATCAGGGCAAAACATCATATCACCATAATAAGCCTGAAATATGTCCTTTCAAATAGCAAACATTATAAACGAGACTGGAAATAGTCCAATCGATAATTATGTTTGAAATTATGTTTTTATTGCAATTCGAGCTAATTTGGATGTTTGAATTAAACATCTAAATATGGAAAAAAGTAGGGACGTAACCCACTTTAATAAGTATTCTTGCATTAAAGATGCTCAATCTAACCACCAATTGTGTGCCAATGGTATACTTCTCTTTCTTTTAATTATTTTAAGATTAAAATATTAATATTAAACATTTATTATTTTTAAAACATGATTTTCTTGTCTTTAATGAATTGGTTTGAAGATAAACAAAGATTTAGTGGATTAATTGGGGCTTTTATTGAAAAATCTCTCTTTCAATATCAAAATATACCAAAAAGTTTTATATTTATATTTTTAATATAAATGAAAACCTAAAATAAATTAAATAATAATTTTTCATATAGTTGTCAAACAGATTTAAAATTTTAACATTCTTGTATTAAAAAAGTACTTTTGTGAAAATATGAAACAGTTAAAATATGAAACAAGCTAAAATATGAAACAATTTCAAAGTCTTGTCTGGTCAAAATCCTTATCTTAATATGAATCTCTTTTCAACTACTTCTTATACCTACTACAACATTAATCCCAGATAAAACTGAAAACGATTTCAAACCCTGAAATACGTATCTTTTGTACAGTTCACATACTTAAAGTACAATTGAGAAAAACCTTTAAAAAACATCTTACTATCTAACTAATGTAGATAAGCTAATCGATTTTTTCAGCTCTTCTTAGCCATAACAGAGGAGAGTAGAATCTGCATATAACCAGAATTCCATTTGATTTATTTACCAAATATTGAACCATTTTGAAGATAAGGATAAAAACTAAATCTGCATTATTAATCTATGTATTGAATATGGAATCTACTCCATGGAGTTATCTAGGATTTTGTGCTATGTTTAACATTTTTGGAAATTCTTAGCTCTTCGATAATGACAAACTAGCAACTTCTCCCTGATAAATTTGATCAAGTTGTCCTTGATAAATTTACGGATAGAAAATCCTCACTTCTATTTCTTGTGAGCTCAGAATCAATGCTATATTAGAGTTAACAAAGACCTTTCAATTCGTTGTGAAACAAGGAAACATCTTCATTCCAATGCATCTATGACTTTTGTGATGTATCAATGAACAAGAACTTTCTTTCGGAGTGACCCTAGCTCACATATGACTTTTATGATGTATTAATGACTCTAGGGTCACATATGACTTTTATGATGTATTAATGACTCTAGCTCACATATGACTTGACTTTTATTGATGTATCCATGACTAGAAATTTCTTTCGGAGTGGCTCTTGTATGACTTGAACATTGTTTTTCAGGCAATGTATACTTCAAAAAGTTCAGAAACCTCTTTTTATTCCAACAATAAAGTTTATGACCAGAGTGCGCTTTGAACTAAAATAGAACCTTCTAAAAATAAGAGCGTAGTCTTTTAGAATCTCAATAATGATGTGCTCGCAATGTTCAATCCCCTCACATGGATTCACAACCACCAAAGTTTGCATAGCAAGGAAAATGAAGTAAATTGACAAGATTAACAAAGAGATATGGCTTTGAGCCAAAATAAGTCTACTCCTTATTGTTCGAGAAGTAAGAAAACATGTTTGTTAAGAGATCTGCTTGCCATCAAAATACTGAAAATGCCTCTTTACAAACTCTATGTTAAGATCTTCATGGACTGCTCGTTTTAATACACACTTTCTTTTGGGTTATTCATAGAATTCAAGTCACCTACATCATTCTTGCTTTATTCAATCATTGAATGAGGTGTCTTACCATGTTTTGGGTAGTCGAAATTCAACAAAGAAAAATCATTTACTACAAATTCATATTTCCTATCTGCATTCCTAGTTTAAGTTAATAGAAAATGACCTTTTAAACTGATTACACCGGATAATGGTTGCTTCAACCAAGATTTACTACTCCATGTTTCATCTTGTAGAATGGATTTTGGTTTGGAGCTAAAGAAGCAAATGAATTTATCAAAACAAAACCTTTGTGTCTAAACCACTTCCCATATTAAGATTTCTTTAGTAGGTACTTTTGTCAAAAATCCTCTATGCATTTGATTTATCTTATCATGCATATAGTGTAGATAAAGAATACATTTTTTTCTATACTGCAATAATAAACATTTGATGATGAGTGTATCCTATAAGAAAAAACCAACTTGAGTTGTGTTGGAAATAAAAATATGTACTAGGAGAAACAATCTCCAATTAGAATGGAGTTTTGCTTTTTTATTAGTTTTATCTAATTACAAGCATAAAGTAAATGATATTTTTTAATACTAATGTAGATAGTTTATATACTCTTGGATAATGTTATCTAATTCCAAATATTAAGAGGGTGATAACATTTTGGATCATTTTTAGATTATGAAGTTTGACATTATTCTTGGTATTCCAAAACAAAAGAAATATCATCATTGTGAGTGTGGTTGAAGATAAGAGCATCGATCAAATGCACTCCAACTTCATAAGAATATATCATGCAACAACATATATTACTAAGTAGATATTAAGCCATCAATAATTCATCATATCATACACAAATTAGTAGATGATAATAATGATAGTCCTTTTATATTTTTATATAAAAAATATTTGAAAGATGTTCTTAATTGGAGAGTGTTGAGGAAAACAAAGTACATATTGACCATATGCACTTCCACTTCATAGAATATCTGATATTAAATCTATAAAATATCTCTTTCCTAATGAAATTTCAAGAAGGTTAAATACCTTTAAGAAATTCATATATTCATAATTAATCTCAAAAGAAGAAATACATTTTATGATAAGATTTTGCTTTACAATCTTCAACATAATTTTAATCTCTTGTATAGCTTGTCTATCAAACTTAACCACTTGGTGTTTAACATTTGCCAAGAAAACAAGTATACTTCGTTAGAAGCATTTGCATCTAAGCCCAATTGAGTTTCAAATTGAAAGAAATTATGTACTTCACTAATAAATAAAAAGAATGCTCTATTACCTTCTCTTTTGATGATTCTTGAGTTTCATCATCTAAGCTATCAAATTAAAACAGTAGATTAATTGATGATTTTTTTTCTTATCTCAAGAAAAAAATATGAATAACATACTTTTTTAAATACATTTTTTGCCTCTTGAACTCAATGTTAGCCATGATTACTTATTCAAATGAATGTGGAAGGTACAAACTCAAGAAGATAAATTATCCATGAATTCAAGTAGAGCATTTGTACCTTGCCTAAACTCTTGCACTTTTACATACGTAAAAGGATGTGAGAATCTAAATTTCCTTGTGAGTGATTGAATTTTTTAAATTATACTTCTTACTTCTGTAAGAATAACATAATAATTCTACATGCATATATAAATATATACAAGAAAATTATCCCAAAAACTCTAATATTAACTTTATAATTTAAAAGTTGGTAAGAATCAAAAAACTATGAATTAATATCTGTTGATTGAATATAGGAAAATGGATCATCTATAACCAATGCATAACAGGATAATGGTATTAGAGAATTAACCAACAAAGTCAAACATACTCCTAAAATTTTGTTGCTTGCTTGTGATAAAATAAAGAAGATTGAATTCAAAATTTAGGTGGAAATAAAATATTGACCTTATGGAACTATAATATAAAAAATTATAAAATAAAAAAATAATTTTAAATACCAAAATTATGATTAGTAATAAGCCATTTATTTAGCTGGGAAATCACTCCTCAAATGGTGACTTTTGGATTTAATTTATCTCTAAAATTCAAATCAAAAGTGCACTATTGATAAAGATAAATATTTGTCAAAAGTGCACTACTTATAAAGATGAATTTTTGTCAAAAGTGCACTACTTATAAAGATAAATTTGTGTCAAAAAGTACCATTTTTTATTGCCATTAATTTTATTAATTTCAATTTTAAGCTGCTTTAATTCATAGCTATGTTATATGAAAAAAGAAAATTATCCTAACCTCTATATAAAACATTTAGCTAAAAGAGAAACATATTGGTTATTCTTTCCAAAATCCACCTTAGTCATTCAACTCTATAGTTTATTGTTACATTTTATCATTTGCATTGCTATATTTCTTTGCTTTAGTTTTTCTTATTATCATTGACTACATAAATTGCTCTTTTCTATTATTTATGTATTCTTGGATCAAAGAATAATGAAATAAAATTAGTTTTTAGAAGATTTTCAACCTTTCTGTATCATGTTTTTCTTATGACATGTATTAAGTTTTTAAGAAGCATGACCATTTGTATGTAAAGAGGAACCTTGGAGGTAAAGTTGAGAGCAACAGTTACAAAAGAGTGAAATCAATAGGATGTGCAACAAATTAGTGAAGAGGCACCAAAGTACAACCAATAGAAACAATTATTTCCATCTAAAAAAAGAAACCTTTTATTTTTCACTAATAGAAGAATATGCCTTTTTGTCCAAAAATAAATAAAACTCATTGCTAATAGAATTTCTAGTTGCAATTTGAGTAGTCATCATCCATATCAATATGCATACCCTCAAAACCTACAATAGTCAAGGAATAAGATGAGGAAGCTCTCATCCTTATATAAGTTTGAGAAAATGAATTTGCTACTACAAGACCAAGTGTTTGGATAAGCAAAGTATAATCAATATATACTTTTTATACTATTTTTTTGTGTGAAAACACCAAAAAATGGAAGAAGGTGAATGTAGATTATGAAAAATCCTCTTAAGACAAAATTCATCAATTTAGTGCTAGACTTAAAGCAAATATTTTTAGACTTCTTGCAACATTTGCTTGCCATTGCTAATATCCATTCTGATTAGGATATGAAGGGATAAAAAAAATCACAATGAACCCTTCATAGATAGGGTGTGTTTCATATAGTATTATGTTTTAGATGACTCTTCACAATTTCATATTAAAGACAATATGTCACATCACTATTGCATAATGGGTGAGAATGATTTATTCATTTTCATATTGATATTTTCTAAGGACAAGATATAATTAAGTATTCATATAGAGCTCCTTATTTTTATATACATTATAAGATGAGACTTTTAAGATAAGCTTAACTTTCATACCTGATTCAATATTACAAAAATGATCTTTTGGTTAGGTACAAGACAAAAACTGTATAACTTTATTTTTCTCTCTTGAATACTTAGATTTACAATTGATATTCTAATCAATGGTGTGTTTCCCTACTATGATGTAAAAGCGTATGTATATCACCAATGCCTAATAATTTTTTGTATGATATTTAATATACTATATTGATAATCTTAGCACTTACACATTTATTATTTATTCTGCTTAAATTTTTTGTTATTGTTTATACTATGTTCTAAATTTAAGCTTTTTTAAAGGAGAAGCTTGATTTTTATACATAGGTAGGTCTAAATACACCATTGCTACAAGCCTCTCATGTTTGGATAAAAGACCAAGTAGGATTACAGTCCATGATAAAAACATACTTTCTCTTTTTGATGTTGGTAACACTCAATGATACTCTAATGTATTATAAGTTTCTTAATTATGGTGCAAAAGCTCAAGTAAGAATTCTATGGAAGTTTTCTCCTCAACCTATTTCAGAAGCCTTGAGCTTGGATATATTCTGATGGGTTTACTTTCTCTGAAAAAGGACCTAATGTTAGATCTTTATTTGGTAGAAGTACCAATTTCCTTTGTTTTGTTCAACTTAGTAAGAATGGAAGAGCCACTGAAGTTGTTGGTGTTGTAGTGTTTGGATTTTACTATTATGGCCATAAGAGATACTGAAATTATAAAGTCTCACAAGGAACTAGCTCTAGAGTATTGTGCTATATTGTTTGTAATAATTATGCTTGATGTGCAAAAAAAGTGTTGATTATTTTTTTGGTAGTGGCACTATATTTGCTCAACCTCAAAATGAAAGACTATGGAGTTAACATGTATATAGTATTTCATCTAGTAATACCTTTCAATAGTAAAGGTTTTTTTTAAAAACCATTATATAAGAGAAAGTAGTGAGGTTACAAGAAGAGAGATATACCAAGAACTAAATGGATAAACTTAAAATGCCATAGATGGCACAAGGCCCTATATTTCATACTTGAGGTAGGTATAGGAATTCTTCCTATCAGTGCTAACTATTAATTTCATAGCTAAGTTACTTCTTAACTAAGTTACTTCTTCACTAAGTTACTCAATCCTTAGGAAGGTTACTCAACATCTTATACCACAAAAAGTTTCTAAAATATACTTTCATAAAACTTATTTGGTATTTTTGGATGAGCTTGTAGAGTTTTCTATTAACATATAAACCAACATTGATCTAGATTATTGTAGTAAAGTCCAACACATACGTTCCACTTGTTTAATGAATGATTGTTTCTCTTGGTTTGTACTCCATTTTCAAAGTTCTGGATTATATCTTGAGCAAGTGAAGATGGGTTCCCATTTAGTATCACGAAGTATATAACGGTTTCAAAGAACCTTATAATTTACATGTTGGTGAATTTCATAGTTAGATTATGTTTGGCAAGGATCCAATCAACTTTACACTCATGATCTTTAGTGGTGACAGCAAGTGGTGAAAGTCAAAGTTGGAAAATTGGATAGGTTTGAAATATGGAAGATGAAAATAATATGATGAGGAAGATCAAGTTGTTAAGGAATAAGAGAGATAAATTTTGGGGATAAAGAACAAACATTTCTAATTGGGTGAAAATTTACCTTGTTGAAAATTAAGTGGAACAGAAAATGTATTAACTAGAGCATAAATTTATCACCAATAGCAAAAGAAATATCATTATAATACGTATAAACATGTTGTTTTTGATCAACATGGACAATAAGTAGACTAGCTTTGGTTTGAGTATCAAGGAAGAGAAGGTGAACAAGAAGGTAGTATTATTAGGAAAATTGGAGAATGAGTAAGTATAAGACATATCTTAACTACAAGATTCCCTTTATGGAAGTGCTCAAAAAATTATTCATGTTAGGATAAATTTCTTTGTAATACACATGAAAATGAGATGTGCTTAACTCATTGGAAAAATCTTCTCAAGGGCTTTCAATAGAGACCAAGATCATGGTATGCATAGCTCTAGAAAAGAAATAACATCCACCTTAATTTCAAGTCAAATGTGTCTTGTGGGAGTGCGGGATTCTACTATGGGACTTCAATGAAAGCTATAGGACTTTAGCTGTAGGAATGGCTCTTGTTGGAAGGATTGTGGAACTATAAGAATGGTAGTGGGATTTAGAAGAATAGTTGTGCAAGAAAGGCTATGGGAATGAATCTCACTTTTAGAACTTCATGAGGTGATGTGTATCAATTGGTATAGGAAAATCTTAGCTTTAGATTCAAGATCAATTTTCACAACACATTCCAAACTAGACAAGGGCAAGAGCAAGTGCAAGTTTTAATATATTGTAATATCTATGCTCAATTAAGACTTCCATGGTCAATTAAGACTTCCACAATTCTTGAATAAATGAAATCTTGTCCAATTACAGATGCTGGCCAAACCATATGAATTTTGTGTAGCTTCTATGTATAATTTTCTAGACCCAATTGATGATGAATTTTACTCCATATTATAACCAAATTTTATTGCAATTACTCTCAAAATCCAAATCAAATTTTCCTAAATGTGGTATTAAAGTGTTGGATTTGGAGAGAGAGTGAGAGAGAGAGAAATGATTGTAGAAGATGGAAAAGTCAAATTTGATAAGTTCAATGACAAGGATGTTGGAAGATGTGGATTGAGTACTATCTTTATCAAAACAAACATGCACCTACCACTTGAGGCAAAAATTCCATAGAAAGTAGAAGAAGTTGAGTGGAAGCTTCTAAATCAACAAGCCTTTGGTGTGGTTAGATTGACATTGGAAATAAATGTTGCATATAACATTTTCCACAAGAAGACCACACATGGGTTGATTAAGGTGTTTTCAAATATGTATGAGAAACCGTCAACCTCAAACAAGGTATTCTTGATTTGCCAATTATTCAATATAAGGATGAAAGGAGTGTCAATTCAAGACCACATGAATGATTTCAATTCACTCATTTCAAGACAAGAATCTATAAAGATCAATTTTGATTATGAAGTTCAAGTATTGATCTTATTATCATCATTACTTGATAGTTGGGGAAAAATAGTCACAACAAATGAGTAGTTCATCAAGATCAAGTGATCTCAAGTTTAATAGTACATATGACTTGATTCTCAATAATGAAATCCATAGATATAATTCTTTAGAATCATCAAATGTGGTGCTATATGCGGGAGAGAAGAGGTAGAAGGCCTCAACAAATTTAGAGTTAGAGAATTGGTAGATCAAAGTCAAGGAAGAGAAGTGAGTCAATAGGCCACAAGGAAGTATGTGAAGAAATTGTATGTTGGAATTGAGATAAGCTTTGTCACTTCAAGGATCAATGTAAAAGCCCAAGGAAGGAGTAGAACTAAATGAACATAGCAATATAACAAAAGAATGCAATTGTTTGCTAACTGGTGCATAACTATTTCATGAGTATAATAAACAAGGGGTGAAGAGGTACTCATCATCCTTTCATTTGCAACTATCTCTCTCTCATTGAGTTCTCTAGTGAGCAATGCTTTGAGTCTTGGAGTGTTAGCCTTGGAGGAATATGATAGAGTTGGGGTTCCTTGCCTTCTTAGTCCATGGTGCACTGCCATAATAGCCATCAGAGGATCATTCTGAGTGAGAGACAGGCCAGCTCACATTTTTGGTTCCGTTGCCAAGACCTCTCTATAAGGCAAGATAATGTTCTGCGTACAATTCTATATTAGATAGAGAAGATATGAGAGCTCACTTGGAAAGAACTTTAGTTGAGGAGAGTGCTGAACTTATGGTAGAAAAATTGGACCTATTTGTATGCACTATAGTTCATTATGATGTCTTTGAATTGATTTTGTACATCTTGTACACTTGAGAGTATTTGGAAAGATTGTAGTGAGGTGTATTGCAGATTTTGGGGATTAAGGTGATTTTGGGTAAAATCTCAAGTTTAGGATCTGGAATTGAAATTTCTACGCATGATAGCTTGGGTTATCTTTTTATTACAATTGAAATTATTGTGAGACTTGTTATGCGCATTGGGCTAGAATTTTTGAAAGTTAGTGTAAATTGCTCCCGCAACTGCATGCTCTTTGGAAACTTGTATAGAGTCTACCATTTCTTCAACTTTTAGTGGATTGTGGTAAGAATTTCCAAGAAAATTCAGTGCATTGTATCCTACCTATTGATACAAAAATTAGACATAGATCATTCTTGAGCAGAGAGTTATAAGTTTTTAAAGTAAGGGGGTTTTTAGACCAAATTTAAAATATGTGTGTTGAATAGAAGATGTCTTGGCCAAATGACTTGATTAAAATATCTGAAATTTTTTAGGGAAAGATGTCATAGAGCTGTGATCAAGTATAAGAAATTTCAAAGGACTAAGAAATACCATTCATAAGATTTGAGTAACATTGCAAGAAAGGGTCAATTTTGTAAAGTTTAGATTTCATGCATGAGGAGTGTGAGTGCAACAAAAATCATGTTTGAGTGTTTAGACTCATCTTGGGAACATCGAGGGTCACCAAGAGTTTAAATTGAGGCAATGCAAAGTTTCCAAAGGGTTTGAGGTGAGTTAGGGGTGGATTTGAGGAGAAGAGAGTTTAGAAAAGAATTTGAAGAGAGTGTAGAGCGTATCCAAAAACCTACACCATTTGGAGGAAAGAGTGAGTCTAAGTGCTTTCTATGTGAAGAGAAGGAACATAAGGCAAGCTCATGTCCATTGACCTTTGAGAGTAAGAGATTGAGGGAAAGGAGAGGATTACTTGATTTGGGTTTGCATGTTGGACCTTCTTCACCAAGATTGGGAGGGAGAAGATCTAAGACCAAGGAGTTATGTGAGGTTTATGGAGTGGAAGGACTTCCAAAAGGACATGAGTATAGTGGAGTAAAAGCACTTTTGGAGACTTTGGTGAAGGATCTTGGAGAGAGTCTTAGTACAACTATACAAATACTACCACTTTCATCAGCTAGTTCTCAAGATTAGTGATGGAGATAATCTTTCAACTTATGGATAAACTATCTAAGAGAGTTTGATTAATATGCACTCTAGGATTTGATGTTGCTATAGAAATCTTAGAGTAACCTGAACCTTTTGTGTTCTCTAGGGTGGATTATTCTCAAATGGTGTTACTCATGTACATACTCTATTAGTTCTAGAGTGAGAGAAAGAAAAAGAAAAAAAATTGAGAGAAAAGAAAGATAGTGAGGGGTTAAGATGGGGAAACTTCCGGTTTTTTTTGAAAAGGATGGAAAAGATGTGGAGGCTTTTGTGAGAGACTTCAAGAGAGCTTGCATAGGAAAAAATGAGAGGAGGAAGAATGAGTGGGCCTCATTATTACCAGATTTCTTTGAGGATGCACCACTTAGGTCAGAATACCAAAAGAGAGAGAGGAGAAATGGAGAAGAAGAGTCTTGGGAGAGTTTGACTTCAGCACTCATTGAGAACTTTCTTCCAAATAAGAGTTATGAGAGATTGATGAGTGAGGTTACCTTTCTCAAACAAGGAGATGGAGAGAAAGTGAGAGTCTATGTGGAAAGAGTGGACAAGTTCATCCATGTGTTTGCTTTTAGTTACAAGGATTGAAGGAAGTCAAATTGGAGGAGTAGAAGATAGAGGTGGAGTCACATGCAAGACCAATCCGCCAAAATCAATGTCACATTAGCCCACCAATGTCTTTGGTTGTGAAGGAGGAGATTGATAAGCTCAAGGAGGCCTGATTTATCTTTGAGGTGGAGAATTCAGAATGGGTGTCTCCAATTGTCATTGTGAAGAAAAAGAATAGCAAGCTTTGGGTATGTGGGGATTACAAGAAGCTCAATGCTATTACCAAGAAGGAATACTACCCATTGTTATTCATTGATGAGATCTTGGAGGAGGTTGCAGGTCATGAGAGGTACAGTTTTGGAGATGGTTATTGTGGATATAACCAAATCAAGATTGCACAAGAACATCAACAACTCACCACATTCACCACACCTTGGAGAACTTACATTTTCAAGGTCATGCCTTTTGGGCTTTGCAATGCTCCAGCCATATTCTAACGGTTCATGAACAACATATTTAAACCTTTCATTGGGAAATTTGTGAGAGACTTCATTGATGACTTTGTGTCTATGGGAGCTAGGAGGAGCACTTTGAGCACCTAATCAAAGTCTTGCAACAGTTGGATGAGGAAAATGCATCACTCAACCCAGAGAAATGCATTTTTGGATGTGAAGAAGGTCTACTTTTGGGGCACATCATCTCCAAGGATGGAATAGCAATCGATCTTGAGAAGGTGAGGAAAATCTCAGACCTTCCATTCCCTTCAAGGTTGACAAAGTTACGCCAATTCTTGGAGATGGTTGGATACTATAAGAGGTTCATATTCTCACTTTCTAACAAGGCTTATGCATTGACCATCTACATGAAGAAAGGTGTAGATTACAAGGTGATTTTGGAGGACAAGGAGGCTCTCAAAGCTTTTAAAGGAGCTCAAGCAATCCCTTGTTATAGCTCCAATTCTTGCTAATCTTGATTGGAGTAAGCCTTTCATCCTCTACACTGATGCTTTTAATGTACCTATAGGATGCACTCTTAGTCAATTAGACCAAGATGGGCATGATCATCCAATAGCTTATGCTAGTAGGTAGATTTTTTCAGCAAAAAAGAACTACTCTGTCATAGAGAGAGAAAGGTTGGTAGTGATCTTTGGTCTCAAGAAGTTTAGACACTACTTGATTGGAGTGAAAGCCACCATTGTCACGGATCACAAGGCTTTGAAGTACATATTCAACAAGCTCAATGTTGAAGGGAGACTAGCAAGGTGGATGATACTCATGTCTGAGTATGACTACACCATTCAGGATAGACCAAGAAAGAAACATGAAAATGTTGATTTATTATCTAGAGCCTATGATCATGATGGAGATGAGCCAGTGGATGATTCTTTCTTGGATGAGGAGCTCATGACAATCTTAGTCACTCAAGAGGTTCCAATGGAGAACAAGGAGATTGTGGATTTTGTGACAAGAGGTAATTATCCAGAAGGGATGCATGCTAGGGAGAGGATGGCCCTTGCAACAAGATCTAGACCTTACACAATGGTGGAGGATATTCTTTTTCACCAAGGAGCAGATGGTCTACTTCAAAGAGAATTGGGTAAGGAAGAGTCTATCTTATTTATAAAGGAGTTTCATGAAGGTTTAGTGTGTGGAGGACACTTTGCAAGAAAGGTGACCGCTTTCAAGATTCTAAATGCAGGTTACCATTGGAGAGGGATTTTTCAAGGATTGTCTTAATTATTGCAAAACTTGTCATGTTTGTCAAGCTTTTGCTAGACAGTCTACATCCACTCCACCACTTAGATCAATTCTATTGCTAGGACTCTTTGAGAAGTGTGGAATTGATTTTGTAGGTCCTCTCAATAGAACCCCAAGGAAAAATTGGTTTATTGTGGTAGTTATTGATTATCTTACCAAGTGGGTTGAGGCTAGACCATTGAGGGACAAGAATGAAGATGAAGTTGGTAGATTTCTTTATGAATGCATTATCACTAAGTTTGGATGCCCTTTGGAGTTGGTTTCTGGTAGAGGAGGAGAGTTTACATGAAGCATTACTATAACCATGCTATGACATTTCTCTATCAAGCATAGAGTAACTACATCCTATAAGCTAAATTCCAATGGCTTGGCAGAGAGAACCAATCAGACCTTGTGCATGATGTTGGCCAAAGATGCAAAAATGGAGGGGGCTAAACATCATTAGGACAATAAGATTCATGCAGTTTTGTGGGAGTATAGGACAACTATGAAGACTTCCACCGGGTATTCTCCATTTCAATTGGTATATGGTATTGAGTCTACCTTACCCATTCACTTTGATCTTCATATCTTCCGAAACATTTTTAGGAGATTGAAGAAAGCACAAGGAGGTGATGCAGAGAAGTCAAGGAAGGACAAATCATGGAGTTGGAAGAGGCAAGAGCAATTTCTATGGTTTGAGTGGAGAAAACCCAAAGGAAACAAAAGGAGAGCTATGACAAGAGGTATGGCAAGAAGAAGGTGGAGCCTTTCAAAGAAGGTGATTGGGTAATGTTGTTTGACTCTATTTGATTCAAGAGAGTAAAAAAGAAGTATTTGCCTAAGTACTTTGGACCTTTCATAGTGGAGAGGTGTGGGGCAATCTCTAAAGGATTTGGGAGGAAGACAGTTTGATAAGATTAAGAATGATTAGTTGAAGATGTTTCAATGAAGGTAGAGAGACCTTCACTTTGAGGACAAAGTGAAAACTTAGTTTGGGGGTAAATGTAACATCCATTTGTGCACATGGGTGGTATTGTGATATTTACCTTGGTATTACAAGTACTTGAGAGATATTATTTATATAAAGATAAATTATGGTTCTTCATTAGTCATGATTAGCTAGATTTAGTCATAGTTAAGATAGAGTGGACCTTACTTTAGAGGAAATAGAAAAGATGAGCACCACTATTTTGGATTCTAGTGTGTTGACTCGGTATTATTCCTAGGTGTTTGGCTTTGATGAAAGAGTTGAGAACTCTTGGGCCTACAAGTCTTTTTGTTTTGGATTCTTCTATAGTCCAAGGATAGCCTATGTGAAAGAATCCTTGACTTAGTGGTTGGGTCAAGAAAATATCATATGCTAGTGGAATATGCCCATATGAATGGATATTCCTTTCTACTTTTTGACTTTACTTGACTTTTAGTCTAGTAACTTGAGTTACTATAATAATTAGTAACTTTGGTGCGTAATTATTTCACAAGTATATAAACAAGGGGTGAGGAGGTACTCATCATCCTTTCATTTGTAATTATCTCTCTCTCATTGAGTTCTCTAGTGAACATTGCCTTGAGTCTTGAAGTGTTAGCCTTGGAGGAATATGATAGAGTTGGGGTTCCTTGCCTTCTTAGTCCATGGTGCACTACCATAATAGCCATCAGAGAATCATCTTGAGCAAGAGACCGACCGGCTCATAGTACTTGAGTGAGTAGACCAATCTATTGGCACTCATCAAAGGAGTTGGATGAGCTCCAAATAACGCTGATAGAGTTCTTGGGAGAAGGGTTTCATACAATATAATACAATTCCTCTTGGGGAGCATTGATACTATTTGTTCCAAAGAAGGATGGATTACTTTGATTCTGTATTGATTATTGTGATCTCAATAAACAAACATTGAAGAATTTATATCCCTTGCCTTAAAATGATGACTTACTTGATCAATTGAGAAATGCACAATACATCTCCAAGTTTGATCTCTGAAATGGCTATTGGTAGATTTCCATTGATAGAGAAGATGTACAAAAGACTACCTTTTGCACAAGGTATGGGCATTTTGAGTGGAGAGTTTTGCCTTTTGGGCTAACTAATGCTCTAGTAGTCTTCATGGATTTGATGCAATAAGTATTGGATGGGCTATTGGATTGCTACGTTGTAGTGTTCTTGAATGATCATTTAAATCTATAGCTAGACAAAGGCATAATGTGCAAATCATATGTGAGAAGTCCTAAGATGATTATGTCAATGGAAGTTTTATAACAAGAAGTTAAAGTGTGCATTTGGTAAAAGGAAGTTACCTTCTTTGGTCACAAGATCTCATCAAAGGAGATCAAGATGGAAGAAAGAAAATCAAGGCCATTATTGATTAGCATACTTCAAAGGATGCTACTAAAGTATGAGCATTTAATAGATCGGCAAGTTTTTACCAATGATTCATCCACTATTATGCTCATTTGACCGCAACATTGACCAACTCCTTAGGGAAGAAATTGAGATTTCAATGGACCACCAAGCACAAAGAAGCATTCTTGAAGCTTAAACATATATCTTCAAGACCCATTCTTCAACCATATGATCCTCAACTACCTTGTGTGGTTGATGTCAATGCTTCTAACTTTGTGATTGGAGCTATGTTGCAATAGGGAATTCCTAGATGGTTCCATCTTATTGCTTTTTGTCTCTTGATGACTAAATACAACAAACAAGAATTACTCTACTCAAGATCTGGAACAGCTAGCAATGGTATATACCGCCATGCTATGGAAACATTATCCATTGGAGAAATAAGTGATCATGCAAATTGATCATAAACCCTTGTTGCAAACATTACATTTGGAACACATGAAGAGTCAAACATGAGAAGAACAACTACAATTTTTTGATATCAAACTTGATTACAAACACGGTTGGTTCCATGTCATTCCCAATGCCATATCACAACGACTTGATTTGAAGTCTCTTCCTTTGATCACGATAGGAAGTAAAATAGAATCAATTGACTCCAAAGTCCAAATTGAGTTTAGGATAACTTTATAACAAGATTCTTTCTTTTAGATGGTACAAGGTCATCTTGTAACATACAATAAGGAGTACAACACATTCTCTTTCAACCAAGGCTTTCTATTTTGTGAAAACTAGATCTATGTTCCAACCAAGGATGATATATGACTTGTGCACCTTTAAGAAGCCCATGACTTACCAATTGTTGGTTATATGGGTGTAGACAAGACTTTTTGTGCCCTCCAACACAAATTGTGGTGGCCCAACATGGCACAAGATGTTCAAGAGTTTGTTCAATTTGTGAGAGTTGCAAACACAACAAGGATAACAATTAGAAACCAAGAGGACTCCTTCAACCACTCCCCATTTTGTATGCTTGTTGGGAATACTTGAGCTTAGATCTCATTACATCCTTGCCCAAGACAAAGCAATGTCACACAACAATCATGGCATTGGTGGATAAGCTTAACAAACAAATCCATTTGGCATCAACGTTTGATACCATGGATGCTTCAACATAGGCACAAATCTACTTTGACATTATCTTCACGCATCATGGAATGCCTTGTATACTCATCTCCAATCTTGCTCCTTGATTCATCGGAAAATTTTGGCAAGCTCTCTTCCAAATACTTGACACCAAGTTTACTTTGTCCATGGCCTATCATCCTCAAATGAATAGATAAAAAAAATATGCAAATTGCACCTTGGAGTATATGCCTCATGCTTTCATTAATGTTCACCATACCAATTGGGATGAATATCTTACATTTATGAAGTTTACATACAAATACGAAAGCACCGGATTCTCTTCTTTCTTCCTTAATCTTGGCCAAAATCCACTTGTTCTAATTTCCATTCTCCTCCATTCATGTCTCTCATACTTTCATTCTCTTGACCACCATATCCCAATCCTTCCAACAAGCCAAATCTCATCTCCTTGTTGCTCATAAATAAAAAAAGAAATACAAACCACCATCAACACGATCTTGCCTTTCAAGTTGGTGATAAGGTCATGCTTTTGTCTAGTAACCTACCCCTTCCACTTGATACCCAAGTCCATAAACTTACTCCTAATTGAATATGAACCTTTTATGTCACCCAAATCATTTCTCCTATTGCTCATCAACTTGCATTGCTTTGTCATATGCACATCCACCTTGTCTCTCATATTTCTTAGTTGAAACCCTTTGTTCCTGATCCATCTTCTTTTTCCTCTTGTGTCCAACCTCCTCCTCCTCCTCCTCCTGCTCTTATTCATATCAATGATCATTAAGAGTATGAAGTTGATTGTATCCTTGCATGTTGCTACATTCAACAAGGCCATGGATAACATATAGATTACAAATTCCTTTGGAAAGGGTACCCCCTTCATGATGCCACTTGGGAGCCTCTTTCTCATCTCCTAAATGCACAAACGGCCATCTAGGAGTTTGAAGCTTCAATTGTGATGAGGATATCACCAACAAATGGTGGAGGAATATGTTACAATATGGAGTTTACCCATGAGTTAGTCAAGGCTAACAAAGTAGCAAGTAAGCCAAATTAGCCTAAAATATTCTAGAAGTATCTAGGAAGTTACTTTGTATCTTCCAAGAATTGTGTAATGTGTATGCCAAATAGCAACTTCTAGGATATAGCTTCTTGGGAAGCTTCCTTATTAGCTTAGCTTGCACCACAAGTAGGTAGATTTTAGAAGGAAGCTTCTAACTAGCTTAACTTGCATGCCAAGTAAATGGCTTCTAGTAGAAAACTTCTTTAGAAGCTTCTCAAGAGCCTTGTATGCTCCCTATATATACCAAAGCCCAAGCTCATGCTAGGAATTTGGAGTTTCTCTCATTCAAGAGTCCCATTGTGATCTTTTATTTTCCATTCTCCTAATTCTCTCCTAGGTCTTTTACATAAACAAACTAGTGTATGATATCTTGAGCTATGTGTGACAACCCAATGCCAATGTATGAATAATATAAACAATAAGATTAGCTCATCCCCACAAGTATATGGTTTGAAAATGAATAGAATTGAAGAGAAAGTGTCACAAAATCACAATTTGTTAATTCAATCTCTTGGGCTAAAAATACTCCCAACAAATGACAATGTAACTCATTGTGGCACCCTACAAAAAAGAGAAATTATAATAATTGTCACTAAAGGTCTTTTCCAAATGGCACTCCTTAAGATGATGGTTCAGTTTGCATTGAAGTTCAAGTTGCCCCAAAGGAATTTTTAGTATAGTTACTTATGCTTTCCATACTACAACTCTTGTGATAACATTCTACCCTTTCTTGAAGGCATCATCCCAAACAACATTGCAAGTTTGTGACATGCTAGACTTGTCATTATATATGGTACTTCATGATACTCCAAGCCTTCTATGATGCTTTTACCACTCCAAGCTTTCAGAGCCCCAAGGATCTAACATCCCAATCAAGCCCAAATGCACTCTTGCATTCTAGCACCTATGCTCTTACTTTGAGTTCTTCACCACTACTTGATCAAGGAATCACAAAAAATATCTATTAGCACTAAAAATAATGTTCTAAGGATCTTAGAGGTCCCCACACATCTATGCCAATGACAAAACCCAATTCATTGACACAAAGATATGAAGATCTAGCATACATGAAATTGCATGGAAAAGATAGATTTCTGAACTTGAATTAATTTGAGGCTAAACCTCTTATACTTCCTACTACACAATGATGGGGCAAATCTATTAGCCATGTGCACCCTAATAAACTCTACCCTATTAGTACTGACCTTAATTTAATTACCTTATTGTCCTAATTAACTCTATGATAACATGGCATGCTTAGCAACACTCATACTATACACATTGTTTGGCATGTTGTTCCATATTAAACTTGGGAGAATAAGCACAATGAATTATCCTCTACAAAATGGTGTCTATTATATATGGGCATTACCAAGCTAAATGTCTATAAAAAATGACCAACACAAAGGTGTTATCAACATGTTCTTTATACATAGATTTACAATATACACCATTGCTTAATGTAATGAGCTACCTTTACCTTGACATATGTGACTTTGCTTGTCTATGCAATCTACAATGTTTGAGACTTTCTTTTGCATAGAGGCTAACACATCTTAGAATTTGGTGTTGGTATGCTTCTTAAGCCACTCCACCAATTTTTTCAAATTGTTTGTTGGAGTACACTTTCATCTCCAATGCATAGATCTTTGACTTCAACTCTAGTATCTTTGTTTGGTGAGTTTGTGTTAGGACTAATTTTTGGGCATGTGTGATGGTTTGGCATGCTTCTTCTTCAATGATAGTGAGGATACATACCCTCTTTGGTTATGGGGTCTCTTAGATAGATATCATTTCTATTTCAATCTCCTCTCTCACTTAAAGGATCTATCCTTAATCCTCTTGCTCCTTGACCATCTTGGCTAACTCCAAGATTTTATGCTTGATAGGCCATTTCTGTCTATGAGGCTCAAAGTCATATTGCAATCATTTTCTTCTTCATTGTGGTGGTTTTTGCATTGTGCACACACATTTATTCCTCTTGCATCTTCTTGAAATCCACAAATGCTTGATTTTGCTAGTTGGTTGCTATCTTAATCACACTAATCTTGGCTTTTGCCAATTGGAACTCCATGTTGTGCCTTGTTAAGCATTTATTCTTAGATTTCTTTCATTGGTTACAATAGAAGTCTAGTATGAACTCTCTTCCTTCTTCTATGTGGTTCCTTCTTCTTGGCTACAAGTTCCTTCTCCAACTCATGGATCCTCTATGTGAAGGCAATTTTGGTCTAGTTATTCAATCTTGCCATTTCTTCACAAGCCTGAACTGTCTCTTTGTAAGCTTGTAATAGTCAACTTTGGGCTTCCACATTCTCTCATTGTTCGTTTTGTATCTTTAGGTGCAAAATCTCCACAAGTGTCTTTGAATTGTTCACTTTGAGGTGAAGCTCATAGTAGAATGAAAGAATCTCCCCATCAATTCTAAGATGGGTCCTTACTTGTGTATAATCCACTAGGACATTGGTACTATCTCTCCTTGATGGCTTGTTGGTTGCTCTTCTTCTTCTTCACGTGCTAGTATTATTCGTATCAAAGGTTTCCCTTCAATCTATATTGTGCCTTCATCATTGGCTCTATGCACAATCCCTTCTTCCACATAAGGAACAATTGAGTTTCCCCTTTCTTTGGAATGGGATGCTACTTCCCTGCCACAATCCTCTCTCATCTCTATCCTTGTTTGGGTAGAGTCTTCATATTTTGTCTACATCTCTTTGGCCTACAAGGCATTTCTTCATGTTTGGATTTGCCCTTCTCATTCCTTGTGAACTTCTTTACAAATAGGAATCCCTTTGATCTTAAGGTTGTGAGTCTCATGCCTTTCAGTACATTAGTGTTGGGTTGGCTTTGGTCTTGAAGTACCTACTTTTTCCTGAACTCCCATTGTCTTGGGGTTGATATATCCTTACCATGCCTCCTCAATTTCATAATCAAGACGTCTTCTTCTTTTGGAGCTAAAGCCATGTCCTTCTCTAAAGTCAAGTTTTCTTCAAATTGCTATGCTCTTACTTCTTTGATAGTGTGGATTGTGCCTCTCCTAGTTGTTGCCCATCTCCACCTTCTTCATTTGAAGATAATTTAATTTTGGAGAAGGATGGTAATCTTTGTTGTGTTGTGACTCATGATGTAATATGTGTCCATCTTCTTTGTCTTCCAAGGGATCCTTACTCTTCTCTTAGTTCTTGGTTGTGTTTGTGTTCACCTCTACTCCATGGTATCCATCATTTTTCCCCTCAATTCATCATTATATTTTCATCAAAGCCATTATATCACAATGAATTGTCCACTACCTATGGGTTGGGTTTGTGCCACTTAGCAATTGGTGCACCAATTTATACTACTAGTATCTTTTGTTTCCTTTTGCTTCAGTTTGGGCCAATGGGGCTTGGAATCTTGACCCACTTGACTATTTGCTGTGAAAAAATAATTGAAACTGACCAGCCTTAATTATACAAGTCACAAAATTTCAAGTGGTTTCATGTAACTTTCTTTTCTAAGATATATAAATATTTTTTACAAGTTCAATCCAAAACAACTTTGAAATTGAAATTGATATTGAAATTTTCAACACAACATGACCAATAGATATAAGTAAACACAACTTGAACTTGTGTTGAATGATCTTCCATAAAGCTTTATGCATGTTGCAACCTATTTTTACATTTTTATAAAGTTAATAATAGGAAGAACTTTTGTAGGAATAAACAATGAGTAACACCATCAATGCAACTATCTAATATTTTATGACATCATGATGGGATAAAATGTCTTAGCTTGTAATTGAAAAATTTTATTGACATCATTTATCAAAGATATTTTTAGTCAGGTGAATAATTAAGGCATGGGAAGATAATAGTGGCACTAATTTTCAAGATGTTAAGAATTAGAAAGAAGTTTTTTTTAAGAGAAATGAGGAAGAAACTTATTTTATGCTAGAAATTATGGCATTATTTCTCTTGAAAATATTATACATTTTTAATCATTGTAATTTTTTTCTTGAATCCATCTACAAATATTATTATTTCAACACATGTTTCTAAGGGGGATTAAAAATATAAAAGTTTCAGTTTTGAGTTGTTTCAATTCACTCAAGATGTAACATGAGTTCAGTACTAATTTTTCTTTCTTTTATCACTTGAAAAATTTTTATACTCTCTAAGAGCTTGATTTTTAATATAAAATAGATATTGCAGTTTAGATATATAGTTGTGTATTGTATATCTTTCAGTTGGCTAAATAAACATATAAAAATTACAAATTTTGGTTCTATAAGTACATCCCTCTTAAGTTTTGTTTTAGCTTATTTATATTGATTTTTATTTTAGCAAAAAATATATAATTAATCTCTTTTACTTCTTATTGTGGAGTTAAAAATTGAGATTTGTGCAATATTTGATACTCTCGGGTTTTACCATATGATTTATGATCAACCCATGTTTAGTAAACACAATTCAAAGTTTGATATCCATCTCTATAATACTTGCTTTATCCTTCAATTTCAAAATAGTATGAGAGCGCTCAAGCCATTTAAAACTTTATCACTTAGTCAATAGATAAAAATATTACCACAAAATGAAAAAGATTAATCTTTTTGATTTAGTAACATCTCTTATGAGTAAATATAACCCTTATAAACAAATTAATTTAAGAGTATCATAGATATAGCTTGGAACACACTTCATATAGTATACAATTGCTCAAGTCCGCATCTTGCTTAAGTCCGGAATTTCATAGGAAAATTTCCCCAATCAATACTTGCAAAATTTACTATCAATGAGAGTCAAATAGCATCATTTGATGGCTATTTGCTATTCTCTCATGGGTGATTGCAAACTGATTGTTTTGTAAAATTTGATAGAGGGTAAAAGAGCTCTCTTTGCCTGACTGAGCTGGTCCAATGGCAGATAGTTGGAAGATTTTAGCTCACCCATATTACATCAAGGTTGATAATACTTTCTAGTGATTTCAGAATTACATCATGCTGATCAATTTCATCTTGGGTCAGAGCAATTTTGACCTCATCCTCTTCAGATTCAATGGCTGGCTCTTGTGAAAGCACCGCACCCATTGCATGATCTATTTCTTCAAGAAGAGTGTTTTTGAATAGAGCCAAAATCATCATTATCATCATTCAAACACTGCTCAACCTCACCCCAAATATCCGGGCCGTTGGCACCATTCAAGATGTTGCAATTGCTCAACATATGAGAGATTTCTTCAACTGTTCTGTCATTGTCATTATCAACGTCAAGCTGGAAAGCTGGAAATGATATCTACTTTTTTGAAGTAGTTTTTAAGGTTCTTTGTTGTGATTTCATTCCATGCAACATTCATGAAATTTACAACATCCAAAAAATGTGAAGGACATTCATAAAAAACCACTACAGTGCCTCATTTCAATTTTGAAGCTGCCAATGTTCAGTTGATTCTTCAAGCTTAGAGGATTATCATGGTATGAAATGATATCCTTGAGCAACAAATATTTGTACCGCTTTTTAAGTGCTGCAATGATGCCCATATCCATTGGTTGCTTCCATGAAGTAATATTGGGTCGGAAGAACGCAATGCAAATGCCATTCCATTCGAATGCTATTGAATGACCAAGAGCGTTATCAAGGATCAAAAGAAATTTATGGCCTATACATTTTTGAACGTAGTGCTCAAACACCTCACTGAACCACTTGTTAAATGTTGTGACGTCAATCCAAGCATTCTTTTGTTGAAGATATGGGATTGGCCAAGTGTTTCCTGAGATACATACGGGCTCCTTTGCTTTTCCAATCATGCTGATAGGGATGCGCTCAACTCTAATGACATTGCAACAAATGATAAGTGTCATTATGTCCTTTGCTTGTTTCTTTCACCTAATAGTAAAGAAATCCTCATTTGGCATCAGAATAATATTACGTGGAACGAGTCGAAAGAACAACCCCGTTTTGTCCATGTTGTAAATGCGTGTTTGGTCATATTGATCGATCATGGTACATAATTCTTCCAATGCTTTTAGGGTTTCAAGATTGCTCTTATCAACTTCACCACCTTCTCCAAACAAATTGGTGCCCATCAAACCGTACCAATGTCAGAATCTCACTAACCATCCATAGGGAGCCTTGAACTTATCCTCAACACTCTCCATTACATTAGCAATTTGTTTTGCTTTATGGTAGATGATACTTTGCGGCAAAGCTAGTGACATTCGACGTGCTATATCAATCCATTCAAAAAGTTTTTTCACAAGGTCAGGAAACATTTCTTGGGATGTATGTAATGTCAACTCTTGAGTGGCTTGATACACCTTTTGGGCTCATTCACGAATCTCATCTTTGTTTGACTTCAATTTTTGAATGACTTTCTCATCAACACCATACTTCCAAGCAATGCTTCACATTGACTGCAGTTTTGATTGCTCCAATAAAGCGATAATCTCCATTCTTTGACAATCATTCAAGCATTGATCCTCACCTTTGCATTTTGCTACACATTGGGCGCTCATATTTCCAAATGAGCTTGCATGTCCTAGTGATGGAAGATAACATAATTTTTGACAATAAACAAACAGTGAAAATTGTGCAACTATACTTTTCCTGAATTTTACATGTTTCATGTGGTTACCACGGCCTCAGTAGCTAAGCCTGCATCTTGGTTAAGTCTGCATAAATCTTTCCGGATCATAATGCGGACTTAAGCAAGTGTGTAATGCATATACATGAAGTTTAAAATTATTAATTAGCATAAAAAGATGGATAAAGTATACTTCCATTCCTATTAAAATGTTCCACGGGCTTGATTGTAATGAGATTGTATGATTGTTCTCTATTCTTAATAGTACAGATAAACTTACTTATAAATAGCATATATATAAATGAATAAATAAATATAGACGAAGTTCCAAAATATCTTAATATAAGAATATGAGACAAAATATACTTTAATTGCTCTTAAAATGTCTTACATGCTCAATGGTAGTGAGGTTGTATGATTGTTTTGTACTCTTCATAATGGGATGAACCTGCTTCTAAATAGCATTACATAAAAATTTATGAATGTGATTATTTACTACAGGATATTACAAATGAGTAGAGTTTTTATTCATACATTCTAAACACATAGTCGGTGTCAACTTGGTATATAATTGCCTCGAGGTTTGAACTCTCCAACTTTACTCTTTTAATTTAGTGACTTGTTATTTCCACCACATGTTTTGCTATTTCCAACATTACATTGTATATTAATAGACACTAAACTAATTCCAGTGATGGAGTCTGGTAAAATGTGGTGGAAATAGCAAAGAGTGTGATGGAAACAGCACTTTCCTTTGTTCAAACATTGAACTACTCGAAGCTTGACTTGAGTACTTCTAATATATAGCGAGAGACCATGAAATCTGAAATAAAGCATGGGAAAAAGTCAAATTACAAGTATTCTTGAGGCCAATGACACTTTTGCAATAAAGTTGTCACCCTATTTCTTACTTACAATGTTTTCACACGCAGATCGCCTTCTTACTAATTTCTTACTTGCAATAGTTTCTAGAATACATAAAATTAATGACTTACCAAATTTAGAATAACCAATGGGCAGGAGTTTGAACATCTGCGATCAGAAGATACCCTAGAATCGCACCCCAGATTCAGATTCCAAACTCTGGTACCGACGGGCAACAGCGAGTGCATGGCGACGGTGGGACGGGAATACGCAAGAGAAAGCATACCTCAGTGTTTCCCGAACGCGAAGTTCGCAACTATCTTCGGTTTACGCGACGCCACGTCTAGCATTGGCTTTTGGTCCAATTTGTTCGACCTGTCTCGTCCGTCCGGACGCGCTTCGAGTTGGGTAAGGAGAGAAGTCTGGAGTGCTCCGTGTTTCAGTACTGAGCCGGTCTTTCATTCCGTGTTTAGATTTCGAATTTGCCTAATTGCAAATGGTGACTCAAATCCTGAGAAATTGAACTTGCCAGAGCGGAGGGGAGCGACGGGCCACGAGTAGTTTAGGAATCTGAAAACAATCCTAGGTTGAGAGACAGCGTTTTCTCGCATTAGGGCTGTGGAGGAGACGAGGAAGAGAACGAGGAGTGACTCTTAGCTTGGAATATGGCCGCATCGCACCGGACGGCGGATATGGCTCTTCCACAGGCTGAGATCAATTGGGACAGGTGAATTCATTTTTCGTGCCGTTCGTGGTGATTGATTTGTGGTTTGTGGTTTTGATTCGGAACTCTGCTGCGCCAAAACCCTGTGGTTTTAGGATTGTAAGTTGATGATGTCGGGAATCTCTTGCTTTTTTATGCGTGATCGAGGTCCTTCTGGGGTGCGGTAGTCGTATGCTTGACCATGTTAGGGGTTCAATCTGTGCAACAGATTCCTGCCTTACTTGATGCGATCTTCCCGAAATTTGATTTCAAGAATAGCATGTTTTGATACTGAAATTGTAGGAAATGCTATGCTTGCGAGCACGCCTGGTTCACAATTCTATTTGCTTCATACAAAGTAGGTGCGATGACTTCAGAGCTCACCTGAAACTTGAGTTAATCTGCTAGGCTGGTGGTATCTGAGATGTTTGGCTTCTTAAACTACAGCAGGGTGTCTACCATCACCTCATAATTAGGTTTCAGTGACAATGATTTGCGGACTCGATCGATCTGGATGGTCACTGACGATCCTCAGTGTCTTGCCAGTCCTGCGCAATGTGGGATCTACTTGTTATCATTTAGTTTCCTTAGATTTTGCCATTTGTTTGTGGCTCAATCTGGTTAAACTTCACATGTCTTTCTTAAAGTAATGGATCATGCCAGCCACTTTTGCTCGCTCCCCTCCTTTTGAGGCAGCCTAAACTGCCAGTGTCTTTGTGGGCCAATTTTAGACGAATCCCGCTGGAAGTTGCCGAGTTTGTATTCCACTTGAACGTGGCACTCACACCTGTGAACCTACAGATCACAATTCCTCCAACGTTACGGTTATGTCGTTCTCCCGGTATTTCCTGATAGATTACACTGACTCAAATTCCTCTTCAACACTTGCAGAAGAAATAAGTGAATAAGAACTCAAGAACGTGGGAAGTCTCAACAGTGAACATTGTTTTGGCAAGTAATACTGATACGTTCTTCATGGCCTTTCAGAAATCCCACATCCTTCTCACGGAGTTCTAGGGCCCCATGATCTGGGGGTTGAGAAAAGATATGAAAGGGAGATAGAGACAACCTACTTACTCGTTGCCCTTTCAAATTGTAATTTTGTTAATTGTCCAATGTGTGCCTGTACGGTGAAAGTTTGTATTTCCGCTGGAAGGGATAGAAAAAATATTGTACTGAGGGAGAATGTACAGAGTAGGCCATTGTTTTTAAAGAAAGACAACAACCTGATTGTTGAAGGCGGACGAATAAGAAATCTTTACCAAGCAATGTAATTCTATATCAAGATAGAGTAGAGGTTTCATGACATAGGAGTATTTTCATGCCTCGCCTGCTTCTGTGCTGCTTCCAAATTTTCTGGGAACGAACGCTATTATCCGAGACCAAAAGAAATTAGTGCTTTTCGGTCAGGTTTGGATCTCTTGTTCCTCACTCGCGACTGCATTTGCCGAAATCTAATTTCACATCATCAATCGTAAATTTCTGGTCTGCAGATTGGACAAGACAAAGTTTTACCTCGTAGGTGCTGGGTTATTTTCTGGAATTTCCGGAGCACTTTATCCTATATCTGTAATAAAGACGAGGCTACAAGTTGTACAGGCAGACTCTATCCACAGAACAGCTGGATCGATTTTCAGACACATCCTTTCAACAGAAGGCGTTAGAGGCTTATACAGAGGTTTTGGGATTGTGATTACCGGGGCTATCCCCAGCAGAATGGTATTTATGACCAGTTTGGAGACCACTAAAGCTGCTACGTTGAAAGTTGCCGAGAGGATGGAACTACCTGAGGCAACAGCTGCAGCCGTGGCTAATGGTGCAGCGGGTCTGCTTTCTTCAATGGCCTCTCAAACCGTCTTCGTACCTCTGGACGTGGTAATTACAAAGTTCTATGCTGTAGAAAGCCGATGATATGCCTATATAGTCCACAGATTGCTTGTAGTGATAGCATATTATGTCCTGTAAGACAGGACTTCTCTCACGTGTTTCTCTTCATCATGTTGTACGTACTACTATTGGCCGTCCCTGCATTGTCTCTGGTGGCATTTGCATTAGGCTATGGAGCTTTTTACATGCAGTGTAGCATGTAAGTCAGGATAAGAAGACGACGCGCTCTAAGTTGCCAGTTCAGTTCCATACATCGAGCTAAGTTTACTGTCAAAGATGTAGATAGCACTGTGGAGGAAAGAGTTATTCCCACCCACTTAGAACAGATATCCAAGTTTGCCGGTCTTGTAGCAGTTCGTAGTTGCTGGCGCTGAGCGTCTCAAGGCTTTCACGTGTCTATCTAACACTCGTTTAACCCATCGGACGACATTTCCGAAGCGGATGTAGCGGATTGGACTTCCTTAACTGCGCACATATTCTCAACGAGATCTTTCTTATTGGTCTAAACATTGTGTGCAGGTGAGTCAAAGATTAATGGTTCAAGGAACAGTTGGAACAACCCAGTACAAAGGAAGTATGGATGCTGTGCGGCAAATTGTGAAAGCTGATGGTATTCGGGGTCTTTACAGAGGCTTTGGAATGTCCGTACTCACGTATTCTCCGTCGAGCGCTGTCTGGTGGGCTGCATACGGTTCCAGTCAACGGCTGATATGGAGGTAACATTTGGACTGCAGAATTCGCAGAGTTGATGATGTTAGTGCATGGTGAAACCTGGTTGTTCCTGCTTCAACCATCGCTTTCCTCTCCCTGGACGCTGATTAAACTATTTCACTTGGTTCTACTTGATGTGAATTATCTAAGAACGTAATGCACACAGTTGCTATGTGTGCATCAAATTCTGGACACATCTTCTGTTGTGTGATATGTTTCTTCGTCAATGCCACTTCATCTTACGGATGTTTCATGTCCTGAGAATTAAAACTGTGAGTGATGATTCAGACAATCATCATTTGATTTGAAGAGGTGCAAATGTGAGACATTTTTTCTTGGTAACTGCAGAGGGCTTGGTTATGGATCAAGGGATGATGTGGAGCCTCCTAGTCAGGGCAAGATGGTTCTAGTCCAGGCTAGTGGAGGCATAGCAGCTGGCGCTGTCTCGTCCATCGCAACCACTCCAATGGACACCATCAAGACACGGCTTCAGGTACTGATAAATATTGTCTTTTATATCACCAAGCACTTCGGGGCCTTTTCATGTATTGAGCGTTGTCTTGAAATCTCGTGCTGTCTCAGAGAGCGGTAGGCACCCTTGGCATCAACTTTGCTATCTTTTTCCCAAATTCTTTGTCAGCAGACGATTCGGTTCTCCGTGTCCAGCGTTGGAGCTGTGAGTTCTTGTGCCTTTCGAGAAATATTCAAGCATCAGAATTCCGGTGCCCTAGAGCCGAATGACTGGAACTAGTTGAGACCGTTGGTATCTTCGAGTATACTGAGCACATATGGTCAGGGGGAGGTTAGCAGTCTGGGATGCCTATCTGGAGGAATCTGCAACGATTTGAATCTACTCATAGTTTTACGGAATACTGAACAGACGTGTGCGTTTGCAGGTGCTGAAGAGTGAGTCTGACGGAACTCCCACGATTTCACAAACGGTGAAGCAGTTACTCAAGGAGAACGGTTGGAGAGGATTTTACAAAGGATTGGGTCCTCGTTTTGTTAGCATGTCGCTATGGGGCACCTCTATGATTACTAGTTATGAATTTCTAAGTAAGATCCTTTTTCACAAACTAATTCTTCTGTCACTTCGATTTTATTCTTGTGCTTCATTTGTATAAAGTCAAGCGGTGTTTCATTGTACCTTCTAAGTACAAAGTTAGAATGCCGTGGTAACGCTTAGTTTTGTAACTTACCTGTGTTTGGCGCTTTGGCCACAGAGCGACTGTCTGTCAAGCAAGAGGAGTGATCAAGTGTACATGTGAAGGCTGGCTCCCCGATTTACTCTCAAGTCTCAGACAATTCAGTACAATTGGAAGTCCTTTGACGCATGGATTAGCTCTCAATCTACAGAGTTTCTACACTGTCTCCGCTGATTATAGCTAGCCAGATGAGTAAAAATTGTCCGTTTATTTGATTGAATTAGTCACTGAAACTGGATTGCAGCCATGGATTTTGTTATCCTCTAAGGACAAGCAAATCTGTCAAAAAGATGCTCGCTCAGAAAAATTACAAAACCAGTCACTCTATACACAGTGGCAGTGCGGCGTACTGTTCAGTTTGGTGGATTGTTGGCTTCAGATACACAAGTCGGACATTCATTGATGAAGTTATTATCAGCTGTGAGAATTGAAGCGTTCTCCAAGGGGTACAGGGAAAAAAGCTGCTACCTGACAGTTTACAACACCACATTGGGTAATGTACAAGACATTGCTTCTGGCTCTTTCCTACTCATGTCCAAATCAAAGATTGACCGTGTATGCTGTACATTAGTGAATTCATTTAGAGATGCATTTTGGGCAAAATAACTTTTGAAGGAGTCACTCCTGAATGCACTTTTGGTGAAGATTCGGACTTCTGATGTTTAGCAGGTTGAGAGTTGCCGGGAAGTGTACGTCCCAATCAACCTTCTATACTTGAAAAACTAAATATGAACGTTTTTGTCCGCGAAGATGGTATGAGCCAAAATTGTGAGCTAGGATTCTCAGGCACAGGGAGTTTGTTTCGCTTGATGTTTTGCCCGCTTGTCAATGCAGAAGCTGGCCCATATGAAACTGTTTTGTATTGAAGATGCGATGATGAGGAAGGAATCAACATCCTGCGTAATGAGCGGAGGTTAGTTGCTGCATGTAAAGCCGAGTTTGACTTTGTGTTCGGATGGATGCAGAGGTTGAACGTGAGTACATTTGCCATCTTCAGTGGAACTGATCTCCTTTCTGTATTTTTCGTGAATCTCATAGAGCCTACATCATTTGAATAAAAACTTTGGGCCGAATTACCCTTTCGTGGTGGTTGTACTTTGCAGTGTTGAGTGGTCTTGGAACAAGAGTTTGTTCCAAGACCAACTTAATATCTCAATCTTTTGGGATTGTAGCATTGTCACCCAAACATCACTAAGTTTGTGCCAGGAAAGGAGCTGAAGTTCATAGGTCTGGGATTGTCTGCTTTTGAGGTTAAAAGGCTTGCAGTTACAGACAGCACCATTCTGTAAGGTTGGAGAACTCTTCAGTGCCAACTTGTCTTATATTCTGCAGATTGCGATCGAGAGAAATTGAAGGTTCCCTTGTTCAACATCCTCAGACGAATCTAGGCCAATGTCGATGTAGAGATGGATTCTGTCTCAGATGGCGATTTTGCATGTGAGATAGCATCTTCATCATTGAAAATATGTCTAGATTTTTGCCACCAGCTCATGTTGCAGGCTTTTCAGTTTTTGCTATTGAGAGATGTCTTCATGGCCTGGATCTGAGGTATCAGTGCGCATTGGTAGTGTTCTTGTCCTGATTAAAATGTTTGAACCTTTCCTGAGGGGTCCTAATTGCAGAGCACTTTCTCCGTCGTGAAACTCGAATATATGTCTATGCTCTCTGTCGCTGTGACTTATCTTCCTCTGACAGGTGGGCCACAACCAGATAGCTTAGTGGCCATGCCCCTGGGGCTGATATTCCGCTTTTAGTGTATCTTTGCTTTGGTGGGATATTTTCGCTTGACGTCGCACATATGTCATCGATCTTGTTGCCGGGTCCTTCTGGCTTTCGGGAGGAAGACCTTGAAGGAACACCGGGAGCCAATCCCAGCACCTTTATTCCTCACCCATTAGTGTTTCCCAGCTTGATGGGGTCTTCCCATCCTTTTTTTTTCCTACGCGGTCGCCTTTTACTTCTTAGTGTTTCCTCTTGCTATACCGGTATGTTTGCTTCGTCTAAATGTGAGGTTTCTGATCGAAGCGAGTAAAGGCTCCTCGTTCTTGCTGAAATTACCGGTCGTCAAAACCCCAGTCGTGCAGATTCAGTCATAGAGTACAGTTATAGAGATAGGTGACATTACCTCTCTCACAGGAGCGGTCACTAAGTCATTACTTGTCCAGTCTCATGTGGGAAAAGAGCCGAATGGGTCCCACATTCATACATTCAATATTGTTCCGGTCATTAACCGAGGGGGCTCTGATTTTCATATGTGGAAGGTACGGCGTAGAATTTGACGTTGACGGGCCCCTGAGACACCTGAAAAGAAAAGAGCCTGAAATTGTATCTCGAGCCCCGCAATGAAAGAGTGACGATATATATATACACTTCCATTCACTTGTAGTGTGTTAGTTTTAGATGTAGTATACTTTATATCACGAGATGATGGTATGTTACCAAGATTCATGGGCAAACTCTTTCACATTATCTGCAGGTTTAAGCATAACCACGCTCGTTTACTATTGGCAATTGTCGAACATACTAACTACTCACTCTCCTACGGTGTTCTAGTATGCAAAAGATTCCAGAAATAAAATCTATGTAGACGAAGTTTGGTGAGAGTTGCAAATTTATTCGATCAATCACGTCAATTTGAATGGGAGGTACTTTCCTGTACATACAAACTGTGTCACAGACATGGCTTCTTGGAATCACATTTGAATCTTGTGTAAAGAAAGTTACTATGGTAGTCAAGGGGAATCACATTTGACTGGTGAGTAAATGAAAATTACTATGCTAGTCAAAACGTAACATGCTAGTCAAAACATGTCGTGGTTGGTATTCACTTGTTTGACAAGCCTTGATTATGTATTGTTAGCCAGTTTGTCAATTGATGTCTGAAAGGTCTCAGCCTGCGGATGAATCTTATCATTCGATTAGACTTTCGGTGAACCGTTCCAGAACAGCTCATGATTGTGAGCTCTTTTGGAAGACTAAAACAGTGATAGAGCTAGGGTAGTAGTTCACTTCGTTTACGTCCCTGTTTATGGTAGTTCATCTTCAAAACACATAAAGGTCTCGTATCTTACACGGGAATTGCAGATAGCAAAACAAAGCAGTAGGGTCTTCTCACAACAACACCCACACCCGTGAGCGACCATTGATAGTCAAGAGTCACTTTCAAGGTGACAGAAACATGTCCCTGTCTATAATCGTAATATGCTGTGCTGTATGAAACCTCCGAACCCCAGATTGAAAAGGGGTGTTTGAACCTTTCGGTGCATAAAGCATTATGTTGGCTTGAAACAGGCAACCAAAGAAACTAATCTCCGGAGTTGAATGATCCACTCACATTAAGCTAGATAGCATATGCGTATCCGAACTTCATCCGACGTCGACAGTCGCTACGTTGTAGCTCAGGTGTATGCAGGAAGACAAACTCGAACAAACATCGGGCAAGACTTTGCTGGGATTCTTTGTAACTTTCGTTCTTCACCATTTGCTTTGGTTTCCCCTATTCATGAAATATAGGTTTCTTTTCATCTGGCCTTGGTATTGACCCATAGGAACTGCAGCAGTAGGGAAGGATTGGATTAATCGAATACTATATAGATTCCATTGTATCTCACTACATCCGTGTATAGTCGTTTGTCGGATGTGTTTGGTATACTGCGTCTACCCACTCTCGCAGGTCAGCTCTGTTCATAGATTTCAACGTCCGACAAATAAAACATTCGAGCTCACAGCTAATCCTGGTGTAAATTTAGTCTGCATTGATTGGATATAATGAATGTACATGGTCACCTCTTCAATTGTTCATGATTGCTTGGGATCAGACGATGAGATTTTCAAAATAAAGGCAAAAGAGATAGAACTACTTTCTGTGCAGGTCACGTTTTTCTACCCCTTCTCTCCGATGTAGAACTTTTACGCTGACTACTGCATCTTTCAACCATAGAGAACATATATACTATCCGCTACTGAAAGCAAGCATTAAGGGAGCTCTTTTAAATCTGGAACATACTTGATTCTGAATGTGATAAAGCTACATCTGCAATTACACACATACTAGTCTAATTACGAATCCTTCGTAATTACGAATCCCATCCTTCGTTTTCCTACGCGGTCGCCTTTTTCTCCTTTCATCTAATACGAATTGGAATAGAATTTGGTTCGTGTAAAAGTACATCTTTAGTAAACTTGTACACGGGTGATACATACGTAAGAATAGAGATATGCGTGTATTCATCTTCAAGTGACAGGCAGGAAACAGTACACCAGAACAGCACTACCAATTTTACAGCTATCTTGATCACAGCGATTGCTCCAGCTCATGGGATACTGAGTTTAACTCAAATTGCTCCGCCACGCGACCAAAGTCATCGTGCCATCCAGCTCCTTCAAATGTAAACAATGGGGGTGGACATCGTTACTATAGTCCTGTATCAGAGACTCATGGCACACTTTAGACGACACCCTTACTGTTGAGTTCCCTGAGAATCATCTACAATTTCCCATCTCTAGTGTATCTACAGTATTCAAAGCTGCGATGCGTGAGATAGTACAGTATCTAGAGTGAGCTTTGAGTGAGCCTACAATCCGAGCCTGAGTATAACAGTATATATATACCTTGGATATCACTGCAGTTTTGTCATAGTTCATTCTGAATTGGATCTACGCTAAGGATCGACAAAAATAACAAGCAACTGTACTAGAACTTGATGACTAAATTGATGTATGTTTGACGTACTGTACAGGGGAACGTCCAACATCCTTTGCTGGATGAAGCTAAATTCCTTTGGGGCGGGCCGTATACGATACTGTACCCAGTTGTCAGATATCGATAACTGGTTCCTCATAGACATGTTACAAAGCGCAAAGACAAAAGGCGATGAGAAGCAGGGAATTAATGTCAGGCTCAATTGCAGCATTGTCGATAACTGTTTTCTAATAGATAAGTTGCAAAGAAAGAAGTGGGAGACGAGAAGCACGGAATTTACTGCAAGGCCTACCATCGTACTATGATTGACACTATTGGAAGTTGGATTTTCAGTTCCGTAAAGTTTTTCAGCATCTGGAATTGTATTGAAGAACACCATGCTCCTTTCAATGATCGGAGCATCAACAATATTGAAGCTTTTACTGTTACTTCAACTGGAGCAACACACATGAGTGTGATTTCGGTCTGATGTGCGCTGATCATTTCTATGCAGTGTCGCAAGATCCACAGGACCTGGTTGACTCCTTCTTGACGCCTGTTTCTTGCAAGGAGAAAACTCAGTAGCTTCACTCAAGTGCATGTCGTGGATGTCGGAGAACGCAATAAGTGAATCGTTTATGTTTTGCTTCTTCTATTATTATTGTTCGTGTTTTTTTCTTCACAGAAGATCAGGCTAAACCCACCATTTGCGACTATTACAGCGGAGAAGATTACACCTCGTTATTTCCGCAACTCAAGACACACCTACACAATGCAAGCGAAGTCTGATTGGTTGATTACTTGCTGTCTCGATTACATTTCCAGCACTGTATTTACGCGTGCATATGCTCAAAGCACATGTACAATGACCATCTGTAAGTGGATCTGTATAATTGACAGTTTTCGCCAAGCGAGTCTGGCTTTTCTCAACTTTGGCGACCATCTGGAGCAACTAGTGAATTCCACCATTATTCTACAGAAATTGGGCGGTGATTCTAGATATATTATACATATAGCCTGCTTCAGTTCTACTGGAAATTTAGCAACAAACAGGATATCACAAATTTGTCATCGATTTTATATCACCCAATACTTTTGTAGGTGATCTACTTGTTTTACAATTTGCTGCTTCTTTTTGGATAAATGAAGACAGAAGCCGTTCGAGGAACAGTCTTGATATGTGTACAAAATTTAAGTATCATATAACTTATTTCTGCCTATGGATCTTTCTTACCTTCGATAAAATACCTTGAGGCAGGTAAGGTAAAGACCTGTCCCAGAGCCAGGACGGCAGACTTCCCACTTTGTTGAGTTGAGTCAAGTGGACCTACCTAGGAATAAAAGCGTATATGCATTGTCGACCTTGTCATTCCACGTTCATTGAGATATCGATCTCTGCATTGTCCCACAAGTCCTTCTATTATGTACTTTGAAACTTAGTACTTATACTCTAGCGAATATATATATTTTTTGAGCTGAAACAAAGGAGAAATTCGACAGTTTTTGCATATTGACCCCACATGGTGTGTCGCATTACCCACTTCGCTTTCTACTGCTTCTCATCTTTCAGCTGTAATGCATTTGAACATTACGAATACACCACTTTTGTGTATCATATAGAAAGTGAGGAACCTCCACGATCTCGAATAAAGACATCCAGAACTTTATGGCTTGCGGAAGTCCACGAGTGAGTAATCTAGGTAACTAGTACTCTTAATATGTACGTAGACCATGGTATTTGCATATCAGATATCTTAGGTGCAATAAGATAAATTATTATTACATTTGAGTGCAATAAAAGAGGGTTTATCCTATACGGCTTGATGGGTCTTCCCATCTTTCTCATTCTTGTTATCCTACGCGATCGCCTTCTCTTTTTACTTGATCACCTCGAGAAGCCTACCTGGAAACCCTTATACCTCTGTGTATGCTAATGAACATAGAAGTCCGCGGAAACTCGTACAAACCCAAATCTGGGAAGCGGGAGAGGTTTAGAAGTCCACTTCGTGTACTGATCAAGTACAGCATGTGAAGAGCCTAAATCACAAGCTGTGACAATCCCCAGCATGTCTCGTACGTGACCAGGTTCATGAAAACGTCTGAAAACTGTATGCATTCACACGGTTTAGAGGACGGAAACGTCGACCTGGAGAAGGAGGAATTCCCAATGCCTCAAATGTTACGACAAGAGTAATCTTCAACGAGACATGCTGAAGTCCAATCATCCAGATTCCAAAAATCAAGTTAAAGGTTTTCTAAATTTTTATTACACGATGAAAACCCAGATCTAGGAACTTACGCAGCTCAAGTTTGACATGAATGTAGAGTTCACAGTGCACACGGATGTAAAGTCAGCGAAAAGGTCACCACATAAAACAGAAGAAGGATGGGAAGACTCCATCAAGCGCACAAGGGAGAGACAAAAAGATAGAATGGGGCTAGGCTCCAATAATATGAGAGATCTGCCCTATCGATATGAGAGATCTGCCCTATCGCCCCAAAGATATCGAACTATGCAAGTCGTTAGGTTTACGAAGTTAGACGTAAAGTTGTAAAGTTAGACTTGTTAAATGTAAATTAAATTGCTTGCTAAATTAGACTTGCTGTTTACATCGCATCGATTGTGTATACGTCAAACTTGACATCTCAACAAAAGTCATAGTGAAATGTAGGCTGGAATGACATTCGCCTACCGGATGGCCGAGGTTGATTTCTCCCAATTGTGAGTACGTCACTACCTTCACGACAATCCACAGTGAAATTTTGCTGGATTGACATAACTGCATCAGATACCTTTGGGTTCTTCTCCCAATGGCGCTCCACTACAGAAGCTTCTTTCCTATCATGCATGCTCTTGAACAGAAAGCTCTTTAAATGACCTTAATTTAGAGCTAGTATTATTAGCAACAAAAGATCAGGCTGACAAAACGGATAATCCGCTTAGATTCGTACAGAATCTTGTAATGCTAAATAGAAGGAAGTGAAGTGTGCATACGCCTCGCTGAACTGCAGCAAACAGAAACAGTCCAAATTGTACCGGGTACACTTCCGTATACCGTACTAAGGGTTGACATATTGAGCAAATAAGATAATGAAGTAAAGTTTATTCGTGGCGTCGATCGACGTATGTTCCGGCCCCGACAAGGCCGGTGAGAGCACCAATATCATTCCATCCTGCTGATTGACTACAATGTAGTACCGTAATTTGAGCGATGCACATCCTCATGGGAGTTACAGGACTGCGCGGAGTGTGTGGATTAGGGGTGGCATCCACGTGATTGTGACAATGTCGGAGTCAGTCACTGACTTGATGTGCTGGATGTGGACTTGATATGAATTGTCGATTTCATGGGGCAGGAAAATCAGTACAGTTCACTTAGTCCATACGTAAGAAGATGGTTTCCTAGGTATTGGGGGTTAGCCACATTTTACCTACGGCTTGATGGGGTCTTCCCAGCTTTCGTATATCCTACGCGGTTCGCCCTTTCTTGGTTCCTGAGTCAAGATGGCATCTTGCGACCTCATGGAGACAAATCTGTTTGTGCCGGTGACCAGGCACGAAATAGTCATGGTTCTATGAGAACAATTCTTTTGCGTGGTTGATTCTGTCAAAATCAACTCTGAACGCGGACTTATGCTTTTAGATAAATTGGCACTCATATTTGTTGATGATTGTTTCCTTCCCTTTAAGGTACAAGTCTAGAGAAACCATTACTACTTCAGCGACACACATGGTGCTTTGAAATTTGGAAGCCTTATTTTATACTTTGATTCATTCGGGAAAGCACCTACCAGTAGATATGAGTTGGATATAAAGACATCAGTTCTTTCTGTCCCTTGATTGCAGATCCCCTAAATGGTACTCATCTGTGTGAATACATGTACACATCCAATTCTCCTTGTGTATTTCATATGCTAAAAGCCACGTCCTTTATTCTCACTGTGAGAATTAGACTTGAACTTGGTCTAGGGCTCAAACAAGAGAGGCAAATTTTATTCTTCTCTTCTCAATTTGATTTGACGATGCAGTGTTTCGTGCACTTACTGTATGTGTTGTTCTCCTCTCCATTTAAAAAATGTGAGCTAACATCCAGTTATTTGGACATAATAGAATGGCTTGATCTGATGTCAATGTCCAAGGAGTGCGTGAGTCCCGTTCTATAGGTCAAAGAAGCTTTGAGAACATTGAATCTTTCGAGATTTTGCTCAACTAAACTGGATAGATCTAATCAGGACGGATACGAGCAAACCATAGACTCCTAGACCAACTGCTCGAGCAGTACCAATCACAATTCAGTTGTTTCCTGTTTGCATCGATATATATATATATATATATAGAAATCGATTTGTTCTATTCTTAAACTGAGGATAAGTCAACGTCCGGCTAATCGATCTTTCTTTACAAGTGGTTTATTACTTCCTTACATGTTTTGCTTTAAGTTAACCCTGCATTCAGGTTTTCATGTGCTTGTACATTACTGCATTAGTCTCGGGTTTACCACATGTATTCAATTCATTTAATTTGTTTCCAAGTGTTTGAACATTCCTGGATTAGATTCGGTTTACAATTTATTCTCAATATACTCAGTTTGTTCTCGATAGTTTCACTTTCGTGTACTTCGTGATTTCTTGATATGAGTTTCAATATGTAATTGTATGTATTTTGCTTGATAATACATGTTTTCAATTAGATTTCACTTCTTTTTCGCATAATTTCTAATCAATTCTGCTTTCCTTTTATTGCCATTTCATATGCATTTCATAACTTCTAGATCCCCGTTCTTCGAACGATTTCTATCTTCGTATATCCCATATCTAGAATCGAGTTCAGATGGTCTTCGTAGGCTACACACAAGCTTCAAACATAAGATAAGATTGTGCACATCTCACTTCGAGTGGACCCGTATATGCTGATTACCAGGTGACCCATATACACCTCAGGTGGTAATGCTGAACCTGTCAATTTGCTTGATGCTACATGATTCCCATCAATCAGGTTGATTGGTCCACGAAAGCTTGGGAGTAGGAGTAATTACCTAGGAAGACTTGATGGATTGACAAGCTTGCTTGCTCTGGTTGACTTGCTATTTGAAGTTTCCAGAATCAGATCGAGATTATCGATTGGTCATCATAGGTTGAGAATAGACATGTTGAAGTGGGTAACCAACTCCACGCCATTAACTTCCGAAATTTGCTTCCATGGTACCTAGGTCTACGCCGCATGGTCATCCTGAACCCGATGACTTGCTCGGCAACAAAGTCGGTCGCAAGTATAGATCCTGAAGGTCCGGAAGAAGTCATTTTTAAATCACTTAAATCCTCACTCAAGATCGTAGTCAAGTGATAGTCAAGTGTGGACCCTCTACTGAACTATTGACAAGTAAGAAAAGAGCACTTTTCTCAAACAGAGGAATCCTCATTCATACAAAAAAAAAGAAGTCATTGAAATATCAAGTATCCACTTTATCCTGCTGTCCTAAGCTCCATAAGGACCATACATTATCTACAAATGAGTGGATCCATGAGTGTGTAAATTATACTAAGATCAAGAATAAACTATCGAAAGTTGATACGCTTGCAATACCACGGCGAGGTCGCCATAGCTCCATTGTTATGGTATAGTTTAGGCTCATTAAATTCATGGTACTCAACTAATATGGTATCCTCTACCGCTATCGAAAATAGAAAGAAATACAAATTTCTAACATATTCCTCACTAGATTGAATATACTTTAATATTTACGAGATGAAATGCAACCCATAAGCTAGGTAAGTCAGGACATATATTTTTATTGTAATTTACTAAATGATATTTCAAGATTTATTTATAAAAAGTCTAAATATTGTCTCGCCAAAACAATATAAAAGTGATCTCCAAGGTTCATAACGACACAAGCTGCCCATGCATTGCATCGGCATCCAACTAGTACTTACAAAGGAGATTGAAATGTAGTCCACCTACAGCAAATTTCATTACACTGATATCCTTATTTTCCATCTTCTGGGACCTTTGCGATGTCTCATGTCATGATCAATCAGTTATATCCAGAACCATAATAGCATAGAGGTCTCCATGAAGATGGTTTACCAGATGAACGTCATGGCGTGCCTTGTCTTATACAATATTTAATATATTTAACGTATCCGCTTATTGGATGGAAACAAGAGAACCCGTCAATTTAAGAGTAAAATATCACACTCAATTGACGATAACTTTAAAACACTTACAAAGTATAGAAAAGAGAAGAAAGGGCGACTGCGTAGGAAATACGAAGGATGGGAAGACCCCATCCTTCGAATTTATCCACAAATTCCTGATAGATATTTATAAATCATTGCACATAAGTCCATGTTATTGACAAGAGTGATTTAGATTCAAACTATTGTAAAGTAATAGTTTATGCAATACACTATAAAAGATTCCCTATACTTTGTTTAGAATTCATTTCCTCTAGATAAAATAACTTATTCCATTTCATTTTTGAATATAAGAAATACTATAGATTCTAATTGTAATAAAATTCAAAATATAAGGGTTCGAGATTGATGTTTGTAATGAACATCTAAGAACATCACTTTAATTATTAGGTAACATTTTAATTAATCCGAAGGATGGGAAGACCCCAAAATATAGAAATATAGAAACTTTGTCGAGAGCTATGGTCCGGTCCCTCCCGTGATAAAAGTTTTGAGAACACAAAGTTTTATCTTGTTAGATTTGATTTGATTCTTCTTTATTAAACTAGTCTCTAGCGGGAAATATTGTTTTAAAAATTTGACAGTTAGGGACTATTAATGAATTTACTATAGAGATGTGTAATACTTGTCATGATATTTTCATCCTTTTATTTTATTTTACAGTGAAAACACATTTTAAGAATTAGAAAGTTGTCTAGACAAACCCTTATCAACACTAGACGGTAGCTATTTGTTGCATTTGATAAAATAAATTTAACAGAGCATTTTTTAACGCAGAGAACAATGATTCTTATATATATATATATATATATATATATATATATATATATATATATATATATATATATATAACATCACTTTAACTATTAATTAACATCATATATAGATAAATAAATAAATTATTATGCTACCTAATAATTAAAATGATGTGCTTAGATGTTCATAACAAACATCAATCTCAAACCCTTATATTTTGAATTCTATTACCATTAGGATCTATTGTATTTCTTATATTTAAAAAATTAAATGGAATAAATTAATCTATCTAGAGAAAAGAATTTTAAACACATTATAAGGAATTTTTTATAGCCTATTGCATGAAGTATTTATTTTACAATAGTTTGAATTACTCTTGTCACTAACATGGGCTAACTAAATCGCTCCTGTCAGTAACATGGACTTATAAAATGTAGTGCATGGACTTATGTGGCAATGATTTATAAATATCTATAAACAATTTGTGGATAAACAGTATCTTACAACCAATAGCTTTAGGTGCTGTTTAGAAACTGAATAATCTATATAAGACAGCCCATTCTCGTAGCCGATCTCTAAGTACAAATAATAAAGAAAACCATATTACTCTTCATCCGGTAGATCTAATAAATTATAATCCTGTTCGGCTGTGATTCCAGTTGAACTAAATTAGAATTAATTTTTTAGAACATTATTCGTATTAATAATATAGTTGACCGTCAAAATAAAACACCAGTTATGTTTCCAGTTGAACTAAATTAGAATTAAATTTTTTAGAACATTATTCTTATTAATAATATAGTTGACCGTCAAAATAAAACACCAGTTATGTTTCCCGCCCCATGATAAACATGAACATATCACATGATACGATCCTTATGGATTATTCTTCCATATAGAAGAATATGACACGATGTCTTTCTCAAAAGAAAAAGTTTCTTTCTCTTTTTGAATTCTATTTGTTATCTTATTTCATTCTATGTAAAATATTGTCGAACCCTTTAATATGCATTACGGATACTATTGGTACTTACCTCCATTTTACCTCTTGGTACTATTGATACTAAAAAGGCACTACTATTGATACTATTGGCTTGACGGGCATTCACGTCGTTCTTATTATCTTGTACAGTCGCCTTTGCTGTTTACTACTTATATACTTTACTTTTG
The DNA here is from genome assembly GCA_948567375.1 of Lunularia cruciata. Taxonomy (NCBI): domain Eukaryota; kingdom Viridiplantae; phylum Streptophyta; class Marchantiopsida; order Lunulariales; family Lunulariaceae; genus Lunularia; species Lunularia cruciata. The sequence goes on from OX419758.1 coordinate 61,295,423, forward strand.
TTAGAGAAATAATGTTGTATAAGGTGGATTTTATATGGAAGCTAACCGATAATCAAAGTTCTCTTCTCTTATAAGGGTCAAACAAACTATAAACTTATAATATATAGGTGGGTAATTTAAATTAAATTCTAAATAAATAAATGATAACTGAGATTTGACTACGAAATGTTTTTGTATTATATATAGAAGAAATTAAATATGCCATTTGATTAAAAAATAGTTTATTTTAAATTTAAGAATGTTTTAATTATTTTTAAATATTTAATCATGCTATTTGAGAAATAGTGGTGAAATAAGACCGTGAACCGTTTATTAATTTGTAAAATATCCCTACAGAATCAATCTGCATGCAGATTTCACTATTCAAATTGAGAAAAAGATAATATTTCATATTCCAAGGGGATGCATTTGTATATATAGTATTGAAAACACAAATATAACACCTCCACATTATAAGAAATCTTGCTAACGGACCTTTTTAACCAAAGAGATTATCTCATGTCTCACTTAGTTTCTTTTCTTGGCTGGCTTAATGCTCGACTTTCAAAAGAATCTCAACCATATTAAAGATTTTATATTAGAATTTAAAATCCTTTTCAACTCCAAGAGTACAAACGCTCAAGACGCTCGGAAAGACACGTACATCTATAAGTTGACGTTAGAGACAGGACACTCGCGAAGTCGACAAAGAGTAGTACAGTAGAGAAAGTGACGCAGTCGCGATTTAATGCGGGAAGGTGGTAGTGGGGACCACAAGGACCCGCGAATCGACCATGGCCCGTTCAGATTTTGGATTTGACTTGGCAATCCAATTTCAGTGCTGATTGCGGGAAAGGAAAGGGCAGACAGAGGCGGAAGAGGCAGCAGAAGCAGATCAGCAACAGAGAGGATCGACAACCAGATGGTCTCGTCCGCTGCATCAGGATAAACAGAAATTGCTCTCAAGGAGACAGGCGAGGTTTGTTTCTTCTTCTTGTAGCGCTCCTGGTTTTGGTGGATGGACACTGCAGATTTCGTTGCCAATCGTGAGGTCGTGGAGTGGACCTTCTATACTTTCGCTTCTACTGCTCATGATTTGCTGATTTGTTGTTAGGGCGATGTGTGGAGTGAATGATTGTGGTGAGGGTTGTGACGAGCATCAAGAACGAGCGGAGGAGGAGGTCGATAGTTGGAAATAAGGAGTGGTTCTGTCTCCGGTTGTGGAAGCTTGCTCGCTTGTTTACTTGTCCGTCATGTGACTTGTGCTCTTCTGCAGGAGAAGGCGGAGGTTCGAGCGATTCTTTTTGGGCCGAGGAAAGAGCTGTGAGCGGGAAGGAATTTTGCGAGGCAGCAGGTAGAAGAAGCTCGTAAACCTGGGGTGTGGAATCTGTAAGTCTAGGAGGAGAGGGGAAGCTGAAGGTTTAGATCACGCGATGGCGGCCAAAAAGAATTATATCTACAAGGTGGCAGATGGCGTGGCCGGCTCGGAAGGCGTACCTTCGATCGGCGACACTTACAAGAGTGTATTTGCCAAGGATGGAGTTCCATCTCTCAAGGATATCTATACCTGCTGGGACATGTTCAGGTTTGTGATATTCGTTTTCTTAGCTCTTCAAATTTGAGAGCTGATGATGGCACTGTGATGAAACTGCGACATGAGTCTAACTGCTCGTGTCCAAATCTTTAACCGGGACTTCGAGCTGATCCATAAACCTGTGTTGCCCATCATTAATTGGGTCAGTATAGAGGGTTCGAACACATGCTGATGATGGCAGCATTACTCCGTGGTCCAAGTATAAAAGACCTTGCTTGTTCACTCGAATGTAACTCCGCAGTACAACAGGGACATGGAGCCAGAGTAACTAGTTGCTACTCTCATGGATAGCACACTGTGCTGTTAGACGGGGCTGGAGCTCTATGAGTATGTAGCGTAATGAGTCAATTGAATACCAAGAAATCATCAGCGTGAACGGTAAGAGAGTTATTTAATTTCATATTCGAGATTTGGCTTGAATCTGAGCGATTGGCGAATTTTCAATCAAATTCTTTACTTCAAGACTCCAGGTTTGACGCTAACGAAATTGAAAGTCCTCGTCAGTGATCGGGCTGCTTTCCGAACGACGTTGATTACTGTCTTTATCTTGATTGAGTTCTCTTAATCAGTAACTGCATTACTGACCGCACCGAAACACTCGAGGGAGGCTCTGGTCTGAGCAGCTTATCAATGTGGGGCGAGATACCTCATAGTCCTTTCTATCACATTCGAACATCGGGCAAGTATCGATCTCGTTCTCATGAAGTTCTTGTCGTCATTGCCAGCGTGTCGGTCAAGAGGAACCCCGAGCGCAACATGCTAGGAGTACGGAAAGTCTCTAATGATGGGAAAGTAAGTACCTGCTCTTTACTCCATACATAGGCTGTCTGTTTTCTAAGAGAAAGACCGAACGCAGAGTAGCTGTAAATTCTGGGTTCAGTGTACTAGGGACCTCGCTATCTACTGGGATTCAGAAATTCAAACTGCCAGCACCTAGAAGCCGTATCTTTCAAGGGACTTGGGCTGAAAACATTCCCATGCAATACGCAGGCTGGACCCTACGAATGGCAAACTTATCAGCAGGTGTTCGAGAAAGTAACGAAAATTGGCTCTGCTATGCGTCATGTCGGAGTTAACCCGGTAAATTTCGTTTGTCGGTTCTGCGCAAGAACTGAATATGCATCCCTTTTTTCTGGAGTTGGTTATAGGATCCACGATTTGAGGTTGCGACTCTTCCTCGAGGAGCAATTTGATCGTACGATGTACTTATGTGCCCTGTTCACATGCGGTGCAGAAAGATAAAGCTGGAATTTATGGAGCTAATACACCTGAATGGTTTATGTCAATGGAGGTATGTTTCCGGTATCGTTGGAAGTTCCTACATATCATTGTCCCGTACTGATGTGGTTCGAGTGCATGATCATCTGTAAAATTTTAGCGGGCATGACGTGAAGTACTTCTTCCTCTATTAGTTGAAATTAAAATAATCTCCTCTCTGATTTTACAGGCATGCAACTCTCAAAGTCTCTACTGTGTTCCCCTCTATGATACTCTTGGTGAGTTGAACAGGATCACAGCCCTTCATGGGGGCTCAATATTAAGCCTTAGGGAACGCTCATGGGAAGCTAAAGCTAAATGAATCTACGAATTGATTCCCAAGGACGATGCGAAGCAAATTGACTTAATACTTTAGCAAGTATCCGGGCTGTCGCTGAACAGGTTAACAGTCGCCTAGTGCTTTGTGGAATTGTGGAAGATGTGGTTGAGAGCGGAATTTGAGCTTTTGGATATGTGGCTTCTTGTTGGCCAGGCGCGGAGGCTGTTGAGTATATCATCGGTCATGCGGAGGTTTCTATTGTTTTTGTACAGGAGATGAAAATCCCACTGGTGAACTCTTAAGCTATGCTTACTCCATTCATATTTAAGGGGGTCATCATCTGTCGCTTCGGATCTTGTTGTAGTACAAGTCTGGAACATGGCTGTTCAAGGGAAGAGGCAGGATATATTTCTGGCGATCGAACATATCTGTACTCAGTTGATGTATTGCAATCAATCCGTTCATCTAGTACCTTTTCGACGCATTAGTGCAAGGGACAGTCAACCTGCAATGGATTTTGTTAGACAACTTCGGCTGAGATATGCTGGTCGTCTAATCTAAGGAGGGAGAACTACATGCTACTGATGTTGTTTATCATGCACATGCATCAAATGTCTCATTATCTCTTTGATTGGCCTGCGTTCCTTCACTGTGCAGATGATCAAATCTCTAGAGAAGTCAAAGGAGTTCATCAAAAGTTAGTTGTGATTCTCTTGTGACCAATTCTACTTTCTTTGCCACTTTCTCCTGAAAAGTATTAAACAATTGAATGACTGTACAATTGAGCTTGAAAGGTATCAGAGGGGGAATCTCCACGTTGGGTATCATATTAGCTTTCTCGATCTCCAAATCCAGTTTCTAAGGTCAATGTAGAGTAGAATTTGCTGTTAGTACTAGTAGTTCCACGGTGTCCCCTTTATGGGTCACTTCTTCTAATTGCCATTTACTTCTCATTTCAAGTTATCTTGCTGTTGGAGCATTGACGTAACTTGAACTTGCACTGGAATTTATTTGCAGCTTTTGTAAGCTTTGGTGGAATTCCTGAAGATCAGAGAGCAAGTATTGAGGGATACGGAGTTGCTGCCTATACTTGGGATCAGTTTCTGGAACTGGTAAGCATGTCCCAAGAGTCCAAGTACAAACGGCAATGAAGCTGCAGGTTGAAATTGGCGTCTTAACTGTGGCAATCATGTTTTCCACATTCCTTATTAGATGAAACACTCGGCTTTGGATTTGAGGACTTTTTTGTCTTTTTCCCTCAAAAGTTGCATGAGATGTAAAGTGTTTATGGAAGGCTTCGGCTTCGAATAGAGGGGTTTACCGCCTGGAGATGCTCGAACACTGTTGATTTGACAATAGCTTCTTCTGTTCAATTCTTGTGGAAAGGGAGAGCAAAACCCCCATGAGGTGGTCCCACCTAAAGGAGAGGATGTTTGCACAATCATGTACACCAGTGGCACAACAGGAGAACCCAAGGGTGTGCTTATCAAACACGAAAGCATAGTGGATCTTAACACGGCAGTCGAACACTTTCTCAAAAATATCAACGAAAAGGTATAACTATGTTTGAAGTATATGTATATGTATATTTACGAACGGCCTGTGTTCTCATTACTTATATAGTATATCCGAGAGATTTGAGGAACTCTGTTTTCTCAACCAGGCGGGGAGCTTCTGTCCTACCCCGCCAGTAGTTACACCAACAGCCTCGAATCTCACTACTTGTATATTACATAAGTGTCTTTTAATATTCGGTATGTTGTATAATGCGGATGCTTCTTGTTTACTTGCATGGGACCCACTCGGTTCTATGGCCCCTCTCCCTCACATCGCCCCCATGCAAACAGTCTCTCCTTCTCTCACACTTCTTAATGCTATTTTTCGCCTCTTCCTGCTCTTAATGATCTTTCTCCTCTCTTCTTAGTACTCTTCACGGCTACAGGTTGCTATCTTCTGATCATCTTTTATGTCCGACGCTGCCTTTCTTTCGATCTGCGTGTTGCACTTCATCTCCATTCATCTCCATGTGCTGCTTATCGCTTCTCGTTTACACATTGACTAACAATCTGTTCTGCAGGTGGTTATCTTCTGATCACTTTTTGATGTCGCCGCTTTGCCTTACTTTTGATCTGCGTGTTTCACTTCATCTCCTTTCCGCATGTTCTTTTCATTTAATTTTACATTTGCCATTACACATGCACTGCATATGCATTTAATGAGTCCCAGATCTCCCTTTCGTCGAATGGCTTCTGCTATCATATATCATCTAGTCCTCTCTTGCACTCATGAGCGTCGGAAAAGAAAGTCGGTACAAGGAGTGCTGACATTCGCTCAGCTACTTTGGCACTGATGAATTCGTACGTCCTTTCGTGAAGGTTTACTTTGACCGCCTTCTGCTTCATTTAGTTGTTTAGCGTACTAGGACTCATGTGTTCATAGTGCATGTTATACTCTATCCAGTCCATTTTTGCTTCGCTCTCTTTTCCTCATATCCAGTTGCGTTATACTCTATTCAGTCCTGTTACGATTCTACACTATTCCCGACTTCTTATTAACTTAATCTTTCCTGTCTGGCTCGTTAAGTCGTCGATTCCCCGGAGAGTTTATTTCTCTACATGCGCTGTTTATCTGTTAGCGTTTATTCGATGCATGCTACTTGTATATAGGTGTTGCTCTTCAGATGTCTCTAGGTTGCGTCTACTTCTGCTTACATTCGATCGGTTGTTTCCATTGTAATTGCTTTCCCGGTTTTATCCTAATTTCGTCTTGCACATTTTTTGTAAACATTACATATCATGCATCTCATTTGCATTCAATGAGTTCTGGATCTCCCGTTCCTCGAACGGCTTCTGTCCTCCTTTCTCAATATCATGCTTATATTTCATTTACATTTCGTATGCACTTAATGGGTTCCAAACGGCTCTTACTCTCATCTTACGCATATCCAGTCCACACGCTTCGCTCAGACCTAGCTAAGACACCATCGACTCCTCTCCCACTTCGCTCCACCCCAACCATCTCAACTAATTTGTATATTGCTCTTAGCTCGATGTTTCTCTGTTCATGGTTCCTACCCGAATTTCTATTTCAGATGTTTAATCGGTCACGTCTTGCTTGTTGTTGCATGATGTACATTGTCTCTGCAGGTGTTACTCATAAGATGTTTCAATTATGTCTTTCTTTCGGCTTAGCTTTGTATTGTTAGTTTCACTTAATTTCCATTTCCTTAGTTGCTGCTCATTTCGATTTGCACACGTTCATACTTACATTTCATCTGCACATTAATCTGCACTTAATGGGTTCTGGATCCCTCGTTCTTCGAACGGCTTCTGCTCTCGTTTTCTATATATTATATCCGAAATGCCAACAATCTCACCAGCATCGTGGATATGCTTTCTTTGTTTATATAGGATTAGCACTTCGCATCCGTAAATCTAAATTCATTTTATGTTATAATCGTGAATCTGCTGTTAGTACCAAGCGTAGAAGGTTCTTGAAGCGGTACTTATACCTCCGTGGACATGGACAGCTCGACCATAATGATGTCTACTTGTCATTTCTCCCGTTGGCACATATCATGGACCGGTGTCTAGAAGAATACTTTGTTTATGTCGGTGCTTCCATCGGTTTTTGGAGAGGGGTAAGCTGAAATCAATCGTACTCTGGACTTCATTATTCCTTGTTAAGTCGAGTTAACGTTGCATGGTTACTCTTGTCTAACTCATTGTAAACTCTGCTTTCGGGTTCTGACCAACAGGATGTGAAACTGCTTACTGAAGATATTGCCGCTTTGAAACCAACATTCTTTGCTGGAGTTCCTCGAGTCTTTGACCGCATCTATACAGGTCTGGTTACCATTTCTAACAAGGTCCTTGCTTTTGAGGTGAATTTTGAAGAGATTTCACTTTAACGATGGTGTGACATATATCCCACCACGTCACGCGTTGACTACCAGCTCTGTCTCTGTTCATGGGTTGTTAAGGGGATGCCCGGTATGAAAGAGGACAGAAAATTTAGCTGATTGATACATGTAGGAGACAGACGAAACCGTGTGCAAGTATTTGGTTGTGCATTCGATCAATCAATGTAAGACACGGTGTACCAAAGACTAGACACGAGAAATTGCAATATTCAAAACAAGGTTACTATGTTTCTGGGCAATTTGGAAACTGATTTTTTGAGTCTCGTCTGTCTTAGGACTGAACTCCAAGATTACTGCTGCTGGTGGAGTAAAGAAGCTGCTTTTCGACTTTGGCTACAGGATGTAAGTCCTGCTAGGGACCTCCTGAGCCATAAGTACCCCAAGTATCTTCTTGAAACAAAGACCTGGATGTTTTAAGAGGATTCTAGATAATCTAAGGCGCTTTAGTATCCACCCTTCGTAACAGCTTTGTCATTGGTTCTCCAGGAAGCTGAAGAACATCAAGAAGGGTACACCGCAAGAAAAAGCTGCCCCAATCTTCGACATGCTGGTCTTCAACAAGGTTCGTGAAATGGTAGATAGGTTCTAATGTTGAAATTCGAATTAGATAGACGGTTTTCACTTGCCCTCAGATACCTTTCTTGGATGAGAATATGTTGAACTGTTTACGAACCAAATAATTTGACACATTTATTTAGTTCATAAAATGTTTTATACCCTAAACGAACCCTTGTTTATATTCGGAACCAGCATGTGGGGACCTCTCTACTTAAGATCTGGTTTGGAGACGTGGGACAGTCTACCTGGCTGTCCTATTCCAGAATGACAAAAGAAAGTGAGACTGCTTGAATCTCTGCAGCCAAAACAGAATATCGTTTTATGAGTCTTTGATGACTGGTTGCCGCCATCGAACTATTTGAAGGTCTCACTAGGTTCGTATTAGTGACAAAATATGTCCTGGTCATCAGGAGTGATCTAGACCAAAAATCCGTAGTATCTTATGTTGTATTCTTGGAAAGGATCAATGTACTTCGTGTGAAGACACAAATGGAGAGACACCTCGGTTGCATTGTCCGTATGCTAGGACTCATGTGTTCATAGCACATGCTGCGATATAATCTATATCCAGTCCGATAACGCTTCGCTCTACTTCCCTCGTTCTCTGAGAGGTTTCATACTCTCGTCTGCTGACTCACGGATCTTCCATGACTTTCGATTTCCAGGCTTCTACATGATTCTCTACTTCTGTTTATCTTAATCTTTCTCGTCTGGCTCGTTGAGTTCGTCGCTTTTCCTGTTGATTTTATTTCTCTACATGCGCTGTTGTTCTGTTTCCGCTTTTTCGATGCGTGATACTTGTATATAGGTGTTACTCTTGATATGTTACCAGGTTACGTTTATTTATGCTGTCATTCGATCAGATGTTCGTTATCTTGTACACATTACATATCTTGCATCACATTTGCATTCAAGGAGTTCTGGATCTCCCATTCATCGAACAGCTTCTGTCCTCATTTATCTATATCCGTATGCTATTATAGCGCTTAGGCCGATTTGGTGCTGTCCTGCAGGTTAAAGCTGGTCTTGGAGGATCTGTGCGCCTCATATTGTCTGGTGCTGCCCCCCTTGCGAACCATGTTGAGGAATTTTTGAGGACCACAATGTGTGCTCCAGTTATTCAAGGCTATGGTACGTACATCAGACAGCGCTGTGTAGTTCCAGATTACGAGTCGGGCGTTTGATTCCAGAATACTCGGAATCACGAATATTGATTGTGTCGACTGTTCAAGTAATCTCAAGGAGTGTATTGGCAGCCCACTAACTGAAACTTTTCTTTTGACCTGCAGGGTTGACAGAGACTTGTGCTGGAAGCTTCATATCAGTTCCAAATGTTATATCCATGCAGGGAACTGTAGGACCCCCAATGCCGAACATCGAGGCTCGTCTTGAATCTGTTCCAGAAATGAATTATGAAGCACTACCAACGGATCCAGATGCGCGCCCAAGGGGAGAAGTTTGCATCCGCGGTAAAACAGTTTTTGCAGGATATCACAAGCGTGACGATCTCACTGCAGAGGCCCTTATCGACGGTTGGTTCCACACTGGTAAGTTGCTTGGATCACATCTAGGAACTGTAATTCTCCAGCTTCGAACGATAGAAAGCAAGTATAATCAGTTCCAAGTGATACTTGTTATTTATCTTGCAGAGTACATAAAAGGAAAAGTTAGATACTGCCCATGTATGTTTTCAAGACGCTGAACCGCAAGATTACTCGGTTTCGATCAACATGTCTAAGCTTTGATTTCTAGTCCTTGAACAACTTCGATTTCGGTGATCGCATCAGGTGACATTGGTGAATGGCAAAAAGACGGATCCTTGAAGATCATTGACCGTAAGAAAAATATCTTCAAGCTTTCACAAGGAGAGTACGTTGCCGTGGAGAATCTTGAGAATGTCTACGGCCTCTGTCACCCTGTTGAATCGGTAAGCGTTATTCAGTACACAGTAATAGGCCATCATTCCTCTTATTCAGCCCAAGTTTGGGTTTGCTTACATTACTACCATTCACGGTGCAGATTGTGACTGGAGGTAAGTTTAAAGGCTGCCATGTAAGATAAACCGTAATTGAATACCTAGATTTTGATCTAGTTCCGAGTCATCCAATGCTAATGTCCTTGAGTTTGTGGTTGTTGCCAATTCCCAGATTTGGGTTTATGGAAACAGTTTCGAGGCTTCTCTAGTGTCTGTAGTGGTGCCCAAACGTGATGTACTTGAGCAGTGGGCAGCTGCCAATGGAGTAGAAGGATCATTTGAAGAACTCTGCAAGAACCCGAAAGCAACAGAATACATCCTGAAGGAATTAGGAGCTACTGCTAAAAGTAGCAAGGTATGGAACCAAAATAAAAATTTATGTCCAGTCAATTAATGCGGCTCAATAGTTGACAGATATGCTTAGGCCACTCAGTCTTGGTAGTGTCTGTTTACAAGAGAGTCCTCGTTCTTGGAGTATGTGTTGTCCATGGATCAGTGTGTTGTTGATTTATTCATCAAAGTAATTAATCGCAAAGGATCTGCATTCGACCATCTCGAGCATCATTCGAGTTCTTTTTGCACTCCATTATCCATACGTTTCTGTACCTTCACTATGCGTGGCTAATCCTAAACTGGAGCATCTGTTAGCAGCAACAGCTTCTTCTTAGAAATGTGTAGAGGACCTGGTTAAATACAGCGTTCATACCTCAACTTGCGGATATAACTCGAATTGCAGATGAAGGGATTTGAAGTCATCAGGGGTGTACATCTTGAACCTGAACCCTTCGACGTTGAGAGAGATCTGTTGACTCCCACTTATAAGAAGAAGCGCCCCCAACTGTTGAAATACTACCAGGTACATCTTCCTGTCTTTCTACTTCCAGGTCTTCCCCAGTTTATCCTCTGTTGTAAGTTTCCACGGAAGCCGTAAGTTTCCAGGCTCTCCAAGAAAGTATCTAATTGCTGGGTTTTCCTTGTGGTTGTTGCAGGGTGTTATCGACGAGCTTTACAGTAAATGCAGGCAGTAAGCTAGCTACAAGTCTGTAAAGATTTAGGAAGAAGTTCATATTTCTTCATTTTGCAGTTCTTAATCGCAATCCAATTCTTTGCGGGGACGAAGGAGTGCATTTGTTTTGTAATTATGGTGGTCCTTCTGTAACCTGTGGGTCATATATATTTCTTTCTGGAGGTGAGCTTTGTACTCGAGCGACACCTTTGTATCATTTAAAAATCTCTTAATAGTTAGAGACATATGTCCTACGTTTCGGAATCATGTGGGCATCGGAATTGCTTGTTAAGCGTAATTGCTTCTGTAGGTAAGGAACTTACCGAACAAGCGGAAGCTCTGCTACCTTTGTCGCTTGCTTAAAACATTTTAATATAAATTTCAATCGTGTATGGAGTACTACGGACATCAAGTTCTTTTAAGGATGCTGTTCGTTCTACTTACCAAATGCTAAATTTCGATCCATGAGCTTTGCAAAGCACAGCATATATCAACCTTATATTATGTTATTGCAGATGATATGAAGATAGATCCCGTATAATAACTCCCTTATTGTAGTTTACTTCAATGCAGTTTATGTTGTCTCTAAGTCAATTTAGTTGGACGATTTATGTTGCAACAATTTAAACCTGTGTTGAAATTTATTATAATTCTCCTTTGACTAGTTCACTTAAGTGCAGTCAATGCTGTCTATATGTAATTGACATTGCCATGGAGACCAATTGTTTGATAATTTAAACGCGTATTCAAATCAAGTTCTCCAATCGAGTGTGGTTGTTGGTAGAACGAAGTGTCATTGAGTAATCACTAGCCGATGTAATTTATATTTGTATTCCTCTGCCCCGATCCAGGTCTTCAAGATAAGAGTTCAAGATGTGAGTCTATTCTCACGTAAGTATGCCCCGATTCTAGCACCCGAGGTGGTTGGGTAATTACTTGAAGTAATCACTCTTACGTGATAATAGACTCACATGACCAAAATGAAAATTTCCGTACTTTCTTCGTAATGAGTCAGTACTCATCACTAATGTCCACTACAATAGGTTCTGTAGAGTGCAAAAGTCCCTTACAATAGGAGTTTCCGGTATGGCAAAAGTCAACTACAAAGAACGTCAGGTGCAAGCTCTACGACTTTTAACGCTCAAGGGCCAAGTGATCAACTGTTAGCTAGAGATAGGTGGAGGTCTGCAGGATGGCCTCACACATCTCGCTTTCTTTAGGTGCGCGCGTTTTTCCTTGTTAATCTGATCCACATACCAACTCGACAGCACAACGCCACATCTTCACCGTACATGGTGGACATGTGACTATGCTATAGAACTGTGAGCTGTGACAAGTATTATGTATCATTGTGTCAGTAGGAACGAGGCGGGATTTCAGAAATATCATCACAGCTGGATTTTCAAATAAAACAGAGATGCGAAACCAGGTGCTGTGAGAATTGAGGAGTTGGATCCAGTTGCTGCCCAGAGACTTGAAATTGGCAACCGCCTGCCGCAAATTCTCTTCGTGCTGGTATTGGGAGCGGAAAATGAGCTTGATGCTGTAGAATCGGTTTCTGAGGTTGAGAGTGAGGAGAGGTCCCGAGCATCTTCTTTTGATCACAGGTGTCTGTTTCTTATTGCCTTGACTGATCACTGGTTGGGTAATTACTTGTAGTCGATTGCTTCCAGCTTATGCACTAATCTTTAAGAACTTGAGATTCTTCTCCAGGCTTGAGGTTCACACAACATCCTTGTAGTCAGAGTTTCTTTAGCCTGAACGTCAACAAATTTCTGACCCCTGAACGGCTACGCACGCATACAGCACGATCTTGTCTGGTTTACACCCCATGTCACATTCTGTCTCACAGCTCGCGTTAAATGGCAGAGGTAGCTGCTGCAGTTGGATCCTTTCCAGCGCTTGTGCCCGCTTTTCTGGATCAGAGTGGTACCGGGCAAATGGAGTGCGGAAGAAAGTCCCAGCGCTATTAGAAGGTCTTCAGAGGCAACACGAGTTGGCCAAGTCCATCTAAGACGAATACGGCCTGTCAGACAACCATCATCTGCGTACGATGCTGGAGGAATCCCAAAGATTAGTGGGACTCGAGTTGAAAAAATCTCTAGTAAGAGAAATGTCCAATTTGTAGCGGATGCTGTTCCGAGGTAACCGCGACTTTATTTCCATGCAAGTTGGAAAAACTCATAGTAGACATACACGGTGTATACAACGTAGTCCCTGCAATGCGACAAAGGGAAGACACGCGTGAATTGATCAAGACCGAACGTCTTGCCAAGTCTCATTCTTTCATACTTAGCGAAGAGAGCGTGAAGGCTTATGTACCACTTCAGGACATCGAGAAACGTATCTCAGATGCCATCGAGAACAAAGATCGACCCGCTGTCATTGTGTTACATGGTAATCCTGGAACAAGAAAATCTACCTTGGCCAGGTACATGGCTGTTCGGTACAAAACTGTCACTCCAGAAAACACACCATTCAGTTCGATTGTGTCTTTAGAGTGTGGCTCTGAAGCAACGACCGCATCCAGACAGCTAGAACTTCTGAGAAAACTTAGTCCTGAGGATTCGTCGGATCTTACTCACTCATATCAGACAGAAAATACTGCAATGTCTTCTGAAACTGCGCAGTGATTTAGTCATATTGAACGATGTGTAGAAGTCCAATTTCGTGAAGGCCTTTATTTGCTTGGTTAACAGAACTTTGCATGATCTGTGAAGTTTCTGGTCACCTCCCTGAAGTCCATGCTATGGGAAGATTTTGGAACAGTTCAAACGGAGCGGATCGAGCTGAAGGAAGCGGAGAAAATCCTTGCATCCTTGTCTGCCATGAAAATCCTTGCCTGCCATGCAGGATTGCCAAATTTAGTTCCCAAGTCAATCTCGAAACTCCTTAACCTCTTCCTCCAATGGGATGGAAGTCAAGTGGTGAGAACACTGTCCAATTTAGGTGTCAATGAGGCTATGCTAAGCAGATTCTCGACTTCCCCGGTGCTCTTGAGGCATTGCTGGATGGTTTGTCTGGTGGAAGTAACTCCCAGCTGATGAAGAATGTTGCATGGTCCTTAGCTAGTAAAGCCATACGGGAAGATGGGAAGAGGAGAATCGGAAAAGTTCCTGGGTCAATCTCAAAACTCCTTAACCTTTTCCTCCAAGGGGACAGAAGTGTTGACTTTTAAACCAAGTGGTGAGAACACTGTCCTATTTAGGTGTTAATGATGCTAATGCTAAGCAGATTCTCGACTTCCTCGGTGCTCTTGAGGCATTGCTGGATGGTTTGTCTGGTGGAACCACCTCCCCGCTGACAAAAATATTGCATGGACCTTAGCTAATATAGCTTTACATGAAGATGGGAAGAGGAGCATCCGAGGAGTTCCGGATTCAACCCCTAAAATACTTACTAGGCCCTTCGTTCCGGGAGAGGAAACGTGGAGTATTTGTAAGAGCAGCTGCAGCTGGTGACAACTCTGGGAAATCTAGCTGTAATCGAAGCCAATGCTAATCATATCGTGGACCCCCCGGGTGCTATTCAGGACTTTGTGAATTACTTGTCTCGTGGAAAGAGCTCGTTGCTGATGGAGTATGTGGCACAGACTTGAGCAAAGATAGCTTGTCATGAAGATGGACATGGCCGAAGACGGATAGGGGAAGTTCCTGGTTCAATCTCCAAACTCTGTACACTCTTCCTTCAAAATGGGGGAACTGATTGCTTCCAGGCGGACGTGGTGGGAACATTAGCAATCCAGATTATGGAGATGAGGTGAATTGTAAACGGATAGTGGAATTCCCCGGTGTTCTTGACAGATTGATAGATTGCGTGTCTCCTGGAAAGAGAAGTGTCGCATCGGCCTTGGCTGACAGCGAAGATGGGAAAAGGAAAATGGGAGAAATTCCCGGGTCGATCTCAAAACTGCTCACATTCTTCTTACAAGGTGATGGAACTGTGGAGGTTCAAGAATGGCTGGAGCTAACTTTGGGTAACTTAGCTCATAGCTCATGGTACGATTTTCCTGGAGGTCTTGAGGGCTTGGTTAGCAACACAAGTCCTCTGATCGTGGAAAGCTTCGCACGGGTGTTTGGTACCCTGGCATTGACAAGGAGTTACAGAGGAGGACTGGGAGAATTCCAGGCGTTACATCGAAGTTGGTCGCATTCTTTGGAGGGGACCAGGTCACTGAAAATCCACGCTTTCAATGCCTATGTGATCTGTTAGCTAGTGCTGGTGAGTCTTTCCGTCCAAGTGCAGGTGAGAAGGCTTTAGTACGCCCTTCTGAGATCTAGAATAGACGCTGCTTTTGTGAAGTTTTATGACTTCGACATATACTTACTGTTATTCTTTTATCCAATTGCACTATCAACAGAATGTGTACGTAACAAATGCTGTCAGGTACTCGAGAGAATTATCCTTTCTTGATTGACAAATCCAAAATTTCAAATTAAATTCATGTACTATGCTGGAGCTTGTAGTTTCTTCTGGACATCTTGGAATGTAAGTGACACATTTCACTTACACACATATGTTTCCTGAGAGAAATTGATCGCTCATTACATATGCTTCTGAAACTTCACTGCAGCCGGGAGGTCGGTGGAGGAAGTTTCCATACTCATCAATCAATGTGTCGAAAGAAGACCAGGCCATACACATTCCACCTACAGTAGGAACTACCGTTCCTACTGTAGGTGGAAGGCAGACAAGGCCAGACGACGTGGAGTACGGGCAAAACTGTCCAATTTAGTTGTAAATGATGCTAATGGTAAGCAGGTTCTCGACTACCGCGGTGCTCTGGAGGCATTGCTGGATGGTTTGTCTGGTGGAAGTAACTCCCTGCTGCGCAAGACACTTGCATGGACCTTAGCCAGTATAGCCATACATGAAGATGAGAAGACTGTCCATCCGAAGACCCTTGTTTAGGGGAGGATTTTAACATGTGACAGTCAAAGGAAATCCAGGATTTGAGGACATGCACATGACCACAAATGTCCACGCTCTCAAACTAGCAAAGCAGAGTTGGATCGGGGTGTCTCTAAGTAATGAAAAGATGATAAATTTAGAGATTTCTAGTCCCGGTAAGGTTTGGCAACTACGTTGTTGTCCTGAAAAGTGTTCCTATCTTCTTGTTGATCTGGAACAGGGAGTGGTTCCGAAGTTACTACTTTCTGCAGTTTCTCAGATAATTACTAGCAAGTAGTCTAATCTGAAAAGCTTATGTGAATAGAGTCTCCCAACTTCATCGACCGCTTGCCAGCTCATTCCAAAAGTCAAGTACATCTTCTACAATGTTACTGCTTGGATTCGCCGATCCTAATGTTGGGGATGATCTAATCATGATGGATAAGCAAGTTCATTTTCTACTAGAACACGTTCAGCCTACGCACTGAAGAAATTTGAAATGGACTTTCCTCGTTACCGTCTCCTAGTTGCAGAATCGCCAATGTCTTAAGAATCAGAGTATTTCGTAACTCGATCGGTACCTGAGCGACGTCTGAACATATGAAACAGAATTGTTTCTGCACATTGTAGGCCTGGTTATCGTCTCGAGCAGCCCGGTCGTGGTCTATGGCGGGGCTAGGAATTGCTGTTGCAGCCATTTTGGCGCCTCTCACCCCGCGGTTTTAAATGCGGTTTTATCTGCCGTGACAATATCAACCGCAATTATTCTGGAGTGGGCGCTGCCCACTCCAGATGTCTCTGCCCATTCGGAGACCATTGTTTTTAGGACTTCGCTCGAGTTCTTTTTGCAGTCCACTCTCCATACGTTTCTGTACCTTCACTATGCATGGCTAATCCTAAACTTGAGCACCAAATAGCATCAACAACTTGTTTGTTGAACTGTATAACCACCTGGTTGACAAAAAACGTTCATACCTGAACTTAACGTACAAATTCCGGTCTTTCTATTTCTAAGTCATCCCCAGTTTGTCATGTATGGTAACTTTTCACAAGAATTGTTGGGTTTCCTTTCTGGTTTTGCAGGGTGTTAACGACGAGCTTTACAGTAAACGCACGCAGTAAGCTACAAGCCTGTGTAACTTGTGTAGAGATGTAGGAAGAAGTTAATGTTTCGTCATCTTGCGGTTCCTTTTCGCAGACCACAAACCTGTGACTGAAGTAAGAAGTGTTCTGAGAGGAGTACCGTAATACTCTGGCACTCTGTCACAGAACTTCCAGTATCACCGTGGCGTAGAATAGTGTTAGAGGATCGGAGAGTGGAGTACAGCAATGCTCCTCCCTTTGCCAAAGATTCTAGAGTCACAATGTCCCAGAAGAAACAATATTGGCGCATAGCTCTTGCGAAGTGGTCATACCAATCAGGTCAAATGATTCTTTAGCTGGTAGTACCCACTTCTGTCAGCGTAGCCTTACATGAAGAAGGGAAAAGGAGAATCGGAGAAGTACCGGGGTCCATTTCGAAACTCCTTCAGAACTCTGTGGAATTTGGGTAATTATGAGGCCAATGCCAAGCAGATTCTTGGTTTCGGCGGTGCTGTGGAGGCACTATTGGATGGTTTGTCGGGTGGAAGTAACTCCAAGCTGATGACGAATGTGGCAGGGACCCTAGCCAAGGTAGCCATACATGAAGAAGGGAAAAGGAGAATCGGGGGAGTACCGGGGTTCATCTCGAAACTCCTTCAGCCCTTCCTTGAACGAGATGGAAGTGTGGAGTTTCAATGTGAAGTGCTCAGAACTCTGTGGAATTTGGGTAATTATGAGGCCAATGCCAAGCAGATTCTTGGTTTCGGCGGTGCTGTGGAGGCACTATTGGATGGTTTGTCGGGTGGAAGTAACTCCAAGCTGATGACGAATGTGGCAGGGACCCTAGCCAAGGTAGCCATACATGAAGAAGGGAAAAGGAGAATCGGGGGAGTACCGGGGTTCATCTCGAAACTCCTTCAGCCCTTCCTTGAACGAGATGGAAGTGTGGAGTTTCAATGTGAAGTGCTCAGAACTCTGTGGAATTTGGGTAATTATGAGGCCAATGCCAAGCAGATTCTTGGTTTCGGCGGTGCTGTGGAGGCACTATTGGATGGTTTGTCGGGTGGAAGTAACTCCAAGCTGATGACGAATGTGGCAGGGACCCTAGCCAGCGTAGCCATACATGAAGAAGGGAAAAGGAGAATCGGAGAAGTACCGGGGTCGATCCGGATTATACTTACTAGGCTCTTCCTTGCCGAAGAGGGAACTTTGGAGTATTTGCAAAAGCAGCTGAGGAGAAGTCTGAGAAATCTAGCTGAAAATGAGGCCAATGCTAAGCATATCGTGGACTCCCCTGGTGCTATTCAAGGATTGGTAGATTTCTTGTCTCGTGGGACAAGCTCCTCGCTGATGCAGTATGTGGCAGTGATTTTAGCAAGCATAGCATATCATGGAGATGTATAGTGCCGGAGACGGATAGGGGAAGTTTCTGGCTTAATCTCAAAACTGTGTACACTCTTCCTTCAAGGTGACGGAACTAATTACTTCCAAGAGTGTTTGGTGAACGCATTGGGCAATCTAGCCGATGGAGATGAGGTGAATTGTAATCGGATAGTGGAATTCCCCGGTGTTCTTGACAAATTGGTAGATTGCTTATCTCCCGGAAAGATAACTGTTGCAGCGGCTTTGGCTAATATATCAATGAGTGAAGATGGAAAAAGGCGAATCGGAGAAATTCCCGGGTCGATCCCAAAACTGCTGACACTCTTCTTACAAGGTGCCGGAACTGTAAGGGTAAAAGAACGGCTGGTGCTAACTTTGGGTAATTTAGCTCATGACGTTGCCCATCGCAAACACATCACGGATTTTCCTGGAGGTCTTGAAGGATTGGTTGATTTCTTGTCTAGCAACAAGACTCCTTTGATCCTGGAAAGCTTCGCACGGGTATTCTATACTCTGGCCACTGACTTGGAGTTACGGAGGAGGATCGGAAGCATTCCGGGCGCTACATCAAAGTTGATCGCAGTCTTTGGAGGGGACCAGGTTACTGGAGATCCACCCTTTCAAGGCCTTCGTGATCTGCTAGCTTGTGCTGGTGACTCTTTCTGTCCACGTGCAGGTGAGCAGCCTTTAGCACACCCCTCTCAGATCTAAAATAGAGGGTGCTTTTCTAGACTTTTATGACTTCGACATAGACTTACTGTGATTCTTTTATCCAATTGCGGTATCAGTAGAATGTATACGTAACAACTGCTGTGAGGTACTCGACAGAATTATGCTAGTTACATGGTCTGTGGGTAAATCATTCATAGAGGAATGGCCTTTGGCAGAACTTTTTGTTGCGGAAAGATTTTATGAAAGCGCACACATTATGATTCTCGATAGAAGTTTATCGCTGATTAGATATGCTTTTGAGACTTTACTGCAGCCGGAACTTCGATGGAGGATCATACGCATCAACCATACGCATCAACCAATCAATGGATTCTGAAACGCTATGAACCAATGTGTCCAAGAAAACCAGGCGATACACACATTCATGATCTTTCCGGCTACACTAGGCATAGTAATTGACCAGGCCAGAAGATATGGAGCCTGGGCAAAACTAGAAGGTATCAAGGAGACCTCTGAAAGAGAAGCAAGGTAGTGGACTTGTTTGGTTTTCTTGAGAGATAGTCGGGTTCGTTTTCTCCCTGAGGAGGAACGGTTTTCACGGGAACTGCCTTCCTGGTATTGGTTCATATTTCAAATTAACGATGATAACAAAATGTGAATTAATGAAATATAAAGCCAAGAAGACCGGAAAGAGTCCAGACTTGAAAACACTTAACAAATCACATGAAATGAAATCGGATACTGCTCACCTTGTTAGCTCAGTGTGTGACGGCTGCCCAATTTCAGGGTCGTTGAAAAAAATGATATCGGAGTCCCTAGAGCTCTTTAACGACAAGAAACCAAGAGGAAAGGGCGACCGCTTAGGATGACAAGAAGGATGGGAAGACTCCATCAAGCCGTAGGTTAAAGGATTGCTTCGTTTCTTGTCTACCAAGGTGAGTCCCATGATGTTGCAATGCTACGCATGGATGATTGACATGCTCCTATTTACAGGTCAATCTTCATAAGGAACGTAATCTTTCAAAACTCCATTTTTCGTTTTCTCAGTTTCGGGAGGTTTCATTTCCACTACCTAGACTCAACATCTCCACCTGTGGCACGATCGCGATCTGTGACCGGAATAGCAAGATAGAGGCAACCTGCACCAAAACAGAACTGCATTTGAACAAACAAGGAAGAAGGCATCAAAGCATTGACACCATTCAATTCCACGTCTGTAAGCCTAACTAAGATTTATAGTAATCAAGATTTAAACATTATAAGGTCTTTTGATCATTGGAAGTGTACGTATCCAGCGTACATATGAAACTAAACTCACTATATATTAGTCCTAAATATTAGTTGACTGAGAATCTCAGTAGTGCCGAGAAGAACAAAAGCCCGTCTCCTCCAATTCCTCCGTAGTCAGTGGAGAATCTGGATGTCCATCATGTCTCCGCGTCATTGACTATTATAATGTAACTTCTTATGTTATGTTCTACGTGGTCGCCTTTCCTTTCCTTATTAGTTTCAGTTTCCCATCGTGTCACAAGTGGAGGCTTGACCACGGCGCTATAGTGATGATTCACTCAGCGTTTAATTGGGAACTGACTTGTGCATATAGTGGTTTTTGTTCAAATGTCAATGTCCAGACGCAGGTCGTCGACCTCGACCTCCACTCCTCCGTTACTGCAAAAGGATTGTGTGATCATATCTGCAAATAATGGGAACAAAGCGGGGAGCTCTGCCAGCGTGCCGAAGCTTAAAACGAGAATTAATGTTTAATGTGCTTGTAATTCACTCAAAGTGTGCGCTTAGTTTAGCAGGTTCTGACGGAAGATTTTGGTCTTTGAACAAGACCACGATGTAGTCCTGGTTCAGTTAGTCCGATGGCATAAAAAGTTCGTCCACCGAGGACCATTCCTGTTTAGTAAAGTAGAAATCTAATCTTAGGTGCGGTGGGGCATATTTCTCATACAGACTCTATTGGGGCTTAGCCCCATGTTACCTTTTTTTATCTCCTCCCTTGATGGGTCTTCCCATCCTTCGTTTTTGCTACGCGGTCGTCTTTTCCATTGAAATCTAATGTGCTAAAGCTCACAAGGTTGGTTGGTATGTTGATGTTTATGAATCTGAAGTAATCTAATAGCCACGACGGTTTCTCAACGGACTTCCCGCTTTAAATGACTAAACATTCATGAAGAGCATTCAGAACATTCGGATATGGACAATCGAAGAGTTTAGGACTCCTTACTCGACAGAGTCCCCTGAAGGTGTCCGTACTGGCTGCCCTAAACCCAACGTCTGCACAATGTCCTCAATGGTTATATGCCCTGTGAAACACAAAATTGTTTTCGAATTTAAGTTTTACAACTATGCTTTTATGTTATTAATACAACTTGGCTATGGTGCTGCAGATACGGAGTTTCTTGGGACTTGTGGATACACTTGAAAACAAGTAGGCTTTTAATGTGCACCAATATTAAGCTTTAGTCGACCTTTAAGTCTTACAATAATAGATTATCAGGTTCTCAAAAGCAACAGATACTTAGCTTCAACTATGTCAGTCTCGATTTTCAGTTTTAGTTTTAGTTTCAGTGTAGTTTTCAAAATCAGAAATTCGTGGCCTATTTCTGATGAGAGTTGATGGGACTTTCCAACATGTTTTTCTCCGGCGGGTGGACGTGAAAGTGTTTGACCGTCAAACATAATATACAGAATGTCCGATAGTGATCACGAATCCAATATTACGTTTCATCACCAAATCAACCGGTAGCAACTTCAAACGGGCCACATGCATCGTCTTCATAAATTCTCTAGCATTTAAATCGAGCACAATTTACCATCTAAGAAAGATTTCAATCGAGCTCTTACCAAAGTAAGCGAAATCAGAGAACTAGAGTTTACATCCAGAACTTGTTAACGCTAACTTGAATTGCGACAGTGTAGATCGTGTAACTACTCAACTTCATATAGAATATAGAAGGTAATTCCAATATGAGATTATTACGAAATAATGTAAAAATAATTATAAAATATTTTATATTATTATTATTATTATTATTATTATTAATGTTCAAATATTCTAATATAGAGGCAGGTCAAATATATTTTTCAAATTTCATTAGTATTGAAGTATTCTAACCAACAGTTTCTACTTGTAGTACATGGGATAGAAATTGGGGTCAAGGATAGATCTTCTGAGGTCATGATCATAGTAGAGTATCGGGTAATGTTAAAGAGTAAAAGAAAATAATAGATACTCGTATTAATAGTATATGAAATAATTCTTCAGAATTGAAAATAAGATGTAGTTGTGGATTAGGGTTATTATTAATGGACATGAGAATGCTGTCAAATTTAAATTATATAAATTTTTAGAATTTAGTTTACCAGAAAACATTAACTTAAAAGATTTTTATTTATTGAGCATTTATTTTATAGTTATATATAAATTTGTATGCTGGATATTATATATGAGTTAAATAAGTTGCTAATCTAACTAGATGGTAATCAACCTAAGTTGTTAAAGTACTTTATTTCTTATAATATATGATATCTTTATTTATTGATGCTTAAAATTAAAACCAAGTTATGGACAAAAAATGTTAGCCATCTTTTTTTTTCTATATTTATCATGAATTAAAAATTATTATTATATCTATGTTTAAAGAGGTGATTGAATCTTAAATGGGATTTTGATAAAAATACTGAATTTAAAGAAAATTATCTGCATTCCTAGATACAAACTAAAAATTGTATTATAAAACAAATATTATATTTTTCTTTTGTTGTCTACCATTTTTTAATCTTACTATGCTGACATAAATATAGTTACATTATAGAGTAAGATAATTTATTTACTTTTGCAAGGACTTGAAAAATAAACCTAAATTTCAAACTTAGATGACCTTAGATTTATAATAAATTTTCTTGAAAGATTTTGAAACTTATATATAAAATAAATTTAAGTGGAGCAATTTAGGTTTAAATTTATCCAATTAAAGCAGGTCAAATTTTTACAATTTTCTGAATTTGAAATATAAATAAAAAATGTACTATAGCATCCCCATCTATAAATATTTTAATCATAAGATGATATAAATTTAGTTCTGGATATTTATGACAAACCTCACTGCTTGAATGATAAAACAAATTCACCAACTTTGATAAGTAAAAATATAAAATTTATATTTAGTCATATAAAATAAGGTCAATCAATCACAACAATCATAATATGAAAAATCACTAATCTTAGTTGATATTGCCATTGAATATATTAAAGACATCATATTATCTTGTTTTGACTTCTTCTTCAATATTGAAAATTAAAAAATATATATATCGTACCAAAATATTTCTTTTTAATTCAGCTTTACTAGTTTTGGCTAATTTCTATGTTCATTAATGCTAACTTTGGAGTAAAATATTTATTCTACGTAATTTTTTTATCAGTATATGAAAATAATAATAACATAAAATTATATTATGTATTTAACATCTTATCATAAAAGTTGTACTTTGCTCCTATTTTTGTTAAACGAGTTTCAATTAAAGAAAAAATATCAAGGTTTACATACTTACTTCAAGTACAACAATTTGAGTGGAAATAGTCAACTTCTTGTTATGGATTGTTCTTATTGATATATGTTGAGATAAATAAAAATTCTTCTTCAAATGTCTAATTTGTAGTAATTGTAAGTTTGATATATCATTATTCATTCTTACTAAAAAGTTCATATTATTATAATAACAGATTTATATTAAATTTGGTTTTTTTATTATGTAAAATCTCTTAATATTTTAACCATTTTTTTAATCTATTTTCATTCAATTTCCTAGAAGTTAAATATCATCACTATATAAGTTTGATCTAGGACAATTCAAATACACTCAGCATGTTTTATCCTTATCAAAAAATAAATAAAAATATATACATTATGAAGGTAAATATGAAAATTTATTCTGTATTTAATATTAATATATATAAATAGATTACTTTTTTATTTTAATAATATTATGTTCTTGAAAATATTTCTTCCAACAAATATAACTAGTTTTTATGAGTTGGATAAATCTAATCAATGAGATATCAAATTTTTAAGAATGAAATTGCTTAAAGCATTATTTAAGTTTCTACTTTAGTATTGTAAAGTATTTAAGAATGGCATATCATAATCTGATTTTTTTAACAAATTATTGACTCATTTAAATATAACTTGCAAATATTTCTCAACGGTTCTGGTGAGCAATATGCCCTTGAAATCCATCTTCCGCAAATATTATGATCAAAGCTATCCATTATCATTGAAGGATTCATATTGAAAAAATTAGTCTGAAATAATATTTTACAAATTATAACTAACTAAATTTAATTTAATATTTGTAAAAAACTAGTGTGACACTAAGTGAGAAAAACTCTTTCACCTTCACCTTTAATTCACACAAACAAACTAACCACAAATGATGTATATTTAACAATGTCTATATATAAATCATATATTTTACTTCACCAAAGTTCTTTTAATACATATATCCATTTTCAACTCTAGTTAATGGCTCTCATCAAATTATATATTAATAGCGCAAACCTTTGTAAAAAAGTTCTTTATCAATAACGTATTGAGCGGAACATCTTGTGCCTTTACCATTAGTATATAGAAATATTGTTTCCACCACGGTTAGTGCTATTTCCACTCGGGACTCCAGCATTGGCATTAGTTTACAGTTTACGGGTGATTAATTACAGTGCTTTGGTGGAAATAGTAATTCCCTTAGTATATTTCTCTCTTAGGATTCACTCCTTTCTATTATAATGTTAATAATTAAAGACCAGCTTTAAACTTGAATACGTTCTGATATCTCGATTTAGATTTCTCAATCAGCTTAAAATAATGAAAACATTATTTTCCCAATATATGATAACATACTCTAGATTGTGTGAATTTATTTCAGATCTTTAGTCTCTTTGACTATGATGATTTATTTCTTACAGATAATTATGTAAAATCTGAGATGCAAAAGTAGTTAATGATTTTGGATACTTATCAATTATATATAAATGTATTTTATTCCTCCAAATATATAAATTATTCGGAGAGAATTAAGGAAATTTACAACTTACTCTATATTGATTTAAAAGATGTTATCTCTTATATGTAGATAGAATATTAAAGGTAAGGAATGACATGAGATCATAGCTACTAAATTAGCGAGATGTGCTTTGTAATCTCCAATTTCTTGTAAAGGAGAAGATACACATTTCATATTTTAAGTACTGAAGATCTGAGCTATTATGGCTATGGTGAAACTTTCATTCATTAGAGATATACAGATTCTTAAATGTAATGCAATAAATCAAGCTTTTGTGGCTCTAGATGTAAATTTATTTTGCCATGTAATAGAACCACTCACCAATATTTATGAAATTAAGTATTTTTGGTCAAGAGCAAGATAGTGGAAATTTTATCTTTTACTATAGATGGAATCTTGATTTTAGATGGAGACCAAAGCATCCTTATTCTAACCTTTGGACTTGTTTTACATGTTATTCGGCATAGAGGGAAGAAAAGTCATTTATACTTATCAAGACATAGTTACATATGCGGCGGCTTGGAGCCCAAGGAACGTTTTCTTAACGACTCCAGGGGACGAGTCTATTACAGTACGTTGTACAGGGCAAAGGTAATCTTGAGAAATCTTGACGGTAGAGGTATTAATCCTTTAGACTCTTAGCTTATACACAGGGCTCTCTTGGGTTCCAGCGGCACACTAAAAGACAAAGTCTGGTAATCATCATTTTGGCAGAGCTATGACGGAGTTCCTATGGCACGTCAGGTCTGCC
Organism: Lunularia cruciata; assembly: GCA_948567375.1. Lineage (NCBI taxonomy): Eukaryota > Viridiplantae > Streptophyta > Marchantiopsida > Lunulariales > Lunulariaceae > Lunularia > Lunularia cruciata. The sequence continues at coordinate 61,320,845 of OX419758.1, forward strand.
TGTGCCTGTGCCGGAGGGTCTGCACGTTAGGAGCCTATATGTGAAGCAGCTCTAGTTCCATCTGAGTCTTATCGATCGATAAATTGTTTAGGTTAGTGGGTGGAGTGATAGAACGTTCAATAGAATTATAAAAATTGTCCTTGCAATAAAATTATTAAATTTTTTATAGAATATAAATTTTTTGATTTTAAATGTTAGAGATTATAAATGTATATAGAATATGTTTGAAAATTGTTTTTATTAATTATTTGTATAATTTGAATTGAAGTATATTTAATAATTATTGATTTTAAATAAATATTAAATTTGATATTGAGGATTGAAAATATAAATAATGAATATTTAAAAAAATATTTATAATTAAAAGGCATAAAACAACTTGTTGTTCCATGCTGTGTAGGATATTCCCTTATCTAGATATAGTCAATCACTAAGGTAAAGTATTAAAGTGACTAGATACCTCAAGTGGTCAATATTCATAAGACTTGTGTCTATATTTTTATTGTATTCAAGAGTTCAATCAAATGATAGTGATGAGAAAAATAAAATAAAATTCATATAGAGTAATAAAGAGTTTGAATGCATATGCACTTGTTTCAACCACATAGGTAGCTTTTGGGATTAGAAGTGAATTATGCTATTTCATGTTGTCCTTACATTATTTGTTTAATGGGTTTATGATGTGCTAATGCGAGTGAGAGGTCATGTGGATTGTGTTTTCTAACAAAACATATATAAAGCTTATATTAGAGTCATTATTGGTGGTATGGTATACATATCTACATACAATAATTTGTTACCGTATGTGCAATTTATGATTGAATTAGAGCATCAGTTAATGCTCTTATACAATAGTTAAGTTATCCATTATCTATAATGGGATTGAGTTATCGATAAGTTTAGACTTTGCTAAAACTTTATTGTTGGTTATGAGATATCATTGATATGTTTTGGTTGTGATGGAACAGTTCTCCAAATGCATTAAGTCAATGACGCTTCTTGACAAGTCTAGTGAAATGATGACTTACTCATTCATGAATCAGGTTCTTAATCAATTTGGTGCACTAATGGAAGTTTTGATTGATCAAGGTATACAGCTCTTGGGAGAATGTTGATCTTGCTTAGCAAGGCTTTGATTGATCATCATATTACCTCCCAAGATCACCCTAAGATAGATGCATTGGGAGAGAGAATGGTTCAAATGATGAAGAGAAAATTATGTAAATATGGTTTGTAAAGAGGCCACATTGGAGATTAGGATCTCCAATTATCTTGGTGGCCATGGGCTATCGGATCAGCCAACAAGTCTCCTTAACATCCTTCTCTTCTTACTTTCTACTCTATGGACTAGATCCAAATTTACTTGCAGCCATTCATCATGATATTATTGTAATTTTGGACTTGGATAATCCAAATGTATGGGTAAGTGCATGTTCTCAACAAGTAGAGATATTTTAGAGAGTGATGTAGATGGTCTTTGAGAATTTAGTGATTGTTGAGCATAAGGGTATCTTATGCTATGATAATATTTGAACAGGAGATTATAGACCACTAATCAATCAATTTCATCCAAGAGACTATGTATATTTATAATAGATTACATCAATAACACTTGAAGTTACTATCGATTACACTATCTTGAGAAAGCATAAGGTTTTGGCTTTGGGAATCCTCATGTTGGAAAGACATGATGGGGTTATTGGGAAGGATCATGTGTGAAATTGTGCACCATGTCACCTCCCAAATATTGATGATATTATGGACCCAAGTTTGACACTTGTGTGTGCATGCATACGATATAGTTATGTGGCTCTTCTGGTGGAGTTGCTATTATATTGGTGTGTGATAACTATTTGAAAGGATGGCATATGGCATGTTTGACTCCTCCACTCAGAATGATTCCTCAAAGACAATGGTTATATCTTAGATGTACTTGACCTATAGTTAGTTAGCTTAGCTTGCACTTCAAGTAGATAATTTCTGGAAAAAAAACTTTTAGAAGTTTCCAATTAGTTTAGCTTGCATGCCAAATAGATTACTTCTAGAAGAAAACTTCTCAAGAAACTTCTAGGTTAATTTGCTTTTCATTCCAAGAAAGTGGCTTGGGGAAGCTTCTTGAGAAACTTCTCAAGAGCCTTGCATGCTCTTTATAAATACCAAAGCCAAAGCTCATGCTAGGTATTTAGAGTTTCTCTTATTCAAGTGTCCCAATGTGAGCTTCTATTCTTGTTTTTCTCTTAGGTCTTGGTCTTTTACATTGGTTCAGAGCAGGAATGAGATAGATAGAATTTATGCACTACCAAATCTATTTTTACCAAACCATTAAGATTTTTATATCGTGTATTATCCAAATATCATTTCGTACAATCCATCATCCCACGCTTTGGATAGAATTTTCTAAATATGACCACTTTATCCAAAGAACTCTTGGTACTTTTGGTTGTAATTTATGGAGAATGGTGGATGTGTTACATCTATATGTCAATAAATTAGATAGATTGGGGATTGTGTGAGAGAATAATAGCCCTAATGGCAATACCTAAAGCCATCATTGTTATACAATAATAAATTGAGCACCTTAATTGATTATTGGATGAATGAGACCATCAATGATAAGACACATAGAGAGAGCACCAATTCAAGAAGGAGGAGACTAAATCGGATTTCCAAAAACCAAGGTATTTGAAAGAAAAAATCTCTTGGGTATAGTGGAGAATTTTGTATTTGATTATGAATATTATTTTGAAACTACCAATCTTCAAGATAAATTGAAATAGATTCTCTTGGCTTCTAACCAATTGGATAGAGTAACAAAACTATGGTGGTGATTCCAAATGCAACAAGTTAAATAGCAAATTGTTACACCAATTTTGACATGGATAGATATAAAAAATACAATAATTGATAGATCTAAACTATAAATACCACACAAAGTTGCATGAGATAGGTTGGTAGAGTTGAAGCAGATTGGCTCTATAAGAAATTACATCACTCAATTCCAGAACAATATCATATAAATTCCAAATATACTAGAATGTGAAACTTTGGATCAATTTGTGAAGAGTTTGAAGTCATGAACCAAATTAGAGATGACCATGCGAGAGCCACAACACTTGGAGAAAGCCATACAATTGACCGGATGCTTTGATTCCTTGGTTGTAATAACTTGGTCTTGACCTTGACCTCCATAAAACCTATCAATACACTACTTATGGGTGGAGGAGTCGGCGCCAATGGAAATTGATGCCATTCAACAAAGACCACTTGGCACTACAAATAGAGAAAAATTATAATAAAATGATGTTTATTTTTATTGTTGCCCAATTGGATATCACATCGTTGAATGTTCGCTCAAGAATGTGCAACCTTGACAAGTTGCACAAGTGGACTTTGTGGAGAAAAATAATTAGAGAAACAAGGAATTAAAATAAAAAAATTTGAACTAACTATTGGGAACTTGATTACTTTCAAAAGGATTGAAAGCTTGATTATACAAGTTTACTTCACTTGCAAGATATGATATCTAATCATGGTTGTAGGATTTTGGTTGGTTTTAAAAGTTCAAGAGTTTTACATGTCCATACAATTAGTAAAAGAATTACATATTCCTCTCAATATAATAATTGAAAATAGATTTATAATAGTGGATTGTAGAAAGTGTTTTGCATTCTATACTTTGCATCCTATTATATTTAAGATCACAAAAGAGTATTTTAAGAATATAAGATTTATAGTGATACCTCTACACTATGATGCCATTTTGGGTTTATCTTGACTTGAACATCATAAGGTTCAATTTGATTGAATCTGACCACAAATTCAAATACAACATTAAGGTAAAAATTTCCAATTAGGTTGCATGGCACTTTTGAGTAACACACCTAAGAATAAGTAAACCCAAGATAGTAATTTTGACAAGAAAGTAGCCATAAAGCAAACTTTGAAGTAAAATAAGTCCCAAAATGAGAAGTTTATCAATGAAACAACCATAGAGTAAGCTTTGGAGGAAAATAAATCTATTTGTGTGATATGTATCAAGTAAATTACACAAGGAGAATGTGTGGAGGGTCATAAGTCTCATAAAGCAATAGTTGATCAAATAGTTTTTCAGTTTGCAAATGTATTTTGGATAATCTACCAAGGCGATTATCTTTCAATCGTAGTATGCCTTTGAAGATTGAGTTATTATCGAAGAGTACTCTAATGAGTAGTCCAATCTATAGGTTCTCACCAAAGGAGTTGGAGGAGTTGCAAACAATACTTACGGAGTTGTTGGAGAAGGAGTTTATATGATATAGTACATCTCCTTGGGAGCATTGTTACTATTTTTTCCAAAAAAGAATGAATGATTTTGTTTTTTATTATTATCGTGTGCTTAATAAACAAAGAATGAAGAATGTGTATCCCTTGCTTTGGATTGATGACTTATTTGATCAATTGAGTGGAGCACAACCCTTTTCCAAGTTGGATTGTTGAAGCGGCTATTGGCAAATCCCCATTTATAGGGAGGATGTGCAAAAAATTACCTTCCACACAAGATATGGGTATTTTGAATGGAGAGTTCTACCTTTTGGACTCATTAATGCTCCAACAATCTTCATAGATAAAATGTGAGTGTTGGACCGACCATTGGATTGATACGTGGTTGTGTTCTTTGATGACATTTTAATCTATAGCAAAATGGAGGCAAAACATGCAAATCATATATGAAAAGTCTTAAGATGACAATGGCAGTGGAAGTTTTATTGCAAGAAGTCAAAGTGTACCTTTTGGAAAAAGGAAATTAACTTCTTGGGTCATAAGATCCTATCAAAGGGAATCAAAATGAAAGAGGAGAAAATCAAGGTCATTATTGATTGGCCTACTCCAAAGGATGTTAAAGAAGTATGAACATTTAATGGATTGGCCAATTTTTATTGATGGTTCATCCACTACTATACTCATGTTGCAACAACATTGATTGAACTCGTGGAAAAGAACTAGAGCTTTCAGTGGACCACCAAGCACAAAGAAGAAACAAAAGAAACAAAAGAAACATTCCAAAAGCTAAAACATATGGTATCTTCAAGACCCATTTTTCAACCATATGATCCTCAACTACCTTGTGTGATTGATTTTGATGTTTCTGACTTTACAATTGGAACTATGTTGTAGTAAGAATTCTTAGACGAGTTACATCCCATTGCCTTTGTGTCTTGTTGACTAAATACAATAAAAATTTTTTAATTTGTTTGAGATCAAGAACAACTAGTAATGGTATATGCCACCAAGGTATAAAGAAATTATCTTTTGAAAAAAAAATGATCATGTAAACTGATCACAAACTCTTGTTATAGATATTATATTTAGAACATATGAAAATTCAACATCATCGATAGGAGTAGCAACTACAATCTTTAATATCAAACTTGAGTACAAACCAGGTTGATTCATGCTATCCTTGATGCCCTATCATGATGATCTGATTTGAACTCTCTTCCCTTCATCACAGTGGTAATTATGACAATATTAATTGATTCCATAGTCCAAATTGAGTTTAAGATAACTTTATAATAAGATCAGTTCTTTTAGATAGTACAAGGTTGTCTTGCTGCATGCAACAAGGAATATAACACCTTCTCCTTCAAGGGAGACCTTCTATTATGAGAATTGGATTTATGTTCCAACCAAGGGTGATCTCTTACTTGTGTGCCTCCAGGAAGCCCATGACTTACCAATCATTGGTCACATGGTTGTGGACAAGACATTGGGTACCCTTCAATGCCAATGGTGGTGACCCAACATGGCATGAGATGTTCAAGAGTTTTTTTGATCTTGTGAGAGTTGTCAATGGAACAAGACAAACAACCAAAAACCAAGTGGACTCCTCCAACCACCTCCCATTAGATCCATTTGTTGGGAACATGTGAGCTTAAATCTCATCACATCTTTGCCCAGACAAAGCAATGTCACATTGTGATAGTGATGTTTGTGGATAAGATTAGTAAGAAAATCTATTTGGCACCAACCTTTGATACCATGGATGCTCCAACATTGGCTTAGATTTACTTTGATAATGTCTTCAAGTATCATTGGATGTCTCGTGTACTCATATTCCATCTTGATCCTCAATTCACCAAAAAGCTTTGGTAAGCATTTTTCCACATACCTAACACCAAGCTTGCTTTGTTCATGATCTATCATTGATGGACAAATTTAATGGTGAATCTATTTGTCTCTCATTGAAGATGAACCTCTGATTGCTATTATGGTAGCTCACCATGGACTAACAAGACAAAGAACCTCAACTCAATCATAATCTTCCAAGGTTAACATTCCAAGACTCAAGACATTGCTCAGTAGAGAACTCAATAAGAAAGAAGTTGTTACAAATGAAAAGATGATGAATACCTCCTCGCCTCTAATTTATATACTTATGAAATAGTTATGCACCAGAGTTATTAATTACTAGAGTAACTCAAGTTATTAGGCTAAAAGTCAAAAAGCTAAAGGAATATCTATACTCATAAGAATATCCTCCTAACATGTGGTCTTATCTTGACTCAACCATTAAGTCAAAGATTCCTTCACATGAGCTATCCTTGAATTATAAAATAATTCAAAACAAAAAACTTATCAGTTCAAGAGTTCTTAACTCTTTATTCAAAGTTAAACACTTATGGATAATACCAAGTTAACACACTAGAATCTAAAATAATAATGCTTATTCACTTCCTCTAAAATAATGTCCATTAATTATGATTAACTTTAGTTAATCATGAATAATATAAAACTATCATTTATTTATATATAAATAATATCTCTAAAATATTTTTAATATCAAGTTAAATATCACAATACAATATATATGTATAAATAGATATTACAAAACATAAAAATTGCACCTTATAAGACATAGTTTGTACATTTGTTAATATTCACTATATTTATGATTTAACCATTTCACCAATATTTTATCAATTTATAACCCTTAGTATTTTTGGTCAAGAGCAAGATAGTTAAATTTTATCTTTACTATACATAGAAATCTTGATCTTAGATGGAGACCAAAGCATCCTTATTGTAACCTTTGGACCCTTAACTCTAAGCTCTGGACTTGTTTTACATGTATTTTGCATAAAGGGAAGAAAAATCATTTACACTTATCAAGATATAGAAACATAGGCGGTGGCTTGGAGCCCAAGGAACATGTTCTTAATGACACGAGGAGCAAAACCTTATTGAAAGTACATTACAATACATTACAATCAATTTTAGTACATAGTACACATAACCTGATTGAAAGTACATTACAATCAATTATAGTACATAGTACACAAGGACATGTAATCTTGAGAAATCTCGACGGTAGAGGTATTAACCCTTTAGACCCCGATACTGACCGACCCTACCCCTCATGTCTTCATTTTTGAATCTGACATCGTAGTCAGTCAAAAGTTGTTGATAGCCCAGGTCTCAACTACTGATCATTGACAAACTAGGGGCCATTATATGACTTGTGTTCATAGACGGCTTGATTTTTAAAATACAATCAAGTCCAAAATAAAAAATTATATTCAATTTGATCCTTGATTCATCGTGAAATTTTGGCAAGAACTTTTCTAGATACATGACACTAAGCTTGCTTTGTCCATGACCTATCATTCTCAAAATGATAGAGAAATCAAATATGCAAATTGCACCTTAGAGGATATACTTTGTGCCTTTGTCAATATTCACCATACAAACTAGAATGAATACCTTGTAATTATTGAGTTTGCATAAAATATTTTCCAAATATGCAAGTGTTGGATTCTCTTTCTTCTTCCTTAATTTTGGTCAAGACCCACTTATTCCAAATTCTCTTCTTGCTCTCCTCTATTTCATGTCCTTCATAATTCCACCTTCTTGATCACAATATCCCAATCCCTATAAGAGGTTAAATCTCATCTCCTTGTTACTCAAAGTCGTTAGAAATAATATGCAAACTACCATTGTCATGATTTCACCTTTCAACTTGGTGATAAGATTTTGTTTTCTTCTAATAACCTACCCCTCCCACTTGATATTCAAGTCCATAAACTTGTTCCTAATTGGATAGGTCCATTTGATATCACCCAAATCATTTTTCCAATTGCTTGTCACCTTGCCTTACCTTGTCATATGCAAATCCACCTTCTTTTTCATATTTCCAAGTTGAAACCTTTGATTCTAATCTATCTTCCTTTTTCTCTAATATCTCACCTTCTCTTCCTGCTATCCTTATCAACAATCATGAGAAGTATGAAGTTGATCATATCTTTGCATGTCACCACATTCAACATGGCCGCCTTCAAGATACTGAGTACAAAGTCCTTTAGAAAGGGTATCCCATTCATGATGCCACTTGGGAACCTTTTTCTCATCTCTAAAATGCACAGATTACTAACAAAGAGTTTGAAGCTTCCATGGTGATGAAGATGTCACCAACAAGCGGTGGGAGAATAGGTAACAATATGGAATTTACAAATGAGGTAATCAAGACTGACAAAGTAACAAATTAGCCAAATTAGCCAAGAATTATAAGAATATTCTAAGAGCATATAAGAAGTTACTTGGTACCTTCCAAGTATCAAGTAATGTGCATGCCAAGTGATGACTTCTAGGAGGAAGCTTCTTGGGAAGCTTCTCGACTAGCTTAGCTTGCATACCAAGTAGGCGGTTTCTAAAAGGAAGCTTTTCAAGAAGCTTCTAACTTGGCTTGCACTCAAAGGAAATGGCTATTGAGAAGCTTCTCAAGAGCCTTGTATGTTCTCTATAAATACCATAGCTCAATTTCATACTAGCCATTTGGATTTTCACTAATTCAAGAGTCACAATGTGATATTTTCACTCTCATCTTCCTTTCTCCTATTTCTCTACTCTATCTTTTACAAAGTCGTTGACAAATTGATTATTGAACTCTATCAATCCCGAGAAACTCTTAATTTGAGTTTGATCTATTTGAGCATTCCATTTTTAACAGCCTCTAATTTTTATATTAATATTTGGATACCTTTTACACTTACTCTATGAACCAAGTAATCTACTTCTGCCTTGCAAAACTCGCACTTTCAGACTTTGGCATATAATTGGTTCTATTATAGAATCTAGAGGACTTCTTGCAAATGCTGCTTGTGCTCTTTCATTGTCCTACTATGGACTAAGATGTCATCGAGGAAAATGACAATAGACTTATCAAACTATGGATGAAATATGTCATTCATCAAAACTCATGAAAGTGGTTGGTGCATTGGTGGGACCAAATGGCATCACTAAGTACTCAAAGTGACAATTTGCTAAGTCAAATTGTGTACATCTTGTTCAAAAGGCAATTTTATGTACATCTTCCTTTGCAATCTTAATTTGGTTATAATCATAGATCAATTTTGGTGAAGTGTTTGAGTTGATCAAATAGGACATCTATGCAAGGTAATGTGCATTTGTTCTTTACACTTTGTTGATTTGGTCCCAAAGTCAATTCACATTTGCATTGTATTGTCCTTTTTCTTCAAAAAAGAAGATGGGAACCCCATATGGTGATACATTGGGTTGGATAAACCCTTTCTATAGCAGATCCTCAATTTGAGCCTTGCATTCCTTCAACTCATGAGATGATAGTCAATATGGGGCATTACAAGGAGGTTCTTCCCAAGAAGTAGCTCAATTTTATGATTTACTTTCATTTTGGTGGTAACTTTGAGGTAAATCATCAAGAAAGATATCTTGAAACTCATAGATCACATCTTTCAAATTCTCAATAATTTGAAAATTGAATTTTTGTGCACTCTTGGCTTCTCTTATTAGACCCATGAAATATATATCTGCCTTATTGATAATTATTACCCCTATAACATAAAGAGGCAATTCTTGTCTTTAAAATCTTTCTTTATCTCTAATGATCTTCCATTGACTAGTTCTCACTATTCTTTCTCTAATTTATAATGAAGTTGTAGTGCTCCATCCATAGTATGCCTAAATTCACCTAATAAAAAATTAATTGCATCACTTGCCACTCAATTTTCTTCTTGATATTCTCTTATACAGAGTGATACATTTTTTAGTAAAAATTTAATCCTCTCTATCTGACCATTAGATAAATCTACTTTTTTATTCTTATCTCCTCTAGTTCCATCTCCAACCATATTACAACATAATAAGAGAAGAGACTTTTTGTTACTCCAAAGGCCTATCAATACTTTCACATGATTACCTATTAGGACTCCATTTATGATTATGAGTTATGCATTTGTCTTCCTCAACCTTTGCGCACTCTTCCTTTTCCTCCCCTACTTTTATGCTTCTTCATTGAGCTAGTAAGGCCATGAGGTACATTTATTGATGATCTTTATTTTTTGATGTGATTTTAGTATCCACTTCTTCAATTTATCTCTCCAAGTTTTAAAGGTTTTTTGTATAGAGGCCAGCTTCTTTATTGAGCTAGTAGGGCCATGAGGTATATTTATTGATGATCTTTGTTTTTTGATGTGATTTTAGCATCCTCTTCAATTTGTCTCTCCAAATTGTTTAAAGGTTGTCTATATGGAGACCAAGTGCCTTTAGGAAAGTGAGCACAACAATTGATGGCTATGTACCCAAATTGACCACAATTTTAACAACTTTGTTGTTTTGCTTGAGCCCTTTTCCCTCGTGGGACTCCATCTCTCCTTTCTTTGACACATCCACATTCTATTTGAAATTATCCTATTCCTTGGTCTCAAAAATGAAGGTTGCCCGATTCCATAGGAATTGGTTAACCAAAGTAAGGTGTTTCAGCTTGATGATGTTGAGTTGAGACTACCTCTTCACTTCCTCCAAATGCTTTTGCTATTCACTTAGCACACGCAATGGTTTCAAAAATAGTATGAGGATTTTGTACCATTACTTCTTGGTGAATTCACTCTTTTAACCCCTATTTGAAATTGTCATGAGCTTTTGCTACACTCATATTTGTTATCATAATTTGTAGATTGAGAAATGCTTTCATGTACTCTTATATGTTGTTCTTCTACTTCAACCACCATAGTTGGGTTTGAGCCATCTACACAAAATCCATGGATTAGAAATTCTTTAACAACATTCTTGCATTGCCATCCAAGTGATCTCTCTTCCTTCTAGTAACATTGATCATTCCCAAGCATCATACTATATGAGGACTTTATCAATCAAGTACCCACATGCAAACAAAATGATCGGTGATCTCAATTGTGAATACTCAAAAGTATCTATTCATTCTTGAAATCCAACTTTCCATTATTCCACTGGAGTGTTGTCCCTTGTAAGGCTTGATATTGCATGAGTTCTTTATCAATAGTAACAATTTGGCTTCATTGTTGATCGAGGTTGGTGTCGTCCGCATGAGTGACTCTTTAGGTATCTGATCACTATTATTGAGTTTTGAGATGTTTCCCCTACTTGCATTACATGATCATTCTCAAATATATATACTTGAATTTTCAATGTTTCCATTGTCATCTTGATCTCCTAAAACTCATTCAATATCCCTTGCATTCCTTGCATCAGATCTTACAACTATAGCTCCATGATTCATACATGCGAGAAAGAGTCACTCGCTATTACTTACTTCAATAAAGGGTTAATATGATCATTCAAGACAAGGCATGGATGATTAAAACTACCATTAGGACCTCAAAGGCTATCATTCATTGATAATATTCCTCACCAAAATTGTGGATGATGAAATCTTAAACATCACTTTTGATCTAGCTTCATAATGGATTTCTACTTGCATGTTGAAAGGTAGAGTATTTGGTATACTCAATTCCATTACATCATAACAAAATGTACATTGTCAAATTCCACTCTCTATTATATATCACCACAAGTAGAATCACTAGGTTTAGTAAATTCATTGCTATGTCCATGAACTTTGTTCCAAAATGGTAAACAAAACATACATTTATTTTCTCACATTGGATGCACATAATGTTGATGTGGAACAGATTAAAGAACAAAAAGTGAAGTGCAAGAAATTATCCTCTAGGACCATCCATCCCCTCTTATCTCTAAAACATTCCCAATCCATCAACAACATTACATTTTCTCCCCTCGATATCACTTAGTTTTAACAGCTTGTGTTCTTCCAAAAGGGGTGATCCACTCTTTTGGATTAAAACACTTGCTCTAATACCATTATAATGTTCCAAAGATGGGAGAACCACAAAAGGAAAAACATAAGAAAAACACAAAGCTTCATCTTCAATACTCCAATGCCCCAAAGGACCACCTTATCTTTATTATATAACAAAGAGGATCCATTCAAAGGGAACTTTACCCTTGGATCATATATATGGATTGGTGATATGCCAACGAGCTCCATCTTAGATTAGTTATATGGATTTGTGACCTATCTATCCTTGTTCTAGTTGATTGGTCAAACAAGTTTGACCAAATGGAATCTTTAGGGAATCTTCATATAGAAAATTCAGAATAGCATAGGTGAGGTACTATTAAAAAGCTCTTGGCAAGACAAATAGAGTGTTTATGGCATCTGCCATATTATTGGAAATATTATTTTGGTAACACTTCTCTCTTTGATCTACTTAGGATATCATATACAACATGGGATTCCACCTTAAAACTCCATGGGTTGCCTTTTGGATCTCTTGCAAATAATTTATGGTGACCCTCTCATAATTTTTCTACAAGATATTTACAAGAGGTGAAAAAACTATTCCTGAAATGCCCTAATCATTAGGTGAGTAGGGAGCAGTTGAACACTCCACTTCGTGCAATTTGCATGTGTACTTGCTCACATGTGAAATTCCCTGCCAAAATGCACCTATCATCCATGTGACGTCCACACCAAATGCAAACAGTCTCCAAGTCCGGTTCTTTACTATTTTGGCACCTCATTCAAATTGCTATATGGTTTGGGCACTATTCTCTCTAGACCAAATACATTCCTCTGAAAGTCTAGGGGGAAGATCACTCACTAGAAAACTGTTCCGGGCTGAACCTTGCTCTAGAGCAAAGTTCTTCTTCCTAAACTTCATAGCAAAGACCACACCCAACTTACATGCCTCTAAATCTTCTTCTTGTATTTTGACATTCTTGCTTTGGGACATCTTGGTTGAGGAACCATGCACACTACTAAAGAATCTGTTAACTAAACACTTCTTTGTCTATTTGTCCATTTAGGCTCTCCTTTCCTTACAAACAATCAATATAAGTGAATAAAATGGAAAAATAAAAAGAGGCGTGCATTAGAGGAAGATGGTCTTTAATTATTAAAAAATTAAAATTAGAAAAGGAATGAAACTTAAGAGAAATATACATTGCATACTAATAATAACATTAGTAGATACTTTTGCTCAAGACCTTATTGACAAAGAATAGTTCTACTATATATAGTTATAATCTTGGATATTTATAGAATATAGATTTCAAGATCATACTTTCATGAAAATCATAAGAAATAATTTTAAATTATATTATATGAATAAACAATTTTTAAATATGATATATGGAATTCTTAGACTTGACTATAATTAAAATAGTCAAGAACTTTATGTTTTCCAAAAATATCAATTCTAAGAAATTAATATTATATTGATAAATTTATCTTACTAATAGTAATAAAAAAGTGTTTACTCAAGAACTCAATATATCATTATAACAATGTCATTCATATAATCAATAACAGCATTATTTTAAATATGAGATAAATTTTATATTTATCTCCATATATGTTTTTTTCTTGATAATGATAAAATATGCTGGATGTTATTGTTCTGTTCCTAAGTTACACACAAAATTTATATAGTGATGTTAACTTATATAGAAAATTGAATTCAATGAAATTAGATTAAAACAGTGAGATCTAAACTAATAAGGATATTAAGTTAATTTGTTTTATAAATAAAATAATTTAATATAAATTTTCTATTATAACAATATGAACTATATACAGAGTATCAATTATATCAAAATTTCATTAAAATAACAAATTGTGACTCAAATAAATATCAATAAGCACAATTAATGAGAAGATATGGATTACTTCCACCCAAAATGTTGTATTTGAGTTAAGTATGTAAATAATTAATATTTTTATTTTGATTGAAACTCATTTGAGTAATAGTAAATTGAAAAAAATTACTAATTTTATGCTAGTGTATTAAGTAACATGGTACTTTTCTTGCTATTATATATTGAATATAATAACAAGAAGCTAAAGTTATGTAGAAATATCTATGAATAGAATAATCTATAAATCTATTTAAATAATTTTAAAATATTATATAATTTGAACTAATACATAATTAAGAATATTTGGAAAGATAAAGGAATTTATTGATATATAAAAGGCAATATCAACTAAGATTAACTTATATTATTCCATATAAACTAATTTATCTACTTACCAAAGTTAGTGAACTTTATCCAATATCATTCGATAGTGATCTGTTTTAACTTCCTCCAAAATAAATTTCTATCATAAGAATAAGAATGTTGTATAATTTCAACTGTTTTAGCTACTTTAATTAGATAACGTTCTATGTATATTACTCCACTTAAAACTAAGAATTAGTGCATATATATAAGTTTTAAGTAACTTTTCTAAATTTTTGAAATGTTAGCAAATTTTTTTGTCAAGATTTTACAAAAGTAAAGGAATTACCTTATACTTCATACTAAAATTAATATAGTAAATAAATAACATAAAATTTTATATAACACAATTCATATTTGTATCTAGGAGTGCAGTTACATTTCTTTAAATCTTATATATCTATTAAAATCTCTTCTAATATCACATATGTTTTTAACATAAAACAAGTATAGTTCTAGAGCTATAATAGATATGGAAAACAAAGATATGTAACACTGATTTATCCATAATTTGGTCTTATTTTGAAGATCACTAAATATTAGATATCATAGTATATAAATTTTTCTTATCAATCTTAAAGTTCATAAAACCTCCTAATTGACTGAGCAATTTAATTAACTCATATTGATTACAATTTTACTTATAAATATAATAAAACCTCAATCAATAAGAAAAAATTGATGCAAATGTCTTCCTTGTGACATAAAGTCTAGCAAATAATATAATTTCAATTTTAGATCATGCTCATAACCATATGTAATAACTCTAATCCCACAACGATTTATAATCTTGAATAATGTATGGGGGCATAAATCATTTCTGAACCAACTAAAACGAGTATTCAATTATAATTTTCTACCATTCAACCTTACTCGATACTCTATGATGAATTTGACCTTGACCTTAAAAGATCTATCCCTGATCTCAATTTCTATCCTATATAGAATAAGTAGAAATAGTTGGTTAGAATTATTCAATATTAGAAAATTAAAATAAAATATTTGATGCATTTCTCTGCTATTTTGATTTTATGGTATTGGATTATAAAAATATAGAGCAATATTTTATTAAAATATTGAATAATTGGCAATGAAATAATATGATAATTTTCAAAGTATCAAATGACCACAGAAAACTAACTGGTTAATTAGTTTATCAATTAATAAAATATATTTATTTTGATTTTATTACTTAAAAAATGCTATAAATTTTTAATAAATTTTTAATTGAACTAAAAATAATAATCAATTTTTATAAATAAAAATAAAAATTTAAATACGAATAAAATTTAAATATATATTAAAATATTATATTATATTTAAGTAACATAAATTAAATATTATTATTATTATTTATCATTAATTATTAATTTATTTGATAACATATTTCTGAAATATTTAACAAATATAAATTTTCAATAACCACGGTTGGACTGTCTCGATGCAGTACTGGAGGCACCCTCCGTATGAAATAGAATCGTTTCACAATCTAAAGCCTGGTGCGAACTCAAGTTAGCCCTAACAAGTTCTAGACTTAAATTGTAGTTCTTTGATTTCGAACTTACTTTGGGCCAGAGCCAAATAAAATCTTTTATATGTGCTAAAGTGTGCTCGATTCAAATGCTAGGGAATTTATGAAGACGATGCATGTGGGCAGTTTAAAGTTTCCACCGGTTGATATGCAGATGGCAAGTTAAAGAAACGCAGTGTTGGATTCGTATCAGATTGGACATTCTGTATATTATGTTTGACAGTCAAGAACATTCACATCCTACATATTGAAATGTCCCATCGATTCTCATCTAAAATGGGCGATGAATTTCTGATTTTGAAAACTAAACTAGAAGTAAAACTGTACATCGAGATTGATATAGTTGAAGCTAAGTATCTGCTGTTTTAAAAATCTTATAGGCAGATATTGTAAGGTTTAAAACTAGATTAAAACTTAATATCGGTGGACAATAAAAACCTACTTATTCTACTTTCAAGCGCATCCATCTTTACCAGGAAGCTTCGTATCTGCAGCACCATAGTCAAGTTGTATTAACAACATAAGGGCATGGTTGTAAAACTTAAACTTGGATACAATTTTGCGTTTTTTGTACTTATAACCATTCATGACATTGTGCAGATATTTGTGAAGTTCGGTTTAGGGCAATCATTACCAACGCCTTTAGGAAACTCTGTCCAGTAAGGAGTTCTAGACTCTTCGATTATCCATATCCGAATGTTTTGAACACTTCTGATAAAATGTTTAGTCGTTTGAATAGGAAAGTCATTTGAGGAATTATCGTGGATATTATACTACTTCTGATTCATAATCACCAACATATCAATAAACCTTGTGAACTGGATGGAGCATATTATATTTTTACTTTACGAAGTAGGAATGGTCCGCAGTGGACGGACTTTTTATTCCATCGTATCAACTGGAACATGTAACCAGGACTACATCTGGGTCTTGATCAAAGACCAACATCTTCCGTCAGCCTGATAAGCTAAGCGCACACTGTGAATGAGCTACAAGAACATTAGTTTTTCTTGTTACTGGCTTCGGCATACTGGCGGAGCTCCCCGCATCCTTCTCCCATGATGACAGAATGCTTTTGTAGTAACAAAGTAATGCACGCCTTCTGGTCAATTACTGTGCCTACTGTAGCCCGAAAGATCATGAATGTGTATCGCCTGGTCTTCTTGGACACATTGGTTCATCACGTTTCAGAATCCATTGATTGCCAGATGAGTACGGGAACTTCCTCCATCGAAGTCCCGGCTGCAGTAAAGTTTCAGTAAAGCATATCTAATCAGTGATAAATTTCTCTCAGGAAACATAATGTGTGCTCATTGAGAGCTACATTCCGGAATGGCCAGACGAAACTACAAGCTCCAGCACAGAACCAAAAACTTTCCGCAACAAAAAATTCTGCCAAAGGCTATTCCTCTATGCATGATTTACCTACAGACCATGTAACTAGCATAATTCTCTCGAGTACCTAACAACAGTTGTCCCGTATAAATTCTGGATAAAAGAATCACAGTTAGTCTACGTCGAAGTCATAAAAGTCCACAAAAGCAGGTCCTACTCTAGATCTCAGAGAGGTGTCCTAAAGCCTTCTCACCTGCACTTGGACAGAAAGAGTCACCAGCACTTGCTAGCAGATCACATAGGCCTTGAAAGCGTGGATTTCAGTAATCTGATCAGGTTACTGAAAATCCACGCTTTCAACGCGATTCCCCTCCAAAGAATGCAATCAACTTTGATGTAGCGCCTGGAATGCTTCTAATCCTCCTCTGTAACTCCTTGTCATCACAGAGTTCTCATCCCTTCTGCTTCTCCGATTCTCCTCTGCCCCATCTTCATGACTCGCTATGCTGCCTAAGGTCCCTACAACCTTCGTCATCGGAGAGAGTTACTTCCACCTCACAAACCATCCAATAATGCCCCGATAGCACTGGCGAAATCAAAAATCTGCTTGGCACTGGCCTCGTTAACAGCTAAATTCCACAGCGTTTCAAGCGCTTCGCATTCATACTCCACACTTCCATCCCGTTGAAGGAAGAGGTTAAGGAGATTCGAGATGGACCCGGGAACTTCTCCGATTCTCCTCTTCCCTTCTTCATGTGTGGCTATATTACCTAAGGTCCATGCAGTCCTCTCCATCAGCAGGGAGTTACTCCCACCCGACAAACCATCCAGCAATGCCTCCAGAGCACCGGAGAAATCGAGAATTTGCTTGGAATTGGCCTCGTTAACAGCTAAACTGCACAGACTTCCCATCACTTCGGCTTGAAACTCGACACTTCCATCGCCTTGGAGGAAGAGGTTCAGGAATTTTGAGATGGACCCGGGAACTTCTCCAATTCTTCTCTGCCCATCTTCATGTCTGGCTATGTTGCCTAAGGTCCTTGCGGCCCTCGTCATCAGCAGGGAGTTACTTCCACCCCACAAACCATCCAATAGTGCCTCGATAGCACCGGCGAAATCAAGAATCTGCTTGGCATTGGCCTCATAAATAGCTAAATTCTGCAGCGTCCCAAGCACTTGGCATTGAAACTGCACACTTCCATCCCGTTGGAGGAAGAGGTTAAGGGGTTTCGAGATGGACCACGGAACTTCTCCGATTATCCTCATCCCTTCTTTTATGTATGGCTATATTGGTTAAGGTCCTTGCAACATTCGTCATCAGCAGGGAGTCACTTCTACCCGACAAACCATCCAATAGTGCCTCGAGAACACCGGCGAAACCAAGAATCTGCTTGGCATTGGCCTCATAAATAGCCAAATTTGACAGAGTTCTGAGCACTTTGCATTGACACTCCACACTTCCATCCCGTTGGAGGAAGAGGGTAGGGAATTTCGAGATGAACCCGGGAACTTCGCCGATTCTCCTCTTCCCTTCTTCATGTATGGCTATATTACCTAAGATCCATGCAATCCTCTCCATCAGCAGGGAGTTACTTCCACCCGACAAACCATCCAGCAATGCCTCCAAAGCACCGGGGGAGTCGAGAATTTGCTTGGAATTGGCTTCGTTAACAGCTAAAGTGCACATAGTTTCCATCACTTTGGCTTGAAACTCAACACTTCCATCGCCTTGGAGGAAGAGGTTAAGGAGTTTCGAGTGGACCCGAGAACTTCTCCGATTCTCCTCTTCCCTTCTTGATGTATGACTATATTAGCTAAGGTCCACGAAATTCTCTCCTTCAGCAGGGAGCTACTTCCACCCGACAAACCATCCAACAATGCCTCCAGAGCACCAGGGAAGTCCAGAATTTGTTTAGTATTGGCCTCGTTAACAGCTAAACTGCACAGAGTTCTCATCACTTCGGCTTGGAACTCCACACTTCCATCGCCTTGGAGGAAAAGGTTCAGGAATTTCGAGATGGACCCGGGAACTTCTCCGATGCTCCTCTTTCCATCCTCATGTCTGGTTATGTTGCCTAAAGTCCCTGCCACATTTGTCATTAGCTCAGAGTTATTTCCACTCGACAATCCATCCAATAGTGTCTCGAGAGCATTAGCGAATTCAAGAATCTGCTTGGCATTGGCCTCATAACTAGCCAAATTATACAGAGTTCTGAGCACATGGCACTGAAAGTCCATGCTTCCATCCCGTTGGAAGAAGAGGTTAAGGAGTTTCGGGATGGACCCGGGAACTTCCCCGATTCTCCTCTTCCCATCTTCATGTCCGGTTATATTGGCTAAGGTCCCTGCAACCCTCGTCATCAGCAGGGAGTCACCTCCAGCCGACAAACCATCCAATAGTGCATCAAGAGTACCGGCGAAATCGAGAATCTGCTTAGCGTACGCCTCATAAATAGCCAAATTCCACAGAGTTCTGAGCACTTCGCATTGAAATTCCACACTTCCATCCGGTTGGAGAAAGAGCTTGAGGAGTTTCGAGATGGACCCGGGAGTTCCTCCGATTCTCCTTTGGCCATCTTCATGTCCGGCTATGCTAGCTAAGGTCCCTGCAACTTTCGTCATCAACAGCGGGTGACATCCACCCGACAAACCATCCAATAGTGCCTCGATAGCACCATCTAAATCAAGAATCTGCTTGGCGTTGATCTCATAAAGAGCCAAATTCCACAGAGTTCTGAGCACTTGGCATTGAAACTCGACCCTTCCATCCCATTGGAGGAAGAGCTTAAGAAGTTTCGAGATGGACCCGGGAACTTCTCCGATTCTCCTCTGCCCATCTTCATGTATGGTTATGTTGCGTAACGTCGATGCAACGTTCATCATCAGCTCAGAGTTACTTCGACCCGACAAACCATCCAATAGTGCCTCGATAGCACCAGCGATATCAAGAATCTGCTTTGCATTGGCCTCATAACTAGCCAAATTACACAAAGTTCGGAGCACTGCGCATTGAAGTCCACGCTTCCATACCGTTGGAGGAAGACGTCGAGGAGTTTCGAAATGGACCCGGGAACTTCTCCGATTCTCCCCTTCCCTTCTTCATGCATGACTATATTAACTAAGGTCCATGCAATTCTCTCCTTCAGCACGGAGTTAGTTCCACCCGACAAACCATCCAACAATGCCTCCAGAGCACCAGGGAAGTCCAGAATTTGTCTGCTATTGGCCTCGTTAACAGCTAAACAGTACAGAGTTCCCATCACTTCGGCTTGGAACTCCACACTTCCATCGCCTTGGAGGAAAATGTTCAAGAATTTCGAGATGGACCCGGGAACTTCCCCGATTCTCCTCTTCCCATCCTCATGTCTGGCTATGATGCCTAAGGTTCCTGCATCATAAGTCATCAGATTGGAGTTACTTCCACCCGACAAACCATCCAATAGTGCCTCGAGAGCACCAGGGAAGTCCAGAATTTGTTTGGTATTGGCCTCGTTAAAAGCTAAACAGTACAGAGTTCTCATCACTCCAGCTTGGAACTCCACACTTCCATCGCCTTGGAGGACGACGTTCAGGAATTTCGAGATGGACCCGGGAAATTCTCCGATTCTCCTCATCCCATCCTCAAATCTGGCTACGTTGCCTAAGATCCCTGCAACATAAGTCATCAGATTGGAGTTACTTCCACCCGACAAACCATCCAATAGTGCCTCGAGAGCACCAGGAAAATCAAGAATCTGCTTGACATTGGCCTCGTTAACAGCTAAACAGTGCAGAGTTCCCATCACTTCCGCTTGTAACTCCACACTTCCATCGCCTTGGATGAAGATGTTTAGGAATTTCGAGATGGACCCGGAAACTTCTCCGATTGTCCTGTTCCCATCCTCAAATCTGGCTATGTTGCCTAAGATCCCTGCACCATAAGTCATCAGCTTGGAGTTACTTCCACCCAACAAACCATTCAATAGTGCCTCGAGAGCACCGGGAAAATCAAGAATCTGCTTGGCATTGGCCTCGTTAACAGCTAAACAGTACAGAGCTCTCATCATTTCGGCTTGTAACTCCACACTTCCGTCGCCTTGGAGGAAGATGTTCAGGAATTTCGACATGGACCCGGGAACTTCTCTGATTGTCCTGTTCCCATCCTCAAATCTGGCTATGTTGCCTAAGATCCCTGCAACTTAAGTCATCAGCTTGGAGTTACTTCCACCCGACAAACCATCCAATAGTGCCTCGAGAGCATCGGGAAAATCAAGAATCTGCTTGGCATGGGCCTTGTTAAAAGCTAAACAGTACAGAGTTCTCATCACTCCGGCTTGGAACTCCACACTTCCATCGCCTTGGAGAAAGATGTTCAGGAGTTTCGAGATGGACCCGGGAACTCCTCCGATTCTCATTACCCCATCCTCACGTACGGCTATGTTGGCTAAGGTCCGTGCAACATTGGTCATCAGATTGGAGTTACTTCCACACGACAAACCATCCAATAGTGCCCCGAGAGAACCGGGAAAATCAAGAATCTGCTTGGCATTGGCCTCGTTAAAAGCTAAACAGTACAGAGTTCTCATCACTTCGGCTTGGAACTCCACACTTCCATCGCCTTGGAGGAAGATATTCAGGAATTTCGAGATGGACCCGGGAAATTCTCCGATTCTCCTCATCCCATCCTCAAATCTGGCTACGTTGCCTAAGATCCCTGCAACATAAGTCATCAGATTGGAGTTACTTCCACCCGACAAACCATCCAATAGTGCCACGAGAGCACCGGGAAAATCAAGAATCTGCTTGGCGTTGGCCTCGTTAACAGCTAAACAGTACAGAGTTCTCATCACTTCGGCTTGGAACTGCACACTTCCATCGCCTAGGAGGAAGATGTTTAGGAATTTCGTTAAGGACCCGGGAACTTCTCTGATTGTCCTGTTGCCATCCTCAAATCTGGATATGTTGGCTAAGGTCCCTGCAACATAAGTGATCAGCTTGGAGTTACTTCCACCCGACAAACCATCCAATAGTGCCTCGAGAGCACCGGGAAAATCAAGAATCTGCTTGGCATTGGCCCCATAAAATGTCAAATTGTGCAGAACTCCTAGCACATTGATTTGAAACTCCACACTTCCATCCCGTTGGAGGAAGAGGTTAAGGAATTTTGAGATGGATCCGGGAACTTCTCCAATTCTCCTCTGCCCAGCCTCATGACTGCCTATATTAGTCAAAGCTCTTGCTGCTATTTGCCCTAGCGTGGAGTTCTGATCGAGAGACAAGCAACCCATCAGTCTTTGCAGAGCACCTGGAAACTCCACTATACCCTTATTATTAGCTCCGAAAAGCGCCAAAACTCCAAGACCCTCGAGGTGAAGTTTCCTGTATGGTGAACATGAGCTTTCATCGGTGTGCTGAGACGTTACGGATGATTGAAGCAGACTTTCTATGGTCCCAGGAGTATGAGATGCACTACACAATCCTGTGGCATGGAGATGCTACAACATCCTGATTGTTGGTGGTCCATAATGCAAAGATGAGACCAACATTCGGAGACCGTTGTCATCAAGCTCTCCATTGCGGACGACCTTGACATAAACCTACAAATACAGAAAAGAGACAATGCAAACTTGAATTGTCGGATATTAGGACATGAGAGCAGAAGCCGTTCTTCGAACGGCGGATCCAGAACTCGATAAACGCCAACGGCTAAGCATAAACGAAATATAAATATGTCTCTATCAATAGCAGTAGAGACTGATATACAACATATGATCGATAGATTCTAAGCAAAGCATGTCGCAAAATAAAAAAACAACATTGTACTGGAAGACCAACCAGCAAAACTTGAAAGTTTAAATGAACTGAAATCGAAAGACCGGGCAGAAAGCATATATAGAAACCATGAAACCGAACAACAAATGTGGGGTGGAGCGAAGTGGGAGAAGAGTGGATGAGTGAATCTTGGCTTGGACTGATGGATAGTTGGATTCTTTTCATATAGTACTAGAAAATTTTGAGCAGTTTTATTGAATTCATACAAGGCTGCCTGATATTAAGAATGAAAGCATGTGGGTAAAACCAATACGTACCTGCTTGACACAATGAGCTAACTTCTCATCATATTCTGGTAGTTGATCCTGCATGAGGATCGCAAGATGCTCCATTGCCCCTCGTAACTTCTTCAAATGGCCGTAATCTATAGCACTCATTCCAAGGTTTTTTGCAGCTTCCTCTGCAAAAGTTTCCAGTAAGTAGATGGCGCAAAGTGCAAAGACGGCATCCCCGTGCGGGTCATCACAAATGATTTCATGATGAAGTTCTGAGTTCAGCATGGTTTTATCGTTCAGCAGCTGCAAAGAAGTCATCGCCTCGTCAACATCCTTCCTCGTCTCCCGGTGATATTTGATGAAATTTCGTTGCAGATCATGCAACCCGAAGACTTCGTATTCCTTCTTTGTGAGGTGGCCTTCTTCTGAAGTCGGATCACGATGTTCTATAAACTGAATGCTCGTTTGCAACATCGTACCGCTTTCCATCAATTGATTTTTGTGGTCGTCGAATAGCTCTGGCTTTCTTCCACCTGCGAGTAGTAACCTAGTGTACAACATGTACACAACATGATTGGGGATGGACTTCCCCTCACAATTTGCAATCAAGATTAGCAAACTTTAAGCATCATCTCCGAGCTCCCTGTACGTCATCAACAATGTCTGCCAAATGTTCTGCTCGTATGAGAAGTCAAGTACTGGTCTCAGATCCACAGATGTGCCTTTCCCTCCAACGTCTTCCTTCATGGCTGTTTCGTAACTGTCTGCAACCCTCTTCCACTCGCCAACGTCCTTGTTCTTCTTCCTGTTTATCCTCTTGCCCACCATCGCCAAAGCCAGTGGATTATACTGTGCTCGATCTACCAGACCTTGAGAAACGTCCTGTGAAAAGCACATAAATCAAATGCATACATCTTTAGCCTAGTTGATATATGTCAACTAGCAAGTGATTAAAATCTCAAATATCAGTAAGTAGATATGCAAACAAGATCCAGTTCTTTGAGCAGTTCGCAATTTCCGGGCGAATTGGAAAGGTTGAACGTCCATACTGTAGCAAGACCTCACCGATGTACAAGCTGTCATCTTGTATCTGTCCTAGTCCTGGGCGATCAGTTGTTAGCTGGGTCCAGGTAACAACTGATTCTCTTCTAAAAACCGAAGAAGGCATATCGTGATATCCCGTAGAATAAAGCTTTAGCTGTTATTATTCGAATATGAAATATGCAATTAGTAAACACAAACCTATTTACATCGGTAGAACTATTATATTCAAAACACCAAATTTCTATTATCAGTAATTTAGTAATGGCTTTTCAATAAGTATAATAAACAAACACGTTTGAAAATTAAGTGGAGGTATTTTGTTGTCCGAGTTAAAGAAAGAAATTGATTACGATGATAAAAGAGGGAATATTTTAGGCCGAAAGTGCGAAGCTCTCGCCTCATTTTCTCCCATAAATATTCACTCACAAGGAACTCGAGATTGGTGCGTGAAATGCATAAAAATAACAAAGAAGAAGTTTCTGACAGACCTTCAAGTCTTGTGGCATTTCATTTTTTGGCAATCCTGCATGGCAAGCAAGGATCTTCTCCGCTTCCTCCAGCTTGATACGCTCCGTTGGAACTCGTACAGAATCTTCCCATACCGTGGACTTACGGCATGCGACCAGCAACTTCACATTTCTACTCGATGTTCCGTTCACCAGCCCAACAAACGCCGTTATAAACGTGGTCTCCCACACATCGTCCAAGATCACCAAAGCACTTCGCTCACTGAGAAGACACTGTATTCGATTCTGAACCTGAATATCGAGATCTGTACTGTGGTCTTTTCTGAGATCCGAGGAACCCTCTGGAGCAAGCTTTCTCAAGAGTTCTAGTTGCTTAGATGGCACGGTTGCTCCAGAGCCACACTCCAAGAATACAACTAAGCTGAATGGTGTGTCTTCTCCAGGAATCGGATGTTTATAATGGACAACAATGTACCTGGCTAAGATAGATTTTCCTGTACCAGGATCACCGTGTAACAGAACTACCGAGGGCCCGTCCTTCTCCTCAAGTGCGTCTACTAGCCTTTTGCCGATGCTTAGTGGCACATGTGCCTCCACACCTTCTCTACTGATCTTGAAGGAATAAGGTTTAGCAAACGCTTCCTTCTTTATCACTTCATGCGCAAGTTGGTTTTTCTGCGTCACAGTAACTACATCGAATGCTTTTTCGATCTTCTCAAGAAACTCTTCCAATCGGACTGGGAAAAGAGTTGCAGTTACCTTAAAACAACATCCACTAAGGAAAAGGATCCGTCTTCTATCTTCTCTCTCCCTCTGTTCTTTTTCTTCTTGCACTAGAGCCCTGGCGTTCTCCAACATTTCCCGCAAGTGATGGTTGACTGCTAGACCAAATTCATGGATCATGGCCATGTAAGTGTCGTGTTGCTTCTGAAGACTTCCCAATTGCGCTGGAATACGTTTCCATGCTCTATCTGCCTTGTGCCATTTATTGCCCAAATCCAGTATCTGGGGTATGAGCGCTACAAAGGCCGCAGCTACACCTGCTACCTCCGCCATCGATCCTGAACAGAACTTGCCACTGTGAAAACAGGAGATGCAAATCAGGGAAATGTATGCTGTATAGCAAATTGTACATGTGACTAAGACAATGTGAAAGTATCGGTCCAGGAAGAGAAACTTTTTGATTGTCAGGACCATAGTAATCACGAAACGACGACAGGAGAATTCAATTTTCAGGCTCACTCCATTTTAAACCAAACTTCAGATCCTGTATGGCGTTAAGATTGGAGAAACCTTACCTGCAGAAAATGCAGTACTTTCACGAAATGAATTGCCCGGCGAGAGTTTGACCAATGAAATTCGGACACTCCAGCTAACGTGCACACAAGTTCTTCAGATCCACTTCAAACCTAAGTTTGCTATTACATACTTCGATGTAACTCCCGACGGAGCTTGAAGAAAGTGATCAACTTCCGGACCAAACTCCCGATAGGAAACCAGCGCTAATAGGCAAGCTTCTTCAGGCAGACTATGCGGTTGCCAAACATGACTTTGGCTGGAACTTCCTAACTTTCTAAATCTCCTCACAACCTACATACACCTCAATCCAACCAACAAAGTCCTGCTTTCTAATGTAGGGACTCATGTGCATCTCCTCAGTTCCGGTATTTCTCTCGGAGACAAATGATCAAGTCCTGCACACAAACTTCTGATCAGACTTCACACATTGCTCTACTCCACTCATCGGAACTGAAAGTCTTCATGGCACTTCCAACAATTGACATGCTAGTCTAAGCTCAGACAGACTCTTCGACTCTACAAACATCTTCTACTCCGGTTATATTAGTAGCGAGGATTAAATTTCCAAACCTTCCGGTTCTTGTAAGGAAAGGGTAGATGACGACCAAGAAACCCCCTTAAGATTTTGATGCGACTGATCGATCTTGCTAGTCGGCTTCGGACTAACCAAGCAAGATTGCGCCAGTTCACAGACACCCCTATCCAGCTTTGCTTTGCTATGCTAGCTTGGGAACGTGGACAATTGTGATCATGTGGATGTCCTTAAAGTCTCGAGTTTCTTTTGATAGTCACGTGATAAAATCCAGCCTTAAACAATGGTCTTCGAATGGGCAGAGACATACCACTCAAAACATCGCTGCCGAGTACGTACTCAGGAAGAACCCATCTAAAATGCAGATACTCGCTTCCACCCATCACTAACATTGTACGTCGTATTACGCAGAAACTTGCGCTGGACAATTTATCTGCAATGGAAATTTGATACCATCTATCCACTTAGAAATCGCATGCATTGTCAGGAAAGGCGTATTAAACGTAGATACTGATTCCAATTCTGAAATCCGGCTCTTGTTCTCTCTTACGGCGAGGTTTCCTCTAGTGCATCCTGTTCCACTATTGGTGGCATTGGGCCCACCCGCTGCACAGGATAAGATCGAGAAAAAGCAAGAAAGTCATCATCTGTCTGTCTGCATAAACTCAATGGCTTGCATTCGCAATTTCCTTGGGGTTGGTCAAGCTTTGGGCCACCCTAGCATTAAGTGCTCTGCCGATCTCAATAAATTTCGCGGAGTACCTTGCGGTAGCGAGCCAGTCCCGGCAGAGCAACGCAATGCACAGGAGCGCCTGAACAAAATTATTTCTCTGTGCTGCGTACACGAATTAATAATACTGAATCCCAGCCTTCCTGCCAAGAACCAAAAGTTTTACCAACAAATCCGTAAGCTGCTTTTATTAGAGGAAGACTGTCCTTTTGCTAACGGTATCAATTTACGTCTTTCGCTTACGCCTACAATCCTTGATGGAAGGTTTACCTCCATCTGTAGAATCCCGGACAGTAGGAGTATTTTCTACTTTTACACATGGGTAACCCGGCACTTCATAGAAAATATCCTGGCGAGTTCAACCAACGAAACTCAGACACTCCAGCTCACATGCGCACCATTTCTTCAGGTTCTACCACAAACCTAAGTTTGCTAGTACATATTTTGATGAACTCCCGAGGGTGCTTGAAGAAAGTGATTAACTTCCGATCAAGCTCCCGATCGGAGATCACGTTATTAGTAGGCAAACGTTTTCAGACAAACTATGCGGTTGGCAAACATGACTTTGGCTGGACGATTCCTGATGATCAAAATCTCTTCTTAACTTACTTAACACTTCAATCCAACCAACATTCTTCTGCTCTCCAAGGTAGGGAGGAACTCATGTGTGTCCCCCTCAGTTCCAGGGTTTCTTTTCACAGAGAAATGATGAAGTCATACGACTACGAGCAAGTCGCTGCAACTTCTCCAAATCATGCCCATCGATCACATACCAGCATCTACAAAATTCTGCCTTTCCTCACCGTAAGTGGAGATATTCAGTAACCCTCCTCCACTTAGATCACTCTTGCATTGAAATCTTAGCCGGTAGTGCACAGCTCTTACCGACTTCCGCCTACCCCACGTGAAAGCTCGTAAATTGACGGCATATTTCTCTTGACCTAATGTACTGGTTCTAATCGTCAGCCATTCTGTTGTTTTATAGGGCTGATCATGAGGTTCTAATTTTGTGCTTTCCTTTGCACTGACGCCCACGTACTTGCGTAATTACAGCCCGGTAGGCTGTAATTCGTATTATATTCAAGGGACTTGCATTCTATTGCATCAGCAGTGCACCTTTAGCACGTGGAACCGTAACTATCTTAGGTGCAAAAGGATAGATTTATCATATCGATACTATTTGGGATTTAATTCCATTTGATCTCTTATGTTTTATCCTTGCGCGGCAATGGGGTGTTCCCATTCTTCTTGTTCGAAGCTTTTTTGGAATCGTAACTTATAGCAAGCTACATGTTTGTTACACAAGAGGGTTGAAAACGTAGAAATCAGAGCTCCACAAACTTGTAATCACAACGACACACATTGCTGCTTTTATTAGAGGAGACTGTCCTTTTGCTAACGGTATCATTTAGGTATCATCACAGACTGTCCTTTTGCTAAGGGTATCATTATCCCCTGACAGACCGACTCTTAGGCTCTGCAAACATCTTCTACTCCGGTTAAATTAGTGCCGAGGATTAAGTTTCCAAATCCTCTGGTTCTTGTAATGGAGGGTTCATGACGACCAAGTAACCCCCTCGAGATTTCAATGCGACTGGTCGATCCTTTTAGTCGGGCTCGGACTAACCAAGCAAGATTTGGCTTTGGGGTAGCGGAAGTGCGCCAATTCGCGGACACCCGGATCCAGCTCTTCTTTGCCAGCTTGGGAGCGTGGACATTGTGATAATGTGCATGTCCTTAAAATCCTGGGTTTCCTTTGACAGTCACTTGATAAAATCCAACCCTAAACAACGGTCCTCTATGGGCAGAGGCACACCCCTCAAAACATCGCTACCGAGCAGATAATCAGAAAGAATCCATCTAAAATGCAGATAGTCGCCCACACCCATCGCTAACATTGCACGTCATCTTACATAGAAACTTGCGCTGGAAAATTCATCTGCAGTGGAAATTTGAAACCATCTACCCATGTAGAAATCGCATGCATTTTCAGGAAAGTCGTATTGAACCTCGTTACTGGTTCCAATTCTGACATCAGGCTGTTGTTCTCTCTTACGGCGAAGTTTCCTCTAGTGCTTCCTATTCCGCTACTGATCTTATCGAACCAAAGCAAGAAAGTCATCATCTGATAATCATCTCCCGTATTATCTCCCTATATCTCTTCAATGGAAATTTGATACCATCTACCCATGTAGAAATGGCATGCACAAGAAAGTCGTATTGAATCTAGGTACTGGTTCCAATCAGGCTGTTGTTCTCTCTTACTGCGAGGTTTCCTCTAAGGTCTTCTGTTCCACTACGGGTGGCGTTGGACCCACTTGCTGCTCAGATAAGATCGAAACAAAGCAAGAAAGTCATCGTGTGACACTTACCTCCCCGTATTATATTTTGTACAACGACCAGGCAAGAGCAAGAAGTAATGAAAAGGAGAGGTGGGTACCACCAGCTAAAGAATCATTTGGCCTGATTGGTATTACCAATTCGCAGGAGCTATGCGCCAATATTGTTTCTTCTGGGACATTGTGACACAGTGTACTACAAACCATGCTCTGGAGAGAGCCTTATGGTTCTATGAAATTGTACTTCCGACATACGAAGGAAACGAGTGAGAGAGGATCACCCAATCTGCAGTTCTTGCTTTAAAATCGGAATGATAATGATAGTAACTACAGAAAGATATACTCCATGATCTTCACTGAGTGAGATCACGGAGGGAGGTCTTTAATAGCTACTGGAAATTTAGTGTTTTAAGAGCAATACATAACGAATATATCACGAACATGAAAGGTAAAAGGGTATTATTCTACTTCAATGCGTACAATTCAAGAAATTATTAAAAAGCGAAATTCCGCGCACTTTCGAAGACCTTGCTGATGAGGCATCTACGACAATATCGTACAGAAAGCCACTGCTCAAGTACATCCGTTTGGGCACCACTACAGACACTAGAGAAGCGTCGAACTGTTTCCTTAGACCCCAATCTGGGAATTGGCAACAACCACAAACAAACTTACTCAATTAGCATTGGATGATTCGAAAGTAGCTCAACACTTAGGTAGTCAACTACGATTCATCTTACAAGACAGCCGTTAAAACTACCTCCTGTCACCATCTGCACCGTGATTGAAACTAACGTAAACAAACACAAGGGCTGAAATATGAGGAATGATGGCCTACTACTGTGCACTGAATAACGCTTACTCCATTCAACAGGATGACAGGGGCCGTATACATTCTCAAGATTTATCCACAGCAACCTATTTTCGTTGGGAAAGCTTGAAGATGTTTTTCTTTCGATCAATGATCTTCAAGGATCTGCCTTCTTGCCATTCACCAATGTCACCTGGAACGATCACCGGAATCGCTCCAGGTGACTCCCGAGGAATTGAAGAAGCGGATTTCTTCTTTCGGCCTCTCGTGAAAATTCAGCAACACGACTCTGAGAGTAGTCGGTAGTTGACAAGCGGAAGTAGTTGCTATGGGTGAATATAGACACTTGTAATACGGGATTTGTAGTCCTATTTGCAACATCTTTCCGGAGTAGGCGCGGCCCAGTCTCAATAATTGAGAGTAATTGCGGGTGATATTGTCACGCAGGTAAAACCGCATTTAAAACCGCGGGGTGAGAGCGCTAAAATGGCTGTAACAGCAATTCCTAGCCCCGCCATAGACCGCGACCGGGCTGCTCGCGACATAACCAGGCCTACAATGTGCAGAACCAACTCTGCTTCATAGGTTCAGACGTCGCTCAGGTACCGATCGAGTTAGAAAAGATTCCGATTCTTAAGACATTGGCGATTTTGCAACTACGAGGCGGTAACGATTTCAAATTTCTTCAGTGCGTAAGCTGAACGTGTTCGAATAGAAAATGAACTTGCTCATCCATCATGATTAGATCATCCCCAACATTACGAATGGGGAATCCAAGCACTGTTACTTGTAGAAGATGTACTTGATTTTTGGAATGAGATGGCAGCGGTCGATGAAGTTGGGAGACTCTATTCACATAAGCTTTTCAGATCAGACTACTTGCTAGTAATTATCTGAGAAACTGCAGAAAGTAGTAACTTAGGACCCGCTCCCTGTTCCAGATCGTGCAAGAAGATGGGAACACTTTTCAGGACAAACAATGTGGTTGCCAAACCTTAAGGGAACTAGAAATCTCGAAATTTATCATTCTTTAATTACTTAGAGACCAGCCGATCCAACTCTGCTTTGCTAGTTTGAGAGCGTGGACATTTGTGGTCATGTGCATGTCCTCAAAATCCTGGATTTCCTTTGACTGTCACATGTTAAAATCCTCCCCTAAACAAGGGTCTTCGGATGGACAGTCTTCTCATCTTCACGTATGGCTATAGTGGCTAAGGTCCATGCAAGAATCTTGTGCAGGAAGGAGTTACTTCCACCAGACAGTTACATCCAGCAATGCCTCCAAAGCTCGAGATGGTCGACTTCAGATCCTTTAGGACTTATTACTTTGATAAATCAATCAACAACACATTGATCCAGGGACAAAACATGCCCCAGAACGAGGACTCTCTTGTAAACAGACACACTCCCAACACTGAGTGGCATGAGCCTATTACGCTGCATTGATTGACTAGACATAAACTTTTATATTGGTTCCATACCTTGCTACTTCTAGCAGTAGCTCCTAATTCGTTACAAGATGTTTTCTGCTGTTCCGGGTTCCTGCAAAATTCGTCAAGTTATCCTTCTATTCCATTGGCAGCTGCAATAGAGGCTTGACGAGAACACTTGGGAAGAGACGAGGTGGTACTTCTGCAGACCAGAGGCGCTGGTTGAGCCACAAGCAGATTGAGTCACGATCGGGGCGCTTGACGAACTAAGATTTATCTTACAGGACAGCCGTTAGACTTATATCCGGTCATAATCTTCACCGTGAATGAAAGTGAAATTAACGAACACAAGGGCTGAAGTACGAGGAATTATGGTCTACTACTATGCACTGAACAACGCTTACTGATTCAACAGTTGACAGATCTGTGACGTTCTCAAGATTCTTCACAGCGACGTACTCTCCCTGGGAAAGCTCTAAGATATCTCTGTTACCGTCAATGATCTTCAAGGATTCGTCTTCTTGCCATTCACCAATGTCACCTGGAGCGATCACCGGAATCGATACAGTTGATTACAAAGGGATTAAAGGAGCGAATTTGTGCTTTCGACCTCATCCGGCAAATTCGGCAAAACGAAATCCGAAGATAGTCGATGGTGACAAGTGGAGTAGCCGATAAGGGTAAATGCAGACCCTCATAATAGGGGATACCCACTCCCATTTGCAACATCTTTCTGGAGTGGGTGTTGCCCCGTCTCAATATTGGGGATGATTTAGTCGCGGCACATAAAACCGCGGGGTGAGAGCGCTAAAATGGCTAAAATGGCTGCAACATCAATTCCTACCCTGCCATAAACCGCGACCGGGCTACCTGCGACGATACAAGGCCAACAATGTGCGAGCCAGATACGATTGTGCAGCATAGGTTCAGACATTATGCAACAATGTGCGAGGCAAATACAATTGTGCTGCATAGGTTCAAACATTAAGAAAAAATACCAATCGAGGTGGGAATGACTCTGATTGAAATCCTGATTGGTGATTCTGCAACTAGGAGACGGTACCGAGGAGAATCAATTTCAAGTTTCTAAGCTGAACTTGTTTTAGTAGAAAATGAACTTGCTCATCCATCATGATTAGATCATCCCCAACATTCGGATCGGGGAATTCAAACACTGTTACTTGTAAAAGATGTACTTGTATGGAGTGTGGAAGCACGATCTTGTTCGGTTTACACCCCAGTTACAGCTCGCGTTCAATGGCGGAGGTAGCGGCTGCAGTTGGATCCTTCTTAGCTATTGTACCCGCTTTTCTAGGTAAAAGCCTACCTCTTAGGAAATATGAAGGATGGGAAGACCTCATCAAGCCCTCCAAGGGGGAGACAAAAAGGGTACATGGGGCTAAGCCCTAGTAGAGTCTATATGAAAAATCTGCCCCTATCGCACCTAAGATATCCTAGCTATGCAATACCGCACCTAAGATATCCTAGTTATGCAAGTTATACTATCTACACCCAACAGGAACATCCAAAGAAATATCACCTAATGTGATTGTTCTCTTATGGATTACACTAGCCACTACACTCTGTGGAGCAATGGACACATGCTATCTAAAATATGCTACGAAGTATGAGAGTGAGAGTGGTACCCCCTATCGCTTAACATGATACGCTCTCGCGCATTCCTTGACAAATGTGTCAAACGCCGTGTCCATCACTCCATATAACTCCAAGGCTAGAGGAACAAAGAGGTGACCTCGTTGGATGCCTCTATACTTGGAGACCTTGCAACTTGTTGCTGTTGCACTCGCCGCCCATCCAAGGGATGGGTAATCACTCCCTCCAAAACTGTATCTCGCATAGGGTCAATGACCACGACATCCACTACTGTCACCTGATCATCTCGGACCAAGTATAAGTATGCCTTGACACATGTCGTCTGCAAAGCATAGGAACGCTCCTTCCAAGCCAAGTATCCACTCTCTCTTGCCATAGCAAACACTATGTCTCTAATGGCATCATGGGTAGCTATCCTCTGTCCTCCAAAAGGACATCGTGTCATGTGGACCACCGCTGCATCTAGTGTAGAACCACACTCACAAGTGAGTAGTGAAGATGCAAATGGGTGGACCAAACCTAAGCGAAACCTTATTGCTATAGAGAAAGTAGCTAGTGCCAGTCGGAAAGCCCTAATGCACGGTCAAGCTAAGATCCACAAGCCTGCACCCTTGCCGGAGCAAGAGCGTAGATGTGCTCTAGTAGCCTGAGGAATGGACGAATCAACTAAGAGAGAATGTAGTGTATGCTCACACTGTCACTCCATCAAGGAAGACTATAAACCTCTAGTCCAATCTGACGATAGTGAAGCAAATGGTGTAAAACCTTCTCATACTCAAGGAGATAGACTATCTCTCGTCGGCCTCAATAACACCTGGAGAGAAAAGGCTCCTCCCCCCACCTCTGTCACGTAAGTCTCCAAAACTAGCCTATCAACAACCACAAAACAAGAGGAAAGTAGGGGTGCCGAGAGAACCCAACTACCCAAAAATGCTATAGGTGCCATCTCCTCCATAGAGAGCAAGCCAACCCACCACATGAGATTGGTAGAGCCGTCTGTCTATGTTCCAAATCCCCGGTCATACACTCAAAAGTCCATGGTCCAATAATATCACCAAAGACTCCCATAATCCTCCTATCAAATGCTCTCAGATGTGATAAGAAGGACGGTGAGGGAGGAACTGTACAGATGAGATAGGATGGTCGACGAGCAATATTGGAAGAGAGTATACCAAATGCCACTTGCAGATCTCCTAGTAATGGAAGGTCATCCACATGGAGAACATCTTCTGCAAGGGCATCGTCCAAGAAGCGTGTGATAAAATCTTCCGATCATACTGGCACTCCAAGAACACGAAGTCCATCTATGGATGTGATACACTCCTCTGGAAGCTCAAGGTGGGGAGGGATACCTGAAGGAGACCATGCCCTACACTTTGACACCTTGACTCTCAAGCCTACTAGATGTAGCTCGATAGTCAAGTAGTCAAAAGCCTGCCTAATCTGATCTACAGGGCCTACAATGTGTGTATCATCTGCCAAGGAGAGAAATACACAACCTGGCATGGCCAAAGTAGTAGATAGGAGAGCTCTAAAGTGAACCATGGCAAATAAGGATCCCCCCAAAGGATCTCCTTGACGTGTACTAACAGTTGACTCCAAGACGGTGACTCCCTCCTGTGAACCACCATGCTGGTAGTAAAGGGAAGCAGGAGAGCCATAAAAAGACCACACAAAAGGAATGAGACTCGCCAAGGATCCTCCAGCCTCCCTAAGCTCTCTAAAGATGGATGCACGTGAGACGCTATTAAAAGCATTCTCAACATCCACCTATAGGACGACCCATTCCGGATAGATATCTAGGAGTGCTCTAATGCCTAGAGATATAGCCTCACATCCTCCAAGTGTAGCTACTCCAAACTGATGTGGACTAAGGTGCTATCTAAAGTGAGAACGATGTTGAAGGACAATGGTATAACTGACCAAACGCAAAAAGATCTCTCCAATAACAATTGGTCTAATACCTCCCGTGTCCTTCTCCATCACGAGAAGTAGACTAGCACCTAACACCTGACTAACAAACATAAGAATGTTTCCTCTCGCTACTGCTGCAGCCACCTGAAACAACTCAGAAAAACCACTAGAAGGATCATCTGCCTGGAAGCAATCTCTAAGGTGCTCATAAACCATCTATGACAAGCCTCGTGAGGAAAGGCGAGGGGCAATGCACAATGCTTGTGCAAATAGCAACCTATCAAGACATAAAGGCTGCTTAGGCTGATAATCTAAGACCTCTAGCGGTAGTCCCTCTACTGCTATCAAATGCAATGAGCATAGGGAAGAGATGGTCTCATTAGTAGGACTCGCTATAGACAAAGGTTGTAGCGCTCGTGCTGCTCTACTAAACTCTCCTGCATGACCCAATGTCCTACATCGTCATAATCGAGTGGAATCTGTGGTATCCTATGGTGATGTCTGTCTCTTATATCGTGTAGCCCTAACAGACTCCTCTTGAATGGCTGCCCAATCCTCCGCTTGGAATAAACAAATCTTGCCGCCACCTCTCTATGCCCCGCACATCCCTCTCTAGCATAACGAAGACACCATCGAGGGAGGAGGAGGAATAGGAACCAAGCTAGCTCATCCAAGGGATCACGTGCCAAACAATCTAGTGGTAGGCGAAAAGCCTGTCTAGCCTCATCATGGAGTGTGCAGGGTAACCTATGGAATAGACGTGGACATGGAAAACTAGTCTCAAATAACCCCAAAATCCAACCCGGGTGAGAAGCTAACAACTCCCACGACTCAATTGGTATCTCTGGAATGATCAGCGAAGGTATAGATGAAGCGTGAATAATCCTGAATATCATTGCTGTCGAGGTGGTCGCTTGTCTCACGTGGGCATCCCAAGTGGTCCAATCATAGGCCTTGTGCATCCTTCCCACATGGGTCTTTACCCCTTGCAAGGTAAAGCATTGGTGACACACCGGGCATGGTGTATCTCGACTCGATCTATGCGACCCCACACGGAAAGGTGTAGCCATGGCTAGCACAAGAATAACGATAGTAACACATGCTGCTCCTCTCCATATGTCCCAATATCTGCAAAACCACACCACATTACATCCCAATTCACATAAGAAAACAATCTTTCCAAACCCTAAAATCTATAAACTCTCATAACTTTCAATTTCCATCTCCAAAATTTTCAAATTAAATTCCCATGGAACTTAATCATGAAAACCAAGAGATTTGAAATGAAAATTCCCAACAAATCACTCTCATTGTATAATGATCACCCGCTTTTTTGGACTTAGGGCTCCATTTTCTTCCACACTCCATTCTGTATGCATGCATAGCCGTTCACTGGCCATAACTTTGTTGCGGTTCAGGTTAAAGAAACTCTCACGAGGATGTTTTGTGATTCTCACACCGGGAGAACAATTTTAACCAACCATATCGGGTGCTAGAATCGGAGCATACTTACGTGAGAATAGACTCACATCTTGAACTCACATAGAAGAGGAACACAAACATAAATTACATCGGTTGATGGTGATTACTCAATGACACTTCGTTCTCCCAACAACCACACTCGATTGGAGAACTTAATTTGAATATGCGTTTTAAATTATCAAACAATTAGTCTCCATGGCAATATCAATTAAATATAGACAGCATATATACTGCACTGAAGTGAACTAGTCAAAGAGAGAATTATAAATTAAATTTAAACACATACTTAAATTGTGCAACATAAATCCTCCAACGAAA
This sequence comes from Lunularia cruciata, assembly GCA_948567375.1. Lineage (NCBI taxonomy): Eukaryota > Viridiplantae > Streptophyta > Marchantiopsida > Lunulariales > Lunulariaceae > Lunularia > Lunularia cruciata. Next base: position 61,358,069 of record OX419758.1, read on the forward strand.
TTGACTAATTTAGAGACAACATATACATTGAAGGGAATTACAATAAGTGAGTTATTATACGGGATCTATCTTCATGTCATCTGAAATAACATACTATTGCGTTGATATATGCTGTGCTTTGCAAAGGTCATGGATCGAAATTTAGCATTCAGCAAGTAGAAAGAACGAGCAGTACCCTCAAAACAAGTTGATGTCCGAAGTACTCCACACACGATTTAAGTGAAATTTATATTAAAATGTTTTAAGCAAGTGACAAAGGCAGTTGAGCTTCCGCTCGTTTTGGTAAGTTCATTATCAGCATAAGCAATTATGCTCAACAAGCAATCCCCATGCCCACATGATCCCGGAACGTAGGACACACGTCTCTAATTATTAAGAGATTTTAATATGGTACAAAGGTGTCGCCATAGTACAAAGCTCAACTCACCTCGTAGGACGGACGTCTCTAATTATTAAGAGATTTTGATACGATACAAAGGTGTACAAAGCTAGAGTACAAAGCTCACCTCCAAAAAGAAGTATATAGCATGCCCCGTAGGTTACAAAAGTTTACCACTCTTATTACAAGACAAACGCATTTCCCAAAAGTAAATGTATTTTGAGAACAACGATCTTTGGTTATTCAAGATGAAAGTCTATGTTTATTATTTTTAAATTTATTTATTTTAATTTATTTATTTAGTTGATTAATATATTTTATTTTTATATTTTAATTATAATTAAGCTAATTAAGTATTAATTTTAAATTAAAGAAATTCTAAGCAATTTTAAATTAAACAAATTAATTTTTTATTTAATGAATAAATTTAAATATTTATACTTATTTTTATTATAATTTAAATATTTTATTATATTATCCAGTGATCATTATCAAAGATCAATATATGATGCATCCTATGGTACTTGAATATAATATTGAAATAGATTTTATACGATGTTGAATATCCGTTATATCAAAAGTTTGTGCCAAATAAATTTGCTTACTAAACTTATCAAAACCTATCTCAATTTTTTTTATTTTACTTTACTTTGGGTAAAGAGATGATAAGATCTAAACTCCTTTGTTACCATCAAGCACATGGGATGGGAAGTGGTTGAAAGAGACCCCTCAGTTTTTGGTTGTTACCTTTGTTGTATTGGCAATTCTCACAAGATCACATATACTCTTGAACATCTCATGACATGTTGGGCCATCACAATTGGCATTGTAGGGTAACCAAAGTCTTGTCTACACCCATGTGACCAATGACTAGTAAGTTATGTGCTTCTTGAAGTTGTATAAATTATAAATCACCTTTGGCTAGAATATAGAATTGATTTTCATAAAATAAAAAGCATTCCTTGAAGAAAAAGGTGTTGTATTCATTGCCATGTGCTACAAGATGACATTGTATCATTTGAAAGAAGGGTTTCTATTGTAAGGTGGTCCTAAACTAGATTTGGACTTTGAATTAATTGATATTTCCTTAATTGCCACCGTGATGAGAGGAAGAGTCTTCAAATCAAAATGTTTTGATAAGGCATCAAGGATGACATGGAACTATTGGGTTTGTACTCAAGTTTGAAATCAAACAATTGTAATTGTTCCTCCCATCAATGATATCAATTCTCCATGTGTTTCAAATGTAATCTTTACAATAAGAGTTTATGATTGGTTTGTATGATTATTTGTTTCACCAAGAGATAATGCTTCCATGCCTTGGTGGCATATATTATTGCTAGCTATTCTCAATCTTGAGCAAAGTAATTTCTTTTTGTGGTATTTAGTTGATTAGACAAAAAAGCAATGAGATATAACCCATTAAGAAATTCTTATTACAACAAAGCTCAGAGTTGAAAGTATCAAAGTAAAACAGACAAGGTGATTGAAGATCATATGGTTGAAGAATGGGTCTTGAAGACATCATAAGTTTTAGCTTTTGGGATGCATTTTTGTGCTTGGTGGTCCATTGAAAGTTTGAGATCTTCCCCAATAGCTCGATCAATAGTGTGACCACATGAGCATAGTAGTGGATAAATTGTCACAACTTGCCAATCCATTAAATGCCCAAACTTCTATGGCATCTTTTGGAGTAGGCCAATAAATAATGGTTTTGATTTTCTTCTCTCCCATTTTGATCCTCTCTAATGCGATCTTATTACCCAAGATGTTAACTTCTTTTTGCCAAAAGGTACAATGTGACTTCTTGCAATGAAAATTCCATTGATGTAGTCTTCTTAAGATTTCTCACATATGATTTGCATGACAAAGGTAAAAACCTTTATCTTACTATAGATTAAAATATCATCCAAGAATACTATCACATACTGATCCAATAGCACATCCAACACTTGATGTATTTGATCTATGAATACTACTAGAGCAAAAATGAACTCAAAAGTAAAACATCTATTTAACATGCCCATACCTTGTGCAAAAGATAGTTTTTTGCATATACTCTCTATCAATGAGAATCTGCCAATAGCCATTTTGGAGATCAAACTTGGAGAAGTATCTTGCTCCACTAAATTAATCTAACAAGTCATCAATTTAAGACAAGGGATATGTATTCTTCACTGTATTTTATTGAGGCCATGATATCAATATAAATGAAAAATCATCCATCCTTCTTTGGGATAAATAGCATCGGTGCTCCTCAAGGAGATGTACTATATCATCTACTGAAATCTTTCTCCGACAACTCAATTAGTGTTATTCAAAACTTATCCAACTTCTTTGGGGAGAGTTGATAGATTGGTCTATTCACTAAGGTATTTTTTGGTAATAACTCAATCTTGAAGGGCATATAATGATCAAAAGATAATCTCTTTGGTAGATCATCTAAAAACTATTAAACTATTTGATCAACCATTGCTTGATGAGGTTTCTAGCCCTCACCAAATTTTCCATGTGCAATTGGCTGATCCACACCTTGAAAATAGACTCAACTTCCTCAAAGCTTCCTCTATGTCTACTTTAATCACAAACTTTTCATATTGGAATAGACTATTCTTAGGTGTCTTACTCAAAAGTGGCTACTTCCTCTATGGCTACTTTACTCACCAACTTTTCATATTGGAATGGACTATTCTTAGGTGTCTTACTTAGACACTTTTATCGGTTATTCTACCTTGATGTTATAATTGAATTTGACATCAATTTAATTGAATTGAATCTTATGACATTGAAGGCAAGGCAAACCTAGAATGATATCATAATATAAATTGCCACTATAAACCTCATACATTCCAAATACTCTTTCCTAATCTTGAATGTAATAGGATGTGTTGTACAAAATGTAAAACATTTTCTATCATCCATCATCATCAATCTCTTTCTAAGTATTTGCTTGATAGGAATATTTAATTTTTTTGCATGGACATATAACTTTTTTAATTTCTAAAATCAACCAAAATTAGATATTATACCTTGCAATTGAAGTAAACTTGCATAAGTCAAGCATTCAATCTCATTAGTTGAGATTAAGAAAATGGAAAATAGGCCAAATTAACCAAGAGTTATAATAGTATTTTAGAAATATCTAGAAGTTACTTGGTACCTTCTGAATATTGGGTAATATGCAAGTCAAGTGTTGATTTCTGAGAGGAAATTTCTTGGGAAACTTTGTGGTTATCTTAGCATGCACACCAAGTAGGTAATTATTAAAAAGAAACTTACTAAGAAGTTTCCAACTAGCTTAGCTTGCACATCAAGTATGCAACTTCTAGAAGAACGTTTCTTGAGAAGTTTCTCAATTAGCTTGGCTTGCACTCCAAGAAGATGACTTTCAAGAAGTTTCTTGAGAAGCTTCTCAAGAGCCTTATATATTTTTTAAAAGTATCAAAGTCCAAGGTTATGCTAGGCATTAAAGTTTCACTCATTCAAGTGTCCCAATGTGATCTTCCACTTTGGTCTTTCATTCTCTTCTTTCTTTCTTGGTCTTTTACAATCAAGTATTGAAATAGAAACAATACTATAACAAGAATGGAATGACAAATGACACCTAGTTGCATATTTCTTTTAAAAATTTGTTACTCATGTTACGGGGATCATATGGTCTTGAGAATGAACCTAACACCTAGCTGCTTGCACTTAGACTTCACAATTTTGCGATGGCACAAGTAGCATGCATTACGCCTGATAGTTGAAATTGTGAACTTTCAATGAATACCAGACCTGTACGAAGAAACCTATTGCTAAGTTTCCTTTACTCTTTCTTGGTTGCAACAACTGCTACAATATGCTTGGGGTTCTTACAGTTACTACATAGAGGCTCCGTTGGACATTTAGCAATTATGTACCATTGAGCTCCTAAAGACTACAGTTTGAAAAGTCACAACCCACTCTTGTCCTTTCCCTCAGTCTATTGTGGAATTCTCACTCCCAGTTCCCATTGAAGCTCCTTTTCTGCTGTTCTTTGATCTCTCTCCTGACTTTTGCTTCTTTTCTGTTGTTCTTTGATCTCTTCTCCATCCTGATTTTACTCTTTCTTTTAATTTCCTTTCTTGTATCTTGTTTTCCCTTCCTGTCCTTTGATTCCCTTCCCAATTGCAGATTTCCTTTCTTGCTCTGATGGTTATTCTCCAGGAAATCATACTAAAAGCTGCAGCTATTTGCTGATTCTTTCTTTGTAAACCAGGCCTATGAATGCTCAGATTCCCTCCCTTCCAACAGTAAAAAGTTATTGAGACACAATCCCCACAGATTGCATCCCTTGGAGTAGTTCGCCGCATGTCTCCTTCCCTTTAATTCAGCAGCTGCATTTCCCTCTTAGAACCATGTGGCTCCATATGTTCAAGATTCCATTCAAAGACTTAGAATAGGTAATTTACTAATTTACTAACTGCCTTTCAAATGACCCAAAGTTGAATAAAGCAACAACAATCATTAATGTGTTCAAGTCAACAACCACAACATTCAACATAAAATTCCATTGACCAAATTTTCTCTGAAGATAAAGGCATTTCTCAAAGGTTACCACGAAACTCTGATTTCACCAACAAGGAAAATAAACTGCTAGTCCCTGATCCTCATATGCAAGCTCGGAAATTACACTCCAGTAGAGCCTGTGCTCCTGAAAATCTCCTTCACGAGCAGCAGAAACTAGTCGCTCGCCAATTGCAGAACATCCAAATGAATTCCCCATGGCTAATACGCTACCGAAACTGATTGTTGCCAATTAGATTCTTTCCATGGTGCATTCAGTAATCGTGGAGAAGCCTCTATCTCACACATAAACACCGTCATTCCGAGTTTAGAAGAATGCCAAAAACATTTCATACTTCTAGGAGTGTGAATATCACCATATGAGAAACTCCAGGGAGTGAGCAAGCCTGCTGTGAACACGAGCTTTATACCACAAGCGTCTTGTGGTGAAGAAGGGCGGATCTTATAATTCTCTCCTAAGCAAAGTGAGGTCTCTGAAATCTAATCTAAGAAAATTGTCAGTTTTATGACATTAGTCATCAGTACCATTGATGGTCCATACCATCAATTATGGGATAAGATCCTACCTCCAGGGACCCTGGCATGTGCAAATATGAGAGAAGCATGGACGCATGGACTTAAAGATAAAATTTTTTACCACCACTCTCCTGCACCCCGCCTCTGTCTTGCTACAAACTGAAGCAAGACACAACAGGATTCAAAAACCAGGAAGGAACTGGCAAGGACGGGGCATCTACCGAAGAATTCAAGTAACTTTTATAGTCATTAACAAATGCCCCGTAGAGAAACTCGATTAAACTGCCTGTCACTTCCCTCCTGGTCCACCCGCTCCCGCTCCCTCTCTCCCTATTTTTGCTTATTGCATGTTGCTTCAATTCCTCTGATTTTGCTTGCTGATTTTGCTTCTCTGCCTTTGTTTTCTCTCCTGTTGCTTAGATTTCCTTTGATATTTTTGTGCCTCTCTGCCTTATGTTTCTTGTTTCTTGATCGTTTTCTTTCCTCTCCTACCACACCTTTGCTGCCTTTGTTCCTTTCCTCTCCTACCACACCTTTCATACCTTCTTGTTTCTTGATTCTTCTCTATGATTCCTGTTTCTCCGATTCCTCCCTTCCTTTCGATGATTTCCTGCTTTTCTTTGTTTCTGTTTTCCTTTCCTCTCCCTGCCTTCTTGTTTCTGGATTCGTCTCTACCTTCCTGTCTTTGATCCCTCTTTGCCTTTTTCCCGTTTCCCTTTTTTGATTTCTCTGCTCCCTACCAATTTCCTCGCTGGCCTTTTGATTCCACTCCTGCCTACCAATTTCCTCTCTGTTTTTTATTTTCTCTGCTGCCTACCAATTTCCTTTCTCTTTCGTAGATTTTCCCAGCTTCCTGATCTTTCCTGTCCTGTTATCTATTTCCCCTGCTTCCTGATCATTTCCTATCCTGTCATCGATTCCTGTCCTCACTACTGATTTCCTTCCCTGCTTTTGATTTTCTCTCCTCTCTACCAATTTCTTCTCTGGCCTTCGATTTTCCGTGCTTCCTGATCTTTCCTGCCCTGTCATTGATTCTGTCCCCCCTACTGATTTTTCTTCCCTGCTTTGATTTCCCGTTCCTCTTTGTAACACTTGAACCTCTTTGATTCCCCGTTCCTCTCTCTAACACTTGAACCTCTGGTCCCAAACCCTTCGTATCTCTCCAATCGCAAAAAGTCCTCCTAAAAGTCTTTCTCCTCCTGCTGACAATTTTCGTGCCAATCCTCCTTGCTGTTTAACCCTTTGAATGTCCTCTACATTCCGGTGCTCTCGCCCTCCCTATTGAACTCCAGTCCTCCTTCGCTAAAAGTTTCCATCTAGGGTTTTCTCCAAGTCTACACTTTCGTATCCCCTTTTCCTTGCTCTTCCGTTGCGCTATAGCACTTCCTTCCTGAACTTCCCTGCTTCCTTCGTAACTGTGCCAAGCACCCAGAGTAAAAAAAGGAAACTAGCCTCCAGATTCCCTCGCTCGTATCTCCGTTCTCCTCCCGGAGGAAGAAGAAGAATGCCCGACCCACCAGCCGGGAAGGTTAATGACGATTGAGGGAAAAGAACAAGCCAGCCCACAAGGGTGGTAACACACACAGCCCTTCGCTTTTTCCCATACAATTGAGCCCTTGCCCTTTGCCTTTTTTGCTAGCCCCAACTTTACTTCCACCTACCTATAACATACCTATAACATATAGCAGTTCATTATTTCAGCAACTAACAAAGTTACTCTTTAGAAATTATTTTTTACTTTAGATAAAATAAAGTACTATATATAACATTATTTCATGTTAAAAAAACTCTAATTTTTGTAAATATTAAAATTTACAATTGAAATCCAAAAATTATTACTTGCAAATAGAATTTCTACTAAATCTAAATCATTCTCGACTAGTATACCCAACACATTAAATAGCATTAATATAACATATTGATTTTCTTCCAAATGACACTAATAAAGTATAACTATCACACCACCAAATGGAAAGAGTTGACAAGTATCCTTGTAATTAAGCATGAGAAACACTATCATGGCAAGAATGCCTTTGTAGTGAAAATAGATTACAAACCTCAAGTCTAACTTGAGATATAGAAAGATCTCTTTTGTTGATAAATTCAATGGGAAGAGTGAAAATAATAGTTCAACATGAGGATCAAGTATATGGAAGGCAAGAAGCCACTTATAGATATATTCACCCAAATATCTATGGCAAACAATTTGATGATAGAGATCAAGATAAACCAAAAATTATGTCCAAAGATTCTTATTGCTACAAAGATTGACACACAAATTATAGGAGCTCAATCATCGAAGGGTGTAACAAGTGCCTAAAGACTCACCTTTCATGATAGCAAGTTATAGATCTTGAATGCACCAAAACTAAACAACCACCCTCCTAGTAGAATGTCATGATTCTGCCATTGCAAATTTATGTTGGAGTAGACAAGACGTCAAATGCAATCAAACACCATTACGTTTGGCACAAGATGAGCAATGATGTGCAAATTTGCATACTTTATCACAAAATAAAGCCTCTAATCAAGCTCCAAGAAGACTCCTTCAACCCCTCCCTACTCCTATACAACATTAGGAGCATGTCAACATGGATCTTGTTTATGAATTGCCCAACACCACGTTAGGGTAGTCTTCGTAGATTGCCTCAACAAAATGATATATGTGTGTCATACGACCAAGGACATGATTGCTCCATAATTAACTCAAGCATATAAATACTCCACAATTGTACTTAAACCATAATCTTTTCTCACCATGGCCTATCTCAAGTGCTTATCATTGATCAATTCACTAGTTTGTATGGAAAAATTGTTTGGTATCTTCAAAACCAAGTTTACCATGTCCATGACATACAATCTACAAACCCCAATGGACAAATAAATTAAGTCAACTGCATTGTTGAGGAGATGCTCCAAGGTTTCACCTTAGAGGAGCAAGAAAGGTGAGATACCTTACTTCCACTGGTGGAATTTACCTATAACGATTTAATGAATGGATCTACATAGGTCACACCATTCTTCCCCATATATGGAGAACACCCTTTCACACCTAAAATTTTGGTAAAGATCCACCCGATGGCCACAAAAGTTGATGTTGTCAATACTTTTGTTTTTAGAATCCAACAAGGTGTAGAGAATATCAAGCATAGAGTGCAAATGTACATCACAAGTACATGAAGTTCAACATTGGAGATCAAATGTTTCTATCTACAACCAACTTCACATTATTTGAGTTTTGTAAGCTTAGATGTTGTTTTATTAGGCATTTCCCATCTTCCACCTACCATCTCGAGCTATGTCACACATGATAATCCATCTAGTGTCCATGTTTCCTTACTACACAGATATGCACCATGATCACTCCATTTTCCTCCCATACAAGAAGTTTGACCTTGTCCAACACTCATTGATGGCATGAAGGAATATAAAGTCAAATGCATTCTCCAAAAATGCATATAGGGTACCTACCATCTGCATGTGGAACATCTTGTCTATTGGAAAGTGTACCCATTATATGAGGCAACATGAGAGGCAAAATGGGAGCTATTAGTTAACTTGACCCATGCACTGGTGTTAGTGCAATGTTTTGAGCAAAAAATGTACAATGAAGATGTTTTGTCTTAAAAGGGGCGGTTTATAATACCATTAGCAAGTATAGTATTATAGTAACTAGAGATGGAAAATTTATTTATTAAATCTTGAAGGATGTTTTATATGATGGTCTAAGTAGATTAGATAGAAGTGTCACCAAAATAGAACTTCTATTAACAGCACAAAGATTGAAAACACTTTGAAAACTTTAGAGCTAATTTTGGAGGTCTAAATTGATGAATTAGGCCTCAAAAAATGAAAATTTCTCCCCATAAATAAAAATATGTTACTTCAAAAGCTTTCCAATGGTATCTCACCCATGAAGATTTGAGCCTCCTACAAAAAGATTCCCAAAGATTCTCTTTAGCTAACCTCTTTTGACCAACCAAATAGGACAAGGATTAACATCTCACCAATCCATGTAACTTATTGAAGGATGGAGCTCATTTGATATGTTACAAATCCATGTATCTGATCCAAAGGTGGAACCCCCTTTGGATGGATTTTTTTTATATAATAAAGACAAGGTGCTTTTGGGTATTTGATCTAAATTGATGCTTAAGCATCAGATTTAGACCTTCTGGTTAAGCAGAAGCATAATATTTCTCTTGGAGGTTCTCTTATCCTTGGAACTTTATAGTTGAGAGGTCAAGGAAAGAAGGAAAGGTCAAAGGAAAGAATAGAAGTCAAGGAAAATAAGAGCTAAAAAAAGGGTTTTGTTGTTAAAAACAAAGAATTAGAAATAGTATCAAGAGAAAGAAGGAAAATCCTGTCCTTAGAAAAAGTGATTTAGAAACTTTTGTCCTTAGAAACAAAATCAAGAAATTAGAAACAGTCTAGAAGGAAACTTATGGGCTCTAGTGTTTGTATATTGCTTTTTCCATTAGCAAAAGGGTTAGCAAAGGGGTGGAGAAAGAAAATCAATTCAAAATAGGGGTAGAGAAGGAAGAATCAATGGGTTCTCTCTAGTCTCATGTTAGTAAAAGTTGCACATGAAATAAATCTCTTGTAGTGTTGAGGAGGAAAACCACTCTCAATAGTAAAGTCACACAAGATAGTACATAGGATTGGGAAAACACTCTCTAGTAGTGGAGAATGTGGACCTTTGATATTTGTGGATGTTTGCAAATGCATAGATACACATGAAGAAAAATGTACAACAAATCTACACTTGCAAATGTACAAAGGAGTCTACATAAGACTGCATGTTAGAGGAGCTAATAGTCTACATAGTCGGACATGGTCATAATGGATTTTGAGCTTCTATTGTGGAGTACATATAGTGATCTTTAGAGTGTGGTGCATAGAGGTCATTTTACTTAATATGCCTTATCTATGCATAAGGCACAAGTTGAAAAATGAGATAAAAAAGGTGATGCATGCACATTTTTCAATGTGGCAAAGTTGAGGTTGAATTTGCCATTGACATCAAGGATGGGTTTAGAGATTTTGATGATATGGATGAAGATGACAATGGTGCTCAAATTGAACACTATGCTAAATTGTCAAGATAGTGGGACTTTTCTCATACCCCTTACTATTTGTTGGACTGAACCATTGCAGATTACGCTGTCGAGGGGATCAGATGGTCTCGAGGTGCACCAGGCACCTGGCTGCTTGCGCTTAGGTTGAACTATTTGCCAATGAATTGGAAGGTTCCCTGCAGTCTGCCACAAGCTCTACTCTTTCATATGATTGCAGTTTCTTGCTTTTTATGGAGCAGCTTGCCCGCAATTGCTCCTATCTGTAGACACTTTGTAGGGCTGTTTGTGCTGAGTCTCTTGGCTTAACATTGGACCTCATGTACCACTAAGGTCTGTTCATGTTCTGTTAAATTTTAGGTTTGAGGTTTCTGGATTTGGTGTGGTTTGTTTGGCAGGTCTCAAGCTATGGCCAGACTCATTTCAGAGCAAACAGATCAGTGACTTGATCTATCTACACGTACCGGACTGGAAGCTCCAAGAATGGAGTCATTCTTCCTGACACTCTTCATAATACACAATAACACATTCATTAACAAGAGCCACACAGTTTGCAACATGCCCTTGTCTTGCTATTTATAGGTCTAGTTCAAAAGGGGAAACCTCCAATTTTAGGTTACACACTGATTTATCCTAAGTTCCTACAACTATCAAATAAGCACAGAAAAGAACAATTATTGTCAACTTCAATCCTGGGTTTTCTAGCACGTTCTCTCTCACTTTCATGTCTTGTTCAGGTCAATTCAGCTGCAAACCTTTCTCTCTTCATCTATCACAGTGCAGGCAAACTCAGCTGGGAGACTTCCTCTTATCCTCTATCACATCAAGATCTAGGTCCTATCATAGGCAAACTTAGTTCTCTCAAAGCCTTCTCTCCCTCTTCTACCTTGTCACACCCAAGATCTAAGCCCTATTACAGTCAAGACTTCAGCTCCTGTCACAATCATGACCAAATCAACTTTGAGGATTCTTCTCTTCCTCTTACCTCTCTGTCCAGGTAATTTCAACTACAAAGTGTCTTTCTTTTCCTCTGTTGCTCTCCAACCAGACACTTCAAACTCTCTGTTGTCTTGCTTCCTCCCAAGCACTTTTCTTTTCTCTTCGAGAGTTCTCCCAACCAGAAATCTTTCTCCAAAACCCCTTGCTTAGGTCAGAAGCCTCTCCCTTTGATATTTTTCCTCTTTTGTCCTTGCTCACCTTCAAAGTCTTGCACAGCCAGCCTTCTCTCTTAATTTCCTTTTGTCTTGTCTCAGCCAACTCACATCACAACCTTCTCTTCTCTTCTCTGCTCTAGCTCAACGAAAGGCACCCCTCTCTAAGCATTTTCCCCTTCTTTCTCTGCCCTGTCACAGCCAAAGACAATCCTCTCAAAGCATTTTCCTTGTCTTCCCTTCTCTCTTTCACAGCCCAAGACTCTCTCAAAGAATTTTCCTTCCCTTCTTTCTTTCACAGCCCAAGACTCTCTCGAAGCATTTTTCTTCCCTTCTCTGCCCTAGCATTCCATGTTCCTACACAGCCAGAGTCTTCTCTCTTAATTTCCTTCTGTCCTGTCTCAACCAACTCACATCACAACCTTCCCTTCTCTTCTCTACCCTAGCTCAGCCAAAGACACCCCTCTCAAAGCATTTTCCTCCTCTTACGTTCTTTGCCCTAGCATACCATGTTCCTGCACAGCCAGAGTCTTCTCTCATAATTTCCTTCTGTCTTGTCTCAGCCAACTCACATCACAACCTTCCCTTCTCTTCTTTGCCCTAGCTCAGCCAAAGACAACCCTCTCAAAGCATTTTCCTCCTCTTCAGTTCTCTGCCCTAGCATTCCATGTTCTTGCACAGCCAAAGTCTTCTCTCGTAATCTCTCATAATTTCCTTCTGTCTTGTCTTAGCCAACTCACATCACAACCTTCTCTTCTCTTCTTTGCCCTAGCTCAGCCAAAGGCACTCCTCTCGAAGTATTTTCCCCTTCTTTCTTTGCCCTGTCACAGCCAAAGACAATCCTCTCAAAGCATTTTCTTTGTCTTGCATTCTCTCTTTCATAGCCCAAGACTCTCTCAAAGCATTTTCCTTCCCTTCTCTTTTTCACAGCCCAAGACTCTCTTGAAGCATTTCTCTTCTCTTCTTTGCCTTAGCATTCATGTTCTTGCACAGCCAGAATCTTCTCTCATAATTTCCTTCTGTCTTGTCTTAGCCAACTCACATCACAACCTTCTCTTCTCTTCTTTGCCTTAGCATTCCATGTTCATGCACAGCCAGAGTCTTCTCTTGTAATTTCCTTCTGTCCTGTCCTAGCCAACTCACATCACAACCTTCCCTTCTCTTCTATGCCCTAGCCCAGCCAAAGACACCCCTCTTGAAGCATTTTCCCCTTCTTTCTCTGCCCTGTCACCGCCAAAGACAATCCTCTCAAAGCATTTTCCTCTTCTTTCTCTCTTTCACATGCACTTTTTTGAGGAATTTTCCCTGCCAGCCCTTATGTCCTGCCTTGCTCCTTCAAAAAAGAAGAAGAGAACTCCCTCTGTTTCTGCCAGGCCTCTTCCACTTATTTCCTCAAAAAATTTCCCTTTCCAAAAGGCCCTCATCCTTTAAATCCTAAACGCTCTTTTCTCACAGTCCTCTTCAGACTTCTCCTTGAAGACCCCAAACTTCTCCTGTTCAGCCTTTAGGTCATGTAACACATAAACTCTTGAGTTTTTGAACATCCCAAAGAACTCCTGAGCTTATGTCACATAAGAGAAACATTCAAGCTTATGTACCATAGGAGAAACAACTTGAGCTTATGTAACACTTGAAACTCTTCCGAGCTTATGTAACACTCAAAATAAGTTTGGAGTTTACAGCAGCACAAAACAACTTCCAACTCACCAATGACATAAACAATACTCCCAAAACACAACAACATAAAATGCCAAGTCATAGTGGCATAAGAAGAAAAAATATTCTTTTGCACCAAATGGCACCAATGGTACTCTAGAATTATCTTCCCAACGACAATGCTAGCAAATTTGCCATCATGCCTTCCAGAATCTAGGTCCAATTTCTTTTAAACAATTGATGAGGATGAATGTAAATTACTCTAAAGATCATGAGGTGTTCAAGGAGAAAATCTGGGGAAGGAAGCAGACCCCTGTGTGGATCTAGCTTGTTGTTGCCTTGGACAGATTTGGTCATAGTGGGAATGGGGCCTGTATAGCTAGAGGTACCAACTTGTGGGGTATTAGTGCTAGGTCCACAACAAGATTCAATTTATTGATAAAGTAATCACTACAATTATAGCAAATCTAATAAAAAGAGGTTGTGTGGCATGATATGGAAGAAAGCAAAATGATCCCACAACTATTTGGAGAAAAAGGATACTGTGGCTGTGTAGATTGGTTGATGGAACCCTTTTCCCATTGGTTCAATGACCAAAAATTGATGGTGAAAATTGTTTTAGTATAAAAGGATCTTACTCCATCAATGGACAAGTAATCTAAGACAACATGAGTAGAATAATATAATTCTCTAGTGGTAAGGATCCATTTGGTGTGGTAAATTTTAGTGTGGATCTTTTTATTGGTGTTCACTAGATTGCACCAACATTAGATTGCTAAGATTGTTGCATGATCCATAGTGAGTTCCTTCACAAGTTCATGAGTTAAATATTTTCTCTCACATTTGCATTTGGATCAAATATGCAAGAATGCATAGCTCTTGACATGACTTGTTTAAAAAGGTCAGCCCTTATGGAGTGATTTGAATACAAAAGGAGCCAATGAGTCCTTTGATCCACATTAGTATCTTCTTGGTGATTTTGCCTATGTGCCCATGAGCCATTTGGTACCTTCTTTTAGAGCGGAATGCTCTTGAGACCAAATAGACTTCAAAAAATTGTAGCTTGCACTTGCATGCTGATTGAACACTTTATATGGATTTTGAAAGGTAGATGGCATTCATTGCATGAATTGAGAGCTCAACAAAAATAGAATAAAAGTAGATATAGACATTTGTTCAGGTGGATTAGTGTATGCATTATTTTGCATAACTTTTTTAGAGAATCAAATTAAATCAAATAGAAGAGACTTGTGGAAGGATGAAGAAGAACTCACAGAGAGTTCAAAGGCAAAAAATCTTACTATACCTCAAGGTATATTGGAAGAAGATAGACAAAGTTTCAATCAAGAGGATACTAAATCACATGTTACAAATGGCTTCCTTTCCTATAACAGACTTGTTGGGTTTTTGAACTTCCCTCATATTGAGAACTTCTCAAGAAAGAGTACTTAAGACTTTGACACAGTTCAATGTATCATATTCTTCTTAAGAAACATGGACTTGGACAATTTGTCAAGACTTTGACATAATGTACTATATCATTTTTGTTGAATTCATGAATTTTCCAATTGGTAGATGGAGTTCTATGATGTATCATTGGTCATGGTGTTCATATGGTTTTGAATCATATGATTCTGAATGATAAGGTTTGATTCTAAATGATATAGTTCATGGTTTGTATGGGTAGGTTCTCTTTTGATATGATTCTATTTGATGCATTCATTGTTTGCACTTATCCAAGTAGTGTACAAGATAGGCACTCAGCTAGCTCCAAAACAATCCACTTATCCAACTAGTGCGCAAGATAAGAACTCAACTAGTTTTAGTGCACAAGATAGTAAACATGTTATAGAGATTTCACTTCAAAAGACAATAAGCACGTCACAAAGATTGGACTTCACTGTGTAAATCTTTGTGACATGTATATGTGTAATAGACATGTGTAATCTTCACTATATATATCACTCTAGATGAAAGCACAAGACAATAAGCATGTCATAAAGATTCTATTTTATTATGTAAGCTTGTTAGAAAAATCCAACTTCACTTGGTGAATAAAGAAAAACCACAAATGTTGTGGAAATCAAAATTCCACATAAACCGCCTCTAAATGTCATGTAAACCATTTCCCAAAGGCATGCAGTTTGTACAGAATTTGAGGCAGTTTCTGTGGAGCGCAGATTGTGGGCTATGCAGCTTTGGGAGGCCTACATTTGGTGGTTTGTGCAACATTTAGGCGATCATGTTTGTGTTGATTCTCTATATCAGTGCTTATCAGTCCTTTACTTCTTGACATCACATCCAAAACATGAACACCTTCTCCTGGTGTCCAACAAGGACAAGTATAGCCAAGTTTAGGGTGAATTTGTTTATCTCATCATATTTGGCTTACATATTGAGATGAGAACTCTACTAACCAAGCACAACAAATCTCCAAAATTACATTTGATTCTAGCTTGATTCATGGCCTGGAGATTCTTTGAGAATTTAAGGGGATATGCCATAGACTGATCAAATTGGTACAGGAAAAGGGTTTGCAACTATCAAATTAAAAATTTGGAACTTGAAATTTGACTACTTGGGCATATAAGATTCACGTAGAGCAAGATATTAATGACTTTTCATTGGTACAAAGCACAAAAAATAAACACTCACCATAATTTAATAAGTGTACCAAAAAATACTAAGTACAATGTGTAATACTAAAGTGTAGTCTACATGCTACCTAGGTTGCTTGATCTAAAGCAGCCTAGGTGAAATCATCCTATATAGGGTGGGTGGTATAAAGAAAGGACTATAGCACCACATCTATCTACTCTCATGAGGATGTATTTGAAGCTCACAAAAGGCTCTTCCTAGGAGCTCATAAGGATCTGAAATATAATCCCTAAAATGGCCGGATGTCCATTCCTCTTCTAGAAATATAATAGCAGCATGGCTAGAGACTCTAAACATATTTAGAGGATCTACAAGCCTATCTAATAAGGAGGTACATGAAGCCCTAGATGTATCAATAGGGGAAAATCTTGGAACATATATAGCTCCATGAGGGTGGTTTCTACTATAAGGAAAAGCATCACTCTCTAAGAGATAAACCTAACAAGATAAATGTACTGTATGGTCTAACCATGACCCTCTATACTCATCCAATATCCATCCATGTAATCATGGCAAGCCATGAGACATGCACAAAATGTGTACTCTTCTTAGAAGAAAACCAATATCTCACATAGACTGCAATAGGATCTTTACCTCCTTCTTTGGACCACCAGTCCAAAGGATAACCTCAAAGCGTGTGATGCAATACTCCATAAACTCCTTTACACCAAGATGTGAGATAAACCATAAAGAAGTACTAGTTATGTAATATTTCCATCCCCTCATATTGGTCTCTACACCACTCCAAGAATAGAGGTAATATAAGTCTTCCATAAGTGGCTCTCCCAATTGGGTTAGAAGATGAAGTCTAAGTAGCTATAGTCTCACAATGGATACCACGTGTGGTATTTGTGCCCAATGGAAAAAAGACTGAGAGAGTGAATTTCTATAAGATCCTATCTCATCATCCATAAACCCTGCCCGACCATGTATGCTCTTTATTGTTTGAGTACCCACATCAATGTGAGAGAACTGCATGGGGAAGAGTAACGTATCCCTCTTCCAACTATGTAGTTACCTCCTTGCAAGCATCCTCATATGCCAGCCTAAGAGAATCCAACAAGGTCCTTGCATCATCTAGATTTCTTTGGGTACTCTCTAATAGCTCCATAGTAATGGTAAACTCTCAAATAGAACATTTATTGAATTATATATCCCTCAGCCATCAACTCCCTCCCTCTCATTGGTCTATCAAAATCCTCAATCCTCTCAACTCTTTCATCAATAAGGCTATCAAACTCTACAACTCTCAACCCCTTGCACTTTGTTATGTTTGGCTTGTTATAAGGGACTTGACTGATCAAGAGCAAGAGGAAACTGGATTGATGAATCACTTTTCTGTTTCATGTGGTGAGTTGAGGACAGGGACAGTCACTTGTCTAGATATGTTCAGTCATTACTAAGGCTAAGTATTGAAGTGACTAGATATCTTGAGTGGTCAATACTCATGAAGTTACGCAAGTCAATATTCAAAAGTTCAGTCAGATGACAGTGCTGAGGAACTATCTCTGTTTCTATGTATATATCTATATGTGCAAAGAGAAAAAATGTTCAAAGGCTGATGTGAGCCCGTTTCAGCCGTGGAGGTAGCTTCCGGGACAAGGAGTGAACCATGTTATTTCCTGTTGCCCTTTGATTTATGTTTAGTGGGATTTATGATGTGCTATTGCAAGAGGTCATGGGGATTGTATTTTCTAACAATTGGTATCAAAGCTTAGTTGGTCCTAAAGAGTGTATTTAGATCTGAGGGTGCAATTAAGTGAGTCCAGAAGCAAGTCCACAGCAACGCAATGGCAGGGATGATATCCATATCAAATGCTTCATTTGCAGTGGAGAAGTTTGATGGGACTAAACTACAGATGAAGGAATTCTTGTCCATTTCAGGATATCATTGGAGCAATATCCATCGAATGAGGAGGAGATAAAAGTAATCTCAAATATTCCTTATGCTAGTGCTGTTGAGAGTTTATTGTATGCTATGGGCTTTATCATGTGCTATTGCAAGAGGTCATGGGGACTGTATTTTCTAACACTCTTCTCTCTCCATCTCTCTAATAGCACTAACTAAGTGTGCTAACCTCCCATGAATAATACTCTCCTCAACATATAAGTGCATCTACTACTTGACTAGTCTTGTCTCTCTCTCCACAATAATATGCTCCTCAAGCCAAAACTAATCCCTCTCTCCTAGAAGCTCTTACCTTTCTCCTTGTCTACTCTCAAGAGTGCTCAACCTAAACTCATACTTAGCTAGTCTACAATGCTCAAGAAAAAAATCTTTTTGTCTTGTCTCAACTAGAGGAGCCTCTAGAGGTATAGACACATGAGTCTTTCTTGGTAGAGTAGGGAGCTCAATAGGAGCACTCTCATGGGGAGAGTGAGCATGGGGAGTGCTCTTATGGGCCTCAAATGTATAAAGAGTTCTCTCATGGGTCCATGTGAAAGGGGTGCTCTCATGTGAAGAGTGAGCATGATGACATGTACAAAAGATACACATCATCTTATAAATATCGTGGTGCTCTCATTTCTTCAAAACTTGCTTTTGTTGATCATATCAAGCTTAAGTGCTAAGAGAACCATGGGGAATTACACAATTCTTAGGAAAAGTGTAATGTTCCAATGACATGATAATACCCAAGAGAAACACAAGAGAAGAAAAACAAAATTTCAACACTCAATACACCAAAA
Source organism: Lunularia cruciata (assembly GCA_948567375.1). Taxonomy (NCBI): domain Eukaryota; kingdom Viridiplantae; phylum Streptophyta; class Marchantiopsida; order Lunulariales; family Lunulariaceae; genus Lunularia; species Lunularia cruciata. The sequence continues at coordinate 61,376,740 of OX419758.1, forward strand.
GAGCACCTTGTCTTTACTATCTAGCAAAGACATCCACTCAAAGGAAGTTACACCCTTGGATCAAATGTATGGAATGGTGACATGTTAGCAATCTCCACCCTTACATTAGTTACATGGATGAATGACATGTTGACCCTTGTCTTATCTGGTTGGTCAAACAAGTTTGACTAGAAGGATAGACCAGATGGTTTTGGAAGCATTTTGTATTTTGGACATCAACTCCTTTTGAGTGTGCTGTTCGTTCTACTTGCTAAATTCTAAAGCAAAGTTTAGGGTTTTAGGTTGCTAAACCCTAAAGCAAAGCCTAGCATATATCACTGTTATATTATGTGACAATTTCAAATGATATGGACATAGATCTCGCATAGTAGTTGTAGCTCACTTCAATGCAGTTTATGTAAACTCTAAATTAGTCAATTTACCATCGGAGGATTTATGTTGCACAATTTAAACCTGGGTTGAAATTTAATTTGTAAATCCTTCTGACTAATTTACTTCAGTGCAGTCTATGCTGTCTCTATTTAATTGGCCTTGCCAGTGGAGACTAATCGTTGGATAATTTAAACGCGTATTCAAATTAAGTTCTCCAATCGAATACGTGGTTGTTGGTAAAAAGAAGTGTCGTCGAGTGATCACCATCAGCCTATTTAAATAATATTTATATTTCTCTGCCTCGAGCTAGGTCTTCAAGAGAAGATTTCAGTGAGAACAGAGAAGCGATCTTTCAACTTGTTAACAACTCAAGGAGCAGAACCCGATTGAACGACAATATAGGCCTGTAGAATTCAGTACAACAGGGGACGAGTCGATTACAGTAATCTTCAGAGGCATTAACCCTTTAGACTCCGATACCGACCGATCCTACCCCGCATGTCTCCGTTATGGAATCCGACATCGTAGTCGGTCGAAAACCGTGGATAGCCAGGTCTCAACTTCTGATCATCGGCGAACGAGAGACCATTATATGATTTGTGTTCATAGACGATCCGATTCTGGAGACAACAGTGCAGTAAAACCCCAAACACGTGCATGTATGCTATTGGTACCCCTTCGTGAGGGGACACGCAAGCTTGAATTCTGACACCTTAATAAAGAAACTGCCTAACTGGATTTCTCCCCTCTTTCAAATCAACGCAGACAAAGCTTTCGCGTCAGACTCCCATATGGTTATGTTCAAATGTCCAGAGGCCGGTCGTCGACCTCGACCTCCTGGCCTAAACCCAACTTCACAAATATCTGCACGATGTCGTGAATGGTTATATGCACTGTATAACACAAAATTGTAAACAAGGTTAAATTTTACAACCATGCTCTTATGTTCCCTAATACAACTTGGCTATGGTGCTGCAGATAAGGAGCTTCTTGGCAAGGGTGGATATGGTGGTCATTTTTGTAATTTTATAAAATTACAATGTCATTTTAATATTTTCCCTTTCGTTTATTATACTCATACATATAGTTACATCAAAGTATAAGGTAATTCATTTACTTTTGTATAGTTTTGAAAAAAATTATTGAAATTTCAAAATTACATGATTATAATTGAGACTCATATATAATAAAGAAATTTAAGTGGAGTAATATAAGTTTAAATTTATTCAATTAAACAGTTAAAATATTAAATTCTTCTGAATTTAAAATATAAACCAAAAATGTATGTAGCACACCCATCTATAAGTACCTTAATTAACTTGATATTTATTTAATTTAGATATTTATAGATATATCACTGTTTGAATGATAAAAATAAAATTCCCTGAATCTGATAATTAAATTTATAGAATTATATTTAATAATCTCAAATAATGTAAATTATTCATGGTATGAAAAATTATTTATCTTAGTTGATATTGCCATTTTATGTATTAAAGACTTCATATTATGTTGTTTGATTAGTTCTTCAATATTGCAATTCATTTATTTCAAATTCTTAAAATATATTGTACATAATATTTTATAAATTCAAATTTTTTATTCCTGGCTAATATCTGTGTTCAATAATGTTAACTTTGGATCAGTGAACTATCTATTCTTTACCAGAAATTTATCAATATATTACAAAATATACAAAAACTTATTATATCTTTAGCATCTTAACATAAAACTGTACTTTGCTCTAATTATTGTTAAATGTGTTTCAATTAAAAAAGAAATATCAAAGATTTACATACTTACTTCAAATACAGGATTTTGGGTGGAAACAGTCACCTTCTTGTTATTGATTGTTCTTATTAATGTATGCTGAAATGAATATAAATTTTTGCTTTAAATGTGTAATTTATAGTAATTGTAAATTTGATATATCAAAATTTTTTGGTAAAAATTTTTCATATTATTATAATAACAGAGTTATACTAAATTTAATTCATCTATTAAGTAATATCTTTTAAATATTGTTTTATTAATATTTTAATCTAATTTCAATCAATTTCTAAAGGTAAATATCATCACTATATAAACTAGGTGTTTAATCTAGAAGGTTTCAATACAAAATACAATCAGTATTCTTTATCCTTATCAGGAAAGAAATAAAAATCTAGCCGATGGAGATGAGGTGAATTGTAACCGGATAGTGGAATTCCCGGGTGTTCTTGACAAATTGGTAGATTGCTTATCTCCCAGAAAGAGAATTGTTGCATCCGCCTTGGCTGACATATCAATGGGTGAAGATGGAAAAAGGCGAATCGGAGAAATTCCCGGGTCCCAAAACTGCTGCCACTCTTCTTACAAGGTGCTGGAAATGTAAGGGTGCAAGAACGGCTGGTGCTAACTTTGGGTAATTTAGCTCATGACGTTGTCCATCGCAAACACATCACGGATTTTCCTGGAGGTCTTGAAGGATTGATTGATTTCTTGTCTAGCAACAAGACTCCTTTGATCCTGGAAAGCTTCGCACGGGTATTCTATATCCTGGCCACTGACTTGGAGTTACGGAAGAGGATTGGAAGCATTCCAGGAGCTACAGCAAAGTTGATGGCAGTCTTTGGAGGGAACCAGGTTACTGGAGATCCACCCTTTCAAGGCCTTTGTGATCTGCTGGCTTGTGCTGGTGACTCTTTCTGTCCAAGTGCAGGTGAGCAGCCTTTAGTACACACTCTGAGATCTAGAATAGAAGCTGCTTTTGTGGACTTTTATGACTTCGACGTAGACTTATCCAATTGCTGTATCAACAGAATGTATACGTAACAACTGCTGTGAGGTACTCGACAGAATTATGCTAGTTACATGGTCTGTGGGTAACTCATTCATAGACGAATGGCGTTTGGCAGAACTGTTTGTTGCGGGATGATTTTATGAAAGCGCACACATGTTTCTCGATAGAAGTTTATCGCTGATTAGATATGCTTTTGAGACTTTACGGCAGCCGGAACTTCGATGGAGGATGTTCCCATACTCATCAACCAATCAATGGATTCTGAAACGCCATGAACCAATGTGTCCAAGAAAACCAGGCGATACACATTCATGATCTTTCCGGCTACACTAAGCAGTAATTGACCAGGCCAGAAGATATGGAGTATGGGCAAAATTAGAAGGTATTAAGGAGACCTGTTGAAGAGAAGCAAGGTAGTGGGCTTGCTTGGTTTTCTTGAGAGATTGGCGGATTCGTTTTCTCCCGGAGGAGGAACTGTTTTTACAGAAACCAAGAGAAAAGGGCGACCACGTAGGATAACAGGGATGGGAAGACCCCATCAAGCCGTACAAGGATAAAGGATTGTTTCATTTCTTGTCTACTAAGGTGACTCCCATGATGTTGCAATGCCACGCATGGATGATTGGCATGCTCCCATTTACAGGTCAGTCTCCATAAGGAACGTAATTTTTCAAGAACTCCATTTTTCGTTTTCTCAGTTTCGGGAGGTTTCAACATCGCCACCTGTGGCACGATCGCGATCTGTGGCCGGAATAGCAAGATAGAGGCAACCTGCACCAAAACAGAACTGCATTTGAACAAAAGAAGGAAGAATGCATCAGAGCATTCACTTCCACGTCTGTAAGTCTATCTAAGATTTATAGTAATCAGAATTTAAACATTATAAGGCCTTCTGATCTTTGAAAGTGTACGTATCCAGCATACATATGAAACTAAACTCCCTATTATTACTCCCAAATATTATTTGACTGAGAATCTCAGTAGTGCCGAGAACAAAAGCCCGTCTCCTCCAATTCCTCCGTACTTAGTGGAGAATCTGGATGTCCATCATGTCTCCGCGTCATTAACTAATATAATGTAACTTCTTCTTATGTTATGTTCTACGTGGTCGCCTTTTCTTTCCTTATTAGTTTCAGTTTCCCATCGTCTCACAAGTGGAGGCTTGACCCCGGCGCTATGTACTCACTCAGAGTTTAATTGGGAACTGACCTTGTGCATTTGGTTTTGTTCAAATGTCAATGTCCAGACGCAGTTCGTCGACCACGACCTCCACTCGTCCGTTACTACAAAAGGATTGCGTGATCATATCTGCAAATAATGAGAACCAAGCGGGAAGCTCTGCCAGCATGCCGAAGCTTACAACGAGAAATTAATGTGCTTGTAATTCACTCAAAGTGCGCGCTTAGTTTAGCAGGTTCTGACGGAAGATGTTGGTCTTTGAACAAGACCAAGATGTAGTCGTGGTTCAGTTATTACGATGGCATACAAAGTTCGTGCACCGAGGACCATTCCTATTTAGTAAAGTAGAAATCTAATATTCTAAAGCTCACACGGTTTGTTGGTATGTTGATGTTATGAATCTGAAGTAATCTAATAGCCACGACAGTTTCTCAACGGACTTCTCGATTCAATTGAGTAAACATTTATGAAGAGCGTTCAGAACATTCGGATATGGACTATCAAAGAGTTCAGGACTCCTTACTCCCCGGAGTTCCCCAAAGGTGTACGTACTGGCTGCCCTAAACCATCTTTACCAATATTTGCACAATGTCACGAATGGTTATATGTCATGTGAAACACAAAATTGTATCCAAGTTTAAGTTTTACAACTATGCTTTTATGTTAATAATATAACTTGAATAGTACCACTTCCATTTCAAACAACAAATTTGGTACTTTCTTGTTCATGCTGAGTTAGAACATTGTGGAATAAAACATATTATGTTTGGGTTGTAATCAATGGCTTGACTAATTATTGAGGACTATGACAATGAAGAGCAAAACAGACTGATGAAACAACTACTTGTTTCATGCGGGTGCAGGTGTAAGATATTCCTTGTCTAGATATAATCCATCACTATCATGGTAAAGTATTAAAGTGACTAGATACCTTGAGTGGTCAATATTCATAAGTCTTGCAAGTCAGTATTCAAGAGTTCAATCAGATGATAGTGATGAGAATAAATAAATAAATAAATAAATATGCGCAAAGAATAATAAGGAGCCCGGAGTGCATGTGCGCTTGTTTAAACCATGGAGATAGCTTTTTGGATTGGAAGTGAACCACATTATTTCATGTTGTCCTTACATTAATTGCTTAATGGTTTATGATGTGCTATTGCAAGAGGTCATGGAGATTGTATTTTCTAACAAAACATACATAAAGCTTGCATGAGAGTCATTAGTGGTGGCATGGTATACATATCTACATACAACAATTTGTTTCCATATGTGTGATTTGTAATTTATTTAGAGCTTCATCTAATGTTCTCACACAACAATTACATCCATTACTTACCATTGGATTGAATTACAATCAAAGCTTAGACTTTGTTAAACTTTTATTGTTTACTGTGAGATATCATTGATATGTTTTGGTTATGGTGGATCAGTTTTCCAAATGCTTGGTCGCACTTCTTTACAAGTATGGTGAAAGGATTGTTACTCATTCATGAATAAGGTTCTTAATCATTTTGGTACACTAGAAGAAGTTTTTATTGATCAAGGTACAGAGCTCTTGGGAGAATGGTGGTCTTGTTTGGCAAAGCCTTGATTGAACATCATACTACCTCCTGAGATCACCCTAAGATAGATGCCTTGGGAAAGAGAATGGTTCAAATGAGGAAGAGAAGACTACATAAATATGGTTCGTAGAGAAGCCACATTGGAGATTGGGATCTCCAATTATCTTGGTTGGCCATGGGTTATCAGTTCAGCCAACAAGTTTCTTTAACATCTTTCTCTCCTTACTTTTACTCTATGGACTAGATCCAAATTTACTTGCAACCATTCATCATGATGCTATTGTAGTTTTGGATTTGGATAATCTAAATATATGGTTGATTGTATGTTCTCAATAGATAGAGATCTTTTAGAGAGTGATGTAGATAGTATGTGAGAACTTAATGATTGTTGAGCATAAGGATATCCTACGCTATACTACTATTTGAAGAATAAATTATAGATCACTAACAATTAATTTCATCCAAGAGACTATGTATATATAATAGATTACATCAATAACACTTGATGTTACTATCTTGAGAGAGCTTGAGATATTGGCTTTGGGAGTCCTCATGTTGGAAGGACATGATGGGGTTATTTGGAAGGATCATGTGAGCAATTGTGCACCATGTCACCTCTTAAATATTGATGATATTATAGATCAAAGCTTGACACTTGTGTGTGTATGCATGCGTGCAATATAGTTATGTGGCTCTTTAGGTGGAGTTGCTATTATTGATGTATGATAGCTATTTGAGAGGACGGGTAAATGGTATGTTTGACTCCTCCACTCATAGTGATTCTTCAAGGATTATGGTTATATCTTAGATGTATTTGATTTATAACTAGTTTATTTTGCATATGATATAGATTCTGGATATATGATGAATGATGTGATTTGATAGCACCTAGTCTCCTAATCTTTGCTCACCAAAGGACATAGACTTGGAATAGATACTATCTAGAGTTATGGGGATCGAACCACCACCTTAGTAAGATGATTATGTCACTTTATAATTCATATATAATTTATGGGTAAGTTATGTTTCTATAGTGTATGATACTGAAAATGATTATGGGAATCGAAACCATCGCCCTTAGTAAAATGATTATGTCATTTTATAATTCATATATAATTTATGGATAAATTATGTTTCTATAGTGTATGATGCTGAAAATGATTTATATGTAAGTTATGTTTCTATAGCATGTGATGCTGAAAATGATTGATATATATATATATATATATGATGAGAACTTGGCTCATTGTGTCATCCTGGTATGTGCTGGTTTTTCACACTCGCGTTCATTGTTAACGTCAGGCAGCCTTGTATGAAATCACTGAAATAGCTTCAAGTATTCTCGTACTAAAATGCAAAAATGCAAAAGCACGGTCCCTTCCAATTTTCTCGTTTAAGCGTAATTGTAAGTTTAGGTGAAGGTCGTTCGCAATGGAGAACTTGATGGATGGATCGGGGTGTCTCTGAGTAATGAAGGGCTGACAAATTCTGAGATTTCTAGTATCTGGCAAGGTTTGGGAACCACATTGCTGTCCTGACAAGTTCCCATCTTCTGTTGATCTGGGACAGGGAGAGGGTCCGAAGTTACTACTTCTGCAGTTTCTCAGAGCATTATTAGCAAGTCTAAATCTGAAGAGCTTATGTGAATAGTCTCCCAACTTCATCGACCGCTTGCCAAGTAATTCCAAAAATCAAGTACATCTTCTACAAGTTACAGTGCTTGGATTCCCCGATCCTCATGTTGGGGATGATCTAATCATGATGGACGAGCAAGTTCACTTTCTACTAGAAGAACTTCGGCTTATGCACTGAAGAAACTCGAAATTGATTCTCCCCGTCTCCTAGCTGCAGAATCACCAATCAGGATTTCAATGAGAGTCATTCCTACCTCGATTGGTACCTGCATAATGTTTGAACCTATGTTGCACAATTGTATCTGGCTTGCACATTGTTGGCCTTGTATCGTCGCAGGTAGCCCAGTCGCGGTCTATGGTAGCGGAAATGCTGTTGCATCCATTTTAGCGCTCTCACCCCGTGGTTTTATGTGCCGCGACTAAATCATCCCCAATTATTGAGACGGGACAGCGCCCACTCCAGAAAGTTGTTGCAAATAGCAGTACGTATCCCCTATTATGAGGGTCTGCATTTACCCTTATCGGCTACTCCATTGTCACTATCGACTATTTTTGGATTTCGCTTTGCCAAATTTGCCCGATGAGGTCGAAAGAACAAATTCACTGCTTTAATTCGCTTGCAATGGACGGGATCGATTCCGGTGATCGCTCCAGGTGACATTGATCAATGGCAAGCAGACCAATTCTTGAAGATCATTGACGGTAACAAAGATATCTTACAGCTTTCCCAAGGAAAGTACGTTCGCTGTGAAGAATCTTGAGAATGTCACAGATCTATCAACGTGTTGAATCAGTAAGCGTTGTTCAGTGCACAGTGGTAGGCCATCATTCCTCATACTTCAGCCCTTGTGTTCGCTTATTTCACTTTCATTCACGGTGAAGATTATGACTGGAGATGAGTCTAACGGCTGCCTCGTTAGATAAGACGTAGTTTGTAAAGCGCCCCAATCGTGACTCAATCTGCCTTTGGCTCAACCAGCGCCTCTGGCCTGCGGAAGTACCGCCTCCTCTCTTCCCACGTGTACTCGTCAAGCCTCTATTGCAGCTGCCAATGGAGTTGAAGGATAACTTGACGAATTCTGCAAGAACCCGAAAGCAGCAGAATACATCTTGAAGGAATTAGGAGCTACTGCTAGAAGTAGCAAGGTATGGAGCCAATAGTTTATGTCTAGTCAAATCAATGCAGTTCAATAGGCTCATGCCACTCAGTGTTGAGAGTGTGTCTGTTTACAAGAGAGTCCTCGTTCTGGGGCATGTTTTGTCCATGGATCAATGTGTTGTTGATTGATTTATCAGAGTAATAAGTCCTAAAGGATCTGCATTCGACCATGTCGAGCATCACTCGAGCTCTGGAGGCATTGCTGGATGTAACTGTCTGATGGAAGGCTCTTCCTTGCCGAAAAGGGAGCTGTGGAGTATTTGCAAAAGCAGCTGATGAGAAGTCTGAGAAATCTAGCTGAAAATGGGGCCAATGCTAAGCATATTGTGGACTCCCCTGGTGCTATTCAAGGATTGGTAGATTTCTTTTCTCGTGGCAAGAATTCCTTGCTGATGAAGTATGTGGCACAGATTTTAGCAAGCATAGCATATCATGAAGAGGTATATTGCCGAAGACGGATAGGGGAAGTGTCTGGCTTAATCTCAAAACTGTGTACACTCTTCCTTCAAAGTGACGGAACTGATTACTGCCAAGAGTGTTTAGTGAACGCATTGGGCAATCTCAATGGAGATGAGGTGAATTGTAACCGGATAGTGGAATTCCCCGGTGTTATTGACAAATTGGTAGATTGCTCATCTGCCGGAAAGATAATTGTTGCATTGGCCTTGGCTCACATATCAATGAGTGAAGATGTCAAAAGGCGAATCGGAGAAATTCCCGGGTCAATCCCAAAACTGGTGACACTCTTCTTACAAGGTGCTGGAACTGTAAGGATGCAAGACCGGCTGGTGCAAACTTTGGGTAATTTAGATTATGACATTGATCATCGCAGACACACACGGATTTTCCTGGAGGTCTTGAAGGATTGGTTGATTTCTTGTCTAGCAACAAGACTCCTTTGATCCTGGAAAGCTTCACACGGGTATTGTTTACTCTGGCCACTGACTTGGAGTTACGGAGGAGGATTGGAAGCATTGCAGGCGCTACATCGAAGTTGATCGCAGTCTTTGGATGGGACCAGATTACTGGAGATCCACGCTTTCAAGGCCTTTGTGATCTGCTAGCTTGTGCCGGTGGCCCTTTCTGTCCAAATGCAGGTGAGCAGCGTTTAGTACATCCCTCTGAGATCTAGAATAACAGCTGGTTTTGGGGACTTTTATGACTTCGCCGTGTGGATTTACTGTGATTCTTTTATCCAATTGCTGTATCAATAGAATGTGTTCGTAAAAACTGCTGTGAGGTACTTGACCGAATTATGGTAGTTACATGGTCTGTGGGTAAGTCATTCTTAGAGGAATGGCTTTGGGAGACCTTTTTGTTGCGGGAAGAGTTTATGAAAGCACACATATTATGTTTCTCGATAGAAGTTTATCGCTGATTAGATATGCTTTTGAGACTTTACTGCAACCGGAACTTCGATCGATGCAAGATTTCCCATAGATAATCAATCAATGGATTTTGAAACGCTATGTACCAACGTGTCCAAGAAAACCAGGCAATCCACATTCATGATCTTTCCCGCTACACTAGGCATAGTAATTGACCAGGCCAGAAGATATGGAGTATGGGCTATTCCGGACATTGACATTTGAATTAAATCATATGGATTATAATTATAATAAATTTATTGTTTAACGGACAAATTTCATTTTTATAATTTGTTGTCAATTATAATAAATTTATTATTTATTTTCTTTTATAAATATGGAATTTGTTTTATTTAATAATAACCTTTCAAATTATGAAAAAGTAAAATAGTTATATTTTACGAGATAAAATAAAATAAATTCATATAATTTAATATTACCATAGAGATAGTGAGAAATTTAATATTCTAAAATTATTTTTTATATAAATATAATATATAAATAAAAATATTTAATAATAAAAAAGTTTAATAAATTATTATTTTTTACAACAATCCAGTAAATAAATAATTATATTATTATTTGGCATAAAATATTGAAAATTTATTTTGTTAAAATTTAATACAGAATATAATATACTACAAAATTAAATAAATTTATTATTTATATTTTTAAAGATATCAAATTGGAATAATATAAATTTGAAGAATTTAATTATTAGAATATATAACTTTTTTATTAAATTTATACCAAATCAATATTAATTATATAATTTAAATTCAAATATTATTAAATATTCAAATTAAATATTACTTCCTAAATTTTATTAATATTTCTAAACTACTATAAATATTTTTTATCTTTAATATAATTATCAAATTTTTATTTTGGATTTTATTAATAATTATACATTAATTATAATCTAAAAATTAAAAAAATACTTTCGAATTTTTTTATCCATTATAATTTTATTTTCTTGGAATTATATAAAATATAATTAGCTGATTAAAATCGATGAAGAATAAATATATTTATCATTAAATCAATTTATGACATCATTGTATGATAGAGAAGATTATGAATTTGGGTCATTGTGTTAAGCCATACGCGAGTTTTACTCACTCGCATTCATTCTTCATGTGAGGCCGCCTTGTATGAAATCTCTTAAATTATTTTGAGTATTCTCGTAGTTGTATGAAATTGTTTCAAGTATTCTCTTCACGAAATGCAGAACTCAGAAAACACGCTAACTTCCGAAAATAAATTTGCAGGGTAATTGTAGGTTTACGTGGAGAACTTGATGGATCGGGGGTGTCTCAAAGTAATGAACATTGAAAAATTCTGATATTTCTCGTCCTGGTAAGGTTTGGAAACCACATTGCTGTCTTGACAAATTCCTATATTCTGTGGATTTGGGATAGCGATCCCGAAGTTACTACTTCTGCAGTTTCTTGGAGCATTATTAAGAAGAAGTCTAAATCTGAAGAGGCTCCCAACTTCATCGGGCCCGCTTGCAACGCATCAAGTACATCTTCTATAAGTACCCTTGCTTGGATTCCCCTTCCTAAAGATGGGGATTATCTAATCATGATGGATGAGCAAGTTTATTTTCTACTAGAACAAGTGTAGTTTACACACTGAAGAAATTTGAAATTGATTCTCCTCGGGCCCGCTTGCAACGTATCAAGTACATCTTCTATAAGTACCATTCCTTGGATTCCCCTTCCTAATGTTGGGGATAATCTAGTCATTATGGATGAGCAAGTTCATTTTCTACTAAAACAAGTTTTATAGCGTACGCACTGAAGAAACTTGAAGTTGATTCTCCTCGGTACCGTCTCCTTGTTGCAGACTGACCAATCAAGATTTCAATCAGAGTCATTCCCATCTCGATTGGTACTTGCATAATGTTTGAACCTATGCAGCACAATTGTATCACAATGCTTGCACATTGTCGGCCTTATATCGTCGCAGGTAGCCCGGTCGCGGTCTATGGGGGCGGTAGGAATTGCTGTTGCAGCCATTTTAGGGCTCTCACCCTACCCTGCGGTCTTATGGGCCGCGACTAAATCATCTCCAATTATTAAGACGGGGGCAGCGCCAATTCCAGAAAGATGTTTATTATGAGGGTCTGCATTTATCCTTATCGACTACTCCACTTGTCACTATAGATTATTTTTGGATTTCGCTTTGCCCGATGAGGTCGAAAGAACACATTCACTCCTTTAATTCCTTTGCAATCGACTAGATCGAATTCCATTGATCACTCCAGGTGACATTGGTGAATGGCAAGAAAACGAATCCTTGAAGATCATTGACGGTAACAAAGATATCTTAGAGCTTCCCCAAGGAGAGTCCGTGGCTGTGAAGAATCTTGAGAGCGTCACATGTCTGTCAACGTGTTGAATCAATAAGCGTTGTTCAGTGCAGAGTAGTAGACCATCATTCCTGATACTTCAGCCCTTGTGTTCGCTTATTCCACTTTCACTCGAGGTGAAGATTATGACTGGAGATAAGGTCAATAGCTGTCTTGTAAGATAAATCGTAGTTTCGTAAAGCGCCCCAATCGTGACTCAATCTGTCTTTGGCTCAACCAGCGCCTCTGGCCTGCAGCAGTACCGCCTCGTCTCTTCCCACGTGTTCTCGTCAAGCCTCTATTGCAGCTGCCAATTGGAGTTGAAGGATAACTTGACGAATTCTGCAAGAACCCGCAAGTAGCATAATACATCTTGAAGCAATTAGGAGCTACTGCTGGAAGTAGCAAGGTATGGAACCAATATAAAATTTTATGTCTAGTCAAACAATGCAGCTCAATAGGCTCATGCCACTCAGTGTTGGGAGTGTATCTGTTTACAATTCAGTCCTCGTTCTAGGGCATGTTTTGTCCACGAATCAATGTGTTATTGATGAATTTATTAAAGTAATAAGTCCTAAGGAATCTCCATTCGACCATCTCGAGCATCACTCGAGCTCTTTTTACAGTCCATTATCCATACGTTTCTGTATAGACCACAAACCGGTGACAGGTAAAAAATTGTTTATGACTGGGAGAGGTTTTCAGAGAGGAGTACCGCAATGTAAAAATCTTCTAGTATCACCATGGCGTACAATGGTATTTGAGTGGATCTGAGAGGGGAGTATCGCTACGCTCCCTCACTCTGCCAAAAACTTCTACTATCACAACAGAAGGGTCCCAGAAGAAACAATGTTGGCGTGTAGCTCTTGCGAATTGGTCATAGCAGGCAGGTCAAATGATTCTTTAGCGTGCGGTACCACCTCTCCTTTCCCTTCTTGCACTCTCCTGGTCTTTGTATAAAATATGGGAAGATAAGTGCCAGATGATGACTTTCTTGCTGTGGTTCGATCTTACCGTGTACAGTAGGTAGGCGCATGCCACCAGTACTGACTAGCGAAAACCTCACCGTAAAAGACAACAAGAGCCTGATGTCAGAATTGTAACTAGTACCTAGGTTCAATACGACTTTTCTGGGAATGCATGCCCTTTCTACATGGGTGGATGATGGGTGCAGATTCTATGTGAGACGACGTGCAATGTTAGTGATGGGCACATCTTCCGGTCTTTCTACTTTTAAGTCATCCCCAGTTTGCCATGTATGATAACTTTTCACAAGAATTGTTGGGTTTTCCTTCTGGCTTTTGCAGGATGTTAACGACGAGCTTTACAGTAAACGCATGCAGTTTGCTACAAGCCTGTGTAACTAGTGTAGAGATGTAGGAAGAAGTTCATGTTTCGTCATCTTGCAGTTCTTTTTCGCAGACCACAGACCGGTGACTGAGGTCAGAAGTGGTCTGAGAGGAGTACCGTAATGCTCTGGCACTCTGTCACAGAACTTCCAGTATCACCGTGGCGTAGAATAGTGTTTAAGAGGATTGGAGAGTGGAGTACAGCAATGCTCCCTCCCTTTGCCAAAGATTCTAGTTTGACAATACCCCAGAAGAAACAATATTGGCGCATAGCTCTTGCGAATTGGTCATACCAATCAGGTCAAATGATTCTTTTGCTGGTGGTACCCACCTCTCCTTTTCATTACTTTTTGCACTTGCCTGGTCGTTGTACAAAATATAATACGGGGAGGTAAGTGTCAGACGATGACTTTCTTGCTTTGGTTCCATCTTATCTGAGCAGCAAGTGGGTCCAACGCCACCCGTAGTGGAACAGAAGACCTTAGAGGAAACCTCGCAGTAAGAGAGAACAAGCACCTGATTGGAACCAGTATCCAGATTCAATACGACTTTCCAATGCATGCGATTTCTACATGGGTACATGGTACCAAATTTCCATTGAGGAGATATGGGAAGATAAGTATCAGATGATGACTTTCTTGCTTTGGTTTGATCTTATCCTGTACAGCGGGTGGGCCCAATGGCACCAGTAGCGGAACAGGAAGCACTAGAGGAAACCCCGCTCTAAGATCCTGATGTCAGAATTGAAACCAGTACCTAGGTCAATCATGCGATTTCTACGTGGGTAGATGGTATCAAATTTCTGTTGCACAAATTTGTCCAGCGCAAGTTTATGTTTAATACGACGTGCAATGTTAGTGAGGGGTGGAAGCGAATATCTGCATTTTAGATGGGTCCTTTCAGAGTACCTTCCTACTCGGCAGCGATATTTTGAGTGGTGTGTCTCTGCCCATTCGAAGACCGTTGTTTATGGCTGGATTTTATCAAGTGACTATCAAAGGAGACTCAAGACTTTAAGGACATCCACATGATCACAATTGTCCACTCTCCCAAGCTAGCTAAGCAGAGCTGGATAAGGTTGTCTGTGCACTTCCGCTCCCCCAAAGCCGAATCTTGCTTGGTTAGTCCGAACCCGACCAGTCGCATTAAAATCTCGAGGGGGTTGGTCGTCATCTACCCTCCATTACAAGAAACAGAGGATTCGGAAACTTAATCCTCGCCACTAATATAACCGGAGTAGAAGATGTTTGCAGAGCCTCATGGTCAGCCGTGAGAACAAACAGAGTACCTGACGTAAAGATTGGAATCAGTATCTTAGGTGAAGAAAAGTTTTCTGTCATTGTTCGAGCTTTTCACATGGGGTAGATTGAACTCAGTGACAGCACTACCGGCTAAGATGTGTAGTGCAAGAGTGATGCAAGTGATGCATATCTCCACTTACGATATGAAAAGGTAGAATTTCGTAAACGCTGGTATGTGATTGATTGATGAGCATGATAGGGAGAGGTTACTGCGATTCGCTCGTTGTCGTATGGGGCAGGACTTCATCATTTGTCCCCGAGAGAAAATATCGGAACTAAGGGAGATGCACATGAGTCCCTACATTGGAAGAAGAACTCTGTTGGTTGCATTGAGGTGTATGTTATTGTGAGGAGATTTTGAGAATCAGGAATTCTCCAGCCAAAGTCATGTTTGGCAACCGCATAGGTTGCCTGAAGATGTTTGCCTATTAACGCTGATCTCCGATCTGAAGTTTGGTCCGGAAGTCGATCACTTTCTTCAAGCTCCGTCGGGAGTTATATCGAAGTATGCAATAGCAAACTTAGGTTTGTAGTGGATCTGAAGAACTTGTGTGCACGTGAGCCGGAGTGTCCAAATTTCATTGGTCAAACTCTCGCCCGGCAATTCCTTCCGTGAAAGTACTACAGTTTCTGCAGGTAAGAATTCACCGATCTTAACACCTTGCAGGACCTGATGTTTGGTTTAGCTTCGCATGAAGTGAACTTGAGAATTGAATTCTCCTGTCGTCGTTTCGTGACTTCAATTGCCTTGCAATCCGAAATTTCTCCTACCTGGACCGATACTTTGACAATATCTTAACCACATGTACGTTTTGCTATACAACATAAATATGGCTGATTTGCGTCCCCTCTTTTCACGGTGACAAGTTGTGTTCAGGGTCGATGGCGGAGGTAGCAGCTGCAGCTGCAGCCCTTGTAGCGCTTTTACCTCAGATCATGGATTTAGGCAATAGATGGTACAAGGCCCATAGAACATGGAAACAGATTCCAGAGCAATTGGAAAGGCTTCGGAAGCAACACGACACTTACATGACCATGATCAATCAATTTGGTCTACCAGACGACCATGACTTGCGGGAAATGTTGGAAAACGCCAAGATTCTAGTGGGAAAAAGACAAGACATAGAAGATAGAAGACAGATTTCTTTTCTTGCCGGATGTTGTTTTAAGGGAAATGCATATTTTTTCCCACACAAATTGGAAGAGTTTCTTAAGGACCTAGAAGCATACAACAATGTATTTACTGATTTGCAACAAAACCAACGTGCGAGTGAAGTGATAAAGAAGGAAAGGTTTGCTAAAGATTATTCCTTCAAGATCAGTGGAGGTGGTGTGAACGCATATGTCCCATTAAGGATCGACCAGATGATTTTGGATGCACTTGAGAGAAAGAACGGGCCCTCGGTAGTTCTGCTACACGGTGATCCTGGTACGGGAAAATCTATCTTAGCCAGGTACATGGTTGTCCATTATAGGGAACATATTCGTAGAAAAGAAACGCCATTCAGCTTGGTTGTGTTCTTGGAGTGTGGTTCTGGAGCAACCGTGTCATCCAAGCAACGAGAACTCCTGACAAAGCTTGATCCTGAGGATTCTCCGGATATCAGTCAAGATGACGCTGCAAATTCCATTATTAAGATCCAGCACCGAATACAGTGTCTTCTGAGTGTGCGAAATGCTTTAGTGATCTTGGACGATGTGTGGGAGTCCACTTTTATAGAGGCGTTTGTTGGGCTGGTGAACGGAACATCGCGTAGTAATGTGAAGTTGCTGGTAACGTCCCGGAAGTTCACGCTGTGGGAGGATTCTGTACAAGTTCAAACGGAGCGGATCGAGCTGAAGGAAGCGGAGAAAATCCTTGCCTGCCATGCAGGATTGCCAGGCAATGATCTACCACAAGATTTGAAGGTCTGTGAGAAACGTGTACTTTGTTATTTTTGCCCATTTCATGCACCATTCCGAAGGCCTTTTGAGTGAATATTTATGGGAGAAATGGGGTCAGCTTGAGAATTGAAATTTGGTGTTTGAATATAACAGTTTTACCGATGTACATTTGGTGATTTATGTTTACTAGCTGAATATTTCATCGTCGAATAATAGCAGCTAAAGCTTCATTTTACGAGATATGCCGATATGCATTCTTCAGCTTTTAGAAGAGATTCAGATGTTACCTCATGGCCCGGGAGTGGGACCGGTACAAGATGACAGCTTGCACACCGGTGAGATCTTGCTACAGTAAGAATGTTCAGCCTTTCCAATTCGCATGGAAATCGCGAACTGTCCAAAGAACTGGATCTTGATCTTGTTTGCATATCTACTTACTGGTATTTGACATTTTAATCACTTGTTTATTGACATAAAAGATAAAAAGATGTATTCATTTGATTTCATGTATTTCTCACAGGATGTTGCTCAAGTTCTGGTAGATCGAGCAGATTATAATCCACTGGCTTTGGCCATGGCGGGCAAGAGGATAAACAGGAAGAAGAAGAATGACGTCGCCGAGTGGCAGAGGGTTGCAAATAGTTACGAACAGGCTATGAAGGAAGCCTTTGAAGGGGAAGGCGCACGTGTGGATCTGAGATCAGTACTTGACTCCACATACGTGAAAAACATTTGGGAGACATTGTTCATGACGTATAGAGAGCTCAAACCTGATGCTAAGTGTTTGCTGATCTTGATCGCAAATTGTGAGGGGAAGTCCATCCCCGATCACGTTGTGTACATGTTGTACACAAGATTAGTATACGCACGTGGAGGAGGTCCAGGGCTATTTGACGACCATAAAAATACATTGATGGAAAGCGGTACGATGTTGCAAACGAACATCCAGTTCCTAGAATATCGTGATCCGAACGCGGAAGGATACCCACTGGTAAAAAGGGAATACGAAACCTTAGGGTTGCATGATCTGCAAAGAAATTTCATCAAACATCATCGGGAGACGAGAAAGGATGTTGAAGACGTGATGACATCTTTGCAGCTGCTGAGCAATAAAACCGTGCCGAACGCAGGATTTGATCATGAGATCATTTGTGATGACCCGCACAGGGATGCAGTCTTTGCACTTTGCGCCCTCTACTTACAGGAAACTCTTGCAGAGTCAGCTGCAAAAAACCTTGGAATTAGTGCTATAGATTACGGGCATTGGAAGAAGTTACGAGGGGCAATGGAACATCTTCCCTTCCTCATGCAGGACCGACTATCAGAATATGATGAGAAGTTGGCTCATTGTGTCAGGCAGGTATGTACTCGTTTTACCCACTCGTGTTCATTCTTAATATCAGGCAGCCTTGCATGAAATCACTGAAACTGCTGAAAATTTTCTCGTACTGAAATGAAAAGAAACCAACAACACTCTAACTTTCAACCTTCTTTTCTCTGTAAATATTTGTAGGTTTACGTCAAGGTAGTTCGCAATGGAGAAATTGAAGACAACGGTCTTCAAAGTTTGCTCTGGTCTTTGCATTATGGACCACCAATGATCAGCACGTTGCATCACCTTTGGATCACAGGATTGGGTACTGCAATTCATACTCCTGGGACCATAAAAAGTCTGCTTGAATCATCCTTAATGTCTCAGCACACAGAGGAAACCTCATGCTCAGCATACCGGAAACTTCACCTTCACGGACTTGGTTGTCTGGCGATGTTCACAGCTAATAATAAGGAGATAACGGAGTTTCCAGGTGCACGTCACAGACTAATGGGTTGCTTGTCTCTTGGTCAGAACTCCACGCTAAGGGAAATAGCTGCAAAAGCTTTAGCTGATATAGCCCTACATGAACATGGCCGGAGGAGAATCGGAGAAGTTCCCGGGTTCATCCCGAAACTCCTTAAGCTCTTCCTCCAACGAGATGGAAGTGTGGAGTTTCAAAAACAAGTGCTCATAACTCTGGGGAATTTGGCTATTTATGACGCCAATGCCAAGCAGATTCTTGGTTTCGCCGGTGCTCTGGAGGCACTATTGGATGGTTTGTCGGGTGGAAGTAACTCACAGCTTGTGAGGAACGTTGCGAGGACCCTAGCCAGCGTAGCCGTACATGAAGATGGGCAGAGGAGAATAGGAGAAGTACCGGGGTCGATCCCGAAACTCCTTAAGCTGTTCCTCGAACGAGATGGAAATGTGGAGATTCAATGCCTAGTTCTCACAACTCTGTGGATTTTGGCTTTGAATGAGGCCAATGCCAAGCAGATTCTTGGTTTCGCCGGTGCTCTGGACGCATTATTGGATGGTTTGTCGGGTGGAAGTAACTCCAACCTGATGATGAACGTTGCAGGGACCTTGGGAAACGTAGCCAAACATGAAGATGGGCGGAGGAGAATAGGAGAAGTACCGGGGTCCATCTCGAAACTCCTTAAGCTCTTCCTCGAACGACATGGAAGTGTGGAGTTTCAATGCCTAGTGCTCGTACCTCTATGTAATTTGGCTCATTATGAGGCCAATGCCAAGCAGATTCTTGGTTTCGCCGGTGCTCTGGAGGCACTATTGGATGCTTTGTCGGGTGGAGGTAACTCCAAGCTGATGACTAACGTTGCAGGGACCTTGGCCAGCGTAGCCCAACATGTAGATGGGCGGAAGAGAATCGGAGAAGTACTAGGGTCCATCTCAAAACTCCTTAAGCTCTTCCTCGAACGAGATGGAAATGTGGAGTTTCAATGCGAAGTGGTCAGAACTCTACGGAATTTGGCTATTTATGAGGCCAATGCCATCCAGATTCTTCGTTTCTCCGGTGGTCTGGAGGCATTATTGGATTGTTTGTCGGGTGGAAATAACTCCCAGCTCATGAAGTTCGTTGCAGAGACCCTAAACAACATAGCCATACATGAAGATGGGCAGAGGAGAATCGGAGAAGTACCGGGGTCCATCTCGAAACTCCTTAAGCTCTTCCTCGAACGAGATGGAAATGTGGAGCTCCATTACGAAGTGATCGGAACTCTGTCGAATTTGGCTATTTATGAGGCCAATGCCATGCAGATTTTGGGTCTCGCCGGTGCTCTGGAGGCATTATTGGATGGGTTGTCGGATGGAAGTAACTCCCAGCTCATGACGTATGTGGCAGGGACCCTAGGGAGCATAGCCATACATGAAGATGGGAGGAGGAGAATTGGAGAAGTACCGGGGTCTATCTCGAAACTCCTCAAGCTCTTCCTTGAACGAGATGGGAGTGTGGCGTTTCAATGCGTAGTGCTCCGAGCTCTGTGTAATTTGGCTATTTATGAGGCCAATGCCATGCAGATTTTGGGTCTCGCCGGTGCTCTGGAGGCATTATTGGATGGGTTGTCGGATGGAAGTAACTCCCAGCTCATGACGTTTGTCGCAGGGACCCTAGGGAGCATAGCCATACATGAAGATGGGAGGAGGAGAATTGGAGAAGTACCGGGGTCTATCTCGAAACTCCTCAAGCTCTTCCTCGAACGAGATGGAAGTGTGGCGTTTCAATGCGCAGTGCTCCGAGCTCTGTGTAATTTGGCTACTTATGAGGCCAATGCCATGCAGATTTTGGGTCTCGCCGGTGCTCTGGAGGCATTATTGGATGGGTTGTCGGATGGAAGTAACTCCCAGCTCATGACGTATGTGGCAGGGACCCTAGGGAGCATAGCCATACATGAAGATGGGAGGAGGAGAATTGGAGGAGTACCGGGGTCTATCTCGAAACTCCTTAAGCTCTTCCTCGAACGAGATGAAAGTGTGGTGTTTCAATGCGTAGTGCTCCGAACTCTGTGTAATTTGGCTACTTATGAGGCCAATGCCATGCAGATTCTTGGTTTCGCCGGTGCTATGGAGGCACTATTGGATGGTTTGTCGAGTGGAAGTAACTCCCAGCTCATGACGAATGTTGCAGGGACCTTATGCAGCATAGCCATACATAAAGAAGGGAAAAGGATAATCGGTGAAATTCCGGAGTCAATCCCTATAATGCTTACTAGGCTCTTCCTTGCCGAGGGAACTGTGGAGTGTTTGCAAGAGCAGCTGGTGGAAACTCTGGGAAATCTAGCTGAAAATGAGGCCAATGCTATGCGTATCGTGGACTCCCCTGGTGCTATTCAAGGATTGATAGATTTCTTGTCTCGTGGGAAGAGCTCCTCGCTGATGGAGTATGTGGCACAGATTTTAGCAAGCATAGCATATCATGAACATGGATATTGCCGAAGACGGATAGGAGAAGTTTCTGGCTTAATCTCAAAACTGTGTACACTCTTCCTTCAAGGTGACGGAACTGATTACTTCCAAGAGTGTTTAGTGAACGCATTGGGCAATCTAGCCAATGGAGATGAGGAGAATTGTAACCGGATAGTGGAATTCCCCGGTGTTATTGACAAATTGGTAGATTGCTTATCTCCCGGAAAGATAATTGTTGCATCGGCCTTGGCTGACATATCAATGAGTGCAGATGGAAAAAGGCGAATTGGTGAAATTCCCGGGTCGATCCCAAAACTGCTGACACTCTTCTTACAAGGTGCTGGAACTGTAAGGGTGCAAGAACGGCTGGTGCTAACTTTGGGTAATTTAGCTCATGACGTTGTTCATCGCAAACACATCACGGATTTTCCTGGAGGTCTTGAAGGATTGGTTGATTTCCTGTCTAGCAACAAGACTCCTTTGATCCTGGAAAGCTTCGCACGGGTATTCTATACTCTGGCCACTGACTTGGAGTTACGGAGGAGGATTGGCAGCATTCCAGGCGCTACATCAAAGTTGATCGCAGTCTTTGGAGGGGACCAGGTTACTGGAGATCCACGCTTTCAAGGCCTTTGTGATCTGCTAGCTTGTGTTGGTGACTCTTTCTGTCCAAGTGCAGGTGAGCAGCCTTTAGTACACCCGTCTGAGATCTAGAATAGAAGCTGGTTTTGTGGACTTTTATGACTTCGATGTAGACTTACTGTGATTATTTTATCCAATTGCTGTATCAATACAATATATACGTAACAACCGCAGTGAGGTACTCGACAGAATTATGCTAATTACATGGTCTGTGGGTAGTTAAATAAAGGAATGGCCTTTGGCAGAAGGTTTTTGTTGCGGGAAGATTTAATGAAAGCGCACACATTATGTTTCTCGATAGAAGTTCATCGCTGATTAGATATGCTTTTGAGACTTTACTGCAGCCGGAACTTGGATGGAGGATGTTCCCATACTCATCAACCAATCAATGGATTCTGAAACGCCATGAACCAATGTCTCCAAGAAAACCAGCCAATACACATTCATGATCTTTCCGGCTACACTAGGCATAGTAATTGACCACGCCAGAAGATATGAAGTATGGGCAAAACTTTAAGGTATCAAGGAGACCTATGAAAGAGAAGAAAGATAGTGGACTTGTTTAGTTTTCTTGAGAGATTGGCGGATTCGTTATCTCCCGGAGGAGGAACTGTTTCCACAGGAACTGCCTTCCTGGTTTGAAATATGAACTAATACCAGGAAGGCAGTTACTGCTATTGGTTCATATTTCAAACCAACGATGATAACAAAAGGCGAATCAATGGAATAAATGAAATATAAACCCCCCAAGACCCACAGAGTCCGGAAACACAGTAAAAATCACCTAAAATGTGAAACTGCGCACGCTGTTAGTTCAGGGTGTGGGAGCTGCCCAATTTAGGGAACGTCGATAAAAATGATACCCGTCGCATAACGATCTCGGGGTCCCTGGAGCTCTTTAATGACAAGAAACCAAGAGAAAAGGGTGACCGCTTAGGATATTAAGAAGGGTGGGAAGACCCATCAAGCCGTACAAGGATAAAGGATTGGTTTTTTTCTTGTCTACCAAGGTAAGTCCCATGATGTTGCAATGCCACGCATGGATGATTGACATGCTCCCATTTCCAGGTCGATCTCCATAAGGACCGTAATCTTTCAAGAACTCCATTTTCCGTTTTCAGTTTCGGGAGGTTTCATTGCCACCGCCTAGACTCGACATCTCCACCTGTGGCACGATCGCGATCTGTGACCGGAATAGCAAGATAGAGGCAACCTACACCAAAAAAAAACTGCATTTGAACAAAACAAGGAAGAAGGCAAGAAGGCAATGACAAGAAGGCAATGACATGCATTGACACCATCAGAATTTAAACATTATAAGGAGAATCACCATAGTAATCAGAATTTAAACATTATAAGGCCTTTTGATCATTGGAGGTGTACGTATCCAGCATACATATGAAACGAAACTCCCTATTATTAGTCGTAAATATTAGTTGACTGAGAATCTCAGTAGTGCCGAGAAGAACAAAATCCCGTCTCCTCCAATTCCTCCGTACTCAGTGGAGAATCTGGGGTGTCCATAATGTCTCCGAGTCATTCACTATTATGATGTAACTTCTTCTTATGTTATGTTCTAGGTGGTCGCCTTTCCTTTCCTTATTAGTTCCAGTTTCCCATCGTCTTACAAGTGGAGGCTTGACCCCCGCCGCTATACAGATGTACTCACTCCGCGTTTAATTGGGAACTGACCTTGTGCATATGGTTTTGTTTGTTCAAATGTCAATGTCCAGACGCAGGTCGTCGACCTCAACCTCCACTCCTCCGGTGCTACAAAATGATTGTGTGATCATATCTGCAAATAATGGGGAGAAAGCGGGTTCTGCCAGCGTACCGAAGCTTAAAACGAGAAATTAATTTGCTTGTAATTCACTCAAAGTGTGCGCTTTGTTTAGCAGGTTCTGACGGAAAATTTGGTCTTTGAACAAGACCAGGATGTAGTCCTGGTTCAATAATTACGATAGCATAAAAAGTTCGTCCACTGAGGACCATTCTTACTTAGTAAAGTAGAAATCTAATGTGCTAAAGTTCAAGTGGTTTGTTAGTATGTTGATGTTTATGAATACGAAGTAATCTAATAACCACGAACTTTTCAACTTGACTTCCCGATTCAAATAACTAAACATGTCCGACGAGTGTCCAGAACATCCGGGCAAGGACAATCGAAGAATATAGAAAATATTATTTGAATTTTATGATTTTTTAGAAAATAATGGAATTATTATTAAAAAAATAATTTAATTTTTGTAATTAAATTAATTATATTTTTATTTTATATTCTAAATTTGAAATTTTTTCGATTATATATTTCATAATGTTGCATATTTTATATATTTTGGTCCTCAATTATATTAAATGAATTATGGATCTCCCATTCATTCATCGAACGAACATCCTGTGATAATTTCTCAGTATGCCGAATGCTATTATAGCGCTTAGGGCGATTTGGTGTGGTCTTGGAGGATCCGTGCCCCTCGTATTGTATGGTACTGCCTCGTTTGCGAACCACTTTGAGGGCCAGAATATGTTCTCCAGTTATTCAAGGCTATTATTCAAACTGAAGCTTTTCTTTTGATGTGCTGGAAGCTTCATATCACTTCCAAACGTTATATCCATGCAGGGAACTGTAGGACCCCCAATGCCGAACATCGTTTTGAATCTGTTCCAGAAATGAATTATGAAGCACTACCAAGGGATCCAGATGCCCGCTCAAGGGGAGAAGTTTTGCATCCGCTATAAAAACAGTTTTTGCAGGATATCACAAGCGTGACGGTCTCACTGCATAGGCCTTTATCGATGGTTCGTTCTACACAGGTAAGTTGTCTGGATCACATCTAGGAACTGTCATTCTCCAGCTTCGAACGATAGAAAGCAAGTGTAATCAGTTCCAAGTCATGCTTGCTATTTATCTTACAGAGTACATAAAAGGAAAAGTTAGATACTGCCCATGTATGTTTTCAAGACACTGAACCGCAAGATTACTCGGTTTCGATCATCAACATGTCTAAGCTTTGAATTTCTAGTCCTTGAACAACTTCGATTACGGTGATCGCAACAGGTGACATTGGTGAATGGCAAGAAGACGGGTCCTTGAAGATCATTTGACCGTAAGAAAAATATCCTGAAGCTTTACACAAGGAGAGTACGTTGCCGTGGAGAATCTTGAGAACGTCTACGGCCTCTGTCATCCTGTTGAATCGGTAAGCGTTATTCAGTACACATAGTTGGCCATAATTCCTCATACTTCAGCCCAAGTTTGGGTTTGCTTATGTAACTACCACTCACCGTGCAGATTGTGACTGGAGGTAAGTTTAAAGGCTGTCATGTAGGATAAATCGTAATTGATATACTTCCGAGTCATCCAATGTTAATTCTGTAAGTTTGTGTTGTTGCAACAGCCAGATTTGGGTCTATGGAAAGAGTTTCGAGGCTTCTCTAGTGTCTGTAGTGGTGCCCAAACGAGATGTACTTGAGCAGTGGGCAGCTAACAGTACAGTCATGTCATGAACGGTTATATGCACTGTATAACACAAAATTGTATACAAGGTTAAATTTTACAACTTGTCTATGGTGCCGCAGGTAGATAGCTTCTTGGCAAGGGTGGATACACTTGAAAACAGGAATAAGTAGGCTTTTAATGTGCACCAATATTGAACTTTAATCTATTTTTAAGCCCTACAATAACAGCTTATCAGGTTTTCAAAAGCAGCAGACATTTAGCTTCGGGTATGTCAATCTTGATCTCCAGTTTTAGTTTTAGTTCAGTTTTCAAAATCAGAAATTCGTGGCCTAT
Source organism: Lunularia cruciata (assembly GCA_948567375.1). Taxonomy (NCBI): domain Eukaryota; kingdom Viridiplantae; phylum Streptophyta; class Marchantiopsida; order Lunulariales; family Lunulariaceae; genus Lunularia; species Lunularia cruciata. The sequence continues at coordinate 61,402,363 of OX419758.1, forward strand.
TTCAGGTGAAACTTGATGGGGCTTTTCAATATGTTTTTCTCCTGTGGTTGGGCGTGAAAGTTCTTAGCTGTCAAACATAATATACAGATCACGAATCCAATATTACGTTTCTTAGTGTCCCAGCTGCATATCAACCGTAAGCAACCTCAAAGTGGCCACATGCATCGTCTTCATGAAAGATTAAGATATATAAAAGATTTAATTCGAGCACTTACCAAAGTAAATTCGAAATCAAAGAAGTAGAAATTAATCCAGAGCTTGTTGGGGCTAACTTCTGTTGTGCGGCAGGATTTAGAGTACCTCCAGTACTGCTCCACAACAGCGCCACCGCAATTATTGAAAAGTTTTGTGAGTTAAATATGTATAATTAGGTTATCTATATAGTAATAATTAGTGATAAAATAATATTAGTTATTGTATTGGAGTTATAATTATATTATAAAATTTAATTTCATGTTATTATTCTTTAAATTTTCAATATATAAAATTAATAATCTTTATAATTGAGAATTATTTATATATAATTATTATTTATTAAAAATTATATATTTCTAATAATTATAAAAACAAAAAGTATTTATTTTTTATTTTATTAATTCTGTTCATAATTATTTAGTGTTTAATACTATCATATATAAATATGATGCGCACAAATTAACAAAGGCACATCAGATATATTTCTCAAATTTTATTGGCAATGATAACTTCTAAAGAACTATTTCTACTTGTAATATATGGAACCAAAATTCAGGTTTGGGACGGATCTTTTGAGATCAAGACCAAATTCATAATACAGTATGGGTAAGGCTTGATTGTAGAAGAAAGTACTAGGATATGAAATGATCTTCGGGGTAATAACATTTGAAATTATACGTTTTGAGTTACTATTGATGCACATGAGCATAATTTAAAATTTAAATTATGTAAGTTAGTGGAATTTAGTTCATAGGAAGATATTAGCACAAAATTAATTATTTGTTGAATTTTTATTTTATATTCAAATATAAAATTGTAATCATGGATATTATATATAAGTTTAATAAAGTTGCTAATATAATTAGATAATAAATAAACATAAATGGATAAAGTAAAATTTAAAAAATTTAAAAATTTTAAAAATTTTAATGTATGCTTACAATTAAAACCAATTTATGGACAAACAAATGTTAGGTATCCTTGATTTCCTATATACATTTCGAATTTAAAATAAAAATTATATCTATATTTAAAGAGGTGATTGAAATTAAATGAGATTTTTTTTGATACAAATATTTATGTCTGCACTCCTAGATTCAAACTAAGAATTAGGTAATATTATTTTATTTTTTTTGCTTTATCTACTATGTTGATTTAGCTTACTTAACTGACATAAATATAGTTTCTTCAGAGTATAAAATAATTCATTTACTTTTGTAAGGACCTGAAAAAAGATTAAAACTTTAAACTTACATGATTTTAGATTTATAGTAAATCTATAGATTTCAGAACTAGATTTTAGATTTGAAATTTATGTATAAAAATTTTAAGTTAATTAATATAGGTTTAACTTTATCCAATTAAAGCACCTAATTTTTTTAATTCTTCTCAATTCAAATTTTCAACCAAAAATGTATATAACATCCCCATCTATAAGCACCTTAATCATAAGTTGATATTTATTTAATTTTAGATATTTCGAATAAATTTCACTACTTCTATGATAAAAATAAAATTCACCAACTTTCATAAGTAAATATATATAACTTATAGTTAATCATATAAAATAAGGTAAAACAATCATAATATGAAAGGTCACTTATTTTAGTTGATATTGCCATTTTATTAAAGACTTCATATTATCTTATTTTGGCCAGTTCTTCAACATTGAATTTCATTTATTTCAGATTCTTAAAACATGTTATAGATCATTTTTATTATAAATTCAGCTTTCCTTTATTATAAATTCGGCTAATTTCTGTGTACAATAATGTTAATTTTGAATTAGTTAACTATCTATTCCATGCCAAAAATATAATAATTTATTATATATTTAGCATCTTAACATAAAAACTATAGTTTGCTCTTATTATTGTTAAATGGGTTTCAATTAAAAGACAGATATCAAAGATTACATTCTTATGTCAAGTACAAGCTTTTGGGTGGAAACAGACATATTTAAAATATTAATCAAACTAAATATATTCTAATATTATTGTATTAATAAATTAATAATTCTTCTCTAAATTATATATAGTAATTATTAGTTGGATAAATTTTACAAATGAAATACTACATATTTTAGAATGGATATTGCTGAAAAGCATTATTTTAGTTTCTACTTTAGTATCGTAAATTTTTAAGAATTTCATATCAAAATCTGAAATTTTTTAACATTTTTTTATTCATATAAATATAACTTACATTAGTTTTCAATGTTTTTGATAAGCAAGATGACCTTGAAATCCATCTTTCGCAAATAGTCATGATCAAAACTAAATTGATGAAATAGTGTTCACCTTCCATGGCTTTATATTTAGCGATGAAACCCAATTCTGATATTACGAAAGGAGTTGTATTCAAAAGATTAGTTTAAAAAAATCTAATATTTGTAAAAAATTAGTATGATACTAAGTGAGAGAAACTCTTTCACCTCCATGTCCAATTTACAGAACCTAATTAACCACAAATGGTGCATATGTAACGATGTCCTATGTACAAATCATATAATTTATTTCACCAAAGTTCTTTTAATATAGATTTTCTATTTCAGCTCTAGTTCACGGTTGACGTCAAATTATCTCTCAACAGGGCAAACCTTGGCAAAAGAGTTCTTTATCAATGACGTTTTGAGCGGAACATCTTGTAACTCTACCATTAGTATAGGGAAGTACTATTTCACCACGGGTTGTGCTATTTCCAGATGCGACACAATATGGGGATTTGTTTAGGGGTGATGAATTACAGAGCAACAGTGGAAATAGTAATTCCCTTAGTAGATGTCTCTATTAGGATTCACTCCTTTCTATAATTATGTTAGTAATCGATACTATTGGGGCCTAACCCATTCTCATATCAAGACTATTGTGCCTAACCCTATTCTACCTCTTTTGTCTATCCCTTGAACGGCTTGATGGGATCTTCCCATCCTTCTTCTGTTCTATGAGATCGGCTATTTTCTTTATTAGACGCTATCCTCCTTGTGTTCTATGAGGTCGGTTTTCTTTCTTTATTAGACGCTAAGTGAGTACATCTATATAGCGCCAAGGTCAAGTGTCACTTGTGAGACGAAGGGAAACTGAAACTAACAAGGAAAGGAAAGGCGACCACGTAGAACATAAGAAGAATTACATCGTAATAGTTAATGACGTGGGACAGATGGACATCTAGATTCTCCACCGAGTACGGAGGAATTGGAGGAGACGAGCTTTTGTTCTCTCGGCACTGCTGAGATTCTCAGTCAACTAATATTTGGACTAATAATAGGGAGTTTAGTTTCATATGTATGCTGGATCCGTGAACACTTCCAATGATCAAAAGCCCTTATAATGTTTAAATTCTGATTCGTATAAGTCTTAGATACACTTGCAGGCGTGGAAGTGCATGGTGCCAATGCTCTGATGCCTTCTTCCTTGTTTTGATCAAATGCAATAATGCTTAAATTCTGATAACGATAAATCTTAGGTAGACTTACAGACGTGGAAGTGAATGGTGTCAATGCTCCGATGCCTTCTTCCTTGTTTTGTTCAAATGCAGTTCTGTTTTGGTGCAGGTTACCTCTATCTTGCTGTTCCGGTCACAGATCGCGATCGTGCCACAGGTGGAGATGTGGAGTCTAGGCGGTGGCAATGAAACCTCCTGAAACTGAGAAAACGAAAAATGGAGTTCTTGCAAGATTACGTTCCTTATGGAGATTGACCTGTAAATGTTGATGAAATTGAAGAAACGATTGACCTATATGTTGATGTTGACCGTTCTTGAAAGATTACTTTCCTTATGTAGATTGACCTGCATGTCAATCATCTATGCGTGGCATTGCGACATCATGGGACTCACCTTGGTAGACAAGAAACGAAACAATCCTTTATCCTTGTACGGCTTGATGGGTTATCCCATTCTTCTCGTTATTCTCCACCCTTTTCTCTTGGTGTAGGTAAAGAGCTCCAGGGCCTCCGAGATCGTTACGCGACGGGTATGATCCTTCCCTGACGTTCCCGAAATTGAGCAGCCCCCACACCTTTTTTGGGTAGTTCTAGCTTTAGCTAATAACGTTGAGCAATTTCCTATTTCAAAATGATTTGTAAGTGTATTTTAAACTGAGTAATTTTTGGGTTCGTGCATACTTTATATTTCAAATGATTTGTATTGTATTTTCAACTTATTTATTCTTTGGGTTCGTTCGCTACTTTATATTTCACGGTTTCATCTTTTGTTATCCTCATTCGTTGGAAATATTGACTCCTTCCAGGCTTTATATTTCTTTGTTTCGCCTCTTTGTCGTTCTCGTTCGTTTGAAATACAAGCTAATACCAGGAAGGGAATTCCCGTGGCAACAGTTCCTCTCCTTGAAATAATGAATCCGCCCATCTCTCAAGAAAACAAAAAAATCCACTATCTTGCTTCTCTTTCACAAGTCTCCTTGATACTTTCTAGTTTGGCTCATACTCTATATCTTCTGGCCTGGTCAATTGCTATGCCTAGTATAGCCGGAAAGATCATGAATATGTATCGCCTGGTTTTCTTGGACACACTGGTTCATGGCGTTTCAGAAGCCATGATTGGTTGATGAGTATGGGAACATCCTCCATCGAAGTTCCGGCTGCAGTAAAGTCTCAAAAGCATATCTAATTAGCGATACACTCCTACGGAGAAACATAATGTTAGCGCTTCATAAGATCATCTCGCAATAAAAAGTTCTGGCAAAGGCCATTCCTCTATGAATGATTTTCCCACAGACCATGTAACTAGCATAATTCTGTCCGGTACCTCATAGATGTTGTTATGCATAAATTCTATTACAGCAATTGGATGAAAGATTCACAGTAAGTCTATATCCAAAGTCATACGGGTCATGGGTTTGATTTTGACCTAAAAGATTTATCTTTGATTTTACTGTCTCATGTATTACAGATAAAAAATCAATAGTTAATAATTTTAATGTAAAAAAGTTTAAGAAATATATCTTTAGATATAATTTTTTTAATCTCTATTCTGAAATTTTTATAAATTTTCTTATTTCGTGAAAATTTTTAATTATAATTTATTTAATACTAAATTATTGGTTACATTTTACATATATTTATAATATTCTAATCACTAATTATTATATATAAAACGTATTTAAAATAGTTTTGTTATTAATTTTCATATACACATTTTTATCTAAATTTTCGTTACCCAAAATTAATAAAATTAAAATATACTTATATTATTTTAATAAATAAATATTTTTTGAATTTTTCACCTATTACATATTTTTTATAATAATGAATAATTTTTAATGTTTTAATAATATTTTTTGATTATAATTATATCTACTAATAATTATTTATATATAAAATATATATATCAATCATTAATTTTCATTAATTTTTATACACTATATTAAAAATATTATTAAAAGACTTTCCACCATGAAATAAAATAATTGAACAATCTGAATCTGAATTCATGGGCCACTCAAGTGAACCTCAACACGTCCGGGATTAAATTTTACTTTCTGATTTGATACTTACTTTGGTAAAGTATACTCGATTCAAATACTATGGAATTTATGAATCGATGCATGTGGCCACTTTGAATCGCTTACGGTTGATATGTAACTGGGATACTAAGAAACGTAATATTGGATTCGTGATCGGATTGGATTCTGTACATTATGTTTGACAGCTAAGAACTTTCTCGCCCAACCACGGGAGAAAAGCATATTGAAAAGTCCCATCAAGTTTCACCCGAAATAGGTCCACGAATTTCTGATTTCGAAAACTGAACTAAACTAAAACTATAGAGTGACATAGCTGAAGGTAAATGTCTGCGGCTTCTGAAAACCTGGTAAGCTGTTATTGTAAGGCTTAAAACTACACTAAAGCTTAATATTGGTGGACATTAAAAACTTACTTATTTTCCTGATTTCACGCGTATCCACCCTTGCCAAGAAGCTCCGTATCTGCAGCACCATACTAAAGGTTTATTCAAAACATAAGAGCATGGTTGTAAAATTTAACCTTGTACACAATGTTGTGTTATAAGGTTGCTTGCCAATTTTATTATGTACTGCTTATGACCAGGTGACCCATACTGCATCTTTGAGTGTAGTCTTGGAGATTGTTGAAAGTCATTTTGGAAGTTAGGTTATGATAGCATGATATAGTGATTGGATTAACAAGGAGTACGTCTTAATAGCAAGAGGTATTTTTAAAAACCATAAATGTGGTATTTTTGATGATTGGTCATACATATAAGATCATTGATGTAAATCTCTAATGAATAAGGATATCACTAAATAAAGGAATTAATGACTAAGATTTTCTATGTAGAAACTATGAAATGTGTACTTTCTTCATGCAAAAGGTACATATATAATTATTGTACTTTGATTTTTCATTGGAGATAATATTCTAGTCTACTGATATAGAGAGAATTTTCCAAACCTTAGCTCTTACAAATTCTCAAGCAATTTTGGAGAGGAAAATCTTAACTTAAAGAATGATTTTTTCTATAGTGGCACTAGTTGATGAGCCAATATGTAACTATATTTGATATTGATCCAAAAGCTGTTGAAATATTTTTGTACCTCAAAAGCTAAATACCATTAGATATTGGAGGAGAGTATACTCATTGTTGAAGATGAACAGGGAACATAAAAGCAGGTCCTGAAAGAAGGCTTTTGGATTAAATATAACATAGAATGAGAACAGAATGAGGGAGATACATCTAGTACATCAATCTTGGAGTTATAAGATGTATTAGTTCAAGAACTTGTTGAAGAACATGGTGATAATTTTATTGAACCAATCAATGATGATTGCTCCTAAGGTTATGCCATTGATTAGCATTGATGAAAAAATTGACTCATCAACTCAAATGGAAGCTATTGAATACATGATTATAATTAGAGCAGAATTAATAATGTAAATTATGAGATTCATATAAGAACTAACATTATTCTTGTGTGTAAAATGATGACATCCCCAATATATAAGTTAAAATATATTGGAGCTTAAAAAAACACATGGTGTTTCCAAGGAACATGCTGGAGAGAGTCCATGTATAACAAAGGTTTGTTTGACCATATAGGTTAATATATCTTCTTATATTTGTAGTCAAAACATGGTAGGGAAATAAGCACACAGACACCCTATTGCGTTAATAACAAAAGAAGCTATTTTAAAATATCTCTCATTCGATGAATAAATTAAGTCTTAAATTTTGTTTTCGTTAAATAGTAATTAAAATATTTTTAAATTTATTAGTAAATTAGGCAATGAAAGGCAATGTAAGGTGAATCCTTGAAATCCCTTTGCATGTATGGTAACTTTTGTTTATGTATAATAACAAACAGTGGGAATTCGAAATTCTGTTTTCTTTATTTATACTACTGATGAGTATTCTTAATTTCATATAATTGATATTTGGATTACTGAAGTTGAAAAATTAGAAATTCTTTAATCGTATTGAAGTTCTTAGCACTGAGTCTACATTTAATTACAATGCCCTAATAAAATCAATAATCATATTGTGAATATATCAACGTCTCGATACTCTTGCCAAGGCCTTTCAAACCCCATCTGCAACGTTAACCCCTAAGTTATATCCGCCCTTATTTATAGAAACGATACTCGCTATCGGATTTGGACCGATATTCCATTAGAAATGGCATCATTTTATATCCAGTTAGGCCATCGAAAAGACGAGATTTCTCTCACTGCGAGGGAGAGCTGCTCCCTCTGGTCGAGTGCTACGCACCTCTCATTACCATTCAAAAAGAAGAGGCTAGCAAAGATGAAGAAGAGAATTGGCAAGTTCGTTAACCTGACCTTGACCACCCCAGCTAAGAGACATCGACAAAGAAGGGTAATCACCTTTGGCGCACAAAACAACCATGAACTAGACCTAAACTGTCCTAGAAAACAAAGGGCCGGGCCCTTTGCTTAGTGGGCGTTGGCCCAAGTGAGGAGGCCAGGAACATGCCGGTGTCCCTCGGACCCGCACCGACACCTATGATTTTCAAAAGCTACTCACTTGTAAACCTACAGCGCCTACGCAGCTCATAGCAAAAGTATTACCTTTTTCTCGTTCACAGTTAATATCGTGAAAAGACCGTACGAAGCTCGTGGTTAAAGTATACCTTTTTTCTGAACATTAAATAAATTGGAAAGGGACCGAAAAGCGACCACGTGTGATAACAAAAGGAATCGCAAAGCGACGGTGTGTGATAAAAAAAAGAAATTAAATTTTCATCATATGGTCTAGATATAGCATGATATTATATTAATATTTAATTATAATTTAAAATTTATTTATTTTATTTATTTATTTATAAAATTTATTAATTTTATTTAATAATATAATATAAATTATTTTAAAAATATATTTAACTTATGATCTAGTTTATATTTATTTCACATTATAATTTTATTTAACGAAATTAAATATCTATCTATGAATAAGAACTTGAATAAAATTGACCTTTGTTATTTAGCCCGAGCATTCACCGATACTACTTTGGTGTAACATTCGCATATAGTAACCAAATATGGAATAATTCGTAGTCATACCCCATCCGATCCCATAAACTTAGTGTTTATTACTCTTGTTCATTAACTCTTACCCGTCACATCGAATATCCCGTTACATCGAATATCTGAAGCCATTTGCTATAGTCTGACCATCTCAAATTAATAAGATGACCCTTTGAATTTTCAAAATTTTTAATATTGGCTAACACGCATTTCTTGGATTAGACAGAAAATAATTATGAATAATTCTACAAGAGAGTTTGTTGGTCTAAAATGGTGGAAGAATACAAAAATTATATGAAACTTCTGTTGTCATAGAAGCAGGCGTACTTAATGTGATGTCCCGTTTATTTAGTGTCTAATTAAACATTCCATGTCAAATCAAACGTTTATACATGGAAGGTCTAATGCTAGAGGAAAAAAGTTAAAGTTCTCTCATTGAGATGTCCTTTTTAACTAAGAGTGGAACAAATTAATGATTAATCTACGTTACAATTGAGCAAGTAGTAGCGGGCATTCTCACTTAATGAACTCGCTTTCTGCGCTCTCCAAAAATTTGACCTAATTCATGCCGGGGATGGATACCCAACTCGTAGAAGTAAATGCATATGTATATTTATGCGTTTATGAACCGACAGCCTTGTATGTGGTGTGAGAAGAGAGTACATTTGTTATCGAGATTATGAACGAGATTCTGAACTAAAAAGGTATAATTTTTTTTTTCATTCGGTACAGATTTTCACTATTATCAATCCCTCAAAAATTAAATTCTATGATATGCTTTTGGTACTATAAAATCAAATATTCATTCATCAAATGATTATATATGTATTATTATTATATTTACTTGATTCTGACTTCCTGATAAATGGAAGATGGGTTCAGTATGTCTTTGCTTATTTTTCCCACATAATAAATTCAGGCAACCTCAACCAGGTTTGACCCAACTTTCATTTATAGCAAAGCGAGTTTAATACATGGAGTTGATTTTGTCCCTTACACTCTCTGGCTTGGAATAAGCTTTAAGGGATTCTCGCTTCTTCGCGTCAAAGAGTTATAATATCTTACATACTCATGCTCTGATGATCTGTCTCTTTTATATCTTACCCCATCATGCTTTGATGATTTATCTCTCTTGCTTTCAACAACTTACTAAATCTGGTTCAATAATGTATTCTTGAATACGTGTCTATCTATGAGTTCTGATTTGTAATTGTAGGGTTTGGAGCCCACATAAAATCCTCATCCCCTTGGACTTCCTTTCAAAATTCCAGTTCATATTAGGAGGATTGAGAGTATTGGGTTACACTCTCAAATATGAGGATTTTTGTAACTCATTCATCTCATAGACTTTGATTCAAACTATTGCCCACGCTCATCTATTCCTTTCAAAATTCCAATTCATATTAGGAGGATTGAGAGTATTGGGTTACACTCTCAAATATGAGGATTTTTGTAACTCATTCATCTCATAAATTTTGATTCAAACTATTGCCCACGCTCATCTACTCCCCTGGTTGGAGAACACACAAGTGGTCTACCCCCTCCTTATAGATTTGATCCCATATACAAAAAAAATTCAAAATAAAATTAGATGAAAAATGATATTGAAAATATATGCGACATCCACTTGGACAACCACACACTCCAGGTGAAGATCCAAAGAAGCTCTAATGCATGCAATAATAGTCCCATCACCACCTTGTGTGGTTATTGCATATTAATGAGATTAATGAAGAGACCAAAAAGAGTGAAGAAATTATATACAAATGGAGAATGAAACAAGACGCAAGATGATATTCCATATAGCTATATGGCAAATAATTTATGTCTCGAACAAAGCAAAGAGACTAGATGCTCCGAACAAACTAGCAGCACCCAAGGGCTTCCTACTCCAAGGATAACTTCCAAGGATAACTTTCAAGTTAGACAAAATGATTTATCCGACCTTTGGAGGGAGTGTCCATGTTGTGGGGCAATGGATTTCATAAACATATCAAATTGTTGGAAAGTGATCACAATAATACATTAGATCTCCATCTAAGTGGTCCATCCAACCAAGCTTAACCGATCGTCAATCAACAATGGTTTCTAGCTCAAACACACTCCATGCCAACTAAAACTCACGCATAACACGTCAGACTTGGAAGTTCTATCCAATCAAAAATCTCTTTCAACCAAATCTTCTGCCCTCCCAGTTCGGTGAAAACGTTAAACGTCGCACCATCTGCACCTTGTGGTAAAGGTCACGTCATCTCCATCCTGTTGCATTCCACAAAATCAACTGGCGATTTGCTCGTGCTCCGAAGTAGCGTTTGTCCGTGCCGCTTACCTTATTGTCTCTCGGCTATCAGTTCGATACGAATGTTTGTTCTTGCACATGCTTACCTTATAAATCATTATGTAAGCCCCGACCCAGTCAATGGCTTTGAATGCCTGAGTGCCTACCAACGCCTCATCCATTCTCTGCACCAGTATGCGCAGTCTTCCAACTAGCATTCTTAACATGCAAGGTGGGAACCAGAATGCCATGCATCGACTGCATTCTGAAGAGTGATCAGGACGCTGTCGAAAAACGCAAGCTTAACACCTTGGAAGGAAAGTCTTTTCTTTTTTTATATATAAATTTTATACAGTAACTGTATCGTGATAATGTCATTGTAGACTACGTTACTCTATAACCATAGACCTGGATTGATATCCATCAAATATCTGGAAATGTACTCCTCAAGGGCTGAAATTTTTTCATTAGAATAGTATTAACTATGGAGGAAGCATCTCATACTTGGAGGCGCTCACCTTGATACCAATCAATCCCAAATAACTCCGAGAGACGATAACGAGCCTCCCAAGAGAAATGCCACGTTATATATCCTTGGAAAAATTCTTCTACGGCGTTTCTCAGCTCAAATGAACCACTTGCTCGCGCTATTTCCCTCGAGCGAATTACACTTTGGAGCGCACGATCAAGGCTCATCCTCAGGGCTCCTAAGGGACTTATCTGTTTGACTTGCGCTAAGGAGCAAATGAAATTGCGCGTTTCTCCATCCTTCGTCTCTTTGTAAAAGGACAATATGTCGTTGATCAGGTTTACTGCATCTTGAATTTCGGGTAGAATTGGAAAAATCTTGCAGTAGTAGAACTCAGAGTCCGCAATTAACGTTTCAGGTGAGTACTTTCCTGGCACGAGTCCTGGACTGGAGAATAAAAACATGGCAACAATCTCAGCTATACCAGATTTACCGCGTATGAAATCTGGAAATTGCTGCATTGCGGAGGTGAGCTGTGCAGTGGATGAGTGAATTTCACAAAAGTGTTCCGTTTGAGTTCCATCTATGAATTGTAGAACCCCGGCCAAGTAGATGCCCTGGAAACGAGGTTGGTTTGGGAAGAAAGGATTCAGTTCCGTACTGAGATGAGTAATCATCTCTTCGAACGTTGGGTGCAGTGGTCCACGATTAGGATAAAGCTTCTCGTATGCCTTTGGATTGGAAATTTTGAGAGAAAACAAGGTCATGTCTTCTCGGAAGACCTCTCCTACTGTGCTATGCTTGCTGCCCAGGTCGTCGATTGCAGTCATCAGAGCGATCCCATGAGCAATTTTCATCCGGTCTTCAAGTGTTCGTCCCTTGTAGCACAAGTGAGCAAACATACACAATCCTTTCAAGTACACTGATCTGGTGGTAGAATCTGGAGCGGTTTTGATATACAGATCGCAGACATCATCCAACTGATCTAAGTTATTGGATTCTCTGGTATTTGACCACCCTACATCCAGTAGAAACTTCAGCAGCATGTCGTGTACTTTGCCAAAGTTTTCCCCGTAGTCATGGCTTCCTGTCTCAACAGGTTCTTCGGCTCCTTTGACCGTCTTGAAGTTCATAGTCTGCATCTTGCTGGAAATTGAGCCCCCGTGGAAGCCGTTGTTCTCCTCCGACCTGTAAGCCATCAAAGACACGAGAGAGAGAGAGGAAACAATTTAACTGCTATATCGGATGATCTTGAAAACGGATCAGAGCTTCACGTTTGTTCCCGGAGAGCCAGAGCCACAATATAGCTAACGTGCCCAGTTATTTCCTCATCTTAGATTGGTGGAAACGATGAACATCTTACATCTTAAAGAGGTGGAAACGATGAACAGGGAACAAGGTGACCGCCTAGAAAACACGAAGGGTGTACTTGATGGCTCTTTCAAGGATAAGACAAAAGAGGTAAAACTATATAGGTGGAAACGATGAACGGAGAAGAAGGGAACCGCATAGAAAATGTGAAAGATGTACTTGATGGATTTTTGTATCAAGGAGCAAGAGGAGATAAAAGAGGTAAAATAAAATAGAAATTAATTTAAATGTAAATATTAAATTTAAATTGATAAAAAAATTAAAAATAGTGTGTAATATTATTTATAAAATATATATAAAATTAAAAGTAAATTATTAATTCAAACAAGATAATTTTAATTTAATTTTAATTTTAAATATACAAAAATAAATAATTTTAAAAACATAAACCTATAAATATTAAATTTAATAATAATAATTACTTAAAATTTTAAAATAATTAAATATTTTTTAATATAAATTTATTGGTAAAATTTCATCTAAATATTAATAAAACTGATTTTCTCTTTAAAAAGAGAGTACAACGTATACTCGAAGTTGTTTATTATGCTCGTCAAATACCTAAGCATGAATTTACTCATAAAAACTTCAAATTAGAATTGCAATATCCATATTAATATAATACTGCCATACGATTCTTTACTCTACTAAAATTTGATAGTCATGGGTTTTAACTATATCCAGTCCTTAGAGCTCCTTTCCAATTTCATATAGATTAGTATTGCCCCCTCTCCCACGTGTAATACGGAAAGAGAAACATCCAGCAAAATGAAAGGAAAGAACTGTTAATATTAGACACGAGATCATACACGTGAAGACTGTGATGGGCGTTAGGTTGAAAGTACTTCCAAGGATGCGGAAGACGTTTCGCGCTGGAATTACATATTAATAAATTCATTACGACCCACGCGGCTTTGGGCTGCCTGCCTGCTCCTTGTAGCCTTCATACATGTGAAGACGGATTCACTCTAAAAATATCTTTGCAGATTCAATGATATCTTTTGAAGCTAGATTCGCACATGTTATTTAGAAATATTGTATGAATGATTATTCTAAGCGTTCATCATGACAAGTGCAAGATGAATGTATTCCGTTACATTGTATAGAATTTATATTTAGTTATATTTTTATTATATATTATTATATTCTATAATATATTATCTAAATAGAAACTGATGCCATCTGAAACGAGTGATGTTGTTAATACAACTAGATGTACTAACTCGATAATAAAGAGTGCTCAACCATTCACTTAAGTTCTGTGCTTTCCTTAAACTCCATCTTCTGATAATAACATGGATTAGATCTAGACTTTTGGATAGGACAGGCCGTCCTAATCTTTATGGACATGATTTTGTGTTGCATGAAAAGACGTTAGGGTTCATATATTCAATGCAATTATAGGTTTTGCGGGAAACTTACAGGAATACAAACCTACCTGCAACAAGTTTCAACACAACCTGTAACAAAAAGAACAGAGAAAGGAAATGCCTGTAAAACAGTTACGGGTATTTAATAACTTTATGGCCCTTTTCCACAATCCCGGCAGAACACCGAGCCAAAATCACAAGGTGAAATTAGATGCAAAATCAGGTACAGGGTTTCATGCTAATAACAATAACCAAATTAAATGTTAATTAAAGGTACTGCATGGGAAGAGGAAAGCTATGAAAATTTTGAATTTTTTAGGATCGGCGCACAAACACAAAATAGAATGATCCTTTCAAGTTAGTGCATGTTATCATGTAACGCGGGAGCAATTTTGGGAGATTTCTAATTTTCGAATTCTTTTTACTCAAATAGAAATTGTCCGTGAGAAAAAAATTAATTCAAAATTAGGTTTAGATTACAAGCGAGGATTTTGGACGTCACCCAATCGCCTTGTAAGTATTTTGAGCATCACCCTTAGGTGGCCTTCAGAGAACTTATTCATAATTTACAAAATGAGTATTTTGTGCACCAAACCTTAACCTTCAGAGAACTAGTTCAAACTCCCAATGCAGCGCAGCAATTTTCAAACTCATGCAGAATGGCATTTTGGGGAGGAGATCTAAATACTCCGGCTTTGCAGGGGAATTGAGAGAAACAAAGTTGGTTGGTGCAATTATGGAGTGCACCTCCCCTCACAAGCCAAGAGTTCATTCTTGGGAGGAAACTTTTTCTCCTTTCTAGTTTAGTTGAAATAGTGTAGAAGCCAATTGACCTCTCTTGCAAGATTTGGTTTCTAAGTCTGTTCTAGTTCCTTTCCCTGAAACATTCCAGGATTTGTTAAACATAGTACCTGTGGGACAGTCGGACCGGGGCAAGTCAACAGAGCTATTGTAGGCTATTATTGGGGAAATCCGTGGGACTTTCATCTATAGGTTCTAAACCAAAAGTGGGGTGGGGATGATGGCGGGTCAAACAACATGTGTACAATCTAATGGATGACAATATTCATGTACAATAGGAAATTTTGCCAATGCCATGTCATCAAGACCATTCTCCCAATGTCTAATTGGAGTCCTTGTGCCTAGTAGAGTGTACAATAGGGAACCTTTGTAGATGGTGCCATTAGGGTATTAATTTGGTAAGCTAGAGTAGGTACATTAGGGTTAGTCTTAATCAACATTAACTCATGGATTGTAACATTGCACAGCTGTGGATGTGCCATGTGACAACCTAGTGTCAATGTACTTATAGTATAATTGGTAAGAACAGGTTGTTCCCACAAGGATACGGTTTGGAAATGGCTAGGCATGAAGGAAATAGTGTCAATTTGTCACTAGTAGTCTATACTTGCATCTTTATCCTCTTGGGTAGAACAATTCCTAGAAGAGGTACTACACCCCAAAATGACACAATACAAGAAAGAAAATCAAACACTCAAATCACATTCAAAAAATATATCATGTAAAGGAGATAGCTCAATCCATATTAAGGGTCATTGGCCCCAAAGGTCTGTACCCTCATAGTTACTTATATCATGCATACCACAATTCCAATGAGAATGTTTTACCGTTCCTAGAAGGGGCTCCTCACTGTTCTACTGTAAGTTTGTGACTAGAGGGGCTTTTCATTACACATGGTAATTCAAAACACTCACAGCCATCATGGCTGGTCAATATATTGCCTGAATCCTTTATGGCACCTAGGGATACAACACCTTGGTTAAGCCTGATTGCCTTCCCACACCTCAGTACTTGCATTCTTACTTTGAGTTCTTTACTACTACTCCACCCAACAATCACAAAACATACAAAATACTAACATTGACACATTAAAGATCATAGAGGTCCTTATCACACTATCTCCAATATAGAATCCAATTCATGCATGCATAAACAATCACAAATTGACCATATATATGAATGTGGATAATGAAATGATGAAGCTTGGAATTTTGCACAAGCATATCTGAACTGAACTTGTATAATGTTAGGGTGATCCCCTTTATACATTCAATTACAATATGATGGAGTGCATCCCTGGCTATGTGATGCCACAATCCCTATATTAAGCTCTTTGACGTGCAATACTAGAGGAGAATATACCAAAAGCCACTTGCATATCTCCTAGTAAAGGAAGGTAATCCACATGGAGAATATCATTTGCAATGGCATTGTCTAAGAAGCATATGGCAAAATCCTTGGATCCTAATGGCACTCCAAGAATAGATGGTCCATATGTAGATGTGACACACCCTTGTGGAAGCTCAAGGTGGAAAGGGATACCTAAAAGAGATTATACTGTGCACTTTGACACCTTGACTCTCAAGCCTACAAGATGTAGATTGGTAGTCAAGTCATCAAAGGCCTGCCTAATCCAATCTACAAGGCCCACAATGTGTGTATCATATGCTAAGGAGTAAAATAGACAACCTAGCATGTCCAAGCTAGTAGATAAAAGAACTTTAAAGTGAGCCATGGTAAACAAAGGCTCCCCCTAAAGGATCTCCCTGTTGTGTACCAACAACTAACTCCAAGATAATGACTCCCTCTTGTAACCACCCATGCTGGTAGCAAAGGGAAGTAAGAGAGCCATAGAACAACCACACAAAGGGAATGAGACTCACTAAGTATCCACCGGCCTCCCTAAGCTCTCTAAAGATGGATGCTTGAGAGAAATTATTAAAGGCATTCTCAACACCCACCTATAGGAAAATTCACTTTGGATGGATATCTAAGTGTGCCCTGATGCCTAGGGAAATAGGCTCATAACCTCCAAGTGTAGCTACTCCAAACTAATGTGGACTAAGATGCTCTTGGAGATCAATATTGAAGGATAATGGTGCGGCTAACCAAGCACAAGAATATCTCTCCAATAGCAATCAATCTAATTGCCCATGTGCCCTTTTCCATCACAAGAATTTGACTAGTCCCTAACACTCTACTAACTAATGTACAAATATCCCCCCTCACTGCTATTGCAACCACTTGAAGGAGCTCAGTAAATCCATTAGAAGTATCATCTACATGAAAGAAATCTTTAAGATACTCATATACCATCCCTAACAAGCCTCTTGAGGAGAGGTAAGGGGTAGTGCACAAAACTTGTGCAAAAAGTGACCTATCAAGACATAAAAGTTGCTCAACACTTGTGCAAAAAGTGATTTATCAAGACATAAAAGTTATTTAGGCTGGGAATCAAAGACCTCTAATGATATTCACTCTCTTGCTATATAATGTGGTGAGCATTAGAAAGAGATAGTCTCATCAATAGGACTAGCCATACACAAAGGATGTAGCACTTGTGTTGCTCTCCTAAACTCTCTTGTGTGACCCAATATCCTACACCATTGTAATCAATTGGGCTTCATGGTAATCTATGGAAAATATGTCTCATGTAACATGCAACACTAAATGACTCCTCTTGAAGAGCAGCCCAATCTCCTGCTCAGAACTGGCAAAATCTAGCAGCCACCTCTCTATGCCCCAAACATCTCCCTCTAGCATAACAAAGGCAGTATCAAGGGAGTAAGAGTATGAAAAATAAGGACCATGTAAACTCATCCAAGGGATCCCGTGCAAAAATATCAAATGGTAGACATAAAGCATACCCAACCTCATCATGGAGTGTATGGGGTAGTCTATGGAATAGATGTGGATATGGAAAACTGGTAGTAAATAACCTCAAAATACAACACGGTTGAGAAGCTTATAAGTCCATAGACTTGATTGGTATCCTTGGGATGGTCAATGAAGTGATAGAGGAAGTATGCATAATCATGATTGTCATAGTATTGATGTGATCATTGGCCTCAGATGAGCATCTCAAGTGGTCCAATCATAATCCTTGTGCATCCTTCCCACATGTATATTTACCCCTTGTGAAGTAAAGCGTCAATAACACACTAAGTATGGTGTATCCTTAGTCACTCTAGATGGTCACACATGGGGAAGTGTATCCATGGCTAGCACAAGAATAACAATAAGAAGACATGATGTTTCTCTCCATATCTCCCTATATCTACAAAACCACAACCCTTCACATCCCAATTCACTTGAGAAATACAATCTCTCAAAACACTAAAAACTATAAATTTTCATAGCTTTTAATTTACATCTCAAAAATTTTAAACTAAAATTATATGGAACTCAATCATGAAAATTAAGAGATTAGAAATGAAAACTCCCGAACCATCACTCTCAATGTGAAATAGTCACTCTTAATCCTAAAAACACTAAAAATCCTTTTAAGTTTCTACTCAATAGTCCAAAGTCTTCAATCTAAATACCAATGGAACCAAAATTGAAAAACAGACAGAATAGACTATTCACTTTTGTGAGGTATGCATATGAACTCTCCAAAACTCTAGAATATCCTTTACTCCTTTCTCACTCTCACATTCCCTCTTCTCCTCTTAGTTCCAAGACGAGCAATAAAGTATCAATAGTAAAGTATCAAGATTTCAATTGGGAAGTGAATTTGTGTTGCAAAGTCGGGAGTTGGTGCATGTATTAGCTCGAGAATTACTCTGGTTATCTGAGTAGCAAAGTACTGTCAAAGAAACTATAACTGATTTAATGAATCATTCGCAGAAACTATAACTGATTTAATGAATCATTTCGCAGTTTCACTATACAAAAGTGTTTATACTTACACATGCATGTCTTAATTTTTGAAACAAACATATGACTACTGGCAGGATTGACCAGGTAACACACCTTCACTACACCCCCACGAGCCTTACGCAAACCTGACTTCGCAGCCGGGCCGCCTTCTCCGTGGCGCGTCTCTTCGATCTCCGGAGTGCCCTGACAGAATGCCTGAAACTTGAGAGAGTGTTGTGTTGCCCGGGGCGTGCCCCGAGCGCCAGATGAGCTCCGTGGAGGTGACAAATGTCAATGTCCAAACGCAAGTCGTCGGCCTCCACTCCTCCGTTACTGCAAAAGGATTATGTGATCATTTCTGCAAATAATGGGAACAAAGCGGGGAGCTCTGCCAGCGTGCCTAGGCTTAAAACGAGAAATTAATGTGATTGTAATTCACTCAGAGTGTGCGCTTAGTTTAGCAGGTTCTGATTTCTTTGAACAAGACCAAGATGTAGTCCCGGTCCAGTTATTACGATGGCACAAAAAGTTCGTTCACCGAGGACCATTCCTACTTAGTAAAGTAGAAATCTAATGTGCTAAAGGTCACAGGGTGCGTAGGTACGTTGATGTTTATGAATCTGAAGTAATCTACTACAGTTTGTCAACGGACTTCCGGTTCAAATGACTAAAAATTTATGAGGAGCGTTCAGAACATTCGAATATGGACAATGGGACTTTTCAATATGTTTTCTCGTGTGGTTGGACGTGAAAGTTCTTAGCGGTCAAACATAGTATACGGAATTCGTGATTCGTGATTGGATTGGATTCGTGGTTGGAATGTCCAATCCAATCACGAATCCAATATTACGTTTCTTGGTATCCTAGCTGCATATCAAGAACCCAATATACTTTAGCATATATAAAAGAGTTTATTCGAATACTTACCAAATTAAGTTCGAAATCAAAATGTACAATTTAATCCAGTGCTTGTTAGGGTTACCTTGAGTGGCGCAGAAGGATTTACATTGTGCAACTACGCTATGAAATAATAGTGAAAATTCTTCCAAGGTCGGGAGTGGAGTGACTCATCGTCTTTCATATCGAACGGACTTTCGTTTACTGAAATTGTATACTTGCAGTTATTAAAGGTTTTTTAGTATACATATATAAATTATTATGCAATTATTATTAATTATTGTTACTAAATAATAATTATAAATAAGTATATTTAAAATTTATATATTATGCAATTTTCTGAACTATATTAATATAATATAATTATATTCATAAATATAGATATTATTTATTTATTTAAAACTAATAAATTAATAAATAAATATAACAAGAATAAATTAAAGTCAAATAAACATTTTGAAAAGTATAATATTAATATTTTTATATTAGAATATAAAAAATAATTTTTTAATAATATAGATGATATATTAATTTTTATAATATTTATGAAAAAAACTAAATAAATTTTAAGAATTGATTATTTAATAATTTTTGATAAGTACAATATTAAATATAAATTAAATTCAATAATAACTCATCAAAAAATATAATAATTTTATATAAAAAATATTTTAATTTTAATATTGAAAATTTTAAAAATATTATATTATAATTTCAAAACTTAAATAATTTTTATTAATATTTTTATATTAATGTTTATAATAAAATTATTGTTTTCAAATCATTTAAAAAAAATATTCAAAATCAAAATTAAATTTAAGAGATAATATTCACCTAAAGTAGTCCATTTAATTGAAGAATTAAGGTAGCACCATGTAATCCTGTGTTAATATTTAATTTATAATTGCCTTTGATTTGTTCACTTCGTGCAATCTATGCTACGCTGTCTAAATTTGTTTGACATTGCCATTGAGACTAATTGTTTGATCATTTAAACGCGTATTCAAATTAAGTTCTCCAATCGAGTGTGGTTGTTGGTAGAACGAATTGTCATTGAGTAATTAGCATCAGCCGATATAATTTATTTGTGTGCCTCTGCCTCCATCTAGGTCTTCAAGATGTGAGTCTTTTCTCAGATAAGTATGCTCCGATTCTAGCACCCGAGATAGTTGGATAATTACTTGAAGTAATCACTCTTGGGTGAGAATAGACTCACATACTTTTCTTCGTAATTAGTCAGTACTCATCAGAGTCATCACTAATGTCCACTACAATGTCCACTACTTTTGGGTCAACTACAACAGGAACTGTAGGGTGTAAAAGTCCGTTACCACTGGAGTTTTGGTTTTGGCAAAAGTCAACTTCAAAAGAACTTCAGGTTAAAGCTCTAGAGTTTAAACTAAAGCGCAAGCGCTAAGTGCTCAACTGTTAGCTAATGACAGGTGGAGGTCTGCACGATGTCGTCACACCTCTCGTTTTCTTTAGGTGCGCGCGTCTTCCTTGTAATCTGATCCACATACCAACTCGAGCACACCTCCAGACCTCTACTGTACATGGTTGAGATGTGATGAGTATTTATGTATCGTTGTGTTTGTAGGAACGAGGGGTTCCAGAAATATTATTACAGAGATGGGAAACCTGGTGCTGTGAGAATTGAGTAGTGGTATCCAGTAGCTGCCCAGAGACTTGAAATTGCCAACCGAATACCGCATTTCTTCGTCGTGCTGATGTCGAGACCGAATAACGGAGCCTTGATGATGTAGAATCGCTCGCTTTCTCGATTGAGAGTGAGGAGAGGTGCCGAGCGTCTTCTGTTTATCACAGAAGTCTGTTTCTTACTAAACTAGCACCTGAGATGGTTGGGTAATACTTGTAACCGATTGCTTCCAGCTTATGCACTAATCGTAAAGAACTTGAAATTTTTCTCCTGGTGTGAGAATCACAAAACATCCTCGTCAGAGTTTCTTTAATCTGAACGGCAACAAATTTATGAGCAACCATCACTGCGCAAGACGCCCAAAGATTACAGAAACTCGAGTTGAAAAGAATTGGCTAGTAAGAGAAATGTTCCAATTTGTGTGGATGCTGTTTCAAGGTAACCGCGACTTCATTTCGGTGCAAGTTGGAAAAACTCATGGTAGACATATCAATCATCACGGGGAAGCGAAGAAAGGAGGTTGAGGAGGCTATGACTTCTTTGCAGTTGCATAACGATAAAACCATGGCGAACTCAAGACTTGATAATGAAATCATTTGTAATGACTGGCACGTGGATGCAGTCTTTGCCCTTTTCGCCCTCTACTTACAGGAAAGTGTTGCAGAAAAAGTTGCAGGAAATCTTGGAATGAGTGCTCTAGATTATGCCCATTTGAAGAGAATCAATGCAGAATCTTCCCTTCCTCCTGCAGGACCGACTACCTAAGTATGATGAGAACTTGGCTCATTGTGTCAAGCAGGTATGTGCTGGTTTAACCCGCTGGCGTTCATTCTTAATAACATGCAGCCTTGTATGAAATCACTGAAATTGCTTCAAGTATTCTCGTCCTGAAATTCAAAAATCCAAAACCACTGTAACTTCCAATTTTCTTTTTTCAGTGTAATTGTAATTTTTGATGCATGTAATTGTAATTTTTCCGCTACCCCGAAGCCGAATCTTGCTAAGATAGTCCGAACCCGACTAGCCAGATCGACCAGTCGCATTAAAATCTCGAGGGGGTTTACTTGGTGGTCATCTACCCTCCATTACAGGAAACAGAGGATTTGGAAACTTAATCCTCGCCACTAATATAACCGGGGTAGAAGATGTTTGCAGGCTGACCATGAGTCAGCCTTGTAGAACAAACAGAGTGCCTGACGTAAAGATTGGAATCAGTACCTCAGGTGAAGAAAAGTCTTCTGTCACTGTTCGAGCTTTTCCCATGGGGTAAAAAGGGAATACGAAACCTTAAGGTTGCATGATCTGCAACGAAATTTCATCAAACATCATCGGGAGACGAGAAAGGATGTTGAGGACGTGATGAAATCTTTGCAGTTGCTGAATAATGAAACCATGCCGAACGCAGGATTTGATTATGAGATCACTTGTGATGCCCCGCACAGGGATGCAGTCTTTGCACTTTGCGCCATTTACTTACAGGAAACTCTTGCAGAGAAAGCTGCAAAAAATCTTGGAATTAGTGCTACAGATTACGGCCATTGGAAGAAGTTACGAGGGGCAATGGAACATCTTCCCTTCCTCATGCAGGACCGACTACCAGAATATGATGAGAAGTTGGCTCATTGTGTCAGGCAGGTATGTACCCAGGTTGTGTACAGTCAGGTTTACCCCCTAGCGCTCATTCTTTATATCAGGCAGCCTTGTATGAAATCATTGAAACCGCTTAAAATTTTCTCGTACTGAATAAAAGGATCCAAATAAGCTCTAACTTTCAACCTTCTTTTTTCTGTAAACATTTGTAGGTTTACGTCAAGGTAGTTCGCAATGGAGAACTTGAAGACAACGGTCTTCAAAGTTTGCTCTCATCTTTGCATTATGGACCACCAATGATCAGCACGTTGCATCACCTTTGGGTCGCAGGATTGTGTACTGCATTCCATACTCCTGGGACCATGAAATCTGCTTGAATCATCCTTAATGTCTCAGCAAACAGATGAAACCTCATGTTTAGCATACCGGAAACTTCACCTTCACGGCTTGGTTGTTTGGCGAGGTTTGGAGCTAATAATAAGGAGATAGCGGAGTTTCCATGTGCACGTGAGAGACTAATGGATTTCTTGTCTTTTGGTCAGAACTCCACGCTCAGGGAAATAGCTGTAAAAGCTTTAGGTGATATAGCCCTACATGAACATGGGCAGAGAAGAATCGGAGAACTTCCCGGGTTCGTCCCGAAAATCCTTGAGCTCTTCCTCGAACAAGATGGAAGTGTGGAGTTTCAATGCCAAGTGCTCAGAACTCTGTGGCATGTGGCTATTTATGAAGCCAATGCCAAGCAGATTCTTGGTTTCGTCGGTGCTCTGGACGCATTATTGGATGGTTTGTCGGGTGGAAGTAACTCCGAGCTGATGACGAATGTTGCGGGGACGTTATGCAGAGTAGCCATACATGAAGATGGGCGGAGGAGAATTGGAGAAGTACCGGGATCCATCTGGAAACTCCTTAAGCTCTTCCTCGAACGGGATGGAAGTGTGGAATTTCAATGCCATGTGCTCGGAACTCTGTGGAATTTGGCTATTTATGAGGCCAATGCCACGCAGATTCTTTGTTTTGCAGGTGCTCTGGAGGCACTTTTGGATGGTTTGTCGGGTGGAAGTAACTCCGAGCGGATGACGAATGTTGCGGGGACGTTATGCAAAGTAGCCATACATGAAGATGGGCGGAGGAAAATTGGAGAAGTACCGGGGTTCATCCGAAAACTAATTAAGCTCTTCCTCGAACGAGATGGAAGTGTGGAGTTTCAATGCCAAGTGCTTGGAACTCTGTGGAATTTGGCTATTTATGAGGCCAATGCCAAGCAGATTCTTGCTTTCGCCGGTGCTCTGGAGGCACTATTGGGTGGTTTGTCGGGTGGAAGTAACTCCGAGCTGATGACCAATGTGGCAGGGACCCTAGGTAACGTAGCCATACATGAAGATGGGCGGAGGAGAATCGGAGAAATATCGGGGTCCATCTGGAAACTCCTACGTTCTTCATCGAACGAGATGGAAGTCTGGAGTTTCAACGCGAAGTGCTCAGAAGCATGTGGAATTTAGCTATTTATGAGGCCAATGCCACACAGATTCTTGATTTCGCCGGTGTTCTGGAGGCACTATTGGATGGTTTGTCGGGTGGAAGCAAATCCGAGCTGAAGATGAGCGTTGCGGGGACCTTGGGCAGCGTAGCCATACATGAAGAAGGGAGAAGGAGAATCGGAGAAGTACCGGGGTCCATCTCGAAACTTCTTATGCTCTTCCTCGAACGAGATGGAAGTGTGGAGTTTCAATACCAAGTGCTCAGAACTCTGGGGAATTTGGCTATTTATGAGGCCAATGCCACGCAGATTCTTGGTTTCGTGGGCTCTGGAGGCACTATTGGATGGTTTGTCGGGTGGAAGTAACTCCGAGCTGATGACGAACGTTGCGGGGACGTTATGCAGCGTAGCCATACATGAAGATGGGCGGAGGAGAATTGGAGAAGTACCGGGGTCCATCTGGAAACTCCTTAAGCTCTTTTTCGAACGAGATGGAAGTGTGGAGTTTCAATGCCAAGTGCTTGGAACTCTGTGGAATTTGGCTATTTATGAGGCCAATGCTAAGCAGATTCTTGGTTTTGCTGGTACTCTGGAGGCACTATTGGATAGTTTGTCGGGTGGAAGTAACTCCGAGCTGATCATGAACGTTGCAGGGACCTTGGGCAGCGTAGCCATACATGAAGAAGGGAAAAGGAGAATCGGAGAAGTACCGGGGTCCATCTCGGAACTCCTTAAGCTCTTCCCTCGATAGAGATGGAAGTGTGGAGTTTCAATGCGAAGTGCTCCGAACGCTGTGGCATCTGGCTATTTATGAGGCCAATGCCACGCAGATTCTTGGTTTCGCCGGTGCTCTGGACGCACTATTGGATGGTTTGTCGAGTGGAACAAATTCCCAGTTCAAGACTAACGTTGCAGGGACCCTAGCTAGCGTAGCCATACATGAAAATGGGCGGAGGAGAATCGGAGAAGTACCGGGGTCCATCTCGAAACTCCTTAAGCTCTTCCTCGAACGAGATGGAAGTGTGGAGTTTCAATGCCTAGTGCTCCAAACTTTGTGGAATTTGGCTACTTCTGAGGCCAATGCTACGCAGATTCTTGGTTTCGCCGGTGCTCTGGAGGCACTATTCGATCGTTTGTTAGGTGGAAGTAACTCCAAGCTGATGACTAACGTTGCAGGGACCTTGGGCAACGTAGCCAAACATGAGTATGGGCGGAAGAGAATAGGAGACGTACCGGGGTCCATCTCGAAACTCCTTACCTCTTCGTCGAACGACATGGAAGTGTGGAGTTTCAATGCCTAGTGCTCAAAACTCTGGAGAATTTAGCTATTTATGAGGCCAATGCCACGCAGATTCTTGGATTCGCCGGTGCTCTGGAGGTACTATTGGACGGTTTGTCGGGTGGAAGTAACTCCGAGCTGATGACTAATGTTGCGGGGACGTTATGCAGACTAGCCACACATGAAGATGGGCGGAGGAGAATCGGAGAAGTTCCGGGGTTCATCTGGAAACTCCTCAAGCTCTTCCTCGAACGAGATGGAAGTGTGGATTTTCAATGCGAAGTGCTCCAAACTCTGTGTAATTTGGCTACTTCTGAGGCCAATGCCACGCAGATTCTTTGTTTCGCCGGTGCTCTGGAGGCACTATTGGATGGTTTGTCAGGTGACAGTAACTCCGAGCTGATGGCGAATGTGGCAGGGACCATAGGTAACATAGCCATGCATGAAGATGGGCGGAAGAGAATCGGAAAAGTACCGGGGTCCATCTCGAAACTCGTTAAGTTCTTCCTCGAACGACATGGAAGTGTGGAGTTTCAATGCGCAGTGCTCAGAACTCTGGGTAATTTAGCTATTGATGAGGCCAATGCCAAGCAGATTCTTGGTTTCGCCAGTGCTCTAGAGGCACTATTGGATGGTTTGTCGGATGGAAGTAACTCCGAGCTGATGGCTAATGTTGCGGGGACCTTATGCAGCGTAGCCACACATGAAGATGGGCGGAGGAGAACCGGAGAAGTACCGGGGTCCATGTCGAAACTCCTTAAGGTCTTCCTTGAACGAGATGGAAGTGTGAAGTTTCAACGCGAAGTGCTCCGACTTCTGTGGAAATTGGCTATTTATGAGGCCAATGCGACGCAAATTCTTGGTTTCGCCGGTGCTCTGGAGTCACTATTGGATGGTTTGTCGGGTCAAAGTAACTCCGAGCTGATGACGAAAGTTTCGGGGACCGTATGAAGCGTAGCCATACATGAAGAAGGGAAAACGATAATCAGTCAAATTCCGGAGTCAATCCCTATAATACTCACTAGGCTCTTGCTTGCCGAAGAGGGAATTGTGGAGTATTTGCAAACGCAGCGGATGAGAAGTCTGAGAAATCTAGCTGAAAATGAGGCCAATGCTAAGCATATCGTGGATTCCCCTGGTGCTATTCAAGGATTGGCAGATTTCTTGTCTCGTGGGAAGAGCTCCTCGCTGATGAAATATGTGGCACAGATTTAGCAAACATAGCATATCATGGAGATGTATATTGCCGAAGACGGATAGGGGAAGTTTTTGGCTTAATTTCAAAACTGTGCACGCTCTTTCCTTCAAGGTGACGGAACCGATTACTTCCAAGAGTGTTTAGTGAACGCATTGGGCAATCTAGCCGACGGAGATGAGGTGATTGTAACCAGATAGTGGAATTCCCCGGTGTTCTTGACAAATTGGTAGATTGCTTATCTCCCGGAAAGATAATTGTTGCATCGGCCTTGGCTGACATATCAATGAGTGAAGATGGGAAAAGGCGAATCGGAGAAATTCCCGGGTCGATCCCAAAACTGCTGACACTCTTCTTTAAAGGTGCAGGAACTGTAAGGGTGCAAGAACGGCTGGTGCTAACTTTGGGTAATTTAGCTCATGACGTTGCCCACCGCAAACACATCACGGATTTTCCTGGAGGTCTTGAAGGATTGGTTGATTTCTTATTTAGCAACAAGACTCCTTTGATCCTGGAAAGCTTCGGACGGGTTTCTATACTCTGGCCACTGACTTGGAGTTACGGAGGAGGATTGGAAGCATTCCAGGCGCTTCATCAAGTTGATCGCAGTCTGTAGAGGGGACCAGGTTACTGGAGATCCACGCTTTCAAGGCCTTTGTGATCTGCTAGCTTGTGCTGGTGACTCTTTCTGTCCAAGTGCAGGTGAGCAGCCTCTGAGATCTAGAACAGAAGCTGCTTTTGTGGACTTTCATGACTTCGACGTAGACTTACTGTGATTCTTTTATCCAATTGCTGTATCAATAGGATGTATACCTAACAACTGCAGTCAGGTATTCGACAGAATTATGCTAGTTACATGGTCTGTGGCTAGTTACATAGAGGAATGGCCTTTGGCAGAACTTTTTGGCAGAACTTTTTGTTGCGGGAAGATTTTATGAAAGCGCACACATTTTGTTTCTCGATAGAAGTGTATCGCTGATTAGATATGCTTTTGAGACTTTACTGCAGCCGGAACTTCGATGGAGGATGTTTCCATACTCATAACCAATCAATGGATTCTGAAACGCCATGAACCAATGTGTCCAAGAAAACCAGGCGATACACGTTCATGATCTTTCCGGCTACACTAGGCATAGTAATTGACCAGGCCAGAAGATATGGAGTATGGGCAAAACTAGAAGGTATCAAGGAGACCTGTGAAAGAGAAGCAAGATAAAGGATTCGTTTGGTTTTCTTGAGAGATTGGCGGATTGGTTATTTCCCGGAAGAGGAACTGCTTTCACATGAACCATCTTCCGGGTATTAGTTCATATTTTAAAGAATGATGATGGTAAAGGCAAAAGAATGAAATATAAAACCCGAAAAATTTAATATAAAACCAGGAGGAGTCCGTAGACAGACTGAAAATATAACGCAAATATAATCACATGAAATCGAAAACTGCTCATGCTGTTAGTTCAGGGTGCGAAAGCTGCCCAATTTCGGGAACATCGGTCAAGATCATACCCGTCGCATAACGATCTCGGAGTCCCTGGAGCTCTTTAAGGACAAGAAACCAAGAGAAAAGGGCAACCGCGTAGGATAACAAGAAGGATGGGAAGACTCCATCAAAGCCGTACAAGGATAAAAGGATTGTTTCGTTTCTTTTCTACCAGGGTGAGTCCCATGATGTTGCAATGCCACGCATGGATGATTGACATTCTCCATTTATAGGTCAATCTCCATAAGGAACGTAATCTTTCAAGAGATCCATTTTTCGTTTTCTCAGTTTCGGGTGGTTTCATTGCCACCGCCTAGACTCAACATCGCCACCTGTGGGGCACGATCGCGATCTGCGACCGGAATAGCAAGATAGAGGCAACCTGCACCAAAACAGAACTGCATTTGAACAAAACAAGGAAGAAGGCATCAGAGCATTCACACCATTCACTTCCACGTCTGTAAGTCTATCTAAGATTTATAGCAATCAAAATTAAACATTATACGGCCTTTTGATCATTGGAAGTGTACGTATCCAGCATATATATGAAACTAAACTCCCTATTATTGGTCGCAAATATTAGTTGACTGAGAATCTCAGTAGTGCCGAGAAGAACAAAAGCCCATCTCCTCCAATTCCTCCGTACTCAGTGGAGAATCCGGATGTTCATCATGTCTCCGCGTCATTGATTATTATGATGTAACTTCTTCTTCTTATGTTACGTTCTACGTGGTCGCCTTTTCTTTCCTTATTAGTTTCAGTTTCCCATCGTCTCACAAGTGGAGGCTTCACCACGGCGCTATACAGATGTACTCACTCAGCGTTTAATTGGGAACTGACGTTGTGCATATGGTTTTGTTCAAAAGTCAATGTCCAGACGCAGGTCGTCGACCTCGACCTTCACTCCTCCGGTGCTACAAAAGGATTGTGTGATCACATCTGCAAATAATGGGGAGTGTTCTGCCAGCGTGCCGAAGCTTTAAAACGAGAAATTGGTGTGCTTGTAATTCACTCAAAGTGTGCGCTTAGTTTAGCAGGTTCTGACAGAAGATTTTGGTCTTTGAACAAGACCAAGATGTAGTCCTGGTTCAGTTATTACGGTGGCATAAGAAGTTCGTCCACCGGGGGACCATTCCTACTTAGTAAAGTAGAAATCTGATGTGCTAAAGCTCACAGGGTTTGTTGGTATGTTGATGTTTATGAATCTGAAGTAATCTAATAGCCACGACAGGTTCTCAAAGGACTTCCTGATTCAAATTCAAATGTTCTCGGATATCTTAGGTGCGGTAGTGCAGATTTATCATATAGACTCTATTGGTGATTAGCCCCGTGTTACCTCTTTTGTCTCTTTTGGCTTGATGGGGTCTTCCCATCCTTCATTTTTCCTACGCGGTCGCCTTTCTCATTCAAATGACTAAACATTTCTGAAGAGTGTTCAGAACATTCGGACATGGACAATCGAAGAGTTTAGGACTCCTTACTCGACAGAATTCCGTAAAGGTGTACGTACTGGCTGCCCTAAACCCAACTTTACCAATATCTGCACAATGTCATGAATGGTTGATATGTATTGTGAAACACAAAATTGTATCCAAGTTTAAGTTTTGCAACTATGCTCTTATGTTATTAATACAACTTGGCTATGGTGCAGCAGATGCGGAACTTCTTGGCAAGGGTGGATACACTTGAAAACAGGAATAAGTAGGCTTTTAATGTGCACCAATATTAAGCTTTAATCTAGTTTTAAGCCTTACAATAACAGCTCATCAAGTTTTCAAAAGCAACAGATACTTAGCTTCAACTATGTCAATCTCGATCTCCAGTTTTAGTTTAGTTTTCAAAATCAGAAATTCGTGGCCTATTTCAAATGAGAATTGATAGGACTTTTCAATATGCTTTTCTCCGGCTGGTGAACTGACAGTTTTTGACCGTCAAACATAATTTATACAATGTCCGAAAGTGATCACGAATCCAATATTACGTTTCTTAACATGCCATCAGCAAATTTACCGGTAGCAACTTCAAGCCGGCCACATGCATCGTCTTCATAAATTCTCTAGCATTAAATCGAGCACACTTTAGCATATATGAAAGATTCAATCCAGGTCTTACCGAAGTATACTCGAATCAGAGAAGTAGAGTTTACATCCAGAACGTGTTAGCGCTAACTTGAGTTGCGGCAGGATTTAGATTGTGCAACGACTCTATTTCATATTGAGGGTACTTCCAGTACTGCTAGGAAACAACACGACAGCAATTATTAAAAATTTATATAATTTTTTAAACCCTTTATAAGCAAGTTAAAATGTGTTACAAGTGTTAAAATGACAATGGCAAGAAATATATACTTGTTTTGAATTTTTTTTATTTTTTTTATTTCAATATCAAAATTTTATTTATGATTCCCATCATTACCTTAAAATTTATAATTATGATAATATCTATAAAATTCATATTTATCAAAAATCTAAAATAATTCAATATAATAATGATTTTTAATATCATTTTATTCTAATCATATTGATATTAAAAAATTTTATATAATTATTAGCAATAAAAACAAAAAATCAATCTTTATACAATTAATCGATCTCGCTACTCACGGCCGCTTACCATTTTTAGCATGATCTTGTTACTTCGTCCCATTTACTCAATACTTTAGTAAGTTTATTGCTGGATGCTAACATAAACCATCTTCATGCGATCGAAAGAACCGAAATTGCAGGTAGACACCTCAGATAAATTGTTTAAATTTTATTAGCATTGAACTTCTGTAAGCAACTATTCAACTTGTACCGTATAGGATATAAATCAGGGTTAGCGATAGATCACTTGAGCTCAGGATCAAACTCATAGTAGAGTCTGAGGGTGAGGTTGAATTCTAGAAGAAAATGATAGATACTCATACTATTTGGATATGAAATGATCTTTCTTGGTATATAAGATTTGACATCATAAGTTCGTAGTGCGATTAGAGTAACTACAAGTGGGCATGAGAATGTTTTGAAGTTTAAATTATATTATCTGTTGGAATTATTCTACAGGAACACATTAGCATAAAGTATTAATCTCTATTGAACTTTTGTTATTTATCTTAAGTTAGATTGTAGTCATGGATTTTATGTATGAGTTCAGTTAGGTCGCACATCTAATTATCTAATAAGATGGTAACTTCAACTATAAGTGGATAAAATAATATTATACAGTATAATATCTATATCTATTGATGTTTAAATTAAGACCAAGTTATACACAAACTAATGTCATAAATATTTTTCCCATATTTATTATGGCTTTAGAAATATAATTTTATTTATACTGAAAGATATAATTCAACATTAGAAGAGATTTTGAGATATGCATCTGCATTCTTAGATACAAGTATCATTAGGTACTATTGTACTTTTATGTTACCTACAATGTTATCTTATCTTACTAGACCGACAGAAAAATAATTACTACAAAATACAAGGTACTTCATTTACTTCTGCAAAAACTTGACAAAAAAATTTATTACCACTTCAAAAGTTTCTAATTTGAAACTTTATGGTAAAACTTCTTGAAATGTGTTTATAGAGGTGTTTTTAGAATTGTTTATTCATAATAAATGAAAAATTGATATATATAAAAATTTATTACAGTAAATATTTCATAATAAAGAATTAAAATTTAAAAAAGTAATATTCTTGAAATTTGCAATTTTTTTCTCTTGTTTTAATATATTGGAATTATGAAAATTCCATATATTATATTCTAACTTTTTAAGTTCTATATTCATTTGAACATTAACGGTGACTTTATTTCCTTATAAGTTGGAAAAAGTCATAATAGCCATACATAGTGTATACAACATTGTCACACCATTTGTAGTGTTTCATGTAGATTACTCAGACATTGGAGTTTCAATGATAGTAGTTGGAGTTATTTCAGCCATTTCTCAAAGACTACTTTCCTACAGTCAGATTTTGTATTCAGGGTACGGCCTTCATTGTGGAGCACACCATCACTTTGTACCATTTGCACCATCTAGTGTGACATCAGTGGTACCGTTAGTGTTTCAGACCTAGCTCGAGTCCAGGGGTATATTTTTGAAATGCAGCTTCAGAGAGCTCACTTCTCTGATGTTGAGCCTTTGAGTTCCTGGCTATGGTTGACAGAGGCAAGGGAGCGTCACTTGGATTCTCTATGTTGGAGTGGGTGTGGCTTGATTGTAATCAGTGAGCAATTGTTGGCAGTTTATAGAGTGTAGATCAAGTACTGATCTGAATTGAGTTGAGTTGAGAGTGATGAACAATTTGATTATTGTGGCAGTTTAGAGTCTATGTATGACTTATGTGTGAGTTTTGTTTCCATAGTATATGATGTTGACAACAATGTATGTTGTGCAGCGATGTATATAGGCACAACAACATAGTCCCTGCAATGCAACAAAGGAGAGACACCCAGGGAGAGCTTGATTGTTCAAATGTGATGATGTGAATATAGTAGTGCTATCGATGTTGATAGTGTGGTTTATATTTACTAGCTGAATACTTCATTATCAAATAATAGCAAATAAAGCTTTATTACATAAGATATCTCCATGTAGTGCACTGCCATCCTAATTTCCTTACTTTGTTATATTTTTCTTTATTTTTTCTTGAGTGAAGGGTGGAGTCCCTACTATTAGGGAGGAAAGCACACAAAACTCAATTTTTGTGTGAAGACATTGTCTTTGGACAATACTCATCTTCAAAAGACAAGATTTTTCATGAATAATGTTCATTATTTTAGTGAAGACTAAACTTTGACTTCCAAATATTGGACCTTTGTTTTCAAAAGATGGGGCGGATTCACATCAATCAGACCCTTCAATGAAGAATGGCCAATGGTCACGCATTTCAAAGACATGCAAAGAAAGCTTGCATGAGTGGGGAGTTTAGGGTGATTAAAGACCATTGTGAGAAGGGGGAGGGAAATCCATTTTAAACTTTGAAACTCCTACAGTGAAGAGGTTTTAGAGTACCTTAGCTGTGGCACTCTTCATGAGTTTTTGCTTCTTGCCAATTGAGTGAGTAGAGGTGAAATAGTGAGTCGCTTTGTACAGAAGATCAATTGCTAGCATGATAGTGAAGACCGCTTCTGCTCAGGTTACTAAGAGCGCTCTTAATTTGAAGTCCCTAGCTGTCAAACTGTATGAAATGGCTGCACAAAGAGTGACATTGCATAAGTTGCGGGTTAGCTTTCTTTTGTGGAATGGGGAGTATAATTTGAGTATTATGGCACTAGAGAATTTTTGGGATGAAGAGAGTAGTACTTGGTAGGTTGAGAGCAAATGTAAGGACATGGACACCTTTCCATTGGAGAAAGACACAAAGAAGAGAATTATGAGTAGCAGGAGGTTATACCTCTGAGTCTTGGTTCAACTTGAATAGCAAAATGCATGAGAGAATAGATAAAGCCTTTGCTCACAATAGTCATCTCACTATTGGATGGTTGGTGGCCAATTATAAGAATCCAGCCTGAAGAGAGATTATGAAGTCTTTGATTAAGATTTTCTAACCCTATCAAACCACCTATCTTACAAACTTGCAAGGTGCCTTCTTTGAGCACTTTTTTTCTGAAGGACTGATAGATTGGGGACAGATCTTACACACTCAAGTGCAAAAGATGTACAATGTGTTTTATGGGCCAGGACCTCACTACTTGATGCCATTTGTAGTGCATTTTAGTTCATTTTTCTACATCAATCATTGGTTAATCACTAGAGGAAGAGAATTTGGAATGGCCAAATCTTGAGGTATCACCTTACTATTTTGAGGAAGACTTCAGAGGTTTGCACCAGATGGAGCTTATGCAAGAGGTGGATGAGAAATATAAGAACACAGGAAAATTTGTAAGCACAATGGAGAACAATAAGAAGCACAAATTCCATACCACCCCACCATCAAGAAGTCTGCTATTTGGAAGAAAGCTATCATACATATGTACATATTTACACAACATACATTTTTATTAAGATTGTACACTATAGAAGCACAACTCACACATAAGTTATAAATGAACTCTAAAGTTCCACAATAATCAATTCATTCTTCCATTCAAATCACACTCAAATCACATCTATACTTAATTTTTCATTGAACAATTTGTCAACAATTGAACATTGATTATAGTCCAACCATATCCACTCTAGCTAAGAGACTCAAGGTGACACTTGCTAGCCCCTATCCACCATAGCCAAGAAGTCCAAGGCTCAACATAAGAGAAGTGAACTCTCTAGAGTTGCACTTCAAAGGTATATCCCTTTACTCAACTTAGGTCTCAGCCCTAATAGCACATCTAATAGGGCAAGTGACAATGGGTCCCACCATGTGATTAGTTGCCCTAATATGAAATCCGACCATCAACAAGTAGTCCATGAGTAACTACCAAAATACTATGACTACCAACACTACCACTCTAGCATACAAGCAAACTTGCTTTGGTGCTACAAATATTGTGATAATTATCATGTGTATATACATCACTACATAACATAGATCATTGTAATCAACATAAATTGTAGAATGGCAACTCACACATGAATTCTAAAGTGCCACAATAGCCCCCTAAATAGCAATTAGGTCCCTCTAACTCTAGATAGCTATCTACTGCAAGTATATGATATGCCCTATGGTGGCCAAAGTTCAGGAAGTTGGGTGCTCTTGAGCACCATCAATAGTGATTTAAATTTTAGACATCACCCTTCATGTGATATCATTCTTTATGTGATATAATTTATAGACATGCATGTCTGTAATTTCAATCACATAAAGGGTGAACTAACTATAGATCTAATATATTCGGGACATAACCATTGTCCTTGAGTAACCACCATGAGAGGAGGAGTAAAATATGCCATATCCCATCCTCTCAAACATTTATCACATTTGGATTTTGTCCATAGAGTAAAAAGGAAGGAGAAAAGGATGTTAAAGAGGCTTGTTGGGCTGAACTAATAGCCCATAGCCAACCAAGATACTAGAGATCTCAATCTCCCATGTGACCTCTCTACAAACCATATTTATGTAATCTTCTCTTTATTATTTGAATCATTCTCTCTACTAAGCCATCTACTTTAGGGTGATCTTAGGAGGTATGATCTTGGGAGTTTTAGGCCTTGTCACACAAGACCTAAAACTCTCCCAAGAACTTTATACTCTGATCAATCAAAACCTTAACTAGTGCACCAAAATGACTAAAAACCCAATCAAAGAAAGTAATATGTCCCTTCACTGAACTTATCTGGAAGTGCCATCAACTCGATCCACTTGGAAAAGTGCTCCACCAAAACATCCTAATGATATTTTACAATCAATGGTAAAGGTCTAGCAAATTGAAAACTCCAATAATAACTCAATCCCATGAGAGTTAATAAATATAATTGTGATGTAAGAGCATTAAATGATGCTCTAGCTTGATCACAAACCACACATCTAGTAACAACTACTATACATTAGTCTATATATTGTGCCACAAATAATGACTTTAGAGTAAGTTATATGTATTTTTTACTCCTCATGAGTATGGTGTATCAATTGTGGTCTTTGAGATGAAAGTTATAACAATATGGAGTTTACAAAAAATTTAGCCAAGACTAATGAAGTAGCATATATTCAAAATTAGCTAAGAATTATAAGAATATTCTAAAATCATCTAGGAAGCTACTTAGTACCTTCCAAGTATTGGGTGATATGCATACCTAGTGGTGACTTCTAGAAGAAAATTTCTTGAGAAGCTTCTTGACTAGCTTAGTTTTCACACCAAGTAGATGGCTTTTAGAAGGAAGCTTCTTGGGAACCTTCACAACTAGCTTGGCTTGCATGCCAATTAAATGGCTTTTAGAAAGAAATTTCTTGAGAAGCTTCTTGGTTAGCTTGGCTTGCACTCTAAGAAGAAGGCTTTTAGGAAACTTTCTAAGAAGCTTCTCAAGTGCTCTATATGTTCTCTTAATAACAAAGTCCAAATTCATGCTAGACATTCAGATTTTCTCTCATTCAAGAGTCCCATTGTGATCTTGCTCTTTGATTTTCCATTCTCTTATTTCTCTCTTTGGTTTTTTATATTAGTATCAAAATAAGAATGAGATGGATGGAATTTATGGACCATCTAATTCATCTTTGTCAAACCATTGGATTTTTTTGTCCATATACTATCCAAGCATGATTTCATGTAGTTCATCATCTCACACTTTAGGCAAAACTTTTTGAATATGATCACCTTGTCTAATGAACCCTTGGTACTTCCGATTGTAACTTATGGAGAATGGTGGACATGTTGCATCTACATGTTAACTTACATAATTTTAAATAGTTTGATAGAGTAGTAGTTATGATGGTAATGCTCAAAGTAATCATTGCTATGCAACAACAAATCAAGCACCTTATTTGATTGTTGGAAGAATAAAGCCATTAACGACAAGATCATTTTGAGAAGGAGAAAAGAAAATCTAGTTTCCAAAACCCAAGGTATTTGAAAGTAAGAATCTTTTGAGCATAGTGAAAAAAAAATTTTGATTGTGAATGTTATTTTGAAGCTACAAATCTTCAAGATGAACAGAGATAGATTCTCTTGGCTTCAAGCCAATTGGATGGAGTGGCAAAACTATAGTGGAAATTCTAAATGGAGCAAGCTAAATGACAATTGGTTATGCCAATCTTGATATGGGAAGAATTAAAGAGCATAATAAGTGAGTGATTTTTAGTTATAAATACCACTTAAGCTACATGATATAGATTTGCAAAATTGAAGTGGATTGGTTTTGTAAGAAGCTACATTACTCAATTCACAAACACCATATTGCAAATTCCATATATACTAGAAGGTTAGGCTCTAGATCAATTTTTGAGCTTTAGATCACTTTAAACCCAAGGGTTTAAAGTGATGCATCAAATTGGAAATGACCATGTGGGAACCCAAACACCTAGAAGAAACCATGCAATTCACTGAGAGTTTTGATTCCTTGGTTACGAGAACTTGATCTTGAGCTCCACTTTCATAAAACCTACCCACACACTACACGTGGGTGGAAGAGCTAGCACCAATGGAGATCAATACCATCCAACAAAGACCATTTGGCACTACAGATAGGGAAAGATTATGACAAATAGTGATTGCTTTTATTGTCACAAATTGGGCATCACATTAATTAATAAACACTCAAGAATATACAACATTGACAAATTGCCCAAATGGAATTTATGGAGCGTGATGATCAAGAAATGAAGAATCCCAATATGAAAATTTGGGCCACCTATTGTGAACTTGATTAGTTAGAATGGGGTTGAAAACTAGACCTGTACAAGTTTATTTCACTTGCAATATATGATATTTGATTATGATTTTTTAGATTTTGGAAGTTTAAACAATTGCATGTCCATAAAATTAATAATGAATTGAGTATTTCTATCAAACCAATAATTAGAAGTAATTGATGATAGAAAATAATAGAAAATGTTATGTATTCTATATCTCACATCTTGTTACATTCAAGATTAGAAAGGAGTATTTGGAGTTGTAATATTCCAAAGATAGTAGAATCTCCAAAAGAAACACAAGAAAGGAAACACAAAGCTTCAACACTCAATAATTTGATGCCCCAAAGGAGCACCTTATCTTTATTATATAGCAAACCAGATCATCTCAAAAAAATCTCCACCCTTGGATCAGATATATGGATTGGTGATATGTAAAACACCTCCACCCTTAGATTAGTTGCATGGATGAGTGTTGTGTTGGTCCTTGTCATATTTGGCTGATCAAACAAGTTTGACCAGAGTGAATCTTCTTGTACAAAACTTAGAATCACATGGATGAAGTACCATTGGAAATCTCTTAATGAGACAAATGGTAACAAGAGAAGTCAAGTCTTATCTCCTTCCATCTACTTTCAAGGTCTAATCCATCTATTTTCAAGGTCTAATTCATCTATTTAGGCCTCCAAAATTGACTTTG
The DNA here is from genome assembly GCA_948567375.1 of Lunularia cruciata. NCBI lineage: Eukaryota > Viridiplantae > Streptophyta > Marchantiopsida > Lunulariales > Lunulariaceae > Lunularia > Lunularia cruciata. Next base: position 61,440,783 of record OX419758.1, read on the forward strand.
AAGTTTTCAAGGTGTTTTTGGCTACTACACTACTAGTAAAAGTATTCTTTTGGTGATATCTCTATCTAATCTACTTATTCTATCATACATAATTTTATTTAGATATTACCTCTAGATAATATATTTAACTATTGCTATAACAAACCTCCCTCTTTTTAACACGTAATATCCTTGTTGTGAAATTGTTGCTCAAAAGATTGCACTAACACTAATGCATGATTCAAGTTGGCTATTGGTTCTTATGTTGCCTTATACAATGTATAATTTTTCCAATGTATAAGATATCCCACATGTGGATATCAAGTACCATGGATGCATTTCTTGATAATGCGTTTGACTTCATATTTCTCCGTGCCATCAATGAGTGTTGGACAAGTGTAAATTCTTATATAGAAAGAAAGTGGTGCAGTTAGGGTGCATATTTGTGTAGTAAGGAACACTAGATTGATCTTCATGTGTGGCGTTAGCTCAAGGTGAGAATCCATTATGCCAATTCAACAAAGGAAAGGAAAAGGTCCAATAAAACAAGGTTTGAGCTTATGAGTGCCAACTAAAATGAGGTTGGTTGTGGATAGTAAACTTGATCTCCAACATTGAACTCCATGTGCCAATAAAACATGTTTTGAGCTTACATGGGCCAACTAACATGAGGTTGGTTGTGGATAGCAAACTTGATCTCCAACATTGAACTCCATGTGCCAATGATGTGCATCTGCATATTGTTTCTATCAATTTTGGGTGATCTACAACCTATGCTTGGCATTCTCCAAAGCCTTTTGGACTCTAGAAACAAAGATGTTGATAACATCAACCTTGGTAGCCACCTAGTGTGTAATTATAATTGCGGTAGAGGAGAAAAATAGGAGAATGGAAGATCACATTAGGATACTTGAGTGTAGAAAATTCCAAATGCCTAGCATGAGCTTTGGCTTTGTTATTTATAGGGAGCATACAAGGTCTTGAGAAGCTTCTCAAGAAGCTCCCTTAAGCCGCTTTCTTGGAGTGGAAGCCAAGTTAGTCAAGAAGCTTATTAAGAAGAGTCTTTCTAGAAGTTGCTTACTTGATGTGCAAGCTAAGATAGTCGGAAGCTTCTAGACACTTCCTCCTATAAGCTAGCTACTTGGAGTGCAAGCTAAGCTAGCCAAGAAGCTTCCCAAGAAGATTTCTAGATACTTTTAGAATATTTTAGATTAATTTGTCCTATTTGCTACTTTGTTAGCCCTAACTAACTTCATTGTTAAATTCCATATTGCTACATAGTGGATCTTCATCAAGCTGGAAGGTGTAAAAAGATGCTCATACATGAGCAAGAATGATGTGATATGTGTGGATTCATTCACTAACTTATTGTAAAAAATATTTCACCAATGGAAGTAAGCCTCTCTGCTCATCTAAGGCAAAGCCCTTGAGAATATCCTCAATAGTGCAATTGGCCTTCTCTATTTGTCCATTGGTTTGTGGATAGTAAGCCATGGACTTGGAGGTTTGGTTTTGAAGATGCCAAAAAATGTTCTGCAAAACAAACTAGTGAATTGAATGCCTCTATAGGTGATGAGCACTCAAGATATAGCTAATGGTGAGAAAAGACTATTATTAGGTAAAATTGAGTTAATTGTGAAACAGTCATATCCTTGGTGGTATGATGCACATGAATCATTTTGTTGAGTCGGTCAATAAATAATTATGATGGATTCAAACCTTGAAATGGTCTTAGGGAAATCACAAACCAAATCCATGTTTACTTGTTCCCAATGTTGTGTAGGAGTAGGAAAGGGTTGGAGTAGTCCTATAGGAGCTTGCTTAGAAGCTTTAAGTAGACAACTTTGAATGTACTTCATCACATCATTGCTCATCTTAGGCCAATACTAATGGTGTTTGATTGCATATATGGGCTTGTTCACTCCAACATGATCCACAATAGCAAAATCCTAACATTCTGCAAGGATGATGGTTCTTATGTCTATGGCATTTAGAATCCATAACTTTTTAACATGAAAGGTGAGTCCTTGGGAACTAGTTACGTCTTTTTGGGTCAATTTTGTAACAACAAGAATCCTTGGCCAAAATTTTAGGTTCATCTTGACCTTTACTACTAGATTGTTTGCCACAAGCACCTAAATGAATGCATTTGCAAGTTGTTTCTTACCTTTCACGTATGTGATTGTCATATTGAATTTTTATCTCCACTCCATCCACCAAATTTGTTGATGACATAGATCTTTTTGTGTCTCACAATAGATTAGATATTTCTAAGCTATCTCCATTACAAATACCTTCTTGCCAAGGTAGTGCTTCCAATGCTTGTTTGCAAGGACAATGGCCGACTCTTCATTTTCAATGGTGTGATAGTTTCATTTTGCCAATAATAACTTTCAAAAGAAATATACAACTAGATGTCATCCATCATTCCATTCTTGTTGTAAGATTGCTCTTATTGCAACACCTCATGCATTTATAGCTAACTTGATTGGATGTTTTGGGTTATACTATTTCAAGATTTGTGCATGTAGTAATTCATCTTTTAATTCTTCAATGGAAAATTTTGTATGGTTCCCCACATCTTATCCCTCTCCTTGTCAAGTAGTAGCATTAAAGGTTGTGCGGCCTTGGAGAAGTCCTTGACAAATAAATGATAGAACCTTGTCAAACCTAAGAAACTCTTGAGTTGAGTCTAATTTTTTGAAGCACCCCATTTTGGTATAACCTCTATTTTATTTATTAACACTTGGATACCTTGTACACTTACTCTATGCCCCAAGTAGTCTATTTCAGACTTGCCAAACTTGCACTTTGAGATTTTGGTATGCAACTAATTCTACCTTAGAATTTGGAGGACTTCTTGTAAATGTTACTTGTGTTCCATCATCATCCTACTATAGACTAAAATGTCATCCAAGAGAGTGATAATAAATTTATCCAAGTATAGATTAAATGTGTCATTCATCAAACTTATGAAAGTTGTTGGTGCGTTGGTGAGACCAAACACCATCACCAAGTACTCAAAGTGACCAAACCTTGCTTGAAAAGAAATTTTGTGTATGTCTTCCTCCACAATCCTGATTTGGTTGTAATTGCTATGTAGACCAAGTTTGGTGAAGTGCTTTACCCTTGATGAGTTGATCAAATAGGTCTTCCTTACAAGGTAATGGGTATTTGTTATTCACTATTTGTTGATTAGTCCTCAATAGTCAATGCACATGTGTATTATCCCATTTTTCTTCTTCATGAACTAGACAAGAGCCCCATATCGTGATACATTGGGTTAGATAAACCTTTTCTGCAGCATATCCTTGATTTAAGCCTTATACTCTTTTAACTCATGAGGTGATAGTCAATATGGGGCCTTACAAGGAGGTATCTTTCCAAGAAATATCTTGTATTTATGATGTATTCTCCTTTTTGATAAAAATCTTGAGGGTAAATCATCCAAGAAAACATCTTGAAACTCATTGACCACATCTTTTGATTTTGTAAGAATTTTTTCATTGAGTTGTGCACTTTGGACTTCTCTTATTTGACCCATATAATATTTATCTATCTTACCAATATATGTTGTACCTATGACATAGAGAGACAATTCTTGCCATTATGATCTTTCTTTAACTCCAAATATCTTTGTGATAACCCAACAAGTATCAATTTTGTAGCAATGGGTAAATAATCATTTTCTCCCACATAGATACTGGTCAAGAATGGTCAAATACAAAGTGAAATGTAAAAATTTATTTCTTCTTGATTTGTCTTTAGCCTGTTAGGTAGAAACTAGACCTAGAAGAGAGTAACAAGCACTCCATTGTGATCTTGTCACAATGATAAACTCACAATCACAATTGATCAAACTCTTTCCAATTCAACCTCAATTGTGATGATTCAATTGATCCGAAGAAGGATAATTCACCACAAAATGACTTTGCGTTGGAATTGTATTCCACCCTTCCACTAAAGGTACAACTTCCTTAGTCAAAATGACTTTCCATCAGTCTAGTGCATGTAATCACAAGTAGATACAACCAACATTATAGTTCTCATAGATTGTCAAGGCATTGGTTTGATTGCTATCCACGTAGGATCAAACACATAGAGTGAAAATCAGAGCTGTAGAATCCAACATCTTACATCCAACACTCTCATTCCAATCCAAATTTATCCATATATTGAAAAAGAGAATCATAGGACTAATAGTTGAAATTAAGCTAAAACAATGAGGATTGAGTTCAACCACTTTGATTTACTCAACCTCAATACTGAATACAACATACTTCAAATGGCTGCTTTAAATAGACAAAGCACTCAATAGTTGGAAAAACTATCTAAACTACTTCCTACAATCTTCAGATTTGAAGCATCATTCTATCTCTTCATATCTAGTGCTTCAAATCTAAAATAGGTTACTCCTAATCTGATCCAAGCACTACCTTGAACTTTGCTTCTACACCCAGGTTAATTACAAGCACCTCATGTACTTTGGGTTCATCTACTACTTCTACATCTTCTTCTACTATTGTCTTCTCTTCAATCTGAACTAAGATTGAAGTTAGCTTATTTTCATTCTCTTTCTCTACTCTGACTATTTCATTGTACTCAGATAACTCACCCAAACCCACTTGCACTCCAACCTCAACTACTTTGCTTTGAAGAAACCACCACATTGCTAGAAACTCTCCTGCAAGTCTTTTAAACTCTATTGTCAAACTACTATGTCAACCCAAAGTACTTTGGCTTCCTCCTCACATTGGGCTAAATGTTCCTTTAACTGCAGAACTTCATTGATCAACACCTTCACCATCTGAAACTTTTTTCATCTCCAGATGCTCTTCCTTTGTCTCTTGCATCCTTTCTTGCAAATGCACCAATAAGAGACATAAAACATTTGATATATAATTCACTCCTCCCTTGAATGTATCTTTGTTGCCACCTCTGGTAGCTAATATATTTGCTGGAGCGTTACTCTGAAGTCACAATCTTCTCACCTTCAAACTAATCCCCTCCCAGCTTTCTTTGTCTTCCTCAAGTCTATGTGGTCTTGCACTTACAGATTATATAATTCTTCTCAATCTTGCTCCCCTTGTAAATATGCTTCTTGGTTCTTCTTCTCACTCTCCGGAATATCATCTTTAGGTAATTCCAAACAAGGAGTGTCTCCTCTCTCCATGTGCTCAATCTTGGCATGGAATTCCTGATCCTCCTTGGCCACTTCTTTGGCTGACTGTTGGACCTTGAGTTCACCTTCACTTCCATTGCTCAACTCCTTACTCTTTAGAGTGAGCTCCTCCTCATAGTCTCCAAAATTAGAGTCTGCTTCTTCCTCTGACTCAGCTCCTAAAGACAAGTCCACTACCACCATCTCTTGACTCAGATTCAACCTCCAAGTAGGCCTTCTCTTTACTAGGGAACACCATATCCTCAGGTCTACTTTTCTTCTTTGACTTTGAAATGGAAATTATCATTGTCTTTTCAGTCTGGTTTTGGTGAAGTACACATCTCCTTCTCTTACTTCTGCCATGTTATGTTGTCATTCTTCATTGAAATGTCAGGATAAAAATGTGACACCATCTTCTTTCTCTCCTTGGGGCTAAGTAGATTCAAACCCAAGTAGAGATGTGTTGTAAAAGGTACAAAGTAATGGGGTGGCCACTCATTTTCCAATGGTTGATCATCTGATATGTCTTGGTATAGAAACAATTTGCCAAGTTCACACTCTCTCTTGCTGTAAAAGACCGAAACCGAGGAGAGAAATAGGAGAATGAAAATTCACATTGGGACACTTGAACGAGGGAAAACTCCGAGTGCCTAGCATGAGCTTCGGCCTTGGTATTTATAGGTAGCATACAAGACCCTTGAAGCTTCTCAAGAAGCTTCCTTGAGCCGCTTTTTTGGAGTGCAAGCCAAGTAACTAGGAAGCTCCTAAAGAAGCTTCCTTCTAGAAGCCGCCTACTTGGCGTGCAAGCTAAGCTAGTTAGAAGCTTCTAGAAGATTCCATCTCAAAGCTACCTACTTAGGGCACAAGTTAACTAGTTGGGAAGCTTCCCAAGAAGCTTCTTAGATGCTTCTAGAATATTATAGGCTATTTTGTCTTATTCTCTACTTTGTAAGCCCGACTAACTTCGTCATTGAACTCCATATTGTTACATATTCCCCCGCCGCTAGTTGGTGACGTCCTCGTCGCCAGTGAAGTTTTGAATTCCTTGATGGCTGTATATGCATTTTGGAGGTGGGAAAGGGGTTCCCTTGTGGCATCATGAAGGACATACCCTTTCCAAGGGACCTTGTACTCCATATGTTGGCGACGGCCTTGTTGAATATGGCGACGTGCAAGGATAGAATCAACTTTGTACTCCTCATAATCATTGATAGGGACAGGAAGAGGGGGAGGTTGGACTAAAGAGGAAAAGGAAGAGGGGTTGGGAACAAAGGGTCTCAACTTGGAAACATGAAAGATAGGATGGATACGCATGTGACAAGGCAAGGCAAGTCAATAAGCAACACAAGAGACAATGTGGGTGATATCAAAGGGTCCTATCCAATTAGGAGCAAGTTTACAAACTTAGGTATCAAGTGGGAGAGGGCGGTAACTAGAGGATAGCATGACTTTATCACCAAATGCAAAGGTGAGATCACGACGATGGTGGTCCACATATTGTTTTTGGCAATTCTGAGCAACAAGGAGGTGAGACTTGGCTTGTTGGATAAATTGGGATATAGTGGTCAAGAATGTGGAAGTATGAGGAACCTGAGAGGGAGGGAGAGCAAGAAGAGAATCTGGAACAAGTGGATCTTGGCCAAAATTGAGAAAGAAGGGAGAAAATCTGGTGCTTGCCTGTTTGGAATTGTTGTAGGCAAACTCTGCGACTGCAAGACATTCATCCCAGTTGGTATGGTGGACATTGACAAAGGCTCACAACATATCCTCCAATGTATGATTTGCGCGTTCGGTTTGTCCATCAGTTTGAGGATGATAGGCCGTGGACAAAGCAAGCTTGGTGCCGAGTATCTGGAAGAGTGCTTACTAAAACTTCTCGGTAAATCAAGGATCACAATCGGAGATAAGTACACATGGCATCCCGTGATGCTTGAAGATGTTGTTGAAGTAGATTTGTGCTAAGGTTGGAGCATCCACACTATCATAGGTTTGTGCCAAGTGGATTTGCTTACTAAGCTTATCCACAAACACCATGATTGTGGTGTGTCCTTATTTTGTCTTTAACAAGGATGTGATGAGATCCAAGCTCACATGTTCCGAGTAAGCTGATAGAATGGCAAGTGGTTGAAAGAGTCCACTCGGCTTTTGGTTGCTAGCCTTGTTATGTAGGCAACTCTCACATGATCAGACAAAATCTCAAACATCTTGTGTCATGTTGGGCCACCACCATTGGCATTGGAGGGTGCCCAAGGTCTTGTCCACTCCCATGTGACCAGCTATTGGTAAATCATGGGCTTCTTGAAGGTGCACAAGTTGAAGATCACCTTTGGCTAGAACATAGATCTGGTCTACATGGAATAAAAAGCCTTCCTTGAAGGAGAAGGTGTTGTACTCCTTGTTGCATGCTGTCAGATGACCCTATACCATTTGGAGGAAGGGATCTTATTGTAGAGCTGATTGAAACTCATTATGGACCTTACGTTCAATGGACACCGTTATAATTGCCGTCATGATGAGAGGAAGAGCCTTCAAATCAGGTCATTGTGATAGAGCATCAAGGATGACATGGAACTGACCTGGTTTGTACTCAAGTTGGATGTCAAACAATTGGAGTTGCTCTTCCCATCGATGATGCAGACTCTTCATGTGCTCCAAGTGTAAGGTCTTCAACAATGGCTTGTGATCAGTTTGCATGATCACTTGTTTTCCCAAGAGATAATGCTTCCATACCTTGGTGGCATATACCATTGCAAGTTGTTCACAAACTCAAGTAGAGTAATTTCTTTCAGCTGTATTTAGTCAACGAGACACAAAGGCAATAGGATGTAGTCCATCTGGAAATTCTTGTTGCAACACAATTCCAATTGCAAAATTAGAAGCATCAAAATCAACCACACAAGGTAGTTGAGGATCATATGGTTGAAGAATGGCTCTTGAAGACACCATATGCTTTAACTTCTGAAATGCTTCTTCATGCCTGGTGGTCCACTGGAAGCTTGAGTTCTTTCCCAAGAGGTCAGTCAATGGTGCAGCCATGTGAGCATAATAGTGGATGAACCGTCAGTAAAAACTGGCCAATCCATTGAATGCTTGTACTTTTGTAGCATCCTTTGGGATAGGCCAATCAGTAATGGCCTTTATCTTCTCTTCTTCCATCTTGATCCCCTTTGATGAGATTTTATGACCCAAGAAGGTAACCTCCTTCTGCCAAAAAGCACACTTTGACTTCTTGTAGTAGAAATTCCACTATCATAGTAGTTTTAGGACTTCTTGCACATGATTCACATGTTCTGCCTTTGTCCTGCTATAGATTAGAATATCATCTAAGAACACCACCACAAATTGATCCAATAGTCCCTCCAACACCCAATGCATCTGATCCATGAAGACTGCTAGAGCATAAGTGAGTCCGAAAGGTAGAAATCTCCACTCAAAATGTCCATACCTTGTGCAAAAGGTAGGTTTTTGCACGTCCTCTCCTTCAATAGGAATTTGCCAATAGCCGCTATGAAGATCCAGCTTGGAAAAGTAGCATGCTCCACTTAGTTGATCAAGCAGGTTATCGATCCGAGGCAAGGGATATGCATTCTTCACGGTTTGCTTATTGAGTCCACGGTAATCAATATAGAAACGAAGTCCTCCATCCTTCTTTGGAACAAATAATACCGGTGCTCCCCAAGGAGAGGTACTATGTCATATGAAATTCTTTTCGAACAACTTTGTAAGTGTTGTTTGCAACTCCTCCAACTCCTTTGGTGAGAGCCGATAGATTGGTCTACTCACTGGAGTACTCCTTGACAATAACTCAATCTTGAAGTGCATACCTCAATCGGAGGGTAATCCCTTTGGCAGATCATCCAGAAACACATCTGCAAACTCTTGAACTATCCAATCAACCATTGCTTGTTGAGGCTCTTGGCCCTCCTTAGATTGTTCTTGTGCAATCTGCTTGACCCACATCGTGAATATAGATTTATCTTCCTCTAAAGCTTGCTCTATGGCCGCTTCATTAACAAACTTCCCTTCCAAGGACTCATCTCTCTTCCAAGCTTGCTCCATGGTTGCCTTCTTGGCAAACTTCTAATCTTGGGACTCATCTCCCTTCCAGATTTGCTCTATGGCTACCTTCTTGACAAACTTCCCATCTTGGGACTGACTGTTCTTAGGCGTCTTACTCAGAGGTGCCAAACAACCTAATCAGAGATTCTACCTTGGTGTTGTACTTGAATTTGTCGTCGGGTCCAATCAAATTGAACCTTATGACGTTCAAACCAAGGTAGACCTAGAATGATATCATAGTGTAGAGGTGCCACTACAAACCTCATACACTCCAAATACTCATTCCCAATCTTGAAGGTAACAGGATGTGAGGTGCGGAATGCAAAACTCTTTCTACCATCCGCCATCATCAAACTACTTCCAAACATTGGCTTGATAGAAATACCCAATTCCTTTGCTACTTACATAGATATGCAATTCTTTGAACTTCCAAAATCAACCAAAATCCTACAACCTCAATTAGATATTGTACCTTACAAGTGAAGCAAACTTGCATAGGTCGAGCCTTCAATCCCATTAGAACTAATCAAGCTCCCAATAGGCGGCTCAAAATCTCCTATTGGGATTCTTCGTTTCCCTGATCATTTTGTTCCACAAACTCCATCTAGGCAACTTGTAGAGGTTGCCTATTCCTAAGCGGACATTCAACAATTTGATGTCCAACTTGGCGACAATAAAAGCAACCTCCATTTTGTTATAATCTTTCTCTATCTGCTATGCCAAGTGGTCTTCATTGGATAGCATCAATCTCCATTGGTACCGGTTTTTCCACTCGTGCATAGTGTACTGGTAGGCTTTGTGTAGGTTGAGGTCAAGACCAAGTTGTTGCAACCAAGGAATCAAAATGCTCAGGCAATTTCATGGCTTCTTCTACATTTTGTGGCTCCCGCATGGTCACCTCCAATTTGGTTTGTGACTTCAATCCACACACAAATCAATCCAGAACTTCACCTTCTTGGATATTTGGAATTTGCATGATGATTTTTTGGAATTGTGTGATGTAGCTTCTCACTAAGCCAATCTGCCTCAACTCCGCCAATTTATCTCGTGCAGCTTGGGTGGCATTTATAGTTTGAAATCGACCAAGTATTGCATCTTTGAATTCTACCTATGTCAAAATTGGTATTACAATTTGTCATTCAGCTCTTTCTACTTGGAATCACCACCAAAGTTTTGCCACGCCATCCAATTGGCTAGAAGCCAAGAGAATTTTTTTTCCGCTTGTCTTGAAGATTGGTGGCTTCAAAGTAACGTTTGCAATCAAACACAAAATTCTCCACTGTGCTTGGAAGATTCTTGCCTTCAAACACCTTGGGTTTCGGAAATCAAATGCGATCTTCTCCATCTCAAACTAGCGCTCTGTCTATCTATTCTTGTTGATGTTGGTCTTGTTCATCCAACAATCAAGTAAGATGCTAAATTTGTGGTTGCATTGCAAGGATGACATCCGGTATTGCCGTCATCGCTACTACTCTATTCTACTACACTCAATTTATCTAGTTGATTAACACATAGATACAGCACGTCCACCGTTTTCTATCAATTACAACTGGAAGTATCAAGGGTTCCTTTGACACAATGATCATATGTAGAAAATCCTACCCAAAGCGCGAGGTGATGAATTGTGTGAAACAATGCTTTGGTAATATCTGGACGTGAAAGTCCTAATGGTTTGGTGGAAGTGGATTTGGTGGTCCATAAATTCCATCCATCCCATTCTTTCTTTGATACTAATGTAAAAGACCAAAACCAAGGAGAGAAATAAGAGAATGGAAATTCACATTGGGACACTTGAATGAGGGAAAACTCTGAGTGCCTAGCATGAGCTTCGGCCTTGGTATTTATAGGTAGCATACAAGACCCTTGAAGCTTCTCAAGAAACTTCCTTGGGCCGCTTTCTTGGAGTGCAAGCCAAGTTAACTAGAAAGCTTCTCAAGAAGCTTCCTTCTAGAAGCCGCCTACTTGGCGTGCAAGCTAAGCTAGTTTGAAGCTTCTAGAAGCTTCCTTCTAGAAGCTACCTACTTAGGGCACAAGTTAACTAGTTGGGAACCTTCCCAAGATGCTTCTTAGATGCTTCTAGAATATTCTAGGCTATTTTGTCTTATTCTCTACTTTGTAAGCCCGACTAACTTCGTCGCTAAACTCCATATTGTTACACTTGCATGAGGTGGAAGAAAACCGCCTACTGCTTCATTATATAGGTGGTTTACTCAGGGTTAAGTATAGCCATCACTGCCCCAATGATACTTCACCTCATTGGGTCTCTATAAGTTTCTCCTTATACTCATTCTTTGTGTGAGGTTCATTGAAAGTACCTTTCAGCTCCTCAATTTTTTGTGCAAGATCACACTTCCGATCAAAGGTGATTCCCATAGTCTCTCATTTATCTCTACCCAACACAAGTCTCCAATCTGTTTGAGTCCATTGAGTTGGATTTCCTCTCTTCCTTTCTACCTCGGGACCATTTATACAATTGCTAGCTGCACTTTTTGCCATGAACCCCAAAAAACTCAAGTTCTAGTTTCAAGCCAAAAATGTAATCTGAAGTTGGCTTAAGACATTGATCCTTTCTAACATGTCTAATTTCCAAATTGTAGGATTTTAGACCAATAAGGCCAAAACTTGTCTCCTGCTCTTCATTGACATCATATGTTCACTCACTTGTAGTTTCTCACAAAGCAATCCCATGACTTGGCTTGTGATTCTAACCCTCTCAAGGAAAAAACTATTCAGAGGGACATGATATATCTTCAATATTGCAGAGTTTCCTTTACAAATTCTCAATTTTATACTTCTTTGATTCATAGTCATTCTTTAGTTGAGCCTTGGTCCAAATTCATGCCCATTGCATGACTTACTCATATCACTCTCAAATGTGTACACACATGAAGAAGCCATTTTTGCTTAATGTACCTTCTTGATTGGTATTGGTAATCTAGAGGTAGATTTCTCTGCCAACCCATTTTCTTTTGGATTGTAAGGAGTCATCTTCCAATGTTTTATTTGAAAATAATTTGTTAATGTTTCCCTAAGTGAGTTAAAAATGGTTTCCTTGGTCATTGACCAATTCTGGAGGACATTCATATTTGAAGATGATGTTTTGAAAGAAAAATTCAGCTATTTTTCCCGCATCATCTATCTGAGTCACTTCAGCTTCAACTATTTTAGTAGCATAAACAGTGCATACTAACATGTATCTCTTCCTTCTCTTTGGGTGATTGGTTGAATCTGACCCACCAAAAAGACTACCCCATCTCTTAAATAGGGCCAATGGAAAATTGATCTCAAGGGCTCTTGGGTAGTAGCCATCAGTTTTCCCATTCTTTGACAAGCTTCACAACCTTTGATATGGCTTGAGTATCCTTATACATCATAGGCCACCAATATTGTGCCGCAAGGATTTTCTTCACTGTGTTTTTCAGGGCATAATGACCTCCCAATGCTTCCAAGTGTAAGGACTCAATTACTCCTCCTACTTTGTATGCTTTGAAGCACCTACAAAGTACTTTATAGTACTTTGTAGGTGCTTTTCTCCCATCTTATACAAAATAGTATGTTTGAGCTAATACTGTCCCATTTTCTTGAGAAAGAATGCACTTTGTTCTGGATCTAGTTCCTCAAGACATTGGCAAGTATACAAATAATGATATTCTACGGCATACCTCATACCTCATGCATTGCCATCAAATGATAAAGTTGTTTATTAGTGGACCGGTCATCTACCTCTAGATCCTGGTCTTGAGTTTCTAATGTGAATATGAAGTCCATATTTGCATGCAAAGCTCACTTACTCACTTGCAAAATTTATATGAATTCTTGTAGTAAGAAAATCCATCATTCAATTTTTCCTGATAGAATCAGCCTTCTTCACCAAATATTGTAGTGCATAATGGTCCACATGGAATATAACTCATATCAAAACAAGTAGTGTCAAAACTTCTTGCAAGCATACACCATTCCAAGTGCTTCTCTTTCCATAATGGTGTAGTTCTTCTTGGCAACATATAATTGTACGTTGGCATGATGGATTGGATAGTCTTTCTTCTTCTCATCTTTTTGACTCAAGACTATTCCAATTGCCATGAACAAAGTATCCAAGTGCACTTGAAAAGGGACATCCCAATTGGGAGTCCTCATAATGGGTGCTTCCACCAATTTCTTCTTCAACACTTGGAAGGCTTCTCCTTGATCTGCCTCCCACAAGTAGTCTTTTGGATTTCTTCAACAGCTTTGTCAAGGGTGCAGCTAGCACTGCACAATTAGCACAAAGTACCTATAATATCTGACATGACCCAAGATGGTTCTTAGCTCCTAAATATTTTTGGGAGATTCCAAAGTTGAGATCACTTTCACTTTCTCCACATCAACTTCAATTCCTCGGCGTGACACCCAATGTCCCAACAAGATTCATTTCTTCATTGCAAAGAAATATTTTCTTGGGAGTAATGAAAGCTTGCAAAATGACACCTTTCAAATTTTTGGTGAAGGTAGTCCAAATGAACCTCTTTTTCTCCAAACACACACAAATTATCAATGAAAACTTCCATGAATATCTGCAAAAAATATTTAAGCTGAATTCATTGGAGAATAGCAGGAGTGTTACACAACCCAAAGGGCATCTAATTGTATGCAAATGTGCCCCAACTAATAATGAAAGTAGTTTTGTCCTTGTCTTCTTCTTGAATGGACACTTGATTGTAGCTTGAAATTCAATTGAGAAAATTGTAAGAAGGATGACCTACTACTTGGTCCAAAATTGTGTCCATGGAGGGCAAAGGACAATGATCCTTCCTTGTGATTGCATTCAACTTGCAGAATTGTTGGCAAACCTAAATCTTCCACTTCTTCTTCTTTGGAACAATGACAATGGGAGAAACCCACTCATTTCTCAAGGCTGAAAAGATAATTTTGGATCCCAAGTACTTGTCAATCTCATCTTTCACCAATAGTGAGTACTCTGGGTTCAATTGGTACTGATGTTGCCAAACCTGAACTGCACCTTCTATCAAATCAATCCAATGCTCCTTGAATCGTCTAGAGATTCTCAACATCTGATTAATAGACATCATGGTATTCAATAAACAAGGCAGTATAGTATGCCAATTTTTCTAGAGTGACTGTCTTGGATATTTTCAATACTTGTCTTCTTCCAAGACAACATCTTGATAGTCATCCTCTAAATAACTCCTTCCACATGATTGACTTGGCCTAACCCAAGTCAAATGGAGATCAAACCTCCTTCTTCCAAATCATTACTACCCAAGGCTACATTGTATGGGTTTTCTTCTTTGACATCCACCTCATAGCATGCCAAGTAGTTTACCTAAACTTCCTCATCCAAGTCTTCTAAAGACAAAGATGAAAAATCATTGGATTGCTCTTAATCCTCCAACAAAGTAGTTTCCTTGAGGTGGGGAACCTTCATCCAACTCAATGTCACCACCTAGTGTCCTTTAGACAAAATGTCTTTGAACCACAACTTCAGTTGGTCCCAATCCACCATAACATCTGCACTACAACCAGGGTCTTCTAGTCAACAAGGTATAACCAGTTTTGATCATTAGTCTTAGTATAATATAATTTAGATTGAACCGGAATCCTCCAGTGATTAGACAGCATGCCCAAAGGTCAGCACCTGGTTTGATCTACAAGCTTCAGGATTTGAGGTACATGTTCAAAATGTTGTTTTGCTCAAAATAGAAGATGCCATCTTCAACAATTTTCCAAACTTCTCAAATGTTGTCTTGGTTGTGAATCCAAATGTGATTCTAAGGACCTTAGTTCTGAATCCAAATGGGAGCTTACAATGTGATTGACTACTTGATCTCCCATTGCAAAACTTTTGATGCCCTTTCGGAGTAAAATTTCTTGACCCTCAATCAATTTCTTGGTTGCCATTGGGTGGCCAAAATAATTTTCCTTGACTCTCAATCTCCCTTTCCGCATTAATCTATTGAAATAACCAACATAATATGAAGTTACTAAACCTATTGCTTAGCTTACTGATAGGTGATAGGAGTATTAGCACACTAAAGGAGAAATCTACACCCAAGGGGACATATATTTCAAGGAGTTTTGGGGGGGAGGCATGTTTGGAGCAAGTAGGTATCGGCCAAAAATTCTTGCAAGTTACACTCCAATCCCAAATATGTGGCAATCCTATCAGTAAAACACATTACCTCTTTTCACTAACATTTATTTCAATTGAACACACCTAAATGTCCATAACAGGTTGTCTGATTTTTGTAAATGAATTCATCTTGCACCAATGACCCAATCTCTTGCTCTAGGGATTTAGTTATGCTCGCCTCATTATACTACCTTAGGGGGTTTCAGAAATAGATTTGACGGATGTCTATGGGATAAATAACAAACTTTGTAATAATTTTTAGCAAACTCTATAGCAAGATGAGATTGCAATAAATGAATGCTCTTTAAATTCAGTTCTGGGGTATTTTTTCCAAGTTGCATTTAATTATACAAATCAGGCATTATGTTATGGAGGTTTAAGAATGCTATAACTAAATAAGTGATTTTAAAAAGAGGTGATGTGGTTTCTTGAGAGGATGGCCACTTGGTTAGGTGAGGTTTTGATTTATGAATTTTATGGGAGATTTAAAATCCAAAATGCACCCTCTCAACTATATAAATTCTAAACTCAAACTCACCCTCTCAAGAAAATGCTCCTTTTGTCAGTCCACTAAACAACAGTTTGTGATTTTGCATTGGTGTGTGAAATGATCTATGCCATTGTACGGCAACCAAGAAATTGATTGGGGGTTGAGGAATTTTACTCCAAAAGGGTAACAAAACTTTAGCAATGGGAGATCAAGTACCTTGTTTCAGGGCAAGAGGCTCACTTTTGGATGCCAATCCAAGACCGGTAGATTCATCTTTGGATTCAAAACCTGAAGAACCATTAGGGAAATTTGGAGAATAGTTGAGGATTGCTTCTTCTGTCTGTGGCAAAACAAAAGAGGATGGATGGTTTCACATGGAAATGCACCATTATAGCCAAATACTTGATTATTTGGGGGACCTTGAACACTTTGCACAAATTCATGGTGGGAATTGCAAAAAGCTCATTCAAAAATCAATTGCACTTAGTTTCATGGCAACATTTTTTATCAAGGAGGATAAATGATTTCATGCTTTTATGAAAGTTGATAGGCTTTACAAGAAATGGTTGAGGTACATGAAATAGTACAAAGAAAATTGGGAGCTTAAGAACAATTCTATTGGAGAAGATCTCACCAAGAAAGAATATGGCAAAGAGTGGAGAACTATAGAAGATAAATTGAATAGAATATGTCTACATTTTGCAAGAATGGAAGACATGTTTAGGAAGAGAGAAAACATCAGTCCACTTGCTATTGTAAGTTTGGGAGATTTAAATCTCAATTTCAGCGAGGTCGGCAAGGAGGAGGTCCATGAAGATGTATAGGAGTGCTTCCAATTCCCATCTCCTCTAGAGGTGATGCTCTTGGACTCGAGCCCCTAGTTTGTCCCAGACACCCAAGGGGTGGAAAGTATACCAAGTGTAGGCACAGACAATGAATCCTATCATCTAAGGATGAGTCACTATTTGTTGCACCAATTGAGGACTTGCCATTTTTTACACTGCCTCCTTTAACTTCTACAGGGGATGGTTCCAAGTGTTCTTTCCTTGACCAAGAAGGGGAACATGACCCAAAGAGGAGAAAAGGTGGAATATAAACAAGTAAGGTAATGAGGTTGTCACCCAATATGTCATTGCTCATGATTTAGCAAAAATTACCATGTTAAAGGTAGATATTATAGAATCCAATGAGATATTAAGACTAGTTGAACTAGAAGCTACAAACATGAGGAAAAGAGAGAAAAAATGCTGCAAATAGAAGCTGAGCATGTTAGATTAGAGACAAAGAAGATGAAAATTGAAATTGAGAAGAAATTGAGTGCAAATAAAAGGAAAGATAGGGCAGACAAACACAAATTTATGGAAAAGAATTTGGAGTCAAAGTGCACTCATGAAATCAAAATGAGTCTCATATAGGCAGGAAAATCTCTCAAGGAAATAAGTCAATATTTCAAAGTGATCTCTCAAGTTAAGCATCCTACTCCAAATCCATCATACTCTAATGATAGCAAATTGGATACCAAAATGTAACCTCATTGTGATTTAATAAAGATGAGTTTTAGAAACTTGATTTAGGCTCTTTCTTTATGTCTCTAATTGGTTAATTGTTGATTGTTGGCGCTAGATGCCGCTAGTCACCACTCAATGCCACCCATCAAATTTTTTGTGTCACCACTAGTCATCACTTGATGCCCCTTGTTGCTGCTTAGTGCTGCCCATTGCCTTTTTGTGCTGTTGCTATTTGCCACTAAGTGCCACCCTTTGTCAATTTTATGACAATTGGGTTTGGGGCGCCACTCAACAGTGCATGTAGGCATTGAGGGTTACTAAGGGATGCCTAGAGCCGCTAGGGTCTGCCAAATTTGGTTAAGTGTGACTCATGATGTGGGTGGTACACATAGGGACCAGGTGACACTTGGTTTCATGCACAAGGCACAAGTGATACAAAACACATGAAAACATGAGAGTTTGACAAGGAGAAAAGAATAAAAGATAGAGGTATAAATGAGTATAAATGAACATAAGATGTATATAAATGTGGATACAATAAAACTAGTCACTATGGTAGAGGAGAAGCAGGTGAAGAAGAAGAGGGAGATGCAACATGGTGTTTAAGTGTTGCTATTGCATCCTCAAGTCTACAATGGTACACATGATGTTGAATCCTAAATGAACTCAATGACCACCATAGGGGCCACTCACTCTCATCCAAGTCTCTATGCCTGATATTGCTAGCAAGAAGAGAGTATGGGTCACTATTATAAGAACTTAGTCTACTAGATGTCCACTCCTCTTCTGCCCAGCTAAAAATAGGCCTATCATCATGGACAAATTTGTCCAAAGCCCTAATCAAAGGGTCAAATGACCAAGTGTACGATGCTCTCTCTACCCTATAAGGATGGAAGTGGGTAGGGTAGAGAGCACCATGTGGATGGTTCTTATAATAAGAGAGTGCATAACTATCAAAGATCAAAAGATCACAAAGAGATAAACCTAATGAAGTGAGATGCTCATATGATCTAACTTTAAGTTCTCTAAACTCAAAATCTTGTTGGATATCTACAGAACAAAAATAGGCCATGAGGTGAGACCAAGTGTGAACTCACTCCTAGAGTTTTTACCATTGCCACATGCTCCGTGCAACCACTCCACCCATCGGGAGTAATATCTATCCACAAGATAACCTCAAAGTGTAGCAAACATAATTGGATGAAATAGCTAACACCAAGATGTGCTACCTTCCCTACATGCCTGAACTATGTGTGAGGGTACCAACCATGGCTAGTCATCCAGATCTCCCATGCACAAAAACTGGTAGCACCACAAAGCCATAATGATGCCAAACAAGTAACATCCACAACAATAATCTTCTTCTGCTGGAAGATTGGGAAGAGGATACATGGAATATACTCTCTTGATAGACAAAACCTCCCTTAAACTTAGTCGGAGTACCCTGATTCTCCACACTATGATGGAACACATGGGCAGCATCTATCACAAGGATGGCATTGGTCTGGGTTTGCATCTCATGATGAGTATGGGTCTAGCAAGCAATAGTACGTAATCTTGGTCCAAGATAAGACACATGAGCCCTTATTTGAGCTAGAATACTCTCACTCTCCTCTAACTAAACATGTGCACTCTTTCACCTCTCCTTAACAAATGTTAACTCTTGTGCTTGATTTTGTAATTGGACCCTCTAGCACTCCGCCATGGTAGCAGCACCTAGGATGTCCAAGTCCAAGTCAACTAATCTCTGCTCTCTCTATCTCCATCTCAGAAGTAATCAAGGTCAGATGCATCTCCTCTACAGCAAGAGTATCCTCTCATTTACAAAGGAGTCTCTCTCTCTCTCTCTCTCTCTCTCTCTCTCTCTCTCTCTCTCTCTCTCTCTCTCTCTCTCTCTCTCTCTTTCTTTTTCTTTTTTGAGGTCAATCTACCATGCCCCTCAAAGCTCTCCAATCTACTCTTGCGCTCAAGTACTAACCTCTCTTGCTCCTCTGCACTCTCCAATCTACTCTTGCGCTCAAGCACTAATCTCTCTTGCTCCTCTACACTCTCCAATCACCTCTTCCATTCAGGAGAGGTGATTGGAGATGTCTCTCTCCCTCCTCAACCACTCAAACACAATCATCTAAAACACGCATGATGTCAATAAAACAAGAAGAAGGTGAAGGTACTATGAAGTGTATGGATGAAGGTGAAGGTACTTTGAAATGCGTGGGGTCAGGTGCTCCTTCCATGGTGGAGAAAGGGGAGAAGGGGAAGAAGAGGGAGAAGAGGGAGAAGTAGCTATCTCAACAAGGGACAAGGGTGTGTCTCAACACAAATCTGTTGAGCACCTATTCATAAGTGGTACATTTAGTCATCCATCAAGTAAAAATTCGTTTTTGAATCTTGAAAATACATAAGTTTACAAGTTCATTAATTAAGGCCTCTTAAAGTAACTTGTTTATTAAATTCAGTAATGGTATAAACAATAGAATTTTGTATATTTTCAAACATAAAAATGTATTTAAATATATGCCAAAACTCGAATCTAATCAATAACTCACCATCCTCATCCTCCCTATCATCAGTAATATCATCTTCATTTGAGCTATCTGCATTCTCATGATCATGATCATACTCTCCCTCATGTATAATCTCCTTCTCTCCATCACTCAAGTACATCATGCACTCCTCTAGAATGAAATCTCACTCCACAAAGAGATGAGTGAGTATCTGCCAAACAAAGGTAACTCTGAACTTGTGCCACTTAGGACTCCTCAATTGGCTTTCCAAACTCTCCATCTAAGCAATAATAGCTCTAAATGCTAACTCTACCTAATCATAATCCTCCATACCAAATCTCCTCAACTTTGTCTTGGTGTTGAGTACCAAATGCCCATGTATTATCTTGGGCCTAATAGTTGGCGCAAAAATTGCACCCATCAATTGGAAGAAAGCCCTAAATGTAGAATACACACATTGTCTTGCAATATAGGTTTTTGCAACCATGTCCCTTTGTAGAAACCAATCTGAAACAGTTGTGTGTGGAGTTGTCCTTTATTTGGTGTTCTCCCCCTTGGCATGGCAAGGTGCATCTCTAACTATATCCACTATCAATTGAAACTACCTCACTCTTACCAAACCTATGTAAAAATTCTTGTCCCACAAATTCATGAACTCCATACATAGAAGAACCTGCAAAAACCACCAAGAAAAGAACCTTAAACCTCAATCCTTGCACCCAAAGAGGTTGGGTGCTGCTCAGAGCCGCGCTTGGATAGGAAAAAAGGAATCAATGCCACTGGCCACCACTTGTTGCTGCCACTAGGGGCCACTTAGGGATGCCTGACATCGGTGGCGGACAGTCTCCTATGCATGCATGGTGCGGTGCCAAGCACAAGGTGATGCCCAGGGCCGCCAATATACACCCATTGGCATTGCTAGTGAGATGTAGCTGCAATAAGCACCACTATGGGACAGGATTTAGGGTAAAGTGGCACTAGATGGTGCTTGTCGATGTTGCAGGAAGGGTTTAGGGTCTTTATTGTGGACGACGCCGGGTGACGTAGGAAGGCATTGTGAGACAAGGGAAGGAAGGAAGGAATGGAGTGTTGCTTGATGACATGGAGTGTCAGTAGAAGGCACTATGAGACAAATGCAGTTGGTGTCGTGCAATGCATGTAGGCATTGAGAATTGCAAGGCCTAAGGGGGAGAAACTCAAAAGTATAGGTGCTGAACTTTTTACAACTAGAGTGACATGGAGAAAAAACACTTGAGAAGGCCAGATTAATACCTTGAGATGTAGGTACTGAAGGCTAAGAGTAATTTTAAGGCCAATTAAATTGAGATTGACCTCCCAAATTCCAACTACAACAATTCAAAACTGATGTTTGTCCAGCCAGCACCATTTGATGAAGTTCACTAGGTGTTGAATTGTATGAAAAGAAATGAGCCAATCTACTTGATTATTTCTCATGTCAAGACCATCAACAATCTTCTCATATCCCCAGATTTTTGCCATGGATAAATGTATAAATTGTGAGGAAATTTGGTTCCAAGCTCTCCTCTCCCTTCTCACTTGTAATGAAAAACTACTCACTAAATCTCTCCACTCCTTCCCAATTTTGGCATTAAGTTTAAAATCTTCCTCAGTCCAGTTTTGAATCCTCCTCAATTCCAGTTTTGAATCCTCCTCTCCTTCCCATTCAAATTCTGGTCCTCCTTCTTAGTTTCAAAGTCTTGATCAAATGCAAATCTCTCAAACCCCACCACTAAATCTTTGCACATAAACTCAATCAAAACACATTTTAAAGTCCACCACTAAATCTTTGCACATAAACTCAATCAAAACACCTTTGAAACTCCACTTTGCTCTAAACCAACCTAAACACTCTCCTCCTTTGAACATCCTTGCAAAGATTTCTTGCCTAAATGACCTCTCAAATGGTTCAATTCTATAAAATGTGAAACATATGTGCAAGAGGAGGGTTTATATAGCCCTCAAACCAGAAAAGAAATATGTATATCCCTTACTAATTAAATGTGTATTTGAGGGAACAAATCTGAATAAGGTGAGAAAGAACTCAAATCCTGAGTGGCAACATGTGGCACACCACATCACCAACTAGTGCACCCAAGTATTACTTTGAGCCTCAGTGTCTATGCATGCCCTTGTGTGGTGCTTTTCAGCAACATCATGTGGAGCCTTTGATGGCCACATGCAGTGCCTACGAGCGCCAACAAACGCAAGCCAAATTTAACCAAGTTGGAGGGTGGCTTCCAGTGCCTATGGGTGAGTATTGGCCAGCGCCACCTCCCACACACAAGGCATCAACCAGTGCCATCCAATGACATCTTCTTTAGAGTTGGCGCCCTTGAACAACATCTAGCAACTTTGGAGTGTAAACTTTCCGGACACTTGGCCTTTTGAGTGTACATTGGGACTCTATAAATGTACACAAGGCATCTTAAGAGTTCATTTTTAAATTTTACTTAAAGATCCACTCATGGTCAAAGGAGCACAAATTTTTGTAAACTTGGTGTTGGTGATAAAATACAAGAAACATTACCAGTTATGAAGAATTGAATAATAAATAATTTATTATAGAGAAACTCATTTGAGTATATAATCAAGGTGATAATCAATGGAGTGTTACATCACCCTTGATCTACTTTCTTCTCTACCAAGTTCTATACCATGAAAAGACATTTTTGAATCTATTTGAGCTTCCTTGGTAAATCCGCCATTGTCTTCTGACCAAACGTCTGACCTATTGATTAAAAAATGATGAAAAATAATACACATTGACACACACTTTAAAAAATATGCATTTCTACTATTGTCTTTGAGTTGCACTCTTAGCTCATGAAGAGAATGTCATCTAGCTTTCAATACTCCTATACAATGCTCATTTATCACTCTTACCTTCACCAAATATTTGTTGAACTCTTGCTTGTCCTCTTATTGAGCTTGCTTGAAAGCAAGGACTAGTGATGCATGGATACATAACCCAAATCATCTAAAAGGTACTCCTTTGCCTCAAAAGTGCAACAACCTCCTCTCTGGTTAAAATCTTTCCACAATGATGATTTTTTCAAACAAGTCATGTCCTAACATGACCCTTGCATTCTTGCAAATATACAAATCAAATCATACTTTTAATAAATATTAGAAAGAGGAGCATCAATACAAAGAGGAGCACCAATGCATTGAAAAAACAAACAAAACAAAACATGGAACTTACCTCCAATAAAATGTACAATTCTCTTTTTATCATCACAAATCATTTGGTTGTTTATGGAATATGAACTCATGCGGCTGGAATAAATTTCCCCATCTACAATGGGTCAAGCAGCAGGAGGAAACAATATTCCATCTAGCAAATCAATACAAGCAAGGAAACCTTTATGTGCAAAATTGTCAATATCCTCCTCCTCTCCTCCTGCTCAGGGCAGGCAACTTGACTCCTCATCAAATCTAATATGGCTGTCATAACTCTATCTGTAAAAGCAATTGTTGAACCAACACTAATGCCCCAAATATTAAACCCCGTGCAACATGAGCTCCATTACCATGATGCCCAAATCTATCCACAGCTAGAGCTAATTGGATCCACACATGTGTTTGCACTCTTCAATAGCTTTTCTCAAAAATAGTGTGTGTTTTAATCAAATCCACTAATGTGGAAAAAGAATTGACATCCGTTCTAGTAAGTTGGCAAATGGCCTCTACATCAAGATTTCTAGAACAATTTATCACAAACGCTCTACTATGAGGGTAAGTAACTTGGGGTTCCAAATATCGATGTATATGTGCATACTCTCACCCACTAATCAAATATTTCTAGCATATCTAAACCTCCTCCTACTTCTTCATCTTCATCTTCATCTTCTTATCTTTGTAGCAAGATCTCCAAATCTAATCTAATAATCCATTGAATACATTTTCTAATATTTCTAGTTAGTTCTATACAAGTGCTCCCTCTTGGCATGACTTGACTTGATTCTTAATCACCAAAGATAACCACTTTTGGCATCTCTATTCTCTGCATATAAAACAAGAGAACAAGATCATAAATTTCATTTTGTGACTAGTACTATTTGAACATTTCTATTCTCTACACATAAGAAAAGAGAACAAGATCATAAATTTCATTTTGTAACTAGTACTATCTTTGCATCTCTATTCTACGCACACAAAACAAGAGAACAAGATCATAAATTTCATTGCTGCACACATGCACACAAAAAAAGAGAAAAAGGTCATAAATTTCATTTTTCAACAAGAGAACAAGATCATAAACTTCATTTTGTAACTAGTACTAGAACAAAGAAATTTTTAAATAATGAAATTTTGGATTTTGGATAGTGTGCTTCAAACAAATTCAGTCCTCCACTCCAACTTTCACATAACACGCACTCAAATCTTTCCACTCCAAACTAATTCGCTACTCCTTCCAACCTTCACACAACATGCACTCAATTCTTCCCACTTCAAACAAATTCACTCCCCCTCCCAACCTTCACACAACATGCCCTCAAATCTTCCCACTCCACACACACTTTTCACATTCCTAGCATCTCGTGCATAAATCTCCCAACTCAACGGTCAATTTTCTCAATCATAGGTGTTCTCGTACATCACACCATTGACCCCTTTGGTGGCATCCACCTTCACCTTAACCTAAACGAGGTACTTTATTAGCCCTAATATGTAATTAATGCACCACGGTGTGACAATAAAAAACTCCATGTCCCTTATTTTCTACGAACCACCTCATATGGAATGTGCTAATAATAAGAAACTTGGCGGGAACTCCGTAGTGGGGCTCTTTCTACCTCCTGCACTCACCTTGTACTGATTTAGTCAACGATTCATAACAATCTATATGAAAATATACAGAGTTTCATAAAACTATTTTTGAGACTCCCTATTATATGACATAGTTCACTAAAAATAGCTATTATATTACATAGTTCACTAAAAATAGTTAGAAAGTTTTCTATTTACCGCGTAGACTTCTGTCAAATCAATTTCTGAAATCCCTAATGCCCCAAAAGAAATAAGAAACAATATTAGAGTATATATTGGCGATCCGTCAAGTCAATTTCTAAAATCCCCTAAAGTCCCATAAGAAACAGAAAGAATATTACAGTAGAGCTGTTGCGAATTAATGATACCAATCAGATCAAATGAGTCTTTGGCTGGTGGTTCCCACCTCTCCTTTCCATTACCTTTTGCACTTGCCTGGTCTCTGTACTAAATATAATACGGGGAAGTGTCAAACGCTGACTTTTTTGCTTTGGTTCGATCTTATCCTCTGTATAAAATATAATACGGGGAAGTGTCAAACGATGACTTTCTTGCTTTGGTTCGATCTTATCCTGTATAGCAAGTGGGTCCAATGACCCCCGTAGTGGAACAGAAGACCTTAGAGGAAACCTCGCCGTAAGAGAGAACAAGGGCCAAAATTGGAACCAGTACCTAGGTTAAATACGTCTTTCCAATGCATGCAATTTCTACATGGGTAGATGGTATGAAATTTCGTGCAATCGTAGTGATGGGTGGGAGCAAATATCTGCACTTAAATGGGTTCTTTCTAAGTATCTGCTCTGTAGTGGTGTTTTGAGTGGTGTAACTCTGCACACAGAAGATCGTTGTTTAGGGTTGGACTTTATCAAGGGACTGTCAAAGGAAACCCAGGATTTTAAGGACATGCACATGATCACAATTGCTCCCAAGCTATCGAAGCAGAGCTGGATCGGGGTATCCTTGAACTGGCGCACTTCCGCTACCCCAAAGCCGAATCTTGTTTGGTTAGTCCAAAACCCGCCTAACAAGATCGACCAATTGTATCAAAATTTTGATGGGGAAAGTCGGTCGTCATCCACCTTTCCTTACAAGAAACAGAGGATTTGGAAATTTAGTCCTGGCCGCTAATACAACCGGACTAGAAGATCTTGCAGAGTCGTATAGTCGGAATGTAACTCAGACTAGCAGGTCAGTTGTTGGAAGTGAGAAAAGCGGATCTCATAGAACATAGGAAGGACGGGAAGACCCCATCAAGCCTCACAAGGGATAGACAAAAGAGGGAATGAGGCTAGGCCCCAATAACATCAATATGAGAAATTTCCCTTATGGCGTCTAAAATATCCAAATTATGTAAGTGATAAGGTCTACAAACGACTGAAACATGCGGAAACGACTGAAACATGCGGAAAAACATTATCTGGAGTGATCTCTCCCTCCTAGGGATTGCACCAGCCAATGTAAAACAATGGTATGGTCTAAAATATGTTATAAAAAATGAGAGTAAGAATGATACCACACCCCGTCTAATATGATAATCTCTTGTGCGCACCTTGACAAATATGTAAAACGTCGTATACACAATTCCATATAACTCTAATACTAGAGAAACAAATAGATAATCTCGATATATACCTCTATAGTATGATATCTTGCTTGTTGCAGTACCGCTGGCCACCCATCCACGAAGAGGACTAATCACTCCTTCCAAAACTACATCGCTTGTATAGCCTCGGGTCCGATCTGAGCTGAGAATGAGACCCTGGGCCCTTGTTGGAAGTGCCATTAAAACTTTTAGTTCCCATGAACGGAGTAGAGCAATGTGTGACGTGTAATCACAAATTTGTGGAGCTCTACTTTCTAGGTTTTTAACCCTCTTTTGTAACAAACATGCAAGCTACTATAAGTTAAGCTTCGAAAGAAACGAACTGCGTGGAATAACAAGAAGAATGGGTTTGACCCATTGTCCTTCGGGGTAAAATGGAGTTAAACCACAGTAGGATCGAGACTCGTCTTGAATCTGTACCAGAAATTAATTATGGAGCACTACCAACGATCCCAATGCCCCACTACCCTCACTCTGCCAAAAACTTCAAGTGTCACAACGCCTCATAAGAAACAATGTTGGCGCATGGTCTTGCGAATTGGTACCAATCAGGTCAAATGATTCTTTAGCTTGCGGTTCACACTTCTCCTTTCCATCACTTTTTGCAGTTGCCTGGTCATGGCATAAAATATATTATGGGGAGATAAGTGTCCGATGATTACTTTCTTGCTTTGGTTCGATCTTTCCTTGTACAGCAGATGGGCTCAATGCCACCAGTAATGCAACTTAAGATACTAGAGAAAACCTCACGGGAAGAGAGAACAAAAGCCTGATGTCACAATTGCATTCAATAGGACTTTACTGTCAATGCATGCGCTTCCTACACGGATAAATGGTTATCAAGTTTCCACTGCAGATGAATTTTCCTGCGCAGGGTTGTTGTTGATTCAGTTATCAAAGTAATTCATTTATCAAAGTAATAAGTCCTAAAGGATCTGCATTCGACCATCTCGACCATCACTCGAGCTGTTTTTGCAGTCCATTATCCATACGTTTCTGTATGGAACCCAAACCGGTGACTCAGGTAAAAAAGTGTTTAGAGAGGTTTTCAATGTGACTTGAAGTGGTTTCCAGAGAGTAGTACAGAAATGTTCCGGCACACTGTAAATATCCTCTAGTATCGCCATGGCGTATGATGGTATTTGAGAGAGGAGTATCGCAATGCTCCCTCACTCCCACAAAAAGTTCTATTGTCACTACAGAAATGTCCAAGCAGAAACAATGTTGGTGCATAGCTCTTGCGAATTGGTCATACCAGGCTGCGGTACCCACCCCTCCTTTCCCTTACTTCTTGCACTTGCCTGGTCTTTGTATAAATATAGTGTCCGGAGATAAGTGCCAGATGATGACTTTCTTGCTTTGGTTCGATTTTACCGTGTACAGTAGGTGGGCGAATGCTACCAGTACTGTAACAGAAGACACTAGCGAAAAACTTACCGTAAGAGACACAAGAGCCTAATGTCAGAATTGGAACCAGTACATAGGTTCAATACGACTTTTCGGACAATGCATGCGCTTTCTACATGGGAGGATGGTACCAAATTTCCACTGCACATTTCTTTGTTCAGCTGAAGATTCTATGTGATACGTGCAACGTTAGTGATGGGTGGGAGCGAATATCTCCATTTTAGATGGGTTCTTTCTGGGTATCTGCTTGGTGGCGGTGGTTTGAGGGTTGTGTCTCTGGCCATTCGAAAACCATTGTTCAGGGCATCACTCGAGTTCTTTGTGCAGCCCAATTGTCCATACGTTTCTGTACCTTCACTATGCATGGCTAATCCTACACTTGCGCATCAGTTAGCAGCAACAACTTATTTGTTGAATTCAATAACGATCTGGTTGACTAGAAACTTCATACCTGAACTTGCCTGGCAGCTCGAATTTCAGATGAGGGGATTTGAAGTCATCAGAGGTGTACATCTTGAACCTGACCCTTTCGACGTTGATGGAGATCATTTGAATCCCACTTATAAGAAGAAACGCCCAACTGTTGACGTGCTACCAGGGTCATCTTCCTGTCTTTCTACTTCTAAGTCATCCCCAGTATGGTAAGTTTTCACAGAAGATGTAAGTTTCCAGGCTCCCCAAGAAAGTTTCTAATTGCTGGGTTTTCCTTCTGGTTTTTTCAGGTGTTCAGCTTTACAGTAAACGCACGCAGTAAGCTACAAGCCTGTGTAACTTGTGTAGAGTTGTAGGAGGAATTTCATGTTTCGTCATCTTGCAGTTCTTTCTCGCAGACCACAAACTGGTGACTCAAGGGAGAAGTGTTCTAAGAGGAGTACCGTAATGCTCTGGCACTCTGTCACAAAACTTCCAGTATCACCGTGGCGTAGGATAATGTTTGAGAGATTGGAGAGAGGAGTAAAGCAATTCTCCCTCACTTTGCCAAAGGTTGTAGTGTCACAATGTCCAATATTGGCGTATAGCTGTTGCGAATTGGTCATGCCAATCAGGTCAAATGATTCTTTAGCTGGTGGTGCCCACCTCTCCTTTTCATTACTTTTTGCACTTGCCTGGTCTTTGTACGAAATAGAATACGGGGAGGTAAGTGTCAAACGCTGACTTTCTTGCTTTGGTTTGATCTTATCTGTACAGCAAGTGGGTCCAATGCTACTGGTAGTGAAACAGAAGACCTTAGAGGAAATCTCGCCGTAAGGGAGAACAAGAGCCTGATGTCAAAATTGGAACCAGTACCTAGGTTAAATACCACTTTCCAATGCAACCGATTTTTACATGGGTAGATGGTATCAAATTTCCATTGAAGAGATATGGGAGATAATATGGGGAGATAAGTATCAGATGATGACTTTCTTGCTTTTTTCGATCTTATCCTGTGCAGTGGGTGGGCCCAATGCCACCAGTAGTGGAACAAGATCCACTAGAGGAAACCCCGACGTAAAGAGAGAACAAGAGCTCGATGTCAGAATTGGAACCAGTATCTACGTTTAATACGCCTTTCATGACAATGCATGCGATTTCTAAGTGGATAGATGGTATCAAATTTCCATTGCAGATAAATTGTCCAGCGCAAGTTTCTGCGTAATACGACGTGCAATGTTAGTGATGGGTGGAAACGAATATCTGCATTTTAGATGGGTTCTTGCCTGAGTACGTACTCGGCAGCGATGTTTTGAGTGGTATGTCTGTGCCCATTCGAAGACCATTGTGTAAGACTGGACTTTATCAAGTGACTATCGAAAGAAATTCGAGATTTTAAGGACATCCACATGATCACAATTGTCCACGCTCCCAAGCTAGCAAAGCAGAGCTGGACAGGGGTGTCTGTGAACTGGCCCAATGCAGCTACTGCAAAGCCGAATCTTGCTTGGTTAGTCCGAAGCCGACTAGCAAGATCGACCAGTCGCATCAAAATCTTGAGGGGGTTCCTTGGTCGTCATCTACCGTTTCCTTACAAGAACCAGAAGGTTTGGAAATCTAATCCTCGCTACTAATATAACCGGAGTAGAAGATGTTTGTAGAGTCGAAGAGTCTGTCTGTAACTTAGACTAGCATGTCAGTCGTTGGAAGTGCCATGAAGACTTTCAGTTCTGATGAGTGGAGTAGAGCAATGTGTGACGTCTGATCAGAAGTTTGTGTGCAGGACTTGATCATTTGTCTCCGAGAGAAAAGTATCGGAACTGAGGGAGATGCACATGAGTCCCTACATTGGAAAGCAGGACTTTGTTGGTTGGATTGAGGTGTATGTAGGTTGTGAGGAGATTTAGAAAATTAGGAAGTTCCAGCCAAAGTCATGTTTGGCAACCGCATGGTCTGCCTGAAGAAGCTTGCCTATTAGCGCTGGTTTCCGATCGGGAGTTTGGTCCGGAAATTGATCACTTTCGTCAAGCTCCGTCAGGAGTTACATCGAAGGATGTAATAGCAAACTTAGGTTTGAAGTGGATCTGAAGAACTTGTGTGCACGTTAGCTGGAGTGTCCGAATTTCATTGGTTAAACTCTCGCCGGGCAATTCAATTCGTGAAAGTACTACAGTTCCTGCAGGTAAGGATTCTCCAATCTTAACGCCATACAAGTTCTGATGTTTGGTTTTAAAATGGAGTGAGCCTGAAAATTGAATTCTCCTGTCGTCATTTCGTCATTACTATGGTCCTTACAATCAGAACTTTTCTCTTCCTGGACCGATACTTTGAAATTGTCTTAGTCACATGTACGATTTGCTATACAGCATACATTTTCCTGATTTGCATCCCCTGTTTTCACAGTGACAAGTTGTGTTCAGGATCGATGGCGGAGGTAGCAGGTGTAGCTGCAGCCTTTGTAGCGCTCATACCCCAGATACAATAAATGGCACAAGGCAGATAGAGCATGGAAACGTATTCCAGCGCAATTGGGAAGTCTTCAGAAGCAACACGACACTTACATGGCCATGATCCATGAATTTGGTCTAGCAGACAACCATCACTTGCGGGAAATGTTGGAGAACGCTAGGACTTTAGTGGAAGAAGAAAAAGAACAGAGGGAGAGAGAAGATAGAAGACGGATCCCTTTCCTTGGCGGATGTTGTTTTAAGGTAACTGCAACTCTTTTCCCAGTCCGATTGGAAGAGTTTCTTGAGAAGATCGAAAAAGCATTCGATGTAGTTACTGTGATGCAGAAAAACCAAATCGCGCATGAAGTGATAAAGAAGGAAGCGTTTGCTAAACCTTATTCCTTCAAGATCAGTAGAGAAGGTGTGGAGGCACATGTGCCACTAAGCATCGACAAAAGGCTAGTAAATGCACTTGAGGAGAAGGACGGGCCCTCGGTAGTTCTGTTACACGGTGATCCTGGTACAGGAAAATCTATCTTAGCCAGGTACATTGTTGTTCATTATAAAAGTCCGATTCCTGGAGAAGACACACCATTCAGCTTAGTTGTATTCTTGGAGTGTGGTTCTGGAGCAACCGTGCCATCTAAGCAACTAGAACTCTTGAGAAAGCTTGCTCCAGAGGGTTCCTCGGATCTCAGAAAAGACCACAGTACAGATCTCGATATTCAGGTTCAGAACCGAATACAGTGTCTTCTCAGTGAGCGAAGTGCTTTGGTGATCTTGGACGACGTGTGGGAGACCACGTTTATAAAGGCGTTTGTTGGGCTGGTGAACGGAACATCGAGTAGAAATGTGAAGTTGCTGGTCACATGCCGTAAGTCCACGCTATGGGAAGATTCTGTACGAGTTCCAACGGAGCGTATCAAGCTGGAGGAAGCGGAGAAGATCCTTGCTTGCCATGCAGGATTGCCAAAAAATGAAATGCCACAAGACTTGAAGGTCTGTCAGAAACTTCTTCTTTTCTAATTTTTATGCATTTCACGCACCAATCTCGAGTTCCTTGTGAGTGAATATTTATGGGACAAAATGGGGCGAGAGCTCCGCACCTTCGGCCTAAAATATTCCCTCTTTTTATCATCGTAATCAATTTTCTTTCTTTAACTCGGACAACAAAATACCTCCACTCAACGTTCAAACCTGTTTGTTTATCATAACTATTGAAAAGCCATTACTAAATTATTCATAATTGAAATTTGGTGTTTTGAATATAATAGTTCTACCGATGTAAATAGGTTTGTGTTTACTAGCTGAATATTTCATAGTCGAATAATAACAACTAAAGCTTTGCTCTACGGGATATTCCGATATGCCTTCTTCGGTTTTTAGAAGAGAATCAGTTGTTACCTGGGCCCAGCTAACAACTGATGGGCCAGGACTGGGACAGATACAAGATGACAGCTTGTACAGCGGTGAGGTCTTGCTACAGTACGGAAGTTCAGCCTTTCCAATTCGCCCGGAAACTGCGAACTGCCGAAAGAACTGGATCTTGTTTGCAGATCTACTTACTGGTATTTGAGATTTTAATCACTTGCTAATTGACATATATCACTTGGGCTAAAGATGTATGCATTTGATTTATGTACTTCTCACAGGATGTTTCTCAAGGTCTGGTAGATCGAGCACAGTATAATCCACTGGCTTTGGCGATGGTGGGCAAGAGGATAAACAGGAAGAAGAACAAGGATGTTGGCGAGTGGAAGAGGGTTGCAGACAGTTACGAAACAGCCATGAAGGAAGACATTGGAGGGAAAGGCACATCTGTGGATCTGAGACCAGTACTTGACTTCTCATACGAGCAAAACATTTGGCAGACATTGTTGATGACGTACAGAGAGCTCGGAAATGATGCTAAAACTTTGCTAATCTTGATTGCAAATTGTGAGGGGAAGTCCATCCCCAATCATGTTGTGTACATGTTGTACACTAGGTTACTACTCGCAGGTGGAAGGAAGCCAGAGCTATTCGACGACCACAAGAATCAATTGATGGAAAGCGGTACGATGTTGCAAACGAGCATCCAGTTTCTAGAACATCGTGATCCGACTTCAGAAGAATGCCATCTCATAAAGAAGGAATACGAAGTCTTCGGGTTGCATGATCTGCAACGAAATTTCATCAAATATCACCAGGAGACGAGAAAGGATGTTGAAGAGGTGATGACTTCTTTGCAGCTGCTGAACGATAAAACCATGCCGAACTCAGGACTTCATCATGAAATCATTTGTGATGACCCGCACGGGGATGGTGTCTTTGCACTTTGCGCCATCTACTTACAGGAAACTTTTGCAGAGAAAGCTGCAAAAAACCTTGGAATGAGTGCTATAGATTTCGGCCGTTTGAAGAAGTTACGAGGGGCATTGGAGCATCTTGCCATCCTCATGCAGGATCGACTACCAGAATATGATGAGAAGTTAGCTCATTGTGTCAAGCAGGTATGTATTGGTTTTGCCCACTCGCGTTCATTCTTAATATCAGGCAGCCTTGTATGAATTCTCTAAAACTGCTTAAATTTTTCTCGTACTGAAATGAAAAGAATCCAACTATCCATCAATCCAAGCCAAGATCCACTCATCCGCTCTTCTCCCACTTCGCTCCACCCCACATTTGTTGTTCGGTTTCATGGTTTCCATATGTGCTTTCTGCCCGGTCTTCCGATTTCAGTTCATTTAATCTTTCAATTTTTGCTGGTTGGTCTTCCAGTACAATGTTGTTTTTTATTTTGCGACATGCTTTGCTTAGAATCTATCGATCATATGTTGTATATCAGTTCTCTACTGCTATTGATAGAGACATATTTATATTTCGTTTATGCTTAGCCTTACATTTGCCTTTATTGAGTTCTGGATTCCCCCGTTCGAAGAACGGCTTCTGCTCTCATGTCCTAATATCCAACAATTCAACTCTCCATTGTCTTTTTTTCTGTATTTGTAGGTTTATGTCAAGGTCGTCCGCAATGGACAGCTTGATGACAACGGTCTTCGAATGTTGGTCTCATCTTTGCACTATGGACCACCAACAATCGGGATGTTGTATGATCTCCGGGCCACAGGATTGTGTAGTGCATCTCATACTCCTGGGACCATAGAAAGTCTGCTTCAATCATCGGTGACGTCTCAGCACACCGATGAAAGCTCATGTTCACCATACAGGAAACTTCACCTCGAGGGTCTTGGAATTTTTGCGCTTTTTGAAGCTAATAATAAGGATATAGTGGAGTTTCCAGGTGCTCTGCAAAGACTGATGGGTTGCTTGTCTCTCGGTCAGAACTCCACGCTCAGGCAAATAGCAGTAAGAGCTTTAACTAATATAGGCTGTCATGAAGATGGGAAGAGGAGAATTGGAGAAGTTCCCGGGTCCATCTCAAAACTCCTTAACCTCTTCCTCCAACGGGATGGAAATGTGGAGTTTCAAATCAATGTGGTTGGAGTTCTGTGCAATTTGTCTCTTTATGAGGCAAATGCCAAGCAGATTCTTGATTTTCCCGGTGCTCTCGAGGCACTATTGGATGGCTTGTCGGGTGGAAGTAACTCCAAGCTGATGACTTATGTTGCAGGCATCTTAGGCAACATAGCCAGATTTGAGGATGGGAACAGGACAATCAGAGAAGTTCCCGGGTCCATGTCGAAATTCCTAAACATCTTCGTCCAACGCGATGGAACTGTGGAGTTCCAAGCCGAAGTGATGAGAACTCTGTACTCTTTAGCTGTTAACGAGGCCAATGCCAAGCAGATTCTTGATTTTGCCGGTGCTCTCGAGGCACTATTGGATGGTTTGTCGGGTGGAAGTAACTCCAATCTGATGACTAATGTTGCATGGACCTTAAGCAACATAGCCGAACATGAGGATGGGAAGAGGCGAATCGGAGAAGTTCCCGGGTCCATCTCGAAATTCCTGAACATCTTCCTCCAAGGCGATGGAAATGTGGATTTCCAAGTCGGAGTGATAAGAACTCTGTTCTGTTTAGCTTTTAACAAGGCCAATACTAAACAAATTCTGGAATTCCCTGGTGCTCTCGAGGCACTAGTGGATGGTTTGTCAGGTGGAGGTAACTCCAATCTCATGACCTATGTTGCAGGGACCTTAGCCATTATAGCCGGACATGACTGTGGGGAGAGGAGAATCGGAGAAGTTCCCGGGTCCATCTCGAAATTCTTGAACATTTTCGTCCAAGGCGATGGAAGTGTGGAGTTCCAAGTCTTACTAATGGCAACTCTGTACTGTTTAGCTGTTAACGAGGCCAATACCAAACAAATTTTGGACTTCCCTGGTGCTCTGGAGGCATTGTTGGATGGTTTGTCGGGTGGAAGTAACTCCGTGCTGAAGGAGAGAATTGCATCGACCTTAGTTAATATAGTCATACATGAAGAAGGGAAGAGGAGAATCGGAGAAGTTCACGGGTCCGTCTCGAAACTCCTAAAGCTCTTTCTCCAACGGGATGGAAGTGTGACCTTTCAATGCACAATGCTTAAAATGCTGTGGAATTTAGCTGTTAACGAGGCCAATGCCAAGCAGATTCTCGATTTCGCCGGTGCCATCGAGGCATTATTGGATGGTTTGTCGGATGGAGGTGATTCCGAGCTGATGACAAACATTACAGGGACCTTAGGCAGCATAGCCAAACATGAAGACGGGCAGAGGAGGATCGGCAAAGTTCCCGGGTCCATCTCGAAACTCTTTAACCTCTTCCTCCAACGAGATGGAAGTGCCGAGTTTGAATGCCAAGTGCTTCGAACTCTATGCAATTTGGCTAGTTATGAGCCCAATGCCAAGCAGATTTTTGATTTAGCGGGTGCTCTCGAGGCTCTATTGGATGGTTTGTCACGTGGAAGTGACTCCCTGCTGATGACGAATGCTGCACGGACCAATGCCAAGCAGATCCTTGATTTTGTTGGTGTTATTGATGCACTATTCGACGGTATGTCCTGTGGAAGCAACTCCCGGCCGAGTACGGAGATTGCAAGGACCTTAGCCAGCATAGCCGTACATCAAGACGGGAAGAAGAGAATCGGAGAAGTTCCCGAGTCCATTTCGAAACTCCTCAACCTCTTCCTCCAACGGTATGGAAGCGTGGACCTTCAATGCGCAGTGCTCAGAACTTTGTGTAATTTGGCTAGTTATGAGGCCAATGCAAAGCAGATTCTTGATATCGCCGGTGCTATCGAGGCACTATTGGATGGTTTGTCGGGTGGAAGTAACTGTGAGCTGATGACGAACGTTGCAGCGACGTTACGCAACATAACCATACATGAAGATGGGCAGAGGAGAATCGGAGAAGTTCCCGGGTCCATCTCGAAAGTTCTTAAGCTCTTCCTCCAACGGGATGGAAGTGTCGAGTTTCAATGCCAAGTGCTCAGAACTCTGTGGAATTTGGCTCTTTATGAGATCAATGCCAAGCAGATTCTTGATTTAGATGGTGCTATCGAGGCACTATTGGATGGTTTGTCGGGTGGACGTAGCCCGCTGTTGATGACGAAAATTGCAGGGACCTTAGCTAGCATAGCCGGACATGAAGATGGGCAAAAGAGAATCGGAGGAACTCCCGGGTCCATCTCGAAACTCCTTAAGCTCTTCCTCCAACGGGATGGGAATGTGGACTTTCTATGCGAAGTGCTCAGAACTCTGTGGAATTTGGCTATTTATGAGGCCAATGCCAAGCAGATTCTTGATTTTGCTGACGCTCTAGATGCACTATTGGATGGTTTGTCGGGTGAAAGTAACTCCAAGCTGATGACTAATGTTGCAGGGACATTAGCCAACATAGCAAGACATGAAGATGGGAAGAGGAGGATCGGAGAAGTTCCTGGGTGTATCTCGAAACTCCTTAACCTCTTCCTCCAACCGGATGGAAGTGTGGAGTTTCAAAGAGAAGTTCTCAGAACTCTGTGGAATTTGGCTATTTATGAGGCCTACGCTAAGCAGATTCTCGATTTCGCCGGTACTCTTGAGGCACTATTGGATGGTTTGTCGGCTGGAGGTGACCCCCTGCTGGTGACGAGGGTTGCAGGAACCTTAGCCAATATAACCGGACATGAAGATGGGAAGAGGAGAATCGGAGAAGTTCCCGG
Organism: Lunularia cruciata; assembly: GCA_948567375.1. Lineage (NCBI taxonomy): Eukaryota > Viridiplantae > Streptophyta > Marchantiopsida > Lunulariales > Lunulariaceae > Lunularia > Lunularia cruciata. The sequence goes on from OX419758.1 coordinate 61,477,401, forward strand.
GTCCATCCCGAAACTCCTTAACCTCTTCCTCCAACGGGATGGAAGCATGGACGTTCAATGCCATGTGCTCAGAACTCTGTATAATTTGGCTAGTTATGAGGCCAATGCCAAGCAGATTCTTGACTTCCCCGGTGCTCTCGAAACACTATTGGATGGATTGTCGAGTGGAAATAACTCTGAGCTAATGACAAATATGGCAGGGACTTTAGGCAACATAGCCAGACATGAGGATGGAAAGAGGAGAATCGGAGAAGTTCCCGGGTCCATCTCAAATTTCCTGAACCTTTTCCTCCAAGGCGATGGAAGTGTGGAGTTCCAAGCCGAAGTGATGAGAACTCTGTGCAGTTTAGCTGTTAACGAGGCCAATTCTAAACAAATTCTGGACTTCCCTGGTGCTCTGGAGGCATTGTTGGATGGTTTGTCGGGTGGAAGTAGCTCCCTGCTGAAGGAGAGAATTTCGTGGACCTTAGCTAATATAGTCATACATGAAGAAGGGAAGAGGAGAATCGGAGAAGTTCTCGGGTCCATCTCGAAACTCCTTAACCTCTTCCTCCAAGGCGATGGAAGTGTTGAGTTTCAAGCCAAAGTGATGGACACTATGTGCACTTTAGCTCTTAACGAAGCCAATTCCAAGCAAATTCTCGACTTCCCCGGTGCGTTGGAGGCATTGCTGGATGGTTTGTCGGGTGGAAGTAATTCCCTGCTGATGGAGAGGATTGCATGGACCTTAGGTAATATAGCCATACATGAAGAAGGGAAGAGGAGAATTGGCGAAGTTCCAGGGTTCATCTCGAAATTCCTTGCCCTCTTCCTCCAACGGGATGGAAGCGTGGAGTGTCAATGCAAAGTGCTCAGAACTCTGTCAAATTTGGCTATTTATGAGACCAACGCCAAGCAGATTCTTGGTTTCCCCGGTGTTCTCGAGGCACTATTGGATGGTTTGTCGGGTAGAAGTGACTCTTTGCTGATCACGAATTTTGCAAGGACCTTAACCAATATAGCCATACATAAAGAAGGGATGAGAATAATCGGAGAAGTTCCCGGGTCCATCTCGAAACTCCTTAACCTCTTCCTCCAACGGGATGGAAGTGTGCAGTTTCAATGCCAACTGCTTGGGACGCTGCAGAATTTAGCTATTTATGAGGCCAATGCCAAGCAGATTCTTGATTTCGCCGGTGCTATCGAGGCACTATTGGATGGTTTGCGGGGTGGAAGTAACTCCCTGCTGATGACGATGGCCGCAAGGACCTTAGGCAACATAGCCAGACATGAAGATGGGCAGAGAAGAATTGGAGAAGTTCCCGGGTCCATCTCGAAATTCGTGAACCTCTTCCTCCAAGGCGATGGAAGCGTCGAGTTTCAAACCGAAGTGATGGGAACTCTGTGCAGTTTAGCTGTTAACGAGGCCAATTCCAAGCAAATTCTCGACTTCTCCGGTGCTCTGGAGGCATTGCTGGATGGTCTGTCGGGTGGAAGTAACTCCCTGCAGATGGAGAAGATTGCATGGACCTTAGGTAATATAGCCATACATGAAGAAGGGAAGAGGAGAATCGGAGAAGTTCCCGGGTCCATCTCGAGACTCCTTAACCTCTTCCTCCAGCGGGATAGAAGTGTGGAGTTTCAGTGCAAAGTGCTTGGAACTCTGTCAGATTTGGTTGTTTATGAGGCCAACGCCAAGCAGATTCTTGATTTGGCAGGTGCTCTCGAGGGGCTATTGGATGGTTTGTTTCAGGGAAGTGACTCCCTGCTGGTGACGAACGTTGCAGGGACCTTAGCTAGCATAGCCCTACATGAAGATGGGAAGAGAAGAATTAAAGAAGTTGCCGGGTCCATCTCGAAACTCCTTAAATTCTTCCTCCAACGGGATGGAAGTGTGGCATTTGAATGCGAAGTGCTTGAAACGCTGTGGAATTTAGCTGTTAACGAGGCCAATGCCAAGCAGATTTTTGATTTCGCCAGTGCTATCGAGGCATTATTGGATGGTTTGTGACGTGGAAGTAAGTACCTACTGGTGACGAAGGTTGTAGGGACCTTAGGCAGCATAGCGAGTTATGAAGATGGGACAGGAGAATCGGAGAAGCAGAAGGGATGGGAACTCTGTGATGACGAGGAGTTACAGAGGGGGATTAGAAGCATTCCAGGCGCTACATCAAAGTTGATCGCATTCTTTGGAGGGGATCAGGTTACTGAAATCCACGCTTTTCAAGCCTATGTGATCTGCTGGCAAGTGCTGGTGACTCTTCTGTCCAAGTGCAGGTGAGAAGGCTTTAGTAAACCTCTCTGAGAAGCTGCGTTTGTGGATTTTTATGACTTCGACGTAGACTTTCTTTGATTCTTTTATCCAATAGAATTTATACATGACAACTGCTGTTAGGTATTCCAGAGAATTATGCTAGTTACATGGTCTGTAGGCAAATCATGCATAGAGGAATAGCCGTTCGCAGAACTTCTTGTTGCGGGAAGTTTTTGGTTCTGTGCTGGAGCTTGTTGTTTCGTCTGGCCATTTCGGAATGTAACTCTCAATGAGCACACATTATGTTTCCCGAGAGAAATTTATCACTGATTAGATGTGCTTTACTGAAACTTTACTGCAGCCGGAACTTCGATGGAGGAAGTTCCCGTACTCATCAAGCAATCAATGGATTTTGAAACGTCATGAACCAATGTGTCCAAGAAGACCAGGCGATACACATTCATGATCCTTCGTGCTACAGTAGGCACAGTAATTGACCAGAAGACGTGGATTACTCTGTTACTACAAAAGCATTGTGTCAAGACCAAGATGGGGTCCTGGTTACATGTTCCAGTTGATACGATGGAATAAAAAGCCCGTCCACTGCGAACCATTCCTACTTCGAAAAGTAAAAATATAATGTGCTCCATCCAGTTCACAAGGTTGATTCATATGTTGATGATTAGGAATCTGAAGTAATACAATATCCACGACAATTTCTCCAATAACTTTCCTATTCAAACGAACTAAACATGTTATGAAAAGTGTTCAAACCATTCGGATATGGATAATCGAAGAGTCTAGAACTCCTTACTGGACAGAGTTTCCTAAAGGCGTTGGTAATGGTTGCCCCAAACCGAACTGCACAAATATCTGCACAATGAATGATTACAAGTACTTTAAAACGCAAAATTGTATCCAAGTTTAAGTTTTACAACCATGCTCTTATGTTCTCAATACAACTTGACTATGGTGCTGCAGCTTAATACAACTTGGCTATGGTGCTGCAGATACGAAGCTTCCTGGCAAGGGCGTGTGCGCTTGAAAGTAGGAGTGAGTAGGTTTTTATTGTCCACCGATATTGTTTTAATCCAGTTTTAAACCTTACAATAACAGCCTATCAGGTTTTCAAAAGCAGCAGATACTTACCTTCAACTATGTCAATCTCGATCTACAGTTTTACTTCTAGTTTAGTTTTCAAAATCAGAAATTCATGGCCCATTTCAGATGAGAATCGATGGGACATTGTAATATGATGAACGTGAGTGTTCTCACAGAATGTCCAATCTTATCACGAATCCAATAGTGCGTTTCTTTGACATGTGCCATCTGCATATCAACCGGTAGCAACTTCACACTGCACACATATAAAGATTTTATTTGGCTCTTGCCCCAAAGTAAGTTCGAAATCAAAGAACTAGAATTTAAGTCTAGAACTTGTTAGGGCTAACTTAAGTCGCAGCAGGATTTAGATTGTGAAACGATTCTATTTCATACGGAAGGAGCCTCCAGTACTGTTACGAGACAGTGCAACCGTGGTTAGTAAAAACTTATATATGTTAAACATTTTAGAAGCATGTTACCAAATAAAATAGTGATTAATGATAAAAAATAAATATAATCATAATGAATTAGTTATCTCATTTAAGTATAACTTTGACATTCTAATATTACATTCAAATTTTATTTAGCATCTATTTTAACTATAAATTTTACAATTATGATTATTTTTATGAAACTGATTTGTGAAAATTTTATCATAATACAGGATAAATTTTTCTATCAGAATTATATACCAGTCTTTTTTTTAATATTATTTAATAAGAGTAAAACTAAGTATGGTTTATTTATCGCTGTGTGCTAATTAGTCAATTACTTGTATTTGCGGTCACTTAATACTTTAGGAATTATCATGTTACTTCGTTCTCAATTACTCATTATCATAAACCAATATCATACGAACTAAATAGCATAGAGACACATCAGATATATTGTTTAAATTTTCTAGTATTGAACAATTCTAACCAACTATTTCTACTTGTAGTATAGAGGATAGAAATTGAGGTTAGGGATAGATCTTTGGAGGTCAAAGTCTAATTCCTAATAGAGTATCGGGTAAGGTTGAATTGTAGAAAAGTGTAGTTGGATGCTCGTACTAAATGGTCTATGCCCGATATATAATATTCGAAATTATAAGTCGTTGTGAGATTAGAGTTATTACATATGGTTATGAGCATGATTTAAAATTAAAATTATATTATTTTTCAGATTTCATGTCACAGGAAGACATTAGCATAAATTGTTCTTATTGATTGAGGTTTTACTATATATTTAAATATAAGACTTTAATCATGGATTTAATATGAGTTCAATTAAGTTGCTCATCTAATTAGGAGGTTTTATCAACTTTAATTGGATAAAGTAATTTTATATACTATAAATCTACATTTAGTGATCTTCAAATAAGACCAAGTTATGGATAAACCAGTGGTACGTACCTTGAACATTTTGTTAATATCTTTTTCCATGTCTATTATAGCTCTAGAACTATAATTACTTTTATGTAGAAAGAAATAATTTAATATTGGAAGCGATTTTAATAGATATATAAGATTTAAAGAAAGGTAACTGTGCTCCTAGTACAAAGTAAGAATTGTGCAATATTTTTTTTTCTTATTTACTAAATTAAATTTAGTATGAAGTATAAGGTAATTCCTTTACTTTTGTAAAACCTTGACAAAATATTTTACTAAAATTTCAAAATTTTATAAAAACTTCTTAAAACTTGTATAAATATAACTTTTATACATGCACTTATTCTTCTTTTAAGTGGAGGAGGATACATTTAACGTTATCTAATTAAAATAGCTAAAGCAGTTGGAATTTAAAATATAAATTAGAAATTTATACAACATTCTCATGCTTAACTCTTCTTATGATAGAAATTTAAAATTTTGGAATTTAAAATAATATCACTATTGATCAATATTGGATAAAATTCACTAACTTTGGTATGTAGAAAAAATTAACTTATATGGAATAATATAAAAGTTTCAGTTAATCTTAAGACATTGGTCACTTATTTATCTTAGTTGATATTTGCATTTATAAATCAAATAATTTTTATTGAATTATTTGTATTTATTTATTTATTATATAATTTCTTTTATTCAAAATTTATCAAAAGAGATTCATAGATTATTCTCTCCATAGTTGTTTCTACTATTTGATTAGCTTTTTGTTAATATATTCATTATATAATACCAAGAAATTTATTTTTTGTATATTAAATTAAATTAGTAATGTTTTTAATTTTACTATGACTCAAATGAGTCTCAATTAAAAGAGAATTATAAATATTGACATAATTACATCAGATATAATACGTTGGCGGAAGTAGTCCACATCTTCTTATAAATTGTACTTATTGATATTTATATGATTGCTAAATTTTAATTGCTAATTTATATAATAAATTTTCATATGTCATTATTTATACTTTGTAGATAGTTCATAAAGTTAATAATCAAAAAGTTACATTAAATTGGTTCATTAAAAAATAAAATTTTGTAATTTCCTTATTATTTTAGATCTCAATGTTTTAATCTAATTTTATTGATCTTTATGTTCTCTATAAGTTATCTTCACTACGTAAATTATATGTTTAACCTAGTAACGTCCAATTACGTTCAGCATATTTTATCAGCATCAAGAAAGGAGAAAAATACATATATATCTATGGAGATAAAAAAATTCTCATTTTTAAAATAATACTATTATTGATTATATAAAGGACATTTTTATAATGATATATTGAGTCCTTGAATAAATATAGAGATTAATAAATAGATGTAATTTTTTAAGATAAATTTAATCAATATAAAATTAATTTTTAGAATTGATATTTCTGAAAATAAGAATTTACTGACTATTGTTAATATAGTCAAGTCTGAGAATTCCATATACCATATTCTAAATTCTTCACAAATTTTGTATGCATATAACATAATTTAAAAGTATTTCTTATGGTTTTCATGAAAGTATAATCTTGAACCTATATTCTATAAATATCCAAGATTATGACTCTATATATATATATATATATATATATATATATATATATATAGTTAATGGTATATCAATGGCATAAACCTCTACAGTAAGCATAGTAGAAGAATTCTTTATCAATAAGGTTTGGAGCAAAAGTAAAGTATCTACTAACTCTATTATTAGTGTGAAGTGTATAGTTCTATTAGATTTCATTCCTTTATTATTATTATTATTATTTTTATTATTATTATTATTATTATTTATGCTTAAAGGCCATACACACCTTCTTTTATTTCTTTGTTTTATTCACTTATATTGGTTTTTGTAGGAAAAAGATAGCCTAAATGGAAAAATAGGCAAATATGTGTTTAGTTAGGAGATTCTTTAGTATTCTGCTTGGTTATGGCAAGAATGCCATAATAGAGAGAGAAGATCTAGAGGCATGTAACTTGGGTGTTGTCTTTGCTTTTGAAGTTTAGGAAGAAGAACTTTGCTCTCGAGCAAGGTTCAGCCAGGAACGGTTTCCCAGTGAGTGACCTTCCTGCAAGACTTTCATAGAATGTGTTTGGTCTAGCAAAAATAGTGCACACAACCCTATAACAATTTGAATGCAATGCCAAAATAGTAAAGAACCAGACTTGGAGACAGTTTGCATTCAACACAAAAGTTACATTGGGTAATAGGTGCATTTTGGTAGGGAATTTCACATGTGTGAGCAAGTACACATGCAACTTGCATGAAGTGGAGTGTAATAAACCGAGGAGAGAAATGGAGAATGGAAGATCAAAGATTGCATTGGGTCTCTTGAATGAGGGAAACTCTAAATGCCTAGCATAAGCTTAGGCTTTGGTATTTATAGAGAACATACAATGCTCTTGAGAAGCTTCTCAAGAAGCTTCCTAAAACCGCCTTCTTAGAGTGCAAGCCAAGCTAACCGGGAAGTTTCTTAAGAAGTTTTCTTCTAGAATCTTTCTACTTAGCGTGCAAGCTAAGCTAGCCACAAAGCTTCCCAAGAAGCTTTCTTCTAGAAACCACCTATTTGGCATGCAAGCTAAGCTAACCAAGAAGCTTTCCTAGAAGCTTTCTCCTAGAAATCACCACTTGGTATGCATATTACCCAATACCTGGAAGGTACCAAGTAGCTTCCTAGATGTTTCTATAATATTCTTATGATATTTTGCTAATTTGGCCCACTTGCTACTTTGTTGATCTTGACTAACTCGTCAATAAATCCATATTGTTACATGTTCTTCCACCGCTAGTGGGTGACGTCCTCATCACCATGGAAGCTTCAAACTCTTGATAGCCATTTGTGCATTTTGGAGATGAGAAAGAGAATCCCATGTGGCATCATGAAGGGGATACCCTTTTTGAAGGACTTTGTACTCAATATGTTGTTGGCAAGTATGTTGTTGGCAATCGCATTGAATATATCAACTTGCAAGGATACAATCAACTTCATACTCCTCATGATTGTTGATAGGGACTGGAGGTAGAGGAGGTTGGGACACGAGAGGAAAAGAAAGATGGATTAGAAACAAAAGGGTTTCAACTTGGAAACATGAAAGATAGGGTGGATTCACATATGACAAGGCAAGGCAAGTTGATAAACAACAAGAGAAATGATTTGGGTGACATCAAATGGTCCTATCCAATTAGGAGCAAGTTTAAAGACTTGGGTATCAAGGAGGGGTAGGTTATTGGAAGAAAACATGACCTTATCATCGAGTTGAAAGGTGAATTTATTGTTTTTAACGATTTTGAGCAACAAGGAGATGAGATCTGGCTTGCTATAGATATTAGGATATTGTGGTCAAGAAGGTGGAAGTATGAGAGACATGAGATGGAAGAGGAGCAAGAAGTGAATCTAGAGCAAGTGGGTCTTGGCCAAAATTAAGAAAGAAGAGGAGAGAATCTGGTGCTTGCCTATTTGGAATTATTATAGGTAAACTCAAAACCTGCAAGATATTCATCCCAATTGGTATAGTGAACTTTGATAAAGGCACAAAGCATATCCTCCAAGGTGCGATTTGCATATTTGGTTTATCCATTAGTTTGAAGATGATAAGCCATGGATAAAGCAAGCTTGGTGCAAAGTATATGGAAGAGTGTTAGCCAAAATTTTCTAGTGAATCAAGGATCACATTTGGAGATGAGTACACAATGCATCCCATGATGCTTGAAGACATTGTCAAAGTAAATCTAGACCAATGTTGGAGCATCCACTATGTCAAAGGTTGGTGCCAAATGGATTTGCTTACTAAGCTTATCTACAAACACCACGATTGTTGTGTGATCTTGCTTTGTCTTGGGCAATGATATGATGAGATCTAAGCTCACGTGTTCTCATCTAGTAAATGGAATGCAAAGTGGTTGAAGGAGTCCACTTGGTTTTTGGTTGTTGGCCTTGTTGCATTGGCAGCTCTCACAAGATCAAGCAAATTCTCAAACATTGTGTGCCATATTGGGCCACCACCATTGGCATTGTAGGGTTCCCAAGGTCTTGTCCACACCCATGTGACCAATGATTGGTATGTCATGGGCTTCTTGAAGGTGCACAAGTTGTAGATCATCCTTGGCTAGAACATAGATCTAGTTCTCACAAAATAGAAGGCCTTCTTTGAAGAAGGTGTTATATTCCTTGTTGTGTGCTACAAGATGACCTTGTACCATCTAAAAGAAGGGGTCTTATTATAAAGCTATCCTAAACTCAATTTGGATTTTTCAATGAATTGACATAGTTGTAATCACCACCATGATTAGAAGAAGAGGCTTCATATCAAATCATCATTTGGGATGATATGGAACCTATTGGGTTTGTACTTATTTAAGGTCAAATAATTGTAGTTGTTCTTCACATCGATGATGTCTACACTTCATGTGCTCCAAATGTAATATCTGCAACAAGGTTTTAAGATAGGTTTGCATGATCACTTCTACCAAGAGATAATGCCTCCATACCTTGGTGGTATAAACCATTGCTAATTGTTCTCAATCTCAAGCAAAATATTTCCTTTTTGTGATGTTTAGTCAGCATATGATACAAAGGCAATGAGATGTAAACAATCTAGAAATTCTTGCTGCAATATGGCTCCAATGGCGAAGTTAGAAGCATCAAAATCAACCACACAAGGTAGTTGATGATCATATGGTTGAAGAATGGGTCTTGAAGACACCATATGTTTCAACTTTTGGAATGCTTTTTTGCGCTTGGTGATCCAATAAAAGCTTATGGTCTTTCCCATGAGATTAGTCAATGGTGCAGCCACATGAGCATAATCGTGGATGAATCATTGATAAAAAACTTACCAATCCATTAAATGCCCTCACTTCTATGGCATCCTTTGGCATAGGCTAATTAGTGATGGCTTTGATTTTCTCCTCTTGCATGATGATCCACAATGATGAGATCTTATGACCCAAGAATGTCATTTCCTTCTATCAATGACTTCTTGTAATAAAACTTCCATTGACGTAGTCATCTTAGGACTTCTTGCATGTGATTTCCATATTTTGCCTCCTTCTTGCCATGAATTAAAATATCATCCAAGAACACCACCACATATTGATCCAATAGCCCATCCATATGGTCCATGAAGACTATTGGAGCATAAGTGAGCTTGAAAGGTAGAACTCTATATTCAAAATGCCCATACCTTGTGCAAATGGTAGTCTTTTTCACATCCTCTCTATCAATGAAAATTTTCCAATAGCCGCTTTGGAGATCCAAGCTTGAAAGGTAGAACTCTGTATTCAAAATGCACATACCTTGTGCAAAAGGTAGTCTTTTGCACATTCTCTCTATTAATGAAAATTTGCCAATAGCCGCTTTGGAGATCCAACTTGGAGAAGTATTGTGCTCCACTCAATTGATCAAGCAAGTCATCAATTTGAGGTAAGAGATATGTGTTCTTCATTGTTTTTTATTGAGGCCACGGTAATTAATACATAAGCAAAGTCCTTCATCCTTCTTTGGAACAAATAGTACCGGTGTTCCTTAAGGAGATGTACTATATCGTATGAAATTCTTCTACAACAACTCCATCAATGTTATTCAAAGCTAGTCCAACTCCTTAGGTGAGAACCAATAGATTTCTCTACTCATTAGAGTACTTCTTGGCAATAACTTGATCTTAAAGGGCATATCAAGATCTTAGATAACAAAATGTAATCCTTTTGGCAGATCATTTGGAAACACATCTACAAACTCCTAAAATATTTGATCAACCATTGCTTGATGAGGCTTCTTGCACTCCTCAGATTCTTCATGTGCAATCAGCTTGATCCACATCACATTGATCCACATCACAAAAATAAGTTTATCTTCTTCCAAAGCTTACACTATGGCTACTCTATTGACAAACTTTCCATCTTGGGACTAACTATTCTTATGTGTCTTACTCAAAGGTGCCTAACATCCTAATTGGTAATTCCTTCCTATGAATGCAATTGGTAATTCTTAGGAAATTGAGCTCCTCACCAAGCAAAAGAGTAAGAATTTAGGAGGCTTATGAAATTATTGAATTCATCTTCAAAGAAGAAGAAACTACTTGAGAGGCAAATAATATCATGTAGTGGGTTGATTGAAAGGGTTGGTTTTCTTATCTATTAGGACTACATAGGCTCTAAACTTCAAGGTGGTTAACAAGATGAAGCTACAAGTATGAGATTTTTTTGAATCATAGGTGCATTGCTTGGTGAAGGCCAATACTTTGATGGTCAACTTAATAGATTTCATATCAAGAGACATGAAAAGGTGAACCACTTTCCACTCCAAATTTCCAATCAAACAAGGATGTTATGGACTTGGTAGGTGGTAAGATAGTAAGGATAATATGCCTTTTTGCAACATCTTATTGTGATAGTAGATTGCGGAGAGTGATTTGCATCAAAGATAGACTTTGATATAATAAACCCTAAAAACTATAATTTTTTACACACTTGATAGAACCATACTCAATGCAACAAAATCAAAGATGCTAAAAGATTTCTCCTTTGATCCTCTTGGGCTTCATGCACTTTCTTTGTATATGTTGGGCTTTGAAAGATGAAGATTCACATCTTTGCAATAGATAAGAATGCAGATTTGCAATTTTAACTTTAGATGTTACATTTGTAGAATAGCTAGTCCTCATGTCAATAGATTTGGAAGAGAAATGTCATAAGATGCAAGAGTTGAAGAAGGATCTTATGAACAAAAAAATCAAGTAGTGGCACCATAGATTTTGGACGAAAGATGCCACAAGATGCAAGAGTTAAAAAAATCTATAGCATAAAGATTAGGTTAAAATCTACATTAGAGAAGAAATTATTATAAAATAATTCTGATAAAATCTCCAATTCTTTCCACTTAAGAGATGTGTAATAAGTGCAACAAAATATCTTCCCTAGGTAGGAGAAGAGTGAGAGGAAGGGTTGAAGGAGCACAATTTCTCAACCTAAAAGCAAGAGGAAATAAGGGTCTTATTAGCATATAGTTTAATGATGTCTAAGGAGATGGCAACTTGTGTGTTTACACATATGGCGGCCTAAATGGACCAAAATCTTGATGAAAGGTGAAGGAGGTCAAAGGCACAAAGTACTTAGGATCATGACTCCCTAGACTTGTAAGTTGTCTCTTGCTAATAATTACTAGAAGGCAATGATGACATATCTTCCCTATTACATTAAGAAGCTATTGCAAAAGTCTTATTATCTTTGCTCTTGCTCGGGCAAGGATGCAGGGTCTTGGATCCTAGCTCGATCATGCATTAGGGCATTAGGACTCGCACCAGCTACTTTCTCTATAGTGATGAGGTTTTGCCTAGGTTTGGTCCACCCATCTGCATCTTCATTACTCACTTGTGAGTGTGGCTCTACACTAAATGCAGCAGCGGTCCACATAACACAATGTCCTTTTGGAGGATAGAGGATAGCTACCCATGATGCCATTAGAGACATAGTGTTTTCTATGGCACAAGAGAGTGGATACTTGGCTTGGATGGAGCGTTCATATGCCTTGTAGACGACACATGTCAAGGCAAACTTATACTTGGTCCGAGATGATCAGGTGACAGTAGCGGATGTCGTGGTTATGGACCTTAAGCGGGATACAATTTTGGAAGGAGTGATTACCCATCCCCTTGGATGTGCGACGAGTGCAGCAGCAAGTCGTAAGGTCTCCAAGTATAGGAGCATGTAGCGAGGTCACCTCTTTGTTCCTCTAGCCTTGGAGTTATATGGAGCGATGGACACGGCATTTGACACATTTGTCAAGGAGTGCACGAGAGCTTATCATGTTAGGTGTCAAGGAGTACCACTCTCACTCTCATACTTTGTAGCATATTTTAGGCAGCATGTGTCCATTGCTCTACAGAGGGCAATGGCTGGTGCAATCCATAGGAGAGCAATCACATTAGGTGATCTTTCTTTGGATGCTCCAGTTGTGTGTAGACCGTACGACTTGCATAGCTCGGATATCTTAGGTGCGGTAGGGCAGATTTCTCATACAGACTCTATTGGGGCTTAGTCCCATGTTACCTTTTTTGTCTCTCCCTTGTAAGGCTTGATGGGGTCTTCCTATCCTTCATTTTTCCTACGTGGTTGCTTTTTTCTTATTTGTCGTGCGTATATACATCGCTACACAACATACATCGCTCTCAACATCGTACACTATAGAAGCACAACTCACACATAAGTCATACATAGACTTTAAAGTGCCACAATAATCAGATTGCTTAACATTCTCAACTCAACTCAACTCAACTCAGATCAGTACTTGATCTGTCACTCTATAAAATGCCAACAACTGGGCACTAATTATAGTCAAGCCACACCCACTCAAGCATAGAGAATCCAGGTGACGCTCGCCGGCCTTTGTCCACCATAGCCAGGAACTCGAAGGCTCAACATCAAAGAAGTGAGCTCTCTGGAGCTCACTTCAAAACTATACCCCCTGGACTTGAGCTAGCACTGAAACCCTAACGATCCTGTTGATGGCACACTCAACGGTGCAAACGGTGCAAAGTGACGGTGGGCCCCACCGTGAAGTCAGTACCTCAAACACAAAATTTAACCGTTAGAAAGTAGTCTCTAAGAAACTGCTAGAATAACTCTAACTACTATCATTGGAACTCCAGTGTCCGAGCATCGAGATGCAGAACTACAAATGGCGTGATAGTTATCGTGCGTATATACATCGCTACACAACATACATCATTGTCTACATCATACACTATAAAAGCACAACTCTCACATAAGTCATACATAGACTCTAAAGTGTCACAATTGCCCTCCTAGCTGGCGGTTAGGTCCCTCTAACTCCATATAGCCATCTACTCTAAGTATATGGTATACCCTCCAATGGGTAAAGATCAGGAGGCCGGGTGCTATGGAGCCCCATCGTTAGTTGCCTGTCTGCAATCTATACTATATAAAGAATGAACTAGCTATAGGTCAAGTACATCTAGGACATAACCACTGTCCCTGAGGAACCACCGTGAGGAGAGGAATCATACATGTCATATGCCATCCTCTCGAACAACTATCACACACTAACATAGTAGCAGCTCTACCAGAAGAGCCACATAACATACACCTCAAACCTGCACGTACAAGTGCCAAGCTTGGGTCCATAGTACCATCAATGTTTGGAAGGTGGCATGGCGCACAATTGCGCACATGATCCTTCCAAACAACACCATCACGTCCTTCTAACACAAGGACTCCAGATGGCAAAACCTCACGCACTCTCAAGATAGTGCGGCCTGTAGAAACATCAAGTGTTGTCGGTGTTGTCTACTGTAGATATACATAGTTGCCTGGATGAAATCGATGGATCGAGGGTCTATAACCTCCTCCTTGAATAGTAGCATAACGTAAAGTATCTCTATGCTGAGCAATCGCCAAGTTCTCAAAGGCCATCGGCATCACTCTCCGAAAGATCTCTGCCCGTTGAGAACATGCACTCATCCATACATCGGGGTCATCCAAGTCCAAAACTACAATAGCATCTCGACGAATGGCTGCAGGTAAATCTGGATCTCGTCCATAGAGTAGAAAGTATGGAGAGAAGGATGCTAAGGAGACTTGCCGGCTGCACCGATAGCCCATGGCCAACCAAGGTAATTGGAGATCCCAATCTCCCAAGTGGCCTCTCTGCAAACCATACTTTTGCAATCCTCTCTTCACCGTCTGAACCACTCTCTTTGCTAAGGCATCTGCCTCAAGGTGATCTTGGGATGTTGTACGATGATCAATCAAAGCCTTGTCACACAAGACCTGAAACTCTCCCAAGAACTCTGTACCCTGATCAGTCAAAACCTCAGCTGGTGCACCAAAATGACTAAGAACTCGATGCAGGAACAAGTAAGATGTCCCTTCACTAGACTTGTCAGGAAGTGCCACCAACTCAATCCACTTGGAGAAGTGATCCACTATCACCAAAACGTATCGATGATGTCTCACAGTCAGCGGTAAAGGTCCGGCAAAGTCCAAACTCCAATGGTAACCCAGTCCCATGATAGATAATGGGTGTAACTGTGATGTAGGAGCATTGAATGATGCTCTAACTTGGTCACAAACCACACATCTGGCAACAAATTGATGTACCTTGGTCTGCATACCGTGCCACCAATAATGACTCTAGAGTAAGCTATATGTACGCTTTACTCCAAAATGTCCTAGCTCCTCATGAGCATGACGGACCAACTGTGGTCTCTGAGATGGAAGTGGTACTACTTGCACTCTACCATCCTCCCATACACGCAAAAGGTGTCTACTTTCCAATCTGAACCGTCTGGCTCGCTGAAGAACATGGTCTTTCTCCTTGGCCCCAACTGTGCCACCCACAATACCAGTGCAAAGATAGTCCATCACTAAGACATCATCATGAATGTCTCGCTGAACTATACCAATATCCTCACTTCTTGGATCTATGACCTCAATAACTCCTCCTGTATGCGCTGAGAGAGATACCACCAAAGCCTCTGCAAATATACACAGAAAGGCCGATGCATGCCAACCTGGCACCATCTCCTCATCTGTCTCACCATGCCAATGTGCTCCGGTCTGATCCTGCTGGCTGGGACATGGGTTTCTACTCAACCCATCTGCATCACTGTTCACCACTCCAAGTCTATGAACAATCGTGAAATCATACTCTTGTAAAATCAGAGCCCATCGTGCAAGCTTCCCTAAAAGCTTGTCGGACTCCATCAACCACTTCAATGGCTAATGATCAGTGATGATAGTGAAGGGGTTACCAAGTAGGTAACATCGGAAATGTGCTACTGCCCAAACTGCTGCCAAGCACTCTCCCTCATATGAACTATACTTTTCCTCTGCTGAATTGTTGGAGCGACTAGCATAGGCCACCACAAACTCCTTCCCCTCATCATCATGATGGGTGAGCACCGCTCCAAGCCCCAACATACTCCAATCAGTATGAACCTGAAATGGTCGTCCCCTGATTGGTCTCCTCAAAATAGGAGCAGATGTCAACCTCTCCTTAAGCTCTACAAAAGCTCTCTCCTGCTCATCTCCCCAACACCACTCCTGTGTAAGCTTGGTCAGCTTCGTCAAGGCCTTGGCAATGCCACTAAATCCTCTAACATAGCGGTGATAGAAGTTTGCCAACCCAAGGAATGCTCGCACTCTGCTCACATCCGTAGGCCAAGAAATACGTGCAATAGCCTCCACCTTGGTCTGCTGGACACCAAGTCCTCCGGGGTAGATAATGTGACCCAAATACTCAACCTGCTTGTGGAAGAACCTACACTTCCTAGGATGTAGTTTGAGTTTATGAGATCTCAACCTCTCAAACACCTCCAACAACTGTCTCTCATGCTCCTCCACAATAGTGCTATAAACCAAAATGTCATCAATATAGCACCGAGCAAAATCCAATCCAGCTAGGATCCTATCCATGACCCTCTGGAACTCAGCAGGAGCAATCTTTAACCCAAATGGTAAGAACCTCCACTGATATAACACATCCTTGCCGTGAGAATCAATAGCCCAAAATGTTGTCTTGGACTTATGTCTGATCCCTGATTGGCAACTGATGATATCCCGCTCAAAGATCCAAAGTATTGAAGACCTTTGCATGCCCAATCGCATCAAAAATCTCCTCCAATGTAGGCATGGCATACCGATCAGCCCTGGTCTGTCGGTTGATAGGACGGTAATCTCCACACATCCGCCTATCTGTATAGTTGCCATGCATATCCTTCTTGGCTAGCATCACTGTCGATGATGCATACTCTCCATGTGAAATCTCCACCAAACTAGCCTCAAAAAGGTCACTACTTCGGCTCTGAATCAATGTCCTCTCCATATCACTATATCAATAAGGATGTCGAAAAACTGGTGTGTCGCTAGTCAGCTCAATCCGTATACCATGTCCCTTCAAAGCACCCAAATCCTTCATACTGAAGGCAAAACAACTCGTGTGACTCCTCAAAAACCTCCAAACCCTCCATCTTTCCTCTCCCGTAAGCTTGGGTCCAAGATCTGGCTCCCAAGTATCCTCTGTAACTGTAGTAGGAGTGGAAGACGTACTGACTGGCTGCTATACTGGGCCCTTGGGAGCAATAGTGTCCTACTCCCGACCACTAGAGGTCCCAACCTCTATGCAAAAAACTCCCTCCACTTTGGCTGCAAGCTCCACACGTCCTCTAGCTGCATCCCATGTGGACCAAGGGTGTAATCCAAGTAGCCCACGCTCACTTGGATGGACTCCAAGTAGACCACTCTCCCTAGTAGCTATTGGATGTGTCCCAAGAATACCATGTCCACTCGGTCCATTGCCCCCATCATGTGCTTGAATTGTCTTGATAGGCACAGGGCTCACAAGTGTCCGAGTGGTGATGCCTATCAAGCGTATCCTATGCTGCTCTGCCAAGCCAAGGCTCACAATCCAAGTCAAACAGTTCAGGTCCATAGCTTGACCTAACACCTGACGCCTGGATGCCTCTGACACTACTGGAACAGCGGTAATACCGGTGCGAAAACCCATCGCCCGCTCTCTCTCATCAGCGTTGGGCTCCACCAACTACTATAACTGTGAGTCCCAAACAAGTCCAGGTCCTTCCTCTCGAAAAGCATGAGAGCCTGGGAAACTCATGAGTGTGGGAAATGCAGCTTTAGGCTGTCCAACTAGGTTCACCACTGCCATAGGTGACCTATCAGCCAGTACCACTATCTGAGACTAATGCCCAACATCCAAGATATCATCAACAAGAATGTGGTCCAGTCGTTGAATCCCATCATAAGCACGTTGTAGAACCTCTCTGGGTAAGAGGTTCGTCCACCAAAGACGAAGATAATGAGCCCGTGATCCCACTCTGGTTGCATCTAACAATACAGCAGGTCCCATCCAAGAATGGACCTGATGTGTACTCGCCACCACTCTAGTGCAAGAATCACCCATCAAAGGAACGTTCTCCAAAAGGTAAGCTGGAGAAACAAACTGATGAACGTGGAGATGTCGTAGTATCCGTAACATCTCCCAAAACACACCAGAACGAGGATCCTAAAGACCCAAACCACGGCCCGCACATGTATGTCCCTGACATGGCCATCTAGAAATCACCAAGTGAATAGGCCCATGTTTCTCTAGGTCATGCGCCCCCAATAAGGAAATGTCTCCTGGTAGGGCCTTCTGGTAACCTCTGACTGCTGACATTGGTAATAACTCCGGATACCGATAGGCCAAGTGTGCCACATGATGTAGAGAGACTTGCCTAGCAGTCTCATCTCTCTCTACATACAAGTACCTTTGTACTCGAATACCCACCTGTAACACCGCAGCTAGTCCGGTGTTGATCCCACCAAACAACTCCAATAGGCATATCTCCTCTATTGGATATTGCCAAGCAATGAGTGTGGTATCCAGAGGTGTCAAAGCAATCGCCTCTAGAGGCTCATCCTCACACTCATCCCCTGATGGTACGAAGGCTCCACTCCAAGCCTACTGCACCAACAGATCTACATGCTGCTGTAATGCCTCCTCTGAACTCCAAAATGGAACATCCAAGGTGGATGGAACAATCCCACTTGTACTCCAAAGCCGAGTGATCTCCTCTGGTACTGGAGTATCCTCTGGTACTGGAGTATCCTCTGCATGGGCGTTCCCCTCCAACAAGTCACCAGGCCAAGTAATTGCACCGATGAAAGCTAAAACTGATGTTGCCATGGTCCCGGACTGTAGTGAGCCAAGACTGCCACTACTAAAGCATACTCGTAGGCGACATACCCGTCCCTCACCAGACTGCCAACCAGGTCTATAAGAGGTTGTCTCCTCCCAATAGTCAATGCTTAAACCCATGGGGTATAACATTGCTCCCCCAACTAGCACATCATATGACTCAACTATCGTCGCAATAGCCTGAGCTCTCACCACCGAGCTATCAGTCGGATGGCCAGTCTAAACCTGGACAACAAGCTCTCCATGTGTGATGTACAGTGTCGAACCACCACCTAGAGATGTCTGGACCTGAAATGGACATCTCTCCACATCGGTCTTCCGTAACTCCAGACCGACAACTGCAGCCTTCCCCAACATAAGGGGCTACGCACCAAAGTCTAACAAGACTCTCTGTGGTGTATAGACCTTCCCTGAAGGTCCCACCAAACAAAAAATCCTCCTTTGGTTATCCAATAGGACAACACCAGGTGTAAACCATGCTCTCTCAAAGGCCGGTCTAGTTGGCAACTCCTCCAGTCTAGCCGTTGCTGCTTGCCATAAACCATTGGTCGTTGAACAGATCCCATGCTCCTCACCCAAGTCAGCTCCACTACCAACTACCTCTGCTCTAGTAGTAGGAACTGCACCATCCCTACTCTCACACAACGTGCCAGCCAATCGGAACACTAGGGATGGGTCAACTCCTAATGTAAACATGTCATTGGCTGAAAACAAAGGATGCCGCATAATCAGCTAAGCCGCCCCCAACATCATGCTAGACTCAGTCTGTGTAGTAGCAGGTGGCTGACTAGCAGGTAGTCCATCATGTACTCCATCAACACCTACCACACCTGCACTGGGACGTCTAGGAACCATGGATGTTGTCTGCAATGCCTCAAATAGTGTGAAAGACTGGGGAAGTCTGACCTGTCTCCCAACCTCTCCTCTTTGTGGATCCAACTCCACTAATGCTCCTCTAGGCTCTAGAGCACGTACTACACTCCTAGTCACTACTGCAGATGCATCCACCAGGGCTGCTCCGCACATGAAGTCCAAAGCATCTCTATCACCAACATATGAGGTGGAAGCCTCCGCACCCAAATCTGATCTCCTCTGAGCAATAGCCATACTAGCCAATCTCTGCTCCAACTGCTCAATCCGAGTAGCCATAGTTGTGTCAAAAGTAAGGGCAGGTACTACACCCCTACTAGGTGTAGATCCTCTACCACCTCGTCCTCCATGAATTGGAGCTCCTCTACTACCTGCCATAGCAGCCCTACCACTCCGTAACTCCGGATGTAGGTCAAAACACCGGTCACTAGTGTGACCAAATCTATGGCAGTGCTCACACTGCCTCTGTGCTGGCTGTGATGCACCAGAGGTATCAGGTCCGCTGCCTTGAGTACACTCTCTCCTATGGTGAGGTCCACCACAAGTCCAACAAGCAACACCACCATTCACTGGCTGATGCTGACTCAAAAATGAGGGTAAGGGTCTAACTCCACTAGGCCCTCCACTCGCTCCATAGGATCTGGGCTGTCCACCCTGTCCTCAAAGACCAACTGGGCGTGGTGCACTCTGTTGCACTCTAGAAGAAGTCATAGCTATGGATGAGGTCTTGTAATACCAAGGGTCAGCCATATGATCTAGATGTGAAATTTGGTTTGGTAACATCTAGAATGATGTTATACATGATGGTCAAAATAGATCAGATAGAAGTATCACCAAAAGAGTACTTCTACTAATAGGGTAGAAATCAAAATAGACTTGAGAACCTTAGAACCAATAGCTAGACATATGATTTAAAGGTGAGAATTGGTTTGGTAACATCGGGAAGGATGTTACACATGATGGACTAAACAGATCCAAAAGAAGTATCACCAAAAGGGGACTTCTACTAATAGAGTAGGAACCGAAATATGCCTGAAATCTTTAAAGGCAATTTCGGAGGCCTAAACGGATGAATAAGGCCTTGAAAATGTGCAGATTCCCCCCCCCCCCCCAACATGAAGGATAGGATGGCCTTCCCTCCCCCTGCTTTGTCTCATCGAGAGCTTTCCAATGGTACCTTACGTGATTCTAAGATTCCTACAGGAAGATTCCCTAAAAGATTCCCTCTGGTCAAAGCTTGTTTGACCAACCAGATAGGACCTAGACCAGACAGGTCACCCATCCAAGTAAGTAATCCAAGGGTGGAGCTTGCTGACATGTCACCTATTTGTGTCCCTAATCCTATGATGGAGCTTCCTTGGAGGAGATCCTCTTTGTCTATATAATAAAGAGAAGGTGCTCCTTTGGGGCATCGAATGTTTGAGTGTGCAATCTGTGTTTTCTCTCTTCTCTTGTCCTCGGAGTATTACAGGTCTCCCTACCAAATCCAAATGTCACCACTCTCTCCTCCACCATGTTGAGCTCAATACGCTCAGCCAAACCAAAGACTACTGCCAAAGTGGGCAAAGTAGCCTACAACAACGTAGCATCACGAACTCTACGTCGCAACTCCCTATCCAATATCCCATACCAAACCTGGACTGCCTAGGCCTCAATAACTCCCTGAGTGAAACTGATCAGCCGCTTCATGCAAGTGTATGCCTCGCGTAGGCTCTCTCCAGCCTTCCGTTGAAACTCCTGCAAGCTCCTCAGCTTGTCAATCCGTACTCCTTGGTAGTTCTGCCTCAAACATAGGAAGAACTCCACCATGGGGTTAAACCCCGGTACCACACCACCTCCTGCAGCGGTACCTCCACTCGTAGTAGCACTATCTCCAGCTAGTGCACCTCCACTAGCTCCACCAACACTACTCGAGCTAGAACTCGTAGGTACATCCGATCTACTCCTGGCCACCGAACTTGAAGTGATGGAGACATAGTGTGGAGACCAATACTATCTCCATAACTCAATCTCCTCCAAATGAGCTCTCCTGAACTCATGGTAGTCATCCATCGGCGGACCCTCCAAGTGCTGAAACAACCCCTTCCATGGCATGAAAGGTGTGAACAAAGTCGAGTTCCGCATCTGCTACAGATCACACCAACTGTCAAACTCTTGGATAAAGTCATCCAACTCAATGGTACCCATTGTACCAGAGTAATGCCTAGGGCCTTTGGAGGCCCCATAAATCTCATCCATGTCCCACAACAACGGTGCGGACACACCAAGTGCACTCTCAACTGAATCAGCTCCTATGTCAAACTCCAACTCAGAGTCAATCTCCTCCCTCATTGGGACTTGAGATACAGGCTGATACCGAGCACCACTCCGAGTAAACCCACTACGTACTGCATGGCTAACTCCTCTAGAATCTCCAAAGAACTCCGTTGTGACCAAGTAACCACAACAGCAAACCCGAACCACCAACTGCAACCGCAAGTGCTCCACCAAGTGCCAACACCAACTAAGCATCACCCACTAATGTAACTCTAACCGAGATAACTACACTAAGGGAAGGGCAACCTATAACCTGCCATCATAACACGCACTCTCACGGTCTACAGGTCATCGCTTCCTGCCTCACCGGAGAGAAACAAAGGTAGTCTAACTGGTCATCACTCCAGCCTCACCACCAAGAGCACACCAGAGCACCAACGCTCAAAAGTCACGGCACCTCACACAAACATGGTGCACAAACAAGAAGCAGAGAATGGAGAGGATCCAATCACAAGAAATCTAAACAAAAACCCTCCATCTCATAACACAACACGGGACTGACTCTGCCACCATTTGGCATTTAACATAAGAGTAGTTCGTATCTAAGTCCTAAGCTACCAGGATCACCAAGAATGGGATCAAACTGCCTCTCCTAGCCAAAGTTACATGTGTATAGATAACAGTGGCACAGTCACTAAGACAACAAGTGAGGGTGGACCAGTTGGCTAGGGCACCAGTCTAGGAACAAGAGATCTAGGGGTCGAACCCTGTTGCGCACAATCTAGCAGGAAAGTTAGATTTTGCCAACCAATGACCAAGATCTACTCTAAACTAGCTAGCCTCACGCCAGCAAGCTGGCTTGCTGTCCCTTCTGGCCCTTCTAGGCCTTCGCAGCCTCTCATAGCCCTATGCCTCGAAGCCTCGAAACGCCCAAATGAGGCCTTTCTTGTTGCCACTTCGAACCTCCTCCACAATTGGCAAAACTTCTCCAAATTTGCGAAAGTCCTCTAAACTAGCAAAACTCCTCCAAATTTGGCCAAAATCTGATGTAAATCCCCACCAAAATCTGACGTAAAATCTGACATAAAATCTGACGTAAACCCTAAAGATGATTGTCCGCCAAATCCCCCGCTAACTTTCCACTCGAGCCAAATTGACAAAACGGGTTTTTCCAAATCACAATTTCATGAGAAGAGCTTCCCAACTCCACCTTCAATTTGACTTTCTGAGCCCAACTCGCAGCAAATTGGTCCTTCCTTCACCTCTTGAGCTCAAAATCACAACCACTACTCGAAAATTGCTCCTTCTTTGCTCGAAATTTGGCCAGCGCTTCCGCATACCATCCGCCTAACTGCCAAATCTGCATCAACTGAACGAGCTTTTGCACACTAGGGAAACACTGAACTTGAATTGAGCTACCAACGATCCACCAAGCTTGGAGATACCACCAACACTCACAGTTCTTGCACCCAATTTCCCCCTGACTTCATTTCTCTGATGTTATCAGATTGCTTAACATTCTCAACTCAACTCAACTCAGATCAATACTTGATCTGTCACTCTATAAACTACCAACAACTGGGCATTGATTATAGTCAAGCCACACCCACTCAAGCATAGAGAATCCAAGTGACGCTCGCCGGCCTCTATCCACCATAGCTAGGAACTCGAAGGCTCAACATCAGAGAAGTGAGCTCTCTGGAGCTCACTTCGAAACTATACCCCCTGGACTCGAGCTAGCACTGAAACCCTAACGGTCCCGCTGACGGCACACTCGATGGTGCAAACGGTGCAAAGTGACGGTGGGCCCCACCGTGAAGTCAGTACCCCAAACACAAAATCTAACCGTCGAAAAGTAGTCTCTGAGAAACTACTAGAATAACTCTAACTACTATCACTGGAACTCCAGTGTCCGAGCATCGAGATGCGGAACTACAAAAGGCGTGACATATTATCTTCCAAAGATTATTGGTAAGTTACTTGATCTAAAATTTAAATGACAATTCAATCATTATCATTCTTGTAGTTTATTATATTTATATCTTATAATGATAATTTCTTAGTTGTTCTTTGATTGGGAAGTATAAGGAAGATAAGAATATAAAGAAGAAGCTATTGAGAGTAAAATTAAGGCTCAAGGTAGGAAGATAAAAGTTAAGAAGGAAATTGAGTAGTGGAAGAAGTTATCGAGCCCTATCTTGCTATAATTCTTTATATTCTTACTTTTATTCTTAAGTATTAAAATCCTATGGCATGGAAGGGAGAAATGTAGATGGGATTTTGGATAAACCTACCCATGAAGAGATACACCAATTCTAAGTTGGCACTATAAACTTGTTTATCTCTCACTCTAATAACTATTAGTGTAATGGATCATGGATAAGTAGTTAGGTGTAATACTTTGAGGATAGGAGAAATATCCAAGAGAAATATAAGAGAGAAAATATAAGTTTCACACTCAATACTCCAATGCTCCAAAGGAGCACCTCTCTTTATTATATAGCAAAGAGGATCTCCTCAAAGGAAGGTCCATCCTTGGATCAGATATATGGATTGGTGACATGTCAGCTAGCTCCACCCTTAGATTACTTGCTTGGATGGATGACCTGTTGGTCCTTGTCCTATCTAGTTGGTCAAACAGGTTTGATCAAAGGGAATATTTAGAGAATGTTATTGTAGGAATCTCAAGATCACATGGGTGAGGTACCATTGGAAAGCTCTTGATGAGACAAACTTGGCAGGAGGGAAGGCAAGCCTTTCCTTTGTTTTGGGAAGGCATGCACATTTTTGAGGCCTAATTCATCCATTTAGGCCTCCAAAATTGACTCTCAAGTTTTTAGGCTATTCTCTACTCTTGCACTATTAGTAGAAGTACTCTTTTGGTGATACCTCTATCTGATCTACTTAGTCCATCATATAAAACATTTTCTTAGATGTTACCAAACTACTTTTCACCTCTAGATAATATGTCTAGCTATTGGTATTACACTAGAAAATCAAACTCTATGATACCTCTCAAATTCAAAGCCTTGCTCATAAAGAACTCAATGAAAGGTATTTAGGTTAATTAAATAGGATAATGAGTTCCCTTCTCATCCCTTATTCATATGAAATCTTATATGCAAAATTTACTAAATACCATAGTAACTATATTTACTAGGTAAAACCTCAAAAGTTAAAGTTAAAGTCTAAGAGAATGTCAAATGTCATGAGAATAAGTCTTAACTTAACCCAATAATTAAATCAAAGATTCTTTCATATACACTATTGTGGTACCCACAACTAAGACATTTGTAGCAAAACTACTAGTAATTGTTTGTTCTTTTGAGAATATTGGTATAGAATGGTTAAATACAAAATGAAAGTCACCAATGCAGTTCTTTGCTATCACATCTTTAAACTCTTGGGCAGAAAAAACTCCCAAAAGAGCACAACAACACCACATAGGCGTATTGAAAAAAAATTACAAAATCACAATCTCTATAAATCTAAATACAACTTAGAACCAAATATGATGATTTAGTTTAATACAAAAGTATCTATTTCCCTATAAATTTGCTTTGCTTTGCTTTTCCACCTTTCCCAAAAGGCATGTGTTTCTCATGATAGTACTTTGCCACAACCTCCCAAACTTTGGCTCAGAGTCTGATTACTTCAAACACTAGAACTCACTTAAAATATGTCAAGGCATTGCTTTTGGAGAATTGACCAAGCATTAAACACAAAAAGTCACAAATGTTCAAGATCCAACACATAGAATACTCAATATCTCACTACAAAACTCATCAGATAAATTAACATGAAGTTTCAAGACTTGCTCACAAGAACTAAGAAAAACAACAAGGAGCACTAGACTCTTCTACTTACTCACCTTATGCTCTTATTGAACAAGAAGCACTTCAAACATTTGCCCTAAATAGCCAGTCCAATTGGGAGTTAAAAAATTTTAAAACAAGTATGACCTTGGCCATTACACTAATCTAATGCATCAATTGTCAAAATTGGTCGGCTTGAATCTCCAGATTTTTCTACTTCCTCTATAACTACTGTACCATCTTTTGCTAAAACTACATGTTCTGATGGTTCATCCTATGAAGGAATTTCATAGTTTACGTTGAAGTTTTGACATTCCACGGAAGGTACATCACATGAATCAAAAAGGCCTTTGGCTAAATCTCTTCTTCTTACATAATTGCAAAGTTTGATGGAACTTTGTGTTTTCTTCATTCATCAAGCCAAAAAAATTCAGATTAAACTCCACAATATTGATATATAAATTACACTCATACACAAAAACTAAAAATTTGAACACCATAGCTATCCTTGGACTACAAAAGAATCTACACCAAACAAGTTTGTGTACTTCAGATTCTCAACTCTTTTCGCAAAGCCAAATATCTAGGATAAATAAGAGTTCAATATAATAGAATCAAATTTAATAATACTCACATTTGCAAGTTCCTTGAAATATAACCATCTCTATCTTTGTGATATTCTATCCATCACTATAATCTAGTATAGTTGATGAGGTGTTACAAGAGCTCCGAGTAGATTAGATTCATGAGTTGGTAACTTATTTGTTTTTTTAATAGTTTGTTCTACCACTTTAGTCGGTGAACTACAAGCACCAAGGCTAAAGATAAAAGCAAAGGCAAAGGAAGCACTTTGATGTGGATGCAAAGTAGGGCAAAGAAGGGAGTTAAGTAAGAAGACCACTTTGATGTATTATAGTTGAATAGCTCACATTTGCAAGTTCCTTTGAAATAACACTCTCTCTATCTTAGCTAATTCTTATGTAACTAAGAAGCTTGGTTAATTGTTATATATATGGTCTCTTTATTAATATTATAAAAATAGATATTAATAGAGTAAATAAGCACTTGTGCATGTACATTTATTTCTTATGGATAGAACATAAAAGAATGCAAGCACCTTCAAAGTGTTGAATATATATATATATATATACTAAGCTTCAATACCTATATTATGGAAAAAATACATATAATGTAAATAGAAACTAAAATTATTTTTTTAAAGGATTTAGACAATTATATTGTATATCCTGGTACTAGCACCAACAATATCTCTATTAGTCCAAGCTACTGGTGTAATATAATCCAAAATTTTAATATAAAAAAAGTAGGAGCAAATTAACTAATTAGAACATTTTGAAAGACATATAGAAAAGAGGTAAAATAAGTAGAAAATTATTAATACTATTAATTGAATATAATTTATGATGTTGACGACAAGAAGGCTATATACTATTTATTGTGTGTAAATAGACACATATGAAAATATAAACACTTAGTCTAATTTTATGATTGAATAGGAAAAAACAAGTTTATATTTCATTATTCACTCTTTACTCCATTATATAATTCTACTTTCTCTTACAATAAATTTTTTATGTAATTTTTATAGATTAGTAGTGAAGTTATAGGTTATCTAGCTTATTTAGATAAAATATAATAAAAGCTAAGATATAATCAAATCTAATTTTTAAATTAATCGAGCTTAATTTTAACTATATTTTAATTTTAATTTCATGTTTTCTAAACCAAAACCAAAAACATTCTAATAGTGCATAAATTTAAACTTTAGCTTGTAAATTGGCTTGACAAACTTTCTTGTTGAAAGTAACCTAAATTACTCACCACTAGGTAAGTAGGTAAATGAAACTCGATAGACATTCATTTTGACATTTATTTGGGGTACGAGTTTGTTATGTACTTTAGTTAAGTCTTGCAAAATATTAAAAATATCGTTAAATCATATATTATATCATATAAATCTATAATTAGAATGAATCGCATCCAACCTTATCATTTCTTGTTGGCCTTATTGTGGACAGAATAAGGACTTAGCTATACCACGATACAATTGAACCACCCCTTTGTGAATTATATTCATTGTTGATACTTTGGTTGTACACCTTCTATCTACTTGGTGTAAATGTACCCAATTCTTAACTTATGTAACACAATCTCATAACCGATGATCATAAGTTCATGAAAATTCCTGTTTAGAAAATGTGCTTATCATTCTTACTACATGTTTCATTGACCCACCACCATGGATTGTCCAAAATTGCCAAAGCCAAATCCAGTCCAAGACTTGTTGAAACACCAAGTAACTCTTAAAAACCAACTTAGAAAACCCATAATCTGAATGCTTAAAGTATCTTGGATCTGGTTTGGAAATTCAGCTTTCAACAAAACATGTCCAATAATATCCTCCACCACTTGTGATTTATATTTTGCTCTAAAGTTTTATTCGAGCTTCAAAATCCAAAAGAGAGTCTGAGCTCATGACTAAATTCTACACCCCAGTTAAAGAACTATAAAAAATTGTATCTAACTTGAAAAATAATACATGTGATTTGGGAATTTTCCAACCGCAAATCTTAACAATAATTGCAACACCGACCCCCAACTCTGATTTTAACCGCACCCCAGACTGGTCAAGAGAAGGCAAAGCATACAAAACCCAGAATCTTAAATTCCACCTTGGAAGAACTCGAAGCCCAATACTCTAAATTCAACATAAATTACTCATTGGACTTGACACCCAAGGTTCAAGATCCGAATTCTCACAAGGTTTGAGTGTGAAGTACAACCCTCAGGCTCTTTGGACGGGTCACAACGGTCGTATCTTAGTCACACAGACAACTATATACTATTCTATCTACTGATTACTGTAGCTGCCCTCGTCGATGCAAACTTATGAGCTTACTACACAAGCATTGATTCGAGTAATTTGACAGTCATGACATCCGTAGCTATCGTGACTGGAGGAGGCATTTGATGAAGAGTAGGCTGCTCCTACACTTCAGATTATGATGCAGGTGTTTGGGGCTCGTCATACCTTGCGATACTCAATCATGAGATTTGTTGACCGCTTCCGTCGTACGATTTTCGATCGTTGAGTGGCTGTGAAGTCTTGTGCAGTCGAGCTGAGTACTGTAATGTGAAACCACGAAGGTGTTGAGCACGTACAGAATTGAGGCGCAGAAGTGCAGGAAATGTTTTGGGCCCCAAAAGGTGTATCCGGCTTTTTTCTCGCAATGAGTATGTGAAGCGTGCGATGTGTGATTGCGCAGGGTGCGTCGCTTTGCTTCGCGCACAACCTCGTTTCATGTGGTTCATGTTTCCCGCTGGTTGGTGTGCTTGTCCTTCAGATTTTGTGTGTATGTTTCAAAGAGAGAGATCGATTGCACATTCACCGTCGATCCTTGGTTCGAGAAGAGATTCGAAACATCGGAGAAGTGGCGTCCATTGCCCTTTGAATGGAAAGAGCGAAAGAGCGAAAGCATGTCATCAATCGGAATAAGCGGCAGAGGGAGCTAGACAGCACCTGTTAACTCAAAACGGCAGGTAGGCGGGGACAGGGTGGCTGGTGCCGCAACTGAGAGTTAATTTGTATTCTCCACTAACCGTTGTACATTTTGTTGAGCCGCGAGAGTCTTCCTCTGAAAACCGCGGTGGATTTTGTTGAGCTGCGAGAGTCTCCTTATGTCTTGTTTACTGTTTCCTTTATCATAAGCCAGTTAATTCTCTAACAATCTTTGTGTTAAGCAGTAAGTGTCGGCTAGGTCCAGGGCGAAGCCTCTGCACTTCACACAAGAAAACTGCCGACACTGTCGACGCGGAAATGTCAAATTTCAAAGATGACAAGTGTGACAAGGGGGCATATAAATGCGCTGCTGGAGGCGTATGTGCCCTCCCTTCCCATATTCATATGTTCCGTCTCCTTGTCATTGTGTCGACGTTCTCCAGAAGCATCGAAGCTCCAGACTAAATTGCCTTGTAAGAGCACTTAAGCACGCAGAAATGCTTGAAGTACATCAGATCAGTACTGCCACTCACTAGCAACTCGAGTCAAGGATAAGCTCCAGAAGCTACCCAAAGCAACTCTTAGCACCTAGGAACTTCTTCAGAGTTTGAAACAGATCAGTGCATCTACATCACTTATTAGCGAAAGCGAACAGCCTGGAAGTCATTTTAATCGCTGATAGATTGCACATATTTTGCAACTATCGCAGGCCAGATTGAACAGTTAAGCATTTATAAGTGAACAACACTGCAGGTCTTCAAAAGCCATGCAACTGTTGTGTTTGACTATCCTTTGCTACAGTGTGTGACTAAACAAATGCGATCTCTGCGAGTCCCTCAAACTCATGCAACTCTTGTGTTTGACTTATCCGTTCCTGTACTTGTCGTATCTGATGTACAATCTGTTCGCTTGCACCACCTTGGAACATGAATGTTCGATATTTCTGTAGAGCTGTTTGTATGGTCAGGTCCAGTTTGATTGGATGATACGTAGATCGTCGTTTAGAAACGCCCTTTGACACTGCTTAGTCGAGACAATCCGTCGAAGTTCTTGCGTAGTTGTCTCCATCTTATACTATGTAGACATGAGTTGAAAGACTATCTGATTTGGCCTTGAGATGACATTGGCGCGTTCATAAGTCTGCGCATGTGTTAACGGATACCAGATCCTGCGAAAACTGTTCAGAATACGATCTCAACTCCAGCTAGTTAGTATATGCCCAAAGAATCAGATTCGTGTATTCGCCTTAAGCTTTGAACTTACTGATTCGAAAACCTGTGGTGATTTCCATGTGTGACAGTCTGCAGGGAAGCTATGCATATGTTCACTTTGTCAATGTGGTACGCACAAATGTCCAGAGAAACACACGTCTCTTAACACCCAATTCGATCCTAATGCTCAATCCGAGTACATCAACAAGTATCCGGCATGGCCAATTGGACCAAAATTCAAGCGCGAAGTCATGCCAACAAAGTTCGGTGACGCCAAATTCGCGGATGATACCACATATGATACAGACTATACGAAGAAAGAGATGCCTGCCAGATATATCAGGGCAGGGGACGGACAGACTCTAGCGGGACATATGCCCATTGGCTCACATTATCAGAACCCCCACTCGGAGTACATTGATCGTTACATCAAGCATCCGATCGGACCTCGCTTCAAGAAACAGGATCCCCCTCGAGAAGACAGTGGTGCTCGTTTCTGTGACGACACAACGTATGACACGGACTACAAAAAATGGCCGAATGCCACAAGAACTCCATTCAAGCCCGCCTCTACGACCAAGGACACAGGGGCGTTCGACGATCTTACAACTTACAATTTGGCCTATGTCGACAAGTCTAAGAACTTGCAGAGATGGGTGAGAGCGAAGGATTCCCCAGCGACTAGCACTGGACCATTTTACGGAATCACAACTCATGCCACAGACTTTGGGCCAAAACCCTTGTCTGGTAGAGGTATACCTCACAAGCCTGGTTGCTCTCTGGGCAGCAGCGGTGCTAAATTTGAAGGGGAGACAACGTACCATGAAGGATACCGGGCATGGCCGATGAACAGACCTGTTCGGGCGGTGCGTCACGATGGGCCGATCAGTGGTGACTCCAAGTTCAAGGGTGAAAGTATTTACCACTCAGACTACATCAATCCCAAGTTGCCTCTTCGCTGCCCTGTGCTTCTGCGGCCCAAACCTACCAACATATGTGGAGATCACATGTGTTACTAGCTTTTCACTTGAGTCGGCCTCTATTAATTCTCTGCCGGAGGCTCATGAAATTCCTAAACCTCGAGATATATGCCCCTGGTCTAGATTTTAAACTAAAACTGGGTTCGGCACTGTCTTAAACACATTTTCACAACCAGATTATCTTTCAGAATAGAGTTTGCAGCTTTCCAAGTCCAAGGGTTCACAATGCCGATGGATGCACCAGGTACGTCGCTCTTCCACTTCATGTGACCGATATCCTTTTATCATTTGTGAACATTCTGAACAAGTAGCAGTTAAAAGTGTAAGAACGACGTTCGAAGACGATCAGAGCAGAGCTTATTAGCCATGGATACTTAGGGAGTCTGCAGCTGAGAAGGGCTACCGATAATCTGTAGATGCCCGCAAACGCCAAGTTGACCTCTAACTTCCTCGATTGACCGAATGTACAGTAGCTCCCGAGTGATTGCACGCAATGTGATCCATGTACAGATAGGCAATACTGGACCAAAGAATGTAGGTACTCTCTACTTTACCTCTTATACAGCGAGATCTAGAGGCCCCAGTCGGTAGGGCTGGCTTGAGCTAGCGCTCAGGGAAGAGGATTCGTTACCACCCGATGCAGAAGTCAGCTTCTGGAGCGTATTCGTTTCCATGGTCTTAGAAGAGAAGGAGGCGACCGCATGTGATAACAAGAAGGATGGGAAGTGGATTTCCAATTGGTAATTATGTAGACTAACGGACCGTGGACCACTATTGGCAGAACCTGTACAAAGTTATAGCAATAAATTTGCTCTTTGCCGGCCGTGATTACTTTCCACTGTTACACATTGAATCGTCAGGAAGTGTCCCGGAGCTGATGGGCTCGATGTGTTTGAGCAGTTCAGTGGTTCTACGGAAGAATCCTGCAATGACTGCAAATGCCTGAAAATGGCGTGCGATTTACCTCCAGTGGCACGGCCCTTACAAGCTTGCTTCCGTGGTGAGCAGCAAGCAGTTAAAACTCCGCTCTTAATCTTCCATTGAGGCTTTTCTGTCCTTCCCTTAACATGTTACAGTACAGATCCCCATGTATCCTTCGTCAGCATCTACCATTTCTTCTACTTCGTAATCTCTTGTCCGGCTTTCGTCTTTGTTTATTTCTACGCTCGATTTAATCAATCCACCTTTTGACAAGCTCGCATCGACCAAACCGAGTGCAGGTTATCTGACTGTCCCTCTTGGACTGCCCATTGTCCCAACCCTCGTTTCAGTCGATCTGGCCCGTTGGATCCATTTTCGTGGTCAGATTAGATTCTTGAGTTGATGACCCCCAGCTCGTTTACTTTCAGATCCAATAACCGTCCACGGCCGAGTGTCATGATTTAGTTCGTCGGTCTCCTTTCTGTAATGCGTGAAACTCCTTTCCTCTGAGATCGATAATCACCAGGAGTATGAACTGCTGATTTCTCCCAGTGAACAATTTGACCTCAAGGAGTATGAAATGGATGGGCCTCCAAGGGATCCCTACGAACAACTCTCTTGTACGTCGTAGCTGAGACTAGCTAGCCAGGCCAGCTGTGGCTCGGGCTGTACGGCAGAACTCGGGGATGATCTTAGTCAGTGCATTAGCCATTGAGTTAGCAATGTTTCAGTAATCTAAATAAAGGGAGACGAGACCTAGGTTGAAGCTCCTTTTCGCGTGCTTGCCGGGTCAAGATTGTCAGATACACTGCCTCTCTCCGACAAGTAGCGCTGTTAAAGACACCATCACTCTCACTCAATACAGCACATGTACGTAGTAACAAAGTTCTCACCTTTTCTCTACTACGCAGGACAATTCACTGTCCATGCCGGTAATCTACTGATTCTGCTACTCTTGAGTTCCGGAGCCGGGACACATTGAGTAGAGTGGAACGTCTGGTCAGGTAACGCTGGTGATACGAAGAACCAAGTACGGTGGAGAATCGATGCCATGAGTACCATTCAAGTCTAATCTTGGATTGGAATACTCCAATCCCATCTTGAATCAAACAACCAAGAAGAATTACATCAAATCCTTATCATAGAGAATCAGATAATGTTTCTCGTGTTTCTTGTAACATTCTTCGCCGTTAGAGCTCCCTCTTTCTGCATTATACATCCATAGGACTGCAGTTTCTCTTTCCCTCTCTATCGCTTTCTATCTCTATAATTGGATCTATTGTATGATACAACAAAAGATACCCGCATTATTGGCAGGACATATTTTGATCAATTGCACCTCGTCTGAGTGTGTCCATCCTCCAGTAGTGAAGGAAAGGCTCCAAGCTAATGCCGTACAACCGTGAATTGCAATGTAGAAAAAGAAAGTTCAATACAACTGGGACTCCCGCCAGAAACTTGGACTTGACCCCTCATTTGGATAAGGGTCGGGCCGAAATATAATCAACATACGTTCAGTTTAGCTCCACACTAACAATATGATCTCTTTGTACTTCCCTTTGGCTTCGACAAACCAACAACATACTCTCCTCGTACTCAGCTTTAGCTCAAAACCATTTTCGATACTATAATATTTCTCGGAGAACTTCCATGCACAATGCATGTCATTGGTTCTTTACGTAGAAACATTGTCCTGACTATTCGCGATCTATATTAGATTAGCGTAGATTCCTGACGTGAGTATCATACACACACTTTACAACATCTCTCTGCCGAAAGTTTCGGTGCCTTATAATACCTCCTCCAACTCACCTTCTTTAGGCGGCTAGGTGACATGTTGTTAGGCTCCTATTGTCTTACTTTGCGGGACTTCTCCTCTCAAGATCTTATTGCGGCAAAGCACACAAAACATTAGATGAACCCAGTATGGAGATGAGAGTGTTTCCATACCTTTGACAATATGAATCAAGGCACAGCATTTTGTAACCATTTATATAACAGAAACAATTTGGGATTGTAAAGGGGGTACAACCGGTGACAAGGGCAATCATGCTGATACTATTATGCAGTTCGTAACTATTTATGGATCCCGTTGAAGTCCCCGGAAGATCACGTCGTTCACGAAAGAAAAGTCCTTTAACGGTCATCTATTGCAATTATGCCCAAGCAAGCCTTCTAAAGGCAACTGACCTGCCCTTCCAGTAGACTAAAAATAGAGAAGGAACTTAAAGCTAAAGGAATTCTTGTCATGTCGAATCTGACTTTGTCATCCCTTTCGGCTTCTAAAGTAACAAAAGTGTACTTCGGTGGAAGCCATGCATTCCATTGTTCTATGGAACTCGATGACCCTTCTTATGTGGAATAATAATTCACGTGAGCAAATGGTCGTGGCATTCAACATGCGATACAGGGATCACTGAAGTACAATTTACCTCATGGTTCTAAGATGTGAACGAGGGAACGTTCAATGTTTATCCACTCACTTTCACCCCAATTTCTCTGCCTACAGGAGACTTTCTACGGTCGGAGAAATCTAGAACGAACGTGTGATGGCTAAGAAAATTGAACATTACGTGCGGAAAGTTCCTAAGTTTTAAACAGTGATAGTGTTACCAAGTACTTCTTGATGTGGTAGAGTTGTTGATGAATATATGTGTTCTAATCTTATCCTGTTATGAATTTCACGACAGTTTTAATGCCACCGCTGGAAGATGAATGGGCCTCAATAGTGTACTAACAATGATTGGTAACTATCAATGATTATTGAGCAGGCCTAAGCAAGGTTCTGCTCACATCTCCAAAATTTCCTGATAGACACTATTCTGCAACAATACAAACAGTAGAGACTATTCTGGAATAGAGATAACAAGGTTAAAAACAATTTCAAATATATCAAAGTGAACGTTTTCAAATCTATTGCACAGATTGGTATTGAGAGGACAAGACTTTTCACTGAGTGTTCAATTGTGTTTCATCGTGTCCGAAAATTAGAGAGTATAAATGGTATTTTCGAATCCAAATATGGTTTCATCTCAACATTTCGAAACATAGACACTGGACTCAAAAACAGTTGAAGTACAAGGCACTTGACAGTAAATACTACAGTACTCAACTCAACTTGCCAGTGATTGTTAGATTCGGAAGGTAATGTCTAAAGTACTTTCTTACTGTATTCCCTACTAGACAAGGATCTTGACCCTTATTAATTCCACCTTACGGGCCTGCCTGCACTAAAAGAGAGACTTGCAGAGCATGGGGGAGAAATATAAAATTCCTATGACAAATAAGTACTGTAGGTTCAAATTCGTAAATGTTACAGCGAGCGGGTAATTTGAACCCATCCCCGGATTCCGCGTTTCAAGGAGTAGAGAGAAGATGCCGTAAATGTGTCTGACTGGAGACAACCAATCGCACAACGACTGCTCGGGGATCCCAGTTGTTCCGGCGAACATGGCAGCTTCTTAAGGTTATTCCAACAAATTACTGTGCCTGCAGAACGGCTAAATCGTAGTAAATCCAGAAGCGAATCTCACCGGTAAACTCCAAATCGGAATCAATATTTGGATTAGATTAGAAAAAAGACCTGGTGATTTGGATTGGTTACTCTAATTTACACGTACATCACAAGAAGGGAGGGGACCAGGCGGTGACGTCAGGAATGTCAGACGTGCTTCTCCAATCTTGACGGAGAAGGAAAGCGACTTTCCTATCTTACCGAGTGTGAAGCGCAGTTTTCATCCATCCACAATCCGTTCCTCCTTCGGTTCGCACTTTACATCCGTTCCTCCGACCGACTGAAACCAAACCTTAGCTTCGGTTCTCATCCGGAAACAGGTTTGGAAAACAAAACAGCTCGGACCTACTGCTCCGGAAACTCTTCCCCGAAGTCTGGAGCCATCGAAGTATGACATTCAGTCAGAAAAGCCCGTTATCTCGAAACTACTCGGGATAGTCTTTTGCACTAGAACAGCTTGGTCTCCATCGGAACTCTCCGCGATCGCAGAGGAATCTATAAACCTGCCGGACTAGGTAACCACAGATGTGGTGGTCGACGGTGGCTAGGCTCGGCAGTGCGTTGAATGACCTTCGGGCGGGTAGGAGATTTGCGTCAAGAAAATCGGTCCGAGGGAAGAGCGGAGCTGCTTCTGCTGCTTTCTGTTGGTGGCGCTCGCGGTAGAGAAGCACCAGCACTGCAGTAGTGTAGTAGTATAACTACGGTAGTAATGGTGGGAACGGAAGGAAGTAGCGTAGAGAAGGAGAAGAAGTGTCTTCCGGACGACATTCGAGTGCTAATCATTCGGTTCGAATCCCCTTTCCGCACATTACAAAATCCTTTTAATCTCACCCAGTGAAGAGCTGAAGGTGATAATTAATGTTGAGTGCGCCCGGACCTCCAGCGAAGAGGAGGAGAGAGGGGCTAGCTTACTAGCTCAGATTCTTGTGGAAGTAGTAAGAAGTACTTTACTTAACTTGTAGCTGCTGCTGCTTCCGGAGCCTGGCGATGGAGGGAGCCGAGGGATGAATGTGAAGTAGGTGTAAGTACAGTAGTGTCGTTGATGATGGTCCACCACTAAACAAACGTCGTTGCCCTGGCCCTTGGTTTCGTTTTCCGTCTGCTCTTCCTTCTCTCTTCCCCTGCATTGCTCTGCCCTGCCCTTCACTCCTTGGCTTGGCTTTGCTCTTGCTGCTGTACTGGAGTAGAAGTTGCTGTTGTTTCTTGGGAAACTACGGTGGGGCTGGCAGCAGGAGCGCCGCTCTCTCTTGTGACCGACCGACTGAACCCACATTGCATTGTTCATCCTTCAGAAGGAAATCGAAGGCCAGGCAGCAGATCTATACAGTAGTACGAACTGTGCACGGAAATTGTGAGCGTCTGAGTTCGGCGGAGGAGGAGGACGAGGAGCTGCTGGTTTGAAGGGAACTGATCACAGACTTCTGCGCTGTCTGTCTGCTGCTGTAGTGTGTGTTGAGGGGTGGACTTTGCTATCTATCTTACTTCTAAGAGGTTACGACCAGCCAATGTGTGGTAGGAAACTTGAAAGCCAATGCAATCGTGTGCTGCAAACAACTATCTTAGTAATTTGTTGCAAGCTAATACAACGCTCGTAGACGGTTTGGGTGGGAGCCTTCTCAAGGAGACATCTAGGAGGCTGTGGAATGTTATAGCAGGTGATCCTCCAGAGCAGCTACTTAACCGGGGTAGCGCTGCTGCTCCGTCAAACTAAAAGGAGAGAAAACAGCCTCCACTTAGCAAATTGCAGCTGCTCCTTCCCATTGATCAGCATTCGGAACCACTCAGCAGGTCCCTGATACTTGTATTCGATTGCCGAGGACGTTTGGTTGTGAAAGGGGGTCTACAGGACTAAAACTTGAGGTCTGTGGGTTGTTTGGAGTTCGTCAAACCGTGGAGAGAGGGTAGCCAACTGAAAGAGTAAGTTTATGCCTTGGATCTGTATGGGGAGAAGGTTGTACGGTCGAGATGGGATTGTTGAACACAACATCATGCGCCCCCATCAATCCATTCACTTGGTATCTGCAGAGAGAGTCGATCTTTGTAATCCAATCGCTTCATAGTACAGAACAACATTAAGACTAGTAGAGTAGCCAGTCGTGGTTGATGCCACGTTCCTCAGTGATTGATAGGTGCAGGATAGATATCCTTAAGTTGACACACTGGCGTTCTACAAAATGAGCTTTCTCAATAACGAACTCTCCAAGAAAACCAGCATCTTCGACCTGAAGTTATGGGTTGTTATAGGTATAGGTGTGGGCATTTTCATCTTTGTGATCCTCTTCTTTCTGTCAGCGTGGTTGGTTTCTCGAAGGAGAAGCCGGAAGGATGAGAAGCTCCCCGTTAGCGGAATACCGGACGACTCCAAGGAGATCAAGGAAGTGAGAATTGACAGAGTTGGTGCCAATGGCAACGCCCACTTGCCTCCTCCAGACGGGATACTGCTTACCATCACCGAGAGTCCTCAATCTGCAGAGAAGATGGATTCCAACGAGAAAGTGGTTGTTCATGTCGGGTTTAATCCCAAATCAGGGGAGAATAATAAATTTCAGCAGCTTGAGAAGCAGAACCTATTGGCCAATGAGAGGATTTCCCCTGACGGTAAGAACCGCAACAAGGACAACGTCCAGGTGGGTTCCCTGGTTGTTCATGGACAGGAAGCCCAGGAGGGTGTAATGCAGCTCGAGAGAGCTAATCACGTACTGGCGCATGGAGGAGACTCCAAGGGCAGCTCGGATGGAGAAAGACGAGCTCTGCTTGCAGCCGAGACTCCAGAAAAGGGTTCCAATTTGAGCGGAGAAGGACGGTCTCAGGACTCTCCTGCCATGTTGGGCCCTGAGGTCTCGCACCTTGGTTGGGGCCATTGGTACACTCTCCGGGAACTGGAGGCCGCTACCGAAGGGTTCGCCGAGACGAACGTGTTGGGAGAAGGAGGCTATGGAATAGTTTACAGGGGCCAGCTGGTGGATGGAACCCTCGTGGCAGTCAAGAAACTCTTGAACAACAGGTCGGATCTTTGTTGCTCTCCACCACTCCCGTTGATCTGTCGCCGGGTATTCTGTTAGGCGGTTTGATTGATGTTGACTTTGCATGGCCGAAATTCTCTCGTCTGAAATTGTCGACTGTCCGTTACATTTTGATGCGATTGGTTCCACGGGAGTAGATTACGGGCTTACGTATGGAGTAATTCTTTCTTCTTTTGGATTACACGAGTGAGAGAGGATGTTTTTATGTGGGGTCACTGGTGGGCTTTAACTTCTACATGGCTGACTTGCTCTGGATAATTCTCTTGCATCCCCCGGGCTTTTCTCAGTTCGGTGAGGGTGCTGCTTTGTCACTTACCATCTTATTCGCGTGATCAGCAGGGGGCAGGCTGAGAAGGAATTCAGAGTGGAGGTCGATGCAATTGGGAGGGTTCGGCACAAGAACTTGGTCCGGTTGCTGGGCTACTGTGCTGAAGGCGCCGCCCACAGGTAAGCAAGCATCTTTGCTACCTTGGATGTACCTGTTGAAACTTTTGGGAAATTGACGGTGTTGTCGTGTGTAGCAATCGTCCACAATCCATTTACGGGTCCCATACTTCTATGACCACTTTTAATGATGGGCATGCATGCTTAGCAGTTTGGTAGTTCCATATCAGTTTGAATTGTCTCAGCAGTTATTAAGTCTCCTGATGCATGATTATCCCAACCGGGAACGAAACAATTCCCCCCGAGCAGTTGCATTTACCTTTTTAGCAATCATGAGCTGAGAGGGACCTTAGTT
Organism: Lunularia cruciata; assembly: GCA_948567375.1. Taxonomy (NCBI): domain Eukaryota; kingdom Viridiplantae; phylum Streptophyta; class Marchantiopsida; order Lunulariales; family Lunulariaceae; genus Lunularia; species Lunularia cruciata. Next base: position 61,516,720 of record OX419758.1, read on the forward strand.
TAATCAGCGATTGTTTTGGATGATTTACACGTTTCTACCTGATGCCTGCAGGATTCTGGTCTACGAATATGTTGACAATGGCAACTTGGAGCAATGGTTACATGGTCCTCTCGCCAACTCCAACTCCCTCAATTGGGACGCCCGGATGAGGATTGTAATGGGCACTGCTAAGGGGTAACGCTTTCCTTCATCATTGCAAGCGGTCTTTGTAGCTAATATGCAGGCAATACTTGGGGAGAGTCGGGAAAGAAAGATTGAAGGCTAGAAGCCATCTGTAGAAGCTATTTATCTTGGTGTTTCTTATTGTGGGCGAGGGATACTTCTTTGAACAAGATAATAGTTTAGTGCGTCTTATCACACGTTGTAGGAGGGATTGGAATGACGAATTGTTTGTCTTAAATTTGTCTAGTAAGAAGGTCAGCGACTCTCCCTATCTAATAGTTGTGTGTTTGCAGATTAGCCTATCTTCATGAAGCTTTGGAGCCAAAGGTCGTGCATAGAGATGTCAAGTCAAGCAACATTCTGGTTGATGGGCAATGGAATGCGAAAGTGTCTGATTTCGGATTAGCGAAGCTATTGGGGTCAGGCAAAAGCCATGTTACCACCCGCGTGATGGGTACTTTTGGGTAAGGCCTCTCTTCTTGCTAATTGAATGGGAACTACAAACTGGAAACGGTAGCTAGTACAGTACCTTGATGTCCTTATGGAAGGATAGTTATCAGTGTCTCTTACTTCTCTCTGAACTTGTATGCAGTTACGTCGCCCCTGAGTATGCAAATACAGGCCTTCTCAACGAAAGAAGCGATGTATACAGCTTCGGAGTACTGTTGATGGAAATTATTACAGGAAGAGATCCCGTTGATTATAGCCGCCCTGCTGGGGAGGTGAGAATCTCACCTTTTACTTGTGAATTGGAACCTAGACACAAGTTGCCGGAGTTTCTGGGGCCTTTATCGACTTCGTCAAAAACAAAACTTGTACTAGAGGAGTATGTTTGTCCTCTAAGAAGTTCTCCTGTTCTGACAGTCGTTTGTTTTTATCGCAGGTTAATCTGGTGGATTGGCTGAAAATGATGGTGGGTAATAGAAGGTCCGAGGAGGTAGCTGATCCCCGCTTGGAGCTGAAACCAACCTCAAGGGCATTAAAACGTGCATTGTTGGTAGCATTGCGTTGTGTGGATCCAGATTCTGTGAAGAGACCTAAAATGGGTCAGGTTGTCCACATGCTTGAGGCGGAAGATTTCCCGTTCCGAGATGTAAGCCTCTCAATCGTTACTGTGAGTACCCCTCTATGGATACAGCAGGGGAATGTTGGCTGGCCTTTCTTATTTCTCCGGCCGAAAGCGCAACATCTCTATCGTAGATTAACACCAAGATCTTTCTGTGAGCATTACGCAAGACGACAATTGATGTTTGATGAGGAGGGTAAAAGACCTGTGCCACGTTTACATATTTACATCAACAGATAGTAACGACTGTGGTGCCGTTTGCAGGATAGAAGAATCAGCAGGGATGCTCGTTCAAGGCGGACGGATTCGCTTAACCAAGAAAGGATGTTGAAACACTTGTCAACAAAAGATACATCTTCATCCAAAAATGACCAAGAAGATAGTGATAACTCTGTTGATAGTCCCCGAAACCTGTCCTATGTCAAGAAATACAGGAGGTATGAGGGCTAGAAAGCTCTCCCCCTCTCCTCTCCTCATTCTTCTTTCTGTGAGCGATTAGATAAGTCGGCATTAGGTGAGTACATACCATACATACATGTGGGTGTTTATCACAGTGGTGGGGTGGGCAGGTCAGAGTTAGGGCAGCTCATATATCAGTGCTGAAGAGAAGATGCCAAACATTTTCCTCGTGTATGTTGAGTTCGAATTAGTATAGGACATTCATTCAGGATCACATCTCTGCTGTGCCGAATAACACCCTGGCTCTGTAAAACGCTGACTTGCAAAAGCTTTGTGTACTTTATAGTAACTAGAAGGGAGTTAGAAAATTGTTTATGATCATGACACTGCTTGTACATGGAGGTTATCAAAAGGTTTTAAAGAGTGCTATGAACTGGTAACAGTTTACCAGCCTACTTTTATTCCGAATCCGGTACTGACGATCGCAATACAAACTTGGGTATTCACACCTCTCGTCAGAACTTTAAATGCGGCAATTGAATATTATCTTGTTTATGTGAAAGAATCAATAGATGTAGTATGAAGTACGAGTATACTTCAGTATTACCCGCTTGCGTGGCCTTCTCTGTGTAAATCAGCTACTGCGACTGAAAGGTGACTTAAGTAAAACAACGATAGTTAGGTGCTTCTGGTGGAGTGGTAAATGATATATCTCTCAATGGAAATACCTCGACCAGGAGAAACTGGTAGAAAGAACTAGAGGTGCGGGGGTGGGTTATCGTGAAGGAGCCGTTCTGATCGTTCGCATTGGGAGCTCATTATAGGTAGACGGAGATCTTGTCACTTGGATTCATGGAGTTTCAGTCTTCAGCCCTTACCAGCAAGAAACATAATTGCATCTTGTACACCTCGGGTGCTTTTGTTACTTGGTGTAATACAAGGCAACGGTAATAGAACAGTAGTATAACGCAATAGAAGTCTAGACGAAAGGGTTGCAGAGGATCCGATTGTGAGAATCACAAACCCACTTAACTTAGATGGTACGCAAAATAAGATATGGAGAATCAGTGAGTATTTCCCTGTAGTTTATCTTTTCTCTTACACTGCACTGGATGTAGTCATTGATCCTGAACCAATGCAGAGCTCACACTTCGCATATAGTTGGACTCTGAGAACTGAAAGCCTTATCCTTTCAGTGCCCTGTATCGGTGCAACACAATGAGACACTACTGCCGTTTGACGGTTAGATCCCTGTACACGATCAGAAGGAGAAGGTACCTATTCCAGCAGCGGCAGAGCTGACAGATTTCTGTATACCGCATGTGGACGCCTGTAAACTGACTGTCAGCGGTGTTAGCAAATCATCACTGCCTATGAGTGCGCAGTGTCCGCAATTATGGTGATTCTCAACGGCTGTTTCCCAGTCTGATGGGAACTTGGAAAGCTCCTTTTAGGAAAAGAGATGGATAGGAAAAGATATGAATAGTGGCTTTCATGCTATACAGGACAATCTTTCCGAAAGCTGATAGCTGCTTCCTTCAAGCAGCGATTGTCCAAAAACTCCACTTTTGTCTCATTTTACAATATTCTCCCAGTGACTAGAGGCTCAGGGAGGACGAGTAGTTTAGAGTAGTGGTCGACTAGACCAGTTTTGCGCCGTGAGTCTTCCTTTCCTGCTTCAGAAGGAAGAAAGAGGATCTAAAATCGCAAGACCAGCCCGTCGACCACTGTACAATAGAGCTATAATGATGGGCAATGTTCAAACAACCATCCGCTTCCCCTCACGAAACTTTCTGACAGTTGGAAAATATAGTAAGAATTTTCAAGACACCTCCCCCTCATCATAATCCCACTTTATGCTGCAGGAAGGGTTCTGGCTCCTCCTAGAATACTAACTCATGTGCTCATTTCGCAGATTTTCTGTGTGCAAAACTCAAGTTTATTCGCCGGTTAGCATTGCTTCTGAATGATGTTGACTGAGCGTCAAAGCCATAATAACCAAACTTGCGGTGTTTTACCTTCCCAACAGAAAATGTTTTGTTACACTACTGCTTACCAACCCACTTGACCGGCACATATGGATACCACAGCGAAGTCTCTCCTTTCGCTGCTTTCAACGTCTCATGCCAAATTTGATTTGATACGGACCCACTCCCTCGCTCCTTTAGTGGGTTGGACGCTTCTGCTTTACCTCTACACGTATAATTCCACGACCTATCGCAGGAATCCTAAGCGTCCGCTTTCAATAGCCTCACTTCCACCTTCTATCCATCAGCAGCCCCCTACTTTTACTTCCTGCTCGTGTCACTGCAACAGGTTCCATGGCACCTGGAATTTTTTCCTCTTTCATTGTCTCTTGGTTTTTCCATTCCTTTTTTTGATCCCTTGCTGTGGTGTATGCGCGCTCACCAGTGTAGTAAACTCGACCACCGATGCTCCTCCATCGCAGAAGGTGACGTACTTTTCCTTTCTTCTCTGCTTCGGCATCCGCTGCAATGCACAGAGACTCAAGGTGCCTATCCCCCGAGCTCCAAACTCGATCATGATTGACATAACTCCAACAAAACTTATAGTCTTCTTACAGTATTGTGTATGGTTAAGAATTACGGTATTGTGTATGGTTAAAAACTCTGACCGATGGCTAGGGAGATGATTAGCTGTTCTCCTCTCCTGGAAGAGGTGGTCAGACAAATCCAAATCTATTATAGTGAATCTAGTTCATATCTGTATTCTCTCCTTATGTATTGAAGTTGAGCGAAGTCGACAAAGCCTGATGATCAGGTGATCAGTAGTTCTCAGGTTGAACTTCTATCCTCAATGTGTTTTCTATACCGTTGCAGCTACTATTGCTTACATATTCTCGATATGATCGTCTAGATGGATTCTCGAGCATAGAAAATGAGGCTATGACTCCTAGGGCCTACAACCCTGTTTCTTATTCGTAGGAGAGTGACATCACTGCCGCTCGAAACCATGTGAAACCTGCAGACAAAATCACCGGACTGTTCACTTTGTCGCTGCAGAGCTATCGGTAGAATGTTCTCACTTGGTTGTCATTCAAAGTTACACTTCAACTCCGATGAGACCCAGGTGTTCGCTGTCTTCTCTTATCGAAAGTTTTGCTCGCATGCTCTGTCAGTTGCTTGACCTCAGCAGATGGATGGGAAGAAGGATCAAATGTATGTTTAACTGTAAGCACACAAAACCATAAACAATTGTATGTGCGATCCAGTGTTGGATAATCTATCTTATCCGCATTTATTGAATTATCTTGTCATCAAAATACCGCAGGTGCGATAGCTAAGGAATGAGTTCAGGATGAGACCTCGGATAATCAGCCCCGACACACCTCCAAACCTGCAGTTGATTAACCTTCAACTAAGGCATGAAGGGGTGCTTTTAGTAGGACATCGTCCTTATGGCGTAACAGCACTCTGATCTTAATGGTTACAGTTCTCATCAACCGCATCACGAAGTGAACAGAATCAACGCATAACAAACTTGCTGCATTAATTGTGTTGCTTGCTGAGACTCGAGACTCTTCTACCCAGAAGATGTGGGTTAAGGATGACGTTATTCTTTGATCGTATGCATGATGGCCGTCAAAGGATTATTTCTCAAAAGAGACAAGCAAGAGGGAGATGGAATTTGCATGCAGGTGGAATTTTTCAGTGAACACACATATTGAAGAAGGTGGCTGGCGTGTAGGGAGGAAGCAGATGGACGCCATGTTTGGTGAGGTTTTTTGGAAGATGTTGGTTTAAGGATTCTGATTCACCTCAAGCTGCATCCACTACACTAACTGTCACACCAACGGTTTTCGAACGAAGTGAACCACGAGTTCATCAATGAAGACGTCTGAAAGGTCAAACTGTTTCCAGGATGAACGTTGCATAGTAGCCAAAAAGACAACCACATGCAATCGTGTTCTCCGGAGTGAAGATAATCGGTTGACAGACTACGGATATGCATCCGAATCCCACATTTTTAACTCCACCAACGAAAGGTTGAATCAGGGGATGAAATTATCCAAGGGTGGCTCTAAGATGTGCCTAAAATGCGTTAATGCTGAACGCAATAGATTTGTGGTGGAAAGGGGAACTGTACTAAACTACGGCTAAAGACTAAAGAATGCACTGATTTCTGATAGGATAAGGTGGCATTTCTTTTATGTACTCAAGGGAGAAATGTCACCAGATCAATGTCCGCTTCCTCTAACCAAAAGTCTTTAGAGAGGTCAATGACGGGCAACGTGGACCATAGCTGAGTGTTGAGTTCTAGCCTTTCGAGGCATGTCACTGTTGCTTGTGAAACCTATGCGAGACGGAAATCCTGCTCCGTGACTCAAAGATTTGTACAGGATTACTCAGTGTGGTGCATGCAATAGCTTTTGACCATTGACTCGTGCTCTGGACGGTGCTAGATACTGGAACGCGTGCAGAAGAAAGAGAAAATATTATATTTTCTGTTATATTACAGTAAATCGGCTAGTTTTGAGGTTTCAGGTTTGAACCAGAATACCATATACTAGATCATATAACAAACTCGAATGGGGTTCGGAAACTCATTAGAGTACTTACCGGTGGAGCCAGCGGGTTTAACCTTTATATCCAAGCTACCGGACTGAACTATCCTTAAATCTTCTAGCCCGTGTAGATTCATGGTCACTCCAAGTGAGAAGTTAGGCATGCGAACAAGTTTTCCTCGTCCTCGTCTTCACGCCTGCCCATCCCTCGAATTCAGACTCTGTCACCTGTCTTTTATCTGATTTGATTCTTGTCTCTCATAGAGAGGAGTGACATCACAGTCACTGTAGTGACTTTTCGAAGTCCACAGTGACTGTTCTCTCACTATTATGGACATTCAATTCCTGTAGAGGAAAAGTTACCGCAAGGGACTGTCACTCTGACTCTGGACTTTTGACTCCAAGTTAGTCATGTAGTTAGTTAGCTTGTGATGTGTGTCATTTTCCGTGTCTCGAGATATGAAAACTAATGGTGCTAGGAGAGTATGCACACTGCTACCGATGAATGTGGTGCAGGTTCATGTATTTCTTTCCTCCCACTTAGAAGAGAGATGGACCATTTATTAAAACTAAACGTCACGAGGAGATTTGATTTGCAACGTCCTAAAGAAAGAGGGGAATCAACGTCTCCTTCAGGCAATGTTAAGGGAGTCCACATAACATCCACCATCGTAAACTTATTCAGGGAGAAAAAGGCGACCATGTAGAGCACATGAAGAATGGGAAGACCCCACCAAACCGTACAAGGGAGAGACAAAAGAAGGATGGGAAGACCCCACCAAACAGTACAAGGGAGAGATAAAAGAGGTAAAATGGGGCCAAACCCCCATAACATGGATATGAGAAATCTGTCCTACCGTATCTAAGACATCTGAGCTATGTAAGTCATAGCTCGTAAGGGCTACAAACTACTAGAACATCAAAAGAAGGATCATTTAGTATGATTGCTCTCCTATGGATTGCACCAGCCAATGCTCTTTAGTATGATTGCTCTACAGAGAACAGTGCTCTCTGTCGAGCGACTTATTCAAGCAGGAATATGTAAAGTGCTCTCTGTTGAGCACCTTATCAAGCAGGAATATGTAAAGCTTGTCCCGGTCCACAAACCTCGGGGTGCAAAGTAAAGGACCCACAAGTTTGCGCTACAGATGCTTTGGTTTATTTATGTCTTAAGGGCAGTGGCTGATACACATTCCTGATAATAACATTCTGAACCATCCGACAATGAATTGAGAAAAGGTGGTAGACAAAATGACTTAGAAAATTTGAAAGCATAGCCCCAACGTACTCACGAAAGGGAACGGAGAAATTCATATGAGCCAGAAGATTTGTGCGACTTTGTGAACAAGGTCATTGTTCCGGAAGATTGAGTGTCTTACCCAAAAGCTGACAGTGAAAATAATCTCAGGACTTTTGTTTCTTATCAACTAACTTAACCAAGATTTTAAGTGATTGCGGATCCATCGAGTCAAATTCTGAATGGGATATGTATATTGATCGGTGAAATACTGTCGTAGCTAGGAGGTGTTAGAATGCAAGTGCAGGTAAGGATCAACCATTCTAGCTCTGAAGGATTACACCGATTAATTCACAGAGCAGAGGGAGAACCGTAGGAGGTTCACTTGATCATTCCTGCACTGAAGGAGTTAAATTAACGTGAGCATATACCATCGGAGCTAAGAGGCCCGACTTCAAGGCGATGAAAGGTTCAGAGATACACTTTCTAGGTCAGACCGAGACCCACCCGCCCATTCACAAGTCCACAACTAAGTCTTGATTTAAAAACATCCTTTATATTATCCTTTCCTTCAAATCCAATTCCAACTGGAGCTCGTCAACCGGCTCAATTGAGTACATTGACTGATCCGGCATCGGCTATCTACATAAATTCCGGACCAGCACAAGTAACTCTACCTCTCACGCCCTAACAAAGACTTCAAATGATCATCGTTGTCTACTCTGTACTATCCCCACTTTCTATTCTAGAAACATCAACATCTCAGTCACGCCCCATGAGATTTCTACCAAAAGATAAAATCATAATTTCTAAAGCGCACCAATACACATGACGAACTTTACCAGCTCCTCACTATGCCCATGGGAGAATCTTCCCATCAAAGGCCAAGATGAGAAACACGGATCTCTGATTAAAGTCCTTCATATAAACTGACTCACCGGTGCAACCACTTCCCAAACAAAAGACTGGCAAACTTCAAAATAAACCATAGATTGAAGCACACCACGAAGTTCACGACCTCTTCACCATGTTAATACACCCAAGCCCCAAATCGAAGACGAGAAGAACGGTGAACAGGATGAACGAATTTCTTGGATGCCCCCAACTAATCTGCAAACCGAATGTCATCTCTATGCCCAAAGCTCGCGAAGCTCTGCCATGAATCCCAGATCTGATCAGGGATTGTTCCACACCTTGAGTGGAGATTCACCCACACCAGAATCACGCTTTAGTGGTCCGAGTCATCCGGCCGGCAGAGATAATTAAGACACCACTGCAAGACTTCACGTATTGTACAGCAATTCGTTGCTGGCAAAATAAAGAGGAAAAGACCAAGTAATCTATTATTGAGCTGAATTGTTGATTTAAGTCACATGTTCATAGATGGGAAGGATGGTGTATGGAAATCCAATGCCTAAGAACTATCAAATGATTAAAACTCTCTGCATGCAAGATGAAGTGAGCATGGATGGAGAGATAGTTATAGTTTTTCTCTTTCGCAAGGAATATTGTACTATCTCTCTAAAGAAACAATGAAATTGGTTATGAAAATACTACTAGACTTCAAACCTCTAATATTTATAATGGTTATAGGAACATGGGTTAAACTATATCTACAAACATGATGTCGATATAGTTGGCCAAGGCATTGAACGTTCTCAATAAAGATATAGAAATATAATGATTAATTTTTTCTCATTAATAGTTCGTTGGGTATATGTTTCTCATAAAAATAAATCCAAATTATGTTCAAGAAAATGATTTTTTTATCATATCATTCATTATAAAACAATAAATTATTTTCTAAAACTCAAATTAAGAAGATATTTTTTAATTAATTGGCATGTAATTTTTAAATTTGGAAATTTTAATTAATTGATAAAATTGTACTGATACAAACTAGTTATATTCAAAACTATCATATAATATTTAAGCACTCTAAATTAATATAAATAATTTATTAATCACTAGAAGTATTTTCATGGTTATAAATTCCAATAGTAATTCTAATATGTTGATTATTTTTACAAGGTGTGATTATTATAATTTTATATATGCAATGATATATAATAATTTATATTATTATAGAAAATAAATATTAAATATTATCAAACACAAAAATATAGAGTATAAGCATATATTATTTAATTATCTATATATTTTTCATAATTTTTTTAAATAGAAAATTTAAAGAAATTTCACTTTAAAAAGGTAAATATAATAATTATAATATTTTATTCTCTTAAAATAAATTAGTTGATAGGAACTATACACCAAATAAATCAGGGATTTAAATATAAGTAAAAACTACTTATATTTATTTATATGATCAAATACCACAAAATAGCTCAAATTAGATATTGGAAATAAAGAATTAATTCAATGCACCTAAAAAATTTATAAATCAATACCTATATGTTTAACAACATTAATCTATCTAAATTTAAATAACTATGTTTATAGGGTTTGAAATCTTAAAATACATATAATTAGAGTTCTAAATTATAATACTAATATATGAAAATTATTATAAGAAACTGAAAAAAATAACAAAATAAGCGAAAAGATTGAAGATTTGGTAAAGTCAGGCATAAAGTTTAATGATTGAATTTTCTAGTTTATTTTGAATAGTAGAAATATATAGATACTAACAAATTATTCAAGAATACAAAATAAACAGCCAAACCGTGACTGAGCCAAATCTCTAATTTACCAACTCTATTTCTATATCTTTATATAAATTATAATCAATTTCAATATTATCTTATTGCAATAGTCAACTGACAAGAAATATTTCTTTTAAGACTTGAAGGATTCAAATTGTACAATAATAATCATATAGATAGATAAGATTTTAATTTCAATCAAACTTTGTTTCAAAAATTTTATGACAGTCAGTAAATTATTTAGATTGTATGAATATAATATATCCTTAAAGCAAAATTTATAATAACTCTTAAAATGAAATTCTATTCTAAAATTAGATAAAAAAATATTTTAAATTTTAATTATTAAATTTAAAATCAATTTTCAAAATTTTAATCGTATAATTCTTTCTCAAAGATTTTAAACTCAAAAATATTTAAATTATAGTGAAACATAATCACTTCGACACGGACATGGCTGCACCAGAGGACCGTACACATGTTTATTATGCACATGTGTTCGCAAGAAGAATCTTGTAGTATCAAACACCACAATGAGAATAATTATAATTAAAGAAATCTATTTTGACGGAGAAATAAAGAAATCTCTCCAGTTTATTCTTTGAGAATTACTCAGTGACAGGTTATTATACTTCTTTGCTATGATATGCATTGGAAGACTGAAATTATTGTTAAATTTTTCATTAAGTAACCGATGACGGTTCATTAAATTCTATGGGCACAGACAGTTTTTATATCTATTAATTTTATTACACAGTATTCTTGATATATCTTTAATAAACAAGACCTTCATTCATGCTCTGATTAGCCTTTGAACGGTAATTTTTCTCGAAGGCCCTAATTGCGTGACCTAATTAGGTGTCCACACTAATCACGGAAGAGGATTCTGTCTTGTATGGATGAAGAAACATTCCATCCCGTAGGGAGGGACAGAGGCCTGGGTTTATCGACTTACTTCTAAGCCACAGAATCTCAGGAGTTCTCTTAAATTCTGTCCAGAGTAGAGTGTGGATTGCTTTCCGCTTGTTTCGTTCTGCGCATGACGGGCGATTTTGTGTTGGACCGTGCGTGGGGGCCGACTGTTTTTGCGACTGGGATTGAGAATATAGGGGAATGTGAACTGTAATCGTTCTCGTGCTCATGGTATGCTGTTGTCGTTGGCTTAGTCTATTTGGTGATACGAGCTTGTCGGTTGCATCTCTACAATGGATTTGATGGGCGTGCAAATCGCCTCTTGGCCATTCCATTCCTTCTTTGGATCCGCCCGTTCAGCATTTCTTCAAATGCTTGTTCGCAGGATTTTCACTCCTCGAGAACAATGCAGCAGTTTGGAAGAGAAATTTCCAATATCCGTATGGTGAGGACTACTCGCCGAGACCTGGACGCTACAGGGTCATGATCGTCCTCCAGGTTAATTGCTTGCCTTGGCTCTTTTCTTAGATCCGAAATTTTCGTCAATTTCTAGTTCAATTCCGGATGCGGATAAACCGGAAAACGAGGCCTTGCACGTCAAAGAGAGGAGGAAACTGAGGTACGAGAGAAGAGAGGCAAAAAGCCGCGCAAGAAAAATCCTGGAAGGAAAAATCGTGGTGGAGAACAAATGGCTGACAAAGCCGAAGAAAGCAAAAAGGCTGGGAAGCGGACGCAGATGTGAATCAACTCATAAGCAAGTGCATGAAGTGGTGGATGATACAACAGAGGCGACAGTATGAAAATCAAGTGGCTGAACAGCTAAAATTTGTCTTTGCCGAGACGTTTCATGATAGGGAATTCGAGGTCATTATGCAGCCTTGGTAGTGTTGATAGGATATCTTTATTTACACTTTCACTACTCTGTTCAGTAAGCTAAGCACTCTGTTACAGATGAGCTAGTGTGGTCTAGATGGACAGAATTCATGAACTTCATTTTTCTTGTCTTATGTATGAACAGGATACTCACGTATATCTAACGTTGGGAGTCAAGTAATGCATTAAGGCTCATTCTGAAGGATAATGTACAGAGAATGGAAGTTTAAAAGATGTCCAGTACTACATAAACTTTGGATAGGATTTACTTTATTCTTAAGCTACACATGGTTTTCTTGGTGTGAGGGGGTGTTGCTGCTCACATTCTCTTGTTGACCGAGATATCTTGCAGACATGACTATTTCATGCATAGTATATCTGACAGTCACCAAATTGTGAGCGGGTTAATTTTGCGTGCTGAAAATTCAGCCCTGCTATTCAGCATGCCATTATCATTGAGATATCTGAAGAGTTTCTGTACTCTGTGCAGGTTCTTTTGCCAAAGCTACCCACTTTGACCAAGTTGAAAGATGGAACAGTGTCTGATGCAAGGCGGAAAATCTTTCAGGCCATCGTTCTACTAGGTTGTGTCTTAAATAGGGATGTGTATAATCTTGTAAGGCGTATACCTCGAGCTCATGATTATCTTGGAAATAAAGCTGGTGGCAGGTAATTCATTGCCGCTCACTGTAAATCCTAGCTTTAAGTCCTCTGTCACTTGGGCACTTGTGTGTTGACTTTTCATCCATTTCTGCTTGGTGTTTTAAGGACTTGTAGAAGCCTGGACATAATCTTCTCAGTTTAAGGAGAGTTTGGTTAGGGTCCCTCAAAGTCGGGCAACGTTGTTTCGTTCACCATATACCGGTCTGTATATAATGCACCTCCTTTAGGCATGAAAGTTATCCAAGGACATGACTCTGTACGCATTCCTTCTTACTCACTAGGCAGGTTCCCGTAACGCCGTAGCCTATTCTACGTCTTTGACTGTCAATTGGGTCAATTTGTGCAGCTATCAACCGATGATAATGCCGGCCCCAGTGCATTTGAACATGGAGAACTTGTTTAGGTAAATCAGGGAAGAGAAAGAAGCATTTAAGGAGCAATGCAAGATAGAAATGGAGGAAGAAAGGAAGAAAACCGAGGGAAAGGAAATACTGGAAGCAAAGGCTTTTCAACTAGAAGTAGGTGCAACAATACGCGTTTTGTCTTGCCTTTTCACGGAATCCACTGGCGTCGCCACCGAGCTTCTTCCCGAAGTGAACACGGTTCGCCACTCATCTCACAGAGTGGTCTAGTTGCATTCCAGTCACATCCATAACTTTTACCTGTTCCTTAGATCAGGAGTGTGAGAATGACTGATCCTGACATTTTGGTGCATCTCAGACAAAACCCCCGTCACAGTATTTGTCCTGGATATGGACCAGATTGTTGTTCAAGCTGCTGTACCTTACTGAATGTGATGGACCACACATCTTGGACGAGAAATCTCTTCTAAGCTTGCAACAAAGCGTAGTCAGAAAGACTGCTCAGTACGCTTTAAACTAGAGCAATCTAGTGCTGTCTAGGCTAGCAGTCGTATCTTTATTGGACTGTTTTGTAATTAAAATTTAGAGAAATCTACTCCTCGGAAGTAATTTGAAGTTGACTCTCCTTAGAAAGAGGCCAGCGAGATAGAGCTTTCGGGAACAACGTTGCTGTTTGATTCAGATTGGGGGTGCCATTGATTGCACTAGTGAGATCTGTTCATTTTTATCACAGAAAACTGCATTTTCAAAGATCTGTCCATGGCGGCGAACTTTGAAGTTTAAGGGGGGTACTATTAGCCCATAATATTTTTTGGGCAAATAGATCACGCGATTAACCTGAAACCATATGCCTACCACATAGAATGCGAAGACTAGTTTTAATGTCAGGTCAAAGAAGTCAGGCCCGCGTTGCTGTGTCGTGGTGTCCGGGTTATCTCATTACTATCAGCCAGTCACTCAGATATATGCGGTTTGAGGGAGGCTACTGGTCCTGATATAAAGATAGTCTTTGAAGCACATCTACAATTTTTGATGTCTGTTGGAGTTACATGTGGACCATTCTCCATAAATTCTTTCCCTGTTGCAGAAAGAATTGAGTGAGCGCCCAACCGATTGTAAATACGACCGTCCATACTTGCCCTTCCAGATAATTCTCCGGACGAATTGAAGATTGTCTCACCCGAACCATTGGCTGACAAAGTTCACGATGAACTACCCAATTCAAAAGTCTTCGCACCCCCAGCGCCGAATCGAAAGAGTTCCGCTTGGTTATCCAGGCTTGGTACACAACAAAGCTAGAAGAATAAACTCTCTTGCGCGAGGATACACTTGTAGCAGATTGAGGTGAGTAATCATCATCATAATGAGTGCGAGAAACATGCACCAATACACAACCCCGAGATTCTAAGGACTAAGTAAAGTTACAATTGAATTTCAGAACGTTGGTGAACCGGCAGAAGGTTGACGAAAGTACTATTCTACCTAATGTATCTCGGTGTTACTTGGACTAGCTTCTCACTACTTATTCACATGCTAACTGAGTCGAACACAAGCCGATTCAATACTGAAATTCTCTCATTACCTCATTCGGATTCATCACAGGACAAAGCTTCAAACAGATCGTCCTCAGGATCAGAGCAAAATTCTTGAATGTCTCTTGAACTGCTACTTTCAGGCCAGCGTGCAGGAGACGACAGAGTTGTGTCCCCTTCATCGTACTCCTTACCAGGGCCATGCTTGAAAGGAGAGTCTGTCAACAAACAATACAAGTTTCTGAGCAACGGTAAAAGGCCCCCGTTTCTCTGGTTTCCCCCATGTTGCAATCGACGAAGTTGGAAGGAACTACTAACATGCCATAAGATTAGAGGGGCTGCGGTTGGTTTTGAGGATGAACGTGATACTTCCAAATTTAAGTGGATGGAATTTCGACTTACTGGGAGTTTGATTGCCCTTGGAGCTTCTGAACCGGGGTAAGGACTTCACGGCAGCAGCTTGATAGGTCGTGAGCAGTTGTGACACATCTGCCAGAGTATCTGAGTCTCCCATCCTCGAGTTTTCCTCGAAAGTCAGAAGCTGATGTATCTTGGGCAAAACGATTTTCAGAGCGGCCTCCATGAGCGGTTTAGAGCCAGACTTGTAAGCAACCTCTAACGCCCAGTCCAGGTTCCTGACAATGAGCTTACTCTTCGCATGGCTCTCGCAGAACGTTAGTAAGGCTGTGGATCCCGCTTCTTTGCCCAATTGGAATGCCCAAATTAAGTTCTTTCTGTTCCATGTAGCTCTGTCTTTGACGTATTTCTCACAAAGTCCCTGCAAGTACTTAACCTCGAACTTGACGGCAGCGCACAGGAGAGATGGCGCATGCTTTTTCATCACGTCCTGTTGCACTGCACCTGAGTAGAAAAACTGGACGAATCCCAGTAACGCTTCATACGTCATATCCGGAAAGTTTATAACCATTGTGCTCTTTTGCTTATCAGCCTCTTTCTGCTTCTCGTCCTCGCGGTCGCCGAAAGCAAATAAAGCTTGAAAGACTTGCGATCTTCCTGCCTGCACATTATTCCGGTATCCAATGATGTTTAAAACGTGACCAGCTGTCTGTTCTAACAACAACCGCAGAGTAACTCTCTATTCGAGAAGAATTTGTATAAGGGTGTGAAGTAGGAGTACCAAAATGGCTTTGTGAGAAGGGACTGATTGACCATGCTTGGCGATGAGCTTCACGTCTGAAAAGAGTCCTGAGCTCACTGAACTCCATGTTGTGAGGAAACTCTGCTTTTCCACTCCCTCTTCCAGTAAAAATTCCACGTGCTTCATTCGACATTGTTTGCAGTATTTATGCTTGGGTGATTCATCCACTTGCTGGCTGTAGACCGCATCCTTGTCCGGGTAACCACCACACACAGGACACAACATTGTATCTAAATCCTATTAATCTATCAAGCGTAGAGTAGCCCAAATTGTATGCACATTCTATTCTGCTCCGCAACACCGGGCAGCCAGCTACCGAGCGTCTGATTAAAACATGCTCCCTCACAGCTAAACAAACTCCTGATAACGGCTGTCTATTCTCGTTCACTCTAGTTCTCTTTTCTCCTTGACATTAAAATCTCTACGTTCCTAACACGTTGAATTGCAAGTAGCTAACCAAAATCTCCCGCTCTCTCCCTCACTCACTCAGCTCCTCACTACGAGCAGACCACGAGCCCCTGATAGCGTTTGCGCGACATGGTACAACCGCTCGACGCACAATCTGAAACAGCTCTTCTTCTTTCCTTGGATAAATATACTTGTCGTCGTCGGTGACTGCAGTCGAGTCGGTGAGTCTTGCAAGTCCAGTTCCAAAAGCGTCTGTTGCATGTAAGAGTTGGAGAAGTAAGTGCTATGTATGTGAACGAAGAGAGGCGAAGAGCAGGCAGGAACGCGCTGATCCAATCTTGAGAGCAGCAGCAGCAGCAGAGGGGGGAGCAGTCGCCAGAGGCAGATGCATCAAGACTGTGGAAGTGGTAGATTGGACCCCCTCTCTCTACCATGCGATCCGTCAGTGTCAGGAAGGAAGAGAGACGTTGTCATCATTAATGTACTCACCTCCCCTCTCGTACTGCTCAGTAGTTTCAGTAGCAGCAGCCGCCGCCTGTCGTGCATGAAAACGAACGATGATTCCCCGACAGGAGCAGCAAAACAACAGGTCCTCAAATGTACCCATATGCAGTATCCCAACAAGACTGAACGGTAAACGTGACCTGCAATTGATGTCAAGAAGGATCGGAAAACCATCAAGCTGGACAAGGATAAAACCCAAGACTCAAGAGATAAAGGAGGGCTGAGTTTCAATGGCATCACTGCGCTTCACGTGAAGTATCCAATCTCACAAGCACAATAAATTTATCATATCATGTGTAGCTATCCGCTATCTTCCAAATGGGCTAATCTATATTGTTCACACAATATATACCACTACACACTGCAAACGAAGTATTCTGTCTCTCTAGTTATCACAAACACTTTTTAATGGCATCATAGGTAATTTATCTTCTATTTTCCTAAAAGACAATGCATCATATGGATCTTTTCACACTTAAGGTATATTCTCTCTCTCTCTAGTTATCACAAACACTTTAATGGCATCATAGGTAATTTATCTTCTATTTTCCTAAAAGACAATGCATCATATGGATCTTTTCACACTTAAGGTAGCACTTCATGTATGAGTGTGGTACTTCATTCAAAAATGTATATATATATATATATATATATATATATAATCTAGGCAACCTCATTGTTATAGAGAAAGAAGCTTGTGTGAGTCAGAATACCTACTACAAGGTCAAACTGGCATCCATGAACAAGTATCTTTACTACAGTAGGAGTAAGGACTACCTTAGTAATAAAAAGAATGGATGTACCAAGTTGAGAAGAAAACCTATTGAAATAGTTAGTCCTTCAAGGAAGACTATAAATCTTTGATCTAATTAAAAGGTAAAAAGAAATCAATCAGAAATCTCCAATGTCCAACGAGAAAACCTATTCCTGTTAGCCACAATAATACTTGCAGAAGAAAGGATTACTTCTCCACCTTCATCATACCTGCTTCCAGGATTGGCCCATCAATGACCAAAAAATGAGAGAAAGCAAAGATACCAAAAATGCACGACTAATAAAAAAAATGCTACTCCAAATGCATTCCATATGAAATTGCATATGAAATTGATAGAGATGTTTTATTACGTGCAAAATTCACTATCACACACTCAAAAGTCCCTACTCCAATGGAGTTACCAAAGAGTCTCATCACCTACCTATCAAAGGCACTTGAATATGATAGGAAGATAGGAGTTGACAAGCATTTCTAAGGGAGAGTATACCAAATACAACACATAGATTCCCATTAGAGAAAAGTCATCCAAGCAAAATATATAGTCTGCAAGAGTAGCATGCGATAGAAAAGGTAGTATCTAAATAAATACTGTAAAATACTCAAATCCTACTCGCACTCAAAAAATTTATGAGTCCCTTGTTCTTATAATACACTCCTCTAAAAGTTGGAGGTCAAGAAGAATACCTAAAAGGAATCACGCCTTCTACTTTGGTATCTTGACTCTCAAGTTGACAAATGAAACTCAAAAATCATGTTATGAAAGCCTTCTCTAAACTTTACAATTAGCCATGGTGGATTATCTTTAGAAGGATAGTTGCTTTTCCTTTAGTATTGCCTTTTATAGATTATTGTAGAAAACTTAATCTTCTTGTTTTCTATACAAAGAATTTTCTCTTAATTAACTTAAGATTAAGGAGAATTTAATTATTATCTTCAACAACAAAACTTGAATTTGAAGGAAAGAAAATCTTCGTATCATACTTTTGCATCCATAAATAGCACATTGAGAGAAAGCAAAAATGTTCTTCTTCAATTAAGAAGTTAAGAAATCTTGAAAAGAAACACATGAGGGGAAAGAACTTTGAGGTCTATGGGTAGAACGTGAAGATGTGGAAGCATTTAGGAAAAACTTCAAGAAGACTTGCACCTCAAACAATGAGAAAAGCACCCTAATTTTACTTAAAGACTCATCATTTTAAATTCTGTTTGATGTTTCTTGGATTTCCGCGATAGTGGATTTTCATAGTGTACTATGGAGGTACATAATGATAATTTATTCTCTTGTGTCCCTTTTATATGATTCAATAAAAAAAGAGAAAGAGAAATTACAGACATTGTAAAAGTATTACTAGTCTAATAATTATGAATAATTCAAAGTTGTTCTAAGGAGGATAGCTCTCATCAAGCGAACTATATCAACAAACTAACTACATCATCAGAGCAAAACAGCGGTCTCAATTATATAACATCTGAGTGATAAGATGATATACTTGGAAAGGATAGATCAAAACTCGAAGAGTACGCCAGACTTCTCGTTGAATTCTCGCTCATTTCTTCTCGTTTGGTTGCAATCCCAGTTTGAACTTTGGGGCGAACGCTCCATGCCTCACGGAAAGTCTACTCTTTTATGGTTTACCACTAGTTTAATCTTTTCCAGCTGAACTCCAGGTTCAGGTTTCTGGGCCCAAGTCTCCATTCGCTACGAAGATTTACTAATTTTTTGGTTAAACTCTAGCCTAATCACTTCCTATTGAACACTAACCCAATTTGATCCAACTCCCCATCCGAACATCTAATTTCTTCGAGTTAGAACTCCTCGTCGGACCCAGAAAGGTTTGAATCTCCTAGTTAAATTTGAGGCATTTCTTTGGGCTAGAAGCAGGTCGGGTTTGAACTTCGAGCGAAGCACAAAGTCACCAAACCCAAAAGTCTAACTCCTTTGTAGCTGAATTCCAAACCCGAATTTTGAACTAAACTCTCTATCGTAAACAAATGTATAGATATTTCTAGTTAAATTCTAGTCCACCAGAAACTTTCTGCCGAAGTCCTAATTCAGCTTGAACATCTAAGTTCTTTCGCTTAGAGTTGAACTCCAATCCAAGCCTATTAAGTATTCATGGTGCGAAACTAGAATTGAGAAGTCTGAATCTGGATAGATAGTTGAATCCAAACAAGGGAAAGAAGTCATAAGAGATTCTTTCCACTATCAGTCACCATGTTCAACTCATCTAATTGATCAAGGACACCATGATATTACGTGTTTCAAGCAATTCTATGGATTCCTAAACAAGTGGATTGTTCTTAACGATAGTGATCTTTCTAAGAACAATCCTACTTGCTTAAGAAATCCACTACACATGGGATAGACACGCCACCGTCAAGGTTTCAAAGGACACTACTGAAAGTTTTGAGTCTTTCTGCTAACTTGGGGTACCGCAATAGCGAAATGCCAGATATTGGTGCTGTCAAGTCTTTACCTGGTTCCAGGACTGAAATGTCTCACTTACTGGAAGCTCAGGAGCAAGAAGTCTCGATGTTCGACTCTTTCTCATCGATGCAATTGCAGTTGCGGAGGTGTTTATTTGTTTTATTTACAAGTTTAAATATTGGACTTTTCTTTTACCAATTCAACTTAAGTTCATCAAGTTTAGATCAAATAAACTGACGGAGGAAGTTGCTTACAGATGAATACGGTAGTTCAGTGTATGTTTTTATATCATTGTATGTCATTAATCGGTGTCTACAGTGCACTGTAGTTTTGGGTTGGAGGTTCCAGTTGCATCAGGTGCACATTGACATCGATGTGAGAAGCCAATTGAAATTCTCTTCTTATTAGAGGTAGGTGGTAATTAGCAGTACTGGCGTGCAGGAATAAGTTTTAGATGTCTGTTCTAAAACTCCTGGACTACTGGAATCGTTCTACTTTTCAAGCACTTCCTATTGATATGGACATTTCTCGGTAGAAAGGGAATTTAGAAGAAGCGAAAGTCCAGCCATTCATACATTCGGGTTCACTTGAGTGGTCTTGGATATACTCAAGCTGTAACGAGTAGAATCTGTAAGTTGTAATGTTGGTCTGCCTGTCTATTCACCCTGCGCTCAAAGGGCTGATGGTCGTGACTCGTGGTCATGGACAGGACAGTATCACGTCAGGACACACCGTTCCAAACCGATGACATGCAGTATTGTACAGTACTACGAAGGAGTAACTCTCCACAATCAAAAATATGTTCCCGCCCGTGGGACTCACGAGTTTGACCACAATTGGAAGCAACTCATTATTGTTGCTATATTCCTTGGGCACTGAACCGACTTTGATATCACAACCACTGTTTTCTCCTCTGGGATGTAACAAACGATCAAGTTGATTCCACATTTTTAATTCGACAAGTCCTCACGCATACCACGTATAGCCTGTATGTCCGCGTACACTTAATAAGCTCCCAGGTAGGGAGTAAATAACGGGGTTCCGCAACCCACACCTTTCTTTTCTTCCTTCCTTGCTCGGCCAACGACGCCACTGGGTAATAAAATCTTCACCATTGCATTGAATGTTTCACAAGCGAAGATTTGCAAAACATGCCGACGTAAAAGGGGTTTGGTAGGCCACAACGTATGAAGCAAATGCTTTGCTTAGAGTACTCTCCCTGACGCAGAAAATTGAAGGATGTTGGGCGTGATGAAGTTATTCACCGTAGTCAGGAAAAGCATGGCAAACTTTTAAATCGTTTCGGGCTGTTGCGTTTAGCAAACACCCGAAGCGTACAACGTGATACACTTCGTCCTGACATCTTGGACTACGGATGTTCGTCACTTGGTGACAAGATCAATGTCCCTACCGGTAAAACCTCGTGCGTCGACGATTGTAACTCCATAGATTATCACTTCGATCCGTGGAGGAACTAGGAATTTAGATATTTCGGGACTAAGAGTCACGATAGCGATAAGTGTGGCATTCAATGTGTGATCTCTAATTGTGGGACATACAAATCTTCGATTTGCCACTCATCATTGCCGGTTTCTCCTTGGGTGATCAGATATTTCAGAATCATAACAACTTGTCGGACTTTTGAATGTACAGATCTCTGCATATTGCTCAATGTCGGTGGCTTCTTTTACGCCTCCATGTGAAGAACACATGTGTTCAACTATATGACTCAAATTCACATGGACACGTCTTCTGGTGACATCGCTTTTGGATTCTGCAAGATTCTGAGGTATTGTATGGAGATCCTCACCTTCCGATTGGTTTCCCGCAAGGAGAGACAACTACATTCCCCCTCAGTAAATGAAAATTCACTGTGGTCTTCATCCGCGATCACTCCCCGATGTCTTTGACACTGTCGAAGAACGATGACATGTCACACTTCAGTTCAGTGGGACCGTGGAATGGAGACGATGTGGTCGTCCACTAACCCGGAAAAATCGATGTATGATTCTGGAGCGCTAGAAACCATAATAGACTAGATGGGCAGAACCATGAGTATATGTTCTATGGTGATAACCGCCATACTCAAAACAAGGTTTCAACCTCTGTGGAAACAATGCCCACGATGTAATAAGGTAAGGAGAGACACGGTTCTCCGCTTGAACTGTAGAGAGAAAGGGAGAGAAAAACTGATAAACTGCACAGCCCCAGAAAGTTCGATGGCTATTCGCTTTTCACGACATGGTTATGGGACTTACATCTGTGAGCCCACCGAAAGGACCAAAGGCACCTTAACACTACCCATGATACTTCCCACTCCAGTGGCAAAGCGGTACAAGATGTTGGGAACTCGTACTATTCAGACGACATCGAGATCGTCTCTAAGTTCTGTTTGTTCAGCGCTGTGGAAGTATGAATGCTGTTAGTAGGCGAAAAACACGAGATTCTAGTATCATGCAGGTGCAGACCAGATGTGGAAAATGAAGGACCGACCAACCGACATACACGAAGTGTTAGCTTTTAAACCTCATTTCCCCATTTCTAGTGGTTGCCTTTGCTCAAAATCTTATCGAATTGAATGGAAGGAATTCCAGAGGCCAGACTTCGGAGAGAGAATGGAATTATCGCAACGGAATGAATAAGGTACTAGCTCCTGTAGCTATTGCTGCTCTGGGGCATCCTCCGTATCTTCCTCGACCGGAATCATGTCATCTTTGAAGAGGAGTTTCAAAGCTGGGAGCAGCTTCGGAAGTAGCGGTAAGTCAGCCAGATTTGCGCTCATCATGTCGAAGGCGATGCAAGTCCGATCATTGTAGCTTTCGTTGAAAACGGGGATTTTTGGATATCGTTGACTGAAATGCGTCAACACTGTGCGGTACGCTCCTGCTGAGATACCAGTCTCGATAGCCTCTCTGGTCATGCTGTGGTTCTTGGCAACTGCTTCCTCTGGCATCGAGTCATCAAAAGTTGCCTGCACGAACCCAACGTTCATAAAATCAACATCAATTTACATTGAAATTCTATAATATAGTATGGTACTCTTACTCCAAATTACTCCTTGATGGTAAAATAGTAGTAATAAGGTGAGCATCGACTTTCAAAACTACAAAGCGATGAAGAGCAGAACAGACTAACCTCGTGGATCAAGACTGTGGCTCCTTTGGAAGCCTCAACGAGCGCCCTACAAGGCCTCGTGTCGCCGGAATATACAAGTTTCCAGCCTGGTTGAGAAACACCAGCATCATTTTGTCTTTTATCTGCCACTATCACCACTGCGAATGCGTGCGGGCAGTGAACCACGGGCACACTAATAAGATACGCAAGCCCAAGCGAACTTAGAGTTTCTTTCAGCTTTCTACGCCCTTCCTCGTCCAGTCCGGCTTGGAAGTTAAAACCTGATTGCAGCCAGTAGCTTCGGAGTTGGCCCCCACCTCCAGAGCGCTTACTTTGCAATAGACCTTTGCCTGGGGAAGAAGGTCTCGAGAGATCTCCGGTCGTGGGGGCGCTAGTCTCTGAGCTAACGACTTCTGCTGATGCCATACTTGCGGCACTCTCAGCGTCCAACGTTGTTTGAGAGCAATCGACGAACTCCATTCCAAGATCCTCCAACCTTTCATAAGCATCTAGATACCTCTTTAGTTGTTTTGGACCAACTACTAGTATTGGTTTGAACTCGTTTTGTTCTTCCAGTAACTTCTTCCGTACAGATAATATGCGGGCGAGACCACTGTGGTGATCTGCATGGATATGAGAAATCCAAACCATCTTCAAACCAGCTACAACTTCATCGGCAGTCCTCGTACCATACCTATGTATTCCAGCGAAACACGTCAGTAGACTGCTCATGCGAGCAAACGTCTCCATACGAACTAGAGAATTCTGACGAGTATCATCGAACTAAACAACTAAGGAAGCAATGCTTCTATAAATCAAGAAACAAAGCAAGAAGATTAATAGATAGAAAACAAGTCACCTTCTTTTGAGCTGCGCATAAGTACCCTCTCCACAGTCCAACAGTAAGCCTCCTCGTTTGAAAAGGTGGATGTAGATGGCACTGACATTCCTGTATTTGGATGGCTGAGAAGAGCCTGTTCCCAAGA
This sequence comes from Lunularia cruciata, assembly GCA_948567375.1. NCBI lineage: Eukaryota > Viridiplantae > Streptophyta > Marchantiopsida > Lunulariales > Lunulariaceae > Lunularia > Lunularia cruciata. The sequence continues at coordinate 61,540,491 of OX419758.1, forward strand.
AAACCATTTCCATTTCCTCCCGACCTAAGCCTCTAAGACAATCTGGTCGATCGTCATCCGAACTAGTTTTAGATCCTCGTACAGGCGAAGGACTTCTGGACTTCCTACCTTTGGTTTTCGAGGGAGAGCGAGATGGTTCATCTCCACGTTTCCATAGATCTGCCAGCTGCTCAGAAGCTTCAGCTAACTCTGGAATATCGGCTACAAGTTGTGTCTGGACTCCCGCAATGTCGAGCGGCTCTGGCACAAGAGATCTGTCCACTCCAATTGAAGAGAGGGGCCGCAACCGATACTGCAAAGCAACCACCACGTTTACACCAATTCAAAAAGAGTCACACGCTGGAAACTCGTTGAAAGGGGGAAATCCACAATGGTCTTGAAGCCTCGCAGAAGGATGACAAAATGGACAATAGAACTTGACCCAGTTGGCCTACTCACAGGTAAATAATCACAATAATTTCGTTTCAAGTTCCATGGCTCAATACAGTTAAAAGTTCTCCGACGTTTCTTAATTTCGGTTAGAGAAAGGTATTCGGTTACATAAAAAACGAGAGTTCACTCTCGTTTGGGAGTATAGGTTAATCCAACGACCCCTTAGACAGTCAAGGTAAAGAACTGATGACCACTGTGAGTCCATAATGCACAAGAGCGTACCTTAAGAAGATTCTCAGCAACAGTGATCGACGCAACGTTGATTGCTTCATCCTGAAGTGGTCACATACATGAGCATCTTATTCACTGTATTCAAATGAATCAGGTATCAAGTTTGAATTCGAAGTGCATAGAAATGAGGACATGGATGAAGCCAAAATCTAGACAATTTTTTGAGATGCACAAGTGCATCTACACACTAGACGTAACAGGAGAAAACTATGCGGGGCATGAATCAGCCGATCAATCCTTAGGGCGCTCTAGTGAAAAGCTAAGTAGATCAGCACGTACTGAGCTGATGTCCATAAGGCTCTCGTTTTGTAGCAAACCGTCAATCGGGAACACTTGCGGGCAGATAAAATTCAATCTCGACTGAATCCTTGCACTTGCCTTCAAAACCGGTGACACTTTACTAAGCCTGTACCCAGCAGCACAAGTTTAGTGACAGTCAAGAGAAATTAGTGACAAGGCCATGCTGAGAGTCAGAAGAAAACTCTACAAGTGCGTTGTTGATGCCTTTTACCCGTGGAGAAAGACCTACAACAAAAGAACTGTACGAGAGGTTTCTAACTCCCTTGAAAAAACATGTCTGAATGTAAAGAAGTCTACTGCTAGTTTTTTCCAGTGAAGTATTGACTTTAAATCCTGGATGATAAATAAACACAAACCAGGGGCCTGTAAAACTTTACATTCCATGTCCGGCCATCAGATGTTGCGCCCCGTCGAACTGTGACATCCATTGTTGATATTGAACCCCCTTTGTTACAGCGGCAGGACCAATATGTATAATACAAGTAACTTTTTTCAGACTTTCTGCTCCAACTCCAGATGACGTGGAAGGGTTGAATCTCTGCAGACCGGGTGCTGTAACTAGGGCCGAAACATGAGCGGGAGTTGGGCAATCCACGACAAGACATATAGGACCCGGGGACGAAGGATCCATGACATCCCCCGGCGTAATCTGCATGTACGATGAGATAGTTAGGAGAACCATCTTCGCTTTATCAAGGATGTTAAACACTAGCTACATGATATTAGAAATTCTTATGGCGAAACTTCACGAACTACCTTATGTGCTGTCTCAACTCAGCCAAAACTGGAACCAAGTAACGAACAGATTAGCTAACTCCGTAACAAGGCTAAGAGCGAGGAAAAAAAGAATGTCAAGAGTTCGAAACAGGTGGCGCAGTTTAAGGACAGTACATATGGGAAATGAGAGCAGAAGCAGTTCGAAGAATGGGCGATAACAGAACCCACTAAGTGCATATGCAGTGCAGATGAAATATAAACATGAATGTGTGCAAATCAAATGAACGGCAACTCAGGAAATGGAAATTAAGTGAAACTAACAATAAGAAGGTAAGCCAAACTATAGACATGATATGGGAAATGAGAGCAGAAGCCGTTGGAAGAACGGAAGATCCTGAACCCATTAAGTGCATATGAAGTGCAGATGAAATATAAGCATGAATGTGTACAAAACCAAAGTAAAGACATAATTGAAACATCTCGTGAGTGATACCTGCAGAGAACTATTATACATCGTGTAACCACAAGCATGAGTAACACGTGCAGAGAACTAGTATACTTCGTGTAACCACAAACAAGACGCCACCAATTAAGCATCTGAAATAGAAAGTCGGGTGGGAACCATAAAACAGAGAAACATCGAGCTAAGAGTAGTATACAAAGCATTAGTTGAGGATGAGTGGAGTGGAGCGCAGTGGGAGAGGGGTGGATGGTGTCTTGGTTGGACAGAACATAGTTAGAATTATAACTATAGTTAGCGAGTACCCCAATAAGTAACCTCAAAGGACGCGCTGAAACTATCAGCTGTATCAGGAGTCTATTGAGCTAAAGCCACCTTCAAAGATAGCAATCTTCCTAAGTAGAGGACAGTGAGCACGCTAACCGGCGCAAGATAGCAATCCTACCGGTGTCTTCTCGTCGTCCGCCATCACTACTTTCCCGGATTGAAGTTGACCATATTTGGGACCTGCTCGTAGTCCTAGTGCCTTCGCTTTTGCAGGGTCAAACTTGCCAATAATCTCAGGAAGCTCGCATATATATACTACGGCAACATCTTGGGGTCCACGAGAAACTTTATTTGTTGCGGAGACCGGATTTGTAATCTTTGGCCTCGTACCTACGTCAAGACTCGGCCCCATAGAACCAGGCGAGGAGACTACAGTAGGCTCAACTCGAAGTCGCTTCTGCCCAGAAATAGCTGTAGTTGCTCCACTGCTTTCGAACCCCAGCTCCCAAGGTTCTGCAGATTGGAATATAGCGCCTTGTTCATTAACCTCCGTCACCCTTTGGTTGGCAGCTTGGCTGCTGTTTGACCTTGCTAATGGTCTATCCTTCAGCTCTGCACTTAATTGGGAACTATTCCAACTGGACTCTGCCGAAGTAGGATAAAAAATGACAGCTGATATTTTGACCACATCGTCCTCTAGGAGCATTATAGTGTTTGCTACCCCCGCACTTTCACTTGTCCTTGGTTCCTTCAATGTGTCTCCCCCGAAGCTGTGAGCGTGTACAATCGAAGAGTTGGGAATGAAGGTGCGCATCGCATCCACCAAGTAATTAAGATCCGACGGACCCCAGAGATTAACCTGTGATAAGCAGGTCAGCAAAATTTAGAGTGCATTCGGGTAAGAGAGTAGATGCTTTCCGAACTCCTGAGACTAATGTCATGACTCCCAATGTGTATCTAAATTTGCTGAGAAAAGATTTTAATTAACCGTGACAGTTCAGTTCAAACCATTTCGACTTTACTTGTAAGATATTCTTCCATGCCGTGCTAAGGAATATACATCTAAGTCCTATAGCTATTTTCTTGTTTAGTAGATGTTGACTAGAGTATTTTGGAATTTTCGCATCTGAAGACACACTTAAAAAGTATTGCAATGCTGCCCACTTCTGCTCCCACCATCCCTAGCAGGACTCAGTAAGTATGACACTCTTCTCAGCATGAGTTTTAGGTATGTGAGAGAAGCTTACAGCGATCCCGTTCTCTCCCGTGTTGGCTAGAGTCAAAAGTAGACCTGCAGGGATGTATCGCCAGATGTAATTACATTACCTTCATACATATATCGCTTAAGGCAGCAAACATTATGTACTTAAAGGAAATGAAGATCCCAACTTCCCATTTACTTACCAGGCAGACCACTGGCAGTTTCTGAGCAGACACGAGTGAGAAAGATATGATCTAGCTGTGAACACAACCGTATCGGTCAATACACTGCATAAATTGCCAACATGAGCAACGAGAGATATGCCACCACGAACATTCTCTGCATGCTAGCAAACGACCATCGAGCCATATCGAACAATAGAGAACATAGAGAACAATCAGAAGCGGGAAAGCCCACCCTCCATTGGAAAGCTGGGCCAAGTTGCATGCCTTGGATAGCTTGATTTTGTGCTCAATGCAAAACCGTTGTAAACCCTGTCAGGAACACATGCTCCAAACTATCAGCTTATAGTCCAGTATCCAGGATACAAACTCTTCATCTGGAGCAAATATTTGCTTGATATCTCTAAGAGATGGTTAAAGGGCTCTTTGCAAACTATTATATATTTCATCGTCACGGATCTGATGGATTTAACTTCGGATATCCTTCTTTGACAATAAGGAACGCATATGCGAGATGCAAATTGCTCGTGTCAATGGGGTTCGAGAGTGATTATCCTTCGGCCACACTTGCATGAAGGAGTTGGATATCATCGAGAGTCAAATCTTTAGCCAGAATTACTAGAATTACTATCTACAGCCAACGAAATTCGTTCTTTTTATTTCCCTCGATTTGAAGTGGAAATTACCAAACAAGGTTGCAGATTGTTGCACAGCTAACAACTTCAAAATCGTCCTACTTAGCAAGTAGATCTGACCTCTCCAGCATTGAAGATAATCCGGCGTTTGTCGAAGAAAAGAAGAACTGACGGCGACGTGTCCCTGGTGTCCATCCCAGTACCGAGAATCTGTTTCAAATCGTTGGATATCAGTCTACAAGTGACTCCCGCACAAGCAATAAAATGATTGCCAGCACCAGACTTGGTTCCACCAAAAGTCAACTGAATACTCACGATAAGAACTCCACCTGTATGATTTACTAGAAGACCAAATATATACCTGCACAAAACTGATGAATGTGCTCCCATGGACTCCAGCGGTGCGTAATGCGAGCTGCTTGGGCTGGAGCGACGGCCGCTTGCGGTTGCTGGTCTTCGTTTCCATCGCAACTTTTTCCTCTTCAGCAGCTATAATGGAAGATTTTCCTCGTTGTGCAACCCTTGGAGAATTCACCGAATTCCTACAAACCCAAGGAAGAGTAACGACTCCTCCTCCTGCAGCTCTTCCTCCAGCGGTAAATCCTTCCAAGCGTCTGCTTCTCACTGCCAGGTCCCCACTACTGCCCCAAAATAATGACCCTGTTGAGAAACTGATTCCTCCTTGCCCTAAGCTCCTAAAATTACAGCCCAAAGTGCGAGGCCTACAGAAAGGAGATACGGCAAAGTGCAGTAGGCGCCACTGTCTTCCAGATGTCGCTGACTTCTCAGCAAGTAATACAGAGGGCAACATTGGTCCATAAATTACGTTCTTTTGCTGTGGTGTACCCAATGCAAAGTGCCCTGCGAGTAGGTATGCTGAAACGATTAGTTTTGAAGAAATTGCTCATCTGTAATATGGTAGAGGTGATTTGGAGTCAAATCTCTCTGATACCTAAACCCTGAATCGTTAAGACCATGTACGCCGTGCAGATTTTCAACCAACTGTACAGATGAGGAAGTTACTGATGTAATGATTATGTTCCACTCAGTCTTTTTTCTCTAGCACTTCAAAATCGAATTCACTCAAGACCTTCCTAACATACATTGCAACAACGTTGAAGAACTTCAGATAAAGCGGTCAAAGTTCCTTCACTGCTTCTGGCCTATAAGTCTTCGGTGGAAAGCTTATAATATGTTGTTATCATGACATTGTTCTGGTAACAGGTCTTGAGGGCTCAATTGTGTATCTCCCTACTCGCCGTAACGAGACTGAGTTTGATAGACACCTAGAACAATAGGAATGATTCCCAATATTGATTTCTGGACATCGCTTGACGAGTCTTTCAGCAGCAACGAGGGGAGCCTTCAAGTAGGTCGTCCTCTTCTTCCCTACCATTCGTGCTACCTGATTTGAAATGGGCAAGGGATTAAGATATTATCAACGAATCTTTCCCAGACAGAAAACAATTGGTGACAGGATCAAGTATTACCCATCAACAATTCATGAACTCCGGACTGACAGCTGCGTAAGGTACAGTTTATCGGCAACGGGTTCATACTGACAGCTGCGTAGGGACAGCTTATCGGTAACAGGAGCGACCTGATGAGCAAACCATGTACAGGGAGAGCCAATGGGAGTGCATACCGCATCCAAATATAGTAACAGAGTAAACGTTTGAAAATTCTCCACCTCGTGAGACCGAGCAGCACATGTTGGGCGGACAAAGGAGGAGGTATCTTGGAGGAATGCAAGGTACAGGTACAAAATATGCGCTGGCATTCGAGCTCCAATGGCCTTCAGCACAGCAGGAAAGTTGGCCGCGAAAAGCTAAACTCACAACGGAACACAAATGCCAAGTACCACCCATTGGGGGGGGGTATTCCCACTAACCTCATTTCTAATTTGGTTAAGTCACAGTGCAATGCTGATGAGTTGGAAGTATTGGATTTTGCGAGAAGTTAGTACGAGTTGAGGTTCGAAAAGTGCAGAACACAAAAATCTCCATCTTCAAATATTGACGAAGGTTCACAGAAAAATTTGACCTAAATTATCTTTAAAAACGTGTGATCAGATTAAAGTCTACCATTGTGATAATTCATTTGAAACTAAAAATTTAATCTCCTTTCCAAGTAAAATTTCAATTTTAAAATAAAAGAATAAATCAAAATTGGTATTTTAACCATCATAAGACACGCCAATAGTAAAACACATGCTTCATAGCAAAAGCAATAGCAATAGTTCCTAAGTCATCTTTGATCTAGGATACCTTTCACGTTTCCACCGTGTATTACTTTCTAGACTACCCAAGACGGGTGCTCATCTCCATTATTCATCCTGATCATAGACCATTAAACAATTTCAATCCGATGTTTGATAGTATCGTTTAAAAAACCGATGACTATCGACACCTCAAAGGATAATTTGTTGTCATATGACTCTATTCATAAAACGTATATTGGAATTTGTAAATTCACCTTTTAATACATCGCAAAACCTTATATCGGATCATTCATATATTTTACGAATTGGTTACTAAATCCTATGACAAACTTATTGAAACTCAACAACTTATATAGGATCATTCATAAGAAAATGTTCACGAAATTCTTATTAAATCCAGTGACAAACTCATTGAAACTCTCCAGTGTATGTATATTACGTCGAGGAAAAGCTACAGCGAATTGCATGTCGGGCTCCATAACCCAATCGCAAGAGGCGAATGCATGATCATGTTATGTCACTTATTTTTCACTTCTGTCCGCCAGCACACATCATTTCTTAGTTGAATGCGAATACAAAAAAGTTATGATTACTACATCAGGGGGTGAATAATAAAAGATATTAGTTGCTGTGGAAATGTTACTCACTATAACTATTGTTTACGACCCGGCAAAAACGAACGAATTCTCAATAGCTTTAGAGGTCAGATTTCTAATGGATAGAGAGAGACACACGTTCATAACGAACAATTTGGGTGGTACTAGCACACACTGCAACTTTGGTTCAAATGAATACGAAGGCAGGGGTCATGAGCCAAATGCATTTTGGCCTCCATAACCAAGTCGCGAAAGCGAATGCATGATGATGTTAGGTCAACCATTATTCACTGATGTGTACCCTTTCCAGAATGAATGATTGCGTTTTGTCACTTAATACTCACCTACGTCCAAAGATTCATGTGTTTCATCCGGAAAAATTCAAATACAGAGGTAGGACTAAAACACGGAAATAAGTCTTTATTTTCCCTCAATGTATTGTTCAAAATAATTTCCTTAATAATTTGATTCATTCAATGACAATAATTATTTATTACCGAATTTATATAAATAGATTATACTTTAACCGCATCGTGAAGAAGATACCTTGAACTTAATAAACATAGCGTCGGGTTTATAAGTCTACTTCCCTTCTCACATCACATGCTTCTTGGTATTCAACTTTAGTTGCAGTTTGTCCTCTTACTATCTAAATCGTTCTTTCTATGAATGTGGATCTGTCCCTTACAAGTCCAACCTCTAGAGATGTTGAGAACTCTCTCGCTTTGCTCGGCTTGTAAACGAAAGTGGGCATCATTCTACTCTTTATAAGGTTTGGAGCTCATCTACATTAGTCACTCCCAACTGCATTTTGGACTCCATAACGCAACCTAACCGCAAGAAGCGAATACATGATCATCATTATTATATTACTTCTTCACTCATGATCCAACTGCAAGAAGCAAATGCGTGATCATGTTATGATGATTGACTTATGTCCGGGGGTTCATTTTCTTCCCCGCTGGAATACAAATACAAAGGTCTATGATCACCATCACAAGGGGGTGAAGAAAGAGATGACCACCAGACCTTAGTTAGTGGGCAAATGGTAGTGAGGAATACAACTTTGGCTTAAAAGCGTGCAAAGCAAAAGAGTTCCCAACAACTTTAGAAGTCAAATTTCTAATAATGGACATTGACATATTTATATAAGAATGATTTGGATGATACAAGGCAAAACTACAACTGTCACTTAAAAGCGAGGAAACAAGTGATGTTGAAGGGGAGATACTCCAAATACTCCTGATGCATTAGGGTTTCCAGTTAGACCATTTCCGTGGCTGTAAATACCCCGTAAAGAAAAGTTGCATGAGGTCTTGTAAAGTTTTGTGGTGGGCCGGTGCAAAACACGCAAATTAAACCGGCTACGTGTCACTCTTTCAAGAACTGATATTGATTACGCGTTTGTATGGGATTAAGGCACCTCTTATAAACGTTCATTAAATTATTAATTAAATTTGAAATCCATTGACAAGTGTGACGATTGTGGATGTGTGAATTTGAAATGCTTTGTTTCCCTATCCCTTGTTCCCTAGTCCCCTTGTTGCGATGGCAAATTTTGCTCTCGAAGCAACAATCCATAGAGAATGCACGTCCTAGCACAGATTTGGTCGGAAATTCTTTTGCTCCTACCCTAAGCACGCAACTATACTTCTCTTTGATAGTAGTAGGTGATGCAATTTAAGTTTATGGTTTTTGTGAGAACACACCTACACTCATAAAATTGAGAACTTGGGTTTGAAATTGAATTTATTTCATTCACAATGCCCCACCTTAGTACCCAATACCTACTTAGGAGAGATTTGAAAAGGTACATACGGGTCAAATTTGTTGATTTTAAGAACAATGTTGAAAAATGGTTTGAGGACGAATGGGATTGTGATTTGGAGGATTGGAGAAGAAAAAGGAGGATATGGATAATACATATATGCTTCTAAAATGGTGTGGATTTATCCATGAAATGCAATATCTGAAAGAACAAATCCTAATATTCCAAATATAGAGTTTGTATATAAACTCTTTTCTATGCTTGATCTCGTGGCACTTCAAACAACTTGTGAGAATGGATATATTGGTATACGAGAACAGAAGCCGTTCTGGGAATGGGTTATCTAGGACTCATAAAGTGTAAATGATCAAAAAGCAATATGTACATGAATCACAATGCTAGAGTAGTGTTAAAAGCACTAACGTAGAATGCATCTAATGTAACTTACAACAAAAGCATAATTGAAACAAGTTGAGAATAATTGATGGCCAATAGACTAGTAAAGAACATTAAATCCAGAGCATCTATGCAAACAATAGTGAGAATAAGAAACTTGATGTAAGAGGCCTCTAGAAAGTAGTGCGTGAACAATGGTGGAAACCTGCTAGTAAGCCGTGCGTGAACAAAGATAAAGAACATGAGCTGGAGTTGGGTAGGAACATTGTAGGCACAAGAGGCAAAGCAGGAAGCAATCAAAGAGCAAAAGGAAAATACTATGGACAAAATTAGTTAGGGAATGGAGGAGTGGAACAAAACAAGAGGTCTTAGATGATGTGGCTACATAAATTGGTCAAAGTGTCAAAGGGAAACAAGAGCAAAGCATAAGAGGACAAGATATAAATAATATCACAACTAGCACTATGGATGCGGGAGTCCTGAGACGCTAAACAACTAAGGGAAGCAAAAGGCGGTCATACTAAACCTCCATGAAAACACTTGTGACTTCATCACTGCCTCACATAGTGCCGAAGTAGCTGAGCAATGCTAGTACCCCTTGTATTGAGTTTCTACTCAAAAAGTCATGAGCGCCAAGGCAAACTTGGTTGCTCCCCTAAAATGCCACTCAAAACTAGTGGGAAACAAGAAGCATCAATGCAAGAAACATCATCGCAAGAAAACTCAGCGTTGCACGGGAAGGGACAAGTGGGGAGCAAAAAACCTCAATGCTACACAAGAAGAGACTAGGCATGTCAAGCAAGAGAAACAAGGCAAACAAAAAAGCAAGTAAGAGCATTGAAAAAAGTCAAGGTATCTTGCAAAAGGGCAAATCATGGAGGCAAATTCAGCCTTGTGTTAAGTGAAGGACCAAGTGGGTTACGTGTCCATAAGCAGAGACCATGTGTCCATAAGCCTATGATGAAAATCCATATGGCAGAAAAAATCCCAAATAATGGTATTCAATATATATATATATATATATATATATATATATATATATATATATATATATATATATATATATATATATATATATAGCACTTCAGGAGTCAAGATGGTATACAAGCTAAGGGAAAAACTACTAGTGGGCTCCAAAATGAGCTCCCTGCCTAGCAAAAAGATAGATGTTCTCAAATCTCTATAAATACTAAGCCCATGATAACCATGGATATTGTTTTCTTTTTGTAAGACAGAGCAAAATCTTTTCTAGATCAGGTGAAGAGGAATTTTTGAAGACAAAGCTAACTATAAGTTTCCTACAAGCTGAAAGGTAAGACTTTTTGAAATGACATATATGTCTATATCTAACACGCTCTGATTTTATAATCTACAATTGGAAGAAACTTTAGAAAAACATGAGGGAGCAAGATTGTCTTGATGTGAGCAAAGTGAGGCAGCTCTTCTTATTGTAGATAGAGACAAAGATGTTGAAGTCGTCTTGTGTAATGCAATTGTCGAGATAACCACCATGAGTGCCAACATAAGTTTGGACTAACTCATAGGAAAGTCTAGGATGTATTCCACCACCTTTGGCAACATCATCCTTATACATGAAATCTGTAAAAATGATCAAGTCCCAAGCCTACCTCAAGAAGATCATTGACATATTTGCAAACTTGGGACAGGTTGTGCAACAAGGGAACATCATTGACATCTAATAATCTGCATATGAAATCAAGTTCATAGGTGAAAAGGTATAGGTTAGCCACAAAGACAGCACAAGGTGCCCCCATAGGAATCCTAATCTCTTGATGGAATAGCTGATTCCCAAAAGTGATGCAGAGGTTATCAAAAAGGAATAGCATCCAATAGATAAGCAATTCCGCATCAACAACCATTAATTTAAGGTGTTTTGATGATTGAGAGATATTTTTTTTGTTTTTAAGCCATCTATATTTGAATTCAAGTATAGAGGACTCAACAAGCAACATAGTTTCCCAATTCAGAGTGAACATGTAATGGAAAATAGATCTGATGAGACTAGGCAGCCTTTTTCGAGAATATGGAGATGGATCTTTGTGTAAAGTGTGGTGAAATCAAATCTCTAAAAAAGAACTTTCTCTAGGGTGGCATGAGTCTGCTGCAAACTAGACGCTAGGGGAGTATAGGATCTTGTCTTGCGTAATCTTTGCACCTTCTCAAGTAAAACTGAACTCCGTCCAAGATTTAGCTAAAGTTGACCAACAACTCCACATGTAAGAATTCATTCCTCTAGAGGTCGTTTGCAAAAGGTAGCAGTGCTTTGAAGAAGGAGCTGAGCCAGCAAAAGATTTCAGATAATGAAGTAGAGTATCTTGCAGCAATTAACCTAGGAACAACAAGAGACTTATGGAATTTCCAAGCACAACACAAGTAGGGGAGTTTCTCGGAATCCTTGGAAGTGTGAAATCCTTGAGAAGTATTGAAATTGTGGTGAGAAAGTAAGAGTTGGATTTGAGGAATCAGTGAGTATTTATAGGTAGATGAAGGAGAATGAAGCTTGTTTAAATACAGTCTGAATGTAAAATTGTCTACAACAAAATACAAAATTGTTAGGACACTTTTCCATAGAAGAAGTTGGATCTACAAAATTGAAATCATCCAAAATGGAAGTAGATTGAGTAAAAGTTTAACTTTATGTAGAATGGTGACTTTCTATTGGTCAAAAATAACTTTTCTTCATAAGAAAGAGCAAAGTTATGAATGCAAGTTGGAATAGCAATGAAAGTAGAGGGAGGAGAGGTGGGAAAAATACAAAACTTGGTTTCTCTAGAGAAGAGAAGTGATATGGTGGAGGAAGGTAAATTTTGAAGTGAAGCTGTAATGACATTTCCATATGAAAGGTTAATGAAACTTGGATGATGAAGACAACTGTAGGGAGAAGGAGGAGAAGAAAAATTTGATAACTTTTGTGACAGTGAGGCAAAGTTAAAGTGTAAACGGCCCAAAGTTTTCTCATACTTAAAAGCAACAATGGGGATAGTAAATGGAGTACCTGGAGGGAAAGCTTGGAGGACTTCTAGGTCCCAAAACAAAGATTATAAATGAGCTTTGTCTATCTCCTTAGAGGTAAAAGGGAAGGTGATAAGGGTGGGCCAAATGTCTAGAGAAGATCTTTGGTTTGAGGGGCATAAAGAGAGAAAAAACAAAAGGTGGTGGAGGAGTGTAGTGATATCAGAATGAGTCTTGAGTAAAACCACAAAAGGAGTTGTTTTAAGGACATGAATGATCCGCAACAAGTTACGAACTCTAGAATGGGTGAGAAAGGAATCAGAGAGGGTATCAAAGTCAAGCATTGTGAAAAGATGAGAAATTATGTGTAAGTAGTCTTTGTACGCATATCTACAAAAAATGCAGAGGTGGCTACAAGGGGTGTAGAAAGGGAAGAATGATCCCAAGAAAAAGAAATGGAAGGTGTGATAGAAGAGAGGAAAAGGGTGTTTACTCTTAGATGACTCCGAAAGTGGATGTGAGAAGCTCTTCCACAAACGTTGTAGCCTTGAGGAGTCCCATAATTGAGGAGACGGATCCAAAAGACCTCTTCCACGATGGCAAAATCTCTAAAGCAAGTACATAGAGGTACCTTGACCATACAGAACAGTCGGAAGTTGTGGAACCCAAATTTGGCCATCGATGCCATCAAAGGAGTAAATTCAAAAGCAAAAGAACAAAGAACCAAGTGAGACTTTCCCAAGTGGTGGTGTTGTTGGAAGCATCAAAAAGAAAAACCTGCTGTTTGGCTCACATAGCATTTGCCATTATGTAAGGAGTAAATGATGTATATCACTCCAAAGTCATTTAAGGAGTGAAGATGAAAAACATTCCATGTATGGTGAAATCTCAAAGCCTTTAATTGCTACAAATTGGGGTTAGGGTTTGTAGAAAAATGACTGGTGAGTAAATGTGTCCTAATCATGAGCCAATCAATTTTTCCTAAAGGAAGATAGGAAAGTATGCGTTAGGTTTAGTGTAGAGATTGATCTGAAAAAGGTATGTCTGCACAGAGAGGTCCCCATATGTGCCACATGGAAGAAGTAAGGTGTAGGTGAAAGAGGGATGGGTAAAGCTACAAATCCCATGACGGGGAATAAGAGTCATGTTGATGTGCTACAAGGCGAATCACAAAGAAATGCCTAACATGGGTAGAATAGTGACTAAGAACCATAAGTTTGATGTGGACAGAGGTGAGTTAGCATGGTATGCAAGCAAAATAGTGACTATGAACAGTAAGGTTGATGTGGATGGAGGTGAGTCAGCATGGTCCGAGAAACAAGGATGAAATGAATGCTATGAACAAAAAGTGGCCGACCAAAGTAGGTTGATGTGGACCTTAGGCCAAGGACATCAATAAATAGAATGAGACAGACCTATTAAAAAACACAATGTTAGTGGCAAACCTTGGGCAGAACAACAACTATGAATAGTAAGTTTGATGTGGATGGGGTGAGTCATCAAGGTCCAAGAAACAAGGATGAAACAAACACAATGAAGCAATAAATGGCAGACCAAAGGAGTCCAATGTGGACTTGGGGACTTGTCAAACAATAAGTAGAATGAGGAGGACTGAACAAAGATTGAGACTCAATAGAGTCATTCACATTTTGAGGCAAATAGACCCAAAGCCCATGAACATGAACAGATAGAGGTGGCAAGTATAGCTGGATCTAGAGCAAGGCTTGAGGGATTGAGTAGGTGACATGAAACAAGGCTCAAGGGTGTGAAGGAAGGGAGTATGTATGAAGGGAGATGGAATGAAAGGAATGAAGTGAAGACATAATAGGCGTTGATTAGGTATAAATTGAACATTGAACAAAGCTAAAGGGTATGAGGGGAGACAAAATGAAGGGAGCAAAGTGAGGATTTAACAGATAACATGAGTTTGAATGTGAAGAAAGGAATTATGAGAATAAAACCATGGAAGCATGCAAAGAAGAGAGGAGAAAAAGTATTTTTGGGGCAAAAGTCTTATTCAAAACAACAAATACCTTTGATGAGAAAGGTATCCATTCAATGATAAAACAAGTAGTAATGCATGAACTTACCTGTCCTATCATGTATTGTCACGTGGTCTGAATGTTTTAATGAAGAAATAGATGATTTATTTCTAAATAAAATAGAGAGATGGTTGAGCATGAACCCTGCCATTGCGGTCTTATTATGCAAGCATGGTATATTAGTATACAAGAACAGAAGCCATTCTAGGAACGGGTTATCCAAGACTCATGAAGTGAAAATGATTGATAAGCAATATGTACATGAATCACAATGCTAGAGTAGTGTTAAAGCACTAAGGTAGAATGCATTGAATGTAACCTGCAAAAAAAGCATAATTGAAAAAAATTGAGAATAATTGATGGCCAATAGACTAGTTAAGAACATTAAATCCAGAGCATCTATGCAAATGATAACAAGGAATAAGAAACATGATGTAAGAGGCCACCAGTAAGCAATGCATGAACAATGGTGACAAACCCACCAGTAAGTTGTGCATGAACAAAGATAAAGAACATGAGTTGGAGTTGGGTAGGAACACTGAAGGCACAAGAGAGCAAAGCAGGAAGCAATCAAAGAGCAAAAGGAAAATACTATGGACAAAATTAGTTGGGGAATGGAGGAGTGGAACAAAACAAGAGGTCTCAGATGATGTGGCTACAGAAATTGGTCAAAGTGTCAAAGGGAAACAAGAGCAAAGCATAAGAGGACAAGATATAAATAATATCACAACTAGCACTATGGATGCGGGAGTCCTGAGACGCTAAACAACTAAGGGAAGCAAAAGGCGGCCATAGTAAACCTCCATGAAAACACTTGTGACTTCATCACTGCCTCATATAGTGCCAAAGTAGCTAAGCAATGCTAGTACCCCTTGTATTGAGTTTCTACTCAAAAAGTCATGAGTGCCAAGGCAAACTTGGTTGCTCCACTAAATGCCGCTCAGAACTAGTGGGAAGCAAGAAGCATCAGTGCAAGAAATATTATTGCATGAAAAGGATGAGTTGGGGAGCAAAAAACCTCAATGCTACACAAGAAGGGACTAGGCATGTCAAGCGGGAGAAATAAAGGAAAATAGAGAAGCAAGTAAGAGCACTAAAAAAAGTTAAGGCATCTTGCAAAAGGGCAAACCATGGAGGTAAATTCAGCCTTGTGTTAAGTGAAGGACCAAGTGTGTCATCTGTCTAAGCCTATGATGAAAATCCATATGGCAAAAAATCCTAAATAGTGGTATTCAGTATATATATAGCACTTCGGGAGTCAAGATGGTATACGAGTCTAAGGGAAAATTGTGAGAATGGATATATGCACATTTGGTACTTGAGTGAATTTAGTCAAAGAGCACATTGTCTTTAGGAGAAGGGTGGATCCAAGAAGACACCAAACATCATATGGCTATAAGATGCATTAGCACTATATCAACTTGGACATAATGGAAATGGAGCATGTGTTGCCAAGGGAATGAACTTATGGAGAATTAGTTTAAGATCCACAAAAAAATTTACTCAAAGAGTAATCATTACCTTATTGTCTATTCTAAGAAAGGAAGTACAATGGCTAGGGAGTGATGAGAGGGCTAGAATTTCATTTGTGTTTGCAAACAAAAGGTTTCTAGGGTATGTAGGGTTAGTGGATGGTACACTCTTTCTTTTAGCACAATGGCCCACTAGCTAGGGAAGATTGATTCATGGGGACATCACTAATGAGCAACATGACATTTGTTCAAGAATCCCAAGTTCATATCATGATATGACATGTTTAAAAATGTTGGAGGTTTGGTTGGACCTAAATCACAAAGGCAGTTGTGCATCACTTGAAAGCCATCATTAGTTAATAATAGATGTTGGATATGTGCCAATGAGTCATCTAGTACCTTTGTTTGAACAAGCTAATGCGTGAGAAAGGAAGGATTTCAACTAGTGTATGGCTCAAACAAGGTTTGTAAATGAACATTGCATTGGTATACAAAAAGCACATTGACACTCTTTGCAAGAATTGAAGGTTCACCTAAAGACAAAGAAATGTAACTCCTACCTCATGCATTGGATATCCACATGCATTTTATTTCACAACTTTTTAATTAACAGATTTGATCTGTCGGATGATGAAGATGAAATAGTTAGAGATGAAGCAAATGCCACTCAGTTCATGGATGTAGGTGCATCAAATCATCCCTACATGGAAGCTGGTGTTGGGGAGCATTAGCACTATTAGAGAAGACATAAGGTGATCAATTATAGAGGCTTGCTTGGCATTAAACCAAGCACATAGTGGATATTTGTACAAGCCTAATGATTAAAAAAGTATAATTGTCTTGCACAATGTTTGTTTTGATATTGCTGATGAAATGGCTTTGCTCAAATCTAAGAAGATCCACCCATTTGGCATTTTGTTTGCTTTAGCATGCATGGGTTTGCCTAAAGGAGGAGTGAGAGCTTGTAATGAGGATGGATAAACTAGAACTACTTGGATTGAGGACCTAGATTGGGACTTGGATCTGCTCGGGTTGGAAAGCGGATCCATGTCATCCACTCAATTTGATCCAACCAATCCAATCCAACCAAATCCAATCCAACCAACCCAATCCAACCACAACCAATCCAAAGAACAGGTCCACCCGCCCTTTGGATTGGATCTGGTTGGGTTGGGTTGGATTTGCAGTGTGGTTTAGTGGATCCGCTTGGATTAAGGGTGGATTTGGCCAATCTCTATATGGATTTGCTTGGGTTTGTGTTGGAATCACACTTGTAAGTGTCAATGTGAAATATTTGTGGTGTGATGATTTGAATTGCTTGTAGGTATGTGACTAATGGATGTCAGGAGAGGGTGCTTCTACTCATGCACCTAAAGATGCTCAATCAAGTTAGGGCACATGTGCAAATCAACCCAATGAAGGATTTTGTTCATTCATGGGAAGTGGGAAATTTAACATTTTGATGTGCTTGAGTTAAGTGGCCAAACTTTGCATAAAGATCCAAAGTAAAATCCTACATAGGACTTTCAAAAGATCATGAGAGAGGACTTTCTTGTAGAGGAGCAAAGTGAAATAGATAGTTTAGAGAGAAGTGTAAATTTTGATGATTTGGAACAAAATTAGCAAAGGCCATTCTTATAGTTGATAAGGACAAAAATTGGGAAGTTATAGGTAAGTTTTTGGGTAGAACTTGTTAGTCTAGAAGGAAC
The DNA here is from genome assembly GCA_948567375.1 of Lunularia cruciata. Classification (NCBI taxonomy): domain Eukaryota; kingdom Viridiplantae; phylum Streptophyta; class Marchantiopsida; order Lunulariales; family Lunulariaceae; genus Lunularia; species Lunularia cruciata. The sequence goes on from OX419758.1 coordinate 61,558,093, forward strand.
AAAAATTTGCAAATAGAGCTGATTTTGAGGATAGAAATCAAGAGGAGAGAGGAAAGTTGACTCAAAAAAAGAACTTATATTCGAAATTTTAAGAGAGAGGCACTAAATGTTTGGGTCAAGGCAGAAGTCAAGAGTTGCTAGGAAGTAGACTTAAAGAACAGAAATAATTTATATAAATCCTAAGAGAGACAATTCCCTCAAAGGACCAGACATAATTGGAGAGTTGAGAGAGAAACAAACTCTATGAATAAAGACTATTTACAAAATCTTGAGAGTGAAAATTCTTACAAAGGATCGGATAGAAATTGAGAGGGTAGTTTTGGACAAGATGATTTATAGAAGTCTTGAGAGTGGCAATTCCCAAAATTTAGATAAGATAGAAATTGAGAGTTTAGTTTGGGAAATAGGAGAAACATGGTTTAGGCAATTTGAGGACAGAAATTGAGAGTTTAGTTTCAAAAATAGGGGAAATAAGGTTTAGGGAATTTGAGACGGTAGAAGGAAAAATATATTGGACATCCTAATTATGAAAAATGTTGGGACTCCCAAAAAAAAAAGGATAAGAAAAGGTGATTGGTTGATTAAATTCACCATCATGAGGGACAAAATGACCCAAATAAAGTGTGCATGGCTTGACAAGACCTAGGTTATAAAGATGACAAAGATTTAGACAAAGATGCAATCAAATGCATATGCAAGGCAGATCTTGATGCATTGAGGTTGAAGACAAAATACCTTAGTCCCCATTCTACTTTCCCATTCAAAGTCTGCATGGTTTTGCAATTTTTGAATTGTGTAATTTTGTCAAACTTTTATTGAATTCTTGTCAAAGCACATACAATATAAACCCCAATTTTATGAGCAGGTCCAAACGCTTAGCCAACCAAATTCAGCCCGGCCTAGTGGATCCACAAATCAGCTAAGCAGATCCTTCTTGATCAAGCAAAACCACATCTAAGGGAGCAAATCCAAACATGGGCAAGCAAATCCATGCTATCAGTTGAGCAGATACATGATAGCCCAAGAAAATCCAATTAAATGGGAGTGGAGCCACTTGCTTGTGTTCAAATCCTACTCTATTGCAAGCAAATCCCTTTTCTACCATAGATCTAAAAGTCTATTATGAGTGATTCTAGGAGCAACCAATTTTCTTCTTTGCAATTGGCCTTTTTCCTTGCAGGTTGCTTTCTGTATAGAGTTTGCACACACATGGGACAAGGTTGCCTACACATGCATGGTGTATGAAAAACCTTTCACTATAAGGCTTGAAGGCATACAAGATGCATTTGCTTTGGCAAGAAGAAATATGCAAAAAAGGAGATATATTCCACACAAGCTAATCAAGGAGTGGTTTCCAATGAGAGCCTTCACTGCCAAGAGATATCTTGCTTGATAGTGCATCTATCCAACATGGAAGGCATTCTTCTAGATGCTCACTTTGCTTCTTATCCCTATTAGGAAGCCAAAGGTGGTACATGGACATTCTATTCTCCATGTGATCACAAAGTTCTTGCATGTTGATGAGGACTATGATTGGGAGGCGCTTATGTTAACAACTATGGAGGCCAACATTTGATACTTATAAAAGTAATTGAGTCATCTAGATGGTGGGTGGTACAAGATGAATCTTCTGGGTCAATTCCTAAGACATTTGTTCTTTGAGAGTGGTCTTATGGGTGAGGATAAGTTCTTTTATGATCAGCCCAAAGGTGAGCATGTCTATGTCAATGCTTCAGCCAAGGGATCAGCAAAAGGAGATAGTGACCATCAACAAAAGGAGGCTGAATGACTATTTCCCTAAACCCCATTAGGATATGTTGAGAACTTTAGTTTTCTCTATTCAAAGTATATGGCATTTTAAGCAAGTTGGTCTTCCATTACAAGTTGTCTTGTGTAGTCTTATACATGCTTGGTTCTACACCCATCTATTACATGATGTATATCTAAACTCTATTGCTATTGATCAGGAATTCTTTTATTTTCTTTGCACTTAACCTTAATTTTAATCTATTAGATTCTTTACATCCTTCATAGATTGATTTGTCATACCAAGTTCAAGTGTTTCATTCCAAGAATGTTGATTCTAGCAATGATTTATTTTTCCATAGGTATGGAAGTTGGATGTAATTCCCATACCAAGTCTTTGGCGGACCATGTCCTCCATGATCAAATGCTACAATGCCCTCTTTTGAGTGTTGAGCCACTAGAGGATCCACTCCCTTAGTTTTTCCCTTTTGGATAGCCATCAAGAGATTGCTTAGATAGGAATAAACTACATAGTGAGAGGGAGTATACTCATGATTGGGGCATATCAAAGAGAGAACGTGTACTCAATGATAGGGAGCAAGTGTTGTACTAGGACATCTCAAAGAGAGAGCATCTACTCAACAAGTAAAAGCATGCTCAAGAGAGAGACTTATCAAAGAGAGCACATTCTGCTTGCCCGAGAGCATGCTCTGAGGGAGTGGGAGGAGTCAAATATTTCAATTACCACAGATGCAAGAGCAAGAGTAGATAGATTAGTAGAGTTAGATAGGTGGCTCAAAGATAGACTATGCTTTAGGCTTTAGGGAGTCAGAATGAGTTAACTTGGCAAGAGTTCACTCTTTTGAGTGAGAGGTTGGAGAGGACACGGGCTGAGTTAGGACAAACTCAAAATACTCTTCATGAAGTGAAGATGGCTTTAAACTTAGTCACTAGCTAAAATCAAATCCATACTCAGATTGGTGATTTATGCAGGGTGATGATCATGATTCATACAGATGTAGTGGCAAGAGATTGTCATATGACTCAGACGGATGATGTGAGGAGAGTTTGCCAGTTGACTCAAACAAAGGATTTACTCAAAGTCACTTGGATGACTCAAACTGATGATATATGGCAAGTCACTCAAACTTTGATGACTAATATTGATGAAGGTGAAAGGATGTATCAAGAATCTCCACCTAGAGTGGGCCCAAGCCAATCTACCATGTTTGTCCGCATCATCTACCCAAAAGAACAACAAAGAAGTTTATAGTTTTTGATATGGGTATACTAGCAAATGCTATATGGTTAACTAGTGGCAATTATCCCAAGTTGCATCACTATTTTCTAGAATATGGTTGGCACTCATATGGAGAGATAGACCCAAATTCCATGTGTTATATGTCACAATTGAGAACTTGACAATTTTTGGCATATTATCTATCACACTTTGAGATTATTATATGGTCTGGTTCTAAGAAGGCAAGTTGGAGTTCCTACTCCATTCTATGTGGACATCTAGCTTCCTACTAGCAAGAGTACACAATAGGGCTAGACTTTTGGGTCTATTATGTGACACCAATAGTTATGTTTATGGCTTTAGAGACTTTAGAGTAAGACCTTATAGCACATTAACTTCATATGGGTTATCCATTTGGGATACTTTGATAGTGGATAGTTTTGCATTGCCATATTGCAAGAACCATCCCCACGTTGCTATCCACTCTTGTGGCTTCTCACCATATTATATTTAATGGTCATCACACATGCATATGTTTAACTCTTTGGTAGGTCCATTTGATAGATTTAGAACTAATGACTGCCCAATTGTTACATTCTTCAAGGATGAGTGGACTATAGGACATCTTCAAGAGTATAGTGTTGACCTTTATGTGAGATTAGTAGGGACTATCTAGGATCCCCCTTGAGAGATAAAGAGTGGGAATACATGTGAGCATATAGTCCATACTTGATACCTTGTGATATGTATAGATGACACCTTTAGGAAGCCCTATCATGCCCTAGGTGCACCTAGGAAACTACACTCCATACTCTTCTCTTTATATATATGGGTCCATAACAAACATCACTTTGTTCATTTGTTTATGTGATTTGTGATATATCAAACATTTTTACATTAAAAGAGCTCAGAATCCACATAGAGGAATTAAATTCTTTACATCCATTACTCATAAATTCTTTAAATCTCTTTTTGAGTAATGACAAAAATACCTTTTTTGTCTACTAAAGTGTCTAAATTACATTTGAGTGTGAGGTACAATCCCTTTTGTGCAATGTGTTAGAACACAAAGTTGAGAACCTCTTGCAACAAAATATCACATACCCCATTAAACAAAATATCATGGACAATAGAAAATAAAGTGGTTCACTTCTTGTCCCAAAAGCTACATCCACTCCTATAATGGGACCACATCCAATAGTTTATTGCTCATTGTATTAGTGTATATACATATTTACATTGATAGTCCCTCATCACTTCCATTTGGCTGGACTCTTGAATATTGACCTACGTGACTTCCTGAATATTAACCACTCAATGATCTGGAGTCACTTTAATGCTTTTGTAGAGTATTGACTGAATATATAGAGAAAAGTGCCAGTCCCACACCTTGCTCAATCAACAGTCATGTTGGCTGTGGCTGTCTCAATCTTACTAATTAGTCAAGAGTCTACTAGCAAGCCAAACACAACAAAATGGACATTATTAAGTGCTTCCATGAAGTAAAAATACTCATAAAAGTTAGAAAATCACACTCTGATAACATAGGGAAAGTGTAATAATATAGAGTTTACAAGCAAGTTAGTCAAGATTAACAAAGTAGCAAATTAGCAAAAAATTATAAGAATATTCTAAAAGCATCTAGGAAGCTACTTGGTACCTACCAAGTATGAGATAATGTGCATACCAAGTGGTGACTTCTAGGAGGAAGTTTCTTGGCTAGTTTAGCTTGCACGTCAAGTAGGTGGCTTCTAGAAGGAATCTTGAGAAGCTTCTCAATTAGCTTGGCTTGCACTCTATGAACATGACTTTTAGGAAACTTCCTAAGAAGCTTTTCAAGAGCCTTGTATGTTCTCAATAAATACCAAGCCCAAGCTCATGATAGGTATTTTGGAGTTTTCCTCATTCAAGAGTTTCAATGTGATCTTTCACTTTGATCTTCCATTCTCCTATTTCTCTCCTTGGTCGTTTACATTGGTATCAAAGTAGGAATAGGATGGATGGATGGATGGATGGATGGATGGATGGAATTTATGGACCACTAAATCCATTTCTACCAAACCATTGGGATTTTCATATCTGTGTACTACCCAAGTATCATTTCATATAGTTCCATCTCACGCTTTTTGTAGAATTTTCTAAATATGATCACCTTGTCCAATGAATCCTTGGTACTTCCGATTATAACTTATGAAGAACAATGGATGTGTTGCATCTACATGTTAACTTGGATAATTATAGGAAGTTTGATAGAGTAGTAGCCATGGTGGCGATGTCCAAAGTTATCATTGCTATGCAACAAGAAATCAAGCACCTTACTAGATTGTTGGAAAACAAAAGACCATAAAAAACAAGAGAAAATAAAGAGAGCATCATTTCAAGAAAGAGAACAACAAATCCAATTTCTAAAACCCAAATTATTTGAAGGCAAGAATATCTCAAGCGCAATGAAGAATTTTGTGTTTAACTACAAATGTTATTTTGAAGCTACAAATCTTCAAGATGAATAGAGAAAAATTCTCTTACCTTCAAGCCAATTGGATGGAGTGGCAAAACTATGGTGGCGGTTCTAAGTGGAGCAAGTTGAAAAGCAACTTGTTGTACAAATCTTGACATGGGAAGAATTCAAGAGTACAATAATTGGGCAATTTTAAGCTATAAATGCCACATAAGCCGCACCAGATAGGTTGGTAGAGTTGAAGTAGATTAGTTTTATAAGAAGCTATATCATTCAATTCTAGAACACGATAATGAAAATTCCAAATATATTAGAAGGTGAAGCTCTAGATTGATTTGTGAGGGGTTTAAAGTTACATACCAAACTAGAAGTAACAATGTGGGAGCCCAAACACTTGGAAGAAGCCATAAAATTGGCTGAGTGCTTTGATTCCTTGGTTGCAACAACTTGACCTTGACCTTGATCTTCACAAAACTTGCCAACACACTACACAAGGGTGGAGTAGTTGGTACCAATAGAGATTGAATCCATCCAACATAGATCACTTGGCATAACAAATAGAGAAAGATTATGATAAATGATGGTTGCTTCTATTGTTGCCAAATTGGACATCACATTGTTGAATGTTCACACAAGAATAAACAAATGACTCCAACAAATTGCCAAAATGGAATTTGTTGAGCAACATGATCAAGGAAAAAAAGAATCCTAATAGGAGAATTTGAACCACCTATTAGGCATTTGATTAGTTCCAATGGGATTGAAAGCTCTACCTATGCAAGTTTACTACACTTGTAGGGTATGATATTTGATCATAGTTATAGGATTTTGGTTGATTTTAGAAGTTTAGAGAATTGTATGTCTATGCAATTAGCAAAATAATTAGGTATTCCTATCATACCAATAATTGGAAGTAGATTTATGATGATGGATGGTAAAAAAGGTTTTACATTCCAAACCTTACATCCTATTATATTCAAAATTGAGAAGGAGTATTTGAATTCTATGAGGTTTGTAGTGGTATCTCTACACTATGATGTCATTCTAAGTTTACCTTGGCTTGAATTTCATAAGGTTTAATTTGATTGGACCCAATGATAAATTCAAGTACAACACCAAGATAAGAATTACCAATTAGATTGTTTGGCACCTTTAAGTAAGATATCTAAGAATAGTCAATCCCAAGATGTGAAGTTTATCAATAAAGTAGCCATAAAACAAGCTTTGGAGGAAGATAAGCCTATTTTTGTGTTGTGAATCAAGCCAATTATGCATAGAAAATCTGATGAGGACTAGAAGCCCCATCAAACAATGGTTGATCAAATAGTTCAAGAGTTTGCAGATGTATTTTCAGATGATTTGCTAAAGAGATTACACTCTAATCATGGTATGCCCTTCAAGATTGAGTTATTGCTAAGAAATACTCTAATGAGTAGACCAATCTATCAACTCTCACCAAAGGAGTTGGATAAGCTATGATATAGTTGTTGGAGAAGGCTTTCATATGACAGACATCTCCTTATGGAGCATTAGTACTATTTCTTCCAAAGAAGGATGAAGGATTTCACGTCTAAATTGATGATTGTGGCCTCAATAAATAAATAGGGAAGAATGCATATCCCTTGCCTCAAATTGATGACTTGCTTGATCAATTGAATGGAGCAAAATACTTCTCTAAGTTAGATCTCCAAAGTGGCTATTGGCAAATTTCCATTGATAGGGAGGATGTGCAAAAGACTACTTTTTGCACAAGGTAAGGGCATTTGAATAGAGAATTCTACATTTTGGGCTCACCAATGCTCCAATAATCTTCATGGATCAAATACATCAAGTGTTAGATGGGCTATTGGATCGGTACTTGGTGGTATTCTTGGATGATATTTTAATCTAAAAGTAGTGATAGAGGCAAAAGATGCAAATTGCATACAAGAAGTCTTAAGATGATTATGTCAATAAAAGTTTTATAACAAGAAGTCAAAGTGCACCTTTCAAAAAAATGAAATTACCTTCTTAGGTCATAAGATCTCATCAAAGGGGACCAAAATAGAAGAGGAGAAAATAAAGGCTATTATTTATTGTCTTACTCCAAAGGATGTCATAGACGTGCGAGCATTTAATGGATTGGCAAGTTTTTAGTGATGATTCATCCATTATTATGCTCATGTGATTGCACCATTGATCGACCTCTTGGGCAAGATGAAGATGTCAAGCTTTTGGTGGACCATTAAGCATGAAGAAGAATTCTAGAAGCATGGTGTTTTCAAGACCCATTCTTCAACCATATGATCTTCAATTACCTTGTGTGGTTGATTTCAATGCTTCTAACTTTGCCATTGGAGTTGTGTTGCAATAGGAATTTCCAAAGGGGTTACATCTCATTGCTTTTGTGTCTCGTGAACTAAACACCATAGAAAGAAATTATTTTGCTCAAGATCAAGAACAACTAGCAATGGTACATGCTACTAAGGTATGGAGGCATTATCTATTGGAGAAACAAGTGATCATGCAAACCAACCCTTGTTGTAGACATTACATTTGGAGCACCTCAAGAGTTGACATCATTGATGAGAGGAACAATTATAGTTGTTTGACCTCAAACTTGAGTACAAGCCTGGTAGGTTCCATGTCATCTCCAATGCCCTATCATGTAGACCTGATTTGAAGTCTCTTCCTCTCATCTCAATAGTGTTAGTTGACTCAAAAGTCCAAATTGAATTTATGATAACTTTACAACAATACTACTTCCTTCAAATGGTACAAGGTTATCTTATAGCACAAAACAAGAAATACAACACTTTCTCCTTCAAGGAAGGTCTCCTATTCTATGAGAGCTAGATTTATGTTCTAACCAAGGATGATCTACAACTTATGTGGCTTCAAGAAGCCCATGACTTACCCATCATTGGTCACATGGGTGTTGACAAGACCCTAGGTGCCCTACAACACCTATGGTGGTGGCCAACATGGCACAAGATGTTTGAGAGTTTGTTTGATCTTGTGAGAGCTATTAATGCAACAAGGCCAACAACAAAAAATGAGTGGACTCTTTCAACCACTTCCCATCCCATATGCTCAATGGGAACACATGAGGTTAGATCTCATGACATCCTTACCTAAGATAAAGCAAGGTCACATAAAAACCATGGTGTTTGTTGATAAGCTTAGTAAACAAATCCATCTGACACCAACCTTTGATACAATGGATGCTCCAACATTGGCCTAGATCTACTTTGACAATATCTTCAAGCATCATGAGATGCCTTGTATACGCATCTCCGACTGTGATCCTCAATTCATCAAAAAAATTTGGCAAGCACTCTTGCAGCTACTTGGTACTAAGTTTGCTTTATCCATGGCCTATCATCTCAAATTTATAAACAAATAGAACATGCAAATTGCACCTTGGAGGATTTGCTTTATGCCTTTGTTAATATTCACCATACCAATTGCGATGAATGTCTTGCAATTATTGAGTTTGCTTATAATAATTCCAAAAAAGCAAGCATAGGATTCTCTCCCTTTTTCCTTAATTCTTGCCAAGACCCACTTGTTTCAGATTCTCTCCTTGCTCTTCCTTAATATTATATTCTTCATACTTCTTCCTTCTTGATCACCATATTCCAGTCCCTACAACAAGCCAAATCTCATCTCCTTTGTTGCTCAAAATCATCAAAAACAATACATTGACCAACAACATCATGATTTTACCTTTCAACTTGGTGATAAGGTCATGCTTTCTTCTAGTAATCTACCCCTCCCACTTGATACCCAATTTTGTAAACTTGCTCCAAATTGGATAGGTCTATTTGATGTCACCCAACTCATTTCTCTTGTTGCTTATCAACTTGCCTTGCCTTATCATATGCAAATCCACCTATCTTTCATATTTCCAAGTTGAAACCCTTTTTTTCTAGTCCATCTTCCTTTTCTTGTTGTATCCAACTCCCTCTTCTTTCTTGTTGTATCCAACTCCCTCTTCCTGTTCCTATCAACAATCATGAGGAGTATGAAGTTGATAGTATCCTTATATGTCACCACATTCAATGTGACCACCAGCAACATACTGAGTACAAAGTTGTTTGGAAAGGGTATCTTCTTCATGATGCCACTTGGGAGCTCCTTTCTCATCTCTAGAATGCACAAGTGGGCATCCAAGAGTTTGAAGCTTCCATGGTGATGAGGATGTCACCAACTAGCGGTGGGAGGAATATGTAAAACTATAGAGTTTACATATGAGTTAGTCAAGACTAACAAAGTAGCAAATAAGCCAAATTAGCCAAAAGTTATAAAAATATTCTAGAAGCATCTAGGAAGCTACTTGGTACCTCCCAAGTATCAAGTAATGTGCATGCCAAGTAGTGATTTCTAGGAGGAAGCTTTTTGAGAAGCTTCTTGGTTAGTTTAACTTGCACACCAAGTAGGTGGCTTCTAGAAGGAAGCTTCTTGAGAAGCCCCAATTAGCTTAGCTTGTACTCTAAGAAGACAGCTTTTAGGAAACTTCCTCAAAAGTTTCTCAAATAGAACCTTGTAGATGCTCTATAATTACCAAAACCCAAGCTCATGATAGGCATTTTGAAATTTCCTTTATTCAAGAGTCTCAATAGGATCTTTCACTTTAGTCTTCCATTCTCTCATTTCTTTCCTCGGAATTTTATGGAAAGTTAGGATAGTCTATTGGGAGAATCTTTGCTTGATAGATGTGGCTCTTGCCATATATGCTACATGGAACTTGAAGAGTTAAATGAATTGTGTGCTTAATAAGAAGTAAATTTTTCAAGTTGATAGAATAGGCCATGGCAAACAACAAATCATGACAATAAGATGAGACCGGACCTACACCACACAAGTAGATCCAAACACTCACAAGCAAGTCTTGTTTGACGAAAGGGAAGTGGACCCACAATAGTTGATCAAATAGTTCAAGAGTTTGCAGATGTATTTTCAGATGATTTGCTAAAGAGATTACACTCTAATCATGGTATGCCCTTCAAGATTGAGTTATTGCTAAGAAATACTCTAATGAGTAGACCAATCTATCAACTCTCACCAAAGGAGTTGGATAAGCTATGATATAGTTGTTGGAGAAGGCTTTCATATGACAGACATCTCCTTATGGAGCATTAGTACTATTTCTTCCAAAGAAGGATGAAGGATTTCACGTCTAAATTGATGATTGTGGCCTCAATAAATAAATAGGGAAGAATGCATATCCCTTGCCTCAAATTGATGACTTGCTTGATCAATTGAATGGAGCAAAATACTTCTCTAAGTTAGATCTCCAAAGTGGCTATTGGCAAATTTCCATTGATAGGGAGGATGTGCAAAAGACTACTTTTTGCACAAGGTAAGGGCATTTGAATAGAGAATTCTACATTTTGGGCTCACCAATGCTCCAATAATCTTCATGGATCAAATACATCAAGTGTTAGATGGGCTATTGGATCGGTACTTGGTGGTATTCTTGGATGATATTTTAATCTAAAAGTAGCGATAGAGGCAAAAGATGCAAATTGCATACAAGAAGTCTTAAGATGATTATGTCAATAAAAGTTTTATAACAAGAAGTCAAAGTGTACCTTTCAGAAAAAGGAAATTACCTTCTTAGGTCATAAGATCTCATCAAAGGGGACCAAAATAGAAGAGGAGAAAATAAAGGCTATTATTTATTGTCTTACTCCAAAGGATGTCATAGACGTGCGAGCATTTAATGGATTGGCAAGTTTTTAGTGATGATTCATCCATTATTATGCTCATGTGATTGCACCATTGATCGACCTCTTGGGCAAGATGAAGATGTCAAGCTTTTGGTGGACCACTAAGCATGAAGAAGCATTCTAGAAGCATGGTGTTTTCAAGACCCATTCTTCAACCATATGATCTTCAATTACCTTGTGTGGTTGATTTCAATGCTTCTAACTTTGCCATTGGAGTTGTGTTGCAATAGGAATTTCCAAAGGGGTTACATCTCATTGCTTTTGTGTCTCGTGAACTAAACACCATAGAAAGAAATTATTTTGCTCAAGATCAAGAACAACTAGCAATGGTACATGCTACTAAGGTATGGAGGCATTATCTATTGGAGAAACAAGTGATCATGCAAACCAACCCTTGTTGTAGACATTACATTTGGAGCACCTCAAGAGTTGACATCATTGATGAGAGGAACAATTATAGTTGTTTGACCTCAAACTTGAGTACAAGCCTGGTAGGTTCCATGTCATCTCCAATGCCCTATCATGAAGACCTGATTTGAAGTCTCTTCCTCTCATCTCAATAGTGTTAGTTGACTCAAAAGTCCAAATTGAATTTATGATAGCTTTACAACAATACTACTTCCTTCAAATGGTACAAGGTTATCTTATAGCACACAACAAGAAATACAACACTTTCTCCTTCAAGGAAGGCCTCCTATTCTATGAGAGCTAGATTTATGTTCTAACCAAGGATGATCTACAACTTATGTGGCTTCAAGAAGCCCATGACTTACCCATCATTGGTCACATGGGTGTTGACAAGACCCTAGGTGCCCTACAACACCTATGGTGGTGGCCAACATGGCACAAGATGTTTGAGAGTTTGTTTGATCTTGTGAGAGCTATTAATACAACAAGGCCAACAACAAAAAACGAGTGGACTCTTTCAACCACTTCCCATCCCATATGCTCAATGGGAACACATGAGGTTAGATCTCATGACATCCTTACCTAAGATAAAGCAAGGTCACATAAAAACCTTGGTGTTTGTTGATAAGCTTAGTAAACAAATCCATCTGACACCAACCTTTGATACAATGGATGCTCCAACATTGGCCTAGATCTACTTTGACAATATCTTCAAGCATCATGAGATGCCTTGTATACGCATCTCCGACTGTGATCCTCAATTCATCAAAAAAATTTGGCAAGCACTCTTGCAGCTACTTGGTACTAAGTTTGCTTTATCCATGGCCTATCATCTCAAATTTATAAACAAATAGAACATGCAAATTGCACCTTGGAGGATTTGCTTTATGCCTTTGTTAATATTCACCATACCAATTGGGATGAATGTCTTACAACTATTGAGTTTGCTTATAATAATTCCAAAAAAGCAAGTATAGGATTCTCTCCCTTTTTCCTTAATTCTTGCCAAGACCCACTTGTTTCAGATTCTCTCCTTGCTCTTCCTTAATATTATATTCTTCATACTTCTTCCTTCTTGATCACCATATTCCAGTCCCTACAACAAGCCAAATCTCATCTCCTTTGTTGCTCAAAATCATCAAAAACAATACATTGACCAACATCATCATGATTTTACCTTTCAACTTGGTGATAAGGTCATGCTTTCTTCTAGTAATCTACCCCTCCCACTTGATACCCAATTTTGTAAACTTGCTCCAAATTGGATAGGTCTATTTGATGTCATCCAAATCATTTCTCTTGTTGCTTATCAACTTGCCTTGCCTTATCATATGCAAATCCACCCTATCTTTCATATTTCCAAGTTGAAACCCTTTTTTTCTAGTCCATCTTCCTTTTCTTGTTGTATCCAACTCCCTCTTCTTTCTTGTTGTATCCAACTCCCTCTTCCTGTTCCTATCAAGAATCATGAGGAGTATGAAGTTGATAGTATCCTTATATGTCACCACATTCAATGTGACCACCAGCAACATACTGAGTACAAAGTTGTTTGGAAAGGGTATCTTCTTCATGATGCCACTTGGGAGCTCCTTTCTCATCTCTAGAATGCACAAGTGGGCATCCAAGAGTTTGAAGCTTCCATGGTGATGAGGATGTCACCAACTAGCGGTGGGAGGAATATGTAAAAATATAGAGTTTACATATGAGTTAGTCAAGACTAACAAAGTAGCAAATAAGCCAAATTAGCCAAAAGTTATAAAAATATTCTAGAAGCATCTAGGAAGCTACCTGGTACCTCCCAAGTATCAAGTAATGTGCATGCCAAGTAGTGATTTCTAGGAGGAAGCTTTTTGAGAAGCTTCTTGGTTAGTTTAACTTGCACACCAAGTAGGTGGCTTCTAGAAGGAAGCTTCTTGAGAAGCCCCAATTAGCTTAGCTTGTACTCTAAGAAGACAGCTTTTAGGAAACTTCCTCAAAAGTTTCTCAAATAGAACCTTGTAGATGCTCTATAATTACCAAAACCCAAGCTCATGATAGGCATTTTGAAATTTCCTTTATTCAAGAGTCTCAATAGGATCTTTCACTTTAGTCTTCCATTCTCTCATTTCTTTCCTCGGAATTTTATGGAAAGTTAGGATAGTCTATTGGGAGAATCTTTGCTTGATAGATGTGGCTCTTGCCATATATGCTACATGGAACTTGAAGAGTTAAATGAATTGTGTGCTTAATAAGAAGTAAATTTTTCAAGTTGATAGAATAGGCCATGGCAAACAACAAATCATGACAATAAGATGAGACCGGACCTACACCACACAAGTAGATCCAAACACTCACAAGCAAGTCTTGTTTGACAAAAGGGAAGTGGACCCACAATAGTTGGTCAAACATATATTGAGGGTGATCGACTACAAACATGTGCAAGAAAACATATTTAAAGACTCCATTTCTACCAAGTGAATTCGACCCAACCAACCAATCTCATTTCAACCAGAACAGGTCTGACCCAAACCTAAGAGAATCCCTTACAAGACAAGTGGATCCATAAGTTGAACAACAACCATAAATTTCTAAGAGCGACTCTAATATTCTAATCTACCATTACATCTATGAAACAACCGGGCAAATCTGTCCACAATTGAGCAAATTCATCTGCATGTCCAAATCCATTTGCAAGCAAGCAGGTCATCCAAATGTGACTAAATAAATTTTTCCTAAATCCAAGGAATCCATGTACATGCAAGCAAACCTATAAAAAAGAATGCAAAAATAGCAAAATTGTATTATAATCATAACTTACAAGAGCAATTTGCTATCATGGTCAGTGGGCCATTTGGGGATAGCTTGCTTACTAACTGTAGTGCAATCAACTACACCAATATGAGAAAAGATGGTTATAATTCTATTAATTTCATTGGGGGTTTTCCCTCCCTTTGCTAATTCTAGTGTCATGTCAAATTGTAGCTTCAATTTTGCCAACCTTTCCCTGCACTTAAAATTTTTTCCTTCTTTCTCTCCTTTGCACCTTTCTTCATGCACACTTTTCTAATTTAATACTCTATTGGGCTTTGATTTCTGCCATTTTACACCTCTCTATAGCTTCCATTGCATCAAACTTCAATTTGTATGGCTTGCCATTTCTTTTGCAATCAACATAGGATTAATATTTGCATTTGGCTCTTGCAAGATGGTTCACTCCCTCTCTTAGCTTCTCTGGTCCTTGAGTCTCCCCCTCTTTATCTCCTTTAGCTCTTTCTTTAGCGAGCATATCCTCAAATACTTATGACACCTCCTCTTTTGCTATTGAGGTCTCCTTGTGTACTCCTCCGCTCTTTCCAATGATTGGACTATGGAAATCATTTTGTGTCAAAGCCAAACACTTCACTTCCTACAAACTCCCACCAAGTATATTTGAGAGGGGCCATCCTAATTGGAATTAAATCCGATTCAAGAAATGGATGTGAGGTACTAGATAATAGAATGTCTTCTCCTAACATCCATTCTTGCTCTTTGGGTGCCTCTTGGTTATTTTTTGCCCTTCTACTAAAATATTGGTCAGACTACACTCACTACACATTCCCAAACTTACAATGGACGAGGGAAAGATATTTTTTCTTCCTCAAAACAAGGCATCCATTTGGAAGAAATGAGGACATAAATGGTTAAACTTGTCCTCCACAATGGTCCATCTGCATTTGATCTCTTCATTATTAAGTCCTTCACCAATAGACTTGTCTTTCCATTGTTGAGCTTCTTTGTAGGATTTCAAGGAACAAGCCCATTTCTTTTTCAATTGCTCCACATTCATGGTTATAAGAAACCCAATACCAAATTTCATGAGGAAAGTTGCCATTTAATTGAAGGAAATATTCTTCTAAGTGACTTTCTTAGTGCAATAACCATGGATTTGTTTAAAATGCTATGGAACTATAGATAATCAACAATTTGATAGTAATGATGTGATTTTGCATCTATCTTCCTCACCTTTTACTCTAAATTCATTAATTTTTCCTTTACCTTTACTTGCAAAAGTAGTACAAGGTGTAACATTCCTAGTACAAACCATTTTCAAGAGTTCATGGAATCCTAACCTATGTGTGGGAGTGTACTTTGCACTATCAATTTCAAAATTGGAAATGAAAGTATCAACTATATTATGTCATCAGTAGAGGGATTGGGAAGAGGGTCCAAATTTGCAATCCCAATTCAATTGGATGTGCAATCCTTTCAACTATAATTTCAATTTCAAAGTGTTTTTTTTACAGATTGTGCTTTTGAACAAGTTTTCCACATAAAAGTACAATCCATTCATCCATGCTAGTAGTGCACTCACAAGAGATTGCACCAAAAAACATTCATAGATTTGCTCAAGTTGGGTTTGCCCTTCTAATTGCAAATATTCACCCTTTGCCCCATGCTTTGCTTTTGCATGATAGTTTGGTCCCTCCTTTGATCCCATAAATTCAAAATTTTGTTCCAACTTTTGTCTTTGAATCCCTTTGTGATGTGGTGACACATGGCACATACAGACAAGTCTACATTCATGATTCTTAATTAAACTCATCAAGAATTACCTATTTTCACAACCAATAAGCCCTATGTTCAACCCAAACTCCTCTTTTTGAGATGGGATTACCACAATTACCTACTACAGCCCGTAATCCTACTTTATATACCATTCACAAATAGGGCTGGTTTTTTAACATATTCCTATATATAAATGTAATCGGACATGTCTCACAACCATAAAGGTCATATATTCTTTCAAAAGTAAAACCCCTTGTTATGTTCCAATGTCCCATACTCCAATCCTTGCTTGTCTAATCTCTTCTAACTTTAAGAATGTCTTCTTTCTGGTGTGGTTAAAGTGTAATTAATATAGCTTTATCTTTAACTTTAGCTATAACATAATTTTACCTGGTATTAGTAATCCATGTTATTATAATTGTAATTGGTGTCATTGGTGAAAATTTAAAATAATCACTCTATGAAGGATTGAATTAGAATGAATAAATAGTATCACTTTTACAAATTCAAATAAGAACTATAAATAAGAGATAAAGTAAGATTTAGTAATATATATAAGAACAAGTATTTTGCTTAAGCTGTTAAAGAATTATTTAAAAATCCCTTTAAGCTTGTTTTAGATATAATATTCACAATCTAAAACATCATTTATTATAGAACTTGACATAATATCTAGTTTCCTTAGGTTACTAATGAATAGAAATTTAGTTTTAGTTTTATTGGTTGAGTTCTGTTGATAATATAATATGATAATATAATATGATAAATAAGTATAAAATTTCATCTACATATTTATTATTATACCACATTTAATTCTTAACATTTATAAATAAATGTCAAAACAAGCTTTTTTTACCTATATAGAATTTAGTAGATAATTGAATACCAGACATTTTAAATGCTTACTAAAAACTGCCAAGAAGTACTTGATCTCATCATAGAACATATCTTCATGTTATGCAAACTGCAAATTTCCAATATTTGATGTTTGTAAAGTTAAAGCTTAATAAGAGTATATCCCTTTCAGTAATAGTTGCTATTAGGTTAAACCAAAGATGAATAATATGCTGAATTTGTGAGCTGAGTGGCAAGAATAATATTTTATATATTATGGAGTAATGACTTTGAAAATTTTAAACTCCAAGAGTATCATATTTTTAGGATGTACAATATACACTAGGCTCCAAGAAAGTGAAAGAAAATGGAACAAGCTATTATAGAGTTTAAGAGAGGAGTACTTGAAGCTCAAAAAGCTGATAAAGCACTGATCACAACCAAAACAATTGGTACTAGTATATTTCTATCATCCATATTAAGATGGACAAAAATAAAGCTTCAAGCAATTTAAATAATTGCTAGTCTTTGCGGGTCAATTTAATTGACTTATTTCACATAATATGTGATGGTGATGCTAAATAGCAAGTCATTAAAAATATGTTACAAATTAGTTACTAAATTAATTTCATAATTTGGAGAAACCTAATGGTGGTATTTTATTTATCCAAGTTCTAGATCTTATGCTTCTTTTGATGCTTATTAAACAATGATAATTTTGAGGAGTCATAGAAAACATATAGATTGACTATAGAGATATGGTTGGTATTTTATGGTGTACAAATAATGATAAAGTTGGAGGTCTAATTTGTTAACTAATTTTATCTACTATGTTATAGACCACATGTCCTTCTCCTTTGATAGGCTTCTCTAAGGACAATTAATTTGTTAAATGAATTCAATACTCTTGTTAATATTGTCTCATCATGACAAATCAAAGGAAAAACAATACTAATTATATTGTCACTTTAATGAGATTGTAGCAATAGACATTTTTGTAATTTTAGATTTCATGTATTATGGTTTTTAATATGATACAAAAATATATTGATTGCAAAAGTCTAGAGAGCTCTAATAAATAATAAAGACTAACATAATTACAATCATATGATATATAGTTGAAATATCAAGTAAAAAATATAAACATATCACTATACTAAAGTAATTGATAGTCAACAAATACAAAGAAGACTAAATATACGTTTTTTTCATTTAATAAGTTATAGATTCTACCTCATATCGGGTTAATTATACACTTAAGATCTCAATCAATAGTATAACATATCAAATTTTTGTATTTTATATCAGAAATAGTATATATCAATTATAAGTAAGAGATAAAGAGATTAATATTTCATTGATATTTTGAGTATGCCTTAGCTTCTTTTACTAATGGATGTTGAACTATGAATCCTTATTTGAATATGGATTTATCTATGGATGTAAATTGGTTACTATAAGTAAGATTATGGTTGATGTGCACTCAAAACTTATATAAGTAGACTTGTATCTAGAACATACATCAATTATTTACAAAGCTAATCATAGAAGTAATAGAGATGCAAAAGCTAAAAGTTATTCCACACAATTAGGATATACTATTCCATATTGTGAGAAATTATATTAATTGTTGCAAGACTAGATGATTCAAAGAGTGAATGGATATTAGAAATTGGAATATATATTTCAGCCAAGAATAGAAAATGTTATAAGTGTGAAACAAAAGAGAAAATATCAGATGCATCAATCAAAGAGTCATAAGATGAAGTATCTCATTAGGTTGTTTAAGAACTTTAGGAATTTTGTTGAGTTAGCCAATAAACAATTTTTAGTCAATCAATAAACATCTTCCTCCAAAATTTATACCACTAATGGATATTAATTGAAACTAAATGATAATTATTAACTTGAGTAATATGAATTTTTTATTTACAAGAGCACTTATTAAAGTAAATTATATTACAAGTATTTAAAATGAAGATAAGTTTTGTGTAGATTTATGATATTTGAATGACAAACAATTAGTTGAGTTTCAAAGATACAAAAATTTGTTAAGACGGGAGAGAAAAGGAAATGTATCTTGATTGTCACATATTCTTGTGTTTTAGGAAGAAATAAAGAGGAGATTAAGCACAAAGAAATTCAACAAATATTTTTGTACCAAACACATTGTTCTGATTTGTCTCACTCTTTAGTTTTAGTTTATAAAAGATTATACTACGGATAAAAAATTTAATGCTTATAATTAATCTAGTACTTAGCTTAGTATTTTCGTCTATTGTATTTTTGTCTATTTAGTCTGTTATGTTAATTATAGTTCTTAGAATCATTTGGATGAAATATAACATAGTATAATTATATAATATTCAATTTTTTCCTTTATAAGTACAAGTCATTGCAAGCTGAAAAATTTCCCATCTATTAATTGAAAAATTTTGGCCGTGGATATGCCTAAAAGTGGAATTTTTCAATATTCTTATCTTTAGTAGCAAGTTTTTGGTTGAAGAAGATGCGTTCAATTGAAGAGCACTTAAATATCTATAAACCTGCTTATCACTAAGTAACTAATTGAGATAAAATTCTTAGTTTAAGTCATGAAGTTCAAATTAACTATTAAGTAACTTATTTTGAAATTTTAAATTTCTAATATAGGAGAAAAAACTTTAATATAAGAAATTATCTTTTATAATTATAATAAAAACTAAAATAATTTGACAAAAAATATATATTATAAATGATAATTTTTGAAAATGATTTCTACATGAGTATTCTTATATATTCATATCTATATTTAAATGTCTATATTTACAAAGAAAAGATTGTATAATTAGAATGATATACTTTTAACTTCAGTAAACAGGTTGATCACATATGTTTTACATTAGGGTAGATTGGTTTGGACTGTACATACATACATACATACAGATATAGAAAAATATAAATAAATAAATATATATATCTTGTTAAGGTTATTGAGTCAAGCAAATCTCTTAATCTATAATACTATAAATGAAAATCTGTGGTAAATGGTAAAATGCTGATAAAGGTAAATGATTATTTTTGGAAAACCGTCACTGGAATTAATATTCATAGAGTGTGAATTCTTGCATACTATTCTTATAAATGAACGAATTCAATGTAAATGGTATTTTAGACAGGTTAAACCAACTTAGTTAGAGAAATATACCCTTCGAATCAGTTTTTCTAAAAATGCATTTCTGTAATTAAGAAGGTTTTATACCTATCTAAACTATAATTTAGATTAGATTCGAGTTTATATACCCATACCCCCAATTCATCTCTTCCCACGTCTTGATGGTTATTCCATCAAGTTCAAATCCATATATAGTTTATATTGGCTTCAGTAGCCCCTAGATCGAGGACCATCGGTCACGGCTGATATAAGTGTTTCTTGGGTTCTTCAGTTTTAACTAGGTTTCATAAATTCTTCCACCTTTGTTAGAACAATAAAAATAGAGATAATTTAATATCTTTTCCCAACTTTCCGTTCCAAAATAATTTAAAAAGGCAAGATCTCTTAAGAATACTTGTTATTAGAGTATAGGTTCCTCCTAGGTCATGTACATTTATTCAAAATTATTTCTGTCTTCAACAGTTCCCTTGTTCACGTGGTGGACCTGTTCGATTTCATGCACAACACTATGAGCATTATTCGAATGCCTTTACACCATTGTCCTCGTTGGATTTAAAGAGGACGATGAATATCAAATTTTTCATATTGTTAGGTAATATGTTCATTTGTGACTATTTTATTAATTGAATTAATAAAATTAATGCTTATCATGGTCAACATAATCCAGCAATATGTACCTTTAAGATCTATTATCAGTTTGGTTAATTGCTCTTTGTGATCTGAATCTAAATCACGTTTCTCAACATATAGTAGTAGATTATACATAACTTATACGTTACAGGGTCCTTTAGAATATCATATCTTGCAAGGTTTCGGTCAGATATTAATTAAGCGAATATATAAACGATTCTCATGGCCTTTGTTCAAGGTTTCCATAAAACTAATAAAAGGAAATTAAATATGATATTTTTCTAAGGCAATCTTGCTTTATACACTAATATATTATAACATGTGTTGATTGCAAGTCTATTGATTAGTCTTAATACTGCTCTGAGCCGCTCAAATCTATACAGATGTCTACGCTAAAGTAAGATTTTTGGTCGGTATTTGATTTTAATATCTCATAACATCTCTCCAGCACTCACTTCCTCTAAGAACTTATTGCTGGTGGCTCCTATTCTATAAGTTCTCCAATCTGGGAAAGGACGCATAAGCAGTTGTTGCAGCAATTATAGTGATGCCTTGTGTGAAGGATAAATATGGGATTCTCATTTATTTACTATGATTACAAAAGTTAATGTAAATAAAATAAAATAGAAATAAAATAAGATATGAATAGTAATAATATAATTTGATATTATATTTATTAGTGTATGCAACTTTCTAGGACGTTTCAATGAACGAACTAAATGTCAGCGTCATATTATATTTGATGGGGTCTTTCCATCCTTCTCGTTATCCTACGCGCGTCGAGTTTCTTCTTGAACAAGAGATTGGGTTTATCGGGTGTTGTTGTTACTGTGTTGTTCCTTTTCGTTAATGAGTCAGGAATTGAAAACTCCTGTTGCTTGTTGTGACCAAAGTACTCGCAATGACTGACAATTTACCGGAACTTGGAAATGTCTCTTGGGAGCTTGAAATTCGGTCAGAGTCAGCAGTTTGCGTTTTTGAACATCTGGGAATGCATATCACATCCAATGAAGATAACGCTGAACAGGCTGTGGCAGTAATTTCATTTTTCAGTCTAGATGTCCTATAATCAACGAAATCAGGTTCGTCTAGATCTGCCATCTGTACTTTAAGGAAGATAAACAACATAATCTAAGGAATGGATGATTGGTTGTTATCAGGTGATACATTCATCTTGATTCGACTAAACTGCTTGCGGTGCCATTTCTACTGAATGATAAGGCCCGCACATGTTTGGAGAATGAACAATTTAGGTTTCTACTGACTATGTCACAGACCTTTTCTATTGTGCTTTTTGTGAAAAGACTTTAGATGAGCTCCGATTAAGCTTGCACAAAACCACAAGGTTATGATCTTACGAAAAGTGCAAGGCAACTCATTTGCTGTCATGCTTTTGACGATGGAAGTTTCTGCGATCGATAGGCAGTTCCCAAGAACGTAACTGTTTGAGGATCTTCTGTAACTTTCTAAACAAGATAGTTTCCAGCGTGCTGAGAAGGACAACAACGATTTCACTCGATTCTACACTCAATGTAAGTTTTACGAGAATGTTAGGTGACATCTCAAATCGCTGCATGAAATTGCACACCGGATCCCAGGGACGGACAAGGTAGAGGAGGATTTACTTGGAAACGTGTTTTGTTTTCTTCTTTCATCTGTACTAGACTAGTGAATCTTTCATTGTTTAACGTCTATTCCCATGGTTTTGTGACAACGTCCTCTCCTTCCTCCACCTCCAGTAAATTTCTTGATGTAATCGTCCATTTGCTTATTCACCGACAGAAAGAGTCGAATAATCTAATTCACAATAAAAGCTGAAATTAGTGATAAACACTGAATTACAATTACTATACAGCGCAAAAGTCAATTTGCTGTCCATGTACTTGGGGAGTAGAAAGAAATTTCCGCCTACATCGTGTAGGTTTCAGCATTTAGACCGCTTTAGCCTATGACAACTCATAAACCCTGAAAATAACATGTTATGTAAACGGGTAGTAGAACCTTTTGTTGTGTGAGAGCTGATAGCTGACAACTTTCAAACCTTCATAGTAAGCAATTTGCACCTCTATCTGACTTCACTAATCAGCAACTTAGCGGCAGAATATCAAGATCTTCAACAGAAAAGGAGAAAGCACCAAATGCTTATCGGGGCGAAATCACAGGAGAAGCTGCCTCAAGGGTTGAGTAGAGGAGAACACGCACCACAGACAATTAAACTTTCAGAAAAGGAGGATACACCGGAGGCTTAACATGGCAAGCCCCTAGACACCTCTCATAAACCACTTGTACATTCTGCATTTCGAATGCAGAACAAGCAAAGGAGAAGGTGCCAGAACGATCGGGGGATCCATAACGAAAATGCTTGCATCAGAGGCTATTGAAAATGAAACGTTTGGAATCATTCAGAATGTAGACTGGAGACAGCTCCGCAGACACACCGATGCTGCATCTTTGCAGATTGCAGATGAAAGCGGAACACATAGGTAACTTAGTAAGAAGTGCTCGAATTCATAAAAGAGTCTTGTCTTTGTTCATCATTGTGTCGAGCTGCTTGTGGACGGTTGAATGATCAGACGAGGCGTGTCCCCTAACCAGTGCAGAGAATTTGCTTGGGACGCAATTGTCAGACCTGTCCTTTAAAATAGGTCTAACATAGTAAACGTGAAAATGAGTTCCACACGAAGAAACAACAAATAATTCTATCGATATTCAATTGAGGTCGATCACCATTGTCTTTCATGACCTTCACTAATTTGGACAGTACAGAGATATAAAGCAATTCGTTATCTGAGGGTATCTACCAAATTCAATGACGGAGAATTCTTTAAGTCACGTTTCATGGACTACATACGCCAAATTGTGAAATCCATCAAACGTGATTTCAATCTATGAACTCATCTGGAAACTTGCAAGTTTCCAGGTAAAGCGACTGCATCGTATTGAAAAGCGTAGAGCCGGAAAGAGAGCTGGATAGGAAGGTTGACGATAAGAGAACGGTGCAGAGACCATCGAAACTAAGAAACAGAGTATGGAACAGAGACTCTTAAGTGAACAGGAATATGCGCCATAGGTTTTCATAGGGCTCTATTGTGCTAAACCCTAAACACCTCTGATGAACATCCGGTCCATCCTCGTAGTTAGGACCCAGATTTTGCAGATAAAGTTTTCCAAACTCTTATGAATCATGAGAAACAAGATTAATTCTATCTTGATCAAACCGGGTGACAATAGCACAAGTATGGGGTGGCAATAACCCGACCCTGGATTATAGCTGATGACCCGATCTCCATCACGTGTGGAGCGCCTCCGCGTACCCGGTTGAGCGCTTACTCTCAACCGAGTAAGGGCTGTGTCGTAGTTCTCCTCGAAACCAGCGCAAGGAGAAAGTGCCATTCGGATATCGTTGGGACTCCTTCATATCGTGATCGAGGGTATCAGTACAAAGTAGGGGGTTTAGAAATAGTTATATGAAATTTCATAACTTTTCATATAGATAGCTATGAAGCGGAGACTAAATCGGTACGGGTGCGAAGAGATAGAAAAAGGTCTCACTACTGAATTTGGGCCAAGTTCTTTATTATTAGCACATTCCATATAAGGTGGTTTGTAGAAAACAAGGAATAATGAATTTTCATTGATTTGTGCATTGATTACGTATTAGGGTTAATATTAAGGTTAATAGTAGGGTGATAGTGAAAGTGATAGTCACCAAAAGGAGCATCCATGATATTAGAGAACACCCATGTTAATCAAAAGTTGATAGATTTATGCACTAGATGACTCGGAACAAGATTTTTGACCATTGAGGAAGATTGGAGGGCCATGAGTTGAAAGATTTGAAGGCATGCAAAAATTGACTGCGGAAGAAGATTTGAGTACCCATAGCCAGAGTTGGAAGGGGAGTGAATTTTGACAACGGAAGAAGACTTGAGAGACCCTTAGCCAGAGTTGGAAGGGGGAGCGAATTGGTTTCGAGTGGGAAGATTTGAGTGCAAGTTTTGGGAAGGTTAGAAGGAGTGCTTTTGTTTGAAGGGTTACTCTCCAAAATTCTCAATTTCATTACTAAAAAAGTGTAATTTATGATAGTTGTCTCTTGGTACGACTATGAAATGTATGCTCTTGTTCCCCTTGAGTGATGAAATGAAATTCATGAATTTGTTTTCTTGTTACAAAATGAAAATTATGGGATTGTTTGTTTGCTATGCGTAGAGAATAGAGATGCACCTTTGCCAAAATTTAGGAGGTTGTTTTTTTGTTATGTGCGCAGAGAATAAAAGTGCCCCTTTGCCAAAATTTACGAGGTTGTTTTTATTTCTATGCGCATAGAATAGAGATGTTTTTTTTGTGTGTGCAAAGAATAAAGATCCTCCTTTGCCAAAAATTACGAGGTTGTTTTTTTCTGTGCACACATAGAAAAGAGATGCAACTTTGCCCCGATAAGGAGTTATAGGTGGTGAATAAAAATCCAGAGTCAAGTCATGCCCAAAGGGAGGTGAATAAGCACAGAGAATAGAGATGCAACTTTGCCCGATAAGGAGTTATATGTGGTCAATAAAAATCCAAATTCTAGTCATGCTGAGAGGTGAATACAAATTCAGAGTAAAGTCATGCCAAGAGGGAGCACTCGTGTAGAACTAACTAGAAATATTTGAAAATTCAGTGTATTCAATTTGAAATGTATTCAGTGGATGATTCGGTTAGATTGGAGATATCGCTATAAAGATTAGAAGATGAAGATTTAGGAGGAGATTTAGATATGCTAGAAATTTGTTATTAGTGGGTGAAAGTATGCACATACTCATTGATAATTGGAATCCCATGTTACTTACCCTCATAGTAGAGAGTTTGTGATAGAGTATTTTAGAAATCTTGATACTAAGGACTTTTGCTAGCTTACTAGAATGGATGTCAATTCTTTTTCAACATTAGTTGATTTAATTAACTCACACAATTTTGAGAAAAGGTACAAAAGAGAGAAAACACCCGTGTGTATCCAAGTTTCCCTAGCCTTGGATAGATTTTTGCATCATGGCAATGGATCTTGTTTGCACGGGGTTTAAATATTTGGTGCATTAGTGCTAGTTCAACAATTGCTTTTATTGATAGAGTCATGATAGCTATATTAGATGTGATGAGGAGTCAAGTTGCTTGGCCCAAGCTCGAGGAGAGAAGGAGGATATCTAATGTTTTTGCACACAAAGTTTTCATGGGTGTGTTGGTTTGGTAGATGGAATATTGTTTCCTCTTGCAACTTGACCAATAGTGGACGAGGAAATATATTTCAGCCGCAAGGGTTTATATTCTATAAATGGCCAAGTGATTTGTGATGATAAAAGGAGAACTATACATTTTTCTTGATGTATGTGTTGTTTTGTTAGGTATTTTTTCAATGCATTGGTTATACTCTTTGTATAGTTTACTAAAAGTATAAGTTGATTTGTTTATTTGCAAGACTGCCAAGATCATGTCATGACATGACTTGTTTGAAAAAATCATCACTATGGAATAATTTGAACCAGAGAGGGAGTTGTCATACTTTTGAGGCAAAGGAGTACCTTTTAGGTGAATTGGGTTATGTGCCCATGCATCACCTAGTCCTCGCTTTCAAGCAAGCCCAATTAGAGGACAACCAAAATTTTAATAAATATTTGGCAAAGGCAAGAGTGATAAATGAGCATTATATAGGAGTATTGAAAGCTAGATGACATTCTCTTAGTGAGTTAAGAGTGCAACTCAAAGACAATAGTAGAAATGCTTATCTGTTAAAGTGGGTGTATGTGTGTATTATTTTACATAATTTCTTAATCAATAGGTGAGACCTTTGGTCAGATGACAATGGTTGTAAAAGACCAAGACTGAGAAGAGAAATAAGAGAATGGAAGCTCACATTGGGACATTGGAATGAAAGAAAACTCCAAATGCCTAGCATGAGCTTTGGCTTTGGTATTTATAGGTAGCATACGAGGCCCTTGAAAAGCTTCTCAAGAAGCTTTCTTGAGCCGCTTTCTTAGAGTGCAAGCCAAGTTAACCAGGAAACTTCTTAAGAAGCTTCCTTCTAGAAGTTGTCTACTTGGCGTGCAAGCTAAGCTGGTTAGAAGCTTTCTAGAACCTTCCTTCTAGAAGCTACTTACTTGAGGTGCAAGCTAAGCTAGCCAACAAGCTTCCTAGATACTTCTAGAATATTCTAGACTAATTTTTCCTATTTTCTACTTCGTTAGCCCTATTAACTTCGTCGCTAAACTCCACATTGTTACATATTCCCCCATTGCTAGTTGGTGACGTCCTCGTCGCCAGTGAAGCTTCAAACTCCTGGATGGCTATCTATGCATTTGGGAGGTGAGAAAGAGGTTCACATGTGACACCATGAAGGGGATACCCTTTCCAAAGGACCTTGTACTCCATATGTTGTTGATGGCCTTATTGAATATGGTGACGCGCAAGGATATGATCAACTTTGTACTCCTCATGATCATTGATAAGGATTGGAAGAGTGGGAGGTTGGACTTGAGAGGAAAAGGAAGAGAGGTTAGGAACAAAAGGTTTCAACTTGGAAACATGAAAGACAGGATGGATATGTATATGACAAGGCAAAACAAGTTGATAAGCAATAGGAGAGACAATTTGGGTGACATCAAAAGGTCCTATCAATTAGGGGTAATTTTATGAACTTGGGTATCAAGGGAGAGAGGGAGGTTACTGGAGGATAAAATGACTTTATCACCGACTTCAAAGGTGAGATCACGACAATGGTGGTCCACATATTGTTTTTGACAATTCTGAGCAACAAGGAGGTGAGATTTGGCTTGTTGGAGAGATTGGGATATAGTGGTCAAGAATGTTGAAGTATGAGGAACCTGAGATGTAGGAGGAGCAAGAAGAGAATTTGGAACAAGTGGATATTGGCCAAAATTGAGAGAGAAAGTAGAAAATCTGGTGCTTGCTTATTTGGAATTGTTGTAGGCAAATTTTGCAACTGCAAGACATTCATCCCAATTGGTATGGTGGACATTGACGAAGGCACACAACATATCTTCCAATGTACAATTTTCACGTTTGGTTTGTCCATCAATTTGAGGATGATTGGTTGTGGATAAAGCAAGCTTGGTGCCGATTATATGGAAGAGTGCTTGCCAAAACTTCTTGTTAAATCAAAGATCGTGGTTGGAGATGAGTACACGTGGCATCTCATGATGCTTGAAGACATTGTAAAAGTAGATTTGCACTAAGATTGGAGCATCCACAATATCATAGGTTGGTACCAAGTGGATTCATTTACTAAGCTTATCTACAAACACCACAATTGTTGTGTGTTCTTGCTTTGTCTTGGGCAAGGATGTGATGAGATCTAAGCTCACATGTTCCTATTGAGCAAATGGAATAGAAGGTGGTTGAAAGAGTCTACTCGGCTTCTGGTTGCTGGCCTTGTTGCATTGGCAATCTCACATGATTGGACAAATTCTCAAATATCTTGTGTCATGTTGGGCCACCATCATTGGTGTTGGAGGGTACCCAAGGTCTTATCTACACCCATGTGACCAACTATGGGTAAATCATGGGCTTCTTGAAGGCACACAAGTTGAAGATCACCTTTGACTGGAACCTAGATCCGATCCTCATGGAATAGAAGGCCCTCCTTGATGGAGAAGGTGTTGTACTCCTCGTCATATGCTGTAAGATGACCATGTACCATTTGGAAGAAGGGATCTTGTTGTAGAGCTGATTGAAACTCATTTTGGACCTTGGAGTCAATTGACACTGTCGTAATTGCCATTGTGATGAGAGGAAGAGATTTCAAATCAGGAGGTTATGATAAAGCATCAATGATGATGTGGAACTGACCTAGTTTGTACTCAAGTTTGATGTCAAACAATTGTAGTTGTTCCTCCTATCAATGATGTTGACTCTTCATGTGTTCCAAGTGTAAGGTCTGCAACAATGGTTTATGGTCAATTTGCATGATCACTTGTTTCCCCAAGAGATAATGCGTCCATACCTTGGTGACATATACCATTGCAAGTTGTTCTCAATCTCAAGCAAAGTAGTTTCTTTTAGCCATATTGAGTTGACAAGACACAAAAGCAATGGGATGTAGTCCATTTGGGAATTCCTATGCAACACGGCTCTAATTGCAAAGTTAGAAGCATCAAAATCAACCACATAGGGTAGCTGAGGATCATATGGTTGAAGAATGGGCCTTGAATACACCATATGTTTCAACTTCTAGAATGCTTCTTTGTGCTTGGTGGTCCATTGGAAGCTCAAGTCCTTCTCCAAGAGGTCAATCAATGGTGCAGCCACATGAGCATAATAATGGATGAACCATCGGTAAAAACTGGCCAATCCATTAAATGCCCATACTTCTATAGCATCCTTTGGAGTAGGTCAATCAGTAATGGCTTTGATTTTCTCCTCTTCCATCTTGATCCCCTCCGATGAGATCTTGTGCCCCAAGAAGTTAACTTCCTTTTGCCAAAAGGCACACTTTGACTTCTTGCAGTAACATTTCTATTGTCGTAGTCATCTTAGGACTTCTCACACATGATTCACATGTTCTGCCTCTATCTTGCTATAGATTAAGATATCATCCAAGAACACCACCATGTACCAATCCAATAGTCTATCCAATACCCAATGCATCTGATCCATGAAGACTGTTGGAGCATTAGTGAGCACAAAAGGTAGAACTCTCCACTCAAAATGCCCATACCTTGTGTAGAAGACCATCTTTTGCACATCTTCCCTATCAATGGAGATTTTCCAATAGTCACTTCAAAGATCTAGCTTGGAAAAGTATCATGTGCTACTCAATCGATCAAGCAAGTCATCAATCCGAGGCAAGGGATATGCATTCGTCACTGTTTGGTTATTGAGCCCACAATAATCAATACAAAAATGAAGTCCTCCATCCTTCTTTGGAACAAATAGTATTAGTGCTCCCCAAAGAGAGGTACTATGTTGTATGAAGTCCTTCTCTAATAAATCTGTAAGTGTTGTTCGCAACTCCTCCAATTCCTTTGGTGAGATTCAAGAGATTGGTCTACTCACTAGAGTACTCCTTGGCAATAACTCAATCTTGAAGGGCATACCAAGATCAGAGAGTAATCCCTTCGGTAGATAATCCAAAAACTCCTGAACTATCTGATCAACTATTGCTTGTTGAGGCTCTTGGCTCTCCTCAAATTATCCTTGTGCAATCGGCTTAATCCACACCACAAAAATAGACTTATTTTCCTCCAAAGCTTGCTCTATGGTTGCTTCACTAACAAAATCCCATCTTAAGGCTCCTCTCTCTTCAAGGCATGCTCTATGGCTACCTTCCCAACAAACTTCCCATCTTGGGACTGACTATTCTTAGGTGTCTTACTCAAAAGTGCCAGACAACCTAATCGGAAATTCATACCTTGGTGTTGTATTGGAACTTGTCATTGGGTCCAATCAAATTGAACCTTATGACGTTCAAGCCAAGGTAGTTCTAGAATGATATCACAATGTAGAGGTGCGACTACAAACCTCATACACTCCAAATACTCCTTCCCAATCTTAAAAGTAACAAGATGTGAGGTACGGAATGTGAGGCACCTTTTCTACCATCCACCATCATCAATCTACTCTCAATCACTGGCTTGATAGGAATACCCAGTTCCTATGCTACTTGCATAGACATGCAATTCTTTGAACTTCCAAAATCAACCAAAATCCTATAACCCCAATTAGATATTATACCTTGCAAGTGAAGCAAACTTGCATAGGTCGAGCCTCAATCCCATTAGAACTAATCAAACTCCCAATAGGCAGCTTGAAATCTC
Organism: Lunularia cruciata; assembly: GCA_948567375.1. Taxonomy (NCBI): domain Eukaryota; kingdom Viridiplantae; phylum Streptophyta; class Marchantiopsida; order Lunulariales; family Lunulariaceae; genus Lunularia; species Lunularia cruciata. The sequence continues at coordinate 61,588,607 of OX419758.1, forward strand.
CTACTAGGATTCCTTGTTTTCCTGATCATTCTGTTCCACAAACTCCATCTGGGCAACTTGTCAAGATCACCCACTCCTAAGTGGACATTCAGCAATGTGATGTATTACCTCCATTTTGTTGCAATCTTTCTCTATCTACTGTACCAAGTGGTCCCTATTTGATAACATCAATATCCATTGGTGCTGGTTCTTCCACCCGTGCGTAGTGTACTGGTAAGCTTTGTGTAAGTCGAGGTCAAGACCAAGTTGTTGCAACCAAGGAATCAAAGTGCTTAGTCAATTGCATGGCTTCTTTTATGTTTTGTGGTTCTTGCATGGTCACCTCCAATTTGGTTCGTGACTTCAATCCCCATATAAATTGATCTAGAACTTCACTTTCTTGTATATCTAGGATTTACAAGATGATGTTTCAAAATTGTGTGATATAGCTCCTTATTGAGCAAATTTGTTTCAACTCCGCCAACTTATCTCATGTAGCTCGGGTGGCATTTATAGTTTGAAATTGACCAAGTATTGTATACTTGAATTCTACTCATATCAAAATTGGTACAACAATCTGTCATTTAGCTCGCTCCACTTGGAATCACCACCAAAGTTTTTCCATACCATCCAATTGGCTAGAAGTCAAGAGAATCTATTTCCATTCATCTTGAAGATTGGTGGATTCAAAGTAACGTTTGCAGTCAAACAAAAAATTATCCGTTATGCATGGAAGATTCTTGCCTTCAAACACCTTGGGTTTTGGAAATCAAATGTGATATTCTCCATCTCGAATTGGCACTTTCTCTACATGTTCTCATTGTTGATGGTCTTGTTCATCTAACAATCAAGTAAAGTGCTTGATTTGTTGTTGCATTGCAAGGATAACGTCCGGTATTGCCGCCATAGCTACTACTCTATCCCACTCCTCCTAATTTATCTAATTGATTAATGCATAGATGCAACATATCCACCATTCTCCATAAGTTACAACCGGAAGTATCAAGGGTTCCTCAAACAAGGTGATCATATACAAAAAATCCTGCCCAAAGCAAGTGATGATGAATTGTGTGAAATGATACTTGGATAATATCTGGACATGAAAATCCCAATGGTTTGGCGGCAGTGGATTTGGTGGTCCATAAATCCCATCTATCCCATTCCTACTTTGATACCAATGTAAAAGACCAAGACCGAGGAGAGAAATAGGAGAATGGAAGCTCACAATGGGACGTTGGAATGAAAAAAAACTCCAAATGCCTAGCATGAGCTTTGGCTTTGATATTTATAGGTAGCATACAAGGCCCTTGAGAAGCTTCTCAAGAAGCTTCCTCGAGCCGCTTTCCTAGAGTGCAAGCCAAGTTAACCAAGAAGCTTCTCAAGAAGCTTCCTTCAAGAAATCACCTACTTAGGCATGCAAGCTAAGCTAGTTGGAAGCTTTTGACAAGCTACTTACTTGAGATGCAAGCTAAGCTAGCTGAGAAACTTCCCAAGAAGCTTCCTAGATACTTTCGGAATATTCTAGGCTAATTTTTCTTATTTCCTACTTTGTTAGCCCTACTAACTTTGTTGCTAAACTCCATATTGTTACAATGGAGGATTTACAGAGAAAATAGAAATAGATTAAAAAATGTCTTTTCATGGTATAGAACTTGGTAGAGAAGAAAGTAGATCAAGGGTGATGCAACATTGCCTTGATTATCATAATGATGATATACTCAATTGAGTGAATTTCCACATAATAAATTATTTATTTTTCAATTCCTCATCTCATATTCCATACTCTTGTAACTTAAACCATGAGTCTCTAACTTAGACCATAAATGTATCTTTATGTAATATTGGAATAAGAATTTTGTATGATGCAAAAATAATTCTCAGGAGCTTAACCTATACATTTGTAGTGCCCGAGCTAACACTTACATGGTGTGGTGTGGTGCTGGGCAAGTTCACACTTCAAAGTAGCTATATGTTGTTGGGAAAAAAATTCAAGTGGCTCCATGACTCTGGTAGATGCATTGCGATTGCGCTTGTACATGCTCATGGCCGCTCTTTAACTTGCAAATTTTTTTCTTTGCGCCAATCGATGCCCGTGAGATGCCACACAATGGCACTCGTTGACGTTGGAAGACGTTGGAGACCGGCCTCTTACTGAAAAGATTATTGCACCCATTGGTGCCAAGTGGCACTGGTAAGCATTGTGCAATAATTGTAATGCTTGGGTGCGCTTGTTGGCAAGGTGGAGTGCGGCATGTTACCGCTCAAGATTTCAATTCTTTTGTCTTGAAAATTGATTTTTCCACCAAATGTGCACATTTTGGAAGTTTGGATAGTCAAACTTTCTTTCCAGTGTGGGGCTATATAAAACTTCAGATTTGAACATAAGTCATTTTTTGAGTGTGTCATTTTGCAAATGTGTGGGTGTGAGGTGTTTGGGAGTCACTTTGCTGATGGTGTGGGAAGGAGTCATTTTGTTGTGTGGGATGTGTTTGAAGGGTGCAAACTTGAAAGAGGGAAACTCAAAGGAGGCAGGCAAACTTGAAGGAGGCAAGAAAACTAGGAAGGCAAAAAAACTCATTGTTGAAGGAAAGAGTTGGAAAAATTCAGAATTTGAGAAGAAGAGAGCATTCAAGATTCCAGATAAAGAGCAAGAGAAGGAGATTCAAGAGAAAGAGTAGGAGAGAAAGAGAGCATTTAAGAGATAGAGGAGAGATTTTCTAGGAAAGCAGACTAAATTTGAACATGGCAGAAATTTGGGGATATGGAAAGATAGTTGACTGGCTTGGCATGAGAAATACTCAGGAAGGGGATTGGCTCATAGCCTTTCATACCATTCAACATCCAGCAAATTTCATCAAGTGGTGTTGGCTAGACAAACATCAGATTTGAACTATTGTCTCCAAAATTTAGGAGGTCGATCTAGACATAATTGGATGCAAAATTACACTTGGACTTCACTACCCACGTCCAGAGGTATTATTTCAAACCTTCTCAATTGTTTTCTTTTCATTTCTCTCTACTTTCACACTTTTTTACAAGTCAAGATTGTGATTTGTGCATGTTAGGCCTCAAAATTGTTAGTGCCTCCTAGCACCTCCCATCATTCCCCAACGTCCCCTAGTGCCATCAGACACCGACCCTTAACCCTAAACTCTTTGCATGAGCGCCTTCTAGCAATTCCAAGCATCACCCAATGGCATCTAGTGGCCCTTTCCAAAAATAACTGTCCTGTAGTGCCTACCAGTGCTGCTAGGCCCTTGGGTGCATTGACGGGAAACAATGTGCATTGATGGGCAGTGTCGGGTGACCTCCTAGTGCCTTGAGCGGTGGGATTGTCCTAGCACGCCTTCAGGCGTCTCCAAGCGCCGCCCCGTGAGGAGGAATTGTCCGTGCGTGCCTTTGGGCATCCTCAAGCAGCTCCCCAAGGCGGTAACAAGTGGCCACTAGTGGCATTCAATGCTTTTTTCCTGTCCAGGGGCAGCTTTGGGCGGTGGAGAGCGGCACCTAGTGACTTGAGTCTATGTCATTGAGGTTTAAGTCAATTTTCTTGGTGTGTTTTGTAGGTCCTTCCATGTACAAAGTTTGTGAGTTCATGGGACAAGGTCTCTTGCACAGGTTTGGTAAGAGGGAGATAGTTGCAATTGACCACTGATATAGTTAGAGATGCACTTGCCATGCCAAAGGAGAGGACACCAAGACGGAAGATAGTTCCTTACATAGCAGTTTCAGATTGGTTTCCAAAAAAGGACAGGGTTGCAAAAAGATATCTTGCAAGGCGGTGTGTGTATCCTTTATTTAGAGCTTTCTTCCAATTGATGGGTGCACTTGTTGCACCCACTATTAGGCCCAAGATTGTACATGGGCATTTGGTACTCAACACCAAAACCAAGTTCAGGAGATTTGGTGTGCAGGATTATGATTGGAGAGAGTTAGCATTTAGAGCTATCATTGCATAGGTGGGGAGTTTGCAAAGCCAATTGAGTAGTCCTAAGGGGTGCAAGTTCAAGGTCACCTTCCTTGGGCAGATACTCACTCATCTCTTTGTAAAGAGAGGTTTCATTCCAGAGGAGGACGTGATGTACCTAAGTGATGGAAAAGAGGAGATTATACACAAGGGAGAGCATGATGATGATCATGAGGATGCAAATAGCTCGGATGAGGATGAGACTACTGATGATGGGGAAGATGAGGATGGTGAATGATTGATTAGGTTTGAATTTTGTCATATATATATATATATATATATATATATATATATATATATATATATATCTATATTTGTATGTTGGAAACATACAAAGTTCTCTTGTATATACCATTACCGGATTTAATAAATGAGTTGATTTAAGAAGCTTTAATTAATGAACTTGTGAAATTGGTGTATTTCTGAAATTCTAATATAAATTTGTACTTGATGGATGACTAAATTTACCACTTGTGAATAGGTGTTCAACAGATTTGTGTTGAGACACAACCCTTACCCTTTGTTAAGATAGCTCATTTTCCCTCTTCTTCTCCTTCACCACTTTCTTTGTCTATGGAGGGGGTTGGTGACCCCATGCATTTTAGAGTACCTTCACCTCCTTCTTGTTCAATTGACATCAGTCATATTTTAGATGATTGTGTTTGAGTGCTTGAGTATAGAGAGAGAAATCTCCTAAAGCGTAAGAGTAGATTGGAGAGTGTAGAGGAGAGTGAGAGATTAGTGCTTGAGCACAAGAGTAGATTGGAGAGCGTAGAGGAGAGAGAGAGATTAGTGCTTGAGCACAAGAGTAGATTAGAGAGTGTAGAGGAGAGAGAGAGAGAGATTACTGCTAGAGCAAGAGAGATTCCTTTGTGATCAAGAGGCTTTACTTGCTGCAAAGGAGGAGAGGCATCAGACCTTGCTTACTTCTGAGATGGAGAGAGAGCAAAGTTTAGCTAACTTGGACTTGAACATACTAGGTGCTCCTACCATGGCAGTCGGTTATAGGGTCCAATTACAAAATCAGGCACAAGAGTTAGCATATGCTATAGAGAGGTGCAAGAGTGCACATGTTTAGGTAGAGTAGAGTGAGAATAGTCTAGCTCAAATGAGGGCTCATGTGGCTTATCTTGGATCAAGACTCTATACTATTGCTCGCCAGACCCATACTTGTCTTGAGATGCAGACCCAAACTTATGCCACCAATGTGTTACCTCATAGTGTGGGGACTCAAGGCACTCAAACTGAGTTTAGAGAGAGGATTTGTCTATCAAGAGAGTATATTCTATGTATCCTTTTCCCAGGCTTCTTACGGAAGAAGATTATTATTGTAGATGTTACTTGTTTGGCATCATTATGGATTTGTGGTGCTATCAATTTTTGTGCATGGGAGAGCAAGACAACTAGGCATGATTGGTGCCCTCACACACAAGCCGGGCATGTAGGGTGTGTAGCCTGTCCTAGTGTTAGTCATTTCATCTAGTTCTATTTGCTACGCTTTGAGGTTATCTTGTGGATAGATCTTACTCCAGATGGAGTGGAGTGGTTGCTATAGAGCATGTGGTAGTGGTCTGAACTCCCGGATGGAGTTCACACTAGGTCTCACCTCATGGCCTATTTGTGTTCTGTAGATATCCAACCAGATTCTGAGTTTAGAGGACTTAGAGTTAGATCATATGAGCATCTTACTTCATTAGGTTAACCTATAAATGATCTTTTGATCATAAATAGTTATGCACTCTCTTATTATAGGAACCATCCACAATGGTGCTATCCACCCTATCCACTTCTGTCCTTATAGGGTATAGAGAGCATCATATACTTGGTCATTTGACCCTTTGATGAGTGCTTTGGACAGATTTGTCCATGATGATAGGCCTGTTGTTAGTTGGGCAGAAGCGGAGTGGACATCAAGTAGACTTAGTTCTTATAGTAGTGACCCATATTCTCTTCTTGCTAGTGGTATCAAGTACCGAGACATGGATGAGAGCAAGTGGCCCCTATGGTGGTCATTGAGTCCATTTAGGATTCAACATCATGTATGCTGTCATAGACTTGAGGATGCAGCAGTAGCACTTAGACACCAGGGTGCATCTCCCTCTTCTTCTTCACCTCCTCCTCTACCATAGTCACACATTTAGGTTTTATTGGATCCCCATTTATATACATTTTTTTGTTCATTTATCCCCATATATACATTTATCTTTTATACTCATATATATTTTAGTTTACACTTGTGAAATTCTCATAATTTTGTTTAACTCTCATATTTTCATGTGCTATATACTCAATTGTGCCTTTTGCATCAAACTGGACATCACCTACTACCTATGTGTGCCACGCACATCATGAATCACCACATTAACCCAATATGAGCATCCCTTAGTGCCAACAAGCGTCTACACGCATTGACAAGCGCCACCCATTAAACCCAAGTGCCTACAAGCACCTACCACCATTTACAAGTGCCTACAAGCATAGTCAAGCACCAAGGAGCACCTACAAGTGCCAACAAGTGGCTCTGGCTTTAATTTAACAAAATGTAGCATTGAGCGGTAGCAGAAAAGAGTTATGAGCTGCACTAAGCGGTAACTTGTGGCATCTTGGGCAGACTAGGTGCAGCAAAGAAAAAACATGGGAGGTAAAAACTAGGGACAAGCAACATTTATCAAGTTTCCATAATTCATCTTTATTATAATCATAATAAAGATTACATGTTGCTATCACTATCAGTAGAGTAGGATGGACGTTGAAGTTGAACGTGAGTGAGCACTTTGAAATCGTTACTTATCTCCTTGGGAGTTTTAGGTGATAGGATTCCATTATCCATGCCACTTGGTATACTTTCCACCCTTGGGTGTTTGCCACCAATTGGGGACCCGAGTCAGGGAGCACCACCTCTGGAGGAGATGTGAATTGCAAGCACTCATGCACCTTCATGGACCTCCTCCTTGCCATAAATCTTGCTCAAAGTGGGATTAAAATCTAGTAAACTTACCATTGCAAGTGGACTAATGTTTGCTTTGGTCTCAAACATGGCTTCCATTCTTGGAAAAAGTGGGCACATTCTATTCAATTTATCTTTTATAGTTCTCCACTCCTTGCCATATTCCTTCTCCACGAGACCTTCTCCAATAGACTTGTTCTTAAGCTCTCAATTTTCTTTGTACTGTTTCATGTACCGCAACCATTTCTTGTAAAGTCTCTCACTTGTCATAGAAGTAGGAAATCCTTGTCCCTCCCTAATCAAAAAGGTTGCCATGAAACTAAATGCAGTAGATTTCTAAATGGGCTTTTTGCAACTCCTACCATGAATTTGTGCAAAATGCTCGGGGTCCTCCAAATAATCCAGTATTTGGCTATAATGGAACTTTGCCATGAAAATTTGTTCATCCTCCTTTGTTTTGACCAGTGCATATAAAGCCATCCTCAAAAAGTCTCCAAATTTCCCTAATGGTTGTTGAGGTTGTGAATCCAAAGATGACTCTACAGGTCCTGGATCAGTGTCAAAAAGCGAGCCTCCTCCACTGAAACAAGGTACTTGATCTCCCATTGCAAAAAATTTGTTGCACTCCCGATATCAAATTCCTCTACCCCTAATCAATTTCTTGGTTTCCACATGGCGGTGCTAATCATTTCCCACACCAATGCAAAACTACAAAACTAATAGTTGCCTGAAAAATTGCACATTTGCTCAAGAGGGTGGTGAATTGGAGTTTAGAATTTAAAATTGTTGAGGTGGGGCATTTGGATCATGAATATGCAAACCAAATCAAAAATAATTTTGACTCATCTAACCACGTGTCTATCCTCTTGAGAGAACACGTTACTTTGTCAGACAATCATTTATTTAGTACGGCATTCCTAAACATCCAAAACATCAGGCTTGAGTTTTATAAATGAATGCAATTTGGATAAAATATCCCATAATTGAATTTACAGAGAGTTCAGTTATTACACTCTAGTCTGGTTACAGAGTTCCCCAAAATATATTACTAAGTTTGTTAAGAATCCCTTAGACATTTGTCAAATCTATTTCTGAAACCCCCTAGTACAACAAGATGATGAGATTAGTATAGTGAGATTACCTCGTATCAATGGACTTAGGTGGAAATGCCAAGACAGATAGTTGTCAATTTGACGGCATATGCTCTTGGACCATTAATGCAGAGGATATAATAGAGTACATCGGAGTCCTCTGAGTACGTCCTTGCTAGTTACTTTTCTTTAGATTCCTTGGCTTGTTTAGTGGATTTAGTTTAGTGAATTTAGTATTGGTCGGGAGACATTTGAGAAGAAGAGGAGAGAATATAGGGTGAGTAGAAAGTCATGAATTTTTGAATGCATGTTACTATTATGTAATATGTAAATGGATGGTTGGTTTTATTTATATTTAAATTAAATATTATGAATATTTTAATGGAAATATTAAATAATATGTAAAATAGACTATAATTGTATATGTATAAAAATATTACAGAATAAAAGAATAAATTATTATAAAAATATTACAGAATAAAAGAATGTGTTATTATCATATTTTTATATAATTATGGTTTCATTCTCTAGGTGAGGTTTTTTAGAATGGTTTAGGATACACCATTCATGGTGTGCAATAAACTTTTTACTTTATAAAGGTAAAAATTCATGTGTGAAAGATGCATAAAGAGTATGATTTGACCATTTAGGATAATCAAGCAAAGGTGAACTATCACCTAAAGATCATTAATACTCATGATTACACATGTTTGTGTCTATCTTGGGCTATCAATCCACTTTTTACTTGGTAAGGGTAAAAATTCATGTGTGAAAGATGCATAAAGATAATGATTTGACCATTTTGGTGCAAGGTGAACTATCATCTTGATATCATTGATACTTGTGATTACACATGTTTTGTCTATCTCGTGGCTATTGATTGAGTAGTAAGAATGGCTAGCATTTCAAACGGGTTATATTTGGGGGTTATTTGAGACTCATTTCCTCATCCATGCATATTCCATAAGCTTCCCTATACACTCCATGACTTTAGGTTAAACAAGCTTTTTTCTTACCACCTTGCTGGATTAGCCTATGATCCTATGGATGAGATAGCATGATTCATATTCCTGTTATTCCCATAGTGGTGTCTTTGCTATACTAGAGAGGGAGTGTGTGAGAAAAAGAGGTGGTTGTTAGATTTCATAGATTTCAAACAAGGGATTGGGTTACCCTATACGAGGAGTTTATATGGGCTACATATCACAAGAGATAGGTTCAGTCACAAGATACTGTAGATTCCACTCAATTATAGTTGTGTAGGATATTGAGTCAAGCTGGAGAATATAGTAGAGTAGCATGAGCCCTTTGTCTATGGCTAGTCTTATCAATGAGACCATCTCTTCCTTACACTTATCTCTTTCTTATGCTTCCATCCTCTTGCAGGAGAGGGTGTACCACTAGAGGTCTTAGACTAATAGACTAAGCAACTTTTATTGTCTTGATAGACCACTTTTTGCACAAGCATTGTGCATTGCCCTACGCTTCTCCTCAAGGGGTTTGTTAAAGATGGTATATGAGCATCTTAGAGATTGCTTCCAACCATATGATCCCTCTAGTGGTTGTATTGAGCTATTTCATGTGGCTACAATAAAAGTGAGGTGAGAGATTCCTACATCAATTAGTTGGATGTTAGGTGCTAGTCTACTTCTTGTGATGGAGAAAGGCATGGGAGGCATTAGACCAATTGCTATTAGGGAGGTCTTTTTTTTCTCTTGTTAACCATACTATTATCCTTCCTACATCATTCTCACTTACAACAACACCTCAATCCACATTAGTTTGATGTTGTTATACTTGGACGTTGCGAGGGTATATCTTTAAGCATTAGAGCACTCCTAGATATACACCTCAAGTGTTCTACAATTGGATGTTGAGAACACTTTTAGTAACATCTCACATGGATCCATCTTTAGAGAGCATAGGAAGGCCTGTAGATCCTTGGTGAGTCCTATTCCTTTCATGAATTCTTTCTATGGCTCTCCTCTCTACTACCAACAAGGTTTCTCACAAGAGGAAGATCACTATCTTAGAGTAGGTTGTTGCACAACAAGGAGATCCTTTAGGAGGGACCTTTATTTGTTATGGCTCACTTTAGAGCACTCTTATCTACTACTTTGGCCATGCAAGGTTGTGTTTTTCTCTCCTTGGTAGATGATACACACCTTGTGAGCCCTATAGGTAAGATTAGATAGGCCTTTGACCACTTAACTATCGAGCTTCATCTTGTAGGCTTGAGAGTCAAGGTGTCAAAGTGTGGAGCATAGTCCCTCTAGGTATTCCTCCTCACTTCCAACTTCCAAAGGGATGTATAACATCTATAGATGGTCTACATATTCTTGGAGTCCCAATAGGATTTGAGGATTTTGTCAAACACTTCCTAGATACATTCCTTGCATAGGATATTCTTTGTATGGATGACCTCCTTCTACTAGGAGATCCGCATGTAGCCTTTGGTATATTATTCTCTAGTATTGCTTGTAGACAAGCCTACCTTCTTCACAATGTTCTCCCTTCTATGACCTTCTTATCATGTTTGAGTGTGTTTGGTAGGAGTATTATGGGTGTCCTTGGTGATATCATTGAACCAAGGACATTTGAGTGTGTGATAGGGGATTTGGCATGTAGAAAAACATCTCTACCAATCTTTTGTAGGCTTACCCCCTACTATCTATAGAGGAGACGACATCTACAGCAATGTTGGGTAGTTGGTCTTTCTCAAATACCTTTACTTTCCCCTCATTTTGTGGTTGCCGATCGGCCAATCTTGGAGACGTATGTGACCAAGGTGGAGGAGGATTCTTTTCTCTCCAAGTGTTATTGTGGCAGACTAGAGATAGTATATCTCCAAAACAAAAGAGGAACTTCCATCCTTTTCTTCCCTGCTATTAGATTGGACCAAAGGTTTGTAGTCTTCCTTGATGGAGCAACAATTTCATCATACATTACATTCTCTCTTAGTGGATAGAGAGTGGATACCTTGCTTGGATGGAGCGTTGGTATGCTTTGCAAATGACACAAGTCAAGGCAAACTTCTACTTGGTCCAAGATGATGAGGTGATAGATATTGTAGTTACAAACCCTACACATGAGACCAGCGCATCATACATCGTTTCATCATACATTACATTCTCTCTTAGTGGATAGAGAGTGGATACCTTGCTTGGAGGGAGCGTTGGTATGCTTTGCAAATGACACAAGTCAAGGCAAACTTCTACTTGGTCCAAGATGATGAGGTGATAGATATTGTAGTTACAAACCCTACACATGAGACCAGCGCATCATACATCATTTCATCATACATTACATTCTCTCTTAGTGGATAGAGAGTGGATACCTTGCTTGGAGGGAGCGTTGGTATGCTTTGCAAATGACACAAGTCAAGGCAAACTTCTACTTGGTCCAAGATGATGAGGTGATAGATATTGTAGTTACAAACCCTACACATGATCTGGTGTAAAAGGGAGTGATCACCCATCCTCTTGAATGGGCGGCGAGCAGAGTGGTAGCAAGCAAGGTCTCCAAATATAGATGTATATCGCAAGAGCACCTCTTTGTTTCTCTAGCCTTGGAGTTATATGGAGTGATGGATGCAACATTTGACACACTTGTTAAGGAGTGCATGAGACAAATCATTCTAGACAACATGTGTTCATTTCTCTACAAAGCACATTGAATCATGCAATCCATAGGTAAGCAATCACAATAGGTTATATTTTGTCAAAATGTTCCCATTGTTCAATTGTTCAGGATGTTCCCTTTGTTTGTATACCATATGACTTGCATAGCTCATATCCCTTAGATGCAACCAAATTCCTCTTTTAGATACAATTGGAATTTTGGCCCATTTTACGTTGTCTTTTAGCTTGATGGGGTCTTCTTGTCCTTTTAGTTTTCACGCGCGGTCGCATTTTTTCTTTTCTCGTACAAAGAAAAGTTGTGCGAAACGATCACCTGCACGGTAAGCTCTGTCGCTGGCGCTCCAATGGAGCGCTTGTTCGACCCGGTTGACTCGTTAAGGTCGACCGGGTACGCTCAGTCTCAACACCGGTTAAGGCATAGACTAACACTACTGTGTTCTCATCCTTCTCATGAGCCCTTCTTATCCTTCTTTTTATCCTACGCGGTAGCGTTTCCTGCGTCGTATAGCTCCTAGGTAAAAACGTGTGACGAGGCCAGATATGGCAGAGTGTGTGAAGGGTTTCAATCTCTACAGCGAGCTTTACATCCACGATCATTGCTGAAATGTCAGCACAGAAGAAGAGCAGCAAATGACGCATTTTGCTTCTTTTCGCTGCTCCAGACGTTCACGATTCCTTGATCATATACGTCGTGTCCTTCGTTGGTGCTATAGGCGAATAGTTTGGATAATGGCTGCCAGCCGTCGGATAAGCGCTATGTCTAAGCCCGCGATAATTCACAGATCTGTTGGCACAGCTTCTGTTTGTATGCAAACGAAAGCCTCAGCAAAATCCAGTCACGGAATGAGTGAATTCTGGTATTTCATTTGATACTTCTACTTGCGCTGGTCTCAAATTTTTTGTCCGATGCGCTTACCGCATATGCTGATACTAGACTATTACAAGGGGAAGAGTGAATGTGCAGCAGGGAAAGTGTATGACTGTGCTTATTGCTGCTTCGACCTAGAATCTTGGAGTGAAATTACTTCAGACAATCAGCTGATAAAGCTTGTGGATGAATTGGCTGACGCAAGCCCAAGGACTGGTCCTCAATTTCCGCTTATGAAGAAGTTCATGCTGGGCGTCGATCAGTCCAGATAGTTCCCATTATCTCTTCCCTTAGTATCAGATGGTGCGCTTTATGATACTTACTCCTGACTGATGGAAGCCTTTATCCTTTCAGACTACAAACTATCTTTTGTTTCATCTCAACAATGTCGTACGTATACAATTCTCAGGTTCGATCAGGATCTGTGGACGAACATTATCAGCTTTTTGCACCCTAAAGATCTTATCCACCTCGCGATGACGAGTCACACCTTTCACGACTTTGCGATGGAAGAGTACACGTGGAGTGCACTCTGCCGGCGCAGATTGAAGATTTCCAATCTTGTTAAGCCGCACTTCAGCTGGAAAAGTCTCTACCGGGCAGCTTGTGGTATATGAAATACGCAATCACTTTAGTCTTTTCTGCGGAGTCTTTGGTTAATATCAATACTCAATTTCGTTCAGCGTACTAACCGGTGAGACATCCACTCCGACAGATGGAAGTCACTCCTTTATACGCGACAATTCAGGGAGACACATTGGTGAGTTAAGGAAGAGGATGAAATAGACGTGAAACTTACTCCTAGTTCAACATGTCTAAAAGATAATTGACAATGGTTCGTGGCTACAGACTATATCGTCCCACTTCTACGGAACAGGTAGCATCTTCTCTAGTTCTTCGTCGTGTCTGGTCTTGGAGTGCAGGGAAAGTGCGACTGATATAATAAAGGTCAGGCTTATACATAGTAAAGGTCAGGCTGAAGCTCACCGTTGGCATCAGTTGAGCATGTTTAATACATGTTCTGTACGAATGACATCATGGCCATATAACAGATAACAACCATTGAACTACTTGCTATTTTACTGACAGAACTGAACGAAAATTGTGAACCTGTGAAGGTTTTTTCTCCATCAAACTCAGCATCAAGTCTAGTATTCAAGCTAGAACGGCTAGAACTGGCCTATTCCAGCTACCCGATGAACTAAATTGACAACCAAAAGCAAAACTGGAAAGTAGCTTCTGAAAAGTTAAAATACAGATGTCAACGTCTATTCCCGATATGGCTGATCGGAAGGACAGTCTACTTCTATTTTACGAACAGACCATAAGACTAAATTGTGCAGCTTCAGACAATCGTAACTTAAGACCGTGACCTTGATGTTTGCATGCGAAATCTAAGAGACAAGTCACATGAATGCTTTCTTCTTGTGCAGATTGGATGAGAATCGGAACATTTATGATTGATTCTGGCGAGATGCTTGTTAGTGGCACTTCCGGTGTAGATGAATGGAAACACAGATTTCTAGCTGAAAGACAAGAAGAAAGAACTTTCTTATCTCTAGTGAACGTTCAGAAAGGCCCATGGATTGCAGGTACTGTGGAGATACTATTATCAATTACGGAGCTCCATAATGTGATTCACAATACGTAGCTAGTGGCTAATCACATAGGCGTTACTTACCACTTCTTTAGGAAGAGCCTAACAGACTTGCAACTGCATGTGTCCAGATCTTCATCTAGTGCATTGCCCGGTATGCCTTGTCTCTACCTGCGAAGGTAGCCATCAAAGATTAAACGATTCGAACTTTATATCATTAAGAAGATTTTGGTGTTTCTGGAGAAATCAATAGAAATGATCTCTGTAAAAACATTGATTACCTCACCTCCCGCTTGTAACTTGTCCCTTTGAAGGTACTATGCAAATTTTTGATGTCCGACATTGGGAGCTATTCCTTGAGAAAAAGTACGTCCTTGAAGATTGGAAGTATGAAGAAGTAGCTTCGTTCAGTTTCTCTGGCCACTGCGCAAAGGCAACGGCAGGCGCATTCGACAAGCACCATGTATTGATCAATGACACCCCAGGTAAGAGCTCCATTTCTGAGTAATTTTATTCTCAACTGGACTTCAGAGCCAATCTTAAACGAACATTGGATAACGCTGTTCCTGCCATGTGCACATTGGATATAAATTAATTTTAAGAGGTTAAATCCAATCTTTCCAGCAAACTTCTCATAGATATATCACAGTCTATATAGAAATCTGTTAGTAAGCTTCTCAATTCAGTTTCTGTTTTGTGTACATGAAAAAGAACTCCTGAGATTCAATTCGTGGGAGGCTGATCCTCCAAGCTGGCAGCCGAGGGGCAAGACTTCACAGTATGCAGCTGCTTCCAGTACTTTACTGCAGAAGAATGATGGTACTTAAAACTCTGTTGAAGAAGCTCTACAAAAAGATCTCATCGCCTCAGCCAACCCCCGAGAAAACGCTGCATGACAATGTGTACCTAACCTGAGAAACGTAGATGTTAATCTCATTGTTCAAATTGATATTCATCTGATATTCTATGTCGATTCATGGAGAGATAGACAAAATAAATGGAGGACCACAAGAATTGTCTTGGATCGCTTTTATTTGGATCTAACTGGAAAGGAGTTTCCAGGTGTGCAGGTCAAGTATTATGTCATGAAAGCAGGATACGACGGACCTATCGTTGGACTTCGAGTAGCGCAGCAGTTGGTGTGAGTACATTTGCCTCTCTTGTTCTCCTAAGTACCATATGATGTTAACATACACGAAGCATCGACTCCCGATGCTCTCATCACAACTGAAGCAGTGGAGAATTAGCGACTTTGTTTACGTGATGGAGCAATGTTCAATTTCGCTATTTTCAAATGCATGCAAATCACAAGTCTTCCGGTAGTGCTCAACTTTTAGTATGAAAGACAGAAAGGTAAAGGCATTGTTCACATGGTAATTGCATAAATCGTCACATTCAAATCATCAAGTAAGATCTGAACCAAGTTTTAGGATATAAATACTAGTAAAGATTTGCTGGAACATCGTTGACTTTCGCATCTTGAGCATGAAAATAAGATCATAGCTGTCTCAACCTTTGTCTATGCCATACAGATAAACAGGTAAACTTAGTTGTTTGATCAGATATTGAATCAGGTGATAGTTACGGAGGACAACAACAAATTGTATACTACCAAAATGTTTGAACGTCGAAACATGCCTACCACACCTTCAAAGCTAGGTGCCACCTTATACTGTAAAGAAACTTTTAGCGACTCTCCGGGATAGAAACGCCCATGCAGAGTCCACTATGGATGCTTTTACAGTTAGGGGGACATCGGATCGACTGTAAGTATGAATTTGTATCGAGCATGCGAAATTTGAACTTCCCCTACTATCCAGTGCGAGCTAATCGAAAGTTCAGAAGAGCTGTTATGGAATGTAACCTAAGGACCCATCTTTGATCTGGGATGTATTCATGCAGTAAAAGATGATTTTATCCAATCTAACTTGACTTGGTCCACTTCCTGTATCTTGCAAATAAACCTTTTTTGCCGGAAACTGAGCTTTAAGCTCGTCATGTCGATATGATCAATCTTCCGCATACATCAAACAGGAATCCAGAACATCGACGAATTGGAAGCACCTGATCGTGAGTGTTAGACCCACTGGCAAGCACAGTATATGTTGGTTCATGATCTTTGGATCAATAAGGACCTGGCATAGTGTCCGCTATGTGCATTCGTCCTTTATGAACAAAAATTTCTTAATACATGAGCTTCATTAGTAGCTAACAGATGAACTAGATGAATGAATATACCAAGATTCTTTTAGTGTCGTCGTCTAGCGCTAATTTGCTGCCCCTGGTAAGAGGCCCAGTCTGAAGGTGCGTGCCATGTTATGTTCTTGCATGAATGAGCCATCGATGTTAGCCTTTTTGCTATTGTAACATGCTTACCATCGAATTTTATAGCTCCACTTGGAATGCAGGACAATTCTCTGTAGACTTATTTTCAAGTTCGAAACTTGGAGTTTAACAGTCTCCACATTTTCTTGAGGAAGGAGAACATGGTTAGAGGGAAGCACAGGCGCTACGATTGTTTGAAGTGCCATTGCGTTCACGAATCAAGCGTTTGTCTTTTATCGTGGCTTCTGTGGGAGGCGTGGTGTGGATTCTGCATGGCACTTCTATGTGTGTTGTTGAATTTTGAAGTTCTAGAATGTGACGCGCAGGCTGATATGGATAGGTTTTATAGCTTAGCTCCTATTCAATTTCTAGGAATGTCCAGTTGCGAAAGAAAGTCGGCAAGCATTCTCACGCAATATCTACATGTTTCCTTATCGATATTATCCAGCCCAGTGGTAATGAGATAAGCCCTGGCAACAGATCATCCAACAGAAAGAGTTAGAATATACCCCATACATATTGATATCTCTTTTGGGCAATTGGCCCTGTACAACGTGCTGCTTGGATGGAATAAGACCACCTTCCAAGGACCTCTTGCTTCGAATTTCTTCGCTACACTTCTATACTACCTTAATCGACGGATACTCTCCTGAAACACACAGTAAGTTGTGCCGCAGCTCCAGGAGAAAATTGGCGAAATATTTGTGTTAGTCCTCCTTTTGCGGCCCGTCTAATCCGAAGCATGTCGAACGGCAAGAATCAAGAAGACACATTCTCGCTGTACCTGTTTAGTTTCCTGCCTAACATTTCTTTGGTACAATGTGTGATCTTCAGGTCCTTCACCGGAAATATAGCACATGTGTAGTTAGCTATAGAAATTTTCATTACTGTACACCGTATAAATTTGCACTGATATCATGGTTCCACTAATACTTCGATCAGTAACTGGAGGTCTAAAACTTAAGTCTAAACTTAACCCTCATCTACCTTAATCGTAGCTACACGTTCAACTCGGACGGTGATGCTAGGTAAATAAAGCCTAACGTGGAAATCGAGTCCGGTTCAGTTCTACGAGCTGCTGACAAGTGTCCACATTCATGAGTTGCTGCAAATTCCTTTGCTGATTTAGGTTTGAGCCACTCCGGAGCATCATCCCGACCCCGCTGAACAGTTACACTCTTTACCTTGCACACCTCCAAATTCCATTGCTGATTTGGCGACGAAATTTCGAGTAATTCCGAAACATCATCCCACACAATAGGAACAATTATTCGAATCACATGTTCACGTCTTGATGTGATGTATACTGTCTCCGATTACTGCTACCGTGCAGTAATTATCTAGATGGTCTTGCACAAACTGTCAATGTCAGTAGATTTAGTCTATTTACATTGGGCATTTGGACAGTCTTTATCAATAGTACTGGGACTGGTCTACCATTGAGAATGTTTACGGTTAGAACAGTAGTTTGTAGTTTCTGCCTGCGCACGTGGAGAACACAGAGCGACTTTGTGCCACCCCGTAAAGTTAGGTTCCATAGTCTAGAATTGAACCATTTTGTTAGTTAGGTGTTACAACACGAACTCCGGATCTCTTGTTCTCGTTGTATTCTTCTTTGTAACTCATCGCTCTATCGCGTGATAAAGAATCCCGTTATGAGACGATTTTCGACACGTAAATAAAAGTAGATTTAAAAGAAGATTTGAGTTAATTTAATAAATTTACTACTTTATATATGGTTTGTTAAAATCAAAATTAAAATTAATCACTTATAAAATATTTATTATCATATGTATATATGATTTTAAACTAATTTTCATTTATTTAAAAGTATAATTAATTACAGATATACAGTTTATTATATCTTTTCGTATCATAAACAACTCCGCACTAGAACAAGCTATAGCTGATTTCATTTATGATCGATCCAGTGCTAATGACAGTTGTCACTTGCCCGTTTAACTACATCCATCTCATGGGATCCACCGCCGCTCATAATTCTACGACGAATGCAAACTATGGTAGGTTCTTGATTTGGCATCTTTTGGACATCATTCGGTGGATGCCATGCCCGTGGTAGATTTAGAGATACGAGCTTGTCTTTGGATTAGAAGCAGCTTCGCTTGATGCAGCATCTGCATATCAAAGTTTCTAGAACCTGCTATGTATGATAGAATTTATAACTCATGTTCAGCAGAGTTCATTATAAGTTGAGGAGAGTGGTTTGATCGAATGGATCAACATGGCATCTTTCGGACGTCATTAGAGCAACCGATAATAATGTACATATCAGAGTTTCTAGAACTCGTTATGGATGGTACAATTTAGACTCAGTGATCACAGAGTTGTTTATAAGCAGATCCATGGCCCACGAGAACTAATCTGCAGAAGCTTTAGAATACAGGCGCATGCGCTATATGTGTTCGCTGCTTTGTTCACAGGCAATCAGAAAGGGTCAACAGGTGACAACTCCAGGAATCCACCGGAAACAAAAATCCGTTTCAGAACCTGAAGACATGAACAAGACTTACCTCCCAACTTGGAGTAGAAACAATGTTTCACTTTCTGATCGGTAAGCTTTTCCTCCACAATTGACTTTGTTGACCTACAGTTCCTTCTACAAGTCGGCATGAGTTTCTATTTGGCACTGTACTTGTAGATGCTTGACTCTTCAGTCTATTCAAGTTATCTTTTGGTCCGATCCAGGGCAGGACGTTCCTAGTGTGGGGCACCGGCAACTAAAGTATGAAGAGGCTCGATGTTAAAGCACAGGACCTTAGTCAGAATGAGCCCTCTTTCTCGGCTGCGCAGAATTCTGAGGCTGAACATGGTTGCATATTACTCGAACTCGACGACCTGAGGTCATGATCTGCATCAGAATTGAAGACATTATGCTACAAGTGAAATAAAATATTTTTCGTATTAAAAACCCATAATATTTGCATCTATTTAATATTAATACTAATATTTTAAAATCTTAAGAAAATTACACACCACACAAAATTAACATTAATTTCCGGAAAACATAAATTTTACACTTATTATGAAAATACTATGGATAATGTACGTCTGACTGGTCCTGCATGCGCAATGCGTTACTCCGTACCTGTAGGAGCGAGATTCAACATAATCTACCGGAGGCTGTATAGATATCGAACTACGTACCTGTCTTGACAAAGCTCGACACTGCAAAATGAATGCAAAAAGGTTGAACTGAAATTTGGAGGTACTCACACTGGAGAGCTTCCTACCTCTCTAAGGTCAACCTGAATTAAATTGTATTCACCTCGAAATGCTCGCTAACTATCGTTGCCAGAGTTTGCTGCAAGATTTCGTATTCGAAGTCGTGTTTTAGAGCTTTGATACACTGCTAATCGTACTGCTTGAATCCGAAGTCGTGACAGAGTTATTTCTGTGATTCACTGTCTACGCTTAAGTGCTAGTACTAGATCAGGAGTTTGTGGAGACAAAGTCTAGTATGTATCTGCAAGATGCAAGCTTTCACCATCAGCGCAAGCTACAGCAGCCGTTAGAAATGGTCTCTCCTTATCATAGCAGATTGCTCATTCAATAAGTGATCACTTTCCGACCAGTGGAATGAGACGGGAGACATCATAGTCAACTCGAAGGCACGTTCCTGACGTGCTACTGCTATCTGTACATGTAGTTGAATCCAAAATCTTCATGGTTTTTGACGTCATAGTCAAAAAACCATGAAGAAGGTATTCCTCTTGAGCTGGATCCGAACTCATGGCATTGTCAACATTAAGTTATTAGAGATTTCTCAAGCTTAAGTTTTCGAATCAAGCCATAAACTCCGTCGAAGCAAGTATAAATGAATTTCACGGATAGTAGCGAATAGTTCCTCTTTATCACTTAGTGCTAGAGGTGGTCATTGTCCATAATCTTCAGCCTAACAGCAGCTAAACACGCAGACTTTTGATAAATGATCATAACATGGGTACACATTCCCACTTATCCCACATTGGAGGCATCAGCATATGCCCAGAGTTCTTTGGAATTGGATTCATAGTGGCTTCTTACCTGAACACCGAGAGATCATATAAGTTAACTCTTTTAGATTCTTTGCAAAGTTTGTGTACAATCGCACAGCTTCTGCGTATTAACGTCCAGCTGCACTGTATAGCTGTGTAAGTTTGCACATGAGCCCGGACTCGTATACACATGCATTCGGATGAATTCACGTATTATCTGGTCAACTGACGCGTACTAGGTAAAGCTTAAAGTATCTGATTCTCCGTCAAAATTCTGTTCCGCGTGGTTGGATCATCTGCACCTGGAAATTTCCACTAATTAAAAGCAAGTCTCGGTCTCACTAAAGAAGTTTCCTCGTGATTCTAGTTCTGTCAGGTTCCCTGCCTCCCCTTCTATTCTCGAGATGTTATGATGCTACAAGGAAAAATGGGTGTTTTGGTATACTGAACAGCAGGATAATAATCTGACAAACTTCTCGATTTCGACACTTGGTGATTGAGTTGTAGCTATCTTCAGGTTTCTAAATGGAACTGTTATGCATACTGAATGATCACACCAGTATGCTCCACTGGTCTTCCCATGCTATTGGGCGCGCGCGGCAAATTTGCATCTCTGGCAATGTGGCGCCTCAATCCTAGGTTGCTTTTCCTTATGATGGACTCTGGTGTTGTCTTCGTGAGACCCCATTCAAGATAGGCGTTGTATCTGATATGGATGATCTGAGCAAGTTTGATCAGCAGGACAAGTTCGAGGTATTTCTTTACAGCTCCGGTGGAGTCAGACGTCCTACATTTGGAGTTTGGAATCGGCCGAAGCGGACCTCGCATTGCCGACCCATCGTCGACGGTGCAAGTTAAAAAGTTGACCAGAATAAATGGACCGCATCCAAATGTTCGTGTTCTGCATAGAAGATGGAATTCTTTACTCTCTCGTGCTGATGTTGATGGACATGTAGTGTACAGTGGCAAATGGTTTGAGCACTGTTTCTCCAACTGCTTGTGCACGGTAGAAGTCACAAGCAAACCTCTGAGTATGACCTTCACAGTCCTTCTGTCTCCATCAAAATGCCCTTAACTCTCATCAGGTCACCAAATTTACTTTCACCAATTTAGTACTCCTCATCTACTGTGGTGTTGTCGTCTATCTGTCACGTATGTGCGTGACTCAGTTGTGAATTGGAGAGGGCCCTTGAGGTGGAACTTCTGTGGTCTTAGGCAGCTCCTGAAATTCTGATGTGAAGCTGAATTTCTTTGCACTAATCAGCTTTCGATGAGACCTGAGGCTTGGCGGCGGCAAATTCACCTGTGGTAGTATCTTGCGTATAACACTCACTATAAAACTGGTCTCATGATCAGCAGGTGAAGAACTAGGTGAAGCTATCCATGAGACCTGTAGCTCCCGATGCTGCTGAACCACATTCTCGGAATTCAGAAGAGACTCACCTTTGGAGAGATTTGCTACATCATGCAGAACGGCATTTCCTTGAGCTGAAGCTGAAAGCGAGGACGTTATCATAAGGATGAAGGTGATGCAGGTCAAAGATACTAAAGGAGACGACATCCTGAGTGCTGAATGAAGGCTAGTAAACGAGCTCGAGTCTGCCACTATCTTGATGGTGTGTGAAGTACTGGGACACGATTGCCTTTAGCAAAACTGCTAGAAATGGAATTGCAACTATGCGTTGTGTGACCGTTTACTTACAAGCTTCGGTTTCGTCTACTTCTGAATGAGTCGACTTTCAGTAAGAATGAGATCAAGTCAAAGAGTGTCTCGGACAGATCTTCCCTGCAAGTATGGTCTATAATGACAAATGTTAGAGTCAACACGCATGGCTTATATAGATGTAGTTCCTGCCGGCGATAGCTTCTTCGCCATCTTGGACCAGGACCATCTACATTAATGTATCACCTGCAATCTGCGAAATGCTAACTCCAGCTCAGCAAGCTAAGTGCGCCAGTAGCCTACAAGTGGGATTGATGATGGGAGGCGG
Source organism: Lunularia cruciata (assembly GCA_948567375.1). Lineage (NCBI taxonomy): Eukaryota > Viridiplantae > Streptophyta > Marchantiopsida > Lunulariales > Lunulariaceae > Lunularia > Lunularia cruciata. The sequence goes on from OX419758.1 coordinate 61,611,005, forward strand.
TAGGGATCAAGTATGAGATTCTTTCTAAGATTGTACCTAGACAAGCATGTGGTGGCTCAGACTACGAAACTGGGTTTCGCCTTAAATTATACCTGTATGCACTGAGCTTGGCCGAGATGCAAAAGGTATGGCATTGTTTGATCGATCCTTAGCTGAACTAGCATCTCTGCTTTGGCTGTACAGAGACTCAGTACACTTTCCAGTTAGAGGTAAGCTTCAAGAATGGGTTAGTTACAAGATAGCTAGCTTTACATTTCGGCTATAGCGTTCCTACTCCACACACTGTAATGACGTTCTAGAAGGAAATCTACAAGTTTGGGTTGGTACTCATTCTACACAACTCGCTGTAGAAGTACAAGATCCAGACTTGATTACTTGCTTGGTGGGCGACGGCCCCTTTCTATAGTTGACTGCGGTGCATACTGTTCTCCCTGTGTTTGTCCCTTGGCCTTCGGCCATCCATAAACCTTGTATTTAGGTTCACTTCTTAACATAAGCTGGATATCCTGTTCTAAGATTCAGGATCGTTATACAGTTTACTGCTGGATCGAATGAATATAGAGATTTGACCATAATTCGAATGTCAGTGTCGGGACAATCTTCTTTGGGGACTGGGCACTAGAATTTCTGTGTATAAATCGCCCCTGGCCACAGCTGTTTCCAACTTCAACTCTATGCGGGCACTTCATACTCTTCCCAGAGACTTGCTACTACTTTCACCCACTGGCACCTAAAGTCAATATCTTTGACCCAGTCGACTAGGCTTAAATGGTGATACGGAGATACCTAAACTGAGATTCGATGGTCAAGATTAGATTAGATGAGAGACCCTCACCTCAAAGTAATGAGTAATGAGTGCACAGTTATACTCAGATCATACCATCCGTGCTTAGCCTCCGAGTTGAATAATGTCATAAGACAGATAAGACATATCAATGTAAGCTAAGGCCCCAGGGTGGGACGTTACTAGCTTTGCAACCCATGTATATAGAAGGTGCCCATTCGAGTTCGAAATAACCTTCCCGTCCTCCACATGTTTTGTTTCCAGTATCCGTTGTTCCTTGCAAAGACGGTATTGTTCTCTGGCAGGCCCCAGATCCTGCTAGGGAGACTTCTCCAGGACCAGTCAGTCTATGTTTAGGACCGAGATACTTGCAATTGTAGATATATATATAGCGAACGGAACCAGTAAAAGTTCATCCATTCGTAACATTGTGAATCCGGTATCACAAGGACCAGTGCTTCATCGATCCCTCAAACTATAAATCGTACTAGCTCAACTTTGTAGCTATTTGAAATGCTTAATAGACACAAGTGTGAAACTTAGATGTTGATTACTTCGGAACATTTCCACTATTATTGGAATCACTTTTCCATGTTGAAGCATGCATTCTCCTGCTGCAGGATGTACAGTGCTCACCTCACCTCAAGCATGTTGATTCCTGCCCTTAAGCTTCTTTAGGACGCCTCCTACTGCTCGTTATGATCAGGTTTAACTTCATGTTACTAGGTGCCATGCCACGAGGCGCGATTCAAATGCACATGTGCTGCATGCGAGATTTAAACTTAACTTAAACTTGAGGACGAAGGTACTTTAGATGAGCCGAAAAATGGACATGAGCACTCTAGGCCTGTAATAGCATGCCGTCCCGAACGGACGCATGATATCAATCCTTCTTTCCTCGTCCATCTACTACTGGGCTCTTCATCTTATCAGCAAGGTCCACTAGACCTGATACTGACGGCGACTTTCTCCTTCTGGAGCTAAAAGGAATATGAAGGACAGACAGCAATATTATAGTGCTGGCTTAAGCTTTGTCAATTGAATAAACCTGCAGTTTGAGCTAAAAATCAAGGGTCCCTCACATATTCTGCTGAACGAGATTCATGACGGAGAGATGAAATCTGAGTCTCTCTTCTTTGGAGCTAAATCTGAGAATGTACAAGCCAGTCTATGTTTAGGTCAAACGTAATTTAAACAAAGCACAAGTTGCAACTGTTGGTTTCGGATTGGAACAAAGTTAATGGAGAATAGTAGTCGTGTCCACACTATTCAGTTCTGATCCGTCTGTGGTTCTTTGAGGTCCCCTTTTGCAATTGTTTCACCTGATCCGTTTACCGCTGTGTGGTAAACGCCTTCGACCTGCGTGTTAATATCCACTAGTACTAACTGCGGTGATGGTGGCTTCAGATTCCATGCAATGCCTCTAAACTTCATTGGACCATCAACTAATGACAGTAAAATGAAGTATACCTTTCCAGAGAATTTTCTCTGGTTTGAACTCCACGACAATTGCCGAGATATATATTCCCTCATCAGCACGGTATATTTAGATGAACTTGTTTACGCACGTGGACAACTGGAATTTCCACGGCTGCTTGAACCGTTTGCCAGTAGATGATCATGTGACCTCGTGACCTGACTGCAAGTGGGTGTCCTGAGACTTGCAGTTGTAGCATGGGATCGAGAAATGTCTAATGATTGATCTCCCGTCGTCAAATGAGATCAATTTGTCGCTTCTAAGGAGCTAATATCATAATGGTCGCTCTTCACAAAAGGTCAAGGTGCTTTAGATTCGTGGAAATTTGATTAATAACGTCGACTCATCGTAACAGTTACTTCAAATGCAGTTTTAACATTAATATCAGATGTCACTTATTTCATGAATAGTATCTAGAATCATCTCGCATATTTAGATAGCAGTTGACCTTTTCCACACCAGTTCCGCGAAGACTACTACTTCCAAACGCTTTGACAGGAATATGCTCAATTCCCTTGCAAGCCCGTATGCAAACTCTGAGAAACGGAGAATTGAAGAACAATATCAGCAAGTATCAACAGGCCATAACAAGAGAGATCGACTGATACATTTGAACCACTGTAACAGACATTTGATGGTTTATCTTGTAAACCAACAATCTTCCCATGGTAGTTAGTCACTAACTACCACGTTCACCACTGTCTGTGAACGCTGACCACTTCTCAAAGTTCTTTCTGTTTATCCTAGGACTAACTGATAAATGTCTCCAGAAAATTCATCCTGGATGGTTCCAGTCCTGCTCTTTGTGCACTAATTCACAATACATTCTTTCAAGACAACATTCTTCAACTTGTCACTTGACATAGATGCGAGTCCAATCTGTATTACTCTTGACAAACTTCACGGCTACTGTATACTTCTGTTTGGACACTTCTGTATGGACACGTGAGCGCGTATCGGAATACATGTGCTCGCAAGTTTCGGTTTGATCTGCATCATTAACATCAATCAGTCTCGAGTTCTCAGGCCCATTTAGATTGCCAGTAAGACCTTATATTGTAGAAGTGATAAAATGTCTGAACGCATGAATGGTAACCAGCTTGCAAGTATCAATTGGATCTGTACATGTATCATTCACAGAATCGAAATTCGCGTTTGATCGTTGTAGTCCAATTCTCATTGAATTTTCGCTTTTGATTATCAACGATACATCCTGGATTATAAAATTTATGTATCACGCTGTACCATATCATATAGATAGTCTACTTCTGTTGGGATTCGTGGTCTTTAAGAACACAATCAGCGACCCCCGTGGTTGCTGTCCGATCAAAGTTCTCACTCCTATCGATTTAGGAAGTAACTGTTTTGAGCAAATTGAGAATGTCGGTTCTGATGAAAACCAGCTGAGATTCAAGAGGGACTCGATCCTCCATGATGGTTCCAGACAACGTCATGAGAAACCTGGAAACTCAATTTCGTAGGCATCCTGCGCTTGGAAGGACAAACTCCCCGTAACCAACACCACTTGAATCTTCCCTGTCGCACACAGTTTAGTGGCAGAAGTGTGAAGGAGATCGAGTCCATGCATTCAGAAGCCATCGAATTAAACTTCGATGTGAATCTCAGCCGAAGCGAGTCGTAATTGTGAATAGTGATTCTCTTTACAAACCAGTTTGGATAGAGGATTCCTTTCGCCCAAATCGAATCAATTATGATAATTTCCAACCAAATTCTTGCTTACTCACAGTAATTAATTGCAACTTTGCTCCACAAATGCCGAAGTTAGGCTTGATAGGATGCATAAACATTTCCTGAGAATGTGCTTAAGGTTTTACTAAGCAAAGGTAGGAAAACCTTCAAATATATTGGTTTTTTAGCCATCTACTGCGGATCTTGGCCCCTCTTTCACTACTTATTTTGGTTTCATAATATAATGAATTTTGGTTTCAAGAGTAAATATTATATCATTGTTTTGCATCATTATATGAATATAGAATTATTTATAATTAATAATTTGTCTTATTTTACAAATTTTAAAAATATAAATACTTGTTGCTCTAGCTATTTGAATAAAAAAGCTTCTCATGGATTACAATCAATAAATTAAAATATTGAAACATGATTTATGTCAAAAAGTCCAAGAATCATTTCAAGTCCCAGTTAACCTTTTTGCACTTTCAAATACCCATTATTTGGGTCTTCCCGTTTCATGTAATGCATTAATTAGTATTTGCTACAAACCTCCTTGGTTTTAAATTTATAGTATTATTTCCTTAGCCTTTAGATATGGGGGTTTGGAGTAATTAGAAGATTGGTACATTCTATACATCTTTTCGCTTCAAAATTAGTTATAAATGATTCAAGTTTCCTATTACGTTTGAGGGCTTGTATAAGGGTAGAACTGATATGAGCGGTAAACTTAACCTCATGAAGACCCTAAACCTCCTTAAGCCCCATTTTACCATTTTGTCTCTCCCTTGTATGGTTCGATGGCGTCTTCCCATCCTTCGTGTGTTCTAAGCGGGTCGCCCTCTTCTCTATATCCTTAAGATTAAGTAAGTTTGGGGCTCATGTAAAGGTTAAATTAAGGATATTTTTAAATCTCCTCACCTTGTATGATCCTGCGACCGACGAGGAATGAAAATAATAAAGGACATCAGCAGCCTTCCATCATCTTTACCTGCACTATTCTTTCCTATTGAGATTTTGAGCCAAACCTAGTTCTTTTCTATTACCAATGGTTGATTATCTACAAATTACAAATTAACTTATTATTATCGGGAGAATTAGAACACAAGAAGGAAAGAAGACCCCGTCAAGCCGTACAAGGGAGAGAGACAAACTCTATAACTTATTATATTGGATTATGCTTGGGAGACATATCTAAGTTCGTTGTTTTTTCCTCTTGGAATTTTGAGCCCAACCTAGTTCTTTTCTATTCTCACCGGGTTAATCATACAATGCTCGTAAATATTTTGATCTCTAAGGATCTATCTCTCTATCTACGCGAGACATTTCTTAATTCAAACAATAATGATGATAGAAAGATATACTTTTGGACTACTTTAAATCTTTTCAAGAGTGTAATTCAAACGATGATGCTGAAGTAATATTTCTTTAAGCAAAAGTTTAATAGCTTCACCGTTCAAAGGATGATACTCAAGTGAAGCATATTTGGGCATTAATTTACAGGTCTCACCGTTCAAAAGGATAACTAATAATATCGCTGTTCAAAGGATGACATTGAAGTAGGAGTAGTAGTGTAGCAATTTCAGAATTCAGAAGATGAAATGTAATGCAGCAATACTTAAATAGATCAAAGTGTACCTATTATGATAAAAGAAAGATCTTGGATCTTTTGATTTTCTTTCTATCTAGCAAACAGTTAATAAGTTTCACCGGTCCAAAGCATGTTTTTAATACTAAGGATTAAGCTGAACCAAGATCGTTGTCTTTGAATCTGTTGTTATTTCCGCGAAAGGTTCACGGAAAGGAACACTCAAGTTAAGTTTGCCATCAGATGAGTACTTTGGTAACGTCCTATCGAAATAACTTGTAGTAATTTAGTAATTCCACGGTTCTAAAGATGTTGACAGAGGTTTTTCACAAGGAGAGCAGTTTTCGCAGTTCGTACGATGATGTTGAAGAAAAGTTAAATCATAAAATCACGTTCTGCAGACCGTTCCAGATGCGGAGTCTTTGTGGTTCGAATCACGTGTGGAATGGTTGTACAGGCCGCTCTTGAATTTATGGTTTGAGTCGGTTCGTGTGTTACTTGATACGGAACTTCTGGTTTCGTTCATGTTGCAGCCTTTCAGTGTATTCTACAGTTTCCCAATATCTTATGTTCGTTCCGCGTGAAGTTCAATGAACCAAGCGAGGGTAATTTGATTTCCGGCGATGGTTAGTATCTACTATGGGATGCGGTGATTATTATCTACTATGGGGAGGTGTAAACCCCTCATGATGTTTCGGAACCACGGAAAGTTAAATTGAAATCCCGGAGAGGTGATGAAACAGAAACAGAAACAGAACCACAAAATTTGGAAAGTGGACCCTCCATTCTAATTCCTCTGGAAAGCAGATCCTTGGTTGCTCGAGTGTGCGTGATGGCCCCGCACTCCCTCCGTAGGGCCTAAAGGCACCACAGCAACTACCAGTACGTCCAAAGACCACTCCTACTTCCTGTTGATTAGTCCCATGGGCATGTTATGATCCATGGTGGACATGAAATCCATTTGATGCCCACGCTTTCCGCTTTACTCGACCCTCCGGTTGCTTGATACTCTGGACTATGTAAGCAGAATGCTGTTTCAATGATTTGAAATTCGTTAATCCTACGTCGTAAAAAGGCAAGACGCATACGACTGTAAGGCGGAGATATGGAGCATCATCACCTTGCTTTGATGGCCAACTACTGTCAATCTAACGCACGTCTCACTATACAACGATACGCGAGTGTGATAGTCTTTACCTCAGGGACGACTCTCCCTTGGGAGAGACCACGATAGCTCATGGCTCGCTTGACCGGGAAACAAGTCGGAAAGGAAGACACCGGTGACGAGCAGTAAAAAGCAAATACATAACAAAAATCTGAGATTGGCGACCTATCAGAAGCTTGAAGTGCACCACTTACAGATTCAACAGTCCCCTCTCATCAGGTTGGCCAGCAGACAAGCATGGGAGAAACTTCGCTCACGCTCTAAGATAGCAAACGTTAGTAAGAATTCTTGACAACGGGGAAATTAGCATAAGAAATATCTCATTTTCTACTCGGAATATTCTTTTAGGTGTCCAAGGAGGAGGAGTGAGTACCTCAAAAGTTGATGCTGTCAAGAATTTGGGCTATAACATCTCAAGTGAGCACATAATCAATCTGCTGGCAGTCATCCAGTGCATCTGCAAAATGGTCAGAACGTTCTAAACATGAAACACCGGGCATAGAAAGGCATTCAATAAAAAGAATCAGAATTAACTCTTGAATATTCTTTGAAAGCCACGAAGACCGTTAAGCATCGACATCTCTGCGTTCCGATGGGGTTGATAAGCTGACCACCCTTATTTCGTATTTGTAGGATTTCTCATCTTCGCAGACATCTTTCTAATAAAAGCTAGACTGAATTATGATAGCTCACTCTAGCTTAAAACCTAGACTTGTTAACTTTCATGTACTCTACCCACTGGGTCTCCAACATTAAAGTAAAGAAAGAGACATTACGAGTTTCAGATAGTACTTCTAGGACGATAAATAACAACTCAGAGGGGAGCGATCCCTGAGCAAACATATGAGATAATCATTTCCAAGTGAGCAACTAAAAGAGTAGCAGCCAGTGGCTGTGCCTATTGAAGGCAATCGTGAGTTCGAACAAAACACATAACCAAGTTAAGCATATAGTAGCACACCGAGGTGCAAAGCCTAATAGGTTTAGCTTGTCTGTGCGTCCTAAACACAGTTGATTCTCCAAATGGTTCAAGGGCGGCGAAGGAAAAGCATGGCAATTAGGACCTAGACAAAATTTTGAAAACTCGAAAACTGACGTGCCACGGCAATAGATGGATACCTTGTTGAAAGCTTAATCTATCTTTTGATACAGAGATCTGACGGAATACAATGGTCACTGTACAGAATCTAAACAAAGCTTGTGTCCCAGGCAGATGTGATGGACTTTTGAGGCGTCTATAAAGTCCCTTCTTTCCGATATACTTGTTTCCGAACTTTTAACATCCCTTGACAGCCATGGAATACAGATCTTCGAGAGCTAGATAAATCTTTACCTTGTATTCTTGATGATGCTTTGATTCAGTCCTCTAAGTGACGTGAGCATCAAGTCCACCATTGCTCTTTTCACCACCAAGCGTCACTAGCAGACAAAGAGGTCAAGCCTACCAGCATAACATTGCGCTGCTATTGAGATTCCTCCTAAAGCTTACAGAAAGAGAGACGGCCGAGGCACGGTTCTGCAGTATCTCACATGCCAAAAGGAATGTCATCGTGGCCGTACTGAGGAAAAATGGTAGGAAAGTTCCGGTTGATTGAATATATGCCAGTCTCACATTTGTAAATGTGATTTGGCTGATAAAAGGGTTGATGAAAAATTCTGGTTGCCTAAACCATGCTTACCTGCACCCTTTCCGTATTAACCAAGATGTGGACTACGGAGTTTACCGTCTGTAACTACCATTCAATGCACTCGATAAACGGAGCATCGTCTCGGATGCAAGCCTGAGTGCTTTAGCCTGACAAAGTGATCTAATACCACCCACTGTATGCCTACTTCTCGAAACTCCAAACAATGTGCATAAGAGCTTCTGTAATTTACAATTCTTACACGAGTATTTCTAAGGAAACTCCCTCGTGCCCCAGAGTTTTCAAAACTTAGGCAATTTGGCATGCCTACAACGCGGAAGAGATGTCCATCATAGTCATCCATATCACACTTGACGTTTTCCGTGGCTTATATTCAGAGGCTTAGCCAAAAAGGCCCCCGGCACCAAGCTCACCTTGCCGAAGCTCCCGCTTGCGCTGTTCCTCCAGAGGATCTGGACTCTTCATTAGCCTCCTGAGTCGCCTGCTATTAAAATATCAATTTAACCAAGGTTCAGTGGAGCTGTGATGTGATGTAGAGATGTGATGATTTGCAGTCAGGAAAGCTCATCGTGTCATTTACGTAATTCATCTCATCACTTCAACCACGACCAGAAGGATACAGAAGTCTGATAGCAATATATAGGTATACAAGAACAGAAGCCGTTCTGATAGTAATATATATATGACGTTGTACCTGTCATGCTCACTCCTTGCGGGAAAGGTAGGCATGAATTCTTTGGATTTTGGCAAAGGTACTTCTCTAAACCATTCATGCTTCAATGCTTCATCTGCTGTAATTCTCTGCAAAACATTGCATTATGTTAGTTTAGTTAATCTCTAGTTTAGGGACTTCTCCTGTTTTTAAGGTTTTGTTAGAATCCTCTAGAAATCCTGCTAATTAGGGTTAAGCAAAGCAACCCCCTAGGGTTTGCTTAAGTGTTTATAAGAGTGCTTTCTGCTCTTGTTTCAGTTAGTTCTTCAACAAGGGTGATTCCCAACACCTCTTCCTTGCATTTCGTGAATCCTGAGCTGCCTACCATTATCTCAGTATTGGAGACTACTAGTGCTGCGTGAGAGAACCTATTTGATGCTTGTGAGCTGTGATACAAAGAGAGAGGTCTAGTATTGCAGTAGTGATGTCTGATACATCAGAGACAAGAGGGAGTGATAGACCTTTCACTTCAAAGAGTAGGAAGCATGGTTCTCATCACATTATACAGATGTCAAACAAACAGCAAGTAACACTTCATTTTGACAAATTGTTTAACGGTATGGTCAGGAATAAAGCAGGACCCTGGACTTCTATGACCTTCTGGTGTAATCTTCCCCATTTCGCTCTGGTTCAAACCACTGCAAACGAGAAACTCTCCATGACAACGAACCGTCAAGACAAAGCAGCTAAACTTTACGACAAACGAACACATAGCAATCATATGCATGTTATCAGCCACTAGGCGACCATTTACCTTTTGGGGATCATATGTAAGCAGTCTATTGAGTAGATCAAAGCCACTCTCAGAGAGAGTTGGCCGTCCAGCAAATGCAGTGGGTGGAAACTTCTCCCTCAGGCGATTATACCTGCCAGGCGTCGAAAAATATAATCGAATGTGAGAAAAGAAAGTTTGATAGCGTTCAAAACCTTTGGAGTACTAAACAAAGGCAAACGGTGAAAGACAACTCCAATAGTGACATGGCTGACACATTGAACTGTCTTAACAAAGTATCACGAAAGTCCTAGTTGACACCTCATTCGCATTTGACAATGCAGGACAAGCATCGGTATAAGTACTTACGGCTGCCTCACGAAGTTGCACTTGACTCCCGGCAGATGTACAAAATCAGGCCAGATCTTCTCGTTTGGTGTTCCTAAAGTCTTGAAAATCTGCAACATTACTAACCAGCACATATTGAGTTCTTCGGTTCTACAGTAGTTATAATCAGTGCACCTCAAAACATGTTCATCTCCTTTGCAACCACCTACTGCCTCGTAGAAATACCTCATATAGGATACACACTAAATCTATTTAACATATCAGTGCAATCCTGTATATAATCAATAAGACTGCGGTTACTTGCAACTAGCGAGTGCTGCCATTCAAGGAATCTAAAAGATTGAGATGACTATCTGCACGTCCGTCACACAAATATCATGTTACTCAAATAACATATTTGAGTAACTGAAGCAGAAGCCGTTCGCTCATAGAATGGGCAATCCAAAACCCACTTAGGACGAACCGGACACATGCATATAGGAAATGCAAGCAATCAAGCGATGAGAAATGAAAGGAAGGCGAGCTTGGCAAGTTAATACAGAGTGGAACATAAGCGAAATCGTTAGAACATGGTATATCCTGCTCTATGAGCGCATGGGTCCCAAAACACGAAACACTTGAAGGAAGCAGTCAGACTGTGATTATAAGCCTGCACGGAAGCACACCCGACTTCATCAGTGCCCCACGAGATGCTGAAGAAGCTGGATAAATGCCAGTACCTGTCGTTCCGAGTCTCTGTTCTCGAATGCTCATGGCAAACTCGGTTGCATCTCAGAGTGCCGCTCAGAAAAGGTGGAGTGCGGTGTGCTGGAACCAGCAGCCCAATATAGTCTAATACGGAGTATACGAAGTTCAAGAAGAGAGTACATTAGAGAATGGTGTGACTACGAGAGCTGTGGACTAACTTATAACCAGAACCAGTACTGACAAGAAACTGGATTCATGTTGAAAAGAATTAGCGTAAAGAAAGAAATGCTGGCAGAAACCGTTGCAAACGGTAAAGCATTCAGCTTTGAGCTAGTGGATGCCAGTAAGAACCGATTCAGTTATTAGCAAGTGGATGCAAGCAAGAACCCATGCAAATTAAAGCATGTGAGGGAGAGGGGCAAGTAATGAGTGGGTCCGGTAACTTAGGGCTGTTGTTCATATTTTGGGAAATGAGAACGGAAGCAGTTCAGAACCCACTAAGTAGGAGCCGAGAACGTGCATATTAATAGCATATGAAATGCAAGTATGACCGTATGCAAATTGAATTGAGTTTCTGTTCAAAAGGTCATGATTGCCAAGCAAACTCGGTTGCTTCCAAAAGTGCCGCTCAAAAATGATAGCAAGTGAGAAGTAGGAAAAACGCTCGAACTTATGGAGAAAGCAGCGAGGCCGAGTACGAGCATCTGTAGAGCCGAAATAACAAGTGGCTTCCTGGAGGTGATATGGGAGAAATTGAAGGAAAATGAAACTAACATGTTTTGTAAGGGAATACAGAAACCATTGTAAACAACCCTGTTCCATCCCAAGGTCTGACAAGACTGATTCTGACTCTGGCATATGATGGTAACCCAGTAAAGATTGTCATTTCTGTGAACACATAAACAGTAAACCCATAATGGCATGCCACACTTTACTTGAAAAGAGGTTACCTTGTCTATCTGGTCAATTTCCGACTTGCCGTTGAAAAGTGGCTCCTTGGCAAGGAATTCGGCCATAATGCAGCCCAGTGACCACATGTCGATTGCTGTTGAGTACTGCTTTGAACCAAGAAGTAGTTCTGGTGCCCTGCTCCACAAGACAAGCAATCTGGAGGCTTCAACACCCTGAGGAGAGTACAGTTTATTAATGAGTACTTGGCTTTCTCAGAACCATACCCAAGTTAACACTTGAAAGACATATTTACTTGAATAAATCAACATTATCTGATAACCATTGGTGCTTTCCTCAAAAGGGATCAATCTCAGCAGAGGAAAGACAAAGCACTAGTAAATTATGACAGGCTTCAAATTTCACTGAACAGACCACATAATCCTTTTCCAAAAGCCATCTAGAAACTCAGAATCCAGTCCTGACTCGTAAGTTAGGCAAATGCAAAAGGAAAGGATTCATTTGTCTGATACAGGCTCCTCAAAGTCGAAGGTACTATTGCCTCTACTGTGAAGCTCGTTGACCAAGTAGTTTTGATAATAGTGGGTAACAGGATTGTCTGAATTTCCCTTCCGAAACACTAAAAGTAAGAAAATTACTGATCAAGGTCAAGAGTATCCAAGCAGAATAATTGCGATCAGATTACAATCTGTGGTACATTTTGCTCGGCTACGAATCTCAGCTAAAAAGGGAGGCATACTCATCAAGCCCTGCTGTTTAGTGCAGAAGGCTATTGTTTCGTTCAGCACGCTTCGGTACTATAAACCAGATACATATCGTGATTCAAGGGCTTCAACTTTTTACTACAGATTCAATTCAGCTTACTTATTATACACTTTGAAAGAAGTGTATGGACATAAACGACCCAAGACACTATTGATGACCCTTGACGGTGATGCATCGTGGGCGGATGATGTACTCGTTGCTAATTTTTTATAGACAGACTACCTTCTGTATCTTTCAGAGAGCCACATCAGTACAGGACCAAAGGCTTTGAAGATCACTACACCTGAAATGAAGTATCAGGTAATGACTGTACAGTCTTTCAAGCAAAGATTGCTCTCACAATTGGCTGTTCTGAAAGAAAAGACATGAGAAGTAAACAGCAAAATTAGTTTCCAGAAATGTACCTGTACCAAAGCGTAACAACCATGTGTGAGTAGGCCTTCAGTGGGCTACCGTATTGCCGCGCCAGTCCAAAGTCACAAATTTTCAGCTCACCACGATTGTTGAGTAGCAAATTTGATGTTTTCAAGTCCCTGTACACATCAACATGACGCCCGCTCCTTATATTGGCCCAAGAAACTTCGGCAAATTGATAGGTCCATAGATTTGTGTAGAAAACAAAAAAGAATCAAGCCGTACATGACGTGCGAGATGATAAAGAAATTGAAAACTCTTGCATACAGTTTGAAAACAAACAGACAAAGTAAAGATGATAGAGTATTTTCCCGGGAGTCACCGACCTATGAAGAACCCAGTTGTCGTGCAGGTACTTCGTTCCCTCAAAAAGCTGAAGCATTAAGCATTTCACTTCACTCTGACTGAACGGCTGTTTCATCGCTTCCATAAGTCCTTTAAGATCATGCTCCATGTACTCCATTACCATAAATATGCTATCTATTGTGCTTCCTACGACGACCTCCTTGACATCTACGACGGAAGGATGGTGAAATGATAAGAGAACGTTTATTTCTCTAAGAGATGTCATTGGGAAGCCCTCCTTTTCTTTTTCCATCTTCACCTTCTTTAAAGCAACAATCTCTCCGGTTTTCTTATTTCTGGCCCTGTACACAACCCCGTAAGTACCTTCGTCAATCCTGTTCAACCTTTCGAATTCATCGACACTTCTACACCCTTGTAGCATATCTATCGCTCGCACTTGAGGACCAGAAGGCGTGGGCGGTACTTCATACTCGGTCTCTATCTCTGGCACCTGCTCTTCATCCTCATCAAAATCCTCGTCATCCAGTTCCATCAATTCTCTTTTATTTAACTCCCGCTCATACTCTCCATCCTCAATGGAGTCACTACCTCGGTCCTTTCCCGCACTTCCCTGTCCTACGCTCCCGTCGCTGTCGTTGCCTTTCTCCTTGACACGAGCCACATCGAGCTTCTCTCGAATGTATTCGCCAGGCTCTGGGGAGGTACTTGGCCCGCTATTTAAATGTGCGTCCTGACCCAACGAGAGTCTATCTTCCTCACTATCGACACTGGCGGACCGATGCTTTCTTCCTTTCCCCACTCCTGCTCGAGGAGACTTATCTCTTTCTGGGGTATGAGACTCCTCTGCCCAGCGTGAAGCTGCAATGGTGATGGGAACGGGTGCGGCTTCTTCTTCCTCATTCTTAGGAGTGTCTTGCTCAGGCAGCAATTGACCAGGTTCAGGCGCATCATCGGACATTGGAGATTGCATGACCTGATCCTGCATTAAAGTGTCTGGGGTTTTCTTCTCTTCAATTATTTTCTCGACAACCATGGGTGAATTTAGAGTTTGTTCTCTAGTTGGTGAAGAGGTCGACTGTGAGCTAGTCGGAGAAATAGTGCGCTCTGTATGAGGTCCAGTAGGGACAGGTGGTGTTGCAGCCCGTCCACTGGACAACGGTTGTGGAGATGATGCACTTTCATTAACTCGAGGGGAGGCTGGTGGTGGTCGAACGGCTGCAGGCTGCTGTTGTAGTGCCGTTTGAGTAGTCTGAGCAGAACTAAACCTCGACACGGTTAATGCCGCTGAAGAAGGTCCGGAGACACTAGTAACCTTACTCGGCCGCGCTTGCTTCTCATCGTAGTCCCAAACAATGGGCGAAAACTTCCGTTTCTTAGGAGGACTGCGCGATGGTCCACCATCAGGCTCCGGTGCTTGCAATTTCATAGACCGGGATGATGACCTTACCCTCTGTGACACAGCAAAATCAGAATTCCAGCTTCCTTCCTCCACCCTAGCCCCGCTTAACGGGAGTTCGCCCGGTTCCCTATCTCCATCCTTTCCTGTTTGCCGCCCCGTGACTACCGAACCCCTGGCCTCCGCCTCCCTATTATCCCTAAAATTTACATTATCCTTCCCCTGAGGTCCACTGAACAACATTTGAGAAGAATTCGAAGCGCCTGTGGAACTGGTACCTAAATGAGTTCTTTCAAACAAGGCGCCCGGAAGGCGATCTCCGTCTCCATTATCCGCATTACCTAGCGTCCGCCTGAGCTGCTGTTGTCTGCTACTCGAATCCCTTTCTCTGTCTCTTTCCCTGTCCCTCTCCCTCACCTTCTCTCTCTCGCGTTCCCTATCCCTCAATCTCTCGGCCGAGGAGTCCCAGTCTCTGAAACGATCTCGATCCTTCTCCCTTCCTGCAGAGTCTCGTGACGACTCCCTCGCCCCTGCATCATCCCTAGACGAATTCCTCGATGGATCTCGAGGCAAATCACGTGCAGAAAATCCCTCCGACCTCGACCTTTCCCTATCCCTAGAATCTCCTCTATCTAATCCCCTCTCCCCCCTCCCGCCATCGCCTCCCCTCTCCGCTCGCTCAGCACCCTCGTGCTCAACCCTTCCCCCTACGTAATCCCTGTCCCCGCGCCCGCTTCCTCCCGTTCCAAAGAACTTCTCCCCCCGCTCCCGGTCGCGCTGCTGATCTGATGCCGAGGACGACGCCATTCTCGACCTCGAGGGTGGCAACTGCATATTGTGATGGCGCCCTGCTGCCATACTGGCATACTCCTCCTTTCCTCCCACCTCACTTCCTGTTCTCACACAACATCGACTAACATTCGATCTTTCTCTCTGCGCCTCATCAAAATCGCTATATTTCCTCCTTTCCTTCGAACGATTCTCGTATTGTTCGCATCCTAACAAACTCCTCCCCCTTCCTGCTATTCACTACAGCACTGTGGTTCAAGTTCACTAGCCATGTAATCTACAGTACTAATTGCTTACCGTAGTCACCATTAACCACAGTATGTTAAGAACTCATAGTTTTGAAATTTCCATAGCTTCATACGTGTCGACTTTTCAGTGACAGTAATGTGTTTCGTCGCCTGAGGCGTTTTTGTATACAATTCTACTCATAACAGTTCTAAAAAACATGAGAGACGCACTTTTAGTGGAACTTGATTAATGTGTCATCTCCAAAGTCGAAAAGATTTTCTATAACAAGCTCCTTTTCTTATTTTTCTTTTCTACAATAGCAAACGAGGCGACCGCATAGGATAACCAGAACATGGGAAGACAGAGCTTCAGTATTTCCAAATTACTTATAAGCTAATTTTTTCTCCAAAATGAAACGACAGGCAATATATTTTATATGTGCGAGCATTTTAATAGTTCAGAATCATTATTGAATAAATTAAATTTAATAGAACGGGCCGACTATGCTAAATTGAGATACCTTTATAAGAATTTGCTGGACAGTGAAGAGCATTAATCAAATCATTTCTGTGTATGGCTTGTACAAATGAAGTTAACACATGAGTTATCTTTATTATTCCAAAATAAATGCAATAAAAAGGATATCTGATAAAAGAATGAAGTAAATGGGGAAAAAATTTCAATAATATGTAAAAAATTGTATTCTAAGTACTGAGATTACCTACTTTGCTATGATATTAGCATATCCTATGTACCCTATATTTTTCATTTATATCTATTTTGAATGTAACACTAAATTAATATATAATTATACACAAATTTAAAATTAATTATTTATATAATAAGCTTAATATAAAGCTAAAATTTCATTTATTTATTTACATTTAGTATATTGATTTATTTATTTATAGTTAGTACAAAATATCCAGATTTAATAAATAAAAAACGTTAGTTGAATAAAGACGTTAGTTGAAAACATATTTACATGATTCTTGCAATTTAGATATTTTTTTCTTTTTTTAAATAAGATATTCAAAATGTTAAGATCAAAGATATGAGGATGAATAATATTTTTAAGCATACAAAAAGGGGTTGAATTCACAATCATAAATTATAGAATTATGAAAGATCTTAGTTCTTCTTATTGTAAAATTAACTTTGTTGATTCCGAATTGAAACATTTACTTGATAGTTACAATTAATTGTTATCATCCGAAAGGTTCAAACACTTAAAAGAAGATTACTGTAATGCATTGTCCCGTCCTTATAATATATTCACTTTTATAATGCAATTAATATTAATCCCGTTTCAAGCTGATGCCGGACCCTAGGTAGACACATGATTTACGTCATTTCATTTGACCACTTTAAGTTATCTCAATTCAAATAACAATTTCTCACACACGCCACTTAAATAGCTTTTCTTTTCAAGACGTGAGATTCAATTATGTGGTTGAATATCCAGCATGTCATTCAACTGTATTCATCGGATCATCACTTAGAATGCTCAGATTTGTTATCCATGCCTCTCAACATCTAAACAAAGGAAGAACAAAACTCATCAGTAGATCAGAGCAAAATGCTAAAACAGATACCAGGCTATCTTGCTGACATGAATGAAGGTCTGATTTCTAACTGAGAGCAGAGCTTTGTATCTGTGTGGAAGCAATTGACAAGTTTCAGAGTTCCTTGACAGCACTGTTAAACTTGTGTAAGACTTGAAAAACTTGTAAAGAATTTCACGGATATTTCCAAAGGTGGCAAGTGTAGTAACTATATCTTGTCTAGCCTAGCCAAGAGATGCACCATTAGTGAAGTAGTCTTCGAAATTACATCAAAGTGTGCTCCCGAGTACAGTCGCGATTGAGTCCATGGCATTTAGGATTCAAAGTCTCTGGGTGATACGCTTTTCTCTTTAGTATAATCGTCGGTCGCATGCTTAGCATTGATGTTCGCAAAATTAACAATCGAAGAGGAATTTCAGGCGTATGACAGGAGTTTCAAGATTATAATATCCCTTCACTAAGATTGATCTATGTGAAGATTATAATAATTAAACACGAGTGTTCCGAATGTCGCTGAAACTGGCCTACTCAATTTCCTATTTAACTGAAAAGTCCTTGAAATCTTAAATCCAGTAGAGAGCAAGCAATTTACAGATAACTGTGCCTGAACAACTTTGTCTAGCTTGGTTGGCACTTTTGATCCTTTTCTACACAAACTTTTATAAAAAGTCTGACGACTCTGCAGCACAAAACGTGCTAAAGCAGAGGAGAACACTCTGCTGCAAGTACATCTTAATCTATAATCGATCTCCAGTCCGTGCGAGAAGTCTTGAGTTCTTTGAGTGAAGCTGCCGACCATCTCTTCTAGCATTGTAAGGGATGAGCCAGAAGAAGCTGATTTTCTTGACTGAAGCGCAGGTCGTATACAAGCTCAGTTAGGTTGGTGGGCAAGTGGGATAGAAACCTGCCCTTCCAAGACTTGCATTTAGATATGGGTGACCTGAATTCCTCTCCTGGTGGAACTCTCAAAGCCTTGCTTTGCAGAACCTCAACTGTTTTTCAAATATCCACCGACATATTTGGAGCAATATGTACAACTTTCCTCATTGGCCATGGCCCCCATGGTGGAGAAGCAGAGTGGAGCGATAGAGCATGGCCAGATAGAACAGCACAACGATCAGCACTAATAGATCATCTAACAAACCCACCAGACCCACAATTCCTGCCAGCCACCAGCCAATACAAAGAAGAGGCGTCAAAAGAAGGAACCACATGAAAGAGGCGAACATGTAGCGTTGAGAGTGTCCCAAGAAGCCGCGTCTGACCATGTAGAAACGTACGCGAAGGTACAAGTAAACGAATGCTCCAGATGGAGACATCCCATCATTTCCACCTTTGACGCATTGTTCCACAAAAGATTACTCCTCATTCACCACCAACCAACTCCAGCCAATTACCTCTTCTGAGTTCTTCCCTCACTACAACAAAGTTGAGGTCGCATGAGGACAATCGTCACTAAATCAGCAACAGTCTGTGCGTGTGGGTGGGTCTGCACTGTTCTGGATCCATAATTCTCTTCTCCAGTTTTTGGGAGCTCTGGATATGTATTCAGATGTCCTAAACTATCGATAAACTCAAGGTTCCCCAAACCCAAAATCAGCTGAATGTAAGTTTAGCAAATGAAGAGAGGGTTAACTCTCTGAGTACTTCCTTTTGTAACAATAGCAACTAATTCACTTCTGAAGAGATATACTATATTTACAAGTCTCTTCAAACAAACATCTAGTACTTGTACACGAGAGGATACGGAATTGCAACAAGTGCGCAACTTACGATTGAAACAATATTACGTTCATTTACACAATATAACGCAGATAGCACGGCCTCCTATGTATGCAGTCGAGATTTACCTTCAGGAATGATGTCGAGCGGAGAGAAGACGTAGAAAGCGAGAAACAGCAACTGCAAAGCGGACCAGAAGACTTCAAATTTAGTTGCAAGACCAAGATTGCCGAAGTAAAAGTTGTAGAAAACAGATACAATCAAGTATGCATAATCAGCAATGTTTTGGCACTATGTCATGTAATGCAGTACTCTAATCCGCACTCAAACCATAATTCAAGCAATACAACGAATCACACAATCAAACTGACCCAAGACAGATTATAAATGGGAACCTACTCATCTGCCTAATGCTATGCAGACGTCAGTATAGTTGACCGGGTCGGATGCTCACTACTTACATAAAATAATATAGGGGTTCTGTGGATAAGATGTATAGCCCGTTGAGGATCCATCAACTCCCGCACAAGTCGTCTTAGAAGAAGTGGCATATCCCGAACTCTCTGCAGTTGCATTAAATTAGCATTCTATCAAGACCATTCCGCATTAGGTCACGGACTCAGAAACTCCGCCCTATAGTTGGTCCAAAAGATCCTACACCTAACGAGTGAAAAAGTGAGAATATATTGGTATACGAGAACAGAAGCCGTTCCCAGAACAGAAGCCGTTCTGGGAACGGGTTATCCAGAACTCATTTAAGTGTAAATGATCGGTAAGCAAAATGTACTAGATTCACAATGCTAGTATAGTGAGAAATCCACAATGTAGAATGCATCGAATGTAACTTGAAGCAAACGCATAATTGAAACAAATTGACAATAACATATGGCTAACAGACTAGTAAACCATCATGAAATCGAGAACTCCATGCAAACGACTGCGAGAAATAGGTAACACTATGTAAAAGATTGCCAGTAAGCAGTGCGTGTACAATAAAAATAAAAAACGTGGGCTGTAGTCTGGTAGGAACACTGTATACACCAGAGGTCCTATGAATCAGGCAAAGAGCGAGGATAAATAATAAGGAGGGAATTAGCTGGGGAATGGAACAATGTAAGAGCTATAGGATAGTGTGGCTGCAAAAACCTGTCGAAGTGTAACAGGGTAACAAGAGCGAAGCGAAAAAGGACAGGATATAAAGTATATCGCAACAAGCGCTATGGACGCTTGAGTCCTGAGACGCTAACCAGCAAAGGGAAGCAGAAGATGGCCATAGTAAACCTTCATGAAAACACCTGCGACTTCATCAATGCCTCACGCAGTGCTGAAGTAGCTGAGCAATTGTCAGTACCCCTCATACCGAGTTTCTGCTCGAAAACTCATGAGTGCCAAGGCAAACTCGGTTGCTCCCCTAAAGTGCCGCTCAAAAGGAGTGGGAATGTCAAAAAGAACTGAAGTGGAAGTGTGGAAAGCAAGGGCTAGCAAAAGTGCAGGCACATACGTCAGTGCCGGAGTCTTAGCCACATAGTGAGGATCAGTCCAGAAAGAAAAGAATCCACATGAGTAAGATGAGGGAAAAAATCGAGACATACCTGATGGATCCCTGAAATCACCAACATTCATTAGTAGAGAGAAAGTCCAGGACACAACAATGAGAAAGAGTCAAGCAGAGGTTCGTTAGTTATATGCGAGTGGAGCAAGAAAACTGCAGCGCTGCCCGGGGAGGGGACGAGTCAATGGGAAAAGCAGAGGTGAAGTGATTTAAGGTGAAGGTGAAGTATACAGTGTATATATGTATTCAGAAGTCAAGTAGGACTCCCAAACAACAGTATGGTATACAGGCCTCTGGGAAAAATTGTGAGAATATATGCATCATACTACAACAAACTTCCTTCAATCCTCGGCAGCATCATAGATTGACGAAGCGGAAGAGATTGGCTCAGTAGCGGTTCAGAGATGGAAGTGCCATACTATTGTCACTCCATATCGTTCTATCTGAGGTTCATACTGGTTAAAAATTGAAGGCCAAAATAGATCATGTGGTCACCTGCAATATACTGACGCCACCACCACCAAAAATACGGTTGTATTTCGCAATATTACTCCTGATCACCTCTGAGTTTTCAGGTTCTTCGGCGTCGACATTGGGGTCCACCTCGCTGGGGATGAAAAGGGTAATTGGTCTGCGACATATTGGGCATTTGCAGGGCTGAAGCGCGGAAGTGTGCTGCCACACTCGTAGGATGCACTCTCCTGATCAAACAGGTACGGAGATATGAGCTTACAGTTAGTATAAGAGGACGGATATTGAAACTAAAATATAATTCAACAGAAACCAGCAGAACGAGGATAGAGCGGGTTGTCAGTATGTTTCCCTAAGAAGGAACCAATCAACAATCTCCATACGCACTTTTCTAGCTAAACCTCTCTACTTTCTACACTCTAACATAAAACTCACCACAGAACCAATGGGCACAGTTTGCCTGGACGGGCAGAGTGTAGTTATCATGACAAATTGAGCAACAGTCGTTATCTGCAGGGGCCTCCATGTGCCTGGCATAGCCTCGCCCAGCGTCTGCTGTACTACGGCCTCCTCGTTGACCCCTCAATGAGCTCCAAACACCACTGACCCACTTGCGGACCAGAAAAGCCCCATGCTTCAACCAGTTTACTGGGTGTCTGTGAGCTCACAACGGCGTTTAAGATAGCAGCATATAAGCTTCTCGCACACCAGTAAAAGTCGGACTAGCTTAACATCAGTCCTAAGTAGGTACTGATAAGCACGAAAACTTACGACGGGAATAGGGGAAGTACTCAACATTCAAACAAGAAAATCGCTGAAGCACCCATACCCAAGAGAAGAGCGGCAGATGAAGACCACCGGGGCTGCTACCAGGGCCGCATAAACTAACTCGTCACCAACACCCTCGATAAAGGGCATTGAACCCACCTTCAGTTTGCCTTAGTTCTCAATTCAGTTTGTATCTTAGGAAAATCCTAACACCCTGAAATTTCAGCATAAGTTTCCTGGAACCTGAGCACAAAGCAGAGAGCGTTGATCTTACAGACGTGCCCAAAGAAGATTCGACCAGAACAGCCAGTCTTGAAACAATCTTCTTCCATCTGGAAATGCATTCAGGCAAGAATCATGAGGATCGTAGATTGGAACAGCACCGTATGATATGACACCAATCCTGAAGACGATAGGGTATCGCTTAGTTCACTCGTTACATAGGATTTAACAAGAAATTCTACAGCTTTTCCTGGAATGTTTTGCAGGTGAATAAAAAATTCATGACATACATTCATGACAAAATAATTGGTGCCCCCACTGCTGGAGTTGAAGTCGAAACAGAGAGGAAAACCCGAAAATGAACATCATCCGTATGGAACTGTTAAGCATGCCTTGGATATTTCTGTCCTATGGTGCAATGGTATGGTAAGCCAAATTGCTCTGACATACGCATTCCCAACTAGACTGATTCTTGACTCGAATTGTATGTTCTGACATACAGTATGCACTCTCCCTGGTTAAGTAGTTCAAGCATATTTGAGATTTCTCGGCCAAAAGAATTCATAGATAAAAATGGGTCAGGAGCCAATAGGATAGTGACATCCTGACGGCCAACCACGACCAAGAACGGAGACTTATTTAACGGTGTCAATTTGATTATTAACGTCGCTCCTGAGTAGATATAAAAGTGACAAACCACAAGCGGACGTCGCTATACTGTCCAGCCGAGTGTAACAGTGCGGAGCATATGCATATTCCAATTTCCTCATTTCCAGAGGGCCAAAACGTCTGAAGGACATCACCCTGTTACCAGGGTGAAGTCCTTCAGACAAGGTCCAGAGAACAGGAACTTAAATCAATCCCCAAGCTATTGTCCATGACCAACATGAACCTTAATCGGAAGTGCTAGCGATGGGCAAGGCAATCAAGTTAGTCAGGCGCTGAACTGCACCGATCGATGGAAACTGGAAGACATACAAGTATGCAAGAGCCACCGAATATGCCGGCGATAGGGTAGGGCAAACACATTGCTCGGGCTCTTGTAATACACCCACAGCATTTGTGCTAATAATGAAGCTTTAACAATCACAACCCTATGCTACAAGCTCCCCAAGCCCGATCGTGGCAAATCACTCCTTACTACCCTGCCAACGCCATATTTGGAACGCATGGCTCAATTCGGCAATGAAACAAGGGCCTGGAATATAAAGGGTGAAGATTGAACCAGGGGCCATATTCGCTATCTACTCGCCGCTCCACGGGCATGTACATCGACTCTGTTTCACTACAGAATGGAAGGATAAAAGGCAGGACCAATCAGCCATTCCGTGAGAAACACAACTTTCTAAGTGCCGACCGATCAACTTGGATGCCCAAAATTTCGAACACAAAACCCGCATTGCCATGACATGCACAGCCCTCGATGCTAGAACTCCTTACCTTCTCAAATCAGTAGGCGGTAAATCGCTCGTTCTTGACACGATCCACTCGTGTGAATACTGTTCGGGTCCTTTCGATAAACCCTGCTCTTTGCCAGACCTGTAGCTATGTAGCTTCCCTGCTCCCTTCTTGTCTTGGTAATGCTCAATTACATGCTCTCACCCGACGATCATCCCCTACTGATCCCCGATTTCTCGAGGTCAGCCAGCCAAAGGCCAGGAGACAAGAAGGACACCGAAATGGTAGTCCTTCAAAACGACCCTTCCTCAACATTGTACATTGATGCAGTTCAAGACCCTACTAGACAACGGTGAACTAGACAACGGTGCGAGGCAAAACGGTGATACAATAGAAGGTTACTAAGGCGGCGAAGGAAAAAGAGATTCTGCAAACAGTAAGCAAACATGGAATTGCTAAATAGGTGGGACCGGGACTCAAATTACACACACAGCGTGTCTCAGTCTCTATTTACCCGATTGTATATAATTTGTCAAGATGAGGAAATTTCTCGCCGAGTAGATCCTTAAACAGTGCCGGTTCTTCTTGTTCAATAAGCCAATGTGTCCGTTACTATACCTCTTCCTCTGCCCAACCCATCCCCTTCTTTAACTCAAAGTAGAAAAGCAAACCCCAACTCTTCTGCTTAAAGAAAAGCGGCAAGCAGAACCGGACAAAAAAGAAAAGTGCCACCTTCTATGGGCATTGACTAGAAGGATAGTGGCATGAACGTCACGTATATGCAGCTCTCATTCCCCTGTCGGTTCGAGCTCCACATATCCAAGCACTTTGTTTTCTTCAACAGTCAATGCTCACCTCAGTTTCACTCTGCACGCTCCCAAACTCACCTCAGCTTGGGGGTGCGAGCGGTGGCAAATGTTGGGCTGTTTCTCAGAAGGAATGCTGGAGCCAGAAAGTACACCAGTGCACATTCCACCACACTCACACCCACACATAACTTGGCACTCAAGTGAAGCAGTAAGTACCCCAAGTACACCAGCTTAGGCATGCGAGGAAGGATGTCTCTCCCGGAAACTTCATTCGAAGCTCACGAGTAGTCCCGGGATCCTATTGGGGAAGCAGTGGACTGACATAAAACAAGTTTCCTGTGAAAGAGACTGAAAGAAAGAACAGGACTCGTTCGGCTGCTCCAAGTCTTTGCAAACATTCAGTGGAACTGCTGGAGGCCGAAACAACGGTTATAGAACCAGTGAGAGGGACATTTTGAGTCAGATTTGCACACGGGATTAACGCTGCCTGCGATTTCTTAAGATGGCATTCATGCTTATAGTGAGATTCAAGGGAAGCAGTTTGGAGTGAGCGCACTTTCAAACGCCTACCTGTAACAGTAGGCTGCACTTTTCACGTAATTCAAGGTGTCTCTTCATCTTTCAAAAGTGGGCGTGGTTTGATATTAGATCGGACTTTGCCCAAATTTAAACTAGTGTATGGGTCTAGCATTCAGATATTAATAGTCTTAAAATGATTTGAAATCTAGCATTGAAAGAAAAATGATCATAGAGTAAAATTCAATTATAATTCTCAACAAAGTGTAAGTATATTTGATTGAAATTCTAGTTTCAATTTTGAAAATGGTTATGCTCTTGAATATAAGGAATAACCGACATATTTAATTTGTATAATTCTGTGTCATTATCTAACAGTATTCTTAATTACAAACTATGTTATTTAGAATCTCTTAATCTATCATAATGAATATCACAAATGTGCAAAATGTTCAGTGCAGATGGTATTTATGAATCCTCATCCAAATGTCTTTTTCCTTAGTCCCCTATGAACCTTGATAGAAAATGATGGCAACACTAAGAAAGCAATCTCCGTAACGATATAAGTAGATGTAATGCTTCTCAATAGATTGGACTTGCGCCGATTCTTTTATATATGCTCACTCTTATAATAGTTTCTTGATTGCTCACTAAAATCATTATCTTTACAAGTACTTCCATGATCAAGATACTAATATTTTGCATGATCATGATTAATAAAATCATGGGCTAATTCATATTTACAAAGAAGTATTATCATAAGGACAAAAGATGAGTGCATACGCTTTTAAATTTTATCACTAGTATGTCAATGGATCCTTAACATGTACATAATCTATTAAATATTTGATTAAATTATTTATTTACTAAGAAATAATTCCACAAAAAAAATCAACTCTATTCTCCTTGAGGTATAGAATGTATACTTATGTGATTTGGTAGTAAAAAGATGCAATAAATTTCCAAACTGTCCAGTATACATTTACAAGGAGTTTTTATTTCACATTGCAAATGGTGAACACACTCATCAATTGAAAATATCTCCAAATTCCACCAAACCACATTTTTACCACTTCACACCTCACCAACTAAAAGTCCATACTATTGGAATGAAAGTTTATTAATATTCATCTTAAAGTAACAAAAGTTCATACGATTTCGACTCATCATAGTTGGTGTTCCATAAATAAAAACAACAACCATTAATAACATGTTTTCCTTGAGCAAGGATTCGTACTATTTCACTTATGGTTAATATCTATAATGCACACATAGGTAACCAAGCACCTTAACCAATATTAAACATTTTCAAGTTTTCACTCTAGGGTAATGCACTAAGCGTGTTCTTTGTTAATAGACCAAGGCGTATGATAAATATTGTTTGCTAATAAATCAGAGATAAGAATCAAATTAGTAAGTTATTTTGTACTTTCTTAGTTTAGGATGTTGTACAATATGAAACCTCCTTTACTTGTAGCTATGTAGTTATTGATTAATTAGATGTTTGCATTCTATTAAACAACAAGTTTATCAATATTCTATCATAACAAATATTCTTTGCTAATAAATCAAGGATAAGAGATAAGAATCAAATTAGTAAGTTATTTTGTACTTTCTTAATTTAGGATGTTGTACAATATGAAACCTCCTTTGCAGTTATGTCATTATTGATTAATTAGATGTCTGCATTCTATTAGACAAGAAGTTAGTGAAATGACTCATCAATATTCTATCATCACCATTATAGTTAAGTTGTTGGGTTATATCTATCATTGGGTTTTGTTGTTCAATCAAATAGAGGGAAGTTGGGTATGATTGACAAAACTATTCACTCCATTTTAACATGGTGAGAAGGTCATATATTGGACTCAACAATAAATACCAATTACTAGGAAGATACATAAAAGTAGTAGAAAAATGTCTTTACGAAATAGGAAAAGGTGGTCACCTGTGTCAAATTTAGTATTAAGATCTCAAAATTTTACAGTTTTATTTATGAATTTGGAAGTTAACGCTTGGCAAAAGGTAATTATTTCAGGTTTAAACTGCAGAGTTTAAGATTTAGTCTTGAATCCGAACCTGAGAATGGCGAAATAATGCGAAAGGTCATATTCGTAGAGCTTTTATTACTCTTTATCTAATATCAATTTCAAGAGGAAGCTCTTTGACCTATTCTTCGAATGAGATTAAAATCATAGGAATCATAGAATCATAAATCATAGAAATCATAAATTAAAATCATAGGGGAATACCTAGATATAGAAGTAATGAGGAATTGAATATATAATTAATTTTACTCTTGGATACTTTATTATGCTTTTTTCATGTCCCAAACTATAAGTCTCAAGCTACTTGGCTTCTTAATATTAATTTTAGAATCTTATAAATGGGAAGATAATGGTAAAATGGTAAGGAGATTCTATTTAAAAAGTTAAGATAATATAGTAGTATGAACCCATTTAAAAAGGTTTTTGTGGTAGTAGAAAGCTCTTTAAATTTTACACCCAAGAGAACTAAATCACAAAAATAAAATGAAGCTTCATTGTATTGGAATATGGAAGTTATGATAAAAAAAATTATGATTATTTTTCTTTTGGATATACCATTTCACTCTTAAGATGTCCAAAATTGTCACACCCCATTATACTTTGTTAGTATACATGTGGGAATATGAAAGCATAAAACTATTTGTTTTTTATTTGTAGGTATAAAATTTTGATAATGAATCTTTTTATTTAACTGGTTTTCATTAGATTCCTGGTTGATGTACATATTATTTTGCAAATTGATATCCATTTAAAATTATCATTATATAATATAGATGTCAATTATGGCACAAACATTCAAGAATAAAGGATAATTAATTCTCACAGTATTCGATTTGGAGATCTTCACTAAATCAGTGGTTGTAATTGTATCTCTAATTGGAAGAATGGCCAACCAGAATAGTCAAGAAGCGTATCCGCAAAATCAAAGACTCTTAATTTGATTTAATTATTATTTTTAAGGTTATTGAATTGATTTCAATGACATTTTGGAATACTTTAATAAATGTAAATATCTTCTTACTTTAATAAATGTAAATATCGTCTTACACTCATTAGTAATCCATAGTTATAAGGAGTTTAAATTAATAGATTATTTACGCCTTATTTTAAAGGTAATCTAAATAGTTTATTTAAAATTAATATAGAATGCACCTAAATATGAAAACTCTAAGGAATAGGGATTGATCATGAAAAATATGACTAAAAACTGCAAAACAAAGTACAAAGGATTCATAGTCCGTATCATTCTGAAGTTGAATCTCGGGCTGAAATTTTTTTTTTCAATTTAAATTTTTATTTATTCCCAAAAATTATCTGTGAGAATATTATATAATTTTTATAAATATTTTTGCATTATTCTCTAAATAATAGCGTGTTCTTTGAATACTTTATAAAAAAAAGGAACACTAAAGCAAAATTTATTACTGTGTTTTATATATAATCAATTTTTTTTTCTAAATAATAATATATTCTAGACATATACCTGTAATCTTTCACTTATACCATAAATTAACATAATCACTTATAGCATATATATTATCACGCTCGAGACCAACTTACTGTCTGGAGCGTCCATTAATGTTAAACTTAGAAATATACACTAACTCAAGATCCATACTACTAACTATGGAAAAGAATGGAGTTCTAACATAGTTACTTCGCATAAGATCCGGCTTCCCCATGCTAACTGTCTTGCTCGTGCTTCGAGAGGAGCTATAAGTGTCGAAATTAGAAATACCCTCTAATTAATAAATATCCATATTACTTACGAAGAAGTGTGTAGCTCTTACATATTTAATTAATAACCTGTCGTTCTTTCCTATCGCTATATTTACGACTTAAGTCTTCCACGTGACCAAAACTGAAGACTTTAGGATAGCGTTAGCTTCATTTCTTGGCAGAGAGAGAGAGAGAGAAACATCGGATCCTCAATTCATAAATATATAAATAAGTTTACAAATTCATCTATGTCTCGTCTCGTCTTTGTCGTGCAGTGCTTCCCAAGAGCAGTGTCTTCAGGTATACAAAACTCTATGGAGAATTCCCATGGTTCCAACACAGGTTTTGATTGTAAGCTCCTGCATCTGATGATCTCTACCCTTACCGACCAGGTTGACCCAGATTTTAGATGGTTCAGTTCGAGTGGATTCTGTCCCTTCAAGTTACTTGCTTTTTAGACTTCTGATGATCGAGAAAAGTTTCAAAGCAGCAGTTGGAAAAACTCACATTGTCAAGTTCATGCGTACTGCACTCAGGGAAGAAGACACAGAAGATGCTGCTAGAACGCTGATCATGATCGAGGTGACACTAACGATCTCACAAGAATAATTTCTGGCGAATGTATTTACCAGTCAGTTCCATGCAGAAGCTGGATACTAAACTTCTACCTTTGGCTGATGATAAAGGATGGTTTTACTTCTACACAGCATGCAGTTCAACACCTACAAAACCAGAGTGCGCGCTATGGAAGGTCCAGATGGGCTGAATACTCGTTAACTGGTGGCACTCACACCAGGATTAATTAGGTCCGGTGAATGAATCGCTTATTAAGATGGTCCTTCACCATTATCGCTCTATTTGTCAATGAATTACATCTTTTCATCTGAGAGATCGCCATCTTCCAGTAATTGCACGATTCCCATCTGCTCAGAGTCCTCCGCGATCAACTGGACATCGTCTGTGAGCCTCTCGATAACAGAATTGGTAATGTCTTCTATCGCCGAGGGGTTTGTATTCGGACTCAACGTTTGATCTCCTACTCGGTTATGAATTGGACTCGGCCCACTTGGAGGAGGCCTATCATCTCTTGAGAATTTATCTACCGTCTCGTTTCCCACACTCTCACTGGAATCCGACTTGGCTAGATCATCTACATTAGCACTTCTTCACACGAAGTATTTGGCATGAGAATTGCGTCCCTCGGAAGTTGGGAGATGACGAACTCTCCTTTGGACTCCTCGTCTTGGACTTCTTTGCTCACTAAACCTTCGTCAACAAGAGGCGGGACAGCTTTCGTCTCCATCGGGGATGTTGTTTAAGTCTTCGTCCACGAAACATCCAATTGGACTGGAGCCTCCTCCTGGAACTCGATAGTCGTTGGGAATCATTAGGAAGGTTTCGGCCACCTCCGGAGACACTAAGAACTTAGCGGCTGCGGACCCGTCTGGACCCGACGGCACTGGACTGGTGATGAGAGCCTACCACACTACTGAAATGCGATTTTCTTCCAAGAAATTTCTTGTCCTCCAAAACGATGATTGGGGATGCGCTTGTCTTCCTCCCTTTGTGTGCCTCTCCTGGCTTTTACTCCTGGATGTTTGAAGAACAACGCCAAAGCAGATGCTCCTGGTCTTAATATATCAGAGGAGTCTCCGTTTTGTCATATGAAATGCAGTCTTCGCGTGAGAAAATTAACGACTCTCTCCTTCCTCGTGCAAAAAGCAGGACTGGCTAAATAACTTGCAAGTATGTTGCTTCTTGGAATGGCCTTTCTATGTTCTCCAGCTGCATCAGCGGAACACTGTAAACAGAAAGGCCAGTCCCAAACCTCTTTCCAGGGACACCACAGAATTTAACATGGGTGATTACACACGTACCTGCATTCCTGTGAGCGGTGGTTATGTGAAGCGCTTCTCCAGTAGTGGTCAACGAAGATCTGCATATGCTGACAGTTCTTTACAAAGCTTGTTCTCGAGGCTGAACGCCGCACAAAGAGTTGTCAATATTGGCAGCTCCAGCGTTTGCTCTGCGAGGAAGGCATTCAAGTCGTTGGGTCTAGTGGACCCACTTCGAGCCTCGCACACTGAAAAATGGTGATTTGCTAAGGTCTCTAAGCTCGAGCGCGTGTTATAATGAAGTTTGCATGATACAAGGATCTTGTTGATACAGGCTCGGGTTCCTGCATGAACACAAGATCCACACCTGTCAAAAAGGTGAGTTATTTCTGATGGACTTTGTGCGAACGCTGATCAGGACTGTATATATGGTGTCCAGAGCTATTCTGTTCATTGATTTGGCCGGCACAGATATCTTGTCTGGCAGAGGCGGTTGATTGCTTTAACATGTTGTCTCTGTCAGCTGCCAACTTCCGCGGACCTCATAATCATCGCTGTCTGAGAGGCTGGAGAGACTTCAGGCACTTCAGTGCAATGCTAGTACAATTTTGTTTCTTGTAGATCATATTTGTCCTTGCTATGCTCATAGGGACTCGTACCAGATACAGTCGGCAAGGACACTCGCTAGAGAGGCTTACTGCCAGTCTGCATCCTTAATCTCCAATGTGAGCCCGACAGAAGCTTATTCAGTCTGCGTATTAAAAACTGAAATGTGAAGTTAGCAGGAACTGGGCCAGTCTGCATCTATCAGGTCCAACGTCAACACGACGTCTGTCGAGTGACGAGGTTGTACAAGTATCTCGTCTTCCAGTCCCCAGGGCAGCTGTACTGACCCGCACATATCCCAAGTTTGTGATTATCGGATCTTCGGGTCTGCTTCTTGGTCTGAGTCTGATTATAATTCTTAACAGTTCCGGGTTCCGTGATCATGATGAGGTAGAACTCATCACTCTTGCACCCGTGAATACATTCCGGATTAGCTTGGCTTGATGAATGGTTTCATGCCCTCCGGTCCAACGTTCCAAGCTCCGTGATCATGATGAGGTAGAACTCATCACTCTAGAACCCGTGAATACATTTCCGAATTAGCTTGGCTTGATGAACGCTTCCATGCCCTCTGGTCTAACATTCGCCTCCACCAAGTTGAAGATCTTTGAGGTTAAGACTCGAGAGGAAAAAGAGCTTAAGTACTTTATTGCTACGCGAGAAAATTATTACACGAGTTACTTGAAGTGTATCAGATATATCACATTGATGAGACATAGTTTACATGATTGAGTTGAAGCTGGGAGTGTGGAGATAGATTCTCATAATTTAATGTACGTGAAAGAAGAAAAATTGTGAATTTATTATGTTTCCCTCTGGTGTCAAAATTTCCTGCATCTAAACAATATTGCTGGCTGGGCTGGTCTGGGCTTACGCATTTACTGTCGAAGAAACCTCAAAATGTGGGTTAACCACTGCAGCTAAATCGCCCTCCGACACAGGTGATCTAGTTTTTGATCGTCACAAAGCCTAAGGCTGTCTCTGCTCGACTGCTCAGTTCTTCATAAACAGCATCGGAGGACTCCATCCAAGATTGAGATGCAGCTTCTGGGCGCAACTTCTTGTTCCTAATTTGGGCTTGTAACCTGCTTATAAACGACAGCACAGCACGTCAGAACACCCAGAACGACTAGAAGATTGCGTAAGGAGCATATGTATCTGCAACAAACAAACAGACAAAATGATACGACAGTTTCCCGCTTGACAACAGATATGGCAATCAATCTTCCCTCCACACTATCTTCTTATTAAGGAAAGCCACTAACACAAGGTTTGGTTATCAAATGTTTCACGTTTCTAGGAGACCTGAAGCTTCATCCGCTCACAGTTGTCTTTATATCTGAATAAAAGGATCTGCCAATGATGACGTTCGAGGCTATTTCTTTCGAAACCGCTTCCAGCTATCAGAACTGTATGAATCGGATTTTTCAGCCAGAACCCTTGACGAGCCTTGGGATCCTTGCATGACTTGCAAATGGCTGAAACAAGTGGCTTCCGGAGAGGTTCGGCCTCATCAAAACCACTCGGGGTGATATAGAAACGGAAGACTTCGCTTTAGAGTCAGACATTGTACTTGATGTCTAAACGATATCTAACTTCTTGTTATTCCAGGCCTCCTCCTTTCCAGTTTTTTCTACCCCTTATACTACAGTCAATCCCCGTCAATGGAGCTACACCAGACTAAGCAAAACAGGTACTTGTTCACCACAGCGCACCACTGTGTTCCTGGGTCCAGTTCGTGCTTCGAACTGGAACGTCTGGTTACGGTGCGAACTATCTTCTTATAATGGTGGAACTAGTTGCCGGTCCACTTGCATGACTACCAGAAGATTACTGTTTCATCGATTACCTCGCACTCACATCAGAATGTAGAATAGCAGGACGTCTACTCTGCCATGACTACAATCCGACAAAGATGACGATTTGTCCTTCAAGGAAGCGTCTTCCTCAAGCAGGAAGATAAATAACGAATAAAGGAGCTTACCTTCTCACACAAGAAGTGTCTCCATGGCCTGTGACCACCATGAGCATGGCATTCAACGGCAATGCATCGTACAAAGCCTTCACTCGCTCATCCATCTTGGCAAGAATGGCTTCAAACTCTCTAGATATTGGTAAGTCGATCAACGAGTCCGGATCTTCTTCACTACACGTTTTAAGAGCAGCAACTTCGGCGACAAGTGCAGCATTTTGTTCTGGGTTTTGAGCGCGATGGTCAAGATAGGCGCTTATGTCGGCAAACTGAGCCCAGACGAAGTCTACCTCTGGCTTTTTGACCTGCACCAAGACATACGTATCATCCATTCATCTGCTTTCCAGGCGTCTCAACATAAGGAGACTAGGAATGACGAATCATCACCTTCTACAACTTGAGCTTGCCAGTAAGCACCGGTAGTGGATGTAAGAAACTGAGGACTCAAAGGCCATAATTACCTTGCAGGGTTTGATGATAGCCTACAGAATAAACGGCACTGAAACTTTAAATTGTGCAAAGCAA
Source organism: Lunularia cruciata (assembly GCA_948567375.1). NCBI lineage: Eukaryota > Viridiplantae > Streptophyta > Marchantiopsida > Lunulariales > Lunulariaceae > Lunularia > Lunularia cruciata. The sequence continues at coordinate 61,644,348 of OX419758.1, forward strand.
CAGCGGCAACTTCAAAGAGAGGGGATAAAGGCACCTCTTTTTCGGCCTTGGCCAGGACATCAGCATCTGAACTGCAGACTATGGCATGGGTCACACCCGCAGCATACTGGTGCAGGACAGACCGCCTATCAAGTAAAGAGCATCGCCGTCCATGCTTACCAAGTATAGTCAGAAGATTTTCTCGATTCTGATTTGGACCAGAAGAGAAAATGCCTGAATTGGGACCTGCAAATATGGGTTGCTTCAAAGATTTTATAACGTGCAAACATAATGCCAAAATCTAAATTAGAGAACTTACCATATTCTGATGACCTTCTTCACACAGGAACGAAACAGATAATAACGTAAGTAAAGTAAAACTAGACAAAAGAGATGACTTAAATATCCTGAACAGCTGCCTGAAGTTGATCCTCTGACGATACCGATCCCCGTGTTCACCCAATACCTTAAAACTTGCTTCGACGGTGAGAGCTTGGAATGCTTTTTGTCAAAGTTATAGAATTGCCAAGCACACCATCCTAGTGATGACCGTCACAACTAGGAATATAACAAAACGAGAGGACGGAACAAACAGAAGACGGGGAGCAAACTAGGAAGAAAAGGAAAAATCTTTTCAAGTATGTTTCCGGCGCAGTGATACGCACCTCTCTTCAAAACTCCTAAGTGGACAGAAATACGAAACTCAAAGATGAATAGGACTATGACAAGTAATTATTTTAAACGGACATGGCAGTTTATGCGAAAGATTAAAGTGAGGGTCTGCTTCTGGAGTCTGAGATTCACCATTACGAATTTTGAGCAAGGCCAAATCCATTGCAGCTTGTGCGTCCTCGATACTATCATGCCCATCTTCTCGATCTTGAATTCTGCGGTGAAGGAACCTGTGGGCCAACATCCGAAGAGCAGGCTTGAAGTTTGAACTATGCCTTGGGTGCTGATATAACAAGGCTGTGTCAATCACCTTCATGTGGACAATCTTCAGAGCTGCCAAATCGCATTCCAGTGAATGACCTATAAGTATAGTTTCTGCTGGCACGATTTTGACGAATTGCTCCTGAAATGCGTTACTCATCAGTACAGTAAATATAAGAAATCTCCCAGTTTTGACTGATTCTCCAATGTGGGACAATCAGTCAGAGAAAGACAGTGGCCGTTCGATTGTTTCAACTCTCTAAGTCATGTCTCACAGAACAACTTGTCCTACCAAAGACGCAGCGAACATAACGGACATTCGGGGGCTATACCTGAATATCTTTTAAAGTAGTCGTTACACCTTTCATCATAGCTGCTGTGATCCCACTATACCTGTATCCAATACGGAAGATATTAGTTCAGCTTAACTTGGTTTAGGCGTGGAGCAAGACTATGGAGAAACCCAAAGAACAAGCTCGACATCCAGCGGAGCCGTTGTGTAGAACACATATTTAGCTCGCTCCAACCGAACAGAAACTCCCAAACTGAAAAGGAACAACGATTGCAGAAATTTGTCGTACTCAACTAGGATATACTGGAGTTGCATACTATAAGCAAAGGGATTGGAGTACGCACTTTGTATTGTAGTTGATGATAGGATTCGGAGGCATCACCAAGCTGTCCAGAAGAACCTGCATAAAACGTAGCATCCAAGGTGCTCAGAAAACTATCCAAAGAGAGCAGAAAGAGCAACAGCCTTAAATAGGGACCAACTTATCGATATGCCTGAGGAAACATTGTAACATATTGTAAGCTCCAGCATTGTACCTTATTCTTATCATCTATTAATGAAATCCGTGTTAACTCCAGACCAGTTCCAGTGTAGCACTGCAGAGAATACAGTAAAATGTAAGTTGCCAAGGTTGAAAGGTTCAGTTCCCTCCATCTGAGAAAGACCCCCTGATGTGATAAATAGACAGTACACTTAGAAATTGGCTACCGAAAGCTGTTCACAAAGACCGGAATAATTTTCCTGAAATATCAACTTTTGGTTCTCTTGAACTGTGGAAAATTATCTAATTCACTTTTAATCCACGCGTGCTCTTTCTATATAACATATGATTGAGGGCTTACCATTTCACAATCGACAGCTACCATTTCAGGATACTCAGTCGTGGTAGCAGATCGGGTCATAACGGATCCTGCAGTGTAGATCACTCCAGCTTGCATGAAACTAGAAATAAATACAGGTCCTCAATTTCTCTGCTAGGAAACGTAAGTTGTAACATCCAGACACATTATGATAGGACAAGTTAGAATCCTCACTCACATACCTTCATGGACCTGACAACTGGACCCTTCGCCACCAGCTATGGGCATTGGGTAATCATTATTCTTCATGTCGATCTTGCTAAGGACATAATATGCAGCAGGAAAAGGTGGGGCTGAAACACCGTGTCCACTTCGATTATCTGAGACGAAAGTGCCCATACAATTGTCACTTGGCTGCTGCTGAGATGGTGGTGATGATGATGTACCAAGCGTACAAAAGACTCGCTCTTGGTATAATGTGCATTACTGGATGGTTTTCTACAGTAAATCCATGTAGACCAGGAGAAGACAACGTTTCCATCTAGAGATCCACGAGTATAGTCGTATAAATGAGAACGAGTTATGCTTCGGGAAACGAGTAACTGTAGGATGGAACTTGAAACAAAGGAGTCCACAAACTTTAGTTTGAAATACACATTACACGGCCATGTCAGCACCATACCTGCCTGCTGATTGGCCCACACATCACGGACATCCTCACCATCCTTATATTTCTCCTCGCTCCTTTCTCCATTTTCAGAAGAGCCTAAAAACAGGAGTTCTTCTTGCAGCTCTGTTTCAATTACTACGCTTTTCTGACTTGGATTCGACTGTGAGCTGATTCTAGTAACTTTCGCCACCTTCTCTGTAATATTTGGTAGCTACGATGTCAACCAATAAATATGTTAGAGCTCAAAAGTTTGTTGACAGTTAACACGAGACATCATTGAACCCAAGAAAAATCGTAGAAAGAAACACTCCAGCGGGTCATCAGTAGAAAGTGAAACCGCGTGTGCCAACCATTTGTTAAAAACAACTCACATCCTTTCGTTTCCGACGAGGACAAGTCAAAAGGGCTCCGATGGTATTAGCTGGATTTGTCGTTGGGCTGCGGAGATTCATGTACAGATGCTCAGCTTTATATCACAGCAAGTCCTATTTAGAGACAATGCTAAACTACGTAACTACAGTACCTGATAAGCATTCTTGTAGTGACAACTGTATCAGCAGGCCCACAATACAGATCACGTACGTGCTTTAACCAAGGACCCTTGTGTAGAGCATAACCCAATTTAACGGTTAAAGGGGTTCCACCGCTTGAGATACTGACCTAAGCGCCATCACTGCTTGAGGTGTTCCACATAAGGCCCTGATGTTGCGCAGCAAATGAAGCTGTGACATAAACAGTGCAGCATCCAATCCAGGGATGAAGAGCACCACCACCTTCGATACAAGTGGTTTGTTCTGCATTGTTCCATGTAGTTTGAAACAATCAGGAGTAAAAGTTGTGGTTTTCGGACCTATTATGCAACGGAATCCGATACTAAAAATTAACAACAAAGCTTTACGCAGGTATGCATGTCATAGAAATAATCCTACTACATTTCAATATACTGAGCACACAAGTTCAGCCAGAACTATACAATCTGGCTTTTATACCTTTATAAAGACCCAGCTAGGGTTCGTTCCCTCACCAAGTATCCACAAGATGAGTCCTTGAAAATCCTGAAAGCAAGTTCCCACCAATGCAGCATAAACAATCTGGCAAATTTCTTTTCATGCCCGTAGCATCTCCGTCGTGAATACTGGCGGACAATCAGCACACATTCTGTTGGCATACACTTACTCTATAGCTTATTACTGCAGACGCAGAGGAAATGCAAATACTTCCAGCAGCGAGATGCGTATTTCACTTATATTGTCCTGGTCAGCAGGAGCCCTAGAATTTACGAATGTACACTCTCATGCTAGAAGTTGCAACCTCTCGTCCATATCACACAGGGTTCAGCAAGGTAAACAGAAAGTACCTGTAGTGTTAACCTTGGTCGCTTCTCCGGTACTTTCCATTCCACCTCGGCCTTCGCCTACATTACACATTTCGAGTTTTATACTTATGGATGGTACCGAACGTTACATTTCACTCATGAGCCCCAGCAAAAGCGGACATAGCGACCAAAAATATTTCAGGTGAAAGTAAATTCCAGAATATATAGATATGATACCGCTGATCCTCGCATGGAAAGGTGGTACGAGAACAAGAATGCTCCGTAGCGGTACGCAGGAATAAAAACACCACACAAATTGAAATCTTAGAGATGATTGACTAGGCACTTCAAGCACAAACTATCCAGCATGGATATGTTAGTAGCAGAGGAGTGAGGATTTCAGACAGGAGACAAGATTTAACGATTTCTTAGCGCTGGTGAGCAAATTAACGTTTCAAGAAAGCTGATTCTAGTCTTGCATTGCACAAGACTAGAACCCTGTTGCTGCAATAATGTACAAGAATTGTAGAAGTACAGATAGAAAAATGGAGAAAACTACCTCATTCCCATATACATCAAAGTAATCCTTTTCGCTCCCTTTCCCTGCAGCCACGAGCTGCTTCTTTTTTTTTGCCATTCGCCTCTGAGAAGACTGTAGCATCTCAATGAATTATTTTCCTCAGTTCAGAATTCTTCACTTCCGGATAACCAATTTTGGGCATTACAACCCTCTCTTGCCGTTCGAGGCAATCTTACGCAGCTGGGCATTCGTGTAATAACCTAAAGACGAGAATAATAACTGGCATCCAGAAGCGCCAAGACGTAGGACATTCCTTACGTCTAAGCGCACGACTGTAATCGCCGGTTCTTTATTAAAGATTCCAGCAACCATTAACCAGTTTGAGCTTCATTCCTGGACAGAGTTGATTAAAGTAGAGTAACGCTTATACTAAAGGCTATGCAATGTTTGCTCCAAATCACGAAACCAAGCGCCGAAGGGAAATCAAGCCCTAAATGTCTTCATCCAAAATCCTGTCCACGCTTTGTAATTGAAAATACTCTGCTTGTCTGCAAATTAGTGTAATCTCAGGACCTCCAAGAATTACCTCCAGAATCGCACGGAAAATTAGCATATCCGTTCAGTTAAATTGGCCGCAACAGCAAGCAACAAGTACCGACCATGGTTTTCACCATATTTTACGACCGTCCAGCACAAGTCCGGCAATGCAGCTGTGCGTATGCGAATCAAAAAATTCGACCATTCCAAAAGAAAAACCGAGTTTGAATCTGTAAAATGAGCTGGAAAGGTTTTGGGTTCAGCGAACAAGCGATGAGGCAGTGCCACAGTCAGGGGTTTTCAGCAGCCGGTAGACAGTCGGTAATAAGTTAAGTGAAGGCAAATCCCACATCCTCTAGCCCATTCCCCTCTGCTTTCAGACCTGTCCTTACCGGTATCCTCCGCGTGTCATCCCCTTGACTGTTCCGCCGACGGGAAATTTAGGACTACCGGTGACACCAAAACCACCGGAGCCAGACCGAAGTAGCGGGCTATGTAGACCGAGGTACCAAATGAAGTCCGCCCCTGTATGTTCAGAAACCAGTTACTGCTGTCCCATGAACGGGACGGCGGTTTAGCTGGTGACCGGAAGTGACGGAGAAACAGGTTCCTGACAGAAGATCGTGACAATTTGCTACTTCCTTCGATCTGCAAAGAAGAAATCAATTCCTCTGAAAGGAAAGCTGTGCACAGTCTAATTCAAGTTGAAGACACTGTACGACTGGAGTACGATACTAAGACAAGAGGATTTTACCAATTCCTCAGTAGCATGGAAGAAATTACTGTTGTGGTTGGCTGGTTGGCCGATAACATTTCTTGAAGGGAGGAAGAGTAGAAAATGACGGTATCAAGACCCAGGAGCAACACGACAGAAATGTGGCAGGAAGTGCATTTCGCTGTCGAAAATTTCATGAGCAACCGGAGGAAGGGAGTTTCCATTTTGAGCGAGCGAGAGAGAAAACCTTTGGCAGTGAAGCCTGAGATGCAAGAGCTGACGACTTTTGTGTCGATCAGACAGCGGCATTAGTGATGGATGCAGAAAGAGAGGGACAGAGATCGTAGAGCTATTTATCTGGAAATGCGGTTTTATTTTATCACTTGAGCTTGGAGTCACTAAAAGTTTGACCAGCAAGTGCGTATTGCCGCACTTGTGCGTGAGCGCGCCATAGATGTGGAGATAGAGTAGACACAGAACATCGGTGAAATTTAAAAACAGATCACAATTTTCAGAGAGTGACTGATAGGAAAGTCGCGGAGCAGGGAATTGCCCGATAGTGAACTGAATGTATGGATTTCTCAACGTGGCAGACGATGGAGCCTAGTGAGTGGCGCTTGCGGTGCTTCATTCTGGCGCTTGCGTTTTTTCATTCATCTGAATTTTCGCTCGCTTTATTTTACCATCGAGCTGCGGGAGTTGGATGTGAGTAACCTGTGCATGGTATGCCTGTAGCCTATTGTTGTCTATATGTCGTGGTTTGGAACATTGGCTCAGGCAGTTGTCTTGTCCCCGTCCAGGATTAGTTCCCACAAGCCCCGCGGAGTTTGTTCAAGCAATCGAGCACTTTCGAGCGAAATTGTTTATCAACTTTTGTTCAACCTTTCTTATGTGCTTCGGACTTACATATGAGTTTACTTGAATAGGACTGTTAATTTGCTGCACACTCACGATATTCGATCTTTGGCAATCAGCACTGCTGATAACAGGTCCATACCTGGTGGCACTGACATTCGGGTTGGTAGAGCACACTCTGGAAAGTTTGTATTGGCCAAAGTACAAAACTCATGCATCAATCACGAATTTAGGCCTCGGACTTGTGGTAGTTGGTGAGTTGATACGCAAGCTTGCTATTCTGACTGCGCAAAAGAACTTCACGCATGATATCCAAGTGAATTACAGGGAAGATCATCAACTTGTCACTCATGGCGTATACAGGCAAGGGTCCCTTCATTTGCGATCCTAATACTGTAATGGTCAGTAATTGTGTTTATTCTTTCTAGACGGAACAGTTTTGATCTATTTTGCTGGGGATGGCATTTGGTTACACAATGCGAGTTATCTCGCAATTGCTACTCTAATGCGAGTTTCCTTTCGGTCAGCTCGTATTGTTTATTCTGAGCATCCAGGCATACAAGATTCACATGAATATGAGGAAGGATTCATTTCTCTTCTGCTCGTCTGCCAACCTCTTTGTATGACAAGCTGCATAAATCTGCCATCGAGTGATTTCTCAAGTTGCAAGCGTGTGTAGCGAACGAGGGAACAACTTGGACTTCATTTATAGACCTTCTCCCATGTTCAGTACTAATAGGTTTGTCGTGTACCTTCAACTGCATCTGCAGATTCGCGCGGCATCCAAGCTATCTAGGATTTTTCATATTTGCCGTCGGCACTCAGATTTTGTTATGCAATCCTCTTGGAACTATCGCGTACATCATTGTTCTTTGGCGTTTCTTCGATAATCGGATCGAGTATCCACCTCCACTAATCTTAATCCTTTCATTTCCCAACTTTCTACTAGGTAGTCAGCTGTGAGTTGCAGGAAATTAGGGTTTGAAAATCGTATTCACTGCCGTATAGCAATCTAATAGATGTATTAGATTTGCTGCCCTCGATTGTTGTTGTGTTGATGTTGAAGTTTTAAAATTTGATACGATAGACGCATAGCTACCAGACTTGATTTCAAACCACATTCATTGTAGAACAAGTTTGTTGTTTTATTGTACACTCACTAAGCCGTCCAAGGGCGAGGGTGGTGATTGGAGTTCTATCAGCTCTGGAAAGGTTAACTAGTAAGATCAAGATTGACCTTAACACATAGACAGATACGAGGAGCACTTTTTGGTAGAATTCTTTGGCAAGAAATACGAAGACTATCAGAGACGAGTACCTTCAGGAATTCCATTCGTGAAATGAGGTATGCCTTTTGCACTAACTCTCAGGTTTTCTTGAGGTTCCATGGTGCTCAAATTGCTAACATGCACGGACAGTGCTTTCAGCAAAGTCCGATGTAGAAGCAGCTTTCCATCTGTGATCTTCTAAGTAGATGAACAAGATCCGCATCCAAGTGTGGCGTCTCATCGAAAGCAGTACTTTTTACTTGCAGTGGAGGTTAAAGCACATACTAACTTTCCGTGCTTTACCAGGTTTTCCTTCGATCGAGCTGGATAATACCTTATAGGCTTTGGTGATTAGTTTCTCACAACTGGTTAATCGGCAAGTGTCTGTGCTCTTGAGTTAAGCACCAATATTCTACATTTGTTTTGTCGTCTAGGAAACTTCATCCGGTAAGCTCTGTAGGCATAGACGTGTACTTTTGGAATCGTAGAGTCATCGCTTGAGATTTAAGCTCAGCGTAGAGTTTCCTCTCAGTTTTTATGGTATTAACCAGGATCGTCCGTTGTAACTTATATCTTCAATTGTTAAGCGCGAAAGCGATTGTCTGCTTTTGCAATACATTCTGGAGATGTAGGAGGATGTATGCTGGAGTGTGTCAAAAGACGTTTTAACGAGAAGCAATTATTGAACGGAAACAGGCAGAATTGTGAGGGGGAATGTGATTAGCATTTGTTCATACTCGATATAGTTCGTAGGTGTTTACGACTTCTCACCATATTTATAAGAAGTTTCTCAGTCCATCCTAATCTTGTCAAAGGCGTTGACCTAAAGTTCAAAGCTCTTAGCTCTTGCTATCTCTGTCGAAGTAAGGTAATACGTGCTGTACGAATCGTCTTTCAGCAGTCGGCAGTACTGGTTGAACTGAATGAGTAAATATAACGGATTATAAGCATACAAGATATTCTCTTTTAAGGTAAGTAATGGATGTAATGGTAAGTAATATGAGTAATGGATTCTTAGAAGTCTTCAATGAGCTGCTAATCAGTGTACTATTGATTGCAACATCTGACACAAAGAGTGAATGAAAGATCAGTAGTTAAGGAATAGCAGGGTCAGCTGGAGTAACGGTAAAAGCATATCTCAATGAACTGGATTCAAGGATTTTGCAATGTCCTGAAATTTAGAACTGAGGTAACTAGAAGAGTCCGGACAGCAGAACAACATAATCAAACAAACTCCTCATGACCTAGATACGCACCCTCCTCATGACCTAGATCATAAGACTGTAAAGTGTCCAACCCTTAACCATTACAGGCTTATGATCTAATATCTAACTGAATGAGTACTTTGACTGTACCTACTATTTGGTGGTGAACTCCCGGGAGAGTGCGGCTCGAGTCCTTTCTACCTCATTTCATGTTTTTTCTCTAAGTCAATATGGTAACTAAAACGAGGTAGTATGGCTTCTCATATATGCCCGGTGTGTTTTTGCTGTGAAGGTATCTGATATCAGATTAGATGTTGATGTAAGACAGTAGAAAGAGCTTTGAGTTGTCTGCTCATGATATCTTTCTCTTTTCTGAAGCCAGTCAAGTATGAAATGAATGATCCACTTTGCTGGGCATTTTTCATGGAATAACATCCTCGTATGCTCTCCATCTGGTGGTTTGGCAGTGTTTTACTAGATCAAATCGATATTGTGGCTTTGGTTTTCGAGCTTCATATTAATGTGACCTTGTTGCAAGAGATCCAACACCTTGGAGATAATGTAAATCCGTATATATGAAATATTTTCAGCTGCAAGTTTGATCTATTCAAATGTTTCACTGATTCGGAGCTTTCTGTTGAAAGTGATGTTCATACTCATAGCAAAACCTTGTTCTTACTCAGCACTACCATCTTTCTACTGTTGTCTAGCATTGAGAGTAGCAATATGGAGAAACGTCCATTCATGAAGATGCTGTTGAGAGTTCAAACAATAAACAAGTCTAGGATAACCACAAACTGCCTCCATGGTTAGACAATACTATACTACCCTGCTTTCTTTACATTAGTAAACAAGAAGTTCTGGAGTCGGTGCCTGAAATTGCCTATCAGAGGACCTACTTTGTATGACTCTGACTCTAACTCTAACTTCGGCGTCTAAGCAGATTACGGAAGATGTAACTTGAAGTGAAGCAGTATTTTGTCATGTCTGCTTAGGGAAAATCCCCATCGCTAGGTCCAACAAAGAAAGATCTACAGTGGTAGTAAGCTAGAGGGAACAAAGGAAGACCTCATAAACCAAAATTCGAGGATACTTTCCTTACTTTCCTTCCAAGGTGATAATACTACTAATATAAGTTCATGCTCACCAAGCTTCACACCTTGGACGAGGAATCTTGCTTATGTACATAATTGAGGCATGTCCTTGCCCATCTGTCTTGCACATGCATTTCTACAGGCGATGTGATGTCGAGATTGTTCAACATTCAGCTGTAAGATTACAGCAAGCAGTTTGTCTTGTTACGTTGCAATCAAGACAGGCGGTTGTAATTGCTCAATCAGATAATTGGAGAAGACCACCTTTATTGTATATAGTTGGGTGGTTCGAGTCTGTAAGTGAACGCGCGCATCGACATTTCCTTATGCTCGATCTGTTCATTCTGTTATGTCAGCCCACGATCGTGGGCTGAGGTTGAGATCGGGATCCGGAATGGGGTAAATCTTCTCCAACAAAATTTTCGCCCCCAAAGAAAGAGTACACACAAAGTATGTTTAGCAATCTTGGCAGGGTTATCGAGAAGTCTTTTAGCAGTCTTTCGTCACAGGCTGGCGTTGGCTGATAGAAATTTGATGACTCCAAGAATAGAGATTCAATGAATTCCTCTAATTGTCATCCCGCCGAAGTGCCACACAAGAATTAAATGCGGATCATGCAGAACACTGCATGGTGCGAAGGTCAAGTTGGCTAGCAGCCAATGGGTATCTCGATGCTGTTCAGAATGTGGAACAAAGTGTAGCAGTTCACCCACGTTGCTGCTGCTATTGCTGGCGTGGACGCGTTACAGCCAGTAGAATCCGATGGGTGTTACTCAGTTGCCTGGATGAACCCCCAACTCACAGCTGGTAAGGATTCCGTACCGTTAATTCGGTTCACCGAAAGGTGGTGCGACGTTGCCAGTAGCAGTGTTCTGGAAGTTCCGGCAAGCAGCCAGATTCGTTCTGATTCTATATTCTGAGATTCCCGGTACCAGAAGAATATTATCGAAACCACGCATTATCCTTGAAAACTCTTATATCTTCTCGAAATTCTTGAAAACTTTGTCACCATCAGCAGTATTCCAGAATGCGATATCTTTGATTGTTTACAGCTTCCTATTCAAGGCTCAAACAGTAATTTAGGACTCGCTGCCTATGACCAAATTGACGGAAAGTGCAGACAGAATCTACCGCAGTTAAAAGATCCGAGAGCTAGAGAACTTGTCGGTTGGGTGTCGGGACGTGAATGCGACAGGATTCCATTTGAAGGAAGGTTTTAGAGGACGAACCAGCTGAAATCAGCTGTTCGGAATTAATAGTAGGGTCATGCAGGAGCGTTTGTTCGCACTCAGATGATCATGGGTAGCCGAAGAACGTGGATTCCATCGTGCGGCCTTTGTTGCAGGTACGCACTTACCTCTTTGCCTATCTCAACCCATTAATTGGTACTTCAGCTTGACAATTTCCTTACCGTTGTGTAAATTCGCAGGTAGCGGACTCTACAGTGTAGAACAGCAGAGGGACGATATACAATAGTAGATGAGAGCCTGATCTTTGCTCTGCCGTACTTTGATTTTAATCTCCGCGTTGGAAGAGATTCGATTGCTAATCCGGCCATCAGTAGCTGCGTGACTTGCAGTGTAGTGTAGTGAAGTGTCTGGCTCCATCTTCCGTGCCTTCTTTCAAGGTAACGGAGGAAGCTCAAGGATGAAATGTCTTTAAGTTTGGTCATAAGAAGTTTAATTTTGGCCGTTCGTTGTCCCTTGTAGTAGCTCCTCCCCCCTGAGCTCGGGGAAGGAAGCGGAGGAGCTCCTGATTTTCATAGGGCTTCGACTTGCAAAGCTTTCCTTGTAATGTACCTGACTTTATAGGCTGCAGAAGCTCCCTTCCGGCTTCGAGAGCTATCACTGTCTCTACTTTTCGCTCTCTCCATGCCATAGCCTGCGTTATTTTGAAACACAGAGTCATCCTTGTCAGACACTCATCTGTCTGAAATCTTTCCAACTGTGGTACCGCAAGGAAAATTAATAAAGATTTGCTCCTACAGATCACAGGAAACCTACACCAAATAGAGACTGCAGGATTCCTATTAGTCATATATTTATGTTGTGAATCTTGGGGCGTTGAGATTGTCCGGAGATGGACTTAGTTAGTGTATTAAAGCTTCTTCATTATTCTCCTTACAATTCTAGAGTCCAACAATCACAGCACGGAATAGGAAAACAGCGGAGAATGTCTGGTATGGCACCTTGCAAGCTTCAAGGGATCGCACAACATAGTAGCCAGACTCTGCGTCTCCAAGGGAGTCGAATTGATCGGCTGGTCAATTCCGAGCTCAATACGACTTCCAACGCTTGTTATAACTCTGGAATGGCGTGGACTGCGTGTGATTTGCCATCTTCTAATTGGCGAACTTCTTTATTTTCTTCGAAACAATCTTTCTCGGGGAGCTCCAAAATAATTAGTAATGACAGACATAGAAACCTTGTGAAGGGGACTCTTCGCAGTTTATCAAGGTAATGTATTACACGCAGATAACCATCTTCTCAAGTATCCTAGTTTGAGAGCGTGTAGTAGAAGAGAGAAGTATGTCGGACGCAGTCGTAAGCAATTCAGTCAGTAAGTAAGGCTGCGCGCACATGAGCCTTCTTCAGAAATTTTCGATTGGTCCCAAATGGTTTTTGCCGAAATTGTCCATTGGTATTTTCCTGATAGTTTCTGTTGATTCCCCTTTTGTCGGAATTGACAGTGTACGCGCATCGCGGGAGTTGGAAGTGTTGGTTAACCCAGAGAGCCCCAACAAGGAACTCCTTTCGAAGATAAACATATTAAAGGAGCCTTACAAACGGCCCATTTGGTTAAACAACTGCCATGTCGAGACGATTTTTGCCGCCTACTTCCGGTCGTTGCCTCTGATCCGGTATAGGAGAGAATGCTTAAAGATGGCCGACGGCGGAACAGTCGCATTGGATTGGCCAGTTGGTGGGGAAGATAAAGCCTTGTGGAGTCGTGAGTTGCCGGAGGACGCACCAGTTCTCATTCTTCTGGTTCGTCATAAGATCTGTCCTATGACATAAAAATCATCTCGTGGTTCCGCCTCGAGAACCTTTTTGATTTTCCTTCAAGATTGAAGTTCTCTTTCAGCAATACTAGTGAGAATCGGCTTATGCGGAAACATCTCAATTCTTTCAGTTCAAGCCATGTTCAATATTTCCTACTTCATTAGTAGTGCTTGCAACAATTGATGTTACTGATTGTCATATGAACCGCTGCTGTAGCATTGCAGAGGAGTCTTTAAGAGGCAAAGAAGAAGTGGGTGTGAATTAAGAAATAGTTTAGCAATTGTAATTTTGTACTTGAGGTAGCACACCTGAGTATTTGCCATTGCAGCCAGGGCTCACAGGAGGTAGTGGTGACACGTACGTGAGGCACCTGTTGGTAGGAGCGTGGACACAAGGCTGGAGACCTGTCGTTTTTAATAGTCGCGGGTGTGGTGACAGTCCTGTCACTTCCCCCCAGGTAAAGGGATTGTTGCTGGTTCATATTCCTGCTTTTAATGGTTGTAGGCAGCACCTGTGCTCTGTTGTTCTGAAAAGCACGAGGAGATATAGCGTGTTTCCAAGCCCGTAGAGTCGAAATAATCGCCTCAGTGCCTTCACGCAGTTCTACTCTGCATCTTTTACGGAGGATCTTCGGCAAGTGGTGAAATATGTTGGAGATACTTGTAAAAAATCAAGGTTGTACGCCGCTGGCTGGTCGCTGGGAGCCAACATTCTTGTCCGTTATCTGGGTCAGGTATAGTATCCCATGCTTTTTCCAGCTGAAATACTTTCAAGCACGACTTATGCTCGTGGGGAAGTGGAAAATGTTCTCCAATTGTCAGAAGAGTTTGACCTGATTAGGGAAGTGTAATGTGCAGGAGGGTGAGAACTGTCTCCTATCAGGTGCAGTGTCCCTGTGCAATCCTTTTGACTTGGTACTAGCGGACATTAACTTCCATCAAGGTTTCAACAACATTTACGACAAAAGCTTAGCCTCGGCTCTCAAGAAGATCTTCAGAAAGTAAGTGAACTTATTGTGTCGCTCTTGACAACGAAAACTCTACACTAAAACGAAAGTGATGGAGGGCAGTTGGAATGAAGTCTCGGTTGTGGGAAGCCTGCAGCGTAAGATCGAGAACGAGCAATGAGAGCAGCCATGCTTTTCTGAACTAATTAGACACGGAATAACTTCGCTGCCATCAGCGGCACCAGATAATATTTTTTTGAAAGCAGTAACTTATGAACTTAGTAACTTATGAGTGCGTTCTGGTGCCGCCAAAGTTCATATCGGGGTACATGATGTTTCCCGTGTCGTATTTGTTTTTCTTGACCCTTCCTCACACAGACATGCAAAACTTTTTGAGGGAATTGGAGGAGAATACGATGTGGAGAAAGCCGCCAATCCAAAGACTGTGAGAGATTTTGACGAGGGGATCACCAGAGGTACTTTATTTTCTAGTCGTGGAAATGTACGCGACACTAGAAATGAGCTTCTATGGTAGCTGTATGGTTTACCTGTATGGTAGCTCAAAATCCACACCAACTGATTGATGCATGTAAGACCCATCCCTGTATATATCTTAGATTCTTTCTTTGTTCTTCTGAAATTCATCGACTAACAAGTACGCTTTGTCTTGCCCACGAACAGTATCCTTCGGATTCAGAACTGTTGACGAGTACTATGATTTTTCATCTAGTTCTCGTTCGGTGAACGATGTCAAAATTCCTCTTTTGTGCGTTCAGGTTGTCCATCTGCCCTTTCTTATGTTTACTCTCTCACCTTTCCGCAGGTCTGTGAAGTCGGTTCTATCTATATATACCATGCATCAAATAGTCTTGTTAATATTGGACTAACTGTAAGGAGCTATTCTCCCCTTGACTTTGCAGGCTCAAGATGATCCAATAGCCCCCGCCGAGGGTATTCCAAGAGGTGACATTCAGGTAAACACTTATTTCCTGGACATGACGACTCGATCTCCTGAATTAACTTCTAGCTTACTGTGTGGCTTTCATACAACGAACGTATCTTGCTTTCTATAAATGCCGTGCTGAACATATCCATCTCTTACGGAGTTTGGTTCCAGGTTTTCTCATCAATACTAGAATTTCGACTAGGTTCCCCGACTTTTGAAGACTTACATGTATATAACCAGACCAAATGGTCTTAAGCGCATGGGTAGAGGAAGCTGATGTATGGGTACTGCTGTGCAGGCAAACAAGAATTGCGCTTTGGTTGTTACTCCAGGAGGAGGACACTTAGGATGGATTGCCGGGAGAGAAGCTCCCTTTGGAGCCCCATGGACAGATCCTCTCGTTATCGACTACTTGAAGTTCCTCAATTCACTTGTGTCGAGCCAACAAGCGGCTATTAAGGAAAGACCGACCAGCGACGCTAAGTTGGTGAGCGTTGACACAACGGGAACGAGAAAGGGTGTACCAGAGACTGAACCAGTTATTAGATAGAGGTCATCCATCGAGCGTCGTTTTATCGTGTCCATGTTCATGGGTGATGATGAACGCACTCACTCATTTCATCATTTCACTGTACTTCTCTGTCATTGACGAGGCTGTGGAGGTTTTCTCATACTGGTCATCTAGCTGTTCAAACCCCATAATTTTCTACGTTACTACTTCTGAGTAGTGGAATCCTACATGGAGCGAAGTGGGTCTGAGCTTAAACGTCCCACTTGACTACGGCAAGGTAGACTTCTTTCGACAGCATGAGTCCAGACCTTGAGAGAAGGAGCTCACTCAAAACTCTTCTCACGCGAAGATCCTCAAATGTATTCTATTCTGCAGTACGGCGTCGCTGAAAGACGCCCTTCCTTCCGTCCAATGACATCACTTGGGTCTGAAGGTGGAAAAGTGAAAAAGTTGTACGCACCTATCATCAGGTGCGCTGTACAGGTTTTGCCGATCACCATTAACATGTTACGGATAACGCGATTACATCACTCTCCGTGAAATAGCCGAACTGGGAACTGGTCAAGCAGTTGATGTCTGCTGAATCTGTTCGAGCTTTCTTTTGTATTTTGTTGAAACCAGCCCTTCCCCTTCAATTGCAGACTTGATATCTTCGCTTTGTGCGAACACTATGCATATATCCACAGATCACTATGCCTATCTTTTGTATTTTGTTGTAACCAGCGCTTCCTCTACAATTGCAGACTTGATATCGCTTTGTGTGAACACTAAGCATATCACCCGTTCCTAGAACGGCTTCTGCTCTCATATACCTGTATCCACAGAGTATATGGTTGGGGTATATCAGGGGTTCCAATTTACAAATTTGATGATTATTAGAATGACGCTTCTATGTATAGATATTATGGACACACCATAAAATACAAATCTTGTTGCGATTGAAGAGGTGATTAAAGATTCCAAATCTGGGGGCATGCATATCTATCGAAAACAGCCAAATTTTACGGATATGATCAGAAACTCACAAGAATTAACGGCAAAGTCTTCGCACCCCATAAACCTCAGAAGGAACACGCAATTACGCACAACATTGAAATGAAATTTTACTACTACTCTGTCATTCTGCATTAGTCCACCACCTTTTGTCGAAAAATATGACAAGGCGATGTAAAATGGTTTAAAGGTGCATCTAATATATGTTGAAGCCGGCTCATATTGAACTTTAGATTTTTATCTGAAAGCTAATCATAAACGATGAGCATCTATAGTTTCCAAAATAAACAGAGGAATTGGACGAAAAGTAAAATTGACGAAAAAACATCGTTCTATAGTGGTACCCACACGGGAGAAAGTTTGAATGATTACTCGATGCAGGTACTGCAATGGAGTACTGTATAGTCTGTCGAGAGGGTGAAAAAGGTGACGGAAAATAGGGGTACCAATGAGAGCTCGTTTTGAGGAAGACCACAGACATGAGGTGGGGCGCTTGTTCTGATCATGAGACCAGAATGTTCTCTGCCCAGAGAAGAAGGGCGTTCTTCTGCCCAGAGAAGAAGGGTTCGCATATGACAGGTTTTCCCGGTAGGGTGGGAAAGCCCGGCACGCAGTCCAGAGAAGGCACAATCTGGAATTTTCTCCACACCGCCAGTAGCCGGTTGGAACCTCGTAGATTCATCGCATTACTACAGTAGACAGAAGAACTAACACTGTTGTTGTGATGTGCTCTTTTTCCACGCTCGTGGAAACAGAAGTTGAATTCCAAGTCCGATCGAGGGGCCGTGTATAGCTGCTGGAGCATTCTTTCGCCATCTCCCTTCGACTTGTGGACACTGACCTTAGGGTTGGAGACCTGTTCACAACTTGACGCGCTTTCGAACCATTCTCTTGATTTCGAAGTTGATGTACGGTGCGGGAAGTTGAAGAGGACTATGTACATTCTGGTGCTGATCAGACTCATTTAGGGTTTGGATTTCGTCGAGAGGTTGTGATATCGTTGCTGCAGTTGGGCCAATTGCTGAGGGAAAGAGGAGAATATCGTGCTACGGGGGAAGTCGGTTCTGGATTAGGAGAGGTCACAGAATAATAAGTCACCGAGGGTACCGTAGGTATGGAGGCTCTGAAGAAGGCTACAGGTTATACTTATTGGGTGAGGCAGGATACGCAGCAGGCTGCACCTGCGCCAGTGCATAAAAAGCTTTCGGCATCAGACATTGCAGAACAAGCTCAGACTACTAGTCAGGCTCCCCCGCTTGGGTCGGTTTGGAATCAGGTTCTCTCAAAATCTGACAATTTGGCCTTTAATTTTGTTAGATCATTCTAGCTTCTCGCATAATACAATCTGCGTATGGCATGGAAATCTACGGAAGGGAGCAATTTACGCATGAATTTTAACCTTCTTTCTCATTCTTAACTGGTATAATAGTTGCTTGTGCTAGGTCCGCACGTCTACATTCGCTCTGACTGTAACTTGATATTAATAACTCCAACAGTGGGGAAATGTGTCAAACATATGTGTTTAGTGCTGGACCTTGATATTAAAGTTCGTGAAAGCGTTTTGGTTCCATGGAGTCCAGGGGCCTTGCAAGTTGTGTTAGAATAGCCTGTGACCAGGAACGTAATCGAGTATTAAGACCCCTAGTGTGTGTCGCGACCTAGTTTAGGAGTTAATATCACAGATCCGCCGTTTGTGTCTTTCTCCAATGACTCCGTATCATTCTGTTTGGATCTGGTAATACTACAAAACGTTGTAATCTAGATTCAGGGAATTCACTGGTTGCAACACACACATTTCAGGAACATTCTACTTGCTACGCGTTACTTGGTATCTGACCACCCTACCGCTTTGATGGCACTCTGCCAACTAACTTCTTGTTCATTCCAAACGGCACAGGCTGGCACTTGGGAAGAGAAGAATCTCAACTCATGGGCCTTGGCAAGGGTGAAGGTACTGTTATTCTTGTCTGACAAAGTTGGAATTCTTTCTCTGACTGAAATATTGTTTAGTATTTGATTCACAGAGTACCAAGATGGTGGGAGACGAGTAGTCCCCTTAAGTTTCTGACGGCTGAGTTGGAAAGTATGCTGGAAGTACTAGTCACCTCAGTGTAGTCCGAGTCAAATAGGGATTGTATCGATGTTTCTTGAGTTACGTACAGAGTTCATGTGCTGACTACTTTGTCCGACTCTCCCTCGTGTGTCGCAGGAGTTGCTTCTAGGTGCAGATGCTGTGACATTTCCACAAGGCACGGCCAGGGTTACAGAAATCTCGAGCTGTACCGGAGATGTATGTTCTTTGAACTGAAGTTGGCCTTTGTTGGAAATGTTGTTGTAAGGGAACGAAAGGAACCTTGTTTTGGACCCACAATTAACAATGTGATTAGTTAGAGGTGAATCGCAGGCTTCATCTACTTTCCGGTGCAAACCTAGATTAATTCGAAGCCTAGGCCGGCATTGAGTATATGATGCTCATATCCATGGGCCTCTACCTATATCCATGGGCCTCTAGAATCTCCCCCTTTCGCCCCAATCGGGCTAAGCAGGCTCACTACCAACCACTGCTTTTGTGGTGAGTGACCTATGCTATCCTGCAGATCCTGCTCTCTCCTAAGTGCTGTGTGTCTGACAGCCAGGAGGGAGACAGGGAAAGTTTAGTCAGGAAGTAATCAGGAAAATGTACTCAAGGCGGGGGTGCCCATTGAACATGGGTGCAGGCAACACTCGTCACTGTGAGGAAGAAGAAGCGAGTGGGGTATTCTTTCGAGATTACTGTCAAATTTAATGGTAAGTTGTTCTTAGACCTTTAATGAGAACCTCTGGTACACGATACATGACATTGGCTGAGATCTGCACAAATAGTCTGCGTAATTACAGTCTTTAGTTGAAATCAGACTAGGTTAGATTTCGTGTCGAAGTGCGCAACACGGCTGCCTATCTTTCACGTCGGCCTGGCATGCGTGGTTCAGCAGATTACAATTATTCTCCCCATTTATGGTAATGTCCCACGCAAGGTGCAATATGCATTGACTTGTTGCTGTTTAATGCCGCCTAAGCTTAGTTTTGAGAGAGGAAAGAACCTAAATGGTTCTTGAGCAGTCACTCATGATGAAGGATGATTCCACTCCAAACAAACCATTTAACACTCAAATCATAGACACGATTCTTTAAGGTTCCCTTCTCCAGGTATCTGCTTTTGCAGTACCCGCATCTTTATTTGCTGTTGTTCCACTGATTTATAAGTCAACTGGTAGTATCTAGCCTTTGCAGATTTAATCCAGTTGATTTTTAAGATTTCAGTCAACTGAATCTGCTATTCTCATGTACAACTTTCTAGGAGAGCTAATGAGCTCTGGAGAATCTAAGCAGCTGGAGGGTTCTTTGAAACTATTGGAGGTTTCTTATGGAGATCTTGACGATATTCAGGTATAATTTGCTGGTGGTCTTTAGTGTTGTCCTGAGCGGTTTTAGAAGATTAAGCGAAATAAGATAGCTATTTTCTTGCTCGGAGAACCAAGAGAGATGGAAGTCTTTCCAAACACACCAGTTGTGTTTATCGTGGCACAGACCCCTGTTGGTGGTGATTGATGTTAGACTTTCTGCTTTGAACATCAGTTACAGACGGCTTCGTTGTATTGTGCAGCTCGAGGTCTCGGTGAAGGATAGGACGGTAGCAGCGTCCGAGAAGAGCAGAGTAACAGATGCCATCGGCAAATCCTTTTTACCAGTATTGCGTCAACAATTGGAACTATTTGAAGCAGAGCTGCAGGAGAGATAATTTGTGGCAGGGATGGCATGTACTGATAGGAAAATTTTATTGCATATGCCAGTCTCAAGTTCTCACGACGATCACTAACTAAGCAATCCATCTGCTGATGGGCCAGCTACAGAGAGAAATCACGACCGACCTACGGTGCGTAGGTAAACGCTTAGGCCGATTTTAGTGGCGGATTATCATCATTATATCTGATCATATCGGGGGATGAAGAAGACATCTCGATTCACTCTTGGGCCGTATTGAGTATAGTGCAGACTGCCCAGTGTAATGATAGTGAGGCATCGAAATTGGCATGTTTAAGGCACTCTTTATCGTAGTAAAATTTTATGTGCACCAAATTCTCGTGCCTCATCAGGTGCCTGCTCTAACATGACTTAACATGGCGTCAAGTGGTTTTTGGGATATGGAACTCTGGCGCCATGCCTGGACTTGGATTGTTTTCTAGACACCGAAGAATAGTACGTTAAAGGAGATGTTCGTGCCGATGCAAGGTTGACTTTCGCTTTGACTCAAATCTCTTGGATTGAGATGTTGGAAAAAGATGTGGTGGGTAGTCTACACCACTTCTCGCACCTTTTGCATAGTGTGCAACTCTGCCTAGTGATAGTGAGAGTTCATGTGAGACTGGAAATCGATCTTAGAACGTATTATTGAATCAGACCGTCGTCGAAGAGCTATATCGTGCCCTCTCGATCTTGCTCTCGCGGATCCTACAAAAACCTTATTGCTATCAGAGTTCCGATGTCGGTCCTCCAATGATAACCGACTTTCCGGCCCGTGTAAGTTAGATCCACCGCAGAAGGAATGTACGACCCTGGGTCTTGAGCCCGTCAACCTTCCCGTAAATGTCAGATGACAATTCAACGAGAGTCGAATCTTGTTTTGAAGATCAAAATATGTCGTAGGTATAGATGTGTCTGTATGTGCTCGTCTCGGAATTGTTTCAGGTGAATTCTGCCGCAGACCTATGTACGAGATGCCGACTGTATCAGCTTCCATAGCAGGCAAGAAGCAAGAGTACAGTAGTTTCGAACAAATAAAACAGACGGCACTAATTCGTAGAAGGCTGGGTGAAAGTGTCAGCGGAAGGAAACAAACTCTATATTGGCCATGTCTGAATCAATCAATTACAGCACATCTTTCTACTCATACAATTTTTTGTAACAACACTGTATACAAAAGACTTCATTACATGTACCATCAGCTTTATCCAAGTACTCACTTGAGAATGGTAGTGACAAAGAGCTATCCTGAAAACTGCGGATAGACGAACAGGAGGGATACCGTCCATATACAAAGACACGGAATAAATCGATTTGATGTTGGGAAAATATAGAATTAACATGCTTGTACGACATCTCTGTTTGAGATCTGCCGTGATGATCTGAACTGCAACCGTGATAATTGTTGTACCCTGGTAATGATCCTACCCGACCATTTTGTTTCGTTCTCTGAAGCGCACGCCCACACTGAACCATGGAAAAAAGAACCGAGAGCCCAATGTTTGCAAGTGACAGAAACAGAAATTAAACGTGCATCGACCAGCGCCGACTGTAATATCTCCTCCTGCTACCGTCAGTAGCCGGTAATCACGATGACACGAGTGGACTCATCTACTCGGTTCACCTCCTGCTGCTTCAGCATTGGAGTAGAAGAGGGAAGAAACCTTATCTGAACGAGACCCCTAAACCTTCTCTCTCTGTCCGTCGTTGGTGCTTTGCAGCAGTGGGGTCATCTTCATTCACTCGGAACTCTGGACAAATGCGAGGAGCGTGAGACGGCCATGGTTTGTGGCTCCGGGAAACTTTTCAGCAGGACAGGGACAGATAGTGGAGAAGGAGAGTAGGGAAAGAAAGAAGCGAGAGCAGTGAATTCGGCAACCATGGGGTGGATTCCGTGGAGGAGAGGAGGGGGTGGAGGAGAGAGCAAGGATGAGGTAGAAGCAGTAGCCCGCGGTGGTTCCAGTGCTCAGAAGGATGGAGGGGTTGAGGATGGACCAAAGACTTGGAAGGAAAGAGTGGAGCAGTACGAGTACGAGGAAGAGTTCAGGCCGGATCCCAGGTACGATTCGGAAATTGAAGAGGATTTGAGCTCGCCCGGGTTGTTTAGGAAGCAGGAGGCTGTCACCCCGGAGGAGATCTCAGAGAATGAGAAGAAAATTGAAGAGTTTAAGAATAGTCCTATGGTGAAGTTTCTTCTGCGAGTCGAGGAGATGAGGGAGGAGGAGCTCGCGACTGAGAGGATGAGGAATAATACTCCGCCGAGGAAGGAGGATGTGAAGTTGTGGCAGTCGCTGCCATTTGTTCCGGGACCTGATGGAGGACCAGGGCTCCCGAGGCTGGCGCTTAAGTCTGAGGATGAGGTGCAGAGCAGGTTTTGGGATTTTTTCAAACAATTTGGTTTTGGGTTGTGGGGTTACAAGCAGAGACCGTATCCAATAAATAGGCCATGTGACGTGCAGCAGGCTCTCGGTTACAAATGGCTCGACAAACGTTACGCAGATTGTATGTCACTTCTTGTTTCGTCTATTTGAAGGAGGTCGGAAATTATCAGTGCATGCTTGCATATTCATGATAACTTCGAGCGCTCAGGAAGGGTAGCATTTTGAACTTGTAGAATTCTTGGGGTTTTGGAACACCTGATTTGATTAGGTTGTATGTCAAATGTGCTAAATTTTCTTCACGGGAAGTGCAGTTACCATGAGAGCCGGTGGATGGTACTATAAAGACCGTCTAGGGCGTACTCGCGGACCAATGGAGTTGGTCAATATAAAGACAGCGTGGGCAGGAGGCATCATAGACAAGAACACGTTCATCTGGGGTGATGATATGGATGAGTGGGCTCCGATTGGAATGGTCTACGGCCTGCAACCTGCAATTGAGACGCCAGATAGTAAGTTCTGCGGCTTAGGATGGCCACATTGTTTAATTGTCATGCAATCTGTTGTTCTGGACACAAACTCAGCGCAAATTAAAACTTGTCCGTGTGCTCGATAAGCTTGGATGCAGTTTTTGAAAAGCCCTAAACCCTTGAACCTTCTCACCGACGGCCACCCACTGAATGGTCGCAATCTAAAAGCTAGTGTGGTCAGCTGTTGATATTGATAGATAGAAGCCAGTCTACTGAGAAGCGTGGACATATTTTTAGTTTTCAGTCGACACCTATCAACTATGTTAAAAGAATTCTTTTGTCCTGGTGAGCAGTTAAGTGGACGACCGCCGGAACATCACTTGTGCACAAATTGTCCAAGGGTGTGCCCCTTTGGCGTCCTAAGAAAGGGCATGCATTCAAGTCATACAAGCAGCTCCAAACTGAAGCAATTGAAAAGAGAGAGCGAGAAAATGCTGTGCTTCGCAGGAACGGAGGAGCCTGGCCTGGGGAGCGCGCCCCTAGTTACTCTATGTTTTTGTGGGCCAGTGGATCAGAGCTCACAACAATGTTGGAAGATGATAAAGCCGGCAAATTTATTCCATATGAGACCAGGTCCGTATTATCGCTCTGATATGAATGTCTTCCTTCCTCCGATGGCTCATGGACTTTTGAGCCAACTTAATGTTACAAAAACCTCTGCATTCCTTTCCCCTGATTGAAGTGTAGTGAATGTTAGTACTTATTCGGGTCAACTTTTAAGCAGACCGGAGGATGCTAAGATCCGAGTCTGATACCTTGCTAACGTTCGTCCGACTATCTACATAGGAGTCCGTACCTCAACTCCAGTTTGGGGCTCCTTTTAGTCCATATCTTGCCCCCCAACTAGTTTCCAGCAAAGTTGTAAAATCCATGGGGCGGCGAGCTTGGCGGTCCAGACCCCCTTCAAGTATTGGTTTGATCTTGGTTTTCGAGGGCAAAGCTCGCTTTCCCAAGGGGTTTCCACCTTTACTGCTATAATTCTTAAAGTGCTATGCACCTCGTAAATGCACCCTTCAAGTAAATTGCAGGTAACCTACTTATTGGTCCTGACATTTCGAAATGATGATCCTGCAGGAAAAAGCTAGCGAAAGAAATACCTGGATTGAGGCCATGGGAGGTGCAAGACGTGGAGCAGGTCATGGATCTGATGACATTCAATAGACAATGGTACAGGGAAGACCTGGGTGACTTCACAACTAGGGCTGATTACGAGCGTGATTGGTTCGAGACGTTTCAGGTTAACTTCTGCCCTTGGCACTTACATTCTTCACATCACTGGTCTTATAGCTCGTAAGGAGCGATGGAACTGTTTGTCGAGAGAATGCTACATAAATTTAAGCTATTTAGGTGTTTAAATTTTAGTATTCGAAGTTGCTAGAAGGATGCTTTGAGGAGGTCTATTTCCCCAGCAGAGATCTTAAGCTGAGATGTTTGTCTGGGTGAATTTTCACTGTACGTGATTGCAGGAAAAGTGGGATGAGATTGCTGAGGATATCGAATCAGTCTTTGGCCGAGGAGATGACGATGCGACCAAGAAATAGTACCGAGTTATTTTATCTTACTGGAAAGAAGACCAAGAGAACAGTGCCTATCCCTCAGTATCCCCCGCATAACAGAGATGAGCACTTCACGTTACTGAGAGGAGATCTGTTAGAAGAGAAGTTGCGGAGTTTTAAAGCAACCCCAGAAACTTCTTCCAATCATCCACCGCATGCACATCATTCAGCCAAGAGGACTATCGTATCACATTTCGACCATAAGAATGTAGCCTTATCACAGTGGGTTCTGTCATTCAAATTGAATGACAGAATTGGATGTTCTCGTCGTGTTCGCTCTCCAGTCTTCAATTTTGACCATAAAGTCGGTACTCAAGAGCTCGGTTTTTTTATTTCTTGAAGGTCGTCTATGCATTGGGAAACTGTGCCGTAGGTGCTGGTATGATAACACCCCAACGCCTTCTTGTTGCGCATACTCTTAGTGCTCAGGTTTGAGATATTTTTGTTCTTTGTACGATCTATTCCCTTCGTCGACAGAATTGTTCTCGTAAAGCTAGTTCAACATCCAGAATGCTATTTGCCAAGTCTTTAGGGTAGCCACTCTCGTCTCACTCTCTATACGCCACTTCCAATCCACCGGAAAAGCTTCTTTTCGCAAAGAGCGTAGGAACGTCAAAATAGACCTCATCAAAACCTTCGTGTTGATTGCACTCCAGATGTTTGTTGGTAGCCAAGGTATATTTCCTTGACTCGTAACCCACCCTATTAGACTGTAATCATATTAAAAAGTTTAGAAGTCTACTTTAAATCTTATGATGTTTTCCCTTCGTGGCAGTGGTCATGCTCTATCCGATATAGAAGTTTTCAGGTGCAGTCTTATTCCACACCCTTTTTGTACTGTAGAGTTTCCTAGTAAAACGTTTCATTGGGAGTGTCCGAATAGACAATATAAGGTGTGTTAACCTGTGATCAGACATTCAAACACGACTCTTGGGAAAGAACGACTTCCATGACCACAAGGGCCTGTCACGCTGACTTTCGACTCCCCACCTTTTCCGCATTACAACAGTATCTTCAGGGACTACTACTTTTTATGATGAGTGGAGTAAGGGCTGGATAGGGTCATTGCTGATCATCTGCTAGATTAGTGACCGTCCGCGTCTAGGGACGATGTCTCGGAAGTGATTTTCTATTCAACACATTAACACTCGGTAGTGTCTGCACATGTCGTATTTTCTTGACTAAAACCACTTACGTTCGAGATTTCCAGCATCTTACCTTCAGAAACTGAGGGTTACAAATAAGAAATCCTAAGAAAAGCCCGCGATTACTGTAGTCTACAGTATCGGACTTGCACACACTTGCCAGCGTCCTTTACTCAGACCGTATTTGAAATGCTAATTATAGTTCTATTTCCTTGAGGGGCTGACTACAATTGTGTGCAATACGTGATCCTTGATGTGTCACCGATTGTCCCCCCTTACTGAGGATCTATAAGCTATAGGATTATCCTTGATGTGCCATAGACTTTTCCACTCACATAGAATGTGTAAGGATTGTGATTGGATGATCTTTCCGTTCCAGATGACATGTAAGGATTATCCTTGAAGTGTCATGATTCTTCCACTTACAAGCTTGTGATTGGACCAGCAGGAACAACTTTGTGAAACAAGCGATCATATCAAGATGATTGATATTCAGGTTGTCGCATGCTACGTTTAATCTTTCTAATCTAAGTTTAGTATATAGAGGAAGTCATGAGATTAATTATAATTTCACTAGATTTATATTGTTGACCATGCTTGCATTTAGAAAAAAAATTAAAATTTTATTTACCATTAGATGAATTGATAGATGGATGAGTTAGAATATTTCACTTTTCTCTTACTGTCATTGTAGAATTTTCATTATACTATAGAAGGGTATATTGACCATAAAGGAATGGCCAGATTTGTTAGTTTGGGATCAAGCTACATCATAGAGGAGTCTGTGTATTAACACAAGTTAATACGTAATATACGTAATACGTATATATGTAATTAGTATAAATACAAATTTTATTTCATTGTGATAGTGTAAGATCTTAAGTCAAGCTTGTGAATATAATAGAGTCATATGAACCTTATACTTTTGTTAAGTCTAGCCTCATTGATAAGACTAGTTCTCTTTACGCCCTTACATCTATGGGGGGAAGGAGGTATTATTACATCGATTGGTAAGAGAAGAAAGTATTATTAGAGGTTTTGGAATAGTCTCTAAGCTCCTTATGAGTATTCCTTCTTAACTTCCAGTCTCCCAATCTATATATTATATTTACAAATAACTTATACATTCTTGGATTCCAAATAGAGAGTACGGATATATCCCAACAGTCCCTAGATCCAATAGGGTCTACGGATATGGTCTCCCATTGCTCTTGTAGGATATTGAAGAATGTTCTACATATAGATGACTTTCTTGTTCTAGAGGATCTACAAGTAATAGTTGGTATATTTCCTTATCAATCGACTTAGCTACTTACACGGTTCTCCCTTGTCTTATCTTGTTGTTACACTAGAGAATATTCACGTGGAATATTATGATGGGCATCCTTGGTGATATCATTGGGTTAAAGACTCTTGAAGGTGTAAGAAAGGACTTGATATATAAGCATGCATATTTACAAATTTCATGTAGAAGGGTAGGAGACGATGATACTTTGAGATTAGTTTTAAGAAATTGCTCATTCTCTACATCTTTACTTTTGTTCCATTTTAGAGTTATTGATAAGCTAATCCACGAGACGAAACATGTGTGGGGGAGCTGAAAGAGGAGTTTTTTCCTCTTCAAATACTATTATGCCAAATGAGATGATGTTGGTCCCGAGCGTTATGAGATGATTCGCAATCCTTTATCTCTTTACCATCCGATCGGATTAAAGGTTCGTAGTCTTGAGTGAACGATAGTTTTAACACGCTCTACTTTCCCTCTTAAATGTTCATCCATTCCTTGTGTTACTAGGACACATGCTTGCTCTTACTCTAGCAAGGCTACACGCTTTTGCAATTTAACTCAACAATATAGTATGATATCTTGACTTGGACTGACCATTCTTGAGTCCTGCTCTACCCTTTCTTGTAGATTCCAAATAAATCCCTCCATTTTCTTAAATGACCGAGATAAGCATATGTGCTATACTGTTAAGTTGCATGTTAAGGACATATACAGGAACTTCTGTATGCTAATAACAGTTACATAACCTCTGTTTCTACAAGGATCTTACAATGGTAAAGCTTGACATAACGTGATAACCTCTCCTCATGAGTTCCTTGTTTACATATGTTGGATGTGGCATCGACTACCGGTATGCTACTACCACATGGGGTGTGTACATGGCCATGGATGGCCATGTGGATTTGACCCATTCCTATCCGGAAATGAAACAAGTCTGACATGAAGCAGATCTATATTGCATATGAGCATAGGAAAACATAAATCGTTTCATCATGATCAACAGATCGTACCTGTGATCGAGTTATAGACCGTGAGAATCATATAAGGATCCTTTGTCATGTAACGAAGGAGAGAAGTTGACAATTTCATAGCCATCAAACTTCTATGAGAGAATCCGTCCAGCTAAGCTTTTCGATTGGTGTATGATTCGTATTGTCTGCACGGATACAAGGACACCTTGTCATGTTAATACTTCGAGGGCCGAAGGTATTTAGTACTTGTGGATATGAGGACACCACTTCACTACTTGGTTTCTCGAAAAACCAACCAGACTAAATTGGGTTTCAGCCATTTCATTGAAATATCCCTCGAAGTTTTTATTGCTTCTATGTCATATTCTTAAATCGGAATCCAAGTTTCTTTGTCCAATAGGTCCATCCAAGCGAGAATCCTTCCCACTCCTTTTGAATGCTCCGAGGATTGCAATCGATAGAGTTAGAAAGAAAGCATCGCAGTTTCCTGTGGGGAACATCATTTCTCAGCCTTCGCTTCTCTTCAGGCAATACCTACACACCATTGAATGAATCTTTCTAGATCTGTGTTGTTTGTCTTAATATCAGTTTAAATTCGGTCAACTTACCCCACGGTGAATACATAAGAAACAATTCAGCAGTATTGGATTGTTGCGTCCAGTTTCTCTCTCGCACGGTTATTGAGATTCTCGTGGTAGGTATCCTTTCCCATCCATTTATGGTATCCATTTTGTCTCTCCCTTGTACGGGTTGATGGGGTCTTTCCATCCTTCGTGTTTTCTACGCGGTCGCCTTTTCTTCGTGTCCATGTCCGCAAATGTACGTCTCCATGTCACCCAATCCTGGACTTTAGTGCTATTATACTAGTCCACCTTCCATCACGCCTGAAGGGGATGGGAGTGAAGCTCAGCATCAGAAATGTCTTTGCTATCTACTCTCCCCTCTCCCAATCTCACAAACATCAAGCATGTGCAACAGAAAACAAAGTCGAAAATAAGCGTAACTACTAGTCCACAATCAGAAAGGACTGAAGTAATTTGTACTCAATTTCAACGGTTCGGGGGAAGTGATAAATTTACGCATCTACAATTTGGGAAAAAGCCTAGTGCCAAATCTGTATCTTAGCATCGTGCCAATGTCAGAACGAAGCAAGTTGAAGAAGGAGTCAGTTCAACTATTTGCTACTAGAAATAAACTCTATCAACCTAGCAACAAGCTCAAAAATCAATATCAGATTTCTCAGTCGGGCCACACAGGACTAATTGAAACTGAAATGCTCACTTGATTTTCCAAATCAGGAAGTTCCAGTCAAATCAATTGGAGCATATCAATTTCAATCAGGCTGCGTATTCAGCACAAAGACAGGTTTGTTATATACGCCAAAAGCATGTCAATGCCTTGCCGGAAACTGCACGCCATGACACTCCAGTAAAAGTCAATTGATACCGTGAACTGAAGCAGTACAATGAATTTGAGAGTATCTGTTGACCTGAATGTGCCGAAAGAGAAACGGAGAGTAATTCTCGCCATGCACGGTTCATCGAAAGTACGAAGGGAGAAGAAAAGAAGAAGAGACCACCGAATCAAATTCTGCTTTGCGTCCACATGCACGAACTCAGCAAAGGAAAGCTGACGCTAGTCTGGTGGCAATTGATGAATTGTCTGTCCATCTGCCACAAGAGTACGATTGAAACACCTGAACTA
This sequence comes from Lunularia cruciata, assembly GCA_948567375.1. Taxonomy (NCBI): domain Eukaryota; kingdom Viridiplantae; phylum Streptophyta; class Marchantiopsida; order Lunulariales; family Lunulariaceae; genus Lunularia; species Lunularia cruciata. The sequence goes on from OX419758.1 coordinate 61,674,281, forward strand.
CCGGTCAATCTGACCAAAAAGTGGAGTGTAGCTCGCATATTTCTGCAGGTGAGAACATACCAACAAGTACTGGGAAAGCCAGAGACGGTCATTTGGGATAGAAGCTTACCGGGGGAGTTATGTTACCGGGGGAATTATCATAATCTGGACGAGTACATGTGGTTCTTATTTAAAAATTGAAAACTGAACATCAAAGGGTTTCAATTCGGAGTAGAAACGAAGCAAGATTGATGACTATTTTATAAAATTTCATGGAATTGATGTTATTTTCGTAAATTTCCAATTATGCTTTTTCCCAATGTATCAAAAAGTTCTTCCAAAAGACTTAGTGAATTTCTGTAATGATTCATTCATAAAAAGTATCAAAATGTCAAAAGTGAATCTAGTAGTCCATTGAAATTTACGGAAATTGATTCATTCCTAGCTAACACGTGAAATCTCTAATTGAAACCACGTTGTACTTATCTAGTTTGCGGAAAGAGAATGTGGGGGAGTTTGTCAGCGCTGATTAGTTCTTGCATTGATTCGAGTTGACAGGACGAGAACAAGTCTACAACAGCCACCCAGAAATCCCTTTCTTGACGCAGCAAAACCACTCCCTTGGCAGTTTCCCCAGAGAAAAAGTATGAAGGGAGACCAAAGTCTTGAAGTACTCAATCCGAAACCAGAAAGATTGAGAAATTTTTCAAATTGAACCGACCGTAAGCTGATGAAGGGTTGAACGATTCCTTGTGATTGGAAGTTTGACAAAACCTCATCTGTTTTCTTCTGGTTGGTTTATTGCACCTTAGTGGTTTCGAATCGATCCGTTGCAAAGGAATTATGCCGTTTTGGCTTTCTGAACTTTGGCATTATTTTAGGCCGGAACAAACATTTCAACTCTTGTTGTATGACTTGTTCTTTGTTTGATAGAGGAGTAGATATTGACTATAGTTATGAGGTCTCTTGACCAGAATTAAGTCAATGGGTTTGGTACTTCATTTCAAATTTCTTTTCACAATGTCGAGAAGGATTTTCATGTAGCAGATCCTTGACGACTAGATCCAAAAGTACAACCATTTGGGGATTCTATTTTCTCTATTCAGTCTACCCTGCGTAAACGTAGACTGCATAAATGTACAAAACGCTATAAAAGTGTGTTTAGATATTCCCGAGTTGAAAAAAAGAGGAAATTAGCTCCAGATATTTGAAATATATGATTCTTTACAAAAGTTACTGGTTCCTCTATATAATTTCCTCCTTAAATAATCAGTATCTTTAGCACAATAAGGTATACATACGGGTGAGATGAAGGTAGAGACTATGAAATGCTGTGCATGTACTTACATTGTACGATTAGCTGACCAATTCTCTAGAATTTGATATTCGTGGTATATGCACCAATTCTCTAGAATTTGATATTCGTGGTATATGCACCGTAACCTTTAATTAACATTTACCATTTTAGAAGCACTGTTAACACTCTAATAAGACCTCTCTAAGTAAATACTTGTTACACTATTAACATTTCATGCACAAACCGTTAAAGAGGACAAAATGTCAAAATGTAGCATCCTAAGTTAGCAACTTTGCACATCATCTCTAATTTTAAATTAGTGAAGAGTACTCACACAAAGGCCACTTCTCTCTTTCCATTCCTATTTTGCTTCTAGTCAGTTGATATTGGCAAATTCTGCAACATACCTATGAAAGTATAAACCTTTCTTAATGGATACTTGAATATCTGATGTATAAGTGGATATCTTTGTGTAGATCTGGCTACTCCCGAGCTGTTCATTTGAGGGTAGACTGCAGCAGAAAATAGAAGGAAAAACCAATCAGTAACTGACTTGGCATGACGGAAATCCAAGTTTTACCGAGGGTAGAATGACTTGTGGACCGGCTTAAATATAATAAGCTCTGATACAGTTTACGAAAATACTTAGGCTGTACTTAATCTGTTTGAAGATGAAAAGCAGTAATGTCATAATCCATAAAATGTTTTGGATCAAGGTATGCATTTACAATCTAGTACAAAACTTGCTTGCATATGGTATTCTATACTTATTTCTACATCTCTACATGATATGATTTATCATGTATCATAATAAATAATACTAAATACTAAATCATATCATGTGAGAGATGTAGAATCATATCTTTCATTTGGTCTTGGTTTTATGTGAGATAATGGGGCAAATACAAAAGGAAAAATCGTTACAACATGCAATATAAATGAGTGGTACTTGGTTAAATCTCCGTCCAACGTATGCCACGCAAAAGAGATCTGCCTTACTTTACAATGTTTCCAAAGTGCTATCAATTATGGTATTATCAATATTTATATCTAATTCCAATGATTAGAAAAGTCTTCTCTCTATATACCTTATAATATGATCCGGTCAATAATCTTTCTCTTCTATTTGGATGCATCTTACACATTCCCTTATGCTTGATTCCACTTGTTTTATATCTCATGGTAGTAATCATAATTCAACTCCTAGTCACACCTTCCTCCACAATTATCTTTTGGGTGTGAGTGGATATTATTCCTTTCACGGATGGTCATCGCACTTTACATGACGTGGTAATGGCAAACTCTCCAAGAGTGGACTCATTGGCACAAGCAGGCACACAAGTGGGAATAGTAGTGACCATTGCCTTTAGGGGCAAGGAAGACCACTACGTTCCCCAGCTATCCTCAGATCACCTTAGTGATTGAGATTTTTGGGTAGGTACATCACCATTTTTGACAGTCTCCTCAAGGTTATAGAACAGGCTTCTTTGTAGGGCTACTTGTTGTCTCTCAATCTATGCTCACATCCTATTACCAACAATGTATATCAATCACTTTACAAGGTGCTCGGGCTTTAGGTTTTCATTGATGAGTAGCTACATGAAGCACACCTAGCATGGCTAAGGTCTTCCCTCCGTACTTACCAAATATACAACTGAAGGAAGGACCTCTACTACACCATTCAGAAGTAAACTACATTCTCCTTATTTTCTTTGGTGCTTGTTGTCTACATGATTTTCCCTCTATGGTACTATTAGGCCCTACTTTGGTATAACTTTTTGGGCCATGTTGGATTGTCGGGCCTTGCACTCTTTGTACCTTTAACACTAGTTTGTGTCTTATACTCCTTTCCCCTTTCCTTGTGGTATTATTTGTCTATTTAAACATTCTCCAATTGAAAAATGGTTTTCTAAGAAGATATATGAGACTATTGAATTTCTCTAAAGAGAATCTTAATATCGTTATCATGGATTTCAAGGTTAAACTACCTTGGTGGGGATTTTATATATAATTTTAATGCATATGACAAAATGATCAAAAGCAAATTTATGTTTGCACATATATTGTTTCTTTTTGATGACCTAGTATGCATTTATTTCCAACGTGAACCTTGAAGGAAAAATAAATTAATCAATTAAGTTTACAACATATTTTAACTGATGTCTATATTACCAAGGTTCCCATTTGAATTTTTGTCACTATTATTTTGACAAAAGATATTTTATACATCAAAGAGATGAGATCCGGGGCTAAATGGCCAGAGAAGTCTGAATGGGCTGAAGGAGTCTCTAGCCTAAAGACCTACTTATGATTATTTCTATTTTCTCTAGATATCTTTAAAAAGAGCTAAATTGCTTAAGATGTTATTCTCTATAAACTTCTTTGCACGATCTCACTTTACTTTGCTTTTTGGTAGGTTATTCACAATACACAAATTTAGTAACAACTGAATTACCTACTCCTTTCCGAAAGGCTCAAATGGGTAAATGTCATCTATAAACTTCATCATTGACAGCAAGAACTACACCTACTTAAGTGTCTCATTTCTTCACAATAGTGAATATAACAGCAAGAATGCTCTCGAGACCTTCCAGATCATAAGTTATGTCATCATGGCTTATCACTCTCGTAGCTTTTAACTCCTATTTTGCCTCACCTTTACCTCTTTTTGGATCCTAAGTGTCGTATATGAAATTTTGAGTTAAAGTGCTATCTGGATAGCTTCAACAATCTCTTTATTTTGGTTCTAAAGTACCGAGAAACTATATCATCACGGACCTAAATCAACAGCCTAACAATAGTCTATAGATATTGTGCAGATATGGCGGTGCCCTTTAACAAAACATGTGGGTCCAAACGGCATTATCTAACCAAGCAGCACTTTCCATTAGTGTAGAGCCGCTTATGTTTTCCAGCTTGGACAGTTGTGTTGTCTAGATTCAGGTACCTTGCAGAGCATACTAGAAGTTCATATCCATAGCTTTTTACTCACAATGGAAACATGTCGTCCCTTGACGCCGGCTTTGGGGGTTCTAGAGTAGTCCTTTACCACTGGATTAATTAGAGAGACACAAAAGAACTGCTCAGAAATGCGTTCCAACATGATTGCAGGTATTTTGCGGCTTGTAGAGTTCAAAGCGCCTCTTCGGTTGATTATTCCAATGTGGGACCCTACTAATTCATAAATACAAGGGGGCATAGAACATGCAACTATCTCACTAGAGTTACCTAGTGGTTGTCCATGATGAATGGGCATGTTGGGGTGTGTGGGGCAACAGTTCTATGAAACAAATACGTTTCCCAGACGAGAATAGAACTAACTATCAAACTCAAACAAAGTAGAAGATTATTCTACTGTATCCATTTTTTCCGTGAGTGAGACCATCATTAAGCATAGCTTAAAGTGCATATAGAACATCAAAGCTGCTTGTGACATTCCTTGCGAACCATATCATATGGTAGTGCTCCACACGAACTCAATGAAATTGTTCTTTCTCTCGTCGCCAGAGGAGGAAGAACATGGACATATTCCCATAGTGTAACGGACTAGACGGAAGCGATCACGAGCGTATAATAAATGACTTTTTTCCACTTGTTAGTAAAAGGCTTGTTCTTGGGCTTTCCTCGTACTAAAGTGTTTCTCTTTTCCTAAAAGAAGAGGATGAGAATACGAAATTTTTTATGTGACTTGGAAACGTTATCTCCAAAGGATTTCAATGATGAAATAAATATATATGCTTACGGCAGGTATACGTGAAGTAGAAACGTTCTCCACACTTATAGTGTCATACGTATACCACCTCGACCGCTTGCCCTGATGATAAAATAAGTCACCATGGATATTTGTAGAGAAACTTTTATATCGTCACATTATGCGAAACTCAACGGGCAAATAGTCCTTTATATGATTGCAGTGATGAGCACACGTGATAGTGCCAAAGCTAGAAATGATGATGCTTTATAAGTAAAAATTATCATTCCATGTTGAAAGTCCGTGTCTATTTCGTTGTATGGAATGTGGCCTTAGAATACAGAGATCGTTTTATACGTCAGGGGGATTTGACACTTGGATGGCTTATCTCTTAGTAAGCCCATATCCCCATGGGGAAAATGGGAAATATGGGAAATCTGAAATTTATATATGCTAAATTATGTCATTGACAGTACTTGTTTAAGTTACAGGTCAATTATAAACGTCGAAGAGATTGAGTAAGCATGATTCTAATATCATGTTTGTGTTTGGTTCGATTTTGTTTCCCAAAATTTTATTTAAAAAATATACTACGGGACCATTCTCCATGCCTTTCCATTTCAATGAAACATATCAAACAAAATGACTATACATAAAGGATATCATTTCCAAGCGTTAAATTATGGAGATGATCATAGTAAGGAAAGATCATACATTCACGCAAGACATATATAAAAATAAACCTCAAAATGGTAATCAATATTCTAGTAGAAAGGTTATCCAGTACCCATATTCTCTCATTGGTAAGCCCAATTGTAAATGGTGGAATTGATGGAGTTTATTGATACTACACCTAGTGGAATAAAGGATAGATGATACCATGTGACTTGACTCATATGGAGAACGATACTACCTACGAAGGTAAGCCAGAAAACACGGTCTCTTTTCCACACAGACATGCAACCAACAGCAAAAGAAAGACACAGAACGTAATTTCAGTGCATCGTGTAGTTACGAGCCAAATAATCAATATATCTCTACATGGTTTTGGACGTCTAACAGCCTCAAAGTGAAAGGATCCTATATGCTGTCGTATGCTTCCATGATCACCAAGATAGGAACCGCTCAAAAGGCTTCTCCAGCCATTCAGAACTAACCATGCCCTGTTACTCTACCTACAGAAGCCATTATTTGAACTCCTATGGACTATCAAATTTATAGACTATGTACTCTAGTATCCATATTGCGTTCTTAGGCATATCCCAAAATCATATTCATATCAAAGGAATAAAGGATAACATGGTACCAACAATCAAGCGATGGGTTTACCTGCTGGTTGTGGATCGTGTGGGAGCCAACTTGATCTAATCTAGAGATAGGCTGCGACTCGATCGGAAGCAAGGTTATCAACATGGTATGAGTGCAGTGAGCCTCAATGCACTGAGTTCCATGGTGTTGGACCCCAAAGACCTGAATATCCCATCCTTCGTGTTTTCAACGCGGTCGCCCTTTTCAATTTGTATATTGGAGATTGAAGAAGATCTGAAGCTGTACTTTCTCGGTACCACCCATCCAGGTAGATTCAGATTTCACTGTAAAAAGGTGAATATGGTGTAGGGAGTTTGGTTGACGGGAGACTGGGTCGAGAGATTGGACGGTGACATAACCCGCTCGAGAAGAACGTCAGAGTAGTCATACCCATTGCTAAACAGTGATTTTGTGTGAGGCGGGTTCCGATTGTGAATCCACTTGATCTGGGTATGGGTTGACCTCCATCGTTAAACTGTGGTGTAGTTCTGCCGGTAATCTTGCTCAAAGATTCCACAGCTGAAATTACGGCATCCCTAAAGATCCGTAGCAACACCACTGAAACCGTATTGTCTCACAGAGACGTATTGTCTGAGCGAGAACATAATGTACTAATCAAGAGAAAGAGGTGTTCGATGGTCGCGCAGTTATTATCATTCATATCTATTGAGCCAGACTGCGTTAACGCTAAAAAGCTTCAAAATTAAGGCTAATTTGCGTGTCCATTCTTAAATTAGCACAAATTTGAACATCAGTCCCCGTTTAGCGTCTCCCAGCGGCGGCTCGTCGTTTGGCGACATTACACCACCGTCCCTCAACAAAACTGCCGCTCTCACTAAACCCACGTTTTGACTCCGTCCTCCGCTGACCTGGTCGGTATCGAACTGCCTGCCCAGGTGACTACTGTAACCTTACCTGGTCAAAGGTCAGGTGACGTCACCCTTGGGTTATGCACTTAACTCCGGTGGTGACTCCGAGTATTTCACAGTCCCGTTGTTTGCTCCCAGCAGTTGACGGGAAATCAGTCGGAAGCACTGTAGTAGAGAGAGGCGCTCGTGCGGAGACGTGAGTTGGGAAGGGAAGAATTGAAAGAGGCGGAGATGGTGGGGAAGGGAGAGAGTGCGAATACAGAGGCAAGGAGCTTCGGAGGAGGGCGTGGGAATGCTTGGTGAGTGAGTTCTGAACAAGGAGCGTGAGTGAGAGTGGTGTCGAAAGGGAGACGACGACGACGACGACGAGGAGGAGGAGGAGGAGGACATGTGACCGAAGTTGAGGCGGAAGGAGTGCGGCTGTGTTTGGAATCCTGATCTGCGGGATACTAATTCTCTAAACATTTTTCAGGAATTCTGCAGATTCTGCGAGAGTGAAAGTTGGGGCCCAGCAAGGGAAGGGAGGGGCGCGAGTGAGTTTTCGTTTCGAGATAGGGAGACCAGTCGCTCCAAGGGATTGCTACAGGTAGAAAGGAGCAAGGGGTTGGGAAGAGAGTGAGGGAGTTGACTTTTCGGTGGGTTAAATAGCCTTGAGATTTTGGTTCCAGATAACACAGAAGACGCGAGTACAGGTGATAGGGAGAAGTCTCGAGATCGAAAGGTCGAAGTAGACGTCTGATAGAGGCAGGTGATAGCTTTCGACTGAGCACAAGTAGTTGTTTTCGGAAGCGAATTGGTTGCTGAGGAAACAGGTTTGATCACCTTCATCGATCCGTAGTAAATTCATCGTCAGGGAATCGCGGTTCAGGTAGGCAACGGGTTTTTTTCTTTCAGATGTTTCAGTAACTGCCTTGGATTGTTGAATTCTTTGATCACTGGTATGGGTCCGTCCCGATATGATTGTGGTCGGCGACCACGTCTAGTGAGCCGGTCTAGTCTTGGATTTCGAGAATTTGTTTCGATCTGAAATTTAATGGCCAATTTTTGTGTTGACTGGAAATAAGTTGATCTATGAGTCGAGTAAAGACTGATCTTCATTGCAATCTTGGTAATCGAAGATGTTCCTAGTTTGAAGTGAGATTAAGAAACCGTGCTGAATCTGAGTCTTTTTTGCGATGCAGCCGAATGCAGGCCGCCACGAAAGTAAGGGATCCTTCGAGGGACCAGCATTCTGGTCCTCAGAGATTTCACTCTGGAAATCTCGCGCTCCTAACCCGGAGTAACACCACCCAGGCGTCGGGTTCGAAATTGGCGTTTGGATCGGATAAGTCCGCAGACAATAAGGGGGGCAAAATGGCTACTTTGACCCGTGGAGCTTCTTTCCGAAGACAGGGATCGTCGGGCATGACTTGGACGGAGAATTGGACGTTTACAGACGATGGTATGTTCTCCAGGAATTCCAAGGTTACCGACGAGAAGAACGTTGCAGTGACATCCAGCCGTCCTGGACAGAACCCAAAAAGCGCGGGCCCTGAGATCACTTCTGGGTTTCCGGACAGTCTTCAGAGAAGTTTAAGTGTAGGTAGCACGTCTCGCAACAAACGGGGCACACAGCATAAATGGGGGATCAAGTGGATCAAGAAAAATTTCAGAAAGGCGTTTAGATGAGGAGGCCTCTGAATGTGGGATGTTCTGGATGGGATACGTTTTCAGGGCATACAGGCCAGAGATTTAAGCGGTTGATTAAGTAAGCAACTTCGAGTTCCCACGTTGAATGTCCCCGCGGGCAGATCGTCTAGCACCTTAACCACCAGTGCAGTCTGTGACTGACTGTCAGTGCCTTCTTCCTGTTCGTGTTGGTAGTGTGGCTACGTACGTAACTTAACCCTAACAAATCATGAATTATGGGCACCTGAGATTTTCCGGAGTGAGTCTGAACAGAATTATCTGGACAACCCAATCAGTCAAGCAAATTATTTTTCCCCGTCGACAATGGACCCTTTCTGTAAAGTTTGTGCTTGCAGATGGGAAGACGATTGGTAGTTAGATTGTGTCCTAAGAACGAAGCTAACGTCTGTCGTAGACGTCGTCAGATACTCAGGCACAATGATGGAAGTTAATGTAGCATTGATAGATTGAGAGTCTAATGCCTTCACCGTTTACGGAGTGTGGAGATCTACCTCCGCTCGATGCTGTGGAGTATGTATAGATGGGAGAACCTTGTAATATATATTCTTATTCAATGTTTCGGTGCACGTATTTGACGGGATGATGCTGTGCATTCTACGGGATGATGCTGTGCTTTCTGCGCTATTACATTCGTTGCTCGAGTCCCCAGTCGAATTCATCTTCGAAGTAGATCGATTCTGTCTTAAGTTTTTCTTTCCAGTTTTGTGGCCTAAAGACCTTTGCAGCTGCGAGTCTGGAGTATCATGCCTTTGGGATGCATCGCTCTCTTCCGCGTTGCTGTATTACCTCTGCCAGGCTGCTTCTTCACGTCGACACCGTTGAAACCGTACACGTGCTTGTGTTGTGCGTTCAGCACGGCCGTTTGGTTTATCTACTCGGATCCTGGTAATCAGCAGTTTGCTCGAGAAGTGCAAACTTCGTTATTAAGTTAGCCCACATTGCTCAGTAGCTTACTTGGAAAACTTGCGAACTACCTAGTAGATTTCCCTGTCAGGAAGGAAATTTCTTAGGCAGGACTGGCTTCGTATCGAAGGAATTAGTCATACACTGTTGGACCGCTATGCTGCATGTGCGACTTATACCAATTTACTCTAGAAGGACTAATCTTGGAACGTTCTTGGGTTTTCATATGACATCCGAGTCTTGGCTCCATCTTTGTTGCATACATAAAAGGGTTGGTATAGAGCATTAGTACAGATAACATTAGTACACAATTTGTGAACCTGCCTTCGTTCACGAAAAGGATATGAGACAGTCACATGGGGACGGTTCAAGTCGATTTAACTATCACGCATCTGTCGTGGTCCATCGCAGATTGGCTGTTGAAAGCAGTGGGCCTTCAATTTGTTTCCAAGCAGGCCTTGCCTCTTGACTCTGGCGTCGATAATGGGCGTGAGCCACTCACTATGAGACTACAGTTTCGCCTGCCTTTATTCGCGCAAGCTTGCGCGACTATCGTTCCACAGACGCGCACGGCTCAGGGATACGATGTGCAAACATAGTACTGAGCTGTACGAAAGTCTTCCCACGAGACTTTGACTGTCCTTTGATATCCCAGATGAGTTCGAGCAGGAGTACACGAGAGAGCTACAGCATATTGTTGTTCCTCGTCCTCAGGCAGACTGTTCCAACGAGGAAGCTGCACCGACGAACTGACAGCTAGCTTAGATCAGCTGGAACTCATGAAGCGGCAGCGAGATGGCGATCCTTCGCGTTTGGCAGTATCTCGTCCCCTTTCCCTGCAGCAGCAGATATTCCGCAGCGTTCGGCCACTGGATACATAACTGACAGGTTTAGTTACAAAAGGATTCAGAACCCCAGATACGATAACCACCTGGAACCTCTGGACCATTAGTTGGAGAGAGACTCGTACCACCATACGAGTGCGGGTTTCACTCGCCCACGTACTGTCTTATGAATCGCAGAAAGCTACACTCTGGCTTTCCCTGTGCATCCAACGGCCATCTCACTGTAAGTAAAATGCAGCTCAATCGCAAACATACTCATGTGCAAATCCTTCATTACAAAGACAGTCACACCTCACTAAAGCGTGGAGGTAAGGAGGATTAAAGTCAGATTTAGTCCACCGTCACAAAATCGAGTGTGAATCAGACCAGATGCTTTTACACAGAGCCACTACCATCCTTAACGTGATGTTCAACGATAGTCGCTCACAAGCGTGAGCAAAATAAAAATGTATGTGTGTTACCATTCTCCCTTCACCCAAGTTCACTACTCGTCAACTCAAGAAACGAGTGAGTGTACACCCTTTCATATACTTTAGAAAAATGAATTTATATGATCAGTTAAGTAGTTTTATTATATGTATAAAATTATGGGAACAAGTGAATCCGGATAATAAACGTGGCCTTTCAATCTCGTGCTAAATTGTTGTAAACATTTGCTGACTCCAATTTCTTAGATTCGTTTCACGTCCAGGAATTGACAGCTTGATAAAATGAAACGATAGAGGCCATCTACCCTGTCGGTGCGTGTTACTAGGTTTCGATTATCAGGGTTCTGCCAAGCAACTTTCAGATTACGGGGATTGGATTAACCAAATGTCCCCGAGTAAAGAAGAGCCCCTTTTACACTCGGACACTGCACCGACTGTGAGTATATCCAGTAAAACTTCCCCTCAACATGATTTATATGACTGATTCCTTAAACCTTCGTTGGATTCAAGACGGTCAATACAAAACGATTTCTTCAAATTGGTAGAAAGATAGCCGCAGAAAATGTCATAATCAGCTTTGAAACAAAGTGCGGTTTTGACTGTAAATTTTATGGACATGTTATGGGAGTGAAATCATTACGGTCAAATTAAATCACGAAACAACCCATAAACAAACCTAGGTATTGGAATTAAACAAAACGATAACATTAATCAAGGAAACTTACGAAGTATCACCATAAAAACCTGACTATTTATTTTTAAATATCATAAAATTTCACGTCTCACCTGGTTGCGATTCGTAGGACGATTTGAAATCCCTTTAGATTCCGTAAATCTACAATTGAAACCCCATAAAATATCCGTACCTTTAAGCTGAACGACTTGAATGACCTTCCCGTTAACTTTAGATATAAATACGGCCGCGAGCTACAAGCCGGCTTCAAGAGTAGTTCTTGCAATCCCTCACCTTCCTAACTGTTCGGTGATGTTCCCCAATACGAAACGTCAAGCAGATGCAGTACTGTAGGCAACTACAGTGAGAATGGGATCTATTAAGTCGGGCGTTACCCATCAGTTTATGTTCTAAAAGAAACCAGAGGTACACCTAACCACACCCCTAAGTTGGCACTTTTACTCAATTTAGCCGAAGTTTTCAGATTTACTTGATCGTACCCAAATGTTTGACGTGGACAACCGTGGCAGACGGCTGTCTCGTTGGCACATATTTGTTCTTGTACGTAAATTGAACTACGCAGTTGTAAAACTGTGTTTTATAGGAGGAGTCGCCCCGACGCTTCGCGGACAGGCCCGCATTATCGGGGCCCGCTCCGAGCTTCGAAGTTCAGGGTTGTAAAATGTGCTTTTACTTTGCGGCTCGCTTCAAGTGAAGTTCCCAACTTCAACGTTGTAAACATGTGTTTATCTTAGGGGCTCGCCTCGAAATTGTGGGCACAGGCCCGGAAGTTTCGGGCCGCGCTTCGAGCTTCGAAGTTCGAGGTCGTCATTCTCTCTGAACAAAACAAGGGCGACCGCGTAGAAAAAACGAAGGATGGGAAGATTTCTGAACTAAGTTCTAAGTTAATTAATTAAGTTCTCTCTGAACTGTGTTCAGAACTTCGAGGTTGCACCATGGTCTTCGGAATAAAGGAAATCAACCGAGATCTGGGTGATCATGAAATGACAGACTACCCACGCGAGAGAAGACACAGTCGGAAATACCGATATGCATGTTTCACTTCGGACTTACCAGTGTGTTTCTGGCATCTTCAAAGAATTCAATCTTTGGAGGTTCATCTATGCAATATCCAGTACTGCGCATCCTTTCTACTTTTCAACACTTGAGGTATAGATCGCCCTGTCCAGCATGATTCATGCTGGCACTATGTAAGTCATCAGTCAAGCGAATTCCGGGAAGTCAAATCTTCTGCGAATGCAGCGGATATAGATGGTATCATGCGAGGTCCAGTTTGAACATAGCCTCTTTAGCTTCAACTCCTCATCACGGACAGATTCTGGAAAGGAACGTTCCAGTATAAATAGCACAAATGGATCGACATTATCAAAGCACTGAACATTACTCCAGCTATCGAGCTGAAGCGGCGTTGTCAATGTAACCGGAACAAAGCATTATTTCATATGTATCGCTTGTAAAGTTGACTGCATTGCGATAAATTTCAATTGTTGAACTGATCTCGGAGATATAATTGGGAGAATTTGGAGCACACTGTGATATGTTACATTGATTATGCTCCTCTGCACATAAGGAGTATTTGGAAGAACATGGTCTACATGTCCGTGAATTTCAGAGCGAAGCTAGGATTGTCACGACACACATCAAATAATAGAGTGCGGTCAAGTAAATCTGAAAACTTGGGGTGCGGTAGCGTAGAATGCTAACTTAGGGGTAGAAGCGCACGGTTAAATATACTTTTGATAACAAATACTCGATAGTCACGTGATAAAGTGCGGTGAAGTAAATCTGAAAACTTGAGAGTGCGGATGAGTAGAAGTGCCAACTTAGGGGTGCAATTAAGTGGATCTCTGAAAAGAAACTCTCGGTACTCAGATTCAAATCTTGGATGTAGAATTATTTCTCAACAATTTAATTGAAACCAAAGCCAACAACAGTATGCTTAAAGGTCCTCCATGGTGAACTTGATCCTTCTTTTTGAATAGTTAAAGTTAAGTGTGGGACTTCATTTTCCTGAGATGAATTGCGGTACAAGTACACGTCTCTCGTCATGCAACACCGAAAGCTTTAGGTCCTTTCAGCAACGTAATCCAATCTACTTTAAGTAGGGGGCAAAAGCGTCGTACAGTGGATCCAGAAACCTGGATCTTCCCACCAATGCCAAAGTGAACTTTCACAACGCATAGACCTTCATTAACTGGTAACCAAAATTGTATGTTGGGTATTTCTACACCCCTTAAAGAGGTTGTCCTAGTCGCTGGTGGTGGGGACACCTACCGTAAGTTTAGGTACCTGAAAATACATTACACACCTGTATGTTCCTCATGGTCATGCTAATACTTATGGAGCTCATGTGTGTATATATATATGCCATGTCCTAGATGGTACTTGTCAAACATGGGTATGTATGGTTTCCCTTATCATCATTGTTAGAGAAAAATGGTAAATAAGGGATTTTCTGTAACAATAATGTGAGCTTTTGAGTCTTTCCCGACCCGCTGAAGTCTTTCGAGATTACTATTCGGGTTTTATTTTTCTTGTTTAATTTTAATCTTTTTAGTACAGCATCCCGTAGCTTTATAATTTATTCTTGAAATCTGTTTCAAAGAGTTTTCTTACAAAGGATGTTCCGTTATTACCATTCATGAGATATGCATCATCTTCAGTCCTCTTCTATTCAGCTTTGAGTCTTTCTCGATGGTTTGAGGTCTTGTGTAGATAGCAATGTTGTAGGTTTTGTTACTTTATGGTTTTAATTTATAAATTTGTTTTAATTTTAGCGTTTATTTTAGAATATCATTTTATATGTATAACATTAGTATAGATCACTAGATTAAATCCTTTTTTTCTTTTTAACTCGTAATTTTTTTATTTTTTTTTTCAAGTCATAATTTGTAGTTTTTGAGAGTTGGGTCACAATTAATGGCATAATTGTAATACTTTCTTAAGTTTACCACTATCATAATCGATTTTTTTTATTTTTAATTTCACCCATTGTTTTATTTTATTTTATTTCTTTTCTCGATGATTCCATTGTAGCCTCCTCCATCTGGATTGTTCTCAAGTGATTCTTTACAATGAAATTCTTTTCATCTTGTTCCTATTCCATGGAATGGATTTAAGAAATTTTAGATGGAGAGTGAATGAGAGATCCTTTGATACAAGTTTTTATTTTAAGGTTTGCGAATTAAGGCTTTACCCAAATTAAAACCTAACCCGTTGTATTGAACACAAGATGTATTGGTGCTTCTTTAGTTCCAGGTACTGAACCTAAAGTGGATTCAAGTAGTAAACTTTAAGCTCGTCAGAAAAGTTACAATAGTTTTACAAATGGATACATTTAGATCTGGAGTAGAAAACTCTATATTACGAGCTATACTACTACAAAGACAAGTAGGTATTCCTATTTTATCGTAACTACACTTTTATTAGTAAGAGATAAAATTGAATATAACTCTGTCCTTGTATGATTAGATTATTTTTACCAGATTGTTCACTTCTCTTATCAGAAGATTCATTCTTTTTGTATGCATTGCACGGTCTTTTTGTTATGATTGCACGGCCTAAATGTTCTTAACGTATTGTTTGTTTTTACTAGGACACATCTCAATTGTAATAGTAACTTTATGCATGGAAAATCTATCACCTATGTTACCTCGGAGTTTTGGAATGAAGAATATCATCGAATATTTGTTGCACTCAAGATAGTTTTCTGATGATACTCTCCTATAATATTCACTGCAAGACACAATTCCCGAGAGCTGAAAGTCATTGTGGAGATATGTACACAAAAGTGGAGCTTTTGACTCCACTTCTCATCTCACTTGATCGCCAAGTTGATCCTCTTTCCAAAGAAAATATTCACATGGAAAACGAAATTAACAGGAAGTTATCTTCTGAGATCATAATGATTAGAATTCGTTGCAAACATGGATTGAATGGAACCATGAGAAATTCCTCTATCATTCAATTTTGTTCAGTTATATCTAACTTTTTGCTTGTGTCAAATTGAGTACTTTTATGATCATATTAGTGTACAAGAAGATATTATTATAATTTTACTTTGAAAAAATGATTTCCAAATGGATATATAAAATATAGTAGAAAAACGTTCAATTTTAATTCTAATGTGATATTAATTTACTAAGAATGTTGTTTTTATCATGCAAAACAAGGAACTGTAAGTTAATATTGAAAAGTAGATACAATAACTTGATAGAAGACGCTTCAATCATGTCATCAGGTGATCCAAAAGAATCATTACTATTGTTTAATGCTTTTGTGAGAGCTAAGAAATGAGTACACAAAATGAAAGTGATATTGATTAGCTAATCTAACGAATCTTATTGGTCTAACCATCTTCAAGATTTTAAGTATGGCAGCTTGTAAAATATTTAAGTACACCTACTCAAAATATTTATATTAAGTTTATGTATGAATCCAAGAAAACTATCCGAAGAATCCACATACCTGCTAAAGCAGGATAAAACCTTTGTCTGCTGGGGGCCGCAAATACCTAACCGTTATCTCAGCAAATCAGATGTGCTATTTGGTAACTTTATAAGACCAGCCGCCACTTCCATACTACTCCCCACAGAAATAAACCTTCTTGGGTTATATACCCACTGGGCACTACATTTGGGATTATAAAACTACAACTTAATCAAGACCTTTCATTGTTTATAAGATTATTATCTTCTTATGGATTACAAGTCTATAGATGAACTTCCCCGATTCACTTAACTCTAACCATGTTATTAGTACGTCCCTTGTGTACTTTTGGCATGTATTTATAATTGATTATGTATCCATAGTACACATGATACACTCCATCCCATCTATGCTTTTGTACATGGCCCGGTATTTAGTCTACGTGTCTATGTGATGTGATCCATCTCCAAGTGTATGTCTCCCACCCAGAGGGCAAAGACCAGTAAGAGGTGTGGAAATCCAATTGGCGCCACACAGGTTCCGTGGAGACTTCAACTACTTGAGCAGGCTGTGCAGGTGAGAAAAAGGCGACCACGTAGAACACAAGAAGGATGGGAAGACCATCAGGCTTTGCAGGTGGGGTAGTCCCGGCCATTTGGCCGGGACTCTTGAACTTCTTTCTGGGATTCAATGTTTGTTCGGCGCCTACATATATATATGGCTAGCAGCCAAATCAGGTTGTGCAATGTAGTTGACTGCACTGGTACACTGCTTCTTCGAATGTGATCCTAACTTGTAGATGCCCAATCAAGCTCCCGCATCTCATGCCAGATCGAAGTCAAAGTGCTCCAATGCTCACTGTAGTTGCGTTTCGCGGAGCCTTGAAACATGACAACTATCAAGTCGCATCTCCAAGTAAACCATAAAAGAACTGGTCCAACTTCTAATAGTTAAAACCAACTTTATGGGCACCACGATCAAATACGATCACTTTTCCTAGACATTCAGTTGATGAGTGGAGAGACGGACCAAGTCTTCCATTTCGTGAATCCATTGCATCTGAGTAGATATGCAAGAATGAAGGCTCCAGTTAACACATCAACAATTATGCTGTCGCAGACGTGAGCATCTCACAGTTTAGATATATCTAACTGTAAAGGTCCTTGCAGACCAGAAAATCCACACAACCTATGTGGCGATTCGTCCTTTTCACGCGCGATCAACGCGTACCTCGTTCTTGAAGTTCAAATCAATAGAATGTCTGGGTGCTCGTCAGTCACTTAATGGATACTTGTGTCGTGATGAAAATTCTATGCATTTGCCCTTGAGATGACTGTAAGGTAAAACTTGCGTATCTGTGTCTTGATATTCTCACTTTGCCACTTGAAGTGCATCCACTATTGAGCTCAGGTACAGTTTTTCTCTAGGTAAAAAAGTTGCCAAAACGAATTAGCATAGTCTGTTCTAAACCGAGAAGAACAAAACGTGGTGATGTGGTTAAACATTACACAATTTATCTAATCTCTCGACAAACAGATGACTACAGGCATCCAAGAATCTGCAATTGGCACCATTCTGACGATGTTAACGTTCAAACCCATTTTACGTCGTCTCCTACAACTGTACATATACTTTAATCACTCCGGTTCAGCCTATGACACATCATAAAACGACTTGAATTGGAGTTTAGTTCCATGGACAATAAGTCCAGGGACTCATTATGAAAAAGAGACGAAAAAACAAAAAATAGACCGAAGTCATCATGCAATCGTGTAAAGGGCTCTCAAAATGTCCGTATGCAAGTGGTTACCATACTGGTTGTCACTTCGTTATCAGCTGTTCTAAGTTTTTCTCGCTAGCCAAGACTCGGACTTGGCTAGTCTTTTAGGTGTCGAGTAAATGACTACCCAACAAATTCATAGCGGACAAATCAAGCGAAGAATTCCTGTATAATATCATTGTCGTGGTGTCCTTTCTCTCTACTCTCGCCTCTATTGTGAGACCTACTTTATATTGCAACTTACAACGAAGTCTCCATCTCAGTCTAAATCTTTACTTCCCAAAAAGTTTATATGGACCCTCCATTGAGACACTTAGATTAAACGTAAGAATAGAGTTCAGACCAGGGGCAACTGGCAGGGTAAATTGCTTTGCATGGTGAAATTGACAGGCGAAATGGTTTGTTGGCAATGCAATTGTAATCGTGGATCTACGATAATTGCACTTTCAGGTGCATCGCATGAGATTGGTCATATATTCATGAAATGCATTGACTAACTCAATACATCATTTCTCATCGATAGAGTTGCTGTTATGACATGATTGAAACTGGTTATGTATCAGGATAGATTATCGAATCCTTCGCCACTTGTTTTACTTCTGGCTGGCACAAAGAAGTTTAAAATGAGTGACTATGAATACTTAGAAGGAACGCTCCTGATCTGTATGGTGGTGAATCTTACCCACTCCTTTCGTAAGCGCATCAAGAAGCAAGTTCAGGAGGGTGCGGTACCCAACATTTCTTGAGGATACTGAACGTTGTTTCTTTCTAAGGTCGTCGAATCGACAGTACAGTAGCAGTCTTCACATTCGATTGTGTAGACATGATCGTATTCAAGAAGAGGACATCAAGATTCATCAGTACGGTATCTAACACGACCAAGAATCTTTCCTCCTTTCAGCTGAGAAGATCTTCAGATACCAATACAGTAGCTGACACAATATCAGTATCTTCCACAGAGGAGGTGTCTCTTCTTTTCCTTTTACTTTTTCTACACCGTGGAGATCTCTTAGAATTATTTTCTTTTCTATTGTTTTGGAGATTGATCACCGACTCTATTCCGGTAATTGGATACATCGATACAATCTCTTCGCAAAGTCTCTTTCTATTCATAGTGCACATATCATGATCCTCAATCTGCTCTCCTACTCGGTTGTGGCTGCTTGAATCCTCTACTCGACCATTCTTGCACGCTGTCCAGCACATGAAAGGAAAGAACTCCCCTAGCTGTAATTTGGAAGGGCTCTCACTGGTCTACTTCTCTGTCGGCGAAGATAACATGGCATGATCCTCTTACTAATTTTAGACAAGTCTGCCTGATATTGCTCCATGATACCACATCCACTAGAAATCTAACTCGTCAAGAAAGCTCTAGTTTAGATGTCCATCGACAACAAGCAAAGGTAGTAATTTTACAAACTTTCCTCGGGTCTTGAAGCAAGTTTGAAAGAAACCATGACGTTAGCTTTGGACGATACGGTTTCTTCTTCTTCTTCTTCCTCTTCTTTTTAACGTACCCCGAAGGCAAAAAAGAGAGGAGTACAAAGTGCCAAAGAGTACAAGTAGGAAACTGAGCACTGTGCCCAATGAAACCAATGGATCACAAATTGAAGCAAAACCTAGACCCCATCGAACGCAAGGAAGAGGCTGTAAAGCAACCAACTACAAAGTGACTAGAAAACTCCTGTTAGACTATATGATAGAGATACTCTAATGGTCTATTTGGTAAGTGAAGAAGGACCCTAGATGTGATAGGGACTCCAATTGTTGTTGCACACATGTGAAGAACCCAGGCCAGGGAGCATTATAGTGTGATTGAGACTCTAAGTCTAAAGTAGGAGGTGAGCATGGTTTGGGAGATAGCTATAGCTCCTCTCCTCTATGAGAAATTCTGTGTTGCTTCCATAAGTAGTCCAAAAAAATTGGTGATGAATGTGCCCAAAATCGGCACAGCTAGAGGAATGAAGGTATCAAAGACAAGCCATGGTGCAAAATGATCCTCCTTTCTCCAAGCTATGATGGTCACTGCTGCTCCTGCCTAAATGCTTGCTCCTGCTAGTGTCTTTGCTCGTTGGGGGTTTGCATCCACCAGATCAAACTATGCTCAACATCTATGAATATAATGATACTTACTAAGTCCAACCACCACTCAATCTATACTAGGGACCATGTAGATCAGAGGAGTTGAGCCATTGTATCCCTGATGGCATCATGATGTATGCCTTGTGTATGTACACCGTAATAGATGTATGCCTTGTATTCATATGTGAAACCACAAGCGCACAAGTCTAGGAGCCCTAGTAGTGTCGGATGAGGAAGATCTAAATGCAAGCAGAGTGCAATGGAGAACTCACACATGAAAAAAAAATCCTTTATCAAAGGGAAGGTATGGAGCTAAGTTCCAAAGCCTTTCCATCCATAGGAAAGAATCCTATCTCTATCAAATAATGGCATATCAATAAGGATGTTGGTGAGGGTGTCTATGTGCATATGCTCCTTGATGTCTGCCTAAATCTTCTTGGAATCTAATGAAGCAAAATTGGCAAATATTAGGAATGTTGTGCATGTAGAGCATTGTAAAAGGTCACTAGCCAATTTTAGATACATTTGAAAGTCATAGGTATGTGAATCCATTGTTGTGATTAGTGCCAATAGAAAAGGACGGCCATGGTGGAAGAACCTATTGGCTAGGCAGGTGCCACTATGGCTTGTGAGCCGGCCTGTCTCTCACTAAGGATGAACCTCTGATGGCTATCATGGTAGCGCAACATGGACTAAGAAGGCAAGGAACTCCAACTCCATCATACTCCTCCAAGGCTAACACTCCAAGATTCAAGACATTGCTCACTAGAGAACTCAATGAGAGAGAGATAGTTGCAAATGAAAGGATGATGAGTACCTCTTCACCCCTAGTTTACATACTTGTGAAATAGTTACGCACCAAAGTTACTAATTACTAGAGTAACTCAAGTTACTAGGCTAAAAGTCAAGTAAAGTCAAAAAGTATAAAAGAATATCCATCTACATGGGCATATTCCACTAAGCATGTGATCTTATCTTGACCCAACCACTAAGTCAAGGATTCCTTCACATGGGCTATCCTTGGAATATAGAAGAATCCAAAACAAAAAAGACTTGTAGGCCCAAGAATTCTCAACTCTTTCCTCAAAGCCAAACATCTAGGAATAATACCAAGTCAACACACTAGAATCTAAAATAGTGGTGCTCATCTTTTCCACTTCCTATAAAGTAAGGTCCCCTCTATCTTAACTATGACTAACTTTAGCTAATCATGACTAATGTAAAACCATCTTGTGTCTATATAAATAATATCTCTCAAGTACTTGTTATACTAAGCCAAATATCACAATACCACACACATGCACAAATGGGTGTTACATGCCCATGCACCTATAAATGCTATTGGTATGATAGTCTCTTTTAGGTGGGTATACATCCTCCCATGGCTATAGGTAGGGTTATATATTGTAAAGGTCATGATCAAGGAGAGAAATAGGAGAATGGAAGCTCACATTAGGACACTTGAATGAGAGAAAACTCCAAATGCTTAGCATGAGCTTTGGCTCTTGTATTTATAGGGATCATACAAGGCTTTTGAGAAGCTTCTCAAAAAGCTTGCTTGAGCCACTTTCTTGGAGTGCAAAGCCAAGTTGATTGGGAAGCTTCTCAAGAAGTTTCCTTCTAGAAGTTGCGTACCTGGCATGCAAGCTAAGCTAGTTGGAACCTTCTAGAAGCTTCCTTCTAGAAGTTACTTACTTGAGGTGCAAGCTAAGCTAGCCGAGAAGCTTCCCAAGAAGATTCCTAGATACTTATAGAATATTCTAGGCTAAATTTTTTTTATTTGTTACTTTGTTAGCCCTACTAACTTCATCGCTAAATTCCATATTGTTACATATTCCTCCACCACTAGTTGGTGACGTCCTCGTCGCCATTGAAGCTTCAAACTCCTGGATGGCCATTTGTGCATTTTGGAGGTGAGAAAGAGGTTCCCATGTGGCATCATGAAGGAGATACCCTTTCCAAAGGACCTTGTACTCCGTATGTTATTGGCATCCTTGTTGAATGTGGCAACATGCAAGGATACTATCAACTTTGTACTCCTCATGATCATTGATAGGGATAGGGGAGGAGGAGGTTGGACACAAGAAAAAGAATATGGGTTAGGAACAAAGGGTTTCAACTTGGAAATATGAAAGATGGGGTGGATGTGCCTATGACAAGGTAAGGCAAGTAGAGAAGCAACAAGAAAGATGATTTAGGTGACCTCAAAGGATCCTATCCAATTAGGGATAATTTTAAAAACTTGGGTCTCAAGTAGGAAAGGTAGGTTACTAGAGGATAACATGACTTTACCACCGACTTCAAAGGTGAGATCAAGACAATGGTGGTCTGCATGTTGTTTTTGATGATTTTGAGCAACAAGGAGGTGAGATTTGGCTTGTTGGAGAGATTAAAATATGGTACTCAAGAAGGTGGAAGTATGAGGGACCTGAGATGGAGGAGTAGTAAGAAGAGAATCTAGAACAAGCGGATCTTGGCCAAAATTGAGAAAGAAAGGAGAAAATTTGGTGCTTGCCTATTTGGAGTTATTGTAGGCAAATTTTGTAGCTGTAAGACATTCATCCCAATTGGTATGGTGGGTATTGAAAAAGGCATGTAGCATATCCTTCAAGATAAAATTTTCACGTTTGGTTTGTCCATCAGTTTGAGGATGATAAGCGGTGAACAAAGCAAGCTTGGTGCCAAGTATTTGGAAGAGTGCTTGCCAAAAGTTCCCGGTGAATCAAGGATCATGATCGGAGATGAGTACACATGGCATCCCATGATGCTTGACGATATTGTCAAAGTAGATTTACCCTAAGGTTGGAGCATCTATGGTATCAAAGGTTGGTGCCAAGTGGATTTGCTTGTTGAGCTTATCCACAAACACCACGATTGTTGTGTGTCTTTGCATTGTCTGGAGCAAGGATGTGATGAGATCCAAGCTCACATGTTCCCATTGAATGGATGGAATGGAGAGTGGTTGAAGGAGTCCACTTGACTTCAGGTTGTTAGCCTTGTTATATTGGTAGCTCTCACACAATCGGACAAACTCTCAAACATCTTGGATCATGTTGGGCCACAACCATTGGCATTGGAGGGTACCCAAGGTCTTTTCCACACCCATGTGCCTATCTATTAGTAAATCATGGGCTTCTTGAAGGCGTACAAATCGTAGATCACCTTTGGCTGGAACATAGATCCGATCTTCATAGAATAGAAGTCCGTCCTTGAAGGAGAAGGTGTTGTACTCCTTGTCGCATGTTGTAAGATGACCATGTACCATTTGGAAGACAAGATCTTGTTGTAACATTGACTGAAACTTGTTTTAAACCTTGGAGTCAATTGACACAATCGGAATTGCTGCTGTGATGAGAGGAAGAGACTTCAAATCAAGTTGCCGTGATAAAGCATCAGGGATGACATGGAATTGACCTGGTTTGTACTCAAGTTTGATGTCAAATAATTGGAGTTGTTCCTCTCATTGATGATATTGATTCTTCATGTGTTCCAAGTGTAAGGTCTACAAAAATGGTTTGTGATCAATTTGCATGATCACTTGTTTCCTTGAGAGATAATGTCTCCATACCTTGGTGACATAAAACATTGCAAGTTGTTCTCGGTCTTGAGCAAAGTAATTTCTTTCAGCCGTATGTAGTCGGTGAGACACAATGGCAATTGGATGTAATCCATCTGGGAATTCCTGTTGCAACACGGCTCTAATTGTAAATTTAGAAGCATCATAATTGACCACATAGGGTAATTGAGGATCATACATTTAAAGGATGGATCTTGAAGACACCATATGTTTCAACTTCTGGAATGCTTCTTTGTGCTTGGTGGTCCATTGGAAGCTCAAGTTCTTCCCCAAGCGGTCAATCAATGGTGCAGCCACATGAGCATAATAATGAATGAAACATTGGTAAAAACTAGCCAATCCATTAAATGCTCATACTTCTAAGCGTCCTTTGGAGTAGGCCAATCAATAATGGCCTTGATTTTCTCCTCTTTCATCTTGATCTCCTTTGATGAGATCTTGTGACCCATGAAGGTAACTTCCTTTTGCCAAAAGGCACACTTCGACTTTGTGTAGTAAAATTTATATTGTCGTAGTCATCTTAGGACTTCTCGCATGTGATTCACGTGTTTTGCCTCATTCTTGCTATAGATTAAGATATCATCCAAGAACACCACCATGTACCAATCCAATAGTCCATCTAACACCCAATGCATCTAATCCATGAAGACCGCTGGAGCACTAGTGAGTCCAAAAGGTAGAACTCTCCACTAAAAATGCCCATACCTTGTACAAAAGGCAATCTTTTGCACATCCTCCATATCAATGTGGATTTGCCAATAGCCACTACAAAGATCTAGTTTGGAAAATTATTTTTCTCTACTCAATTGATCAAGCAAGTCATCAATCTGATGCAAGGGATATGCATTCTTCACTATTTGCTTATTAAGCTTGCAATAATAAATACAGAAACAAAATCCTCCATCCTTCTTTGTAACAAATAGTACCAGTGCTCCCCAAGGAGAGGTACTATGTCATATAAAGTCCTTCTCCAACATCTCCGTAAGTGAGGTTTGCAATTCCTCCAACTCCTTTGGTGAGAGCATAAAGATTGGTCTACTCACTAGAGTACTCCTTGGCAATAACTCAATCTTGAAGGGCATATCACAATCGGAGGGTAATCCCTTTGGCAGATCATCCAAAAACACATCCGCAAACTCTTGAACTATCTGATCAACCCTTGCTTGATGAGACTCTGAGCTCTCCTCAAATTGTCCTTGTGCAATTGGCTTGATCTACATTGCAAAAATAGACCTATCTTCCTCCAAAGCTTGCTCTATGGCTGCTTCACTAACAAACTTCTCATCTAGGGACTCACTTCTCTTCAAAGCTCACTCCATGGTTGCTTTCCTGGCAAACTTCCAATCTTGGGGCTCCTCTCCATTCAATGCATACTCTATGGTTACGTTCTCAATAAACTTCCCATATTGAGACTGACTATTCTTAAGTGTCTTACTCAAAGGTGTCAGATTAACCTAATCTGAAATTCCTACCTTGGTGTTGTACTTGAATTTGTCATCGGGTTCAATCAAATTGAACCTTATGACGTTCAAGCCAAGGTAATCCTAGAATGACATCATAGTGTAGAGGTGCCACTACAAACCTCATACACTCCAAATACTCCTTCCTAATCTTAAAGAAATAGGATGTGAGGTACGGAATGCAAAACCCTTTCTACCATCCGCCATCATTAATGTAACAATATGGAGTTTAGCGATGTAGTTAGTAAGGCTAATGAAATAGAAAATACACCAAATTAGCCTAGAATATTCTAGAAGCATCTAGGAAGCTTTTGGGAAGCTTCCCAACTAGTTAACTTGCGCTCCAAGCATGTAGCTTCTAGAAGCTTCTAACTAGCTTAGCTTACATGCCAAGTAGGTGGCTTCTAGAAGGAAGCTTCTTGAGAAGCTTCTCAAGGGCCTTGTATGTTACCTATAAATACCAAAGCCAAAGCTCATGCTAGGCATTTTGAGTTTCCCTCATTCAAGTGTCCCAATGTGAGTTTCCATTATCTTATTTCTCTCTTTGGTCTTCGTCTTTTACATTGGTATCAAAGCAAGAGTGAGATGGATGGAATTTATGGACCACCAAATCCATTTCCACCAAACCATTGGGATTTTCATGTCCAAATATTACCCAAGCATCGTTTCACACAATTCATCACCTCGCGCTTTGGGCAAGATTTTCTACATATGATCATCATGTCTGAGGAACCCTTGATACTTCCGGTTGTAACTTATCGAGAACGGTGGACGTGTTACATCTATGTGTTAATCAACTAGATAAAGTGGGAGTAGTGGGATAGAGTAGTAGCTATGGAGGCAATACCGGACGTTATCCTTGTAATGCATCAACAATCAAGCATCTTACTTGATTGCTAGATGAACGAGATCAACAACAATGAGATCATATAGAGAGTGTGCCAATTTGATATGGAGAAGATCGCATTTGATTTCCAAAACCCAAGGTGTTTCAAGGTAAGAAACTTCCCAATATAGTGGATAATTTTGTGTTTGATCTATTTCCATTACTTGAAGCCACCAATCTTCAAGATGAACGGAAATAGATTCTCTTAGCCTCTAGCCAATTAGATGGTATGGCAAAACTTTGGTGGCAATTTTGAGTGGAGCAAGCTAAATGACAGATTGTTGCACCAATTTTGACATGGGTAGAGCTCAAGGATGCAATATTGGGTCAATTTCAAACTATGAATGCCACCCGAGCCGCACGAGATAAATTGGGAGAGTTGAAGCAAGTTGGCTCAATAAGGAGCTTTATAACACAATTTCAAAACATCATCATGCAAATCTAGATATACAAGAAGGTGAAGTTCTGGATCAATTTGTGCGGGAATTGAAGTCATGAACCAAATTGGAGGTGATCATGCGGGAACCACAAAATGTAGAAGAAGCCATGGAATTGCCTGAGCGCTTTCATTCCTTGGTTGAAACAACTTGGTCTCAACCTTGACCTTGACAAGGCCTACCAGTACACTATGCACGGGTGGAAGAACTGGCACCAATGGAGATTGATGCTATCCAACGGAGACCACTTGTTATAGTGGATAGAGAAAGATTGTGATAAAATGAAGGTTGTTTTTATTATTGCTAAGTTGGACATTGCATTGCTAAATGTCCACTTAGGAATGGGTGACCTCGACAAGTTGCCTAGATGGATATTGTGGAACAAAATGATCAAGGAAACGAGGAATCCTAGTAGGAGATTTTGAGCCACTTATTGGGAGCTTGATTAGTTCCAATTGGATTGAAGGCTCAACTTATGCAAGTTTGCTTCACTTGCAAGGTATGATATCTAATTGAGGTTGTAGGATTTTGGTTGATTCTGGAAGTTTAGAAAATTGCATGTCTATACAAGTAGCAAAGGAATTGGGTTTTCCTATCAAGCTAGTGTTTGGAAGGAGTTTGATGATGCCAAATGATAGAAAGGGTTCTGCATTCTGCACCTTGCATCTTGTTACATTCAAGATTGGGAAGGAGTATTTGGAGTGTATGAGGTTTGTAGTGGCACCTCTACACTATGATATCATTTGTGGAGTCTACTTTGGCTTGAACGTCATAAGGTTCAATTTGATTGGACTTGACGACAAATTCAAGTACAACACCAAGGTAGGAATTTCTGATTAGGTTATCTGGCATCTCTGAGTATGACACCTAAGAATAGTCAGTCCCAAGATATGAAGTTTATTGAGAAGGTAGCCATAGAGCAAATCTGGAAGGAGATGAGTCCCAAGATGGGGAGCTTGCAAGGAAGGCAACCATGGAGCAAGCTTGGAAGAGAGTCCATGGAAGGGAGGTTTGTTAGTAAAGCAGCCATAGAGCAAGCTTTGGAGGAAGATAAGGTTATATTTGTGGTGTGGATCAAGCCAATTGCACAAGAACAATTTGAGGAGGGCCAAGAGCCTCATCAAGTAATGGTTGATCAGATAGTTCAAGAGTTTGCAGACGTGTTTCAAGGTGATCTGCCAAAGGGATTACACTCCAATCAAGGTATGCCCTTCAAGTTCAAGTATATCCAAGGAGTACTCTAGTGAGTAGACCAATCTATTGGTTCTCACCAAAGGAGTTGGAGGAGTTGCGAACAACACTTATAGAGTTGTTGGAGAAGGACTTCATACAACATAATACCTCTCCTTCGAGAGCATTGGTAATAGTTGTTCCAAAGAAGGATGGAGGACTTCGTTTCTGTATTGATAACCGTGGGCTCAATAAGAAAACCGTGAAGAATGCATATCCCTTGCCTTGGATCAATGACTTGCTTGATCAACTGAGTGGAGCACGCTACTTTTCCAAGCTGGATCTTTGTAGCGGCTATTGGAAAATTCCTATTGAAAGAAAGGATGTGCAAAAGACTACCTTTTGCACAAGGTATGGGTATTTTGAGTGGAGAGTCCGACCTTTTGGACTCATTAATGCTCCAGCAGTCTTCATGGATCAGATGCATTAGGTGTTGGAGAGACTATTGGATCGGTCCGTGGTGGTGTTCTTGGACGATATCTTAATCTATAGCAAGAGAAAGGCAAAACACGTGAATCATGTGCGAGAAGTCCTAAGATGACTATGATAATGGAAATTTTACTACAAGAAGTCCAAGTGTGCCTGTTGGCAGAAGGAAGTTACCTTCTTGGGTCATAAGATCTCATCAGAGGAGATTAAGATGGAAAAAGAGAAGATCAAGGCCATTACTAATTGGCCTACCCCAAAGGATGCTACAAAGTACAAGCATTCAATAGATTGGCCAGTTTTTACCGATGGTTCATCCACTATTATACTCATGTGGCTGCACCATTGACTGACCTCTTAGGAAAGAACTCAAGTTTCCAATGGACCACCAAGCATGAAGAAGCATTCAAGAAGTTAAAGCATATGGTGTCTTCAAGACCCATTCTTCAACCATATGATCCTCAACTACCTTGTGCGGTTGATTTTGATACTTCTAACTTTTCAATTGGAGTTGTGTTGCAACAAGAATTCCCAAATGGACTACATCCCATTGCCTTTGTGTCTTGCCCACTAAATATAGCTGAAAGAAATTACTATGCTCAAGATCAAGAGCAACTTACAATGGTATATGCCACCAAGGTATGGAGGCATTACCTCTTAGGGAAACAAGTGGTCATGCAAATTGATCACAAGCCATTGTTGCAAACCTTACACTTGGAACACATGAAGAGTTGACATCATCAATGAGAAGAGCAACTCCAATTATTTGACATCAAATTTGAGTACAAACCAAGTTGGTTCCATGTCATCCCTGATGCTCTATCATGATGACCTGATTTGAAGTCTCTTCCTCTCATCACGGCAGCAATTATGACGGTATCAATTGACTCCAAGGTCCATAACAAGTTTTGGTCAGCTCTACAACAAGATCCCTTCTTCCAAATGGTACATGTTTGTCTCACAACATGCAAGAAGGAGTACAACACCCTCTCCTTAAAGGAAGGCCTTCTATTCCATGCGGATTGGATCTATGTTCCAGCCAAAAGTGATCTCCAACTTGTGTGCTTCAGGAAGCCCATGATTTACCAATAGTTGGTCACATGGGGGTGGACAAGACCTTGAGTACCCTCCAATGCCAATGGTGGTGGCCCAACATGATGCAAGATGTTTAGATGTTTGTCCAATCGTATGAGAGTTGTCAACACCAACAAGGCCAATAACCAAAAGCCAAGTGGATTCCTTCAACCACTTCCCATTCCAACTACTCGTTGGGAACATGTGAGCTTAGATCTCATTACCTCCTTTCCCAAGACACAACAAGGTCATACAACAATTGTGGTGTTTGTGGATAAGCTTAGTAAGCAAATCCATTTGGCACCAATGGTTGATATTGTGAGTGCTCTAACCTTGGCGTAACTCTACTTCAATAATGTATTCAAATATCATGAGATGCCACATGTACTTATATTTGATCATGATCCTTGCTTCATCGGAAAGTAATGGCAAGCCCTCTTTCAGATACTTGGCACCAAACTTGCTTTTTCCAAAGCCTATCATCCTCAAACTGATGGACAAATTGGATGTGAAAATTGCACCTTGGAAGATATGCTTTGTACCTTTGTCAACATTCACCATACCAATTGGGATGAATGTCTTGCAGTTGCAGAGTTTGCATACAACAATTCTAAACAAGCAAGCACCAGATTCTCTCCTTTCTTTCTCAATTTTGGCCAAGATCCGCTTGTCCTAGATTCTCTTCTTGCTTCTCCTCCATCTCAAGTCCCTCATACTTCAACCTTCTTGACCACCATATCCAAATCTCTCCAACAAGCCAAATCTCACCTCCTTGTTGCTCAGAATTGTCAAAACAATATGTGGACCACCATCGTCGTGATCTCACCTTTGAAGTTGGTGATAAAGTTATGCTATCCTCTAGTAATCTACCCCTCCCACTTGATACCCAAGGTCATAAACTGGCCCCTAATTGGATAGGACCTTTTGATGTCACCCAAATTATCTCTCTTGTTGCTTATTGACTTGCCTTCCCTTGTCATATGCGCATCCATCTTGTCTTTCATGTTTCCAAGCTGAAACCCTTTGTTCCTAATCCCTCTTCTTGATCCTCCTGAGTCCAACCTCCTCCTCCTCCCCCTATCCCTATCAATGATCATGAGGAGTACAAAGTTGATTGTATCCTTGCGTGTCGCCACATCCAACAAGGATACACACAACATACAAAGTACAAGGTCCTTTGGAAAGGGTATCCCCTTCACGATGCCACATGGGAACCTCTTTCTCACCTCCAAAATGCACAGACAGCCATCCAAGAGTTTGAAGCTTCAATGGCAATGATGATGTCACCAACTAGCGGTGGAGGATTATGTAACAATATGGAGTTTAGTGACGTAGTTAGTAAAGCTAATGAAGTAGAGAATAAGCCAAATTAGCCTAGAATATTCAAGAAGCATCTAGGAAGCTTCTGGGAAGCTTCCCAACTAGTGAACTTGCGCCCCAAGTAGGTAGCTTCTAGAAGCTTCTAACTAGCTTAGCTTGCATGCCAAGTAGGTGACTTCTAGAAGGAAGCTTCTTGAGAAGCTTCCTTGTTAACTTGGCTTGCACTCTAAGAAAGCGGCTCAAGGAAGCTTCTTGAGAAGCTTCTCAAGGGCATTGTATGTTACCTATAAATACTAGAGTCAAAGTTCATGCTAGTCATTCAAAGTTTTCCCTCATTTAAGTGTCCCAATGTGAGTTTCCATTCTCTTATTTCTCTCCTTGATCTTGGTCTTTTACAATCAATCTACTTCTAATCAATCAATCTACTTCTAATCATTTGCTACTTACATAGACATGCAATTCTCTTAACTTCTAGAATCAATCAAAATCCTACAACCCCTGATTAAATATTGTACCTTGCAAGTGAAGCAAACTTGCATAGGTCAAGCCTTCAATCTCATTGGAACTAAATCAAGCTCCCAATAGGTGGTTCAAAATCTCCTATTGGGATTCCTTGTTTCCTTGATCATTTGGTTCCACAAACTCCATATTGGCAACTTCTTGAGGTCATCCATTTGTGAGTGGACATTCAACAATGCAATGTCTAACTTGGTAACAATAAAAACAACCTCTATTTTGTTGCAATCTTTCTCTATCTATTGTACCAAGTGGTCTCTGCTAGATAGCATCAACATCCATTGATACCAGTTCCTCCACCCGTGCATAGTGTACTGGTAGGCTTTGTGTAGGTCAAGGTTGAGACCAAGTTGTCACAACCAAGGAATCAAAGCGCTCAGCCAATTGCATGGCTTTTTCTACATTTTATGGTTCCCACATGGTTACCTCCAATTTGGTTTGTGCCTTCAATCCCCGCACAAATTGATCATGAACTTCACCTTCTTGTAAATCTAGAATTTGCATGATGATGTTCTGAAATTGTGTGATGTAGCTCCTTACAAAGCCAATCCCCTCCGCCAGTTTATCTTGTGCAGCTCGGGTGACATTTATAGTTTGAAATTGACCAAGTATTGCATCCTTGAATTTTGCTCATGTCAAAATTGGTGCAACAATCTATCATTTAGCTTGCTCCACTCAGAATCATCACCAAATGTTTGCCACACCAGCCAATTGGCTAGAAGCCAAGAGAATTTGTTTCAGTTCATCTTGAAGGTTGTTGGCTTCAAAGTAACATTTGCAGTCAAACACAAAATTCTCCACTATTCCCTTGAGATTCTTGCCTTCAAACACCTTGGGTTTTGGAAATTGGATGTGATATTCTCCATTTCAAATTGGTGCTCTCTCTATATGTTCTTTTTGTTGCTACCCTTGTTCATCCAAAAATCACATAAGGTGCTCAATTTGTTGTTGTATTGCAAGGATAATGTCAGATATTGCCGCCAAAGCTACTTCTCTATCCCACTACTCTCAATTTATTTAATTGATTAATACATAGATGTAGCATGTCCATTGGTCCCAATAAGTTACAATTGGAAGTATCAAGGGTTCCTCAGACAAGGTGATCATATTCAAAAAATCATGCCCAAAACATGAGGTGATGAATTGGGTGAAATTATGCTTGGGTAATATCTGGACATGAAAATCCCAATAATTTGGCGGAAGTGGATTTGGTGGTCCATAAATTCCATCCATCTCATTCTTGCTTTGATACTAATGTAAAAGATTGTGACCGAGGAGAGAAATAAGAGAATGGAAGCTCACATTGGGACACTTGAATGCCTAGCATGAGCTTTGGTTCTTGTATTTATAGGGATCATACAAGGCTCTTGAGAAGCTTCTCAAAAAGCTTCCTTGAGCCGCTTTCTTGGAGTGCAAAGCCAAGTTAATTGGGAAGTTTCTCAAGAAGCTTCCTTTTAGAAGTTGCTTACTTGGCGTGCAAGCTAAGCTAGTTGGAACCTTCTAGAATCTTCCTTCTAGAAGCTACTTACTGAGGTGCAAGCTAAGCTAGCCGAAAGCTTCCTAAGGAGCTTCCTAGATACTTCTAGAATATTCTAGGCTAATTTTTCTTATTTGTTACTTTTTTAGCCCTACTAATTTCATTGCTAAACTCCATATTGTTACATGAATAGTTTGCACCACTACTTTGATAGTTATGGGAGCTACATGGCCCTAACAAAGTGGAGAAGGTATGACATATGGTGTTACCAAAGGTGCATGTGTGGCAAAAGTGCATGTATGGAAGGGTATATGTAAGCTAGATAGGAGGCTTGGAGAGATAGATATGTGCTAAGATAGAGTAGATTACCTACAAATTCCTGAACCTAAGGAGTAAGTAAACATGGGTTGTGGCTTGCACTAATGTGTCAAAGATGAACGTGTTGTAGTAATCCTCTGACCCTAGTGGGGATTCCATGGGATCACGCTTCTTACTTAGAACTAGAACCCTAGTGGAATAGCTAA
This sequence comes from Lunularia cruciata, assembly GCA_948567375.1. Classification (NCBI taxonomy): domain Eukaryota; kingdom Viridiplantae; phylum Streptophyta; class Marchantiopsida; order Lunulariales; family Lunulariaceae; genus Lunularia; species Lunularia cruciata. The sequence goes on from OX419758.1 coordinate 61,707,201, forward strand.
GGGAGTGAGAACTGCATGTGGACTCCATACCTTACATTTATGAGTTTAGACTCATACACCCAAAGGTCCCCAAGTTGTGTGTGAAAGCTGCTATGGCATGAACCATATCATCCAAGGGGCCTAAGAACCAAAGAGGGTTGGAAAGAAATAATATGGAAAAGGAACTATGACCTCACATAAAGCTATGTTGTGAGCTATTGCAAAAAGAGGTCCTATAAGGGTATCCTCTAACGTGTACCATCATAGCTTGGCCTAACATCAAGCAACAGTGGAGGAGATGATGATCTAGTAGAGGTGTGGGACTATGAAAACTATATTATCATCCTATTTTTTGCTTCTACTTGTATGGTATGATCATCTTTAAATGTTGACCAATGTCTTCTTAAGAACCTATGAATCTTAAAATTTGTTGCACAATGTCTTGTGCATGTGTTAGTAGGAGTAGAGTCCAAGGTGGCAAGAGGGCTAATAAGGTCTATGTAGATACATCTCTCCTTTGGTCATCAACTAAAATGGCTCACAATATGATGGAGAGTGTGGAGCCCATAAGTTGTCATAGTGACACAAGGATCCTGATATGCATAAGAGGTCTAGGTAGACCTAGTAAGAATGCTTGAACGAGATTTAAGCAGTGTAACAAGAGTAAAAGTCTTGTGGAGCTTGAAGAGAGAGGACTAGTGTACAAAGTAGGTTGGTGGAGGAGGTGGAATGATAGCCTTTGCCCTCATCAGTAAGAATTTGGTATTCCCACAATGTTGTGGTAGACCAATAGGCATTGGTCTACCACAACATGTGCAATTTGGGCATGATTGTGTAGATCATTGGTGGGGTGGTATATAGGGGCATAATAAGAGTACCAAGAGGGATTTGGCTCTATGGCAGAGAAAGTATAAAGAATTGGAGGGAGGAATTTGACACTATAATGGTGGTAGGTCTGTGTAGCTAGGAGGAAAATTTTGACCTTGTAGTAATTGTGGATCTGTAGAGGTGGGGGAAGGGATTGTTGTAGGATGAGGAGGCTTTGATGTGAAGTCTTCCATAGGAGAAGCAACCAATGTAGGTTTTTCCTCCAAGTATTGTGGGAGATATGACAAGGAACTAGAGGTAAATCAATCAAAACCTAGGTCATGATGAGGAGTATGTTGAAAGACTCAACAACGAGGTTTACGCTAAGGTTTCACTAATTGCACATAGAGGGTTTGGGTGCAAGATGAGGAGCCTCAGATATGGTAGTCCCTCTAGCTACTTGTGCACAAAAGCAAAGTGGAGGCATTATGAAGTGGTCTATGGAGGAAACACCAAAAACCAAAGAGGCAAAGAATAGCACAAAACTAAAGCGTGGAACATCCAAATAAAAGACAAAAATAAAAAAAGAAGCAATAAAGCAAAACAAATAGAAAGAAGCCTTGTCTATCCCCAATCAGGCCTTGCACCAATGCATGTTATAAAATATATGGCCAAACAAAGCCCATGGCATATATAACATACTCTTAAAAAAAGAAATAAATCACAAAAGAATAGAGGCTACGTACAAAGAAAGGATAGAAAAAGTGCAGATAAGAGAAGTGAGAGGTGTGTATCTATGACGCAACAAAGTCCCAACTACCTCTCCAAACCAATCTATTATCACATCCATGTGCTCTTGTACACTATGTAGAATCTACACTCCTTTAGCTTGGGCTATTGTTCCTTGCCAATAATCACTACCAAGGTAGGTCCTAATCTAAGCCCCAAATTTTTCTCCAAGATCAATAACTTTAGTGCTAAGTAGCTTGGGTACTAATCTAGAATTTACTCCAATTCCATTCCAAACTAATAATTATTTTTCTCCAAGACCATTAATTTTGGTGTTAATCTAGCACTCCAACTTGAGCCATGAGTACAAAGTCAACCAACTTTCAGACTAGCTTTTTAATCCAACTTTTTGCAAGATACGCAAATTGCTGCCCCATTAAGTTGTATGGATTGCAATAGCTAGATTCTATTGTTAGAATCATTGCAACTCCTTGAGGTCATATAGTGATATGATATAACATATCATATCATATCATTATGTGGACTTCACAAGAGAAAGGCTTAGGGACACATTACTTTATCATGGAACTAATTCTAGCTCTTAGTCATGTGAGCATCCCAAATCATCAGCCAAATAGCATTTTATTGAGGTTTATTGTATGCAATTGCAATATGCAAGCCAAAATTCTTGCCTTTTTTTGGTCTTTTGTAAAGTAATCTAACCTAATAGTAAATTCAAGATCACTAAAAATTGCAGTCAATGAATGAATGTAGGATCTCTACTCCCTCCATGTCAATCCCTTATTCTTGTCAAAGAAAGTCAATATCTTCTTACTAGCAATTCATTTGGAGACCAATTGCATGGAAGTTTTATACAAGGTCAATTTTTCCACATGAACTATAATTTATCTTGGTGTACTACCTTCATTCATTGAATTTTCACATAGAAAAGCAAACTATCTTGTTGAACTTTGGAAATTTCACCCAACCTTCCCTAAAATCCCTCACGAAAGTCCACTCAATTTACTCTCAACTCACTCAAGCTATGCTTTAATTCCCTCATGGAATTTCTCCCAATCTACTTACACTTTCTTCTATTTGCTTCTTTCTCCTATTATAGATTGTTCTCAAATATTACTACTCAATACACTCAAATTATGCACTAATGGTCTTTGCATCAAGAACCTCCACCAGAGGGTTGATCCATGGAAAAGGTTGTTGTTTATGTGAAACTTACAACATGCATATCTCTTCAATAATGCTCTCTCATATCTGGTCAAATATCATTTTGTACAAAAAAAATTTGCATCCTTAACCTACTTTCAATTCACTAATTTAACTCACTCAAACTAATCAGCTCTAGCTCAACCTAAATGAAATCATCTCAATTGCTAAAAATTCTAAAACAACACACCATAACAACATAGTTTCAATTCACAAACTAATATAAATGCTCGAGGTAGCTATTAGAGTTTGTTTAGATAAAGATTGTGTTATCTATTCAAGTATTATGAATAATTTATATTTCAAAATATTAATAAATTTATTGATTATATTAATATTTAATTTTAATGAAGCATTATGATGATAATTTTTCTTATTTTAAACATAGAAAAAATAATCTATATTGATAGATTAGAAACTAGCATAGTGCTTATGCAAGCATGATATCATTCATGAAGAAGATATCTGATACCTCACTCTTAAATGCAGAATAAAGTTAATTTTCTTTTATTCTAGAAAAACATATAACAAAACCAAGAATAAAACTTAATCATGGAATGGACCACTACATATTTCTAAATAAAAAATATCTAATATTCTTATTATGAAAATTAGAAATTTCTAGCATTTCTTGAAAATTTGAACTATATTTCAAAGAAGTGTTAAAAATTGAATAGGGTATTAGAGATTTGGAGAAAAATAATATTATAAAATAAACCAACAGAAAAATTCAAATTAAATTAAAATATTAGAAATAAATCATTAAAATAAAAATCCATTAGAGAAATGATTTGTTATTGATTGAGTTTATAATACTATCAAAAAATGTAAAAGTATCTTTTATTTGAAGAAATCCATCAAATAAAATAAATGGATTAAAAATTTCTGGTAAAATATTAAAAAAAGTTTCTTTTTGACATCTCAATCATATACAATTCAATCTGACAAGGTGATGTGTTTAATTCTTATATCAAGAAGATCAAGAAGGCCATCCGGATTTTATTACATAATCTGCAACATATGCATCAATCAAATAAGAATAAAAAAATTTATTTATAAATTTTAAGAACAAGAACTAAGTACCATTTTCAAATGAAGATCATACCATGTAAATAAATCTGATTGCTAGATAATCATAGATGGAATAAGGAAAGAGGCCATTATGTAATAAGAATTATTTTTATTGAAGATAGGATTTTTAATAAAAAATAATAGGAATATTTAGTTTTCCATTGTATAATTTATATTTGGGTTCTACATTCTTCTACATATATTTGGGTATGAAATATTAGGGCATTTAGACCACAGAGGTATATTTCAACTATAGCATGTTATATATGGAATAAAGATTTCTCAATCTAAAAGAAAATATTAATCGATCTAAAATTTATGCATGAGGAAAGAAACCTACCAAAAAAAATTGGCCATATTTTATTTTCCGAAAAGAAGGAAAATTTATAACAGATAAACATATATAATTTTATAGTACAGAACATCCATCATTTGAAGATCTCACCATTGATATCTTAATAGATCATAAGTCAAATATAATATCTTCATATTTTCTCAAATGAAAATTTGAAAAAAATATTATTTTAAGTTATTCAAATAATATACACATAAGTGTGAGCAAAATTAATATAAAGATATATTAACTGATAATGGTGGGGATTTTATTAATACGTAAAGCTCAAATCTTGTAAGATCATGTCTGATCGATGGTAAGTGTTTTCTAGATATCTCCATCTCCGGTATTAAGGAAATTTTCATGGCAGAAAAGATCAAAGGATAACTATCATGTAAATCAAGGAGATTCACCATAAAATATTTTCCATATTAAATGATTACTATAGATTCATCACAAATATTCACATGGTACATGGAGATGAAAATCTAACCTTTGAGGATGCACTTGAGTGTAGCATACCAAAGAGACGAGTGCAACAACAGGACTTTTCCTTTATATTTTTACTAAGAAATAAAAAGCAAAAATACTCTAAAATATACTTAAAGCAGAAAGGTTGTTGGATGTATTTTGCCATGTGAAATCAAGAAGGATTTCATTGGAAAAATTGAAAGAATCAAAACTAAGCAACAAAATACAATGGATTTATTCATTTAAGTTGTTACTTGTATTAAAAGGAGAATGTCTTACCACCACTATTGATATCTTATTAAATTTTAAATTAAAATATTCAATGGTGACTGAAATTGAGAAATATATAAAGTTTGCTCTTCTCAATAAAGATCTCAAAGAGAAGAGAGAGAGAGAGAGAGAGAGAGAGAGAGAGAGAGAGAGAGAGAGAGAGAGAGATATATATATATATATATATATATATATATATTTATAGACCAATCAAAAAGAATGGATTGACTAGAGAAAGAAATACATGTTTTCTCAACTAATTGTCTTATAAGATTGAGTATAAGGAGCTTGATATGAGAGATTGAATGTTCTGAACGGTTCTACATTTAGGCTTTACAAGGAGCATTTCTAATTTTTGAGTTGATTTCAAAAGGGAATTACATGACACGTGTGTCTTTTCAATATCTAGATAATAATCTAATCTTCTTTAACCAAATATAGGTTAATATAAATATAAAAGGGAAGTTAACTGTAAGGTTTGAGATGAGTGATTTGAATGAGGTAAATATTTCCATATGTCTTATAAATGATAGACCCAAAAGGATTCTTTCTTTATTTCAATCACATATATTTAACTGAAAATATTGAAAATTTCAATATCATCAATAAAAATCCATTGACTATGCCATAAGATTTTGGTTTAAGTATCAAGCAAGAGATATTCTAATCAATTGAAGAGTAGAAATAATCATTTATATCAAAACATATTTATTTGGTTTGACCTTTCTAAATAAAATGCATGTACAATAGCAGATTTTCTTATTTATAGGTTCATAGCAAACATATATATCTAAACCTTGCAGCAAGCATTGATTTATATCAAAAGATATTATCAAATTTTTACAATACATAATTGAATCTAGCACTTAAATAAATAGAAATTTTGAGAGATCATTGATATGAAATTTTTATTCTTCTTCCATTCAAAATTTGGGTCATAGAAAATTGAGTTCAAATTATGTTTTTATTTTAGCGAAGAACTATAAATTGGTCAAACTTTGATCTTAACAACATGGTGTCATTCAATTATATAATATTGCATAACAATAGGTCTATCCAACAACAATACTAAAAATGATATTAAAGTGTTACAAAGCTAACAATCTATTGGTTTGTATTTAATATCTTGGGCAAAGTCATTCCCAAGAGAGTGTAGACCTACCTCTATTAGCATACTACAAAAAAGTAAACAATTACCAATCACTTTCTCGGTAATTGTAGTCCAAAGGACTCTTGAAAATAATGGATCATTGGTAATGAAGATCACTTTGTCTTAGGATTTCCTTATTCTTCAATTAGCCCAACCAAATTCCTACCTACTATCATCATGACCATTCTACGATCTACCCTATGCACCAACCTTACAAACATCAAGTCGTAGACAAATCTCAAAGGGTTTCACAAGTAATAGAATGGAACATGGAAATTAAATTGAACTTAGATCTTTGAAGAGTCCTATCTCTCTATCATCTGCAACTATAAGATAGTGTTCTACCCTTCCCAAAAGACACTACTTTGAAGGAGCGCAGAATGATTCCTACTACTTAGTGTCTCAATTTGTGGTATGTAATGACACCTACAACTGTTAAATTCCATTACAACGTCATTCCTAATCTTTGTACAACACCTAGAGGTCCACTATAATACCAACAGCTAGATATATTATCTAGAGGTGAAAATTGACTTGGTAACATCTGGAAGGATTTTATATATGATAGACCAAGTAGATCAAATAGATTTATCACCAAAAGAGTACTTCTACAAATAGTGCAAGAGCCAAAAATAATATGAAAACTTCAAAGTCAATTTTGGAGGCCTAAACTAATAAATTAGGCCCCCAAAATGTACTGAGTCTTCCCTTGATAGAGACAAGGCTAGCTTTCCCTCATCCCTATTTTTCTTGTCAAGATCTTCCCAATGGTACCTCACCCATGCAATTTTGAAATTCCTACAAGAAGATTCCCTAAAGATTCTCTTTAGTCAAAGCTTGTTTGATCAACCAAATAAGACCATAACCAACATGTCACCCATGCATACAACTAATCTAAGGGTAGATCTTGCTGACATGTTATCAATCCATATATCTGATCCAAGGGTGGAGCTTCTTTTGAGTGAATCCTCTTTGTTATATAATAAAGACAAGGTGCTCCTTTCGGGCACCAGAGTTGAGTGTGAAGCTTTGTGTTTCTTCTTTTATGTTTCTCTTGTGGGGTTCTCTTGTCCTTGGAAGATTACAATGGTATTAGATCAACTATTTCAATCCATGAGAGTGGATCAACCCTCTTGGAAAAACATGGGCTATTGAGATTGAGTAATTTGAAGAGAGAAATAGTAGTGCATTCGATCCATTAGAAGTATTTTAGAGAGAAGATAGGGATGGAGATTCTTGGAGGAAATTTCTTGCACCCTGATTTCCATTCTTAAATCTATTCCACATCAAGATTGTGTATATCAAGCGAGAGCAAGTGAGAGTATACCTCGTTTACCATTTTAGAATTGAGTTCATGGATATAGTGATGAATTCACCAAACTTGATGAGTATTGTAGTGATCTACAATAGAGAGTGTGATTTGACAATCTATATTCTGTTATGATGGATCTAAATATACAAAATCCTCTCCCTTTCACCACTCAAATAGAAAGTTGTTATGTGGTTAGACCAAAAGTGATGTTTAGGGATTTTATAGTCTACAATTTTAGTAAGGAATATTACCAATGAGTGATAGCCTCTGAAGTTCCAATGGTAGTCCCAATTGTCTGTATACTATCTAGAGTGATCATATGAACTCTCTATTGAAGTAAGAAGTAGCAATTGAGCATTTTCCATATGTAGGAATCATGGACCAGTAGTTACAAGATTTGATCCAAGGAATGCAAGGGATGTTGAATGATTTTGGAGATCAAGATGACCATGGAGGCATTGCAAATTCAAGTATGTACCTTCAAGAATGATCAAGTAATGCAAGAAGGAGAACCATCCCAAAACCCAATACTAATGGCCAAGTACCCAAAAAATCACTCATGCGAATGACACCAACCTTGGTCAATAATGAAGCCATTTTGTTATTATGGATGAAGAAGACATGCAATAACAAACCTTAGAAGGAGCAACTTTCCATGGGAGTAGTGGAGAACTAAATTTCAAGAATCAATCAATACGTCCAATTATTCACAACGCAAATCACCAATCATTTTGTGGGCAAGTAAAAGCCCTCACATGGTATGATGCTTGTGAACAAGCAATGTTGGTAGAAGGAAGGGAGGTCGCTTGGATGGCCATGCAAGAAGTGTTGCTAAAGAATTTCCAATCTATGGATTCCATGCAAATGGCCCAAATCCAACTATAGAAGTTGAAGTAGAAGAAAAAGGTACAAGAGTACATGGAAGTATTTCTTTATCTACAAGTTGCAATACCCAACATGAATCCAACAGAAGCTCTAGACATTTTCAAATGAGCATAAAAAGAGAAAATTTGCCAAGAAGTAATGGTACAAAATCCTTGCACTAGTTTTGAAGCCATTTCTTGCAATCAAAGAATAACATGTGCAGATGTTATTCCGAGGACAAGAGAAGAGAGAAAACACAGATTTCACACTCAAACATTTGATGCCCCAAAGGAGCACATCTCTTTATTATATAGACAAAGAGGATCTCCTCTAAGGAAGCTCCCCCATAGGATTAAGGACACAAATAGGTGACATGTCAGAAAGCTCCACCCTTGGATACTTACTTGGATGGGTGACATGTCTGGTCTAGGTCCTATCTGGTTGGTCAAACAAGCTTTGACCGGAGGGAATCTTTAAGGAATCTTCCTATAGGAATCTCAGAATCACATGAGTAAGGTACCATTGGAAAGCTCTCGACAAAACAAAGCAATAGGAAGGGAAGGCCAGCCTTGCCTCTCTTTGGGGGAATCTGCACATTTTTGAGGCCTAATTCATCCGTTTAGGCTTTCAAAATTGCCTTCAAAGATTTTAGGTATATTTTGATTCCTACTCTGTTAGTAGAAGTCCACTCTTGGTGATACTTCTTTCTGATCTGCTTAGTCCATCATGTGTAACATCCTTCCATATGTTACCAAACCAATTCTCACCTTTAAATCATATGTCTAGCTATTGGTTCTAAGATTCTGAAGTCTATTTCAGTTTTTGCCCTATTAGTAGAAGTACTCTTTTGGTGATACTTCTATCTGATCTATTTTGACCATCATGTATAACATCATTCTAGATGTCATCAAACTAAATTTCACATCTAGATAATATGGCTAGCTCTTGGTATTATAGCAGAGGATGTAGGTCCCAACTCAACATTATTGAGCTGAAACACATCACTTTGGTGGACCAATTCCTATGGAATTAGACAACATTTGGTTTTGAGACTGAGGAGCACAATCACTCCAAGGAGAATGGGAGTGGGAGGAAGAAAGGAGAGATGGAGTCCCATGAGAGGAAGGGACTCAAGTAGAACAACATTGTTGTTATAATTGCAATCAAGTTGAGTACATAGCTATCAATTGCCATGCTCGTCTCCCTTGAGGCCATAGGCCTCCATACAAGCAATATGTAAAAGACCAAGCCGATGAGAGAAATAAGAGAATGGAAACTCACATTGGGACACTTGAATGTGGGAAAACTCAAAATGCCTAGCATGAGCTTTGGTTTTGGTTTTTATAGGTAGCATACAAGGCCCTTGAGAAGCTTCTCAAGAAGCTTCCTTGAGTCGCTTTCTTAGAGTGCAAGCCAAGTTAACCAAGAGGCTTCTCAAGAAGCTTCCTTTTAGAAGCCGCCTACTTGGCATGCAAGCTAAGCTACCAGGAAGCTTCAAGAAGCTTCCTTCTAGAAGCTACTTGCTTGAAGTGCAAAGTTAAGCTAGTCAAGAAGCTTCCCAAGAAGCTTCCTAGATGCTTCTAGAATATTCTGGGCTAATTTGGGTTATTCTCTACTTCATTAGCCTTACTAACTACATTGCTAAACTCCATATTGTTACATATTCTCCCACTGCTAGTTGGTGACATCCTCGTTACTTGTGAATACTTCAAACTCTTGGATGGTTGTCTATGCATTTTGGAGGTGAGAAAGAGGTTCCCATGTGGCATCATGAAGGGGATACCCTTTCCAAAGGACCTTGTACTCCATATGTTGTTAGTATCCTCATTGAATGTGGTGACGTGCAAGGATATGATCAACTTTGTACACCTCATGATCATTGATAGGGATGGGAGGAGGATGAGGTTGGACACGAGAGGAAAAAGAAGATAGGTTAGGAACAAAGGGTTTCAACTTGGAAATTGAAAGACAAGGTGGATGTGCATATGACAAGGTAAGGCAAGTTGATAAGCAACAACATAGATGATTTGAGTGACATCAAAGGGTTATATCCAATTAGGGGTAAGTTTACAAACTTGGGTATCAAGTGGTAAGGCTAGGTTACTAGAAAAGGTGTTGTACTACTCGTTGCATGTTGTAAGATGACCATGTACCATTTGGAAGAATGGATCTTGTTGTAGAGCTGATCAAAACTCATGTTGGAGCTTGGAGTCAATTGACACCATCATAATTGCTGTTGTGATGAGAGGAAGAGACTTCAAATCATGTTGTTGTGATAGAGCATCAAGGATGACATGGAACCAACCTAGTTTATACTCAAGTTTGATGTCAAAAAATAGGAGTTGTTCCTCCCATCAATGATTTTGACTCTTCAAATGTGTTCCAAGTGTAAGGTCTGCAACAATGGTTTACGATCAATTCGCATGAATCATTTGTTTTCCCAAGAAATAATGTCTCTATACCTTGGTGGCATATACCATCACAAGTTGTTCTCAATCTCAAGTAGAGTAATTTCATTCAGCCATATTTAGTCAAAAAGACACAAAGGCAATGGGATGTAGTCATATCTGGGAATTCATGTTGCAACACGGCTCCAATTGCAAAGTTAGAAGCATCAAAATAAACCACATAGGGTAATTTAGGATCATATGATTGTAGATTGGGCCTTGAAGACACCATATGTTTCAACTTCTGGAATGCTTTCTTGTGCTTGGTGGTCCTTTGGAAGCTTGAGTTCTTCCCCAAGAGGTCAGTCAATGGTGCATCTACATGAGCATAATAATGGATGAACCTTTGGTAAAAACTGGCCAATCTATTAAATGCTTGTACTTATGTAGCATCCTTTGGAGTAGGCCAATTAGTAATAACCTTGATTTTCTCCTCTTCCATCTTGATCCCCTTTGACAAGATCTTGTGACCCAAGAAGATAACTTCCTTCTGCCAAAAGACACACTTTGACTTCTTATAGTAAAATTTCCATTGTCATACTCGTCTTAGGACTTCTTGCACATGATTCATATGTTCTACCTTTGTCTTGCTATAGATTAAGATATCATCCAAGAACACCACCATATACCAATCCAATAGTCTATCCAACACTTGATTCATCTGATCCATGAAGATTGTTGGAGCATTAGTGAGCCCGAAAGGTAGAACTCTCCACTCAGAATGCCCCTACCTTGGGCAAAAGATAGTCTTTTGCACATCCTCCCTATCAATGGGACTTTTCTAATAGCCGCTACAAAGATCCAACTTGGAAAAGTATCATGCTCCACTCAATTGATCAAGCAAGTCATCAATCCGAGGTAAGGGATATGCATTCTTCACTATTTTCTTATTGAGCCCACGATAATCAATACAAAAATGAAATCCTCCATCCTTCTATGGGACAAATAGTACAGGTGCTCCCCAAGAAGAGGTGTTATGTTGTATGAAGTCCTTTTCCAATAACTCCATAAGTGTTGTTTGCAACTCATCTAACTCCTTTGGTGAGAGCCAATAAATTGGTATACTCATTGGAGTACTCCCTGGCAATAACTCAATCTTGAAGTGCATACCACGATTGGAGGGTTATCCCAATGGCAGATCATTTGGAAACATGTTTGCAAACTCCTGAATTATCTGATCAACTATTCCATGATGAGGCTCTTGACCTTCCTTGGATTGTCCTTGTGCAATCGGCTTGATCTACACCACAAAAACAGATTCATCTTCCTCCAAAGCTTGCTCTATGGCTGCTTCACTTACAAAATTTCCATCTAGGGACTATTCTTTCTTCAAAGCTTGCTCCATGGCTACTTTCTTGGTAAACTTCCCATCTTGGGACTCATAACACTCCAAGGCATGCCTTATGGCTACCTTCTTGATAAACTTCCTATCCTAGGATTGACTAATTTTAGGTGTCTTACTCAAAGGTGCCACATAACCTAATAAAAATTTGCTACCTTGGTGTGTAATTGAATTTGTTGTTGGTTCCAATCAAATTGACTTATGACTTTCAAGCCAAGGTAGTCCTAGAATGATATTGTAGTATAAAGGTGCCACTACAAACCTCATACACTCCAAATACTCCTTCCTAATCTTGAAGGTTATAGGATGCAAGGTACGGAATGCAAAACTCTTTCTACCATTTGCCATCATCAATTGAATCTCAATTATTGGCTTGATAGGAATACCCAATTCCGTTGCTACTTGCATAGACATGCAATTCTTTGAACTTCCAAAATCAACCAAAATCCTACAACCCCAATTAGATATCATACCTTGCAATTGAAGCAAACTTGCATAGGTCAAGCCTTCAATCCCATTGGAACTAATCAAGCTCCCTATAGGCGGCTCAAAATCTCCTATTGGAATTCCTTGTTTCCTTGATCATTCCACTCCACAAACTCCATCTGGGCAACTTGTCGAGGTTGCACATTCTTGAGTGGACATTAAGCAATGCAATATCCCATTGGAGACAATAAAAGCAACCCCATTTTGTCACAATTTCTCTCTATCTATAGTGCTAAGTGGTCTCCATTGAATGATATCAATCTCCATTAGTGCCGACTCCTCCATTCGTGTGTAGTGTATTGGTAGGTTTTGTGGAGGTTGAGGTCAAGACCAAGTTGTTGCAACCAAGGAATCAAAATGTTCGGCCAACTGCATGGCTCTCTCCAAGTGTTGTGGCTCTTGCATGGTTACCTCTAATTTGGTTCTTGACTTCAAGCCCCTCACAAATTGATCCAGAGCTTCCCCTTCCAATATATCTGGAATTTGCATGATGGTGTTCTGGAATTACGTGATGTAACTTCTTATAGAGCCAATCTGTTTAACTCTACCAACCTATCCCATACAGCTTGTGTGGCATTTATAGCTTGGAACCAACTAATTATTGCATCTTTGAATTTTACCCATGTCAAGATTGGTACAACAATTTGTTGTTTAGCTCACTCCACTCGGAATCTCCACCATAGCTTTGCTACTCCATCCAATTGGCTAGAAGCTAGGAGAATCTATTTTTGCTCATCTTGTAGATTGGTAAATTCAAAATAACATTCACAGTCAAACAAAAATTTCTCCATTGCACCCAGGAGATTCTTGCCTTCAAATACCTTGGGTTTAGGAAATCAGATTCAATCTTCTCCTTCTCAAATTAGTACTCTCTCTACATGCTCTTGTCGTCAAAGATCTTGTTCATCCAACAATGGAGTATGCTTGATCTATTGTTGCATAGCAAGGATAACATTGGACATTGCCGCCATGGTTGCTACTCTAATATGCCACCCCTAATCTATCTAATTTATTAACGCATCGAAGTAACACGTCCATCGTTCTCCATAAGTTACAACTAGAAGCACCAAGGGTTCCTCAGAAATGGTGATATATGCAAAAAATGTTGTCCAAAGTATGAGGTGATGAATTGTGTAAAATGATGCTTGGGTAGTACTTGGACACAAACAATCCCAATGGTTTGGTGGAAGTGGATTTGGTGGTCCATAAATTCTATCCATCTGTAATACCAAGAGCTAGCCATATGATCTAGATGTGAAATTTGGTTTGGTAACATCTAGAATGATATTATACATGATAGTCAAAATAGATCAGATAGAAGTATCACCAAAAGAGTACTTCTACTAATAGTGCAAAAATCAAAATAGACTTGAAAACCCTAGAACCAATAGCTAGACATAAGATTTAAAGGTAAGAATTGGTTTGGTAACATTTGGAAGGATGTTACACATGATGGACTAAATAGATCAAAAAGAGGTATCACCAAAAGGGAACTTTTACTAATAGAGTAGGAATCAAAATATGCTTGAAAACTTTGAAGGCAATTTTGAAGGCCCAAATGGATGAATTAGGCATGAAATCTTTGAAGGCAATTTCAAAGGCCTAAACGGATGAATTAGGCCTCAAAAATATGCAAATTCCCCCCCCCTCTCCCATGAAGGAAAGGTTGGCCTTCCATCCCCTTGGTTTTTCTTGTCAAGAGTTTTCCAATGGTACCTCACCCACGTGATTATGAGATTCCTACATGAAGATTCCCTAACAAATTCCCTCCAATCAAAGCTTGTTTGACCAACGAGATAGGACCAAGACTGACATGTCATCCATCCAAGTGAGTTATCCAAGGGTGGAGCTTGCTGACATGTTATCTATTGATGTGCCTAATCTCATGGTGGAGCTTCATGTGAGTAGATACTCCTTGTCTATATAATAAAGAGAACGTGCTCCTTTGGGGCATCGGATGACTGAGTGTGAAATTTGTATTTTCTCTCTTCTCTTGTCCTTGGAGTATTACAATGGTATCAGAGCGAATATTTTAGTCCAAGAGAGTGGATCACCCCTCTTGGAAGAACACAAATTACTAAAACTGAGTAATTGAGGTAGAGAATATAGAGTAATTGCTAGACTTAGGAAGGACTTTAGAGAGCGGATGGGATGGATGCACTGAGAGGACAATTTCCTGCACCTAGCTTTCCATTCTTGAATCCATTCCATATCAAGGTTATGTACATCCATTGTGAGCAAATGAGAGTTTTGCTAGTTTATCACTTTGGAGTAGAATTCATGGACAAGGTGATGAACTCACCAAACCCGGTGATTCTACTTGTGGTGGTATTTGATAGAGAGTAGGATTTGACAATCTACATTTTATTACAATGTTATGGATGTGAATGTCCCAAATCCTCTTCCTTTCAACACTCAAGTAGAAATTTGTTATGTAGTGAGACCTGAAGTGATGTTTAGAGATTTTGTGGTTAGGAATTTTGGTGAGGAGTATTATCAACGAGTGATAGCTTTTAAGGTCCCAATGGTAGTTCCAAGAGTTTGTGTGCCTTCAAGAGTGATCATATTGAATCTGTATTGAAGTAGATATTAGCATTGAGTGTTGTAGGAACCATGGATCCGTAATTGCAAGAGCTGGTGCAAGGAATGCAAGGGATGTTGAATGAATTTTGAGAGATTGAGATGACCATGGAGACATTATAAAGTCAAGTGAAGATCCTTAGGAATGATCAAGCAATGCAAGAAGAAGAGCCATCTCAAAATGCAATACCTATGACTGAAGTACTTGGAGAGGCATCCATGCCTACAAACCCTATCAACAATGAAGTCACATTGCTACTCCGGATCAAGAAGGCCTGCAACATCAAGCCTTATAAGGGGCAGCATACAATGGGAGTAGTGGAAAATTGGATCTCAAGAATGAATCGATATTTTTTATTGTTCTCAATAGAGATCACAGAGCATGTTATAGGCATGTTTGCATGTGTGTACTTGACCAATAAAGCCCTCACATGGTATGATGCTTGGGAACAATCCATGTTGGTAGAGAGAAGGGAAGTCACATGGACAACAATGCAAGAAGGATTGTTGAAGAATTTCCAATTGGTGTATTCTATGCAGATGACTCCAATCCAACTATGGAGATTGAGACAGAAGAACATCATACAAGAGTATATGGAGGTATTTCTAGATCTACAAGTTGCAATAACCAACATGAGTCTAGCAAAAGCTCTCAAAAAATTTCAAACGAGGGTAAAAGGAGCGGATTTGCCAAGAAGTCATGGTGCAAAATCCTCATATGGTATTTGAAGCCATTGCTTGTGCACAAAGAATAGCAAGAGCATTGGGTGGAGGTGAAGGAGTAGTTCCACCTCAACATTATTAGGCAGAAATGCCACACATGGATGGACCAGTACCAATGGAATTGGACAACCTTTGATTTTGAGATTGAGGAGCACAAACCCTTCAAGGAGACCGTGAACGGGTAATAGAACAAAGAGATGGAGTCCTACAAGGAGAAGGAACTTGAGGAGAACAATGCCATTGTTACAATTGTAGCCATATTGGGCACATATCTAGCAACTATTGCACTTGTTTCCCTAGAGGCCCTTGGCCTTCATATAGGCATCTTTGAACAACATGGAGAGGCATACTAAAGAAGAGGTGGTGGAAATCACTTTGGAAAACAAAGATTGCCAGTGAATGTACCTAGTGGCCTTACTAGCTCAATAAGGAAGTAGAGAAGCAAGGGAAGGAAGAAGACAAACATGCAAAGGTCTAGAAAGGCAACCTCACAATTGATTGTTGTGAATGGAGTCCTAGAAGGCAAACTAGTGAGAGTACTAATAGATCTAGGAGCAATAGAGAATTTCTTGTCTTGCTTTGTTGCAATAAGATTGGGAATGGATCTAGAGAGAGATGAGAGTGAAGAAGTAGAGTTACCTAATGGGCAAACGGAGAAGATTGAATCATTACCTAGACGGGTAACACTTTATGTAGGAGAATATCAAGAAGCAATTGAGTGGCGAGTGATACTATTAGCTTGTTATGATGCAATCTTAGACATGCCGTGGATGGGCATTACAACCCAATGGTAGATTGGAGGAAGAAAGTAGTGAGAACTCACCAATGGTCAATCATTGGGATTAAAGAAAAATCACATAGGCAAGAACTATATGTCATAGGGATGGCAACTATCCGTAAAACCAATAGATGTTTCATGGGTCTAATAAGAGGAGTCCAGAGTGCACAACTTGCTAGAAAAATTCTTGAGAAATTTAAATATGTGGTGGATGAGTTTCAAGATGTCTTTCACGATGATCTACACTCAAGATTACTACCAAAAAGGAGAGTAGATCATAAAATTGAGATACTCCCGGGGAAGACACCTCCTTGTAAGGCCCCATATTGCCTATTGCCTCATGAGTTGGAGGAGTGTAAGACCCTAATTGAGGAGATGTTACAAAAAGGGTTCATCCAATCTAGCGTATCACCATATGTGGCTCCTGTCTTGTTTGTGAAGAAGAAGGACAGTACAATGTGGATGTGCATTGACTCTCGGGGTCTCAATCAGCAAATGGTGAAGAATAAATACCCCTTACCTTGCATGGATGATCTGTTTGATCAACTACATGGAGCAAGATACTTCACCAAATTGGACTTACAAAGTGGTTACAATCAAATCCAAATTGCAGAGGAGGATGTGTACAAAACTACCTTTTGAACCAAGTATGGCCACTTCAAGTATTTTGTGATAGCTTTTGGCCTCACCAATGCACCTACCACTTTCATGAGTCTAATGAATGACATATTTTGTCCATACTTAGATAAGTCTGTTATCATCTTCTTGGACAACATCTTAGTATATAGTAGCATGATGATAGAACACAAACAACATCTACAAGAAGTCCTCTAAATTCTAAGACAAAATTGACTGTATGCCAAAATCTCAAAGTGCAAGTTTGGCAAGTCTGAAGTAGACTACTTAGGGCATAGAGTAAGTGCAAAGGGCATTCAAGTATTGATGGATAAAATTGAGGTTTCAAAAATGGAGTGCCCCTAAGGATTAGACTCAACTCAAGAGCCTCTTGGGGTTGATGGGATTCTATCATAGATTTGTCAAGGACTTCTCCAAGGTTGCACAGCCTTTAACGGCACTACTTGGCAAGGGGAAGAAGTGGAAATGGAGAACCGCACAAGAATTGGCCTTTCAAGAATTGAAAGTTGCCTTGCTACATGCACCAATCTTGAAAAGGTATGACTCAAAATGTCTAATCAAGTTGGCTATAGATGCATCATGCGTAGCAATAGGAGCAGTCCTACAACAAGAGTGGCATGATGGATGACATCCAATTGCATATTTCTCTTGAAAGTTGTTACCGGCAGAGTGCAACTACCACACCACAAAATAAGAAGAGCTGGCCATCATTCTTGCAACCAAGCATTGGAAGCACTATTTGGGCAAGAAGGTATTTGTAGAAGAGACAGACCATAAACCTTTAGTCTACCTCAAGACGTAGAAGGATCTATCTCATTGCCAAATTTGGTGGGCAGAGTGGCAACAACGCTTTAACATGACAATCACCTAAGCAGAAGGTAAGAAGCAACTTGCATATGCATTCACCCCCATGCTAATGGCAAACAACTTGGTGGCAGAGGTTAAGATTAACCTTGAATTCAGGCCAAAGATTCTAGCTATTACAAAAATTGATTTATAGATTGTAGAAGTGCAATCATCCAAAGGCATCACCAGCACCCAAGGACTCATCTTTTGTGATGGTAGATTATGGATCCCAAATGTCCTAGAATTATGCACCACCATTCTAGCAAAATGTCATGATTTGGCCATTGCAGGTCATGTCAGAGTGGACAAGACCTTGGATACAGTCTAGTGCCATTACTATTGGCCCAAGATGAGCAATGGTGTGATGGACTACATGCGTAGCTGCCTACTTTGTCAATAGAACAAAGCTTCTAATCAAGCTCCTACAGTGCTCCTTCAACCCCTCCACACTCCTACCAAACGTTCAGAACAGGTGAGTAGGGATCTCATCTATGAATTATCCAAGACCACCTCAAGCTTTGACTCCATCATGGTCTTTGTAGACCGGCTCAAAAAAATAATTCATGTACGCCCTACTTCCAAGGATGTGACCACTCCACAACTAGCTCAATTATACTTAGATGCAGTCTTCTCTCACCATGGCTTGTCTCAAGTACTCATCATTGATAGAGGCTCTCAATTCACTATTTTGTTTTGGCAAACACTCTTTGATTTCTCCAAAACCAAGTTGGCCATGTCCACAATTTACCACCCACAAACAGATGGACAAACAAAGTGGGGTAATTGCACTTTTGAAGATAGGTTATGCGGCTTCACCTTAGAAGAGCAAGAGAGGACGGACACTCTACTCTTGTTGGTGGAATTTTCTTACAACAATTTAGTGAATGCATCCACCTAGGTCACTCCATTCTTCCTTATGTATGGTGATCATCCTTTCACACCTTCTTGCTTGATGAAGATCTGTTTGATGGCTTCCAAGGTTGACGCAATCAACACATTTGTTTCTAGAATCCAACAAGGTGTGGAGAGTGCCAAGCACAAATTACAAATTGTGCAAAATCAACAAAAGAAAAATGCTGATGCACACCATAGGCACATGGAGTTCAATGTTGGGGATCAAGTGTAGCTATTGACAACCAATCTCACATTAGTTGGACCTCGTAAACTCAGACCTCGTTTTATTGGGCCTTTCTTGATTCTTCATCGAGTCGACGTTGTAGCCTATCACCTTGAGCTACCACCACACATCTAGTGAGATTCATCTAGTGTTCCATATTTCCCTACTATGCAGATATGCTCCCCAATCAGGCCAGTGTCATTCCACACAAGACATTTGACCTTGTCCAACACTCATTGATGGCACACAGGAATATGAAGTGGAGCGTATTCTCCATAAACACATGCATGGTACTTGCCATCAGCGGGTGGACTTTCTAGTATAGTGGAAATTTTACCCCCTTTATGAAGCAACCTGGGAGCCTATTGCCAATTTGACACATGCACCGGTGTTGGTGCAAGCGTTTGAGAGCAATAGTTGCACAATGAGGATGTTGCATCTTAAAAGGAGGGAGGTCTATAACACCAAGAGCTAGCCATATGATCTAGATGTGAAATTTGGTCAGGTAACATGTGGAATGATATTATACATGATGGTCAAAATAGATCAGATAGAAGTATCACTAAAAGAATACTTCTACTAATAGTGCAAAAATCAAAAGAGACTTGAAAACCTTAGAACCAATAGCTAGACATATGATTTAAAGGTGAGAATTGGTTTGGTAAAATTTAGAAGGATGTTATACATGATGGACTAAACAGATCAGAAAGAGGTATCACCAAAAGGGGACTTCTATTAAAAGAGTAGGAATTGAAATATGCTTGAAATCTTTGAAGGTAATTTTGCTAGCCTAAACGGATGAATTAGGCCTCAAAATATGTGCAAATATCCCCCCCCCCAAAGGATGAAAGGCTGGCCTTCCCTCCCTCCTGGTTTGTCTTGTCAAGAGCTTTTGAATGGTACCTCACCCACGTGATTCTGAGATTCCTATAAGAAGATTCCCTAAAAGATTCCCTCTGATCAAAGTTTGTTTGACCAACCAGATAGGACCAAGACCAAAATATCACCCAATGAAGTAAATAATCCAAGGGTTTAGCTTGTCGACATGTCACCTATCTGTGTGCCTAATCCTATGGTGGAGTTTCCTTGGAGGAGATCCTCTTTGTCTATATAATAAAAAGAAGGTGCTCTTTTGGAGCATCGGATGATTGAGTGTGGAAATTGTGTTTTCTCTTTTCTCTTTTCCTCGGAGTATTACACCATCCCATTCCTGCTCTAATACCAATGTAAAAGACCAAGCCAAAGAGAGAATAGGAGAATGGAAACTCACATTGGGATACTTGAATGTGGGAAAACTCCGAATGTCTAGCATAAGCTTTGGCTTTGGTATTTATAGGTAGCATACAAAGCCCTTGAGAAGTTTCTCAAGAAGGTTCCTTGAGTTTCTTTCTTAGAGCGCAAGCCAAGTTAATCAAGAGGCTTCTCAAGAAGCTTCCTTCTAGAAGCCGCCTACTCGGCGTGTAAGCTAAGCTACTTGGAAGCTTTTAAGAGTTTCCTTCTTGAAGCTACCTGCTTGGGGTGCAGTTAAGTTAGTCGGGAAGCTTCTCAAGAAGCTTCTTAGATGCTTCTAGAATATTTTGGGGTTAATTTGGCTTATTCTTTGCTTTGTTAGCCTTACTAACTACGTCACTAAATTCCATATTGTTACACAATTTTTGAACAACATGGAAAGACAAATTGAAGAAGATGATGCAAAACTCACATCAAAAAACAAAGATCACCAATAAATGTAAATTGTAGCCTTATTGGCTCAATGGAGAAGCAAAAAAGCAAGGAGAAGACAAGGACAAATGCACAAAGATCAAGGAAGACAAACTCACAACTAATTGTTGTGAATGGAATCCTAGAAGGCAATCAAATGAGAGTATAGATAGACCCTAGAGCAAGAAAGAATTTATTGTCTCATTTTGTTGCAATAAGATTGGGGATGGATCTAGAGAAGGATTAAAATGAAGAAGTAGAGTTAACTAATTGGTAGAACAAAGAGGATAAAGTTGTTACCTAAAAAGGTAGCACTCTTTATAGGAGAGTATTAGGAAGCAATTGTTGCAAAAAGATATGATTAGCCTGTTATGATGTAATATTATGCATGCCATGGATGGAGCATTACCATCCTATGGTCGATTGGAGGAATAAAGTAGTGAGAACTTGCCAATAGATGATCATTGGGATTAAGGAAAGATCACACAAGACAAAATTACCTCTCTATGTTAGAGGGACAACAACTATTTGTAAGGTAGTTAGATGTTTCATGGGTCTAATAAGAGATTCCAGAGTGCACAACTCAATGGGCAAATTCTTGAGAAATTGAAAAATGTGAAAGATGAGTTTCAAGATGTCTTCTTGTATTATCTACCATTACAATTACCACCAAAAAGGAGAGTAGATCATAAAATTGAGATATTTCCAAGGAAGACTCCTCCTTGTAAGGCCCATATCATTTATAACCTCATGATTTTGAGGAATGTAAGGCTCAAACCAAGGATATGCTATCCAACCTAACATATCACCATATGGAGCTCCTTTTAGTTTGTGAAGAAGAAGGACAGTACAATGCACATGTGCATTGACTATTGGAGTCCAAATCAACAAACATGGAAGAACAAGTACTCCTTATCTTGCATGGATGACCTATTTTATCAACTCAATGGGCTAAAACACTTCATCAAACTTGATGTGTAGAGTTGTTACAACCAAATCCGGATTGCGGAGGAAGATGTTTCACAAAATTGTTTTTCAAACAAGGCACACTTTGAGTACCTAGTGATGTTGTTTGGTTTCACCAATGCACCAACCACTTTCATGAGTTTGATGAATGAAATTATTTTCCCATACTTGGATAAACCTATTATCATCTTCCTAGATGGCATCTTAGTCTACAATAGGATGATTATAGAACACAAGCAATGTCTACGAGAAGTTGTCCAAATTCTACCAAAAAATCAATTGTACGCCAAAATCTCAAAGTGCAAGTTTGGCAAGTTGGAAATAGGCTACCTAGGACATAGAGTAAATGTAGCAGGTATCCAAGTGTTAGCAAATAAAATAAAGATCATTTAGAAATGGAGTGCTCCAGAAGATCAAACTCAACTCAAGAGCTTTAGGATTGATGAGGTTCTATCATCAATTTGTCAAGGACTTCTCCAAGGTTGCACAATTTCTAATAGCACTATTGGGCACTAATTGCATAGGGGAAGAAGTGGATGTGGAGAACCGCACAAGATTGACCTTTCATGAATTGAAAGATGCATTACTACATGAACCAATCTTGAAATGGTATGACACAAATCGTCCAATCAAGTTGGCTATAGATGCATCAAGTATAGCAATAAGAGCAATCTTACAACAAGAGTAGCATGATGGATGGCACAAAATTGCCTATTTCTCTCAAAAGCTATTATCAGCAAAATGCAACTATCATACCACCAAATGAGAATAATAGGCCATTGTCCTTACAACCAAGCATTGGAAGCACTATCTTGGTGAAAAGGTATATGTAGTGGAAATAGACCACAAACCTCTAGTCACCTTGAGACACAAAAAGATCTATCTCATTGATAGATTCAATGGGCAGAGTAGAGACGAAAGTTCAACATGACAACTACATATATGGAAGGCAAGAGGCAACTTATAGATGCATTTATGTGAATGTTGATGGCAATAATCTGGTGGTAGAGGTCAAGATGAACCCTAAATTCTAGCCAAAGATGCTTGTTGCTATGAAAACTGATCCATAATTTGCAAGAGCTCAATCATCCAAAGGCATCACCAACACCCAAAGACTCACCTTTTGTGATGGCAGGTTATGGATCCCAAATGCAACTAACATAAGAATCATCATCTTAGCATAATGTCATGATTTTTTATTGCAGGTCACATTAGAGTAGATAAGACCTTGGATGCAATCAAATGCTATCACTATTAGCCCAAGATGAGCAACAATGTGATGGAATACATTTAGAGCTACCTACTTTGTCAACAAAATAAAGCTTTTAATCAAGCTCCCACAAGATTCCTTCAACCCCTCTCCACTTCTCCACAATTTTGGGAACATGTAAGCATGGATATGGTTTGTGAATTGCCCAAGACCACCTTAGGGTTTGACTCCGTAGTAGTCTTTGTTGACCAACTTAGCAAAATGATTCATGTGCATCTTGCCACCAAGGATGTGACTACTCCACAATTAACTCAATTGTACATAAATGTAGTTTTTTCTCACCATAGCTTGTCTTGAGTGCTCTTTGATAGACACACTCAATTCACTCGTTTGTTTTGGAGAAGACTCTTTGTTTTCTTCAAAACCAAATTGGTGATGTCCATAGCTTACCATCCACACACCAATGGACAAATAGAGTGGGCTTATTGCACTGTTGAAGATATGCTCCAAGGCTTCACCTTAAATGAGCAAGAGAGGTATGACACCTTACTTCCACTAGTGGAATTTTCTTACAACAATTCAATGAATTCATCCACATAGGTCACATCATTCTTCCTCATGTATAGAGAGCACACCTTCAAGCTTGATGAAGATCCATCCAATGGCTACCATGGTTGACATTGTCAACACTTTTGTTTCTAAAATCCAACATGATATGGAGAATGCCAAGCATTCGTTGCAGATTGCCCAAAATTGATAAAAGTAATATGTAAATGCACACCACTAGCACATAGAGTTCAATATTAAAGATCAAGTCAAGCTATTAACAACCAACCTCACATTAGTTGGCACTCATTAGCTGAAACCTCATTTTATTAGGCCCTTTCTCATTCTTTATCAAATCAGCGTAGTCGCTTATCACCTCAAGCTACAACCACACGTGAAGATTCATCTAGTATTCCATGTTTTCTTACTACAAAGATATGCCTCCTGACCACCCCACTTTTTTCCATACAAAACATTTGACCTTATCCAACACTCATTGATGGCATAGAGGAATATGAAGACTAATGCACTCTCCAAAATACATTTGTGTTACTCACCATCCACGTGTAGAATATCTTGAACAATGGAATATCTTGTACCTTGTGTGAAGTGATGGAGAGCTAACACCAACCTGATCCATGCATTGGTGTTAGTGAAATATTTTGAGCAACAATTTTACAATGAAGACGTTGTGTTTTAAAAGGGAGGAGGTTTGTAATATCAATAGCTAGATTTACTATCTAGAGGTGAAAATTAGCTTTGTAACATCTGGAAGGATGTTATACATGATAGACTAAGTAGATCAAATAGACTTATCACCAAAAGAGTACTTGTACTAATAGGGCAAGAGCCAAAAATCACCTAAAACTTTAGAGCCAATTTTGGTGGCTTGAATGGATAAATTAGGCCTAAAGAATGTGCAATTTATCTCCTTGGAAGAGAAAAAGCTAGCCTTTCCTCTCCCCTATTTGTCTTGTCAAGATCCTTTCAATGGTACCTCACCCATGCAATTCTGAGATTCTTACAAGAAGATTCTCTAAAGATTATATTTAGACAAAGTTCATTGATCAACCATATAGGACAAAACCAACATGTCACCCATGCATGCAACTAATCTAAGGGAAGAGTTTACTGACATGTCACCAATCTATGTATTTGATCCAAGCATGGAGTTTCCTTTGAAAGAATCCTCTTTGTTATATAATAAAGACAAGGTGCTCCTTTGGGGCATTAGAGTTTTGAGTGTGAAGCTTTGTGTTTCTTCTTTGGTGTTTCTCTTGGAGGGTTCTCCTATCCTTGGAAGATAACATCCACCTTCTAGTTCCACAAAAATGATTGTTTCACTCTAGTGCTTATACTTTTACAGCAATATTTCTCACTACTAAGTGACTAAGTAGGCAAACATTCATGTAAAGAGCATCTACATACACATGTACCAACTTGACTATCTTGATGGTATTTCCTTGTTTACTACAAAGAAAGAATGCATTGAATGATCCTAATAAACATTGGGTCTAAGCACTATATACATTTCCTACTTAGTTGTCAAGGAGATCCAAATACAAAGTGCTTGAAATCTTATAATCACATCTAATCCTTACTAATAAGAATCTTATTTTATCCTAATCTTATTTCCAAATAAACATGTTTGGCATTGCCACCTTAGCAATTTTTTGTATCTTCTTATGTTACATAGTGGTCCACTTGGCTTTTGTTTTGACATTAAGGTTTATTTACACTAAGTTCGTGTTGTTCTTGTAATGCTAGTTCTTCTTGGTGGAATTTCTTCAATAGTTGGTCTTTCTCCTTCAACAATGTGATCTCTTGGTGAGTCATTTTTTGGCTTTAGTTGGCTCAATATGAAGCATGACATAACAATATGGAATTTAGCTATGCAATTAGTTAGGGCTAATGAAGTAGCGAATAGGCCAAATAATCCTAGAATATTCTAAAAGTAAGAAGCTTCTTGGGAAGCTTTCTGGCTAGCTTAGCTTGCATCCCAAGTAGGTAGCTTCTAGAAGCTTCAAACTAGCTTAGCTTGCACACCAGGTGGACAACTTCTAGAAGGAAGCTTCTTGAGAAGCTTCTCGATTAACTTGGCTTACACTCCAAGAAAGTGGCTCAAGGAAGCTTCATGAGAAGCTTCTCAAGAGCCTTATATGCTCCATATAAATACCACAACCGGAGCTAATGCTAATATCTAGAGTTTTCCCTCATTCAAGTGTCCCAATGTGATCTTCCATTCTCCTATTTCTCTCCTTGGTCTCGGTCTTTACATTGGTATCAGAGCAAGAATGGGAAGGCTAGAATTCATGGACCACCAACTCCATTTTGGCCAAACCATTGGGATTTTTGTGTTCAGGTACTACACAAGCATCATTTCAGACAATTCATCACTTCACATTTTGGGCAGAATTTTCTAAATGCAATCACCTTGTCAAGTAACACTTAGTACTTCTGGTTGTAACTTATGGAGAACGGTGGACATGTTGCATCTAAGTGTTAGTAAATTAGATAAATTGGGAGTAGTGTGATAGAGTAGTAGCCACGGCAATAATGCGTAAGGTTATCATTGTTATGTAGCAACAAATCAAGCACCTTACTTGATTGTTGGATGAAAAAGACAATAATGACAAGAGCATGTAAAGAGAGCACCATTTTGAGAAGGAGAAGACCAAATCCAATTTCCAAAATCCAAGGTTTTTGATGGAAAGATCTCTTGAGCATAGTGAAGAATTTTATATTTGATTATAAATGTTATTTTGAGGCTACAAATCTTCAAGATGAACAGAAAAAAATCTTCTTAGCTTCACGCCAATTGGACGGAGTAGTAAAGTTATGGTGGCAATTTTGAGTGGAACAAGCTGAAAGGCAATTTGTTGCACCAATCTTGACATGGGAAGAATTCAAGGGTGAAATAATTAGGTGATTCCAAGCAATAAATGCCACACAAGTTGCACAAGATAAGTAGGTAGAGTTGAAGCAGATTGGTTCTATAAGAAGCTATATCATGCAATTTTAGAACACATTTATGCAAATTCTAGATATAATTGATGGGGAAGCTTTGGATCAATTTGTGAGGGGCTTGAAGTCATAAACCAAATAGAAGTGACTATGCACGAGCCAAAATACCTGGAAAAAGCCATGTAGTTAGGACAACACTTTAATTCCTTGGTTGCAACAACTTGGTCTCAACCTTGACCTTCACAAAACCAACTAGCACATTACACACATGTGGAGCAGCCGGCACCATTGGAGATTGATGCCATCCAATGGAGACCACTTGGTATAGCACATCAAGAAAGATTATGACAAAATGATAGTTGCTTTTATTGTCACTAGATTGGACATCGCATTGCTTAATGTCCACTCAAGAATGTGCAATCTCAACAAATTGCACAAATGGAGGTTGTTGATCAAGAAAAAGAGGAATCCCAATAGGAGATTTTGAGCCACTTACGTTGAACTTGATTAGTTCCAATGGGATTGAAAACTCAACCTATGCAAGTTTATGTCACTTGCAAGGTACATTATTTAATTATGGTTGTAGGATGTTGGTTGATTCTAGAAGTTCAAAGAATCGCATGTCTATGCAATTAGCAAAGGAATTGAGTATTCCTATCTAGCCAGTAATTGGAAGTAGATTGATGATAGTGTATAATGGAAAGTGTTCTATATCTTGTACCTCACATCTTGTTACCTTCAAGATTAGGAAGGAGTATTTGGGATGTATATGGTTTGTAGTGGTAACTCTACACTATGATGTCCTTTTGGGTTTACCTTGGCTTGAACGTTATAAGGTTCAATTTGATTGGAATTGACGATAAATTCAAGTACAACACCAAGGTAGAAATTTCCAATTAGGTTGTCTAGCACCTTTGAGTAAGACATCTAATAATAGTCAATCCTAAGATGAGAAGTTTGACAAGAAGAAACTAGGCAGAGTAAGCTTTTGAAGAAGGATAAGTCCTAAGATGGAATTTTGTCAATGAAGTAGCCATAAAGCAAACTTTGAAAGAAGATAAGTCTTAGATAGGAAGTTTGTTAGTGAAGCACCTATGAAGCAAGCTTTGGAGGGAGATAAGTTTATTTTTGCAATATGAATCAAGCCAATTGCACAAGGTGAATTTGAGGACGATCAAGAGCCTCATCAAGCAATGGTTGATCAAATAGTTAAGGAGTTTGTGGATGTGTTTTAGAATGATTTTCCAAAGGATTACCCTCCGCTTGTGGTATGCCTTTCCAAATTGAGTTATTGCTAGGGAGTGCTCCAATGAGTAGACCAGTCTATCAGCTCTCACCAAAGGAATTGGAGTAGGTGTGAATAACAATTATGGAGTTGTTGGAGAAGGAATTCATCCAATATAGTACATCTCCTTGGGGAGCATTGGTACTATTTTTTCCAAAGAAGGATGGAGGACTTCATTTCTATATTGATTACTATAGGCTCAATAAAAAAATGGTGAAGAATGAATATCACTTGCCTCAAATTGATGATTTGCTTGATCAATTAAGTGCAACACAATACTTCTCCCAGTTGGATCTTTGTAACAATTATTGGCAAATTCCCATTGATAAGGAGGATGTGCAAAACACTACCTTTTTGCACATGGGCATTTTGAATAGAGAGTTCTACCTTTTGGGCTTATTAATGCTCCAACAATCTTCATGGATCAGATGCATAGGGTATTGGATGGACTACTAGATTGGTATGTGTGCTATTCTTTGATGATATTTTAATCTAGATCAAGACAAAGGTAGGACATGTAAATCATGTATAAGAAGTCCTAAGATGAGTACATCAATGGAAGTTTTATTGCAAGAAGTCAAAGTGTGTCTTTTGGCTGAAGGAAGTCACTTTCTTGGATCACAAGATCTCATCAAAAGAGATCAAGATGGAAGAGGAAAAATTCCAAGCTATTATTGATTGGCCTACTCAAAAGGATGCCATAGAGGTGCAAGCATTTAATGGATTGGCAAGTTTTTATTGACGGTTCATCTACTATTATGTGCATGTGGAAGCACCATTGACCAATCTCTTGGGGGAAAACTCAAGCTTTCAATGGACCACCAAGCATGAAGAAGCATTCTAGAAGTTGAGACATATAGTGTCTTCAAGACTCATTCTTCAACCATATGATCCTTAACTACCTTGTGTGGTTGACTTTGATGCTTCTAACTTTGCCATAGGAGATGTATTGCAACAAGAAATGAGTTACATCCCATTGCCTTTGTATCTTGTCGATTAAACACCATAGGAAGGAAATACTTTGCATTAGATCAAGAACAATTAGCAATGGTATATGTCACCAAAGTATGGAGGTATTATCTCTTGAGAAAAGAAGTGATCATGCAAACCAATCATAAATCCTTGTTGTAGACATTACATTGAGAACACATGAAGAATCGACATTATCAATGGCAAGAACAATTACAATTGTTTGATATCAAACTTGAGTACAAACCCGGTTGGTTCCATGTCATTCTTGATGCCTTATCACAACAACCTGATTTGAAGTCTATTTGTCTCACCATGGCGGCAATTACAATAGTATCAATTCACTCCAAAGTCCAACTTGAGTTTAAGACCACTTTATAGTAAGATCTTTTCTTTTAGATGGTTTAAGGTCATCTCATAGCATCCAACAAGGGATAAAAAACCTTCTTCTTGAAGGAAGGCCTTCTATTTTGTGAGATCCAGATTTATGCTCTAGCCAAGGATGATCTCCAACTTGTGCACCTCCGAGAAGCCCATGACTTATCAATCATTGGTCACATGGGTATGGACAAGACCTTGGGTACTCTCCAATGCCAATGGTGGTGGCCCAACATGACATAAGATATTTGAGAATTTGTCTGATTGTGTGAGAGTTGCCAATGCAACAAGGCCAACAACTAGAAACCAAGTGGACTCCTTCAACCACTCCCCATTCTATCTGCTTGATGAGAACATGCAAGCTTAGATCTCATTATGTCCTTGCCCAAGACAAAGCAAGGTCATATAACAATCATGGTGTTTGTGGATAAACTTAGTAAGTAAATCCATTTGACACCAATCTTTGATACCGTGGGTGCTCTAACATTGGCATATATCTACTTTGACATTGTCTTCAAGCATCATGAGATGACTCATGTACTCATCTCCAACTGTGATCCTATTTAGTGGGAAATTTTGGCAAGCACTCTTCCAAATACTTGGCACCAAGCTTGCTTTGTCTACGGCCTATATCCTCAAATTGATAGACAAATTGAAGATGAAAATTGGACCTTGGAAGATATGCTTTGTGCCTTTGTCAACATCCACTATGCCAATTAGGATGAATGTCTTGTAGCTGTAGAGTTTGCATACAATAATTCTAAATATGCAAGCCTCGGATTCTCTCCTTTCTTCCTCAATTTTGGCCAAGATCTACTTGTTCCAAATTCCCTTCTTGCTTCTTCTCCATCTCATGTCTCTTATGCTTCCACCTTCTTGACCACCACATCCCAATCCCTCCAACAAGCCAAATCTCATCTCCTTGTTGCTCAAAATCTGCAAAAACAATATGTGGATGACCATCGTCATGATCTCACCTTTCAAGTCAGTGACAAGGTCATGCTCTCCTCTAGTAACCTACTCCTCTCCCTTGATACCCAAGGATGTAAACTTGCCCCTAATTGGATAAGACTCTTTGATGTCACCCAAATCATCTTTCATGTTTCTTATCGACTTGCCTTACCTTGTCATATGTGCATCTACCCTATCTTCCATGTTTCCAAGTTGAAACCCTTTGTTCCTAATCCATCTTCTTTTTCCTCTTTTGTCCAACCTCCTTCTCCTCCTCCTCCTCCCTATCAATGATCATGAGAAGTACAAAGTTGATCATATCCTTGCATGTCGCTACATTCAACAAGGCCATCGACAACATACAAAGTACAAGGTCCTTTGGAAAGGAGACCTCCTTCATGATGCCACATGGGAACCTCTTTCTCATCTCCAAAATGCACAAATATCCATCTATGATTTTGAAGCTTCAATGGCAATGAGGACATCACCAACTAGCAATGGGAGAATATGTAACAATAAGGAATTTAGCGATAAAGTTAGTTAGGATTAACAAAGTAGCAAATAGGCCAAATTAGCCTATAATATTTTGGATGCATTTAAGAAGCCTCTTGTGAAGCTTCTTGGCTAGCTTAGCTTGCACCCCAAATAGGTAACTTCTAGAAGCTCCAAACTAGCTTAGCTTGCATGCCAAGTAGATGGCTTCTAGAATGAAGCTTCTTGAGAAGATTCTCGGTTAAGTTGGCTTGCACTCCAAGAAAGTGGCTCAAAGAAGCTTCTTGAGAAGCTTCTCAAGAGCCTTGTATGCTCCCTATAAATACCAAAGCCGGAGCTCATGCTAAGTATTTGGAGCTTTTCCTCATTCAAGTGTCCCAATGCAATCTTCCATTCTCCTATTTCTCTCCTTGGTCTTGGTCTTTTACACATGGCCTTATCTTTGGTGGTTGTGTTCATTTTTCATGAACGTAATTTTACAAGCTTAAGTGGCTTGTCTATGGTGGATTACAACTCTTTGTATAAGGGTACAATCTCCTTTAGTAGTCCCATCAATGGTATCACTCCATGTATAAAACATATTAATATCAACCATACCATCAAACTATGGTCATATTTCAAGCAATGGCAAATGTTGTCAATCATATTTGCTTTGTCATTTTGTATTAAAGATTGTGTTGATGGTGTTTCAAAAAAGAACTCTCCATTTCAATGTGTTCTAACATCATCTCATTGGCTACATTGGCAGGTTTGTCCTCTTCTTATAGGTAGCCCGTAGTCAAATCTTCTTCTTTCAATTTTCAAGATTTTGCTTCTTATATCCTCAACCAACATAGAACCTGGTTTGGTTTTTGTTCTTAGAATGACATCTATGATGTTCATAGTAGGACTTTTAGGTTTGCAATGTTTGGAGAAGAAGATAGGCATTGGCTTGAGTGTTTTCTTTAGAACTACAATAATAGCCTTGTCATTGTCTTCCATTGGTGCTTTCCTCTTGTCCTTTGTAGCTTTGCTAGGAATGGCAATGATGCAATATCATTGTTCATTTCCTCTTTTGATATGTTGTTAGCATCTGGTGACAAGATGTGTGTAAATAAGTTAGCCTTGTCTGATTGGTTCTCATTTTTGAAGGTTTCTTTCTTAGAGCTAAAGTGACCTTCTTCTATTATAGAGGCCTTGATTCCACCATGTCTCCTTGTTGTGCCACTTCTGCTTTCACCCAACAAAACTTCAATAACTTGGTTTCCCTTTTGTTTCTTTTGTCTCAAAGGTTTTGGCCTTTGTTGCAAGATTGTAAAAGACCAAGACCAAGGAGAGAAATATGAGAATGGAAGATCACATTGGGACACTTGAATATGGGAAAAATCCAAATGTCTAGCATAAGCTTTGGCTCTTGTATATAAAGGGATCATACAAGGCCCTTGAGAAGCTTGTTTGAGCCACTTTCTTGGAGTGCAAGCCAACTAGGAAACTTCTCAAGAAGCTTCCTTCTTGAAGCCGCCTACTTGGCATGCAAGTTAAGCTGGTTGGAAGCATCTAAAAACTATCTACTTGGGGTGCAAGCTAAGCTAGTGCAAAGCTTCCCAAGAAGCTTCCTAGATATTTCTACAATATTCTAGACTAATTTGGCATATTCACTACTTTGTTAGCCTGAACTAACTTTGTCACTAAACTCCATATTGTTACATATTCCCCCATCACTAGTTGGTGATGTCCTTGTTGCCATTGAAGCTTCAAATTCTTGGATGCATTTTTGTGTATTCTAGAGTTGAGAAGGAGGCTCCCAAGTGGCATCATGAGTGGATAGCCGTTCCAAAGGACCTTGTACTCTATATGTTGTCGACAGCCATGTTGGATGTGGTAACGTGCAAGTATACAATCAACTTCATACTCCTCATGATCATGGATTGAGATGGGAGGAGGAGGAGGTTGGACACAAGAAGAAAAAGAAGATGGATTAGGAACAAATGGTTTTAACTTGGAAACATGAAAGACAAGGTGAATGTGCATATGACAAGGCAAGGCAAGTCAATAAGCAACAAGAGAGACAATTTGGGTGACATCAAAGGGTCATATCCAATTAGGAGTAAGTTTACAAACTTGGGTATCAAGTGGGAGGGGTAGCTTACTGGAGGAGAGCATGACTTTATCACCAACTTGAAAGGTGAGATCCCAACAACGGTGGTCCGCATATTGTTTTTGACAATTTTAAGCAAGACTTGGCTTGTTGGAGGGATTAGGATATTGTGGTCAAGAAGGTTGAAGTATGAGGGACATGAGAAGGAAGAGGAGCAAGAAGGGACTTAGGAACAAGTGGATCTTGGCCAAAATTGAGAAAGAAAGGAGGGAATCCAATGCTTGTCTGTTTGGAGCTATTGTATGCAAACTCTGTGGTTGCAAGATATTCATCCTGATTGGTGTGGTGAACATTGACAAAGGCAAAGAGCATATTCTCCAAGGTGGAATTTGCATGTTCAGTTTGTCCATCAATTTGAGGATGATAGGCAATGGACAAAGCAAGCTTGGTGTCGAGTATTTGGAAGAGTGTTTGCCAAAATTTCTTGGTGAATCAAGGATCATGATCGGAGATGAGTACACATGGTATCCCATGATGTTTGAATATATTGTCAAAGTAGATTTGTGCCAAGGTTGGAGCATCCATAATATCAACTGTTGGTGCCAAATAGATTTTCTTACTAAAATTATCCACAAGCACTACAATTATTGTGTGACCTTGCTTTGTCTTGGGCAAGGAAGTGATGAGATGCAAGCTCATATGTTCCCAAATGAGTAGATAGAATGTGGGGTGGTTGAAGGAAGCCACTTAGGTTCTAGTTACTAGCCTTGTTGCATTGGTAGCTCTCACATGATTGAACAAACTCTCAAACATCTTGTGCCATGTTGGGCCACCACCATTGGTGTTGGAGAGTACTCAAGGTCTTGTCTACACCTATGTGACCAAAAGTAGTTAAATCATGGGCTTCTTGAAGGCACAAAAGTTGGAGATCACCTTTGGCTGGAACATAGGTTTGGTCCTCATTGTATAGAAGGCTTTCTTTGAAGGAGAAGGTGTTGTACTCCTTGTTCCATGTTGCAAGACAACCTTGTTCCATCTGAAAGAATGGATCTTGTTGTAGAGTTGTCCTAAACTTGGCCTGGACTTTGGAGTCAACTAACATTGTTGTAATTATCATTGTGATGAGAGGAAGAGACTTCAAATCAGGTTTTCATGATAAGGCATCAAGGATGACATCAAACCAACCGGGTTTGTACTCAAGTTTGATTTCAAACAACTATAGTTGTTCCTCCCATTGATGATGTTGACTCTTCATGTGTTCCAAATGTAATGTCTGCAACAAGGGCTTGTGATTAGTTTGCATGACCACTTGTTTCCGCAAGAGATGATGCCTCCATACCTTGGTGGCATATGTAATTGCTAGTTTTTCCCAATCTCTAGTAGAGTAATTCCTTTTTGTTATATTTTGTCTACAGGACACAAAGGCAATGGGATGTAATCATGTGTGAATTCTTGTTGCAACACGGCTCCAATTGCAAAATTAGAAGCATCAAAATCAACCACACATGGTAGTTGAGGATCACATGGTTGAAGAATTCATCTTGAAGACACCATATGTTTCAATTTTTGGATTGCTTCTTTGTGCTTGTTGGTCCATTGAAAGCTCAAGTTCTTCCCTAAGAGATTGGTCAATGGTGCGGCCACATGAGCATAGTAGTGGATCTATCTATAAAAACTAGCCAATCCATTAAATACCCATACTTTAGTAGTATCCTTTGGAGTAGGCCAATTAATGATGGCCTTGATTTTTTCCTCTTCCATCTTGATCCCTTTCAATGAGATCTTGTGAACCATGAAGGAAACTTCCTTTTACCAAAAGGTACACTTTGACTTCTTGCAATAAAACTTTGACTATTGTAGTCGTCACAAGACTTCTCACACATGATTCACATGTTTTGCATTTGTCTTGCTATAGATTGAGATAGCATCCAAGAACACAACCATGTATTGGTCCAACAGTCCATCCCACACCCGATGCATCTGATCCATGAAGACTATTGGAGCATTAGTGAGACCAAAAGGTAGAACTCTCCACTCAAAATGTCCATACCTTGTGCAAAAAGTAATCTTTTGCACATCCTCCTTATCAATGGGGATTTATTAATAGCCATTGCAAAGATCCAACTTGGAGAAGTATTGTGCTCCACTCAATTGATCAAGCAAGTCATCAATGTGAGGCAAAGTGTATTCATTCTTCACTATTTGTGTATTGAGCTCACTAGAATCAACATTAAAACAAAGTCCTCCATCCTTCTTTGGAGCAAATAGTATCATTGCTCCTTAAGGAGATGTACTATGTCATATGAAATCCTTCTCCAAGAAATTTGTGAGTGTTGTTTGTAACTCCTCCAACTTCTTTGGTGAGAGCCGATAGATTGGTCTACTCACTAGAGTACTCCCTAGTACTCACTCAATCTTGAAGGGCATACCACAATCAAAGGATAATCCCTTTGGCAGACCATCCAAAAACACGTCCACAACTCTTGAACTATGTGGTCAACCATTGCTAGATGAGGCTCTTGACTCTCCTCAGATTCTCCTTGTACAATCGGCTTGATCACACTACAAGCAGGCTTATCTTCCTCCAAAGCTTGCTCCATAGCTGCTTCATTGACAAACTTCCCATCTAGGGACTTATCTTCCTTCAAGGCTTGCTCTATGGCTACTTTCCTAACAAACTTCCCATCTTGTGACTTCTTCTCCTTCAAAGCTTGCTCAATGGTTGCTTTTTTTACAAACTTCTCATCTTGGGACTTCTCTTCTTCCAAAGCTTGCTCTATGGTTGCTTTCCTTACAAACTTCCCATCCTGGGATTGAGTATCCTTAGATGTCTTACTCAAAGGTGCCAAACAACCTAATCGGAAATTCCTACCTTGGTGTTATACTTGAATTTTTCATCGGATCCAACAAATTGAACCTTATGACGTTCAAGCCAAGGTAGTCCTAGAATGACATTGTAGTGTAGAGGTACCACTACAAACCTCATACACTCTAAATAATCCTTCCCAATCTTGAAGGTAACAAGATGCAAGATATAAAATGCATAACCCTTTGTACCATCCGCCATCACCAATCTACTTCCAATTATTGGCTTGATAGGAATACCCAATTCCTTTGCTAATTGCATGGACATGCAATTCTTTGAATTTCTAAAATTAACCAAAATCTTATAACCACAATTAGATATCATACCCTACAAGTGAAGTAAACTTGCATAGGTTGAGCCTTCAATCCCATTGGAATTAATCAAGCTCCCAATAAGCGGCTCAAAATCTCCTACTAGGATTCCTTGTTTCCCTGATCTGTGAGCTAGCTTGTCTCTCACTCAAGATGAACCTCAGATGGCTATTATGGTAACATACCATGAACTAAGAAGGCAAAGAACCTCAACTCTATCATACTCCTCCAAGGCTAACACACCCTAGCATGCATCCCTTTTGGATAGTTACCTCTTGTCACAAAATCCACAAAATCCACAATCTCCTTGTACTCCATTAGAACCTCTTGAGTGATTGAGATTGTCATGAGCTCCTCATCTAGGAAGAAATAATTTACTAGCTCATTTCCATCATGATCATAGGCCCTAAATGACAAATTAGCATTTGCATGCTTCTTTCTTGGTCTATCCTCAATGGTGTAGTCATACTCAAACAAGAGTATTATCCACCTTGTTGGCCTCCCTTCCATATTAGGCTTGTTGAAGATGAACTTCAAAGCCTTGTGATCTGTGAAAATTGTGGCTTTCCCTCTGATCAAGTAATGTCTAAACTTCTTGGGACCAAAGATCATTGCCAACCCTTCTCTCTTTGTGATAGAGTAAATCTTTTCTGCTGAAACCATTTGCCTATTAGCATAAGCTATTGGATGATCATTCCTATCTTGGTCTAATTGACTAAGAGTGTATCCTATAGCTATATTAGAAGCATCAGTGTAGAGGATGAAGGGCTTACTCCAATCAGGTTTAGCAAGAATTGGAGCTACAAAAAGGGATTGCTTGAGCTCCTCAAAAGCTTTGAAAGCCTCCTTGTCTTCCAAAATCACCATGTAGTCTACACCCTTCTTTATGTAGATGGTCAATGCATAAGCCTTGTTGAAAAATGAGAATGTGAACCTCCTATAGTACCCAACCATCTCCAAGAATTGTTGTAACTTTGTGAAGCTTCAAGGGAATGGAAGGTCTGAGATTTTCCTCACCTTCTTAGGATCAATTGCTATTCCATCCTTGGAGATGTGCCCCAAAATTAGACCTTCTTCACATCCAAAAATTCACTTCTTTGGGTTGAGTGATGCATTTGCCTTATCCAAGCATTGCAAGACCTTGATTTGGTGCTCAAAGTGCTCCTCCTTACTCCCATAAACAAAAAAGTCATCAATGAAGTCTCTCACAAGTTTCCTAATGAAAGGTCCAAATACCTTGTTCATGAACCATTGGAATGTGACTAGAACATTGCAAAGTCCAAAAGGCATGACTTTCAAAGCGTAAGTTCTCCAAGGTGTGGTGAATTTGGTGAGTTGTTGATGCTTTGGTGCAATCTTGATTTGTTTATACCGACAATAATCATCTCCAAAACTATACCTCTCATGACTTGCAACCTCCTCCAAGATCTCATCAATGAATGGCAAAGGGTTATAGTCCTTCTTAGTAATAGCATTAAGCTTCTTGTAATCCCACATACCCAAAGCTTGCCATTCTTTTTCTTCACAATCATAATGGGAAACACCCATTCCAAATTCTCCACCTCAAAGATAATTCCGGCCTCCTTGAGCTTATTGATCTCCTCTTTCACCACCATAGATATTGTTGGGCTAAAGCAACATTGCATTTGGCAGACTAGTCTTGCATGTGACTCCACCTCAATCTTGTGCTCCTCCAAGATGACTTCCTTTAGATCCTTGTAATTGAAAGCAATACATGGATGAACTTGCAGAAAACCTCCTCAAATCTCACCTTCTCCTCCTTGATTACATTTGGACCATACTTGAGAATAAATAACCTCCTTTCTATCTCCTCAAGTCTTGATGGTGATTTATCTTGGTCCTTCAAAACCTCTAGCTTAGGTGCAAAATCCATAACACACAAGGGATACACATCTAATTCAGATTCAGATTCATACTCTAGCATAGAAGTCTCCTCTTCCATGCTTGTGTCCACACTTGAAGCTACTTCTTCAGAATCTGATTCTCAATAATCAGAAGATGGTGTATCTGAATGCAAAGTGTTGGTGAGTTAATCACAAGAACCGTGACTCTATGGTTTGATGGCCCAATCCTCAAGTACCCTATGTGCCATCTATCATTTATTTATTTTGCTCTCAACCATGGCCTCTCGAGAAGTAAGTCATAGCTTGAATCCTTCAAGACTTGGAAATTCATGAGATTTTGAACTCCCATAACTAAAACTACCACCTTATCCAAAGTAAGTTGAGTTAGTGAGCCGTAACATGGTGCACCTTAGACAACAAGAGAATCCGTTATTTCTCAGGTTCCATCCCGAAAGAGGGTGTCACTCGGGGTTAGAACAAATTTGCCTAAAATGGATAGGAGCGTTGTGGTTCCTTGAATTTGACATAAAAAGGTGCTTCAATTCCATGGATCAAAACAAGCTGGTCTTCATCTTACAAAAGGATATAGAAGATCAGAGGTGGATGGATCTTAGCTTTGGGCTTTCGGCAGAGGGCCTTGGCCTTTGGCTGCCGGCCTGCTCCTTGTAGCCCTAGCCAGCCTAAGGCATGTAGCCAGCCAAAGGCTGCCCTTGAATGAATCGGGGTCTTTTTTGTACAAGCCCCCCTTCAATTGAAGCATGGGAGCTTGCCAGAAGTTTCTATTTTCATTTGAAACAAAAGCCAAAAAGAGTAGTCTATCACCCCTACTAGTCAAACTTGTTGCTTGTTTGCCATGCTCACCACAAATTTTGAAGGTCTTGAGAGTATCATATCCAACTTCTTCATTAATATTTTTGACATGGCATTCATTGTTGATCCTCCATCAACCATTGCATCTTTAATGTTATGACCATTCACTCTCACATCAATCTTGGAGGCATATTCACAAGCCTCCCATGGTGCTGGCTTGGCATTCATCACCCCAATTGATATTGCAGTTTTTACCTTCTTCTTCCTCTTGCTCCTTGTAGAATGCAAACCACCTCTAACCTCCTTTCTCAAAGTAGGATTCAAAGCAATCAATTGGCCCATTGTGATGTTAGCCTTGTGACTACTAACATCCTCCAAGACATTGTTGTTCCATTGTTGCTTTGAGATCAAGAAGTCTCTCA
Organism: Lunularia cruciata; assembly: GCA_948567375.1. Lineage (NCBI taxonomy): Eukaryota > Viridiplantae > Streptophyta > Marchantiopsida > Lunulariales > Lunulariaceae > Lunularia > Lunularia cruciata. The sequence continues at coordinate 61,746,180 of OX419758.1, forward strand.
TCCCCAACTTCTTCCTTGGAATCTTTGTTGTTGATGGTGTTGAAGTGCTTGTGTGAGTGCTCCTAGTAGGCATAGGAGTATCTTGGCTAGGAGTAAATCCTTGAGAAGAGTGCATATCTTCTACAAAACGAGCTCTCTTCTTCTCTTGTGTCAAAATATCCAAATTAAGAACCTTGGACTTTGAGCACTCTCCCTTCTCATACTTGCTCTCAAACACATCTATAGATGCTCTCTCCTTACCTTTGTTTAGATTAGGAGGCACTTGGGTTTCAATTTCTCCCTCTTTCCCTCTATTGGCTCCTTCATAACCCCTTCTTCCATGGTGAGTGGAATTTGGGCAATTCCCTTGGATATGACCTCTTCCTTCACAACCAAAACAATCTCTCTCATTGAAATTGTTGGTTGGTTGGCCTCCTCTATATGGATAACTTCCATAACTCCTAGATCCCTTCCCAATATTTTGATCCACCTCTCTCTCCTCCCATAGTTGTACCACATTGATCTTGAGATCTACAAGTTATTTTGTGATGGTTTGAATTGGATCTTTTGGTGGAGGTGCAAGAACTGGAGCAACTACTACTTGTGGTGCAATCCTTGCCACCAAAGTATCAGAAATTCCACCATATTTTTAGCCTTGAGGATGATGCACAACCTCTTTCGCCACTGAATCATTATCATCCCCTTCCAAACTCTCCTCCATACAAATTGCGATCTTGATAGCTTCAACCTTGAAAGAAGGTTTCTCATATCTCACCTTGCTTCTGATTTGTGGTCTCAACTCTCCCACAAAATTCTTGGTGAGCATAGCTCCTATGTCAATCATAGTAGTCTCCACATCATCTCCACCCTTCCTCAACATTATACAAAATCTGGACTCTAACTTTTCCACTCTTTCCACATAGACTCTCACTTTCTCTCCATCTCCTTGCTTGAGAAAGGTAACCTTACTCATCAATCTCTCATAACTCTCATCTGGAAGAAAGTTCTCAATGAGTGTTGAAGTCAAACTCTCCCAAAACTCTTCTTCCCTATCTCTCCTCTCTCTCTCTCTTGGTGTTCTAACTCATACCATGTAAGAGTTGCATCCTCAAAGAAATCTGGTAATAATGAGACCCAATCATTCTTCCTTCTCTCATTTTTTCCTATGCAATCTCTCTTGAAGTCTCTCACAAAGACCTCCACATCTTCTCCATCCTTGGCAAAGAAAACTGGAAGTTCCTCATCTTAACCTCTCACTATCTTTCTTTTCTCTCAATTTTTCTTTTTCTCTTGTTTTTTCTCTCACTCTATAACTAATAGAATATATACATGACTAACACCATTTGAGAGTAATCCACCCTAGGGAACACAAAAGGTTTAGGTTCTCCAAGATTTCTAAAGCAACATAAATCCTAGAGTCCATATTAATCGAACTCTCATGGATAGTTTATCCATAAGTTGAAAGATTATCTCCATCACTAATCTTGAGAACTAGTTGATGAAGGTGGTAGTATTTATGTAGTTGTACTAAACCTCTCCAAGATCCTTGACCAAAGTTTCCAAAAGTGCTTTTACTCCACTATACTCATGTCTTTTTGGAAGTCCTTCAACTCCATAAACCTCATACAACTCCTTGGTCTTAGATCTTCTCCCTCCCAATTTTGGTGAAGATGGTCCAACATGCAAACCCAAGTCAAGTAATCCTCTCCTTTCCCTTAATCTCTTGCTCTCAAAGGTCAATGGACATGAACTTGCCTTTTGTCCCTTCTCTCCACATAGAAAGCACCTAGACTCATTCTTTCCTCCAAGTTGTGTAGGTTTTTGGATCCTCTCAACTCTCTCTTTGAATTCTATTCTAAACTCTCTTTTCCTCAAATCCAGCCCTACAATCATCTTAAACCCTTGAGGAACCTTGCATAGTCTCAATTTCCACTCTTGATGACACTCCATGTTCCCAAGATGAATCTAAACACTAGAACATACTTTTTGTTGCTCTCAAACTCCTCATGCATGAGATCTCAACTCTGTAAAATTGACCCTTACTCACAATGTCACTAAAATCTCTCAATTGGTATGTCACAATCCTCTGAAACTTTTCACACCTAATTAGAACTTCAGTGCATCTCTTCTTGCAAAATTTCAGGTCTTAACATTGAGTTATTTGGCTTAGACACCTTTCTATTCAGCACACATATTTCAAATTTGGTTTGAAAACCACCCCCCCCCCCTCACTTTAAAAACTCATAACTCCTTGCACAAGATTTAGCTCTCTCTAATTTTTAGATCAGTAGTTAGGATACAATGCACTATATTTTCATGAAAATACTTTGAAAATTAAAAAAATGGTAGTCTCTATACAATCTTCTAAAAAGCATACATGTAGAAGACCAAGACCAAGACCAAGGAGAGAAATAGGAGAATGGAAGCTCACATTGGGATGTTGGAATGAGGGATGGCCATCTGTGCATTCTGGAGTTGAGAAGGAGATAACAATGTGGAATCATGAAGGAGATACCCTTTCCAAAGGACCTTGTACTCCGTATGTTGTCAACGGTCTTGTTGAATGTGATGACGCATAAGGATATGATCAACTTCATACTCCTCATGATCATTGATAGAGGCAAGAGGAGGGGGAGGTTGGACTCAAGAGGAAAAGGAAGAGGGGTTAGGAACAAAGGGTTTTAACTTGGAAACATGAAAGATAGGATGGATACGCATATGACAAGGTAAGGCAAGTTGATAAGCAGCAAGAGAGAGAATTTGAGTGACATCAAAGAGTCCTATCCAATTAGGTGCAAGTTTACAAACTTGGGTATCAAGGGAGAGAGGGAGGTTACTAAAGAATAACATGACTTTATCACCAACTTCAAAGGTGAGATCATGACAATGGTGGTCCGCATATTTTTTTGATAATTCTGAGTAACAAGGAAGTGAGATTTTGGCTTGTTGGAGAGATTGGGATATAGTGGTTAAGAATGATGAAGTACAAGGAACCTAAGATGGAGGGGGAGCAAGAAGAGAATCTAGAACAAGCAGATCTTGGCCAAAATTGAGAAAGAAATGAGAAAATCTGGTGCTTGCCTGTTTGGAATTGTTGTAGGCAAATTTTGCAGCTGCAAGACATTCATCCTAATTTTGGTATGGTGGACATTGACAAAGACACACAACATATCTTCCAATGTACAATTTTCACATTCAGTTTGTCCATCAGTTTGAGGATGGTAGGCCGTGGACAAAGCAAGCTTGGTGCCAAGTATCTAAAAGAATGCTTGCCAAAACTTCTTGGTGAATCAAGGATCGCGGTTGGAGATGAGTACACGTGGTATCCCATGATGCTTGAAAACATTATCAAAGTAGATTTGTGCTCAGGTCAGAGCATCCATGGTATCACAGGTTGGTGCCAAGTGGATTTGCTTACTAAGCTTATCTACAAACACCACGATTGTTTTTTGTCCTTGCTTTGTCTTGGGCAAGGATGTGATGAGATCCAAGCTCACATGCTCCCATCAAGCAGATGGAATGGTGAGTGGTTGAAGAAGTCCACTTAGCTTCTAGTTAACTGCCTTGTTGTATTGGCAGCTCTCACACAATTGGAAAAATTCTCAAACATCTTGCATCATGTTGGGCCACCACCATCGGTGTTGGATGGTACCCAAGGTCTTGTCCACACCCATGTGACTAGCTATGGGTAAATCATGGGCTTCTTGATGGCACACAAGTCAAAGATCACCTTTGGCTAGAACATAAATATGATCCTCATGGAATAGAAGGCCCTCCTTGATGGAGAGGTGTTGTACTCCTTGTCGCATGTTGTAAGGCAACCATGTACCATTTGGAAGAAGTGATCTTGTTGTAGAGCTGACCGAAACTTGTTTTGGACCTTGGAGTCAATTGACACCGTCATAATTGCCATTATGATGAGAGGAAGAGATTTCAAATTAGGTCATTGTGATAAAGCATCAAGGATTATGTGGAACCGACCTGGTTTGTACTCAAATTTGATGTTAAACAATTGGTTCTTCCCATTGATGATGTTGACTCTTCATGTGTTCCAAGTGTAAGGTCTGTAACAATGATTTGTGATCAGTTTGCATGATCACTTGTTTCCCCAAGAGGTAATGCTTCCATACCTTGGTGGCATATACCATTGCAAGTTGTTCTTGATCTCAAGCATAGTAGTTTATTTTAGCCATAATGAGTTGGTGAGACATAAAGGCAATGGGATATAGTCCATTTGGGAATTCATATTGCAACATGGCTCCAATTGCAAAGTTAGAAGCATCAAAATCAACCACACAAGGTAGTTGAGGATCATACAATTGAAGAATGGGCCTTGAAGACACCATATGTTTCAACTTCTGGAATGTCTCTTTGTGCTTGGTGGTCCACTAGAAGCTCAAGTCCTTCCCCAAGAGATCAATCAATGGTGCAGCAACATGAGCATAATAATAGATGAGCCGTTGATAAAAACTAGCCAGTCCATTAAATGCCCATACTTTTGTAGCATGCTTGGAGTAGGCCAATTAGTATTGGCTTTCATTTTCTCCTCTTCCATCTTGATCCCCTCCGATGAGATCTTGTGCCCCAAGAAGATAACTTCCTTTTGCCAAAAGGCACACTTTGACTTCTTGCAGCAAAATTTCTATTGTTGTAGTTGTCTTAGGACTTCTTGCATGTGATTCATGTGTTCTATCTTGTTATCTTGCTATAGATGTCATCCAAGAACATCACCACGTACCGATCCAATAGTTTATCCAACACCTGATGCATTTGATCCATGAAGACTAATTGAGCATTAATGAGCCCGAAACGTAGAACTCTCTACTCAAAATACCCATACCTTGTGCAAAAGTCCATCTTTTGCACATCCTCCCTATCAATGGTGATTTGCCAATAGCTCCTATGAAGATCCATCTTGGAAAAGTATTGTGCTCCACTCAATTGATCAAGCAAGTCATCAATCCAAGGCAAGAGACATGCATTCTTCATTGTTGTTTATTGAGCACACAATAATCAATACAAAAATGAAAGCTTTCATCCTTCTTTGGAACAAATAGTACCGGTGCTCCCCAAGGAGAGGTACTATGTTGTATGAAGTACTTCTCCAACAACTCTATAAGTGTTGTTTGCGACTCCTCCAACTCCTTTGGTGAGAGCCAATAGATTGGTCTACTCACAAGAGTACTCCTTAGCAGTAACTCAATCTTGAAGGGCATACCACGATTGGAGGGTAATCCCTTTGGCATATCCAGACACACGTCTGCAAACTCCTGAACTATCTGATCAACTATTGCTTGATGAGGCTCTTGGCTCTCCTCAGATTGTCCTTGTGCAATTGACTTGATCCACACCGCAAAAATAGACTTATCTTCCTCCAAAGCATGCTCTATGGCTGCTTCACTAACAAACTTCCCATCTAGGGACTCATTTCTCTTCAAAGCTTGCTCCATGGTTTCCTTCCTAGCAAACTTCCCATCTTGGGGCTCCTCTCTCTTCAAGACATGCTCTATGGCTACCTTCTCAGCAAACTTCCCATCTTGGGACTGACTATTCTTAATTGTCTTACTTAGAGGTGCTAGACAACCTAATCGGAAATTCCTACCTTGGTGTTATACTTGAATTTGTTGTTGGGTCCAATCAAATTGAACCTTATGATGTTCAAGCCAAGGTAGTCCTAGAATGATATCATACTATAGAGGTGTCACTAAAAACCTCATACACTCCAAATACTCTTTCCCAATCTTAAAAGTAACAAGATGTGAGGTACAAAATGCAAAACCCTTTCTACCATCCGCCATCATCAATCTACTTCCTATCACTAGCTTGATAAAAATATCCAATTCCTTTGCTACTTGCATAGATATGCAATTCTCTAAACTTCCAAAATCAACCAAAATCCTACAACCTCAATTAGATATCATACCTTGCAAGTGAAGCAAACTTGCATAGGTTGAGCCTTCAATCTCATTGGAACTAATCAAGCTCCTAATAGGCGGCTCAAAATCTACTACTGGGATTCCTTGTTTCCCTGATCATTCTTTTCAACAAACTCCATCTAGGCAACTTGTTGAGGTCGCCCATTCCTAAGTGAACATTCAACAATATGATGTCCAACTTGGTGACAATAAAAGCAACGTCCATTTTGTTGCAATCTTTCTCTATCCATTGTACCAAGTGGTCTCCGTTGGATAGCATCAATCTCTATTGGTGATGGTTCTTCCACCCGTGCATAGTGTACTGGTAAGCTTTGTGTAGGTCAAGGTCAAGACCAAGTTGTCGCAACCAAGGAATCAAAGCGCTTAGCCAATTGCATGGCTTCTTCTATGTTTTGTGGTTCTTGCATGGTCACCTCCAATTTGGTTTGTGACTTCAATCCTTGCATAAATCAATCCAGAACTTCACCTTCTTGTATATCTAGAATTTGCATGATGAGGTTCTGAAATTGTGTGATGTAGCTCCTTATTGAGCCAATATGCTTCAACTCTGCAAATTTATCTCGTGCGGCTCAAGTGGCATTTATAGTTTGAAATTGACCAAGTATTGTGTCCTTGAATTCTATCCATGTCAAAACTGGTGCAACAATCTATCATTTAGTTTGCTTTACTTGGAATCACCACCAAAGTTTTGCCATACCATCCAATTGGCTAGAAGCCTAGAGAATCTATTTTTGTTCATCTTGAAGATTGATGGCTTCAAAGTAACATTTGTAGTCAAACACAAAATTCTCTACTATGCCCGGAAGATTCTTACCTTCAAACACCTTGGGTTTTGGAAATCAAATGCAATCTTCTCCATCTCAAACTAGCTCTGTCTATATATGTTCTTGTCATTACTGGTCTTGTTCATCCAACAATCAAGTAAGGTGCTCAATTTGTTGCTACATTGCAAGGATAACGTCCAATATTGCCACCATAGCTACTACTCTATCCCACTACTCCCAATTTATCTAGTTGATTACTACATAGATGTAGCACGTCCACCATTCTCCATAAGTTACAACCAGAAGTATCAAGGGTTCCTGAGACAAGGTGATCATATGCAGAAAATCCTACCCAAAACATGAGGTGATGAATTGTGTGAAACAATGCTTGGGTAATATCTGAACATGAAAATTCCAATGGTTTGGCGGAACTGGATTTGGTGGTCCATAAATTCCATCTATCCCATTCCCACTCTAATACCAATGTAAAAGACCAAGATCAAGGAGAAAAATAGGAGAATGGAAGCTCACATTGGGACGTTAGAATGAAGGAAAATTCCAAATACCTAGCATGAGCTTTGGCTTTGGTATTTATAGGTAGCATACAAGGCACTTGAGAAGCTTCTCAAGAAGCTTCCTCAAGCCACTTTCTTAGAGTGCAAGCCAAGTTAACTAGGAAGCTTCTCTAGAAGCTTCCTTCTAGAAGCCGCCTACTTGGCATGCAGGCTAAGCTAGTTGGAAGCTTCTAGAAGCTACTTACTTGAGGTGCAAGCTAAGGTAGCTGAGAAGCTTCCCAAGAAGCTTCCTAAATACTTCCAGAATATTCTAGGCTGATTAGTCTTATTTGCTACTTTGTTAGCCCTACTAACTTTGTTGCTAAACTCCAATGCAGTTGTTGGAGCAATTTACCCTATCGACTTTCAAAAATTCTAGCCCAGTGTGCATAGTAGCTCTCATAATGATTTCAAATGTGGTAACTAGAGGATAACCCAAGCTATCATGTATAGAATTTTCAAATCCAGATCTCAAACCTGAGATTTTGCCCAAAATCACTTTAATCCCCAAAATCACTTTAATCCCCAAAATCTGCAATCCACCTCACACAATCTATCCAAATCCTCTCATGTGTACAAGATGTACAAAATCACCTCAAAGACATCATAATGAACTAAAGGGGATACAAGTGGGTCCTAGTTCTCTAATATAAGTTCAGCCCTCTCCTCCCCTAAAGTTTTCTCCAAGTGAGCTCTCATAGCCTCCGTCTGTCTAATATAGAATTATACACAGAACATTATTTTGCCTTCTAGAGAGGTCTCGACAATGGAACCAAAAATGTGAGCCAGCTTGTCTCTCACTCATGATGAACCTCTGGTGGCTATTATGGTAGCGCACCATGGACTAAGAAGGCAAAGAACCCCAACTCCATCATACTCCTCCAAGGCTAACACTCCAAGACTCAAGACATTGTTCACTAGAGAACTCAATGAGAGAAAGATAGTTTCAAATGAAAGGATGATGAATATCTCCTCATCCCTTGTTTATATACTTGTGAAATAGTTACACACTAAAGTTATTATTTACCAAAGTAACTCAAGTTACGAGGCTAAAAGTCAAGTCAAGTCAAAAATTATAAAAGAATATACATCCACTAAGCATGTGATCTTATCTTGACCCAACAACTAAGTCAAGGATTCCTTCACATGGGCTATCCTTGGACAACAGAAGAATCCAAAACAAAAAGGCTTGCGGGCCCAAGAGTTCTCAACTCTTTCCTCAAAGCCAAACACCTAGCAATAATACGAAGTCAACACTCTAGAATCCAAAATAGTGGTGCTCATCTTTTCCACTTCCTCCAAAGTAAGGTCCCCTTTATCTTAGCTATGACTAACTTTAGCTAGTCATGACTAATATAGAACCATCCTTTATCTATATAAATAATATATCTCAAGTACTTGTTATACTAAACCAAATATCACAATACCACACACATGCATAAATGGGTATTATAGATCATTCTGCTCCACAAACTCCATATGGGTGACTTGTTGAGGTCACCCATTCTTGAGTGGACATTAAGCAATGCAATATCCCAATTGGTAACAATAAAAATAACCACCATTTTGTCACAATTTTTCTCTATCTGTACTACCAAGTGGTCTTTGTTGAATGGCATCAATCTCCATTGGTGCCAGCTCTTCCACCCGTATATAGTGTATTGGTAGGTTCTATGGAAATCAAGGTCAAGACCAAGTTGTTGCAACCAAGGAATCAAAACGTTTGGCCAACCGCATGGCTTCCTCCAAATGTTGTGGCTCTTGCATGGTTACTTCTAATTTGGTTCTTGACTTCAAGCCCCTCACAAATTGATCTAGAGCTTCACCTTCCATTATATCTCGAATTTACATGATGTTGTTCTAGAATTGCATGATGAAACTTCTTACAAAGCCAATTTGTTTCAACTTTGCTAACCTGTCCCATGTAGCCTATGTGACATTTATAGCTTAGAATCTACTAATTACTACACTCTTGAATTTTTCCCACGTCAAGATTGGTGCAACAATTTTCCGTTCAACTTGCTCCACTTGGAATTGCCACCATAGCTTTGCTACTCCATCAATTGTATAGCTTTGCTTTGCAATTGGCTAGAAGCTAAGAGAATATGTTTCCGTCATCTTGAAGTTTGGTGGCTTTAAAATAATATTCACAATCAAACACAAAATTCTCCATTGTACCCAAGAGATTCTTTTTTTAAAATACCTTGTTTTTTAATACATTTTGGGAATCAGATTTGATCTTCTCCTTCTCAAAATTGGTACCCTCTTTACGTGCTAAAGTTATTGATGATCTTATTCATCCAACAATCCAATAAGGAGCTTGATTTTTTGTTGCATAGCAATGATAACCTTGGGCATTACCGCCATGGTTTTTATTCTATCATGCCATCCCTAATCTATCTAATTTATTAACACAAAGAAGCAACACGTCCATCATTTTCCATAAGCTACAAGCGGAAGCACCAAGGGTTCCTCAGATATGGTGATCATATGCAAAAAATTGTGCCCAAAGCATGAGGTGATCAATTATGTGAAACTATGCCTGGGTAGTACTTGGGCAGAAAATCTCATTGGTTTGGTTGAAATGGATTTGGTGGTCTATAAATTCCATCCATCCCATTCTTGCTCTAATACCAATGTAAAAGACCAAGACCAAGGAGAGAAATAAGAGAATGGAAGATCACATTGGGACAATTGAATGCGGGAAAACTCCAAATGACTAACATGAGCTTTGGCTCTCATATTTATAGAGAGCATACAAGGCTCTTGAGAAGCTTCTCAGAAACTTCTTTGAGCCGCTTTCTTGGAATGTAAGCCAAGTTAACCCAGAAGTTTCTCAAGAAGCTTCCTTCTTGAAGTTGTTGTTGTTGGGAAAATAATCTATGGGTTGCATTAGTCCTATTTGGTGTAACAGAGAAACCGGTAGAATAGTATGTAGATGTATATAAAAGTGCTAGTTGCAAAAAAAATAAACTTCCCAGGTAGAAACTTGAGAGTGTTAAAATAGTGGGCTGCTATATGTGTTGGTAGTCACAAGTAAAAAGAAAGGCATTAAAAGGTAGAGAGCTAGGATAGAAAATGAAGGCAAGGAAGAATGCTTTCACAACTCCCAATCATGCTACTCAACATAACACCTTTTTAGCATTAATATGCCACAAGAATAGCATCCTATTACGTGGGCTGACCAGATTTAGTTAGCTAGATAGCCAGCTGCTAGTTATCTATTTACTTGTCTTGTCAATGCCTGTGTGAATAGGCGGCTAGGCCTATCAGGCCGACAATTTATTCAGCAAATGGAGAAAGCGGTTTTGATGAGATGACAAGGGGAGATTTTAGTAGTGTGAGTGCAACTTAATTGGTATAGGGGTGGAAGTAATATTTGAATGCAAACTATTATGGTAGAGATGGAGCAGACTACCTATATTGTAGTTCAAAACCATATTCTATCTAAATGAAGGGAAATTGATAATGAGAGGGCCTGTAAGCCATCTGATAAGTGAGGGATCAAGAAAGGAGAAGGGAAAGAGAAAAGGAAAGATGAGATTTTGCAGTCACTGGAAGGAGGCCTTCATTTGGTGTTAGCAATTGGAATAAGACAAGGAGGTAGTCAGCTGAAATCAAAAGAAAAGTCTTGACAGGAAGGAAGAACTGTGGAAGGGTTTGTAGGGGATTCCTCAAAGGGAGTTTTGGGCAGACCAGGACAAGGAGAAGAGAAGAGAAGAAGGAGAGGGGTTTTGGGGCTAGAGGAAAAAGGTGTTTGATCAAGGACAAAAGGGAGCGCTTTGACAATATGAGTGAACTCTCGATGAAAGTTTTGGGGACTAGGAGAGAAAGTGCAAAATTGCATGGCAAAAGAGAGGATTTTGGCATGAAGTGAATTGTCAAGGAAGTGTTGGCCTGCACTTAAAGGAAGTCTCAAAAAAGAATTGGACAGGAAATGAACTCTCAAAAAGGGCTTGACTAGAGGAAGAACTATCAATGAGTTTGTAGGAGAGTGAACTCTTGAAGGAGAACTCTAGCATGAGATGTGAACTTTCAAAGAAGTTGGTAGGACAGAACACTTGGGACAAGCTTGAGGGTTTTCTAGAACAGTGAGATATTGAGGTTTGGAAGGAAGAAAATTTGGAAGAGCTTAGACATGAAGGTTTGCAAGAAGAGAGTTTGGGAAATCTTTCACAAAAAGAGTGAATTCTCAAAGGACAATGTATAATCAAAGGAGATTATGGAAGAAGGAGAAGCTTTTTGAGAGTTCTTGCAGGACAGAATGAACTCTTGAATGAGAACTTAGGTAGGATAGAAAAGTATCAAGAGCTTTTGGGATCTAGATAGTGATGAATATCAAAGGATTGAAGGTTTTGCCAAATCACTGAGATTTATTTTTTTTGGGGAATCACATTTGCAAGAAGAGGCATTGAAGAAGAGATACTTACCTTGAGATAGAGGGATCTGGAAAATATTCAGGTCAAAGAGATCCATGAGAGTTTGGCAGGACAATGAGACATAAGAAAGAAAGAACCCTTGAAGAAGGATTTGATAGGACAAAAGAGAGGAAGAAATTGGGAAGAGTATTTAAAGAGTTGCTTGACATGACAAAAGAGAGTGAAAAATTGAGAAGAGCATCAAAAGAGTTGCTTGACATGACAGAAGAGAGGGAGGAATTGGGAAGAGCATTGAAAGAATAAAGAGTTCCCCTCGAGAGCTTGGTAGAGTAGAAAATTAATGAATGGAAGTCCTTGACAGCCTTTCAAGGACAAAAAAGGTCCCCAAGGGCTGCAAGACAAAGGAATCTTGGAATTTTTTAGGAGTGAAGTACCAAAGAAAGGTTTGGGCATGGCAGGTTAGTGATAAATTGTCTTTGCAAAAAGGAAGAGATTTCAAAGGAGGGTTTTGACAATAGAGAGTTGGGAAGAGAAATCAAGAAGGAAAATTGGTTGGATAGGAGGAATTTCTTGAAGGAAAAAAGGGTTATTGACAGAGGAGAGAAAGGATAGAGGATCAAAGGAAAGCTTTTGCTGGACATGAAAGGGTCAAATGATTTTGCAGGACAGTGAATTCTTGGGAAGTTTGGAGGACAATGAGAACTTGAAGGGGGGTTTGCAAGATGGATTATTGAAAAGAGAACTCTTGAAGGGGGTTTTGCAGGACACATTAGTGAAGAGAAAACTCCCAAAGGATTTTTTGCAGGACAAATCATTGAGGAGAGAAACGAGAAGAATATCAAAGTGTTTGGTGTCTTAACAAGAAGAGAATTGTCAAAGGGGTTGCAGAGCAGACAAGTGAAAGAAGGAAGGTCAAAGAGAAGCTTTGCCAGAATAGAGAGTTAAATTGTTGTGTTGTAGGATTAAAACTTGGTTGTAATAGGTTCTTTCCTTTTCTTGCTTGAGCCGTTGGAGAACTTTAGGTGTGGTCATTTTTTGCTCTAGATTTGTTTGGCGTCCCCCCCCCCCCCCCCAGTGGGTTTATAAATTGCAAGACTTGATTGTGGTGAATGCTATGTGGCTTTGTGAGTGACAATGCTCTCTTTATTTTGAAAAGAGTGTCATGGAAATGGGACTCCATTCTCGGAGCTTCCAGTCCATTTTATGCAGATGGGTCAAGTCACTAATCTGATTGCACTACTTTGAATCCGGCCATATAACTTGTGACCTGTAATAAAAACCCCAATAATAACAGAACATGAACAGTCCCTGGTGATATGTGGAGGTCAGTGTTCTCCCAAGAAAACTCAACACAAAAAGCCCTTAAGAAGAGTCTACAGCCAGGAGCAACCACGGACAAGTTGCTCCAGCAAAAAGGGAACTACCATCAAGGCAAAGAGTAGAGATAGTGTCAGACTATAGTAAAGCTTTTGATTCACTAACAAATAGGGTAGTCTAAGCACAAGCAGCCAGGTGCCCATCACATTCTTGAGACCATATGATCCCCACAACACCGCCTACTTGGCATGCAGGCTAAGCTGGAAGCTGCTAGAAGCTTCCTTCTAGAAACTACCTACTTGGGATGTAAGCTAAGCTAGTGGGAAGCTTCTTAGGTTTCATAGATGCTTCTAGAACATTCTTGGCTAATTTGGCCTATTCACTACTTTGTTAGCCTTGACTAACTTTATTGCTAAACTCCATATTGTTACAAGTACCTTCCTACTAATCATGATTGTGTTGTAGGATTCTTTGATAGGTACAAACTTCTTGACATATTCCTTGTCCATCTTGTGATACTTGGTTATTTCCTTGGCCATATTGGGATGTCCATTGAAGTAGGCCGGATGGTGGAAGTGACTCAAAAATGTCTATTTCTCCTTGTTTGTCAAGAAGCTCATTCCTAGGTAAAAGTGCACAATGAAAGGCATTATGATCATGGCCATTCCTCCTTCTTTTTTTAAGTGTGGAGTGTGATTAATTATAAAAAATCTCTATGGGGCAAATATCTTACATGCAAATTGAAGAGTCAATTTTGGAGAGATCTTCTATGGAAGTGTAGAAGTGTAAGTACATGATAGATATTCAATTTACAAGATTCTATTTATGGGAGTACATAGAAAGGAGGTTCAGACTGGGACTGATTTCTTTATAAATACATGTGAAAATTAGGTGTGCCTTCCATTGTTGGAAGCATCTTCTCAAGGGCTTTCCATAGACACCAAGATTATGGGAAAATGGAGCTCAAGAAAGAAGTTACTGAAACTTAAAGTTTGAGACAAATATATCTTGCGGGACCATGTGAGTTGTAGGAATGGCTCCTACGGGATTCTACTACAACACTATAGGATTCCATTATAGAAACTTACTATGGGATTCCACCATGAGGATGGCACCTACAAGAATGTACCTTATGGGAAGTTGCATGAATGGATCCTACTTGTGGAACTTTATGAGATGCTTCTATCAATTGGTACCAAAAAATATAGGGTTGGTTACTAGATCAATTGGCACCACACATTCAAAAACTAGATAGGAGCACTTGCAAGTGGAGATATATTTGTGGTGTAAGTAGTAAGTTGTGACTTTGGCACTTCTTGAATGGATGAAATCCTATGCAATTGTGGGTATAGGCAATGTTGGCCAAACCATATAAAATTTGTATAATTTCTATGCATGTTTCTCCTTACTAGATTGATGAATGATTTTTGCTCCATATAATAGTCAGAGTATATTTTGTTGTTCTCTTTATCTAGTTCAATTTCTCTCAATAAATGGATCAAAGCATTGGTTTTGGGGAGAGAGTGGAACTATGGTAAAAAAAGTGGAAGTCAAATTAATAAGTTCAATAGCAAGCTTTTAGGTTTTGGAAGATGCAAATTGAGTAATATTTGCATTAGAAGAAGCTACACCTACCTCTTGAGGCAAAAAGCCAAAAAAAGATAGAAGAAGTTCAATAAGAGCTTCTAGATCAACAAGCCTTGGATGTGTTCAAATTGACATTGGTAAGAAATGTAAAATACAACATTTTCCATGAGAAGACAACTCACGAGTTGATTAAGGCATTATCAAACATGTATGAGAAATTGTATTACCATTAGCTAGACAAATTATTTAGAGCTGAAAATTGGCTTGGTAATATCTTGAGGGATATTGTATGTGATGTTTAAGTAGATCAGATAGAGTTATCACCAAAAAAGTACTTCCACTAATAGTGCAAAGGTCAAAAACACCTTGAAAACTTCAAAGCCAATTTCATAAGCCTTAATTGATGAATTAAGCCTTGAAAAATGAAAGACTCTTGTCCTTCTAAGAGCATAGGTGTTGTTTTTTCCCCCTTTTTTATCTCACTGAAAGCTTTCCAATGGTACCTCACCCATGTTGTTTTGAGCTTTTTATATGAATATTCCCCAAAGATTCCCTTAAGTCAAACTTGTTTGACTAACCAAATAGGACAAGGATCAACATGTTACCAATCCATGTAGCTAATTTAAGGGTGGAAATTGTTGACATGTCACCAATCCATGTATCTGATCCAAGGGTATAACTCCCTTTGAGTGAATCCTGTTTGCTATATAATAAAGACAAGGTGCTCCTTTGGAGCATCGGAGTATTGAGGGATGAAACCTTGTGTTTCTCTTGGGGTTTCTTC
The DNA here is from genome assembly GCA_948567375.1 of Lunularia cruciata. Lineage (NCBI taxonomy): Eukaryota > Viridiplantae > Streptophyta > Marchantiopsida > Lunulariales > Lunulariaceae > Lunularia > Lunularia cruciata. The sequence continues at coordinate 61,761,480 of OX419758.1, forward strand.
TATCCTTGGAATATTATAGAAACCTTTAGCCTCAAACAAGGTATACTTTTTTTGTTGGTTAGTCAACACAAGAATGAAAGAAGGTGCATCAATTCAAGACCACATGAATGATTTCAATTTCAAGATTGGAACCTATGAAGATTAATTTTGATGATGAAGTTAAAACATTGGTTGCTATTATTATCAACACTTGATAGTTTGAGAGCAATAATCACAACAATGAGTAGTTCATTAGGATCAAGTGATCTCAAGCTCAAGTTTAAGAATATGCAAGACTTGATTCTCAATGAAGACATTTGTAGGCATATTTCTTCAAAACTTTCTTGTGTAGTGCTATTTGCTAAGAGTAGAGGTAGAAGGCCTCAACAAGGTCATAGTCAAATAAAGGATAGATCAAAGTCAAGGAAGAGAAGTGCGTCAACAAGCTGCAACAAAATATGTAGTGTGTTGGAATTGCAATAAGCTTGGTCACTTCAAGTATCAATGTAAAAGTCCAAAGGAGGAGACTTTAAGGAAAATAGCAATGAAAAAGAGAATGCACTTGTTTGTTATATAGAGTGTCTCATAGAATCTTGGGTTATAGATTTTGGTAAATCATTTTACTCTACCTCTACACTGTAAAGAGTTAATGCACAACTTTGTTGCAAAGAACCTTGGAAAGATTCACTTGGCTAAAAATAAACCCCTATTTATCAAATAAAAAGACAATGTGAATTTAAAAGATCTCTCAAGGGTCAGTATGGATTTTGACAGATGTCAGATATGTCCTTGGACTGAAGAGGGATTTGATTTCCGTAGGTCACCTAGATGAAGAGGGATATCAAACATCCTTTGAAAGTTGGATGTGGAAAGTTACTGAAGGAGTTCTTGGCATTGGGATAGAAGGTTAGAACTCTTTATGTTACAAGAAAATTAGACCATTTGATGAAAATTGCTAATGAAATTTTTTCTTTTGATCTTATGGCACCAAAGACTTCATCACATGAGTGAGAAGGGTATGAAGCAATTAGTTGCCAATGGGAAGATCCCAAAGTTGATGACTGTTCAACTTGGCTTTTGTGAGCCATGTATTTTGGGAAAGCAAAAGCTAGTCACTTTCATAAAGGCTACAAGAGCATCAAAAGTAGGAAAGCTAAAGTTAATACACACAAATGTGTATGACCCAACTTCAGTTGAGTCACTTGAAGGATCTTGCTACTACATCATCTTTACGTATGATGCTACCAAGAACGTATGGGTTTAGTTTTTGAAAAATAAACCAGACTTGTTTATTGCTTTCAAGCAATGGAAATCTGAAGTTGAAAACCAATCAAGTTTGAAAATCAAGTGCTTGAAATTTAATAATATGGAGAGTATAGTAACAATGAGTTCAAAAAAAAATTGTGTATATAATGGAATCAAATTTGTCCTTGAGACAAAAAAATAGTATGGTTGAAAATTTGAGTAGAACTCTCCATGAGAATGTCAGATGCATGAGACTACAAGCACGGTTGCCAACAACATTTTGGTTAGATGTAGTCAACACAACTGCATACCGCATAAATCAAGGACCCTAAGTCCCTTTGGGATTCAAGGTACCCAAGGAGGATTGGTTAGGAAGGAAGGTGAATTTCTTGCTCTTGAGAACTTTTAGTTGTGTCTCATATGCAAAGATTCAAGATAATAATAGAGATAAGCTTGATTCAAAATCAAGGAAGTGTTTATTCATTGGATATGGATCAGATGACATGGGTTATTGTCCTTGGAATGAAGCTGATGGAAAAGTCCTCAAATGTATAGATTTCATTGTCCATGAGAATGCTATATAGAAAGATAAGCTTGAATTAGGTTCTAAAATTATAGAAGAACAAGCGGAATATTAAGAATAAATAGTGTTGGAATACATTTTAGAGAATGATGTTGTATGAAATAGAAGTTTTGTAAGAACTAGAGAGATCATCCTAGACCAGATCACACCTACAACTGATTTGAGTAGCTCTACTAGATTGCATGAACAAGTAGAGCGGTATTCCTCATCCATGTATTGCTTACTCTTTACAAAAAATGGTGAATACGGGTGCAACTCAAAGGCAATGCAAAAGGAGGACTCATTGTAATGGGAGCTTGCAATGAAGGAAGAGATGTCATCCTTAGAAAAAAAATGAGACTTGGTCATTGACTAAGCTGCCAGCGAGAAAGAAGGCATTGCAAAAAATTTGGGTGTACAAAGCAAAGAGGAACATGAAAGAAGCAAGTTGTAAAAGACCAAAAGTGTGCCAAAAGGTTTTCAATAGACCAAAGATATAGAATACAATGAGATTTTCTCTCTTGTAATTAAGATGACTACCATCAAGTTAGTCTTGGGTCTTGTGATTACAGAAATTTTCATCTAGAGAAACTAGATGTAAAACCAAAATTTCTAAACGGAGACCTTAAGGAGGATTTCCAAATGCCACAACCTGAGGAATTTCAAATCATTAACAAAGTGGAAATGGTTTACAAGTTGAAGAATAGTCTCTATTGTTTGAAATAGGCTCCTATACAATAGAACTTGAAATGTGATAGCTATATGGTAGAAAATGGTTACACTAGATGCAAGATGGTCAATGTTGCTACATTAAGTCATTTGTTGATTCATACATTCTTCTATTACTTTATGTTAATGACATGTTAGATCCAACATGAGGGAAATCAACAAGCTAAAGCACCAATTGTATGATGTATTTGAAATGAAACACTTGGGTCCTTCACAACATATATTTGGAATGAGGATAAGCAAAGGAAAATTTCCAAGTACTTTGAATTTGTCTGAAGAGAAGTACATAAAGAAGTTGATGGACAAATTTGGTTTACAGAATGCTACAATTCAAACCACTCCCTTGGGAGGTCACTTCTAACTCTCTAAGGAGAAATCACCAAGAACCAATGTGGATAAAGAGTACATGAGTAGAGTACCTTATGTATCAATAGTTGGAAATTTGAAAGATGTAATGGTATGCACTAGACCAAACATTGCTCATGTATTTGGAGTTGTAATCAAATTCATTGTCAAACCCAAGAAGATAACATTGGGAAGTAGTAAAATGGTTGTTATGCTACTTGAAAGGTACCCTTGATAAGGCATTTTTCTTCAAGCAAACCAATGTTGTTTTAGAAGGCTTCACTTATGCAAATTTGGGAGGAGACTTAGATAATAGAAAGAGCTTTATTGGGTATATGTTTACCTTGGGTGGTACTACCACTAACTAGATGTCTCAATTACAAAAGAGAATTGTTGTTTTTATGACAAAAGTTGAGTACATAGTCATCTTAAAAGCAAGCAAATACATGATCTTGTTGAAAAACTTTATGGTAGAGCTAGGCAAGAAACAAGATGATAATATTATCCATAGTGATAGCCAAAGTGTTATCTATCTTGAAAAGAATCATGTATTTCATGCCAAGACAAAGCAAATTCAGTTGACACATCATTTCATTCATGAATTATTAGATGGTGGAATACTAACTTAAGTAAAGATTGTTGGAGTAAGCAATTTTGTAGATATGTTTACCAAGGTTATCATAATTTAGGAGTTCAAGCAATGCATAGTTATAGTTGGGCTTCAAAGTTAATTGATTAGAAAAGTCTTGTACATTAGAGAGACAAGTAACTTCAAACTCCAAGTGGAAAATTGTTAAATATAAAATCTCATTAATTACAAGAATGCTCTATGGGAAAAAAAAACATTGACTACAAAAACATTGAAGAGTGAGTAAGAGACAAATCTTCTATAGGAGTATAGAATTGTAAGTACAAGATAGATCTTCAAATTATAGGATTCCATTTATGGAAGAGTATAGAACGGTATTTCATGTTGGGACTGATTCGTTTGTGGATACATTTGCAAATGAGGTTTTTATTTTTAGAAGCATATTTTCAAGGGCTTTTCATGGACATCAAGATCATAGAAAATGAAGCTCTTAACAAGAAGTTCAATCCACTTGAAGTTTGAGATAAATGTGTTTGTGGGACTACGGGAGCTACAAGAATGGTTGTGTGACCTATGGGAATGGCTCCTATGAGATTGGTTGGGAGATTTATAGGAATGGCTCCTATGGTATTCTACTCTAGGACTGCAGGATTCTAGTATAAGAGTCTACTATGGGATTCTAGGTAAGCCTAAGAAAACTACAAATGCATTTTCTATCTTGTCTATCATACCCTTATGCAGCCTATTTGTAAGGGTCTGAGTAAATTAATCAATGTAAATTTGGCCAAATGGTGCACACTTTTCACTAAAACTTGTTGTGAATGGTCTTTGGTCCATGTAATAGGATTGGCTCTCAATGGCTTTGTATATGTGTTTTGTAACTCTTCTAATATCAATAGTTCTATAAAATTCCAATCCCACAATAGAAATTCTATATGTCTACTTTGCAAGTACTCTACTCTACAATGCAATCCCCATTTTGATAATTTAGGATGTTTACAAACAATTTTGTCTACTATATGTGGTTTTGCCTCTATCCTAAAAACCATTGCTCATTCTACTATCTTGCAAGTAGTCAATTCTACTTTGTCTTGTATATCCTTACCCCTCTCTCCTCCCTCCCCCCATCTCCCTCCTCTAGCACTCTTACACTTCTACACTCTGCACTTTAGTTTGTGCTTTGCACTCTAGCAATTCAAGAGTTTCTTGCGCTTGAGAAATGAAAAATAATGTAAGTAAAAAGTAATTTCCTTGCATAGTGGTGTTGGCTTTTATAGCTGCTTGGAAGCTTTTGGAAAAGTTGCTTGGAAAAGAATGTTTTTGAAGGACACACATAATTGGTATTTTTTTTGCTTTCTAGTCTAATTTATTGGATACCCAAGAAACATAATCATCCAAGGAAACAGCCTCTACAACAATAGGCATAAAGGCATGATTAGTTCTACAAAGTTCACTGCATTGACCATAGTAAACACCTTCTTGTTTAATAAAAATAGAAGTCTGATTTAAACAACCAGGTAGAGCATCACATTTTACACCTAAGGAAGGTACAGCCCAACTATGAATTACCTAAGAATTTTAGGCCCAGATTGCTCAAGGAGGGGTATCGCTTTGTAGATGTTGATTTAGCGTCGTGCTATACAATGATACTCCTATGCCTCTAGATCTTCTTCCTTTGGTGATGGAAGCCTTGACACAAGGATCACTTTGAGACTATGGGGAATTTAAAGACAAAGGGTTTGGGGATTCCTATGATAAGCTAGCAATTGCAACCCATTCCTCTCTTTTCCAAGGAGGGAATAATGTTATGATTCAAGGAATTCTTGAATCCAAAAGGAAATTACTTGAATTCCCATGAATGAATTCAAGGATTTGCCAGATTATCTCAAAAGGTATGCCAAGGCTGTAGAGGTCGTAAGTGGCCTTTGTTTTGTCAGACAGTATTTTGGTTGTGTGGTGTTCAAAAAAAGCAAGTCCCCTGCACTCCAACAAAAAAATAGAATTCTGGATCTTTAAAATATAGCGGACACCGTTACAAACTGCATTAGGGCAAGATGCTTATAGGAGCTAGAGGCCGTATGTGCCACGTAACCAAAAATATGTTCCTCAATTGTTGCAACGGTTGGTGAAAAGTGATGATTAAATGGTGCATACATGAGCCTCTTGCAAAATGGCTGCAAATGGTTCTTTGGTGGCATGTTGCAAGTTGCAGGTCACGTATTTTGAATTGGCAATAGAATCATATGAAATGTTGCTTTGATAGAATCTTAGTGCTATGTAACTTGTACAAAAAAACTTTCACAAACTTTTGATACTCTCGTGAGTCATCTCATATCAAAGTCTTTGTTGCATGATTTGTTCAACACATATAGTGTATGATACAAGATCTATGTTTTTTGTCCGGGTAGGAGAATTCTGACCTTTGTTCTAAAAGCTTATAACCTACAAGAGGTTTGTCAAGCTAAATTTGAACTTTTGTTTAGGAAAAAGCTCAAACTAATCATTTTATCCTACTTAGAACTATCCTAAGACTTACTCATTTTTCTAAAACACTACTAAACTACTAGAAACAAGAAAAATTGGGTCATGAAATGGATCATAAAAAATCTAGTTCAAGCTATGTATTTATATTAGGAAAGGATTATAACTTAGATGAACAAGCACATTAAATCATAAATTCCTATGAGACAAGTTTGAGGCACTTGATGTTTGCAACATGAATAAGATCTGAGTTAGTTAGTCTTAAGAAGAGAACCCTTATTACTCATAGGTTAGAGCATTGAAAAAAGATTAGAGCAAAAAAATATCAATATTATGCTCAAACATGGATGATTCATAGAATTAGTTCCCTCTATTATCCAAGCAAACAGATTTCTTAAGGAATAATATTAAGAATTCTTCAAAGATTTCTATTTTATTTACATCCAATACTAAAGGTTTAATAAAATAAAAATTATTATATCGGGAGTGAATTTATGCTTGATTTGATCTGAAATTGAGAGTTTTTGGCATAGTGTAAGTTATAAATTAGATTATTTTTTGTTTTTTATAGTTACTAATATGTAGCACCAGATAATTCATCATGTTATCAAGTTACTAATATGTAGCACCGGTTGATTGATGATTACAAGGCTGGAATTTTTTTCATCCAAAACAACTAAAAGAAGAATAATCCAACTTTTTATGTTAGATCAATCAATTGTTCTAATCAAGAAAAGTGCAAATGGTAGATTGAGGCACTTACAGTGACCCAAAAACTTAAAATTGATCATCTATTATTATGTAGATATATCTAGATCTAGATTGGTAATTTATTATTATCTAGATTCTATGAGGCTTGGAATCTACAAGTATCCTTTGAAACTAACAACATTATTAAAAGCATCCAAGATCAAAGAAGATTTATTTTATGTGGATTTATAAATGTAAAGCTTAACCCCCCAAGATCAAAGAAGATTTATTTTATATGGATTTATATATATAAATCTTTAAGCTTTTAAATTCCTATACTTGGCTATATATATGAGCTTACAATGTTCAGTAGGTTTGCAAGCTAGCTCAAGGTTACTAGAGAAAGAATTGAGAGAAAAACTTACATGATGACTATAAACATGTACATTGTGAAAGAAATATTGATTAATCAGTTAAACACCAAATTGAGATCAAATTAAAGATTTTGAATTTTTATGAAAGATGTAAAGAGCTCTAACAATATTCACGAAGATGATCAACTGGTCTCCAGTGAATTTTTTGTTAATTAGAAGTTTGCTACAGATCAATTCACAGTTTAGATACAGGACCATTCATCACTGAAATACATGGGTTATTATTTTAGTTTGGAAAGCAAGAGAAAGTGATGAACTAATAGCATTCCTCACTAAATTACTTGGTTTATCTTTTTTAGTGGAAAAGACAAAAAAAGAGTGAACTGTAAGCATATCCATGGACAGACAGAGTACACTCCTCAGTATGTGAACAATTTTTTTCTTTTGAGGATAGTAGAAAGTTTTAAAATGTTTCAAAATATGTAAATTGTTTACCAAAAACAAATTTCCTTTTCTTGGTGCATGCAATCTTAATTCGTGGTGTGCGCAATTGCCTGTGTAGTCCCATTCATCTCAGCAGTCTCAAATTGCATTTTTGTGCTCGGATGACTATGTTGTCAAGAATGGCCCGGCTGAACTTCTGGTCGCAACAATTGAGCTCCAAGAAAAGATTGTCGTGCTTGAAGGTGAACCAATTGATGTTGATGCTGATGCCATCAGCCTTCTACTCAGTATGGGAGAAGTTGAGGAGCAGGAAGTTCTCCAACTACCTCTCCTGATAGACACAGATGCTGTTGAAAACATTTCAAATAGAATTCTTTTTGCCCCCCATGAAATGAAACGTGACATTCTTCATACAATAAAAATAATGTTTTATAAAAAAATTATGGTATTTTAAATTATGTTTTAAAATTTTCTATATTAAAACAAGAAACAAATAAAAATATCCGTACTCCTCAATTTTCTTTCATAAGAGAAAATAAGTCATTTAACCAAACACTTGAAGAATACTTGAGCAAAGAAGACAAAAAAATTTACAAAGAGTTTGATGCAGAGTACACTCCTCAATGTTATTTCTAACATATGACAAAATATTTAGGCTTTTATTATTGTTTCACCCATACACGAAGAGCTTTGCTATTCTTGAATCTAACTAGTATACATATTCATTGCTCTGTCCAAAGCGCTTGCTCTTTTCCCTTGTTATAGTTGCTTGTTCATTGTCGTCACTTGCTATTGCACTCATCCTTTCACAACATACATCCTTCACTATGAGGGAAATGAGTGAGCAAGAGTAATAGATAGGCTTATGAGTTAAGTGAGACAATAACAAAGCTCTACATGTATGGGTGAGACAATAGCAACATATCTAGGAAAGGATTTGTATGTATATATGTATGTATCAGCGAGACAATACAAAAACTGGGTTAGACAATAGCAAGAGTCAATATTTAACAAGGCACTTGAAAAATAATTCACCAAAGAAGACATAAAAACTTAGGAGTCATATTTCAAAAAAGTAAGAATCTAACTAGGTACTTGATCTATAATTCAGCATAGAAAACAAGAAATTTGGCACTTAGTGTCATCAAACATTCCAATACTTTGTCAAAACTTCAGTTTAAGTGCTAGTGTACTATAAATTTGAAATTCTTTTGAGTTCCAAATGCATAAAATGCAACTTTAGTTCCTTGTGAGGCTAATTATCAAAGGTAAAGGGCAACCCCATAGAAAACACAAAGGATGGGAAGACCTCATCAACCCATACAAGGGTGAGGCAAAATAGGTAAAATGGTGCTAAGCCCCAATAGAGTCAATATGAGAAATCTACCTTACTGTACCTAAGATATTTGAGCTATGCAAGTCGTACAGTCTACAAAAAATGGGAGCATATGAAGAAGCATCACCTAGTGTGATTGCTCTCTTATAGATTTCATCAGCCATTGCTCTCTATAGAGCAATGGACATATGCTGTCTAAAATATGCTTCAAAGTATGAGAGTGAGAGTGGTACCCATTGGCGCCTAACATGATATGCTCTCATGCACACCCTGACAAATGTGTTGAATGGCATGTCCATTGCTCCATATAACTCGAAGGCTAGAGGAACAAAGAGGTGACCTTGCTGTATGCCCCTATACTTGGAGACCTCAAGACCTACTATTGCACTTGTTGCCTATCTAGGAGGATGGGTAATCACTCCCTCCAAAATTATATCATGTGTAGGGTCCATAACCACAACATCCGCTACTATCACCTGATTATCTTGGACTAAGTATAAGTTTGCCCTAACACATGTTGGCTGCAAAGCATACAAACGCTCCTTCCAAGCCAAGTATCCACTATCTTGTGCCAGCAAATACTAATAGCATCATGGGTAGTTATCCTTTGTCCTCCAAAAGGACATTGTGTCATATGGACTTTTTTTGCATCTACTGTAGAACCACACTCACAAGTGAGTAATGAAGATGTAGATGGGTGGACTAAACCTAGGCAAAACCTCATTGTTGTAGAGAAAGTAGTTGGTGCAATTCAAGATTCTTTAATGCATGGTTGAGCTAGGATCCAAGAGCCTACACTCTTGTTGGAGCAAGAGCAAAGACATGCTCTAGTAGCCTAAGGAATGGACAAGTCAACTACAAGAGAATATAGTGTATACTCACATTGTTGCTCCATCAAGGAAGACTATAAACCTCTAGTCAAATCTGATGATAGTGAAGCAAAAGATGGAAAGTCCTTGTGTGTCCATGGGAATAGACTATCTCTTATCTACCGCAATAACATCTCGAGAGAAAAGGATCTCTCTTCCACTTCTATCACATAAGTCTCCAAAACCGACCTATTAACAACCACAAAACAAGAGAAAAGTAGGGGTGCCAAGAAATCCCAACTACGCAAAAATGGTATAGGTGTCATTTCCTCCATAGGTAGCAAGCCAACCTCTCCACACAAGATTAGCAAAGTAGATTGTCTATGTGCCAAATCCCTTAGCGCACACTCAGATATCTTTGGTCCAATGATATCACCAAATACTCTCATAATTCTATTATCAAAGGCTCTCAAACATAATAGGAAGGATAAGGAGGGAGGAACTATGTGGAGGAGGTAAGTAAATCTACAAGAAATATTAGAGGAGAGTGTAAAAAAATGCCACCTACAGATCTCCTAATAATAGAAGGTCATCTACATGGAGAACATCCTTTGCAAGTGTAGCATCTAAGAAGCATTTGACAAAATCCTCAGATCCTACTGGCACTCCAAGAATACATAGTTCATTTGTAGATGTGATATACTCCTTTGGAAGGTCAAGGCGGGGAGGGATACCTAGAGGAGACCATGCCTTACACTTTGACACCTTTGACTCTCAAGCCTACTAGATGTAGCTTGGTAGTCAAGTAGTCAAATGCCTGCCCAATCTGATCTGTAGGGCCCACAATTCATTTACCAAGGAATGAAATACACAACCTAGCATGGCCAAAGTAGTAGATAAGAGAGCTCTAAAGTGAGCCATGGCAAATAAGGGTCCTCCTAAAGGATCTTCCTGGTGTGTACTAACATTTGATTCCAAGACGGTGACTCTCTCATGTGAATAACTGTGTTGGTAGTAAAGGGAAACAAGAGAGCCATAAAAAGACCGCACAAAAGGAATAAGACTTGCCAAGGATCCACTAGCCTCCCTAAGCTCTCTCAAGATAGATGCTTGTGAGACTCTATTAAAAGCATTCTCAATATCCACCTATAGGATGACCCACTTTGGATGGATATCTAGGAGTGCCCTAATGCCTAGAGATATAGCCTCACATCCTCCAAGTGTAGCTACTCCAAATTGATTTGGATTGAGGTGCTATTGGAAGGAGAAGGATGTTGAAGGAAAATGGTACGGCCGATCAAATGCAAAAATATCTCTCTAATAGCAATTGATCTAATGCTCCTTGTGTCCTTCTCCATCACGAGATTCAATTAGCACCTAACACACGACTAACAAACATAGGAATCTCTACTCTTGCTGTTGTTGTAGCCACTTGAAACAACTTGGTAAAACTACTAGAAGGATCATCTGCCTGAAAGCTAGCTCTAAGGTGCTCATATACCATCCTTGACAAGCCTCTTGAGGAAAGGCGAGGGACAATGCACAATGCTTGTGCAGAAAGTGACCTATCAAGACATAAAGGCTGCTCAAGCTGATAATCTAAGACCTCTAGTGGTAATCCCTCTCTTGCCATAGGATGTAGTGAGCGTAGGGAAAGGATAATCTCATAAGTAGGACTAACCATAGACAAAGGGTGTAGCCATACTGCTCTACTAAACTCTCACGCTTGATCCAATGTCCTACACAATTATAATTGAGTGGACTTTGTGGTATCTTGTGGCAAAACTTGTCTCCTAAAGTGTGCAACGTAATCGACTCCTCCTGAAGGGTGACCCAATCCCTCGCTTCGAATCAACAGAATCTAGCAACCACCTCCCTATGCCCGGCATGTCTCCCTTTAGCATAACAAAGATATCATCAAGGGAGTAAGAGGAATAAGAACCATGCTAACTCGTCCATGGATCATGTGCCAAAAAATCGAGTGGTAGGCTAAAAGCCTATCTAGCATCATCATGGAGTGTCCAGGGTAGCCTATAGAGTAGACGTGGGTATGGAAAACTAGTCTCAAATAACCCAAAATGCAACCCGCTTGAGGAGTTAACCACTCCTATGACTTGATCTATATCCCTGGAATGGTCAACAAAGATTGAGGAAGCGAGTGTCACTGCTCGCCTCATGTGAGCATCCCAAGTGGTCCAATCATAGTCCTTATGCATCCTTCCCACATAGGCAACCTCACATATAGCCATGGTTAGCACAAGAATAACAATAGTAACACATGATGCTCCTCTCCATATCTCTCCATACTTGCAAAACCACAACCCCTCAATCTCCACTCACATAAGAAAATATAATCTCTCCAAACACTAAAAACTATAAACTCTCATAACTTCCAATTTCAAACTCAAAAATTTTCAGACTAAGTTCCCATGGAACTCAATCATGAAAACCAAGAGATTAGAAATGAAAATTCCATACCCATCACTCATAATGTATAATGATTGCTAAAAAACCTAAAAATCCCCATAACTTTCTACTCCATTATCCATGGTCTTTAATCTAGGTACCACTGGAACCTAAATTAAAAAGGGAACCGGATAGACTATTCATTCAAGTGCTATATTATCTAGACAGGGCAAACACTGAATGTTATGTGTAATATGCACCAAAGTTGCAACGTCTTATTAGTTCCACACCAAAGAATGAGACGTGGGTGCTTTCTAACACATATCGACGTTTATCTTTAGAAATCTTGCGAATCGGGGTATTTGATCGGAGTAATTGATCCTATGATAACATGTCCAGTGCTTGATCAGGTTCGAATCTCGTTGTAATAGTCTCATGAGCTGAGTTAAAGCTTATCACGAAACCATCCTGGAACCTCCATATCATTCTTGGGGCGACAGAATGCAAAAGCAAGTTGCAAGGACATGGGGCAATGGAAATGTCACAGTAGTCCCGCCAGTGTGAGAACTGAACATCCTTTGTGATGTCTGATGCATGAATACAACAGAGAATATCTAGCAAAAGGCCAATTGGACTCAAAAGAGTCGGTGCAGAAGATCTGGCACAGTGGGACCTGTGGGAGCCGTCTCTTCGACCCCAAGACTTTCAGAGGCTGCGCCAGCAGCAGGAAATGTTTGTCCAGAAATATCTCTCTCTCTCATGTAACTCAGCAGCAACAGCACCAATTCTACTTTGCTGCTTTCTTTTCCCAAACGACAAGAAGCTTCGTCCAACGCACATATCGAGGACCGACAGTTCTCCGCCGTCCACGTCGACCTACAACACAGATAGTGCTACTGTAGGATCGTTCATCCCTTTCCGCTATTCAAGAGCCGTGTTGGAACTTTCTACTGCGGGATGTTTCTCGGCTCGGTTGAGCTGAGCAGCTCATGAGGACTGTGTGCCATCTTGAAGAAGCCGGGCCACCAGGTGGTGTGCTTCTGCTGCTTCTGCTGTGCAGTGCAGCGTCTGCGGTCCCAGATTGTGCACTCCTTCTGCTCTCACATGTGCCCCGCCGGACAAAGCCCACATTCCTGCGCAACCTGTCTGCATCTAATTGCTTGTACACTGTTCAATTGCCTCTGGATCAGCGTGTGATGCTCTTTTGTACGGAAAAGGCCCTGTGAAATTCCACCATGTAAAGCTTTTCACTCGGAAGTGGTGAAGGACGACAAACTGCAGTATGCTCTCGCCTCATACATTGGTCCAGTCAGGCACCGTGTCAACAGATGTATTACAATTTCTAGGATGATTTCTAGCTCTTCTGGTTACTTCGTCATCCAAGCTTTCAATACCTTTTACGGGCACCCTCCAGATACTTTCTCCATTCCTCCGACTCTGAGAAACAGGAACTCGTAATTTTCCCACCTCGTGACAAAGCACAGCAGAATAGAGGGGAACATAATTTATACCAGATAACAATCGTCATCCAAGTGTGTCGCTCACAGTAAATGTGTGTACCCTTCTTCTGAACGACAAGGTAGGGCTGGATATGTACTCCAGGTCCCTGAATCAACTGTTGCTTCTCAACTGCTTCAGGTGATTACTTAAATTTACGAGTGAGTGCAAATAGACAAACTGGAATTTGATGACGAGGAAGTTTCCAATTGCTCCTTGACAACACTGTCATGTATCTTGAAACGATGCAAGTAAGATGCTCGTAGAGACCTTGACGACGATGATTTTGGAAACAAAGAGAGATCAGTAGAGACCCAATAAACAAGACAGGATCTGTTCTTTATATCAACATGCGAGAAAACTCTCAATGCCTTTCGGTGAAAGCGCAGGATCTCGCAGTCCGTCCTTGAGTTTTTCACATCCCTTTAGATTAGCTTCAGCTTGTAACCAACGAAATTCGACGTATCTGGGACCGAGCCATCCATTGAATGTGTGGGATTGCTTGACAGAAATAATCTTATGGGCAAGAGAATTCAAAGCAAACTCGGAAAGCATGGGCTTTCGGAATCTCTATATTTCAAACAATAGCAACGGTTAGAAGGAATATTTGGATAAACTAATCTCATACGGAAAATCTTTAAAGAAACGAATATATCTTTAGATTATATTTATTAAAGCAAGTTAATATCATAAAAGTGTATAAACCTTCTTCAATTAGGAAAATATTCAAAAAATACAAAAAGAAAAAAAGTTTAAAGATGTGGAGGACAACCATGAAGGTTTGATACAATACTGACAGTAGGCGTGAATTTTAGAAATTATAAGTGTGATTGATGATAGTACATATCTATACCATTTTCTCTCATAATTTTTAAAATTTTTGGAGAGAGTGAAGTGGAAAAGAAAAGCTGATGATATAGGAAGTGTCTAGATTTAATACTTGAAAGATCTAAGACAAAATTCAATTAAATTATGAATATTATTCACCTGGAGAAAAAGTTAGGAGTAAAAACGTAATCACACGATATCAATATCAAGTTGAATTTTATACTCAAATGAAAGACAAATAAATGACGTGAGTGGACTAAAACTGCATTAAGATGCTCAAAGTAATGGGCCTAAAGCATCCCTTATAAAGTAACTATAGTTGGCATCCTTACATTAAGCTTATTATCAAGAAATGATGAAACGTTCTCACTTAATTAAAGAATAGCATACTCGGTAATAAAATGGTAAATAGTGGTTAACACTATCATCATTTAAACTTTGTTTATATATATGAGAGTAAATTTTAGCATGTCATATCGTAGCTTCATCAAACATATAATACAACTCCTCTCAATGATCATCTAAAATATAACATAAAATAATGAGATTTATGCTATTTGAAAAGAGTTCAAGTTTAGTCCTTTCTATATATTTATTTATCCATTAAATAATTCCTCGTCCATTAAATAAATTAAAAGCTTCATAATTTATTTAACAATAGTGTATAAAACTATTCCTTGTATGAATGAAAAACACCTCCTTAAAAAAGTAGTCATTATAATGAAAATAAATACTAAATCAGCTATATCCATGGGATTGTATGGAATGAGGATGGACTGATGAAAAATTGATATCCGTTGACAAATTGATGATCCAACTCATCATGATTTCATTTCGTGATCATATATTCATAACCGAGCAATCAACCAGCTACAAAAATTCATATCTCATCCGTTAGATAGACTATAATTGAGTTTACCAACCCATTGAATTAACCAACACACTCTTTATATACTGTTATATTGTAACTTCACATCTTAAAATATAGTCAACATGAAATAGCCATAACCAAACTAGCCAACGCATCTAACATATAATCATCACCTTATCCTAAGGCCTATTCATAATTGATTAGACAAGTCCAAACTATGGATATTTATTTAATTATCTATTTCATTATGTTTAACGACTGAGATTATTAATATATGGTACTAAATTCAATGATTATAACAATAATTTTGATATCCTTATTAAAATCGATAATAAATTTTATTTTAGGTGGCTTTCTTACTATACTATGCAAGATGATACCTCAAGGTCATGTCTCTTACGAGTTAGTATAAATTGCATCCTACATGCAAATTGAATATTGTTCTTAATTCATGAAGAATTATTTTGCAAGAAATTAAATGAATCATTCTACATTAATTCTTCAATTCTTCATTATCTCTTCAATTCTTCATTAAATAATTTCTTGTTCTTGACATAATCTGGATGCCATGTTTATAGAAAGGGACACACGAGTTTCTTATATACGAGTTCCGAGTGATCCGGTAGGCCATTCCATCAGCTATAATAAATATAGGAAAATTATTAAAGGACGCTGCGACGTTTTACATATAAAAGTTTCTCAATAAGCACCAATAGATGTTGTGTTGTAAATCACTTGCTTTAGTTTTATAACTCACATCCTTCTGCAGGGTTGGAGTCATTTTCTGAGTCCTCCAATCTCCAAAGCATGTTTGATTTGTTGCTATGTCCATCGGTGTTCAGTGATAGTTGAGATTACACGTTTATTTCAGTAGCAAGTTCATTATCTTCTAATGCATCTTTACTACTTAGACCTATTTCATGCGCTTACAGAAATTGCTAGAAACAGTGGGTGTGAAAACGTACGCTTACACTTATTCTGAGCTATTTGGTCGTTGTGAAATGCACGTTGTCGATGGTACACTGCGCCTTATGGAAGATGTGACAGGTGTTTTTGTTGGAGTTGAAGAGATCACTAAAAGTCAGACCTCAGTGGCGCAGCTTGATCTTCATGTGTAGAATATTACCTCGGGAAACGAAAAAGGCGACCACATAGAACACATCAAGGATGGCAAGACCTCATCAAGCCGTACAAGGGAGAGACAAAAGAGGTCGAATGGGGCTACGCCCTCGGAAACCCTTGATACGATAGTGAAGTCATTGAACCAATTACCTCGAAAACCATTGATACAACAGTGAGGTCATTGAAGGCAACGACTTCCGCTAGGCATTTGAGATATGGACCAATTTGTTGGCTCGAAAGCAGAATCTTCGGTCCACCGTTTTGCCTCCCCCACGTTGTTGCCGAACTATCCAGCTACGGAAGGGATGGAGGATGATGGAAGGGGTGCTAATTGACCAAAGAGGATGGAAGGAGAAGTTCACGAATCCCGCCGAAAGCAGGTGGCACTGGCCTTCCTGCAAATAAGTTGAGGTGACATCATAGACCGGCTGCGCTTCGGCTGTGGTCACGTTTGGTTTTCTGTTCTTCAGATTACAAGCTACACAAAGCCTTGCTACGAGAGGAAGCATCGGTAGCAATAGTCAATTCCAACTCTAATTTACCTGACATACTTACTTTACCCGATTTGTTCCAAAGTATCAACTCCATTCAGCGTTGGTATGTCTAATATTTATTCCTTCGTAAACGATCACGCATTTCTCTTTGTATTGGAATGCCCTCTTTTCAATCCCACTATACAAGACTGATACTAGCATGAACAACCAGTGGGCGTGCATCTACTTCCATCTTCCCTATCCTTTAAATTCGCAACACAAACATAGAACAATCGTCGATCCAACCACACACAAAACACAAAGCACACTTGAAAGGTATGCTTGTACCCCGATGTAAGCCGACAAAAGCAGAATGACGCCTTGCCAACAATCACTGCATTTTCAAAATTAAACCGAATTTTTAGCAATTAAGCAAGTACAGCAATCATAGCACCAGAAGGACCTGGGCGATTCAAGACTTGGTGCTTCCTTTTTACAAACAGGGCTACACAATCACCTTCGGGAAGCATTTCAATTCACATAGCTCAAGTAGATACTCCGTAGCAACTGAGGTTTCTACACTTGATTGCCCACTGACTCAAAGCCAATGGTTGCTCTTGACGGAACCTCCTGACACGTCGTCGTCAAATAGAGGGAGGTAGAGTATGGAGACTATTCATCTGGGTTATATATGATCCAAGCTCATCTCCGTGAAGTGACCGACCATACCTGGCGGTTCATTGGCACAACCTGTCCTCCTGTCTTCAAAGGGACAGCACAGGCATACACCATAAATTCATACCCGACTAAGGCAATGCAGCAACTGCATTTTCATTGACAGCAAGAGCTGGCCATCAATTTTCAGCCAGTTACCATTCATCTCGTCGCTGTCTACAACAATCTCGGCGTGGCTGGCTTCTTGGCGAAGGCCTTCTCAATTCCCACAAAATGACGCCATCCTATTTGTTTGAACTGATCAGAACTGCTGCCAAGCCTGCCCGTCACTAACCACGAGATACTTCTTCACGGCTCTGCCTGAGGGTACGTACACCAGCCTCCTCTAGAGAACTCCACCTCTTTCAGAAAGGAGACAGTAATTCCATGGTCTCAAAGCAATGCACACTTTTCCTGCAACCATGCAATTGCACTTGGTTGTTAGATGTCATACCCAAACTCGTCAACTCCCAAAACATGACCGCAAGTCTCACATTTAACGACTATCGTTGTCTCAGAATACTATGCCTACCAGCTGTACTTCAGTTTAGGATGGCCATGCTACTTTCGGACATGCTAGTATACAGCAAAAATATGGTGCATCCAGATCGCGCAGAGCCACAACTCGAGTCTTAAAAACGAAGTTGTCAGAATTAGCTACAAAGCGGCTTGCAATCTCATCTCAAATAATGAAATAAAAGTTGCGGATAAAGCGGTATAAGATGAGTGAAAATTGCATATAAATGCCAAAAGAATGCCAAATCAATGTGGCACTCACAAAACATCCTAAAGGCAGGGACTTCCATGTGTTAAAACAGCAGCGCAAACACCGACGCGGCTTATTCGGAAGTGTGCCTAGTATGTATACTAGGCTATTATCTGAACACTGAGCCGGGATCTAGTGTACGAGGACCTTGTGTTGTTGGTAACGAACGGTGGACACATGTCTACAAGCAATAATGCAGATGACGCGAGGGAAAGCAAGAAGAAATCTCTGTTGAAGCGTCCTTATCCCGAGGTTGTCTATGTTAGGACCAAACCATCAGAAAGTGATCTCTCTCACTAAGGATAACGTGCGATACTTGACACCTTGCACTGGTAACTCACTTTGTACTCCTAGCCACATCCTTACTATGGTACTATAAGCGTAGTAGATACTGTGGCAAGAGCCAGTACAGTATACCCTCAGAGTAAAAGGATTGTGAGATTGACAAACCTAGCCTCCTACTTGACTGGGCACGGCTCCCCCGGCTGCCTCCATCGCTGGCCTCTGCTTTGACGACTGCTCTCTCCTATTCTCAAACTCAGTATTTCGTCCACCGGCTCCAGAGCCACGGCTCCCGAATCGTCCACGTCTAGAATGTCCATGATCCCGGCCTCGAAATGCAGGTGGACTTCCCCCTCTCTCCCCATTCCAATGTGGACTATTATGAGCATTCTCTGACTTCGGACCCTGTGACACTCCCTGGTGCAAGGGCTTATGATGTTGAGAAGACGGTGCCGACAGTGCTTGGTAATGAGGCTGTTTGTGAACATCGCCTGTAGGAGGAACATGAGGCTTGTTTGAAGTATCCGATCTTGAGTACTGGTTGGAGTGCACAGGAGCTTGTTCGTTGTCTGTGGAGGGGGTCACTGGCTGTGACTTCTGAGATGAAGTCCTACTAGGATGCTGGTATGGTTGACTGAAATCACTCGGAGGCGTACGTTCAGCTACGACTCCTGTCTGCTGCCAGTGACCATCAGTGTTACCCCTTTGTTGCTGTTGATGGTGGACGGCATTCGTCACCTCTCTGTGATGCTCCCTTTCGTGCCCTGGTTGCCTGTACCTGGACTGGTGGTGCGGATGCGCGGAAGGGGCAGTCTGTTCTCTTTCGTTAGTAGTGGTTTGTTGCCGACCCCGCTGCCGAAGGGGGGAACGTGGTGGCTGCTGCACATTGACATGTTTAACAGGGCTCCGCTCCCTCTCAGGTAGCACGGGTGCTACAGGGTGACCATGGACACTCTGTGAAGCGGAGCTTCCTTGACCAGCCCCATGAACAGGACCGCTTACCTGGTCCTTCTCTCGAGAGACTGGCGCTCCCTCTCCAGTATTTACTTGATTAGATCGTTGATGATGTACAACTCCGCTGTGCCCTTGCAAATGATCTCTTTCATGGGAATTAGGTGCTCCGTGATGTCTAGAGTTATGCCTTGATTGATGATGCCCAGCCGGGCGTTCCTGTGGTGCATGGTAATCTCTTTCGAATTTCCCGGACGATCCATGATGTCTGTCCATCTGTAAGGAATTGACACGCTGAGATCTAACATGTTCATGTGGTCCTGGTCCTTCAATATCAACACCTCTGCTTGATTGAGAAGATCCAGGCCTAGGTGGTTGATATGGCGTAACACTCTCTTGGGGAGCCTTGTGCTCTCTATTGAAAGGGACTGTGAGTGGATGGGGAGTATTGCCACTGGCGGACCGTCCATGCTGGTTCACTTGAGCAATCTGCGGCTCTTTCTCCATCGGAAAAGGAGGTGCTTGTTGACGGTGCGCCTGTACTGCCGCAGGCCTTGAATGTTGTGGGTTGACTGCCCTGGATTGCTCAGTAAAGGTGCTCGGCGCTGGTCGATTGCGCTGATGGCTCTGTGTCTGATGGCTTGAACTTGGCTGGTGAAACTTCGTACCACTGTCAGCAGATTCTACATGCTGCACTGGAAGTGTCTCCTTCGGAACACTTCCACGCTCGTTTCCTCCACCTCTTTGACGCCATGATGCATGGGTGCGCCCGTGTTTGCTGGTGTTGTCAGCTTGCCTGGCTTCACTCCCAAACTTTATCTCTGTAACACTTTCTGAGTTCTGTGGCACGTCCACCACGACTGAGATGTTCGACGTTTCGGCTCCGTGGTTTTGCGCAGGAGGTGCTGCAGATTGCTGCTGTTGCATCTCCTCTTGCTGTTGTGCCTGCTGCTTCACAACTGGCTTCGGAGTGTAACGTTCCAACTCTGCCCTTCTTGCCCGTGCTGTTTGCTGGACGACAGGAGGTTCATCCTTCTTTTCTACAACAGCCTCGACAGTTGCTTCTACACCAAAGCCACCTTTAGGACCATTTGGATGAGGACCGGAAGGAGATCGCACTGGTGCCCATACCATTCCCTCACCACCATGGGGCTTATCAGCAATTCGCACATCTTGAGACGTTCCTTTGTCTCTAGCCATGCGTCTTGTAGGCTGAGGTTTACGCTGCGACCTCTTATTTGGCAGCTCCCCATTAGACCTAAGAGATCCCACATCACTGCCACCGCTCTCTATGCCCGCATCTTTAGATTGTTCGCCGGTAGCAGATTCAGGTTTTAGGTCTTGTGAAACAGAATCCTTCACAGAAGTGGTTAGAGGGACGACTTTTGCATCATCGTCTACAGCTGTTGTGGCATGAGATACTGACTTCCCCATTTCATTTTTAGGGTCTGTCGGGGCAGACGAGCCCATGCCCCAACCTTGATTCAGCTCTCCAAGTGATGAGTCAGCTGCAGGCATGACTATTTCCAATTTCTGCTTGTTCCGTCCGCTGCTTTTGCTCTTCTTCTTCCTAAAAGCTGCAACTCCGCCTTCACTATTAACATTACCTGCTCCCAAGCTGAGAGTAACCTCCTTCGAATCTAGATCCAGAGGGCTTTCTTCAGTCCAACCACTGCCCTTCACAGTTGAATCTGCCGCAGGTATGACCTCTTGGACCACAGGGACTGATTCAACATCTGCAGCGGAGTGGGACTGCCTTGTGATCAGCTTTGGTTGCGAACTATACTGCTTTCCTCTATGCCGTGCATCTGGAGCTTTAGAAGGAATATGCTGCTGTACTTGAGCAGCCTGAGGAGCACTTGTTTCAAGGAGAACTCCTGCCTGAGTTTCCGGCTGTTGAAAACTCGTAGTAAGCACGGGAGCAGGTGGTACAACAGCTTGAGAAGGGCTCGGTTGTTGTGAAGGAGATGGAAGAAGGGGTGGCTCCACCTTACCTTGACTCAGGGAAACACTCAATCTTCCCTTCGGAAGTTCCCGGTTCTCTTCAAAACCAATTTTGACCCTGTGTTCTTCTCGACCGCGCCCGTTACTCTTCCGGTCGCCCACTCGTTCTCTCTTCCCATGCTCATTCCTGCCGTGGCGTACTCCACCACGTGGAGTGCTAACTCCTGAAACACCGTTGCCTATTTCAACAGTTCCTTCCTGAGCAACCTCCTCGGAAGGAGATGTCTCGACTTCATCTTGAGGTATGTTAACCTTTGGAGGTTCTTTACTTCCTTCATCCAATACCAACTGCCCTGGGGGTTGCGAAAGAGCCGCTCCAGAAGACCGCCTGTTGAGCTCTTCAAGCTTAGCCAGAGCTTTAGCTTTCTGCTCTTTGTTTCTCTCTTCTTCTTCTTTTCGCAACTGCCTAGCCCTCTGAGCGGCAATCTCCTTCATTCTGGCTCGCTGCATAAGCAATGTTGGATGTTCAGAAGAGGAACCCATATCAACAAGGTGAATTTCTCTTCAGTACAAACCATCCATGATAAAACAAACAAGGAGAGCGAGGGACCACAGAATCTCAAGTCCACATATTCCCGAATTGAGAACACAATTAAGGGTGGTAAATCAGAAAGTAACAAGTTGTTCTTCCCTAAACGATTTGTAAAGTAGCTAATTTCCATTGCTATCAACAAGAGATCAAAGAAATGTGTAGAGACTGCTTTCGCGATAAGAAAGTCCAGAAATGAAAGCTCTTAATATTTCCACAGATGGCTGAAAAGGCCATCCTTGATTCTATACAAACGCCATGAACTGAGTACGTACGCGAGTCGAATTGCGCGGAAGAAAACTATGAGAAAGAGACGAATAGGAGCTACATGCTTCGAATATGGCAAACTCTGACAAATATATACTTATACGGCCTTCCGTATCAAAGTGTTCTACGACCATAGACCCATTACCTGACAGCTCAGACAGACAACGGAATTTCGCGATTTTGTTAGATACTAGCCTTTGTTCGAACATAACCGAAAGGTGGTAATCATGTTGGCACAACTTGGCTAACCACGAGACTTCTTGGCAGGGAGCCCTTTCCGTACCTGGGCCTCATAATCATATGACTCAGATGAAATTGCACCCTCGGGTCCGCCTTTATCTGAAACGTCAGTTACAGCTGTCGGAACACCTCCAGCTGATGGAGTAACAAACGCCGGTGTTGCTGCTTTCGAAGTCGCGGAAGTACAGGGTCGAACAACCTCCACTACGGAATCTCCCGCAGGAACCTTCGGCCGCCACTCCTTTTCACCATCATGGCTAGCAACAGGTTTGCTCTTGGGTTTCGCATCCTCCTTTGTTAGTGCCTCGGTAATAGTCGGTGACGCAGCAGGTACCTCTGTATGACCTATTTCACTCGTATGTACAATGTCATTATGTGGGCTCTCAGGGCCATCTCCCACGCGTTTTAAGATGCGTAACTTATCACTATTTCTCTGACCATCTGACCCAGATGGAGAAGAAGGACCGCTTACATGTCTCTCATGCAAAGGAGACGAGAGAGGCTCCTCAACAACGACGGCATCTTGAGTTGATGGAGAATTGGCAACACGCGAAGGATTTGTTACGCTTGATCTGCTGATGGAACCAATACCGCCAAAACTATGCTGGACTCGGGTTGCCATAGCTACATTGGAATGTGCGGAACTGCTGTCTCGCTTGGTCATTCCACCTCTTCCTCCATGCGGTGAAAATACATGCTCCCTACCCATACTCCGTTCCCTCAAGGGTGGTCCAGATGAGCTCCCGTCTTTGCCTGGTCTTTTATCTACATCACTTTCTTCTGATGGGACGGTTTTTCTTGCAACCGGATCCTTAGTTTCCAGGCTGCTACTGTCCGCAACCCTGCATTTCAAAGCATTGCTATCAGCCTCTACTTCAACTTGTCTCCATGTTTGGATGCTATCACTCTTGCTGACAGTTCCAGTATTAGGTGGATGCACTACGGGCCCATCTTTGGTTTCTCCAGTGCTACCCCATCCCTTCGCTTTTTCCTCGGACCCTCCTGAATCCTGAGAAGGATCTTTGCGCTTTGCGTGCTCAGAGGATTTCTTATCATCACCAATTGGTGATATTTCAATTTCCGCTCGCGAGACAGACGATGATTGCTTGCTTAGAAGACCTGGTGAGGCCGAAGACACATCCTCCTCAAAAACTGGCTTCGAAAAGTCCATTGGTTCATCACTGCTGGCGGCTGCTCCCCAATCTCGATGACTGCCATAGTGACCACCTCGCGATGAAGATGGTCTTGGCACATCAGTTCCTGCACCACTGTTACCTGAACCACTACTCATTACATGACCTACTCTTCGGACCTCTCCAGCAGAAGCAGGCCGGATACTCTCTCTTCGGATCTCTCCAGCGGAAGCAGGTCGGATACTCTCTTTTTGAAACCCTCCTTCTTTACCGAAATTACCATCCTTAAAGCCTCCACCTTCTTTGAAATTGGAGCTTTCTTTGTACTTCGAATTTTCACGATAACCCTCCCCTTCATAGCCCATACCTTCATTACGATCTCTCATCATTCCAGGGTTGTTATGCGGCATATGACGAGGCCCCGGTCCAGGCCCTCCATGGGGAAATCGACCAAAGGGCTCAGGAGGTCCTTGAGGGTAATTTCCATACATACCTTGAGGGCCACCACCCATACCAAGCATCATCATTTCCCTTTCATCAATATTGCCATAACCCGGTCCAGGAACACCAGGTGGACCGTAATAGTTGTCATAGGGAACCGGCCCTTGATACATTCCTGGCCCCATAGGAGGCCCAGGTCGTGGAGGAGGAGCACCACCTGGTCTACCAAAAGGACCCACATTGCCATACATTTCACCATGACGACCAAATCCACCCGGACCCGGTCCTGGACCACCACCTCGACCATAAGGCCCCGGTCCTGGCCCAGGTCCATACCTCGGCTGTTGATGCATAAAACCAGAAGGATCGTGAGGAAATCTCCCTGGGCCTGGAGGCCCATATGGACCAACGGGAGGACCACCCCTGCGCCAATTATCGTCGGAAGGGCCTCCACCTAGGGCCGCTCCATGTCCTGGATCTCTGCGCCATGTATCAGGCTGATGTTGACCCCCTCCGTGTTGTTGCATTTGGGGGGGTGGTGGACCGTCCCTGTGCCAGTTACCATCCATCATGCCAGGATGGCCTCCATAAGGACCCCCTTCTCTTCGCCAACCTTCAGGCCCTCTATCCTGGCCTCCAAAACCACCAGGTCCCGTTGGTGGCATATCGTCTGCAACCAAAAGCGAAATTCAAGCCTAAGTTTGCATGACTCTGGCCTAGAATTAGAAAATGAAGGGACTCTCGACTCATAACCTGATGACTTCAGAAGATGAGGCTCTACCATCCAGTCCATTTCTACTTCAGCAAATGTAACCTTTACAGTAAGTTAAACTTTTATCGTTTTGGGTTATTTCCCCTGGCGTCGAGGCGTGGTTAGCAAGAAACATTTGAGGAATAGAGATTAGTATTTGCGCATTAATTTCACAGCAACCCATATTCCAGAATCAGAGAGATCCAAAGTCAAGCACACAATGCCTGCATAATCAACGTGCTTACCATATGGACCTCCAGGACCAGGTGGTGGACGTTCGTCTGATGGAAGACCCTTGCCATCTGCAGATCCTGGACGCTCGGCTGGAGAGCCACCTGAACCGATTTGTCACGAGTATTGCTGGTGAGTAACGGAGAAAATCATGCCCGAGTGAATGTCAACATTCGACGAGCAACGAAGTGACGCAACCTTGATCACAGTTAGGTGTATTACATAAGTAGCCGCTTACCAATTTTATTCTGTTGAGGCCGCAGGTCAGGATTCTTTTCAGAACCCAAAGTTGGGAAGTCAACACGTGTCAACGTGAAACGAGCAGGTTGATGGAGAGAATGGGAATCTTCACTCTACAACAAGGCGCCAATTTCAGCTTAATGCTCATGCAGATAGCAAGAGACTAACAATCGTTCTACGACGGAATAAAACAACAAGGATGAAAGCGCAATTTCTTAAGCAGATCGAGTGATTGATAAAACCTTGTCTGGTAATTCGTTCGACAAATTTCCAGACACATTTCCAGGCAAAGTAAACGGGACCTATCCTCCGAAAGATTATGATAAGAGTCTAAACAGACAGATTTCCGCTTTTAAAACAATTGACTTACAAAGTCAACACTAAGTCGAAAAAACTGTTCTGATCTCATTCAACATCCGTGCGATAACATACAAAGTCCAACATGCAATGCTCAACACACAAAAACGTCCGAACTGGCCGCATGAAAACATCAAAAGAGTGGTCAAATACCAATTTACGAGCCGTTCCGGCACCACCCCAAGCGGGTGAGGCAGGTGATGGCGGTCCGTTGGCATGATCCGCAAATCGTGTAAGTGCTGGCGGCTGTGCGCTTAGAGTCCTTGTTTCAGCACTGCGCGGCCTTGGTACAGGAGGTTGAGATTGGGCCTGTCCCAACACCCCCGAAGCCGATGCTGGCCGTGCAGTTGCCGGGCCCCAGGCATTTGCAGCAGCAAGAGCCTCCTGTGTTTGTCCAATACTTCCGGCAGATGAAGGACGGGTTCCACTACCAGCAGATGAAGGGCGAGAAACGTTAGGGCCCCAAGATCCACCACTGCTTCCTGGGGGCGCTCCAGGCTTAGGCCCGCTTCCCCATGGACCACTCGCAACTGGAGGCGACGAGGACTGTGAAGAACTCCCCCACGGACTACTACTAGTAGGAGGAGATCGCCCTGCCGCTCCCCAACTCACGCTACCCCTGCAATGAAAACAACAGAATCCATCCAAAAAACTAAGGAAACAGTCACTCAATACGAAATAATTGGAATTCGTGAAGCATTAACTACAGTAGAGTCATAACTTTTTAATTGACTTTTCTCAAAATCATCAACTCGAACTCGGAAACTAGGTGCATCATGCATTTAGCAAAGGACTTCGTTCTGATGACATCAATCTCCCTGACTTTAGGCCAGAGTTTCAATGCAGAGTTTGACGCGCAAGAAGACGAAACGTTTTTGAGACACTCCATCTCTTGTGTGTGTGTGCGACTGCCAAAGTAGAGTTCTTGAAATGCAACACTCAGGCTAAAGCAAGACAGAGCATTCTGGTTATTCACGATCCACCGACTTATATCCGATTGAATTCCAAAGTGAGAATTTGAACTTCAAGTATCTGATTTGCAGACAGACCTGGGTACTATTTCCACGTTAGGATCGAGTCCCCGATTCTCCAACCTGCAGAAATTAACAAGTATTAGCGACTAGCAAGCAAATACCAGATTTGTACGATGTTACCAGTCCTAAATACCATTGCCACACTGCGCTACAACGCGCTTAATAGCTTAGGTTTAAAAAGAGTTTATCAAGGATCTAGTACTACGTCCATAGACAACTAGATTACCCTTGTTTCCATACAAGTCCATTGACATTGACTGTTCAATTATGTCACGGAAATTCTCGGCATACAATTGTTTCGAAAAGATATCAGACTTCATACTGAAAGAACATCTAAAACACATTTGAATGTAGGAGTAAGAAACAACCCGGTTCTTACCTACGTATGACCGGACTGACTCTGCCATTTGACAGTAACTTAGTCAAAGTCTTCAAAAGAATATCTAAGGCACATTGAGTATGGATATAAAACTCATTCATTCGACCACGGCTCCATAACCACGTGACCCTACTCGAAAAGACATGACATTGTGAAATAGGTCTGACACATCTAGCTAACCTGAGAGAAGTGAAGGGAATAAGGAACGTGCTTAAGGTATAGATACCTCCGGATAAGAATCTCCATCTCAAATTACCTTTGGCTTGGTAGATTTATAGGCTTTGGAACCGCTGGTATTTTCCCCAGAACAGTCATGCCCCGTCGGGCAGACCCACCTCTGCATCAGGGACGAGTACACCACCAATTAGTGACGACATTCATGGGAATTACGAAAAACACAGATAGAAGGAACCATGGAGGTTCGTATGTACGACTAGACATCTCAAGTCAGGTTGCCTTCTCCATCATCGTAATCCAATTTAAGTAAGAAATTAAGCTTGTCTGATTCCGTACCTTCTCTCCCCAGTCAACATGACTGAAGCTCAGATTTTCGAGGAGCAAAAGGAGTGTGTCTATATCAGTGATTGCTGTAAATCCAAGATCTGCGCAAAAAGAAAACAACAAAATGATGAGATTAAACTTATGGTTCTACATAGTCTGCACTTACGCAGAAATCCTACATCTCCACGTCCCTATGTTTGGGTAGAGAAAGGAGGCCCAGAGTTGATGCTAAACAGCACGTTTCGCGATGTTATTTCCTAGTCACACCCTAAACCTAACTCAAATTCTCTGGTATCTGACATCCCAAACAGGGATTCAGGAGTGTGGCAATAAGACTGTGTCTTCTGCACATAATGCAGATCCTCCGAATTGACGCAAAAGTGTCAGTGTAATATGGTGATCACGCCCCTTTCACAATCCGACCATCCTGTAAAAATCCTTGAAGAAGGATAGATATTGCTTGCATCAATCGTCTTCAGCAAGCAGAGATCCAGGCTAATACATGCAAAACTTTACAGTTGGGACAATCAGTGATAGCCAAATCCTGGCACAGATCGCCTTTGCTGAAGCACAGTAACAATGAGGAATCCTGAACCTAGCTGCTGGTTCATTTCCTTTGAATGCAATTTAACTTTCACCATCTCAGACTTCCATCGAGACAATTCAACTTCGCTTCGAAGGCGACGTGCAGCATTGCTTGGACGAATTTAACTTGGACAGTCGGGCCTTAACTACCGGAGCAGGTTTGAAGCCTAGGAAACCCCAAAACGAGAGCTTTAAGACCTTAAAAGCTAAAACCTAGATATCCCGGGGAGATCTGCTCCACGCCATGTGATTCAGCCAAAAGCGTTACGACATCCGTTACGTATTACCCCCTAGTGGCATGTTCCTAGGACGTAAAGACGCTGGGAAAGAGCATCTGTTTTCATCAGACTCAAAATCATCAGGCCAACCAAAGCGACTTGACAACAGCATTCAGCAACTTAAAGTCCACAAGAAAACGTATGTCCCAAGATCCTCGACTCCACATCTCAGCAAAAAATTATTAGATTCTACGATCTAAAAGCATGGTTAATTGCTAACAGTGAGGTTACTCAGGGGACTAGAAAAGAAGAGAGTAAGTCAATAATACTCTGACATAGGGTTATATTGAGGAAGACATGGAAGAGAGATAAACCGGGGACTTCGCAAAGAGGACAAATAATTCTCTCCTTCCCGTACTTATCCTTGGCTGATTGCAGCAGGACATCCACCTCGTGTACGATCTCTCGTCTTGTAGACGAAGAGTGAGATTGTCACTAGAGACCGTTATGATAACTGCAGGAATACAAACATGCTCTCACGTCGGCTCAGCCTAACATCGTAGGCCGTAGTTCGATCCAAACCCTTTAACCAAAAGCCCTTGGCGAAGTGTGACGGGCATAATGCTTCCACCCACTTCTAGAGAGGGTACGGTGGAAAATGTAGATGTCCAAGGGACTACCCAGATAAACGCTGAATCAGTTGAAGTTGACAAGAGCAGCAAAGCTTCTCCCCACCTTAATAGATGTCTTCCCGCCGGAATAGATCGAAATGCGGAGATAAATTCTCCGATAATTGTTGTAATATCTATCAAAGAAACCCGATTACCCTAGCTCTGCATACAGTTGATTTCCCATGCTGCTGCAGTGTGATAAACTAAGAAACTAAGTGGTTCTATCACTTCCGACAACAAACTGCAGGCTCGTCCTCGAGAAGGACATTGATACTGCGGGCATAGCACGGATCACTGGATTGCATTAATCCAGTGATCCGTGCTGTGCCCGCAGTATCCCTGGCTAAAAAGTTGGCTAAAAAGTTCTACTATAGCTATTGGATTTTCCTGTACAAGACTTTCAAGGCGGGAGCTTTCGATATCGAGGCTTGCCTTTTCTACAAAAATACCATACAGAGGAAACGGAAACGGAGGAAGACAGTCAGGTTGCAGCGATGGGCACCAAGGACAGCGCACCTTGCTAGCAACACAAGGTGTTCTATGTACGGCCGGCAACCACAAAACAATCCCCAAGTACTGATTTGCGATGGCCCCACCAGAAAGAGTATATTCCCAGATCGACGACGAGAACAATGGCGTCACACTATGATAGTTGCAAAATAACAGAACGTCCAGAGCCAACATACATGCTTCACCAAACCCCACGGGGAAAAATACCAGATGTCCTAAATGAGCCCCATGTAGTTTGAAGAACAGCCTTGCGTTGTGATTACAAATCGGACGTAAAAATAACTGAATGTTACAAGCAGTTTCCACTTCTTTTCCTTCACTGGTACGAGTGTCAGCTGCAGTTAAGATCTCCGGTGATGAGACCCTCCTACAGAAGATCGGAGTTCTTAGGACCCCCTCACATCCCATATTTCAAGATCTTGACTTGTGAAAGGTGTGTAGGGTACGTGGTGCGCCTCCAGATTGCCTCTAGACAGTGGTCACGAATCTTCACATATGTACTATCTACAATTTGGTCCTTTTCATCATCATCCCGCTCTATTTTCGGGACGAAAGCCCTCCAGACATCCCGAGCGAAGAAAAAAAACGTAAAGACCGCACGACATGGAAAATCGACCCAAAAACCTGATCATTGGATAGAAAAAATAGCAAGACTTCTCAAACACTTGCATAGCACCGCAGGCCCCGGAAAGCATGAAAGGAAAAGACGTACCTAAATGCATTTAAGGTGCAGTTACAGACGGTCATCCAGTATCAAGAGACGGGGATGTCGCGGCAAAGAAGAAGGCTTCTGCGGTTTTAAAAGTCAGCAAATCAAGGATCCGCGTGAAAGAAGATTCCGTACCACTCGTACTATAAACACACAATCGTTGCTGAGTGCCCGAGAAACCGATATCTAATGTACAAAAAACTCGTTAGGGTTGAGCACAGCACACGGATGTCCTTAACTTGCAGTTTGCAGACACTCAGAGCTTGGGGAAAGGAGAGGGAATCGGGGAAGGGAATGGTGCAGGAAGGCGATGCGAAAGTAAGGAGGTGGAAGAAGAAACAAGAGAGGCCGGTGGTGTGAAGTGAGAATGAGATACAGACACCAGATTCGAACCTGCCTGACTACTGCCAGTAAAGAAAGCAGCACAGGAAAGTGAAAGAAAACTAGAGGCAGCAGGGGGAAGAATGTAAAGTGCTGAAGTGGATGGATTGGGAGGAAGGGGATCCGGGGAAGGAGAGGTGGAAGGAAAGAGTAGGGAAGAGAGAAGGGGGAAAAGGTAAGCTCGATTGCAATCAGCAATGCAAGCCAAGATTGCGTGCGCGCGCTCAGAGAAATGGAAAGGAAGTAATAAGGAAGAAGAACCAAAAAGGGATAGCGATCTTCGTGCTGCGCAAAGACAGAGGCGCACATACAGAACCTGAGACCACCCTTCCTGCGCTTCCCTCCCTCTCCGTCCGTCTGGGCATTCCGTCTCCATCGCTTTACTCACTGGACCCTTCTCCGGCCCTGAGGTCCATTTCCAGCAGTCCGACTCATATCCAGAAGAAACAACTCATTACCGTGCCCGGAATCCTAGGGTTTCTGTTCGCAACCAATAGGAGAGAGGTAACTGTAATAGGACCGTAAAACGGACGTCTGAACGGTACGTGCCGCCTCGTACTCGGTGGATACTTTACTTCACACTCGCTTGCCACGCGTCAGCCTGTGGTCGGGCGAAATGGGAAAAGGATTCCTTTACCCGGATTGAGGGAATTGCTGTTCGGTAACTTTTGTTGACCTGCATTTGGCCATCTGGCGTTCCCGATACATATGCTTTGGCCATACTGCTTCTCTACGCCCCTCTCTTGGCTTTGATATTTCCCTCATCTTTACATGTACTCCAGTTTCCACAATTCAAATATGCCTTTCTTCTCAATAGACTATAATTCTCCGTCCTCGGCATGTGTGATATTCAATCCCATCAATGATTCCACCTATATCCCTTTATTCAAACTGAGGATTTTATGTTGTTCGATTTGTCCTTCTGCTACTGTTGTTTGATACCCAATTCGAAGCTTCAAACAAGCTAATACTTTCGGAGTACTATTAAGGATTAGAAGTATTTGAACACTAATTGGCCACTTAAGGAATTATCACATGATAATCGAGTAAACACTAGATTATTACTCACCTACCTAACATAGAAAATCAGAAAATAGTGAATATCGTCCGGAAAGACTTTATTCACTGTTTATGCTCTCTGATACAGAATCTTTACACATATGTTTCGTATCATAATGTCCTATGGTTACAATTCTTTTAAACTAAGAAAAACCTTAAATAAGAATTTTCACAAAATAATCCAAATAAAATATGGTATTATCAAACAAAGGTGGTTCCGCACTACTGACGTTAGAGTATATTTATATACGTCAATGTTATTTTATTAAAATAAAATATAAAAGATGGCAAAATTCAGTTTGAAAATCAATACAAAAGGTCATTTGATTATTTCCAACGAGCAATATTATATTTTCTTTAAACACATAGATCACTTGTGTTCTTGACATGTATTCCCTTATTGAAAATACATTTTCTATCTAATTGATTCACAAATAGCAATGTTATGTTTTTTTCCATTTATGGGGACTTATTATTAGAAATGTACTCCAGATTTCCAAAGAGTAATGTTAGATTTTTTTCTATATATGCAGACTACTTATTTAAAAAAACAAACCTAATTTTCAAAAATAATTTTAAATCACATGACTTGGTCTTGGATCTTAGTAGCCTCGTATGGATTGATAACAAACTTTTTTTACTTTCCTAGTTCTTAACGGAAACAATGTTTTTTTTTCAATCTTAAGTTGATCTATCGACTGGTCAAGTTGGTCAAATAGTATAAATAACTATTAAAGTTATTAATAGTTATCTAGATAAATATAATAACTAAATTATATTTAGTTATGTTGGAATAGTAAATAAATTTTAAGTAAATAACTATATATATCGACTGGTCAAGTTGGATAATTTCATTTTCTAGATAAATATAACAGTTAAAGTTATAAATAGTTATATTGGAATAGTGAATACATTTTAAGTAAATAACGATTTATATCGACTGGTCAAGTTGGATAATCTCATTTTCTAGATAAATATAGTAAATATAATAATTAAAGTTATAAATAGTTATATTAGAATAGTGAATAAATCTTAAGTAAACATCTATTTATATCAACTGGTCAAGTTGGATAATTTCATTTTCTACACTTTCTATTGTTATATGTTTTAGTTAAC
This sequence comes from Lunularia cruciata, assembly GCA_948567375.1. Classification (NCBI taxonomy): domain Eukaryota; kingdom Viridiplantae; phylum Streptophyta; class Marchantiopsida; order Lunulariales; family Lunulariaceae; genus Lunularia; species Lunularia cruciata. Next base: position 61,794,329 of record OX419758.1, read on the forward strand.
ATTTTGCTGGGGTCTATCTAAGTATTGTTTACATAGATTATCTCTCGAAAGGTGTAGCAAATCAGTTTGAAGGTAAAGTAGCGTCAATCCAACTATTTAATCGTTGGGGAGTACTTATATAAAATTTTCAAAATTATTTGTCTCATAACCATATTAACTTTAATTGTATGATAATAAATATTTTTATTGATCAGTAAATGATTAGTTATTTACTTACACCTTAAATTGGCACCAACTACTCAAATAGAACTTCAATGAGAGAGGCGCCGCGATTAATTTAGAGTCATCTGGCCCCGCGTAGAATATCTCAATCTCAAACATCTCTGCTTGTACTATATACTTGGAAATCATAAAGAACTATTAACGCAAATCCTCATAAACGACTTAGGTTTGAACAAACAATATACTGAGTTATTGACTTTTTATAATAAGCACATGGATGTCAGAACTGGACTATTTTAGTACAGTTCAAGCTCTTGTTAGAATTACATTTATGTGACTTATTATTTAATATAATGATCGTACTATAGATTTTTATATGCTCTTTTATCATTAATATAGCAGATAATATAACTATTACTAATTCACAATATTTCCATTTTTTACAAGAATCAACAATCGACTTTACTAGGGCTTTATATAATCATTTTATAAACTTGAAGAGCAAAATGATACTATATTTGGAGGATACCTATGTCATGCCATTTGTATTGTCATATCTAGATTGCTTGGAAATTAGAGTTGTAATGATAGTGGTTAGAGATATTTTAATAGTTACCCATGAACTACTTTACGACAATCAAAATTTGTGTTTGGGATATTGACTTCACGGTGGTGCTCACTTTGCACCATTTGCACCGTTGGGTGTACCGTTAGCAAGACCGTTAGGGTTTTAGACCTAGCTCGAGTCTAGGGGTATACTTTTGAAGTGCAGCTCAAGAGAGTTCACTTCTCTGATGTTGAGCCTTCGAGTTCTTGGCTATGGTGGACAGAGGCCGGCGAGCGTCACCTAGATTCTCTTAGCTAGAGTGGATGTAGCTTGACTGTAATCAGTGCTCAATTGTTGGTAATTTATAAAGTGATAGAGTAAGTATTGACATGAGTTGAGTTGATTCGAGTGGTGTAAACAAAGTGATTACATCAAAGAAGTGAAGTCAATGGGAAATTGGGTGTGTGCACTACGAGTGTTTGTGGTATTTCCAAGATCCGTGGATCATTTGTAGCTCGATCTAAGTTCAAGTTTCCCATGGTGTACAAAAGCTCGTTGATTGATACAAATTTGATAGTGAGGCAGAATGGTGTGTGGAAGCACTAGGTAAATTTTGAGCAAAGAGAAACAATTTTTGAGCAATGGTTGGATTTTGAGCTCAAGAGGTGAAAGCAAGACCAATTTGTTACGAGTTGTCCTCAAAAAGTGAAATTGAAGGTAGAGTTGAGAACCTATCATCATGAATTTATGATATAAAGAAACCCATTTTTTTCAATTTGGCTCGAGTGAAGAGTTAGTGGAGGATTTAGCGGTCAACCAACTTTAGGGTTTACATTAGATTTTACATCAGATTTTCATTGGAGTTTCCATCAAATTTTGGCCAGATTTTGAGGAGTTTTGCTAGATTTGGAGAGGGTCCAAAGTCTCAAGAAGAAATGTCTCATTAGGCTGAATTTTGATGTTTAGAGGCTTTGAGGGATAGGGCTATGAGAGGCTACGAAGACCTAGAAGGGCCAAAAGGGCCAACAAGCCAGCTTGTTGGCGTGAGGCTTGCTAGTTTAGATTAGATCTTGGTCATTATTTGGTAAAATCTGCCCATCTTGCTAGATTGTGCGCAACAGTGTTTGTAACCCTTGATCTTTGGTTCCTAGACTGGTGCCCTAGCCAACTGGTCCACCCTCACTTGTTGTCCTAGTGAGTGGCCCACTATTATCTATACACTTATAACTTTGGCTAGGAGAGGCATGCATTTTGATCCCATTCTTGGAGATCTTGGTAGCTTATGACATAAATATGAACTCTTATTATGTCAAATGCCAAATGGTGGTAGAGTCAATTCCGTGTAGCTTTATGACATGGAGGGTTTTTGTTTAGATTTCTTGTGATTGTATCCATTCTCTACTTCCTATTTGTGCACCATGTTTGTGTGAGGTGCCTTGAGTTTAGAGCATTGGTGCTCTAGTGTGCTCTCGGTAGTGAAGCTAGGGTGACCAATTAGATTACCTTTGTTTCTCTCCGGTGAGGCAAGAAGTGATGACTTGCAGATTGTGAGAATGCGTGTTGTGATGACAAGTTACAGGTTGCTCTTTCTCCTAGTGTAGTTATCTTAGTTAGAGTTACATTAGTGTGTAGTGTTCCATTGGTATTGGCACTTGGTGGTGCTCAATTGGTATTGGTACTTGGTGGTGTTGGTTCTTAGTGGGGTACTTGTGGTTGCGGTTGCAATTGAGGTGGCAGTTTGTGGTTACTTTGTCACGACAGAGTTCTTTTAGGATTCTAGAGGAGATAACCTTGTAATACATGGTTCACTCAGAGTGGTGCTTGGTATCAACTTGTATCTCAGGTCCCAATGAGGGAGGAGATTGACTCTAAGTTGGAGTTTGACATAGGAGTTGATTCAATTGAGAGTGCACTTGGCATGTCCATACCATTGTTGTGGGACCTGGATGAGATTTACGAGGCCTCTAAAAGTCCTAGGTGTTATTATGGTACAATGGGTACCATTGAGTTGGATGACTTCATCCAAGAGTTCAATTGTTTGTGTGATCTATAATAGATACAAAACCCGACTTTGTTCATACCTTTCATGGCATGGAGGGGATTATTTTAGCACTTGGAGGGTCCGCCGATGGACGACTACCATGAGTTTAGGAGAGCTCACTTGGAAGAGATTGAGTTATGAAACCAATATTGGTCTCCAAATTATATCTCCATTACTTTAGGCTTGGTTGCAAGGAGTAGATTGGTTGTACCCTTGAGTTCTAGCTTGGATAGCATTGGTGGAGCTAGTGGAGGTGCACTAGTTGTAGATAGTGCAACTACGAGTGGAGGTACCACTACATGAGGTGGTGTAGTACCAAGGTTTAACCCAATGGTGGAGTTCTTCTAGTGTTTGAGGCAGAACTACCAAGGAGTGCGGACTGACAAGTTGAGGAGCTTGCATGAGTTCCAATGGAAGGCAAGAGAGAGCCTACATGAGGCATACACTTGCATGAGGCGGCTGATCAATTTCACTCAAGGAGTTATTGAGGCCCATGCAGTCTAGTATTGGTATGGGATACTAGACAACAAGTTGCAACGTAGTTTTGTGATGTTATGTTGTTATAGGCTACTTTGCTTACTTTGGTAGTGGTCTTTGGTTTTCTTGAGCATATTGAGCTCAACATGATGGAAGAGAGAGTGGTGACATCTGGATTTGGTAGCGAGACCTCATCTACATTTGTCACTTCTTCTAGAGTGTAGTAGAGTGCACCACGCCCAATTGGTTTTTGAGGACAGGGTGGAAAACCCATATCCCATGGAGTGAGTGGAAGGCTTATTGTAGTTATACCCTTACCTTCATTTTTAGGTCAGTAGAAACTAATGAGTAATGGTGTTGCTTGTTGGACTTGTGGTGGATCTCACCATAAGAGAGAGTGTACTCAGGGCAGCAAACCTAATACCTTTGGTGCATCACAGCCAGCACAAAGATAGTGTGAGCATTGTCATAGATATGGTCACCCTAGTGACCAATGCTTTGACCTACATCCGAAGATACGGAGTGGTAGGGCTGTTATGGCAGGTGGTAGAGGAGCTCCAATTTAGGGAGGACAAGGTGGTAGAGGTGGTGGTAGAGGATCTACACTTAATAGGGGTGCAATACCTGCCCTTAATTCTTATACAATTATGGCTACTCAGATTTAGCAATTAGAGCAAAGATTGGCTAGTATGGCCATTGCTCAAAGGAGATAAGATTTGGGTGTTAAGACTTCCATTTCATATATTGGCAATAGAGATACTTTGGACTTCATGTGCGGAGCAGCAGAGGTGGATGCATCTTCAGTAGTGATTAGGAGTGCCATACATGCTCTAGAGCCTAAAGGAGCATCAATGGAGTTGGACCCACAAAGAGGAGAGGTTGGGAGACAAGTCAGACTTCACCAGTCTTTCATGCTCTCTAAGGCCCTACAGACGTCATCCATGGCTCCTAGACATTCTAGTGTAGGTGTGGTAGGTGATGATGGGGTGTATGATGGACTACCTACTAGTCAGCCACCTACTAGTACATAGACTAAGTCTAGCACAATGTTGGGGGCGGCTTAGTTGATTATGCATTGCCCTTTGTTTTCAGCCAATGACATGTTTACATTAAGAGTTGACCAAGCCTTAGTATTCCAATTGGCTGCCATGCTTTGAGAGAGTAGGGATGATGTGGTTCTTACTACTAAAGCAGAGGTAGTTGATAGTGGAGTTGACTTGGTTGAAGAGCATGGGATTTGCTCAACAACTAATGGTTTGTGGCAAGCAGCAACAGCTAGATTGGAAGAGTTGCCAACTAGACCGGCCTTTGAGAGAGCATGGTTCACACTTGGCATTGTACTCTTAGATAACCAGAGGGGGATTTTCTGTTTGGTGAGACCTTCAAGGAAGGTCTATATGCCATAGAGAATCTTAGTAAACTTTGGTGCACAACCTCTTATGTTGGAGAAGGCTGCAATTGTTGGTCTAGGGTTACGGAAGACCAATGTGGAGAGGTGTTCATTTTAGATCGAGACATCTCTAGGAGGTGGTTTGACATAGTACATCACACATGGAGAGCTAGTTTTTCAAAGTCAACCTGGTCATCCAACTAATAGCTCGGTGGTGAGAGCTCAAGCTATTGCAACAATAGTTGAGTCATATGATATTCTAGTTGGGGGAGTAGTGTTATACCCCATGGATTTCAATATCAACTATTAGGAGGAGATAGTCTCCTATAGATTAGGTTGGCAATCTAGTGAGGGACGAGTATGTTGCCTACCAATACGTTTCAATAGTGGCAATCTTGGCTCACTATAGTTTTGGGCCATAGCAGCATCAGTTTCAGCTTTTAGTGGTGCAATTACTTAGCTTGGTGATTTATTGGAGGGAATGCACATACAATGGATACTCTAGTACCAGAAGAGATCACTTGGATTTGGAGTACGAGTGGAATTGTTCTATCAACCTTGGATGTTCCATTGTAGAGTTCAAAGGAGGCATTGCAATAGCATGCAGATTGGTTAGTGCCGTAGGTTGGAGTGGAGCCTTTGCACCACCAAGAGATGAGTGTGAGGATGAGCCTCAAGAATCAATTACCTTGACACCTCTAGATACTACATTCATTGCTTGGAAGTATCTATTAGAAGAAGTATGTCTATTGGAGTTGTTTGATGGGATTAGCACCAGACTAGTTGCGGTCCTACATGCGGGTATACGAGTACAGAGGTATGGAGAGATGAAACTACTAGGCAAGTCTCACTCCATCATGTGGCACACTTGGCCTATTGGTATCTTGAGTTATTACCAATGTCAATAGTCAAGGGTTACCAAAAGGCCTTACCAATAGACATTTCCTTACTAGGGGTGTATGATTTGGAAAGACATGGGCCTATTGATTTGGTGATTTTTGGATGGCCATGTAAGGGACGTACACATGTTGGCCAAGGTTTGGGTCTTCAAGATCCTTGTTTTGGTATATTTTGGGAGATGTTGCGCATGCTTCGACATCTCTAGGTCCATCAATCCATTTCTCCAACTTACCTTTTAGAGAACATTCCTTTGATAGGTGATTCTCACACCAAAGTGGTGGCAAGAACACATCAAGTCCATTCTTGGATGGGACTTGTTGTATTGTTAGATGTAGCCAAAGTGGGATCATGTGCTCATTATCTTCTTCTTTGGTGGATGAACTTTTTACCTAGAGAGGTTCTACAATGCGCTTATGATTGGATTCAATGACTAGACCACATCTATTGTTGATGACATCTTGGATGTTAGGCATCAGTCTTAGATGGTGGTAGTGGCTAATAGGTCACCTATGGCAGTGGTGAACCTAGTTGGACAACCTAGAGCCGCCTTTCCAACACTTATTAGTTTCCCATACTCTTATGCTTTTTGAGAAGGAGGTCTTGGATTAGTTTGGGACTCATAATTACAATAGTTGGTGGAGCCCAGCATTGGGAAGAGAAAGCGGGTGATGGGTTTTTTCACCGGTATTATTGTTATTCCAGCAATGTTAGAGGCATCTAAGCATCATGTGTTAAATCAAGCTATAGACTTGAATTTTTTGACCTAGATTTTGAGCCTTGGCTTAGAAGAGTAGCATTGGATGCACTTGATAGGCGTCACCACTTGGACACTTGTGACCCTTGTACCTATTGAGACAATTTAGGCATATGCTAGGGGTGATGGACCGAGTAGACATGGTATTCTTAGAACACAACCAGTAGCTACTAGGGAGAGTGGTCTACTTGGAGTCCATCCAGGTGAGCGTGTGCTACTTGGGATGTTGCTAGAGGATGTGTAGAGCTTGCAGCCAGAGTGGATGGAGTTTTTCACATAGAGGTTAGGACCTCTAGTGGTCGGGAGCATGATGCTACTGCTCCCAAGGGCCCAATGTAGCAGCCAATAAGTACATCTTACACTCCTACAACAATTAAAGAGGATACTTGGGAGCCAGATCATGGGCCCAAGCTTATAAGAGAGGAAAATGGAGGGTTTGGAGGTTCTTAAGGAGCTACATGAGTTGTTTTTCCTTCAATATGAAGGATTTTGGTGCTTTGAAGGGACCTAGTATGCGGTGGATTTTGGTGCTTTGAGCTGACTAGTGATACACCAATTTTCCAACATCCTTATCAATATAGTGATATGGAGAGGACATTGATTCAGAGCCAAAGTAGTGACCTTTGTGAGGCTAGTTTGGTGGAGATTTCACATGGAGACTTGCATCAGCAATAATGATGCTAGCCAAGAAGGATATGCATGGTAACTACATACATAGGTGGATGTGTGGAGATTATCGTCCTATCAATCAACAGACTAGGGCTGATCAGCATACCATGCCTACACCAGAGGAGATCTTTGATGCAATTAGGCATGCAAAGGTCTTTAGTACTTTAGATCTTCAAGCAAGATATAATCGATTGCCGATTAGGAAAGAGGATAAGTCCAAGATAGCATTATGGGTTATTGATCCTCATGGTAAGAATGTGTTATATTAATGGAGTTTCTTACCATTTGGGTTAAAGAATGTTTCTTTTAAGTTTGAGAGGATCATGGATAGGGTCCTAGCTGGATTTGATTTTGCTCTATGCTATATTGATGACATTTTGGTCTATAGTACTATTGTGGAAGAGCATGAGAGACAATTGTTAAAAGTGTTTGAGAGGTTGAGATCTCATGGACTCAAATTACATCTTGGGAAGTGTAGGTTCTTCCATGAGCAAGTTGAGTATTTAGGTCACACTATCTACCTTGGAGGACTTGGTGTTCAACAGACGAAGGTGGGGGCGATTACACGTATTCCTTGGCCTACGGATGTAAGTAGAGTGCGAGCATTCCTTTGGTTGGCAAACTTTTATTGCCAATATGTTAGAGGATTTAGTGCCATTGCCAAGGCCTTGACGAATCTGACCAAGCTTACACAAGAGTGGTGTTGGGGAGATGAGCAAGAGAGTGCTTTTGTAGAGCTTAAGGAGAGGTTGATATCTTCTCCTATTTTGAGGAGACCAATCAGAGGATGACCATTTTAGGCTCACATTGGTTGCAATGTGTTGGAGCTTAGATTAGTGCTCACCCAACATGATGATGAGGAGAAGGAGTTTGTGGTGGCCTATGCAAGTCGCTCCAATAATTCAATGGAAGCAAAGTATATTTCATATGAGGGAGAGTGCTTGGTAGCAGTTTGGGTAATAACACATTTCCAATGTTACCTATTTGGTAACCCCTTTACTCTCATCATTGATCATCAGCCACTGAAGTGGTTGATGGAGTCCAACAAGCTTTTAGGGAAGCTTGCACGAGAGGCTTTGATTTTACAGGAGTATGATTTTATGGTTGTTCATAAACATGGAGTGGTGAACCGTGATGCAGATGGGTTGAGTAGAAACCCATGTTCCAACCAGTAAGATCAGACCGGAGCACACTGGCATGGTGACTCAGATGAGGAGATGGTGCCAAGTTTGCATCCATCTACCTTTTGTGTATATTTTTAGAGGCTTTGGTGTTATCTCTTAGCACATACAAGAGGAGTTATTAAGGTCATAGATCCAAAGAGTGAAGATATTAGTATAGTTCAACAAGACATTCATGATGATATCTTAATGATAGACTATCTTTGCACTGGTGTTGTGGGTGGCACAGTTGGGGCCAAGGAGAGAGACCGTGTTCTTTAGCAAGCCAAAGGGTTCAGATTGGAGGTCAGACATCTTTTGTGTGTATGGGAGGATGGTAGAGTGAGAATAATACCATTTCCATCTTAGACATTACAATTGGTCCATCATGCTCATGAGGAGCTAGGACATTTTGGAGTAAAGCATACATATAGCTTACTCTAGAGTCATTATTGCAGGTGTAGTATGCAAACCAATGTATAGAATTGCTAGATGTGTGGTTTGTTACCAAGTTAGAGCATCATTTAATACTCCTACGCAACAATTGCAACCATTACCTATCATAAGATTGGGCTACCATTGGAGTTTGGACTTTGCTAGACCTTAACCATTGATTGTGAGACATCATTGGTATGTTTTGGTGATGGTAGAGCACTTCTCCAAATGGATTGAGCTGGTGGCACTTCTTGACAAGTCTAGTGAAGGGATGGCTTATTTGTTCCTAGATCAGGTTCTTAGTCATTTTGGTGCACCAGTTAAGGTTTTGATTGATTAGGGTACAGAGTTCTTGTGAGATTTTAAGGTCTTGTGTGACAAGACTTTGATTGATCATCATACTACCTCCCAAGATCACCTGAGGTAGATGGCTTAGTAGAGAGAGAGTGGTTCAGACGGTGAAGAGAAGATTGCAAGAGTATGGTTTGCAAAGAGTCCACTTGGAAGATTGGGATCTCTAGTTACCCTGGTTGGCCATGGGCTATTAGTTCAGTCAACAAGCCTCCTTAGTGTCCTTCTCTCCGTACTTTCTACTCTATGGACAAGATCTAGATTTACTTGTAGCCATTCATCAAGATGCTACTGTAGTTTTAAACTTGGATGATCTAGATGTATGGATGAGCGCATGTTCTCACCAAGCAAAGATCTTTTAGAGAGTGATTACGATGGCCTTTGAGAACTTGGCAATTGCTCAACATAAAGATACCTTACACTATGCTACTATTTGAGGAGGGAGTTATATACCCTCAATTTGTTGATTTCATCCAAGGGATTATGTATATCTATAGCAAACAACACCAATGACACTTGATGTTTCTACAAGCTACACTATCTTGAGAGTGCACAAGGTTTTGCCTTCAGAGTCCTTTTGTTGGAAGGACGTGATGGTGTTGTTTGGAAGGATCATGTGCGTAATTGTGTGTCATGCCACCTCCCAAACATTGATGGTACTATGGAACTAAGCTTGGCACTTGTATGTGCAGGCTTGAGGTGTATGTTATGTGGCTCTTCAGGTGGAGCTACTACTATGTTAATGTGTGATAGTTGTTTGAGAGGATGGCATATGGCATGTATGACTCCTCCTCTCATGGTGGTTCCTCAAGGATAGTGATTATGTCCTAGATTTACTTTACCTATAGCTAGTTCATCCCTTATATGGTATAGATTGCAAACAAGAAACTAATGATGGAGCTCAATAGCACTTGGCCTCCTGATCTTTGCCCATCATAGGGTATACCATATACTTGGGTTAGATGGCTATCTAGAATTAGAGCAACCTAACCGCCAACTAGGGGGCGATTGTGGCACTTTAGAGTCTATGTATGACTTATGTGTGAGTGATGTGTCTATAGTGTATGATGTTGATAGTGATGTATGTTGTGTAGTAATGTATATATGCATGATACTTATCGTAAGAAGACAAGAGCTATAAAGCTAGTAAGTCCATCAAAGAGAAAGTAGCCCTAGGATAATGATCAAATGATCTTATATAAAATTTGTATAGTTTACGATAGTATGATGGAAATCAATGTATGCTAATTACAAGTAATTTTTGTACATATTAGCTTCACTTTGTTATCAAAAAAGAATCTGAATTTTGCTTTTGTGATCTTATCCAAGGGAAATTAAAGTAAATAGTATAACTGCATAGAAAACATAAAATGGGAAGACCCCATCAAATAGGTAAAGTGGTGCTAAGACCCAATATAGTTGATACAAGAAATATGCCTTTGCACCTAAGATATTTGAGCTATGCAAGTCGTACAATCTATAGACAACTATAACATCCAAAAAGCATCACCTAGTGTGATTGCTTTCTTATGAACAGTACAAGGGAAATCTAACTTTGATAAAGCTATCTCATAGTTAGCCGATGCTATTAGTTTTGAAAGTCTTGCATATGTTATATATTATGAAATCAATCCAATTATTGATTCACAAGGGAAATTATGGGAGTTATATCAACCATGAGCAAGGTCCATTTCCAATCAGTCATGAGATGTCTGAATATTATGTAATTATCATTAAGTTCTAATTTTATTGCAGCCTCAAGATATCATGATATCAAGAAGATATCAAGATATATCGTGTTCTCTTTGATACCAATATCATGTTTTAAATATATCAAATAAAATTAAATAGCCTATATGTATCCACCTCATGCATGTAGGCATTTCATATATATTCTATAAAATTTAGCTTTTTGTGAGGAATTCAGAACAAAATAAAGTGATTTATATCATACTTAAGAATAATATATTCTTAAAAATAACAAAAAGGATAAATTTTAGAGTACTGAGTTTTCAATAACGTGGTTGATATTGAGACTAAATTATACCAGCTCACCATTAATTGAAAGGGTGTATCAAATTCTGAAATAAGAATCAATGCTTACAATTCTACATAAAGTAAGGGAAATAGAGTGTTTTCTACATAAAACCATTCCATTATGAAGTAAATCTAAGATAACCAGATGCATTTACAGTAATAATCTAATATTCATTGTCCTTAATTCATATTTCTGATGCAATACATACGTTTCTGTGTGTGGTAATTTAATTGTAAGATTTATTCCAACTTTACTTCTTACACAAGTGTTATCCATACTTTTAACAACAAAATACAGGGATATATACACATGAATTAAAAAAAAAATTTAAGATTATATTGGAGATCAAGTTTGTGAGGTACCATACAATTTCTGAAATATCAACAAAATTGAGATAGCTTGTAAGATGTATAATAATTATTTAACTACATTTGTACAAGGAATGGTCCTTAATTTAAAAACACTACATGAAACTTAGAATTATGATATCTTACCTCAAGTTTTATCAAACACTATCATTCATGTTGTCCTTCAAAATCTTCTTTGTTATGGTCCCAAAATAGATACTTCATAACAATATAGTTAATTACCTCTTTGTTCTTGTAAGTAATATTCATATTTTCAATCTCTTGTCTTTAAACTTCACATTAAAAAATGACTAAAATATATAAAACATTACAATATGTACAAACTGTTTTCATGAAGGTATCAATCATTAATCATATGTTCGGCAAAAAATTTATATAGTTGTTATTATTAATTTTGACATATATATTATGTACGTAGTTCACAATTTACTTTAATTGAATGTTCAGTTATATGTTATGCACACATTTCTATACTACAACTTATATATAGATATATAGTTCATAAAATTTAAAGTTAAAATTAATGCTAATATACAAAAATTAAAATATTAGAAAGTGGATCATTTTAATAGGAGTTGATAATAGAACAATTAAATTTAGATTCATTTAAGAGTATAGCTTCATTGTATATTTAAAATCATACCTCTTTGCCTCCAACAACTTGTAATACAAGTAACTAGACATATTATATGGAGGTGAAAATTGGCCTAGCAACATCTAAAAGGATGTTGTGCACAATGGGCTAGGAAGATAAGACAGATGTATCCCCAAAGGAGTACTTCTACTAATGGAGTAGGAGCCAAGAATAGCTTGAAAACTTTAGAGCCAATTTTGGAGGCCTAAATGGATGAATTAGGCATCAAAAATAAAAATAGTTTTTCCCTTTAGTAAAATGAGGCTTGCACTCTCTCCCATGTATGTCATCTCATTGAGAGCTTTCCAATTGTACTTCATCCATGCAATTTTGAGCTCCTTGTAGGAAGATTCCCTATAGATTCCCTTTGGTCAAACCCATTTGACCAACTAGATAGGACAAAAATTTACATGTCACCCATCCAAACAACTAATCCAATGATGGAGCTTGCATACATTTCACAAATCCATGTATCTTATCCAAGGATGAAGCTTCATTTGAGTGGATACTCTTGGCTATATAATAAATAGAAGGTGCTCCTTTGGAGCATCGGAGTATTGAATGTGAAACTTGTGTTTTCTCTCTTGTATCTCTCTTGGGGAGTTCTCTTGTCCTCTGCGTATTACACATCCATACTATTAAAACTTATTTAGGTTATATTATAAACTATAGCACATCTTGAAAACTCTTTGAGATGCATGCATGCATCAAAGTAGTCATTAAAGCTAAGGTTCTTGTTTGGTTTAGACTTGAATAGGTAATATTGGGTAAGATCCTTGTTGGACTTGGACTTGACTAGATAATCTTAGGTTTATATTGAGATAAAAAGATACACAACTCAAGCTTGATTAATATTCTAAATTCAAATACTTGAGTTGATTGTTTGAAGTCCATGAATTAAGGAGGTGTTCCAATTCATGATTGTAGACTTTTGAATATTTAGCAAACATAATGATAAAATAACAAGTTTAATAACCAATGGAAAATTCTCTATGTGATTTTGAGCAATATTTTGCACCATTAATGGGCAAGATACTCATCAATATATCATTTTTTATTACAATCTAATCTTACAGATTTATAAAGATATTGCTAAAGAGAAAGAGTATACAAGTATAATATTAAAAATCAAATATCATAATTTTGATTTATCAACTAGTAAGAGCAATATCATATTGTTCTATGAACTAAAATATATGGTTTTATAAAGGGATTTTTGTCTTATCCAAAATAATATTACTTTGATTCTCAAGGTTCTTGGAAGAGAAGCATCTTATTCTTGAAGCAAGTATCCATGTATTATATTGTTAAAGAATGCAAATAGTTATGAATGAACTATCAACATTTAAAAGAGTCCTTACAAATAAATGACACTCTTAATACTGGTGTATCCATGATTATGATAGTTCATGGAAGTTTTATTGAACACATCAAATTGGTTTATAAGCAAGAATGTGTTATATATGAAAATTTACCTATAAGTATGGATGAAGAAACAATACACCAAAGTGGAAGATGCTTTTATTGACGGTAACTCATGTACTAAATTATACACTTCACACATTCCAGAATTTAAAGTCAATAAGTTGTAAAATTAGATCATTTGGAGTTATCAAATAGAAGAGAAAATCAATCAAGAGAGAGAAACCCAAGGCTCAACAAGGTTAACAAATTATTCAAAGCTCCATCAAATCCAATAGTGTTGATTGTGGTTGTTTAAAATCAGATGTCAATGTAAATTGAAAATAATATGGGTGCTTTTCTTGCGTAGTAAAAGGAAAATTCATTTCTGATTGCTAATGAGGAAAAATTTTCAAACTCTATATCAATACTTAGCCAAAACTGAATAAATTCAATATAATTCATAGTTTTTCCTTCACTATAATACCTTAATAGGGTAAATTAGTTTAAATGCAATTATTTACAAGTTGATTGGATAAATGATAAGCCCAACTGTTAGTTCCTATCAAAGTTCATGAACTTTGGCACATTTAAGAAAGTTATAAAAGTTGAAATTTGTTATGCAACTTTACATAACAATAAGCTCTTAAGAATTACATTTGAGAGGGACATGAAGGAAGAAATATCAATATTTATGGTTTGGATAAAATCCACTACAAATAGTTCATCCATTAACAATGGACACATCAAATTCCAATCTAATACATGAAATATTATTGGAGTATACATATGTATTTCAATATAATATAGTTCAATGTGTAAACTTTTATCAAGAAATACTATATTTTTAAAGATTTTATGCAAAATAGTATATTTATTGTAAAATTATGTATTGTTAAATTTGAAGAGTTGTTAAGGACTTTGATTTAGGTAATAGGACATAAATTGTAAACTATAGTATTTCAAATTAAGGAGGGCCAATTTTTTTGTTATAGATACTTTTGGTTGTCTTTGATTCTATATTGATTGTCATTTGATGTAATGAATAAATGCACTATAATAATATTTATAAACTTTAATGAATGGCTTTTTGAATTAATTAAGTTGAGTTCATCAAGTTAGATCTTTGTAGCAACAAAGGAAAATCCCATCTTGCTAGGATATGTGTTCAAGATAACTTTTTTTGGTAAAGATAATATGAAATAAATGGTCCTTGTGTTTGGACACTTTGATGCAATTATTGTATCTATGGACCTTTTATCCTCTGAAATGCTTGTATTATATTCATGGATTATTTGCATATTGTATTTATTTATTACTAGATAAACATATTATAGTATTTTATAGTTCAATCCTCATGAGTACCAAGAGAAGAAATTTAGAAGTATTATGTAATTGGCAAAGTGTTGTAGCAGTCATACAAAAGGATTGAAAGGATTGAAAGGATTGAAAGGATCAAAGGATCAAAATGCATATTTTAAAAGAATAGGGATTTACTTTTTGGATTAAAAGGTGCTAAATAGAAGGATCAAAATTTGGAATAAATTATGAAGGTAATAGCATTTATAATTTACTTTTAAAATAGTGAAATGTGAGAGATTAGCAAAATGTAATGAATAGTAATGATATTTAGGAATTTAATAAGCTAGTAAGCTTTTTTTAGTAGTCCAAAAAATATCGTGCACATACTATTCTACACCTAACAAAACTTGCATGCAATGATATTATACTCCAATAGCGTGACAAAGAATTTGTTAATTTTCAACTTAAAGACTTGGTACAACCTCATCAAATTTCACAATCATATGGTTATGACTTTTACAACCTTGTATAATTATAATGAAGCATCCAACTTTGTTATTATAATATTATTGGAACAATAAATTGCAACATTTTTATACTCTATAATCATCACTTAAAGTAGATTAAGGTACATTGTTAATAATGAATGTTTAGATTTGAAACAACAATCAATGTGTTTTTAACTTAATATTTTATTTTAGGTAAGCATGTCATGTTTTAATGAAGTCCATAAACTATTATTGTAAATTATTCACTATAAAAGACAAAGAGCTTAAATAATCATTTAAGGGAGCACCTCCAATTATATGAAATTAAGTAAAAATACATACCTGAAACTCCTTGTATCTCAAAATGCACTCTCTTACTATCCATAATAAGCAACATTAATATTTTAATATTTTTTCTAATACGGACATGGTGAAATCAAAGGAAGAAGAAAAATAAGAGTTCCACCAAACATTAGTAGAAAAGTTGATTCCTTTTGTTTAGCACCTTTTAATCCAAACATATTATTCAATCAACTCTTGAGTTGATAATGGATTGACAATGAACAAGCAAGAATTGATTAAATATTTTCTTGCTTGAATATTAGCTTGAATTGTTGATTTCTTTTGTATAGCACATTTTAATCCAAAATATGATTGCTTATTCATCTTTAAATTCACTAATTAAAGGAGTCTTATCAAGCCTATTATTTATATAGATGTAGTACTTTTACCTTGTATCAATCTTATCTTCTTTCTTATATGCAATCAAAACTATCTAGGTTGTTGCTTATGATATTTATTTCTTATTATATATACTTTTAATGCTGATGTGGTTAACTTGCTTGTTATACTACACATATTGCTTCATGCTTGTAATACTGAGAGCTAGCCATATGATCTAGATGTGAAATTTGGGTTGATAACATTTGGAGTGATGTTATACATGATGAAAAAATTAGATTAGATAGAAATATTACCAAAAGAGTACTTTTACTAATAGGGTAAAAACCAAAATAGACTTGAAAACCTTAGAACCAATAGTTAGACATATGATCTAAAGGTGAGAATTGGTTTGGTAACATTTGGAAGTATGTTACACATGATGGACTAAATAGATCAGATAGAGATATCACCAAAAGGGGACTTCTACTAATAGAGGAGGAACCAAAATATACCTCAAATCTTTAAGGCATTTTGGAGACATAAACGGATGAATTAGGTCTAAAAAATGTGCACCTCCCCCAACAAAAGAAAGGCTGTCCTTCCCTCTACCTTGGTTTTTCTCATTGAGAGCTTTCTAATGGTACCTCACCCATGTGATTTTGAGATTCTCACAAGAAGATTCCCACAAACATTTCATGCAATGAAAGCTTGTTTGACCAGCCAGAAAGGACCAAGATTGATATGTCACCCATCCAAGTAAGTAATCTAAGGGTGGAGCCTACTGAGATATCACCTATCTATGTGCCTTATCCTATGGTAGAGCTTCCTTAGAGGAGATCCTCGTTGTCTATAATAAAGAGAAGGTGCTCCTTTGGGGCATCGGAGGATTGAGTGTGAAATTTATGTTATTTTTTCTTCTCTTATCATGGGAGTATTATAATGGTATTAGAGTGAATGTTTTAATCCAAGAGAGTGGGTCACCCATCTTGGAAGAGCACACGCTACTGAAATTGAGTAATTTGAGGTGGAGAACATAATGCACTTGTTAGACTTAGGAAGGACTTTAGAGAGCAGATAGGACGGATGCATTGGGAGGACACTTTCCCACACCTAGCTTCCCATTCTTGAATCTATTCCACATCAAGATTATATACATCCAATGTGAGAAAATGAGAGTATCGCTAGTTTATCACTTTGGAGAAAAATTATGGATAGAGTGATGAACTCACCAAACCCGGTGATTCTACCTATGGTGGAATACAAAAGAGAGTGGGATTTAACAATCTATATTCTATTATAATGTTATAGATTTGAATATCCTAAATCCTCTCCCTTTCAACACTCAAGTAGAAATTCATTATGTAGTGAGACAAAAAGTAATGTTTAGAGATTTTGTGGTCTTAAATTTTGGTGAGGAATATTATCAATGAGGTTTTGAGGTCCCAATGGCAGTCCCAATAGTTCATGTGCCCTTTAGAGTGATCATATACTCTCTATTGAAGTAGACAATAGCGATTGAGTGTTGAAGGAACCATGGATCCACAATTGTAGGAGCTAGTGCAAGGAATGCAAGGGATGTTGAACAAATTTTGAGTGATTAAGATGACTATGGAGGCATTACAAAGTCAAGTGCGGACCCCAAGAATGAGCAAGCAATGCAAGAAGAAGAGTTGTCTCAAAACCCAGTACCTACAATTGAAGTAATTGGAGAGGCACCCGTGCCTATGAACCTGGTCAACAATGAAGCCACATTGTTACTCTGGATGAAGAAGACCTACAACATCAAGCCTTACAAGGAGCAGCATACAATAGGAGTAGTGGAAAACTGGATCAAGAATGAATTGCTATTTCCAATTGTTCTCAACAAAGATCATCGAGCATGTTGCATGTAGGTACTTGACCAATAAATTTCTCACATGGTATGATGCTTAGGAATGATCCATGTTGGTAGAGAGAAGTGATATCATGTGGACAACAATGCAAGAAGGATTGTTGAAGAATTTATAGTTGGTGGATTCCGTGTAGATAGCCCTGATCCGACTATGGAGATTGGAACAAAAGAATAGCATACAAGAGTATGTGGAGGCATTTTTGGATCTCCAAGTCACAATATTTGACATGAGTCCAATACAAGCTCTTAAAAATTTCAAACAAGGATTGAAGGAGTGAATTTGCTAAGAATTCATGGTACAAAATCCTCGCACAGTATTTGAAGCCATTGCTTGTGCGTAGAGAATAGTAGGGGCATTAGGTGAAGGAGTAGTTCCACCTCAACATTAGTAAGTAGAAATACCGCACATGGGTGGACTAATATCAATGGAACTGAGCAAATTTTGGTTTTGAGGCCAAGAGCACGACCGCTTCAAGGAGAGCAAGGACGAGAAGAAGAGCAAAGAGATGGAGTCCCATGAGGAGAAGGAACTCAAGGAGAACAACGTTGTTGTTACAATTGTGGCCGTATTGGGCACATATCTACCAATTATTGTGCTGGTCTACCTAGAGGTCCTTGGCCTTCATACATGCAATCTTTAAACAACATGGAGAGATGCACTAAAGAGGAGGAGGTGGAAGTCACTTAAAAATATAAAGATTGCCAATAAATGTACCTCATGGTCTTATTGTCTCAATAAGGAAGCAAAAAAGCAAGGGAAGGAAGAAGAAAAGCATGGAAAGGTCCCAAAAGGCAAACTCATAATTGATTTTTCATGAATGGAGTCCTAGAAGGCAATCAAGTGAGAGTATTAATAGATCCGGGAACAACAAAGAATTTCTTGTCTTGCCATGTTGCAATAAGATTGGGAATCGATCTAGAGAGAGATGAGATCAAAGAAGTAGAGTAACCAAACGGGCAAACAAAGAGGATCAAATCATTATCTAGACAAGTAACACTTTCTATATGAGAATATCAAGAAGCAATTGAGTGGCAAGTGATACGATTAGCTTATTATGATGCAATCTTAAGCATGCCATGGATGGAGCATTACAATCTTATGGTAGATTGGAGGAAGATAGTAATGAGAATGCACCAATGGTCAATCATTGGGGTTAAAGAAAAATCACAGTGGCAAGAATTGCCTCTCTATGTCATAAGGACAACAACTATTTTTAAGACCGATAGATGTTTCATGGGTCTAATAAGAGAAGTCCAGAGTGCACAACTTGGTGGAAATTTTTTTAAGAAATTGAAGGATGTGGTGAATGAGTTTTAAGATGTCTTTCCCAATGATTTTTCCTCAAGATTACCACCAAAAAGGAGAGTAGATCATAAAATTTAGACACTCTAGGGGAAGACACCTCCTTGTAAGGCCCCATATTGCCTATCACTTCATGAGTTAGAGGAGTGTCAGACTCAAATTGTTAATATGTTGTAGAAAGTGTTCATCCAATATAGCATATCACCATATGAGACTCTTGTCTTGTTTGTGAAGAAGGACGGAATAATGCGCATGTGCATTGACTATTAGGGTATCAATCAGCAAAAAATGAAGAAAAAATACCCCTTACCTTGCATGGATGACTTGTTTGATCAAGTCCATGGAGCAAGATACTTCACCAAACTGGACTTGATGAGCAATTATAATAAAATCTGAATTGCAGAAGAGGATGTGTACAAAACTACCTTTTGAACCAAGTATGGCCACTTTGAGTATCTTGTGATATGTTTAGGCCTCACCAATGCACCTGCCACTTTCATGAGTTGAATGAATGACATATTTTTTCCATATTTAGATAAATCTATTATCATCTTCCTTGATGACATCTTAGTATATAGTAGCATGATAATAAAACACAAACAACATCTACAAGAAGCCCTCCACATTTTAAGACAAAATCAATTGTATGCCAAAATTTCAAAGTGCAAGTTTGGCAAGTCTGAAGTAGGCTACTTGGGGCATGAAGTTGGCTACTTTGGGCATAGAGTAAGTGCAGAGGGTATTCAAGTATTGATAGATAAAATAGAGGTCATTCAAAAACAGAGTGCCCTAGAAGATTAGACTCTACTCAAGAGTTTCTTGGGGTTGACAGGATTCTATTGTCAATTTTTCAAGGACTTCTCCAAGGTTGCATAGCCTTTAACAACATTACTTGGCAAGGTGAAGAAGTGGATATGGAGAACCGCACAAGAGTTGGGCTTTCAAGAATTGAAAGCTGCCTTGCTACATGCACCAATCTTGAAGTGATATGACCCAAAATGTCCAATCAAGTTGGCTATAGATGCATCAAGCGTAGCAATAAGAGCAGTCCTATAACAAGAGTGGCATGACGTATGGCATCCAATTGCATATTTTCTTGAAAGTTGTTATTGATAAAGCACAATTATCACACCATAGAACAAGAAGAGTTGGCCAGTGTCCTTGCAACCAAGCATTGGAAGCACTATCTCGACAAGAAGGCATTTGTAGTAGAGATAAACCACAAACCTCTAATCTACCTTGAGACATAGAAAGATCTATCTTGTTGCTAGATTTAGTGGGTAAAGTGGCGACAACATTTCAACATGCAATTACCTATGTGGAAGATAAGAAGCAACTTGCAGATGCATTTACCTGCATGTTGATGGCAAACAATTTGATGGTAGAAGTTAAGATTAACCTTAAGTTCTGGCTAGAGATTTTGGCTACTACAAAAATTGATCCACAAATTAAAGGAGCGCAATCATCCAAAGGCGTCACCAATACCCAAGGACTTGCCTTTTGTGATGGAAGATTATGGATCCCAAATGTCCCAAAATTATGCACCACCATTCAAACGGAATGTCATGATTTGGCTATTGTAGGTCATGTCGGAGTGGAGAAGACCTTGGATGCAACCCAACGCCATTACTATTGGGCCAAGATGAGCAATGATTTGATGGACTACGTACACAACTGCCTAGTTTATCAACAGAACAAAAATTCTAACCAAGCTCTTGCAGGGCTCCTTCAACCTCTCCCCACTCTTATACAACATTGGGAACATGTGAGTATGATCTTGTCGATGAATTACACAAGACCACCTTAGGGTTTGACTCCATCCTGGTCTTTGTGGACCAGCTCAGCAAAATGATTCATGTATGCCCTACCACCAAGGATGTGACCGCTCCACAACTAGCTCAATTATACTTAGATGCAATCTTCTCTCACCATGGTTTGTCTCAAATACTCATCATTGATAGAGGCACTCAATTCATCAGTTTATTTTGGCACACACTCTTTGGTTTCTTCAAAACCAAGGTGGCCATGTCCATAGCTTACCACCCACAAATAGATGGACAAATAGAGCAGGCTAATTGCACTATTGAGGACATGTTGCACGACTTCACCTAAGAGGAGCAAGAGAGGTTGGACATCCTACTCCTATTGGTGGAATTCACTTACAACAATTTGATGAATGCATCCACCTGTGTCACTCCATTCTTCTTCATGTATGGTGAGCATCCCTTCACACCTTCTAGCTTGATGAAGATCCGTCTGGTGGCTATCAAGGTCAACACAATCAACACATTTGTTTCTAGAATCTAACAAGGCGTGGAGAGCGCCAAGCACAGACTATAGATTGTGCAAAATCAACAAAAGCAATATGTCGATGCACACCGTAGGCACATGGAGTTCAATGTTGGAGATCAGGTGTGGCCGTCTTGTGAGCTGGCCTGTCTCTCACTTAGGATGAACCTTTGATGGCTATTATGGTAGCGCACCATGGACTAAGAAGGCAAAGAACCCCAACTCCATCATACTCCTCCAAGGCTAACACTCCAAGACTCAAGACATTGTTCATTAGAGAACTCAATGAGAGAAAGATAGTTACAAATGAAAAGATGACGAGTACCTCCTCACCCCTAGTTTATATACTTGTAAACTAATAATGCACCAAAGTTACTAATTATTGGAGTAACTCAAGTTACTAGGTTAAATGTCAAGTAAAGTCAAAAAGTATAAAGTAATATCTATCCACATGGGTATATTCCACTAAGCATGTGATCTTATCTTGACCCAATCACAAAGTCAAGGATCCCTTCACATGGGCTATCCTTGGACTATAGAAGAATCCAAAACAAAAAGGCTTGCAGGCTCAAGAGTTCTCAGCTCTTTCCTCAAAGCCAAACACTTAGGAATAATACCAAGTCAATATACTATAATCCAAAATAGTTGTGCTCATCTTTTCCACTTCCTCTAAAGTAAGGTCCCCTTTATCTAAGCTATGACTAACTTTAGCTAATCATGACTAATATAGAATCATCCTTTACCTCTATATGATATATATCTCTCAAGTACTAGTAATACTAAACTAAATATCACAATATTACATTTATGCACAAATGTGTGTTATAGTCTACAACCAACCTCACATTAGTTGGCCCTTGTAGGCTCAGATCTCATTTTATTGGACCTCCTTTTTTATTCTTTGTCAAGTTGGCACTATGGCCTATAACACCCATTTGTACATGTGTGTGGTATTATGATATTTAGCTTGGTATTAAAAATACTTGAGAGATATTATTTATATAAAGATAAAGAATGGTTTTACATTAGTCATGATTAGCTAAAGTTAGTCATAGCTAAGATAGATGGGAACTTACTTTAGAGGAAGCTAAAAAGATGAGCACCACTATTTTGGATTCTACAATGTTGACTTGGTATTATTCCTAGGTGTTTGGCTTTGAGAAAAGAGTTGAGAACACTTGGGCCCACAAGCCTTTATGTTTTGGATTATTCTTTAGTCTAAGGATAGCCCATGTGAAGGAATCCTTGACTTAGTGGTTGGGTTAAGATAAGATCACATGCTTAGTGGATATACCCATGTGGATGGATATTTCTTTATAAAATTTAATTTTACTTGATTTTTAGCCTAGTTACTTGAGTTGCTATGGTAAATAGTAACTTTCGTGCACAACTATTTCAAAAGTATATAAGCTAGGGATGAGGAGATACACATCATCTTTTCATTTGCAACTATCTCTCTCTTGTTGAGTTCTCTAGTGAGCATTGTTTTGAGTCTTAGAGTGTTAGCCTTGGAGGAGTATGATGGAGTTGGGGTTCTTTGCCTTCTTAGTCCATAGTGCGCTACCATAATAGTCATCAGAGGTTTATCCTAAGTGAGAGACAGGCCCACTCACATTTTTGGTTCCATTATCGGGACCTCTTTAAAAGGCAAGATAATGTTCCACCTACAATTCTATATTAGAAAAAAGGAGGTTATGAGAGCTCACTTGGAGAGGATTTAGAGAATTTGTGTGAGGTGGATTGTAGATTTTGGGGATTTTGGCCAAAATCTCAAGTTCAAGATCTGGACTTGAAAATTCTACACATTATAGCTTGGTTTATCTTTTAGTTAGCACACTTGAAATTGTTGTGAGAGCTACTCTAGGCACTAAGCTAGAATCTTTGAAAGTTCATAGGGTAAATTACTCCAGCAACTACATGCTCTTTGGAAAATTGTACAAAGTCTGCCATTTCTTCAATTTTTGGTGGATTGTCTTGAAAATTTTCAAGACAATTCATTGCATTGTATCCTACCTGCTGACTCAAAAACTAGAGAGAGATCATTCTTGCGCAAGGAGTTATGATTTTTTAAAGTGAGTGAGGTGGTTTTCAAATGTAATCTGAAATATGTGTGCTAAATAGAAAGGTGCCTAGGCCAAATTTCTCAATGGAAAGATCTGAAATTTTTCCTAGGAGAGATGCTCTAGAGTTGTGGAAAAGTGTGAAATTTTTTAGAGGATTGTGACATACCAATTGAAAGATTTGAGTGACATTGTGAGGAAGGGTCAATTTTGTAGAGTTTAGATCTCATGCATGAGTAGTGTGAGAGCAACAAAAAACATGTTTGAGTGTTTAGACTCATCTTGGGAATATGTCACCAAGAGTAGAAATTGAGGCTATGCAAGGTTCTCCAAGGTTCTCCAAGGGTTTGAGGTGACTGTAGGGGTGGATATGAGGAAAAGAGAATTTAGAATAGAATTTGAAGAGAGTGTTGAGAGGATCCAAAAACCTACACCACTTTTGAGGAAAGGGTGAGTCTTAGTGCTTTTTATGTGGAGAGAAGGGACATAAAGCAATTTCATATCCATTTATTTTTGAGAGCAATAGATTGCGGGAAAGGAAAGGCTTACTTGACTTAGGTTTGCATGTTGGACCTTCTTCACCAAGATTGGGAGGGAGAAGATCTAAGACCAAGGAGTTGTGTGAGGTTTGTGGAGTGGAAGGACTTCCAAAAGGACATGAGTGTAGTGGAGTAAAAGCACTTTTGGAGACTTTGGTGAAGGATCTTGGAGAGAATCTTAGTACAACTACATAAATACTACCACCTTCATCAGCTAGTTTGTTGTGCGTATATACATTGCTACACAACATACATCGTTGTCAACATCATACACTATAGAAACACAACTCACACATAAGTCATACATAGATTCTAAAGTGCCACAATAATCAGATTGCTTAACACTTTCAACTCAACTCAACTCAGATCAGTACTTGATCTATCACTCTATAAACTGCCAACAATTGGGCACTGATTACAGTCAAGCCACACCCACTCAAGCATAGAGAATCCAGGTGACGCTCGCCGGCCCCTGTCCACCATAGCCAGGAACTCGAAGGCTCAACATCAGAGAAGTGAGCTCTCTGGAGCTCACTTTGAAACTATACCCCCTGGACTTGAGCTAGCACTAGAACCCTAACGGTCCCACTGACGGCACACTTGACAGTGCAAACGGTGGGCCCCACCGTGAAGTCAGTACCCCGGACACCAAATCAGACTGTCGGAAAGTAGTCCATGAGAAACTACTAGAATAACTCTAACTACTATCACTGGAACTCCAGTGTTTGAGCAGCTAGATGCGGAACTACAAATAGCGTGACAATTGTCGTGCGTATATACATTGCTACACAACATACATCGCTGTCAACATCATACACTATAGAAACACAACTCACACATAAGTCATACATAGACTCTAAAGTGCCACAATCGCCCCCTAGCTGGCGGTTAGGTCCCTCTAACTTCAGATAGCCATCTACTCTAAGTATATGGTATACCCTCTAATGGGCAAAGATCAGGAGGCCGGGTGCTATGAAGCCCCATCGTTAGTCGCCTGTCTGCAATCTATACCATATAAAGAATGAACTAGCTATAGGTCAAGTACATCTAGGACATAACCACTGTCCCTGAGGAACCACCGTGAGGGGAGGAGTCATACATACCATATGCCATCCTCTCGAACAGCTATCACACACTAACATAGTAGCAGCTCCACCAGAAGAGCCACATAACATACACCTCAAGCCTGCACGTACAAGTGCTAAGCTTGGGTCCATAGTACCATCAATGTTTGGAAGGTGGCATGGCGCACAATTGTGCACATGATCCTTCCAAACAACACCATCATGTCCTTCTAACACAAGGACTCTACATGGCAAAACCTCGTGCACTCTCAAGATAGTGCGGCCTGTAGAAACATCAAGTGTCTTTGGTGCTGTCTGCTATAGATATACATAGTCGCATGGATGAAATCGACAAATCGAGGGTCTATAACCTCCTCCTTGAATGGTAGCATAGCGTAAAGTATCTCTATGCTGAGCAATCACCAAGTTCTCAAAGGCCATCAGCATCACTCTCCGAAAGATCTCTGCCCGCTGAGAACATGCGCTCATCCATACATCGGGGTCATCCAAGTCCAAAACTACAGTAGCATCTCAACGAATGGTTGTAGGTAAATCTGGATCTCGTCCATAGAGTAGAAAGTATGGAGAGAAGGATGCTAAGGAGGCTTGCTGGCTGAACCGATAGCCCATGGCCAACCAAGGTAACTGGAGATCCCAATCTTCCAAGTGGCCTCTCTGCAAACCATACTTTCGCAATCCTTTCTTCACCATTTGAACCACTCTCTCTGCTAAGCCATCTGCCTCAGGGTGATCTTGGGATGTAGTACGATGATCAATCAAAGCCTTGTCACACAAGATCTGAAACTCTCCCAAGAACTTTGTACCTTGATCAGTCAAAACCTCAGCTGGTGCACCAAAATGACTTAGAACTCAATCCAGGAACAAGTAAGCTGTCCCTTCACTAGACTTGTCAGGAAGTGCCACCAACTCAATCCACTTGGAGAAGTGCTCCACCATCACCAAAACATACCGATGATGTCTCATAGTCAGCGGTAAAGGTCCGGCAAAGTCCAAACTCCAATGGTAACCCAATCCCATGATAGGTAATGGGTGTAATTGTGGTGTAGGAGCATTGAATGATGCTCTAACTCGGTCATAAACCACACATCTGGCAACAAACTACTGTACCTTGGTCTGCATACCACGCCACCAATAATGACTCTGGAGTAAGCTATATGTACGCTTTACTCCAAAATGTCCTAGCTCCTCATGAGCATGACGGACCAACTGTGGTCTCTATGATGGAAGTGGTACTACTCGCACTCTACCATCCTCCCATACACGCAAAAGGTGTCTACCCTCCGATCTGAACCGTCTGGCTCGGTGAAGAATATGGTCTCTCTCCTTGGCCCCAACTGTGCCACCCACAACACCAGTGCAAAGATAGTCCATCACTAAGACATCATCATGAATGTCTCGCTGAACTGTACCAATATCTTCACTCTCTGGATCTGTGACCTCAATAACTCCTCCTGTATGCGTTGAGAGAGATACCACCAAAGTCTCTACAAATATACACAGAAAGGCCGATGCATGCCAACTTGGCACCATCTCCTCATCTGTCTCACTATGCCAACGTGCTCCGGTCTGATCCTGCTGGCTGAGACATGGGTTTCTACTCAACCCATCTGCATCACGGTTCACCACTCCAGGTCTGTGAACAACCATGAAATCGTGTCTTGGACTTATCTTCCTCCTTGATCGGCAACTGATGATATCCCGCTCGAAGATCCAAAGTACTAAAGACCTTTGCATGCCCAATCGCATCAAAAATCTCCTCCGGTGTAGGCATGGCATACCAATCAGCCCTGGTCTGTCGGTTGATAGGACGGTAATCTCCACACATCCGCCTATCTGTATAGTTGCCATGCATATCCTTCTTGGCTAGCATCACTATCGCTGATGCATACTCTCTATGTGAAATCTCCACCAAACCAGCCTCAAAAAGGTCACTACTTCGGCTCTAAATCAATGTCCTCTTCATATCACTATATTGATAAGTACGTCGGAAAACAGGTGTGTTGCTAGTCAACTCAATCCGTATACCAAGTCCCTTCAGAGCACCCAAATCCTTCATATTGAAGGCAAAACAACTTGTGTGACTCCTCAAGAACCTCCAAACCCTCCGTCTTTCCTCTCCAGTAAGCTTGGGTCCAAGATCTGGCTCCCAAGTATCCTCTGTAACTGTAGTAGGAGTGGAAGACGTATTGACTGGCTGCTACACTAGGCCCTTGGGAGCAATAGTGTCATGCTCCCAACCACTAGAGGTCCCAACCTTTGTGTGAAAAACTCCCTCCACTCTGGCTGCAAGCTCCACACGTCCTCTGGCTGCATCCCATGTGGACCAAGGGTGTAATCCAAGTAGCCCACGCTCACCTGGATGGACTCCAAGTAGACCACTCTCCCTAGTAGCTACTAGATGTGTCCCAAGAATACCATGTCCACTCGGTCCATCGCCCCCAGCATGTGCTTGAATCGTCTCGATAGGCACAGGGCTCACAAGTGTCCGAGTGGTGATGCCTATCAAGCGCATCCTACGCTGCTCTGCCAAGCCAAGGCTCACAATCCATGTCAAATAGTTCAGGTCCATAGCCTGACCTAACACTTGACGCCTGGATGCCTCTGACACTGCTAGAACAGCGGTAATACCGGTGCAAAAACCCATTGCTTGCTCTCTCTCATCAGCATTAGGCTCCACTAACTGCTGTAACTGTGAGTCCCAAACAAGTCCGGGTCCTCCCTCTTGAAAAGCATGAGACCTTGGGAAACTCATAAGTGTGGGAAATGCAGCTCTAGGCTGTCCAACTAGGTTCACCATTGCCATAGGTGACCTATCAGCCACTACCACTGTCTGAGACTGACGCCCAACATCCAAGATATCATCAACAAGAATGTGGTCCAATCGCTGAATCCCATCATAACTACGCTGTAGAACCTCTCTGGGTAAAAGGTTTGTCCACCAAAGACGAAGACAATGAGCCCGTGATCCCACTCTGGCTGCATCTAACAATACAGCAGGTCCCATCCAAGAATAGACCTGATGCGTACTCGCCACCACTCTAGTGCAAGAATCATCCATCAAAGGAAAGTTCTCCAAAAGGTAAGCTGGAGAAACAGACTGATGAACCTGGAGATGTCGTAGTATCCGTAACATCTCCCAAAACACACCAGAACAAGGATCCTGAAGACCCAAACCGCGGCCCGCACGTGTATGTCCCTGACATGGCCATCCAGAAATCACCAAGTGAATAGGCCCATGTCTCTTTAGGTCATGCGCCCCCAGTAAGGAAATGTCTCATGGGAGGGCCTTCTGGTAACCTCTGACTGCTAACATCGGTAATAACTCCGGATACCGATAAGCCAAGTGTGCCACATGATGTAGAGAGACTCGCCTAGCAGTCTCATCTCTCTCTACATACAAGTACCTCTATACTCGTATACCCGCTTGTAACACCGCAGCTAGTCCGGTGCTGATCTCACCAAACAACTCCAATAGACATATCTCCTCTACTGGATACTGCCAAGCAATGAGTGTAGTATCCAGAGGTGTCAAAGCAATTGCCTCTAGAGGCTCATCCTCACACTCATCTCCGGATGGTACAAAGGGTCCGCTCCAAGCCTGCTGCACCAACTGATCTGCATGCTGCTGCAATGCCTCCTCTGAACTCCACAATGGAACATCCAAGGTGGATAGAACAATCCCACTTGTACTCCATAGCCGAGTGATCTCCTCTGGTACTGGAGTATCCTCTACATGGGCGTTCCCCTCCAACAAGTCACCAGGCCAAGTAACTGCACCGCTGAAAGCTAAAACTGATGCTGCCATGGTCCCGGACTGTAGTGAGCCAAAACTGCCACTATTGAAGCGTACTAGTAGGCAACATACCCGTCCCTCACCAGACTGCCAACCAGGTCTATAAGAGACTATCTCCTCCCAATAGTCAATGCTGAAACCCATAGGGTATAACACTGCTCCCCCAACTAGCACATCATATGACTCAACTATCGTCACAATAGCCTGAGCTCTCACCACCGAGCTATTAGTCGGATGACCAGGCTGAACTTGGACAACAAGCTCTCCACGTGTGATGTACTGTGTCAAACCACCACCAAGAGATGTCTGGATCTGAAATGGACACCTCTCCACATTGGTCTTCCATAACTCCAGACCAACAACTGCAGCCTTTCCCAACATAAAGGGTTGCGCACCAGAGTCTAACAAGACTCTCTGTGGTGTATAAACCTTCCCTGAAGGTCCCACCAAACAAAAAATCCCCCTCTGGTTATCCAATAGGACAACACCAGGTGTAAACCACGCTCTCTCAAAGGCCGGTCTAGCTGGCAACTCCTCTAGTCTAGCCGCTGCTGCCTGCCATAAACCACTGGTCACTGAACGGATCCCATACTCCTCAACTAAGTCAGCTCCACTACCAACCACCTCTGCTCTAGTAGTAGAAACTGCACCATCCCTACTCTCACACAACGTGGCAGCCAACCGGAACACTGGGGCTGGGTCAACTCCCAATGTAAACATGTCACTGGCTGAAAACAAAGGATGTCGCATAATCAGCTGAGCCACTCCCAACATCATGCTAGACTCAGTCTGTGTAGTAGCAGGTGGCTGACTAGCAGGTAGTCCATCAGGTACTCCATCACCATCTACCATACCCGCACTGGGACGTCTAGGAACCATGGACGTCGTCTGCAATGCCTCAGATAGCATGAAAGACTGGGGAAGTCTAACCTGTCTCCCAACCTCTCCTCTCTGTGGGTCCAACTCCACTGATGCTCCTCTAGGCTCTGGAGCACGTACTGCACTCCTAGTCACTGCTTCAGATGCATCCACCTGTGCTGCTCCGCACATGAAGTCCAAAGCATCTCTATCACCAGCATATGAGGTGGAAGTCTTAGCACCCGAATCTGATCTCCTCTGAGCAATAGCCATACTAGCCAATCTGTGCTCCAACTGCTCAATCCGAGTAGCCATAGCTGTGTCAGAAGTAAGGGCAGGTACTGCACCCCTACTAGGTGTAGATCCTCTACCACCACCTCTACCACCTCGTCCTCCATGAACTGGAGCTCCTCTACTACCTGCCATAGCAGCCCTACCACTCCGTAACTCTGGGTGTAGGTCAAAACACCGGTCACTAGTGTGACCAAATCTGTGGCAGTGCTCACACTGCCTCTGTGCTGGCTGTGATGCACTAGAGGTATCAGGTCCGCTGCCCTGAGTACACTCTCTCCTATGGTGAGGTCCACCACAAGTCCAATAAGCAACACCACCACTCACTGGCTGCTGCTGACCTGAAAATGAGGGTAAGGGTCTAACTCCACTAGGCCCTCCACTCGCTCCATAGGATCTGGGCTGTCTACCCTATCCTTGAAAACCAACTGGGCGTGGTGCACTCTGCTGCACTCTAGAAGAAGTCACAATCGTGGATGAGGTCTCTCTACCAAATCCAGCTGTCACCACTCTTTCCTCCACCATGTTGAGCTCAATACGCTCAGCCAAACCAAAGACTATTGCCAAAGTGGGCAAAGTAGCCTGCAACAACGTAGCATCACGAACTCTATGTCGCAACTCACTGTCCAGAATCCCATACCAAAATTGGACTGCCTGGGCCTCAGTAACTCCCTGAGTGAAACTGATCAGCCGCCTCATGCGAGTGTATGCCTCGCGTAGGCTCTCTCCAGCCTTCCGCTAGAACTCCTGCAAGCTCCTCAGCTTGTCAGTCCGCACTCCCTGGTAGTTCTGCCTCAAACATAGGGAGAACTCAACCATGGGGTTAAACCCCGGTACCACACCACCTCCTGCAGCGGTACCTCCACTCGTAGTAGCACTATCTCCAGCTAGTGTACCTCCACTAGCTCCACCAACACTACTCGAGCTAGAACTCGTGGGTACAGCCGATCTACTCCCGGCCACCGAGCTTGAAGTAATGGAGACATAGTGTGGAGACCAATATTGTCTCCATTACCCAATCTCCTCCAAATGAGCTCTCCTGAACTCATGGTAGTCATCCATCGGTGGACCCTTCAGATGCTGAAACAGCCCCTTCCATGCCATGAAGGGTATGAACAAAGTCGGGTTCCGCATCTACTGCAGATCACACCAACTATCAAACTCCTAGATGAAGTCATCCAACTCAATGGTACCCAATGTACCAGAGTAACGCCTAGGGTCTTTGGAGGCCCCATAAATCTTGTCCATGTCCCACAACAATGGTGCGGACACACCAAGTGCACTCTCAACTGAATCAGCTCGTGTGTCAAACTCCAACTCAAAGTCAATCTCCTCCCTCACTGGGACCTGAGATATAGGCTGATACCGAGCACCACTCCGAGTAAACCCACTGCGTACTGCAAAGCTAACTCCTTTGGAATCTCCAAAAAACTCCATCGTGACAAAGTAACCACACCAACAAACCCGAACCACCAACTGCAACCGCAAATACCCCACCAAGTGCCAACACCACCACGTGCCAACACCAACTAGACACCACCCACTAATGTTACTCTAACCGAGATAACTACACTAGGGGAAGGGCAACCTGGAACCTGCCATCATAACACGCACTCTCACAGTCTACAGGTTATCACTTCCTGCCTCACCAGAGAGAAACAAAGGTAGTCTGACTGGTCATCACTCCAGCCTCACCACCGAGAGCACACCAGAGCACCAACGCTCAAAAGTCAGGGCACCTCACACAAACATGGTGCACAAACAGGAAGCAGAGAATGGAGGGGATCCAATCACAAGAAATCTAAACAAAAACCCTCCATCTCATAACACAACACGGGACTGACTCTGCCACCATTTGGCATTTGACATAAGAGCAGTTCAGATCTAAGTCCTAAGCTGCCAGGATCACCAAGAATGGGATCAAACTGTCTCTCCTAGCCAAAGCTACATGTGTATAGATAACAGTGGCGCAGTCACTAGGACAACAAGTGAGGGTGGACTAGTTGGCTAGGGCACCAGTCTAGGAACAAGAGATCTAGGGGTCAAACCTTGTTGCGCACAATCTAGCAAGAAAGGCAGATTTTGCCAACCAATGACCAAGATCTACTCTAAACTAGCTAGCCTCACGCCAGCAAGCTGGCTTGCTGGCCGTTCTGGCCCTTCTAGGCCTTCGTAGCCTCTCATAGCCCACAGCCCTATGCCTCGAAGCCTTGAAATGCCCAAATGAGGCCTTTCTTGTTGCCACTTTGAAACCTCCTCCAAAATTGGCGAAACTTCTCCAAATCTGTGAAAGTCCTCCAAACTAGCGAAACTCCTCCAAATCTGGCCAAATAGTGAAAACTCCTCCAAATCTGGCCCAAAATTTGACGTAAAATCTGACATAAACCCTAAAGATGGCTGTCCGCCAAATCCCCCGCTAACTTTCCACTCGAGCCAAATTGACAAAACGGGTTTTTCCAAATCACAATTTCATGAGAATAGCTTCCCAACTCTACCTTCAATTTCACTTTTTGAGCCCAACTCGCAACAAATTGGTCATGCCTTCACCTCCTGAGCTCAAAATCACAACACTGCTCAAAAATTGCTCATTCTTTGCTCAAAATTTGGCCAACGCTTCCCCACACCATCGGCCTAACTGCCAAATCTGAATCACTTGAACGAGCTTCTGCACACTAGGGAAACACCAAATTTGAATCAAGCTACCACAATCCACCGAGCTTGGAGATACCACCAACACTCAATGTTCCTGCACTTGATTTCCCCCTGACTTCACTTCTGTGATGTAATCAGATTGCTTACCACTCTCAACTCAACTCAACTTAGATCAGTACTTGATCTGTCACTCTATAAACTGCCAACAACTGGGTACTGATTACAGTCAAGCCACACCCACTCAAGCATAGAGAATCCAGGTGACGCTCGCCGGCCTCTGTCCACCATAGCAAGGAACTCAAAGGCTCAACATCAGAGAAGTGAGCTCTCTGGAGCTCACTTCGAAACTATACCCCCTGGACTCGAGCTAGCCCTAAAACCCTAACGGTCTCGCTAACGGCACACTCGACGGTGCAAACGGTGCAAAGTGACGGTGGGCCCCACCGTGAAGTCAGTACCCCGAACACAAAATCTAACCATCGGAAAGTAGTCCCTGAGAAACTGCTAGAATAACTCTAACTACCATCACTGGAACTCTAGTGTCCGAGCATCTAGATGCGGAACTACAAATGGCGTGACATCTCTCTCTCTCATTGAGTTCTCTAGTGAGCAATGTCTTGAATCTTGAAGTGTTAGCCTTGGAGGAGTATGATGGAGTTGGGGTTCCTTGCCTTCTTAGTCCATGGTGCGCTACCATAATAGCCATCAGAGGTTCATCCTGAGTGAGAGACAGGTCGGCTCACATTTTTGGTTCTATTGCCGGGACCTCTCTAGAAGGCAAGATAATGTTCCGCGTTCAATTTTACATTAGGCAGAAGGAGGCTATGAGAGCTCACTTGGAGAGAACATTAGGAGAGGAGAGGGCTAAACTTATGTTAAAGAACCAAAATACATTTGTATACCCTATAGTTCATTATGATGTTTTTGAGGTGATTTTGTACATCTTGTACACATGAGAGGAATTGGAGAGATTGTGTGAGGTGGATTGCAGATTTTGGGGATTAAGGTGATTTTGGGCAAAATCTCAACTTTGAGATCTGGACTTGAAATTTCTACACATGATAGCCTGGGTTATCTTTCATACTTGAAATTATTATGAGAGCTACTATGCGCACTAGGCTAGAATTTTTGAAAGTTGATAGGGTAAAGTGCTCTCGCAACTGCATGCTCTCTGGAAAATTGTACAGAGTCTGCCATTTCTTCAATTTTCAATGAATTGTCCTACGAATTTCCAAGAAAATTTAGTGCATTGTTTCCTACCTGCTGCCACAAAAATAAGAGAGAGATCATTCTTGTGCACGGAGTTATGAGTTTTTGAAGTAAGGGCGGTGGTTTTCAGACCAAATTTGAAATATGTGTGCTGAATAGAAAGGTGTCTAGGCCAAATGGCTCAATGAAAAGATTTGAAATTTTTTAAGGAGTGACAATCTAGAGTTGTGATCAAGTGTGAAAATTTTAAGAGGTCTATCACATACTGGTTGGGAGATTTGAGTGACATTGTGAGGAAGGGTCAATTCTGCAGAGTGGAGATCTCATGCATAAGGAGTTTGAGATCAACAAAAAACATGTTTGAGTGTTTAGATTCATCTTGGGAACATGGAGGGTCATCAAGAGTAGAAATTGAGATTATGCAAGGTTCCCCAAGGGTTTGAGGTGATTGTAGGTGTGGATTTGAGGAAAAGAGAGTTTACAATAGAATTTGAAGAGAGTGTTGAGAGGATCCAAAAACCTACACCACTTGGAGGAAAGAGTGAGTCTAAGTGCTTTCTGTGTGGAGAGAAGGGACATAAGGCAAGTTCATGTCCATTGACCTTTGAGAGAAAGAGATTGAGGGAAAGGAGAGGCTTACTTGACTTGGGTTTGCATGTTGGACCTTCTTCACCAAGATTGGGAGGGAGAAGATCTAAGACCAAGGAGTTGTGTGAGGTTTGTGGAGTTGAAGGACTTCCAAAAGGACACGAGTGTAGTGGAGTAAAATCACTTTTGGAGACTTTGGTGAAGGATCTTGGAGAGAGTCTTAGTACAGCTATAGAAATACTACCACCTTCATCAACTAGTTCTCAAGATTAGTGATGGAGATAATCTTTCAACTTATGGATAAACTATCCATGAGGGTTTGATTAATATGCACTCTAGGATTTGATGTTGCTATAGAAATCTTGGAGCAACCTGAACCTTTTGTGTTCCTTAGGGTGGATTACTCTCAAATGGTGTTAGTCATGTATATACTCTATTAGTTATAGAGTGAGAGAAAAGAAAAGAGAAAAAGAAAAATTGAGAGAAAAGAAAGATAGTGAGAGGTTAAGTGTAATACTCCGAGGACAAGAGAAGAGAGAAAACATAGATTGCACACTCAGACATTCGATGCCCCAAGGGAGCACCTTCTCTTTATTATATAGACAAAGAGGATCTCCTTTGTAACAATATGGAGTTTAGTGACGAAGTTAGTCGGGCTTACGAAGTAGAGAATAAGCCAAAATAGCCTAGAATATTCTAGAAGCATCTAAGAAGCTTCTTAGGAAGCTTCCCAACTAGTTAACTTGCGCCCTAAGCAGGTAGCTTCTAGAAGGAAGCTTCTAGAAGCTTCTAACTAGCTTAGCTTGCACGCCAAGTAGGCGGCTTCTAGAAGGAAGCTTCTTGAGAAGCTTCCTAGTTAACTTGACTTGCACTCCAAGAAAGCGGCTCAAGGAAGCTTCTTGAGAAGCTTCAAAGGTCTTGTATGCTACCTATAAATACGAAGGCCAAAGCTCATGCTAGGCATTCGGAGTTTTCCCTCATTCAAGTGTCCCAATGTGAGTTTCCATTCTCCTATTTCTCTCCTCGGTTTCAGTCTTTTACATTGGTATCAGAGCAGGAATGGGATGGATGGAATTTATGGACCACCAAATCCACTTCCGCCAAACCATTGGGACTTTCATGTCCAGATATTACCAAAGCATCGTTTCACACAATTCATCACCTCACGCTTTGGGCAGGACTTTCTACATATGATCACCGTGTCAGAGGAACCCTTGATACTTCCAGTTGTAACTTATGGAGAACGATGGACGTGTTGTATCTATGTGTTAATCAACTAGATAAATTGAGAGTAGTGGAATAGAGTAGTAGCGATGGCGGCAATACCGGATGTTATCCTTGCAATGCAACAACAAATCAAGCATCTTACTCGATTGTTGGATGAACGAGACCAGCAACGACGAGAATAGATAGACAGAGCGCCAGTTCGAGATGGAGAAGATTGCATTCAATTTCCGAAACCCAAGGTGTTTGAAGGCAAGAATCTTCCAAGCATAGTGGAGAATTTTGTGTTTGACTGTGAACGTTACTTTGAAGCCACCAATCTTCAAGACAAGCGGAAACAAATTCTCTTGGCTTCTAGCCAGTTGGATGGTGTGGCAAAACTTTGGTGGCGATTCCGAGTAGAAAGAGCTGAACGACAAATTGTTACACCGATTTTGACATGGGCAGAATTCAAGGATGCAATACTTGGTCGATTTCAGACTATAAATGCCACCCGAGCTGCACGAGATAAATTGGCGGAGTTGAGGCAGATTGGCTTAGTGAGAAGCTACATCACACAAGTTCAGAATATCATCATGCAAATTCCAGATATCCAAGAAGGTGAAGTTCTGGATCGATTTGTGCGAGGATTGAAGTCACGAACCAGATTGGAGGTGACCATGCGAGAGCCACAGAACGTAGAAGAAGCCATGCAATTGGCTGAGCATTTTGATTCCTTAGTTGCCACAACTTGGTCTTGACCTCGACCTACACAAAACCTACCCGTACCACGAGTGGAAGAACCTGTACCAATGGAGATTGATGCTATCCAGCGAAGACCACTTGGCACAGCAGATAGAGAAAGATTACGACAAAATGGAGGTTGTTTTTATTGTCGCCAGTTGGGGCATCGCATTGCTGCATGTCCACTCAAGAATGGATGACCTCGACAAGTTGCCCAAGTGGAGGTTGTGGAGTGGAATGATCCGGGAAACAAGGAATCCCAGTAGGAGATTTTGAGCCACCTACTGGGAGCTTGATTAGTTCCAATGGGATTGAAGGCTCGACCTATGCAAGTTTGCTTCACTTGCAAGGTATGATATCTAATCAGGGTTGTAGAATTTTGGTTGATTCTGGAAGTTCAGAGAATTGCATGTCTATGCAAGTAGCAAAGGAATTGGGTATTCCTATCAAGCCAGTGATAGGAAGTAGTTTGATGATGGCGGATGGTAGAAAGGGTTCTGCATTCCGCACCTTGCATCCCGTTACCTTCAGGATTGGGAAGGAGTATTTGGAGTGTATGAGGTTTGTAGTGGCACCTCTACACTATGATATCATTCTAGGTCTACCTTGGCTTGAATGTCATAAGGTTCAATTTGATTGGACCCGACACCAAATTCAAGTACAACACCAAGGTAGGAATTTCCGATTAGGTTGTCTGGCACCTCTGAATAAGACACCTAAGAATAGTCAGTCCCAAGATGGGAAGTTTGTCGAGAAGGTAGCCATAGAGCGAATCTGGAAGGGAGATGAGTCCCAAGATGGGAAGTTTGCCAGGAAGGCAACCATGGAGCAAGCTTGGAAGAGAGATGAGTCCCTAGAAGGGAAGTTTGTGAATGAAGCAGCCATAGAGCAAGCTTTGGAGGACGATAAGTCTGTATTCGCGGTGTGGATCAAACCGATTGCACAAGAACAATCTGAGGAGGGCCAAGTGCCGCATCAAGCAATGGTTGATCGGATAGTTCAGGAGTTTGCAGATGTGTTTCCGGATGATCTGCCAAAGGGATTACCCTCCGATCAAGGTATGCCCTTCAAGATCGAGTTATTGCCAGGGAGTACTCCAGTGAGTAGACCAATCTATCGGCTCTCACCAAAGGAGTTGGAGGAGTTGCGAACAACACTTACAGAGTTGTTGGAGAAGGATTTCATACGACATAGTACCTCTCCGTGGGGAGCACCGGTACTATTTGTTCCAAAGAAGGATGGAGGACTTCGTTTCTGTATTGATTACCGTGGGCTCAATAAGCAAACCGTGAAGAATGCATATCCCTTGCCTCAGATTGATGACCTGCTTGATCAACTAAGTGGAGCACGCTACTTTTCCAAGCTGGATCTTCGTAGCGGCTATTGGCAAATTCCTATTGAAGGAGAGGACGTGCAGAAGACTGCTTTTCCCACAAGGTATGGACATTTTGAGTGGAGAGTTCTACCTTTCGGACTCACTAATGCTCCAGCAGTCTTCATGGATCAGATGCATCAAGTGTTGGAGGGACTATTGGATCGGTCCGTGGTGGTGTTCTTAGATGATATCTTAATCTATAGCAGGACAGAGGCAGAACATGTGAATCACGTGCGAGAAGTCCTAAGACGACTACGACAATGGAAATTTTACTGCAAGAAGTCAAAGTGTGCTTTTTGGCAGAAGGAGGTTACCTTCTTGGGTCATAAGATCTCATCAGAGGGGATCAAGATGGAAGAAGAGAAGATCAAGGCCATTACTGATTGGCCTACCCCGAAGGATGCTACAGAAGTACGAGCATTCAATGGACTGGCCAGTTTTTACCGACGGTTCATCCACTATTATGCTCACGTGGCTGCACCATTGACTGACCTCTTGGGAAAGAACTCGAGCTTCCAGTGGACCACCAAGCATGAAGAAGCATTCCAGAAGTTAAAGCATATGGTGTCTTCAAGACCTATTCTTCAACCATATGATCCTCAACTACCTTGTGTGGTTGATTTTGATGCTTCTAACTTTGCAATTGGAGCTGTGTTGCAACAAGAATTTCCAGATGGACTACATCCGATTGCCTTTGTGTCTCGCCGACTAAATACAGCGGAAAGAAATTACCCTGCTCGAGATCGGGAACAACTTGCAATGGTATATGCCACCAAGGTATGGAGGCATTATCTCTTGGGGAAACAAGTGATCATGCGAACTGATCACAAGCCATTGTTGCAGACCTTACACTTGGAGCACATGAAGAGCCGGCATCATCGATGGGAAGAGCAACTCCAATTGTTTGACATCAAACTTGAGTACAAACCAGGTCGGTTCCATGTCATTCCCGATGCTCTATCACGACGACCTAACTTGAAGGATCTTCCTTTCATCACGGCGGCAATTACAACGGTGTCCATTGACCCTAAGGTCCACAATGAGTTTCAATCAGCTCTACAACAAGATCCCTTCTTCCAAATGGTACATGGTCGTCTGACAGCATGCGACAAGGAGTACAACACCTTCTCCTTCAAGGAAGGCCTTTTATTCCATGTAGACCAGATCTATGTTCCAGCCAAAGGTGATCTTTGACTTGTGCGCCTTCAAGAAGCCCATGATTTACCAATAGCTGGTCACATGGGAGTGGACAAGACCTTGGGCACCCTCCAACGCCAATGGTGGTGGCCCAACATGACACGAGATGTTCGAGACTTCGTCCGATCATGTGAGAGTTGCCAACGGAACAAGGCCAGCAACCAGAAGCCGAGTGGACTCCTTCAACCACTCGCCATTCCATCCGCTCGTTGGGAGCATGTGAGCTTGGATCTCATCACATCCTTGCCAAAGACAAAACAAGGACACACCGCCATCGTGGTGTTTGTGGATAAGCTTAGTAAGCAAATCCACTTGGCACCAACTTGTGATACCGTGGATGCTCCAACCTTAGCACAAATCTACTTTGACAATGTCTTCAAGCATCATGGCATGCCACGCGTACTCATCTCCGACCGTGATCCTCGCTTTACCGGGAAGTTTTGGCAAGCACTCTTTCAGATACTCGGCACCAAGCTTGCTTTGTCCACGGCCTATCATCCTCAAACTGATGGAAAAACTGAACGCGCCAATCGTACATTGGAGGATATGTTGCGGGCCTTTGTCAATGTCCACCATACCAACTGGGATGAATGTCTTGCAGCTGCAGAATTTGCCTACAACAACTCCAAACAGGCAAGCACTGGATTTTCTCCCTTCTTTCTCAATTTTGGCCAAGATCCGCTTGTTCCAGATTCTCTTCTTGCTCCCCCTCCCTCTCAGGTTCCTCATACTTCTACATTCTTGACCACTATATCCCGCTCTCTCCAACAAGCCAAGTCTCACCTCCTTGTTGCTCAGAATCGCCAAAAACAATATGCAGACCATCATCGTCGTGATCTCACCTTTGAAGTTGGTGATAAAGTCATGCTATCCTCTAGTAACCTCCCTCTCCCACTTGATACCCAAGTTTGTAAACTTGCTCCTAATTGGATAGGACCCTTTGATATCACCCATATTATCTCTCCTGTTGCTTATCGTCTTGCTTATCGTCTTGCCTTACCTTGTCACATGCGTATCCATCCTGTCTTTCATGTTTCCAAGTTGAAACCCTTTGTTCCTAACCCTTCTTCCTTTTCCTCTCGAGTCCAACCTCCCCCTCTTCCTATCCCTATCAATGATCATGAGGAGTCCGAAGTTGATCGTATCCTTGCGCGTCGCCATATTCAACGAGGCCGTCGCCAACACACGGAGTACAAGGTCCTTTGGAAAGGGTATCCCCTTCATGATGCCACATGGGAACCTCTTTCTCACCTCCAGAATGCACAGATGGCCATCAAGGAATTTGAAGCTTCACTGGCGATGAGGACGTCACCAACTAGCGGCGGGGGAATATGTAACAATATGGAGTTTAGTGACGAAGTTAGTCGGGCTTACGAAGTAGAGAATAAGCCAAAATAGCCTAGAATATTCTAGAAGCATCTAAGAAGCTTCTTAGGAAGCTTCCCAACTAGTTAACTTGCGCCCTAAGCAGGTAGCTTCTAGAAGGAAGCTTCTAGAAGCTCCTATCTAGCTTAGCTTGCACGCCAAGTAGGCGGCTTCTAGAAGGAAGCTTCTTGAGAAGCTTCCTAGTTAACTTGACTTGCACTCCAAGAAAGCGGCTCAAGGAAGCTTCTTGAGAAGCTTCAAAGGTCTTGTATGCTACCTATAAATACGAAGGCCAAAGCTCATGCTAGGCATTCGGAGTTTTCCCTCATTCAAGTGTCCCAATGTGAGTTTCCATTCTCCTATTTCTCTCCTCGGTTTCAGTCTTTTACATCCTCCAAGGAAGCTCCACCATAGGATTAGGGACATAGATAGGTGACATGTCAGCAAGCTCCACCCTTGGATTACTGACTTGGATGGGTGACCTGTCTGGTCTAGGTCCTATCTGGTTGGTCAAACGAGCTTTGACCGGAGAGAATCTTTTAGGGAATCTTCCTGTAGGAATCTCAGAATCACATGAGTAAGGTACCGTTGGAAAGCTCTCGACGAGACAAACCAGGGGGGAGGGAAGGCCAACCTTTCCTGCGTTGGGGGGGGGGGGAATCTGCACATTTTCGAGGCCTAATTCATCCGTTAAGGCCTCCGAAATTGCCTTCAAAGATTTCAGGCATATTTCGGTTCCTACTCTATTAGTAGAAGTCCCCTTTTGGTGATACCTCTTTCTGATCTGTTTAGTCCATCATGTGTAACATCCTTCCAGATGTTACCAAACCAATTTTCACCTTTAAATCATATGTCTAGCTATTGGTTCTAAGGTTCTCAAGTCTATTTCGGTTTCTGCCCTATTAGTAGAAGTACTCTTTTGGTGATACTTCTATCTGATCTATTTTGACCATCATGTATAACATCATTCTAGATGTTACCAAACCAAATTTCACATCTAGATCATATGGCTAACCCTTGGTATTACAGACCTCCCTCCTTTTAAGACGCAACGTCCTCGTTGTGCAATTGTTGCTCAAATGCTTGCACCAACACCGGTGCATGTGCCAAATTGGCAGCGGGTTCCCAGGTTGCTTCATAGAGAGGGTAACCTTTCCATTGTACTAGATATTCCACCCACGGATGGCGAGTACCACGCATGCGCTTTTGGAGAATCCGCTCTACTTCATATTCCTCTGTGCCATCAATGACTGTCGGACAAGGTCGAATGTCCTGTGTGGAAGTACCTTGGCCTGATCGGGGAGCATATCTGCGTAATAGGGAGACATGGAACACTGGATGGATCTTCATGTGTGGTGGTAGCTCAAGGTGATAGGCCACAGCGCCGATGCGACGAAGAATCGAGAAAGGCCCAATAAAACAAGGTCTGAGCTTACGAGATCCAACTAATGTGAGGTTGGTTGTCGATAGCCACACTTGATCCCCAACATTGAACTCCATATGCCTACGGTGTGCATCAGCATACTGCTTTTGTCGATTTTGTGCAATCTGTAACCTGTGCTTGGCGCTCTCCACACCTTGTTGGATTCTCGAAACAAATGTGTTGACTGCATCAACCTTGGTAGTCACTGGACGGATCTTCATCAAGCTAGAAGGTGTGAAGGGATGCTCACCATACATGAGGAAGAACGGAGTGACCTGGGTGGAGGCATTCACTGAATTGTTGTAAGCAAATTCCACCAACGGTAGTAGGGTGTCCCACCTCTCTTGCTCTTCTAAGGTGAAGCCGCATAACATGTCTTCAATCGTGCGATTAGCCCGCTCTGTTTGGCCATCTGTTTGTGGGTGGTAAGCTGTAGACATGGCCAACTTGGTTTTGAAGAAACCAAAGAGTGTTCGCCAAAACAAACTGGTGAATTGGATGCCTCTATCGGTGATGAGTACTCTAGACAAGCCATGGTGAGCAAAGACTGCATCTAAGTATAGTTGAGCTAGTTGTGGAGCGGTCACCTCCTTGGTGGTAGGGCGTACATGAATCGTTTTGCTAAGCCGGTCCACAAAGACGACAATGGAGTCAAACCCTGAGGTGGTCTTGGGTAATTCACAGACGAGATCCATACTCACTTGTTCCCAATGTTGGGTAGGAGTGGGAAGAGGTTGAAGGAGCCCTGCAGGAGCTTGATTAGAAGCTTTGTTCTGTTGACAAAGTAGGCAGCTACGCACATAGTCCATCACATCGTTGCTCATCTTGGGCCAATAGTAATGGCGCTTGACTGCATGCAAGGTCTTGTCCACTCCGACATGAGCTGCAATGGCCGAATCATGACATTCTGCTAGAATGGTGGTGCATAATTCTGGGACATTTGGGATCCACAATCGGCCTTCTTGAAAGGTGAGTCCTTGGGTGCTGGTGACACCTTTGGATGCTTGCGCTTCTACAATCTGTGGGTCAGTTTTTGTAGCAGCTAGAATCTCTTGCCAAAATTCAGGGTTAATCTTAACCTCTGTCGCCAAGTTGTTGGCCATTGGCATGTGGGTGAACGCATCTGCAAGTTGCTCCTTACCTTCCACATAGGTGATTGTCATGTTGAAGCGTTGTCGCCACTCTGCCCACCGAATTTGGCGACGAGATAGATCCTTCTGCGTCTCGAGGTAGACTAGAGGTTTGTGGTCTGTCTCTACTACAAATGCCTTCTCGCCCAAGTAGTGCTTCCAATGCTTGGTTGCTAGAACAATGGCCAGCTCTTCTCGTTCTGTGGTGTGGTAGTTGCACTCTGCCGGTAACAACTTTCAAGAGAAATATGCAATTGGATGCCATCCGTCATGCCACTCTTGTTGTAGGACTGCTCCTATTGCTATGCCTGATGCATCCGTAGCCAACTTGATTGGACGTTTTGGGTCATACCACTTCAAGATTGGTGCATGTAGCAAGGTGGCCTTCAATTCTTGAAAGGCCAACTCTTGTGCAGTTCCCCATGTCCACTTCTTCCCCTTGTCAAGTAGTGCCGTTAAAGGCTGTGCAACCTTGGAGAAATCCTTGACAAATCTACGATAGAATCCCGTCAACCCCAAGAAGCTCTTAAGTTGAGTCTGATCTTCGGGGGCACTCCATTTTTGAATGACCTCTATTTTATCTATCAATACTTGAATGCCCTCTGCACTTACTCTATGCCCTAAGTAGTCTACTTCAGACTTGCCAAACTCACACTTTGAGATTTTGGCTTACAACTGATTCTATCTTAGAATCTGGAGGACCTCTCGTAGATGTTGTTTGTGTTCTGTCATTGTGCTACTATATACTAAGATATCATCCAAGAAGACAATAACAGACTTATCCAAGTATGGACAAAATATGTCATTCATTAGGCTCATGAAAGTGGCAGGCGCATTGGTGAGGCCAAAAGGCATCACAAGATACTCA
This sequence comes from Lunularia cruciata, assembly GCA_948567375.1. Classification (NCBI taxonomy): domain Eukaryota; kingdom Viridiplantae; phylum Streptophyta; class Marchantiopsida; order Lunulariales; family Lunulariaceae; genus Lunularia; species Lunularia cruciata. The sequence goes on from OX419758.1 coordinate 61,837,972, forward strand.
AAGTGGCCATACCTGGTTCGAAAGGCAGTTTTGTACACATCCTCCTCTGCAATTCGGATTTGATTGTAACCACTCCGCAAGTCCAGTTTGGTTAAGTATCTCGCTCCATGGAGTTGATCAAACAGGTCATCCATGCGAGGTAAGGGGTATTTGTTCTTCACTGTTTGCTGATTGAGACCCCGATAGTCAATGCACATGCGCATTGTACCATCCTTCTTCTTCACAAACAAGACAGGGGCCCCATATGGTGATACGCTAGGTTGGATGAACCCTTTCTGTAGCATCTCCTCAATTTGAGTCTTACACTCCTCCAACTCATGAGGTGATAGGCGATATGGGGCCTTACAAGGAGGTGTCTTCCCCGGGAGTGTCTCTATTTTGTGATCTACTCGCCTTTTAGGTGGTAATCCTGAGGGTAGATCATCGGGAAAGACATCTTGAAACTCATCCACCACATCCTTCAATTTCTCAAGAATTTGTCCAGCAAGTTGTGCACTCTGGACTTCTCTTATTAGACCCAGAAAACATCTATCGGTCTTACAGACAGTTGTCGTCCCTACGACATATAGAGGCAATTTCTGCCTGTGTGATTTTTCTTTAACCCCAATGATTGACCATTGGTGGGTTCTCACTACTTTCTTCCTCCAATCCACCATTGGGTTGTATTGCTCCATCCATGGCATGCCTAAAATTGCATCATAACGGGCTAACTATATCACTCGCCACTCAATTGCTTCCTGATATTCTCCTACAGAGAGGGTTACCCGTCTAGGTAATGATTCAATCCTCTCTGTTTGCCCATTTGGTAACTCTACTTCTTCACTTCCATCTCTCTCTAGATCCATTCCCAATCTGATTGCAACAGAGCGAGACAAGAAATTCTCTGTTGCTCCCGGATCTATTAATACTCTCACTTGATTACCTTCTAGGATTCCATTCACAACAATCAATTGTGAGGTTGCCTTTCGGGATCTTTGCGCATTATTCTTCTTCCTTCCCTCGCTTCTCTGCTTCCTTATTGAGCCAGTAAGGCCGCGAGATACATTTACTGGCGATCTTCGTTTTCCGAAGTGGTTTCCACCTCCTCCTCTTCAATGTGCCTCTCCATGTTGTTCAAAGATCGCCTGTACGAAGGCCAAGGGCCTCTAGGGAAACAAGTGCGACAATTGGTAGATATGTGCCCAATACGGCCACAATTGTAACAACGGCGTTGTTCTCCTTGAGTCCCTTCTCCTCATGGGACTCCATCTCTTCGTTCTTCTACCCGTCCTCGCTCTCCTTGAAGCGGCCGTGCTCCTCGATCCTGGAATTGAAGGTTGCCCAATTCCATCGGTACTGGTCCACCCATGTGTGGCATTTCTACCCGATAATGTTGAGGTGGAACTACTCCTTCACCTCCACCTAATGCTCCGGCTATTCTCTGCGCACAAGCAATGGCTTCAAATACCGTGCGAGGGTTTTGCACCATGACTTCTTGGCGAATCCGCTCTTTCAACCCTCGTTTGAAATTGTCGAGAGCCTCTGCTGGACTCATGTCGGTAATTGCGACTTGTAGATCCAAAAATGCCTCCACATACTCTTGTACACTATTCTTCTGTCTCAATCCCCATAGTCGGGTTCGAGCCATCTGCACAGAATCCACCGATTGGAAATTCTTGAGCAGTCCTTCTTGCATTGCTGTCCATGTGACCTCCCTTCTCTCTGCCAACATGGATCGTTCCCAAGCATCATACCATGTGAGGGCTTTATCGGTCAAGTACCCACATGCAAACATGCCTGCAGCATGCTCTATGATCTCTATTGAGAACAATCAAAAATATCGATTCATTCTCGAGATCCAATTCTCCACTACTCCCATCGTATGTTGCCCCTTGTAAGGCTCGATGTTGCAGGTCTTCTTCATCCGGAGTAGCAATGTGGCTTCATCGTTGATAGGGTTTGTAGGCACAGATGCCTCTCCAAGTACTTCAGTCACAGGTACTGGGTTTTGAGACGGCTCTTCTTCTTGCATGGCTTGATCGTTCTTGAGGATCTGCACTTGACTTTGCAATGTTTCCATGGTCATCTTAATCTCTCGAAATTCATTCAACATCCCTTGCATTCCTTGCACCAGCTCTTGCAACTGCGGATCCATGGTGCCTGCAACACCCAATTGCTAACGTCTACTTCAATACAGAGTCAATATAATCACTCTGGAAGGCGCACGAACTATCGGAACTACCATTGGGACCTCAGAAGCTATCACTTGTTGATAATACTCCTCACCAAAATTCCTAACCACAAAATCTCTAAACATCAATTTTGGCCTCACTACATAACGGATTTTTACTTGAGTGTTGAAAGGGAGAGGATTTGGGACATTCATATCCATATTATCATAATAGAATGTAGATCGTCAAATCCCACTCTCTGTCATATATCACCACAGGTAGAATCACCGGGTTTGGTGAGTTCATCACTCTGTCCATGAATTCAGCACCGAAGTGATAAACTAGCGATACTCTCATCTGCTCACGCTGGATGTACATAACCTTGATGTGGAATGGGTTTGAGAATGGAAAGCTAGGTGCGGGAAATTGTCCCCCCGGCGCATCCATCCCATCCGCTCTCTAAAGTCCTTCCTAAGTCTAGCGATTACTCTATGTTCTCCACCTCAAATTACTCAGTTTCAGTAGTTCGTGCCATTCCAAGAGGGGTGATCCACTCTCTTGGACTAGAACACTCGCTTTGATACCATTGTAATACTCCGAGGACAAGAGAAGAGAGAAAACACAGATTGCACACTCAAACATTCGATGCCCCAAGGGAGCACCTTCTCTTTATTATATAGACAAAGAGGATCTCCTCCAAGGAAGCTCCACCATAGGATTAGGGACATAGATAGGTGACATGTCAGCAAGCTCCACCCTTGGATTACTGACTTGGATGGGTGACCTGTCTGGTCTAGGTCCTATCTGGTTGGTCAAACGAGCTTTGACCGGAGAGAATCTTTTAGGGAATCTTCCTGTAGGAATCTCAGAATCACATGAGTAAGGTACCGTTGGAAAGCTCTCGACGAGACAAACCAGGGGGGAGGGAAGGCCAACCTTTCCTGCGTTGGGGGGGGGGGAATCTGCACATTTTCGAGGCCTAATTCATCCGTTTAGGCCTCCGAAATTGCCTTCAAAGATTTCAGGCATATTTCGGTTCCTACTCTATTAGTAGAAGTCCCCTTTTGGTGATACCTCTTTCTGATCTGTTTAGTCCATCATGTGTAACATCCTTCCAGATGTTACCAAACCAATTTTCACCTTTAAATCATATGTCTAGCTATTGGTTCTAAGGTTCTCAAGTCTATTTCGGTTTCTGCCCTATTAGTAGAAGTACTCTTTTGGTGATACTTCTATCTGATCTATTTTGACCATCATGTATAACATCATTCTAGATGTTACCAAACCAAATTTCACATCTAGATCATATGGCTAACCCTTGGTATTACATTAAGATGGAGAAACTTCTAATTTTCTTTGGCAAGGATGGAGAAGATGTGGAGGCCTTTGTGGGAGACTCCAAGAGAGCTTGCATAGGAAACAATGAGAGGAGGAAGAATGAGTGGGCCTCATTATTACCAGATTTCTTTGAGGATGTAGCACTTACATGGTATGAGTCAGAATACCAAAAGAGAGAGAGGAGAGATGTGCAAGAAGAGTATTGGGAGACTTTGACTTCAGCACTCATTGAGAACTTTTTTCCTGATGAGAGTTGTGAGAGATTGATGAGTGAGGTTACCTTTCTCAAGCAAGGAGATGGAGAGAAAGTGAGGGAGTGGAAAAGTTAGAGTCCAGTTTTGCATAGTCTTGAGGAAGGGTAGGGATGATGTGGAGACTACTTTGATTGGCATAGGGGCCATGCTCACCAAGAATTTTGTGAGAGGGTTGAGACCAAAAATTAGAAGCAAGGTGAGATATGAAAAACCTTCTTCCAAGGTTGAAGCTATCAAAATTGCAATTCATATGGAGGAGAGTTTGGAAAGGGATGAGAGTGATTTGGTGGTGAAGGAGGTTGTGCATCCTCCTCAAGGCTACAAGTATGGTGGAACTTCTGATACTTTGGTGGCAAGGGTTGCACCACAAGTAGTAGTTGCTCCAGTTCTTGCACCTCCACCAAAAGATCCACTTCAAACCATCACAGAACAACTTGCGGATCTCAAGATCAATGTGGTGCAACTATGGGAGAAGAGAGAGGTGGATCAGAATGTAGGGAGAGGGCCTAGGAGTTATGGAAACTATCCATATAGAGGAGGTCAACCAGCCAAAAATTTCAATGAGAGAAATTGTTTTGGCTCTGGAGGAAGAGGCCATGTCCAAAGGAATTGCCCAAATTCCACTTACCATGGAGGAAGGGGTTATGAGGGAGCCAATAGAGGGAAAGAGGGAGGTAGTGAAACCCAAGTGGCCCCTAATCCAAAAAAAGGTAAGGGGATAGCATCCATAGATATGGTGGAGAGCAAGTATGAGAAGGGAGAGTGCTCAAACTCCAAGAGTCTTAATTTGGAGCTTTTGGCACAAGAGAAGAAGAGAGCTTGTTTTGCAGAGGATATTCACTCTTCTCAAGGATTTAATCCAAGCAAGGATACTCCTATGTCTACTAGGAGCACTTGCACCTCAACACCATCAACAACAAAGACTCCAAGGAAGAAGTTGGGGATAGAGGATTTCTTGATTTCAAAGCAACAATGGAACTACAATGTGTTGGAGGATATTGGTAGTCACAAGGCTAACATCACAGTGGGCCAATTGATTGCTTTGAACCCTACCTTGAGAAAGGAGCTTAGAGGTGGTTTGAGTTCTACAAGGAGCAAGAAGAAGAAGAAGGCAAAAGCTCAAGTATCAATGGGAGTGGTGGATGCCAAGCCAGCACCATGAGAGGCTTGTGAATATACCTCCAAGATTGATGTGAGAGTTAATGGTCACAACATCAAGGATGCATTGGTTGATGGAGGAGCAGTAGTGAATACCATGTTAGAAAGGTTAAGGAAGAAGTTGGGTATGATACCCTCAAGACCTTCAACATTTGTGGTGAGCATAGCAAACAAGCAACAAGTTCGACCAGTAGGGGTGATGGATAAAGTGGTAGTTTCAATTATGGGAGTTCAAAATCTCATGACTTTCCAAGTCTTGAAGGATTCAAGCTATGACTTACTTCTTGGGAGGCCATGGTTGAGAGCAACACGCACAACTGATAGATGACACAAAGGGTACTTGAGGATTAGGCCATCAAACCATAAGGTCATAGTTCCTATGACTAACACCACCAACACTTCACATTCAGATACACCATCTTCTGATTATTGGGAATCACATTCTGAAGAAGGAGCTTCAGGTGTGGACACAAGCATGGAGGAGGATGAATCTGAATCTGATTCAAATGTGTATCTCTTATGTGCTATGGATTTTGCACCTAAGCCAGAGGTTTTGAAGGACCCAAACAAATCACCATTGACACTTGAGTAGGTAGAGAGAAGGTTAGCTACCCTCAAGTATGGCCCAAATGTTACCAAGGAGGAGAAGGTGAGATTTGAGGAGATTTTCCGCAAGTTCATCCATGTGTTTACTTTTAATTACAAGGATTTGAAGGAAGTCACCTTGGAGGAGCACAAGATAGAGGTGGAATCACATGCAAGACCAATCCGCCAAAAGCAATGTTGCATTAGCCCACCAATATCTTTGGTTGTGAAAGGAGGAGATTGATAAGCTCAAGGATTGGATTTATCTTTGAGGTGGAGAATTCAGAATGGGTGTCTTTAATTGTCATTGTGAAGAAAAAGAATGGCAAGCTTTGGGTATGTGTGGATTACAAGAAGCTCAATGTTGTTACCAAGAAGGACTACTTCCTATTGCCATTCATTGATGAGATCTTGGAGGAAGTTGCAGGTCATGAGAGGTACAGTTTTGGAGATGGTTATAGTGGATATAACCAAATCAAGATTGCACCAAAGCATCAACAACTCACCACGTTCACCACACCTTGGGGAACTTACACTTTCAAGGCCATGCCTTTTGGGCTTTGCAATGCTCTAGCCACATTCCAATGGTTCATGAACAAGGTATTTGAACCTTTCATTGGGAAATTTGTGAGAGACTTCATTGATGACTTTTGTGTCTATGGGAGCAAGGAGGAGCACTTTGAGCACCTAATCAAAGTCTTGCAACGCTTGGATGAGGCAAATGCATCACTCAACCCAGAGAAGTGCATTTTTGGATGTGAAGAAGGTCTACTTTTGGGGCACATCATCTCCAAGGATGGAATAGCAGTTGATCCTAAGAAGGTGAGGAAAATCTCAGACCTTCCATTCCCTTCAAGCTTGACAAAGTTATGCCAATTCTTGGGGATGGTTGGGTACTATAGGAGGTTCATCTTCTCATTTTCCAACAAGGCTTATGCATTGACCATCTACATGAAGAAGGGTGTAGATTACATGGTGATTTTGAAAGACAAGGAGGCTCTCAAAGCTTTTGAGGAGCTCAAGCAATCCCTTGTTGTAGTTCCAATTCTTGCTAAACCTGATTGGAGTAAGCCTTTCATCCTCTACACTAATGCTTCTAATGTAGCTATAGGATGCACTCTTAGTCAATTAGACCAAGATGGGCATGATCATCCAATAGCTTATGCTAGTAGGCATATGGTTTCAGTAGAGAAGAACTACTTTGTCATGGAGAAAGAAGGGTTGGCAGTGATCAAAGCCTAAAGTGATGGAGATATAGTTCAAAGACCAATACTGTCTCCATAGCTCAATCTGCTCCAAGTGAGCTCTCCTGAACTCATGGTAGTCATCCATCAATAGACCCTCCAAATGCTGAAACAACCTCTTTTATGCCATGAAGGGTGTGAACAAAGTTGGGTTCCAGATTTTTTGTAGATCACACTAACTATCAAACTCTTAGATGAAGTCATCTAACTCAATGGTAGCTAGAGTAAAACTTGGGACCTTTGGAGACCCCATAAATCTTGTCCATGTCCCACAACAATGATGTAGACACAACAAGTGCACTCTAAATTGAATCAACTCATATGTCAAACTCCAACTTAAAGTCAATCTCCTCTCTCACAAGGACCTAAGATACATGCTGATATCAAGTGACACTCCAAGTTAATCCATTACGTACTGTAGTGTTATCTCCTTAGGAATCCCCAAAGAACTCCATCATGACAAAGTAACCAAAAACTAGAACTCACAATTGGAACCACCGCAAGTATCCCACCAAAAATCACCACCAACTAAATATCACCAACTAATGTAGCTCCAATTATGACAACTACACTAGGAGAAGTGCAACCTATAACCTACCATCACAACACACACTCTCATGGTCTACATATGATCACTTCTTGCCTCACCAGAGAGACATACAAGTAGTCTATCTAGTCAACACTCTAGCCTCATTATCAAGAGCACATCAAAGCACCCATGCTCTAAATTTAAGACACCTCACACAAACATAGTTCAAAAATAGGAAGTAGACAATGGAAAGGGTCCAATCACAAGAAGTCTAAACAAAAACACTCCATCTCATAAATCAACATCGGAGTGATTTTTCCATCATTTGGCATTTGATATAATCATAGTACCTATCTACTTCCTAAGCTATGAGGATCATCAAGAATGAGATCAAAGTTCTTTTTGCTAATATTTGGCATAAAATCTTCACAAAATATGACATAAATCTAACATAAATATGATGTAAAATCTGACATAAAATCTTATGTAAATCCCTAAAGTTGATTGACACCCGAATCCTCCGCTAACTCTTCACTTGAGCCAAATTGGAAAGATAAGGATCTTCAAATCTCTAATTCATGAGAATGGATTCTCAACTCAACATTCCATGTCACTTTTTGAGCTCAACTTGCACACGATTGGTCATATTTTCACCTCTTGAGCTCAAAATCACAACTACCGCTGGAAATTAACTCCTCTAGCTCCAAATTTGGCTAATGCTTCCACACAAAATCACTCCCAAGGAAATCAAATTTGCAATCAAGGTACCACAATCCACTAGGCTTGGAGATACCACCACCACTCTTAGTTCCTACACCCAATTTCCCCTTGAGTCTCACTTCTTAGTTGTAATCAATTTATTTATACAACTTCAATCACACTCAATCAAATCTGTACTTGATCTTTCACTCCATAATCTGCCAACAATTGGGCACTTATGATAATCAAGCCACACTCACTCTAGCTAAGAGACTCCACGTGACACTTGTCGGCTTTCTATCCACTCTAGTTAGGAACTTGAAGGCTCAACAACAAAGAAGTGAGCTCTTTAGAGCTACACTTCTAGAGTATACTCCTGATTTTGACCTAGGTCTCACCTTAATGGTCTTGTTGACAGCACACACAATAATGCAAACAATGCAAGTGATAGTGGGTCCCACCATGTAGTCAGTACCCCAAACACTAAATTTGACCATCAAAAAGTAGTCTATGAGTAACTACCAAAATACCTCTAACTACCAAAATTGCTACTCAAGTGTCTAAGAAATCTAGAAGCAATGCTACAATTGGCGTGATAATTATGACAAATGGTTGTAGGTAAATTTAGATCTAGGCCATGGAGTAGAAAGTAAGGAGAGAAGGACGCTAGGGAGGCTTGTTAGTTGAACCAATAGCCTATGGTAAACTAAGGTTACTAGGGATCCAAATCTCCCAAGTGTCTTCTTTGCAAAGCATACTTACACAATCCTCTCTTTGAAGTCTAAACAACTCTTATGCCAAACCATTTGCCTAAGGGTGTGTTTGAGAGGTTAGTTTGGGGATCAATCAAGGTCTTGTCACACAAGACCTAAAACTCTAGCAAGAACTCTATATGTTGATTAGTCAAGAATGCAAAAATGATACAAAAATGACTAAAAACTCAACCCATGAATGAATAAGCCATCCCTTCATTGGACTTGTTTAGAAATGCCACCAACTTAGTCTACTTCAAGAAGTGCTCCATTATAATCAAAACATACTAATGTCATTTGTATCAATTAATAATAAAGGTCCAACAAAGTTGAAATTCCAATGGTAACCCATCCCTATTATAGGCTATGAGTGTAATTATGATAGAGTATCATTGAATGATGCTCTAACTTGGTCACAAACCACACATCTTGCAAGGTTATTTGTATCAATCAATGATAAAGGTCCAACAAATTTCAAATTCCAATGGTAACCCATCCCCATTATAGGCTATGGGTATAATTGTGATAGAGGATCATTGAAATGATGCTCTAACTTGGTCACAAACCACACATCTTGCAACTAAATATTATACATTGGTTTGGATATTATGCCACCAATAATGACTATGAAGTAAGCTATAGGTCTGCTTACTCCAAAATATTAGCTTGTGATGAGCATGACATACCAATTGTGGTATTTGAGATGGAAGAGATATTGCTTGCACTTTGCCTTCTTCCCATACTAAAACAAGATATATGCGCTCCAATCTAAACTTCTTAGATTGTTAAAGAACATGATCTCTCTTTTTGGCACCAAATGTGGCACCCATAACACTCGTGTGAATATAGTCTATTATAAAGACATCATCATGAATGTCTTGTTGACTTGTAACAAAATCTCCACCCTCTGGATCTAATACCACAACCACTCCAATTTGTATTAAGAGATATACCACTAGAGCCTTAGTCAATATACACAAAAGGTAGATGCATGCAAACTTGGCACCATCTTCTCATACATCTCACTATGCCAACATGCTCCAATTTGATCTTATTGGCTAGAACATGGTTTCTACTCAGCCCATCTTCATCATGGTTCCCTAGTCTTGATCTATAAATAAACATTGAATCATTGAAAGAGTCACCAAATAGGTATGTAAGAAATGTGCTATTACTTGCATTATTGCAAACCATAGTTTACCTTTGCTAGATTTTTGGAGCAACTAAAATAGGCCACCACAAACTCCTTCTCCTAATTGTTTTGATGTGTGAGTATTGCTCCAAGCCCTAATGGACTACAATGAGTATGAACATGGAATGTGCATCTTATGATTGGTCTCCTAAGAATAAGAGAAGGCAGTTGACAATGTGGCTTTGCTATCAGGTATGAATAGCTTTGAATATCCTTTGCCCTTGTTCAAAAGTTCTTTTTCATTCTATTTGAGAGAAACATGAGATAAAATTACTTTGAACTTCAAAATTTTAGGTATATATGTGTGTATGGATATTTTACCTTGAATTAGTCATGATTGATGGAATTTTACCCAACTATTAGTGTATGCTTCATGGATGTAGTTGATTAGAATTGTTGTTTGTGTAGTTTATTCAAAGAGACTTACTTCTACATGGAAACCATTTTGCAAATAAAATGTGACTTGGTTCATGTGTAGCCTATTCTATCAGACTTATTATTATATGGTGCCATTTTCTAAATTGGTAGTTAATGGTGGATTGTACTATTTGGTTAGTAGCCCGGAAAATTATTACATTTTCAATGAATTTATCTTGAGAGATGCAATATATGGAAGCAATAATGAAGCCTAATGTCCTTTATTAACTAATCTACGTAACCTCTTGATGGTCTACAAACTGTGGAAATAGAGGACCAAGGTTATTAGATGGAATGATCTCTATAACAAGTCCAACATACAAGGTTTCATTTGCAACTTCCCAAATATTTTCTAAGACCTTCTCCAAAGATGCCTTGACATTGTTTTAGATATAAAAAACATTGTTACAATAGATGACTGGAAAAAAGGATCTCTTTATGGTGATTGAACTCTTTGTCACATAAGAAAGGACTTGGGAAGGTTACCTACTATATCAAACACAACTTCAGTCATTTGGACACCCAATATGGACTTATTTGTATTTAGCAAACAAACGTACTAAGAGAGATTTGCCTATTTTTCTCTAGCTGATCATGGCTTATATCTATAGGTAGACATTTATCTCTCTCAGAAAAAACACATATAGGAAGAGAAAATACAATAGTATGAATTTCCATCTCAACACTTTGATCCCTAGGATTCAAAAATTGAGATCCAACATGCATGGCTTATCAACAACTTTACATAGATTTTCTAAGACCTTCTCCAAAGATCCCTTGAATAGGTTATATAACCTTTATGTATAGTAATACACAACTTTTTGACATTTTTATATCAGCATAAAATAACCTCCTAATTAAGTATGCAACCATTTAATTATGCATTATTTTGTCCCAAATAAGGGGTTCAATTTTTATTTTTAAGTCATTTCATGAATAGTCATTTGTCATAGAGTATGGAGTTTCTTGCATTTGGCATTCAAAGCTAGCTCTCAAATGTTGCAATGGAGAAATTTAAACAATTATTGAAGAGTATTGTGGTTGCTTCTACTTCTATTTTGACTTTGGTACACAATAACTCATCCTCTATACCAAAAATAGCACTATAAAGTAACTCAAAACCTTTAAATGGGATGGCATTTTCAATTGCAATAAATTTGTCTTGATCATTGTCATCATCAGTTCTAGTCTTCCCCATCCACATCTTCCAAGATGGATGTTGAGTATTCTGAATTGTAATCATTAACACTGAGAAACACCACCAATCCTTCAAGCTCATTATTAATTTTCAATGCCTCCATGTTTTGCAAAACTTATAAAATCAAGTTGTCTTCTGCTTCAGCATTGCCATCTCCTTCCAATGTCATAATATTGGCCTTGGTAAAACTATTCTTGATTTAAGTTGAAGATATTGCATCCCAAGCACTCTTTATGTAATTGGTAGCATCAAGTGTGTGCTTTGGATTCCCATAAATGACCCCTATAGCTCCTCATCAAAGTTGTTGACCTTGTTATCTTTTATGGTTCTTTGCCTCTTCATCAATCTCAAATAAGTCAAGCACATCATTGAGGTATAAATACTTGGCACTTCTTGGTTGTTTCTAGTTGGTGCAATTAGGAGGAAAGAATATTATTTGATTATTGTCTCATTCAAAAGCATCAAAATACCCTAAAGCATTGTACATTATTAAGAGAATGTGATGTTTAGTTTGTTTCTCCACTTCAATAAAGAACACTTTTTTGAACCATTTCAGTAGGTTTCCATGTCAATCCAAGCCTTTCCTTGGGAGAAATATTTTATGGTCCATTTTTTATCCTTGATGCACTCAAGTTGTTTGGGTTTTTGTAAAAGTAATGCAAGGAATCTTGTGCAATCATGTTCAATTTGCACAACAACTAAAGAAATGTGATCTTTAGACTTCTTCTTTCCTCATGTTGTTGAGAGATCTTCATTTGGCATCAAGAGAGTATATCTTGGGAGCAATTAGTAAATTGATCCAATTTATCAACCCTTCATCCATATTATAAGTCTTTTCTGCATCACATTGTTTAATGATATCATACAAATCTTCCAATGCTAACCAGAAGATAATTTTTGTACACCTCTACTCCTTCTCCTTGAAGGTGAAGTTTTTTCAAACCAAGACATGCCCTAAATCTGCTAAGCCACAACTACAATGCCTTGAAACCTTCTACAAGAATTGCAAAATCATAAGCAATTTGCTACACTTTCATAATGGCTATAGAAGGTGGCACATGCATATTGGCACGGCACATGCTTTCAATCCAAAGGTTTAGCATGTCTTTAAACTTAGTAAAAGGACCAATGGAAGCTAAAAAAGTTGTGATTCTTGCCACTTTTGACATTAAGGCAGACCATTCTTGAATCTTGTCTTGGTTCTCCCAAATCTTTTGGATAGCACCTTCACCAATACAATACTTGTAGGAGAGAGCTTACTTGCTTGGGGCAGTGGTTTTATTGAGCTCAGCAATGATTTTTCATTTTTGAGCCTCATTTAGTCACTTGCCACTAGATGTGCTTGCCATCCAAGAAGAGAAGAAAAATAATTCCAAGTGACACTTGGGCAGAGAATAGTAACCTCCCACAATGAATGGTCTATGAAGCTAAGCTAAAAATGTAAGTATGCACCTACCAAATAAGTACTCACAAACAGCCTAGTTTTAAGGTGCATAAAATAGCGGGTTTAGGGTTTAGGGTTAATACATGTTAGGTGTTCCTAAATAAAGTGTCATGGTTAATGGTATGTTTCTTCTATTTAGGATGAAGGGGATATACCATCAACATATAGTAACTCATGGATTACTACATGAGTATTTTGCCAAATTGTCTTGAAGAGATAGTTTGGAGAGGAACACTAGACTTGTTTGAAACATGTTATAAAAAACAAATACAAAAAAAAACAATAAGCTATAAGTTATCTTGTATGTAAGTTCTGATCTTGAGCCACCATAAAATTTTGTCAAATATTGTAACATTTATATTTCTGTATGAAAGTGGAGGCGGTACACTAAAGAAAGTGATCTTTGCTGTCCATAAGACATAAAATACAAAAAAACCAAGAGAGGAGTAAAAAAATTCTTGGTAAAAAATTATTTGAATTAATTGATATCATAGTACTCAAAAGGCTAGAAACCAAAGGCAAGACAACACATAGACTATGATGCATAGAATAGAAAAATAAATTTTGACACAAAAACACTTAATTTGGGTTTTGTTTGGACCATGACAACCATAATTAAGAATCAAACATCAAAAGTGCACACTAGCTTTTTCACTTGAACCCTAGTAGTATAATCTTGGCATCTACAACAAGAATAATGTGATATGTAAGCTCTACCATGATTTGGGGGTTGTACAAAGGGCTTACAACTTGTCTAGTTCTTATCTTGTTTGTGCAACCAATGTCATAAAACAAAGCTTGGGTGTACAAAGGAATGGTCCCATAATTTGTTTCCAATGTTCCACTTCCAAGATAAACTTGACCATGAATCTTGAAATAATATGGCCCTCAATCAATGTGTTCTTCACTTTTAACATCAACCTTGGAGCTGAGCATGGAAAGGGCCAAATTGAACTAATGGATATTGTCTTTGAAGTTTTTAGACTTGGAATTATCTACAAGATAATAGTCATAAAGAACTTTGGTGATCTTGTAGAAATGTAGTACAACCTTGTTCTTTTGGCATCAAAAGAGAAGCTAAGGTTATCTCTTGTAGTCTCAAAAGAAGAATTCAAAGCTCCACAATACGTGCATGATGTATTTATTGTTCCTACAAACTTCTCTTCTCCTTGGTAGTCTTGGAGAGCAAGTGGCAATGGATCATTTGGAGCTACTATTTCATGAGTACATACTTCAGTTTGATAACAATTTCTATTAGTTTCTCAAGAAAATCTTCTATTAATATCTCAATGATGTCTTAGAGGTATGGTGTTTAGAGCTAGAAGCGTAAAGAATGAAGCTGAAGAATGTAGTAAGATAGTCAAAAAATTTAGGCTACTCTAGAAGTCCAAAAATTTGATGACTGTTCTTGCCACTCTAAATGTAAAAAAATCTGCATGTACTAAATGGCCTTTGATCATTCTATCCCATTCACCTTATACCATATAAGATTAAGTTTCCTAGCTTAATGATAACAACAAACTCTACTTTAATCATAACAAACTCAAATGCATAAAACTTGAAATCAAATATCATTTGAGACATATCAAGCTATTTTGCAAGTAGAAAATCTACCTTTTCAAATACACGATGCCATTATAACATTTTACACAAAGAATGTTCACAAGTATTATATTATTTATGTCCCTATAGTCATAAACTATAAACTATAAACTATACTTATAGTACTTCAAAAGTTCTTCCATTCAAGGATTCTTGTTTTTATAGGACAATGAGAAATATCAAATAGTGGAGCTCTTCCATTAAAAGAAAAGCACAATTATTTCAAAGTAGAAGCAAAAATAGAAACATTTTATGATTATCATACACCAAAGAAATAGTTGGAATAACTATCTTTCTTGAGAGCTAGTCATCAAGAGTACAAGGATAATGTTTAAGTACTCACAGCCATTGGTATTGCACCAAGAGCAACTATTGTCAATCTATCAAGATGGTATATGCACATTCAAAAAATGAGAAATATATCAAGATGATTACTAAACTAGAACTATACAACATCAAAAATTGAAGAACCAAGAGGATGAGCTAGGGTCCCAAGAACCACATAGGTTTCCCTTATTAAGATTCAAACTCCTATAGTACACTTCTTCCATACTCCTTCATTAAAAAAAACAATAGGAGTTTCTCATGCAAATTCCCTATCTTATAGTTCAATCATAGCCACTCTTGCACAGAAGGATCTTATTGAGATAGTTCATCAGTTCATCAACAACTCTTCTCTCATAGTTCTTCATGCAAAAGTCCTTGTCTTAGAATTTTATTAAAGCCTTCTCCCACCAAGAGACCCTAGTTTTAGTAAATTTTTTAGTGACAAGTTTAGGCTTTTAATTCACAAGGTATGTAGTTTTATGGTTTTATAAAAAATAAAAGTTTGTTATCCAAATCAATAAAAAAATGTTATTTGAGACCTTTCTTGATGAAATCCAACCAAAATCAAAGAGGAGTTGATTGTCATAGAGAAGATTTTGTGTATTACTATCAGAAGGCTGTCAACCTCTCCTTAGCTCTAAAAAAAACCTCTCATGGTCATCTCTCCAACACAACTTTGTCTAGGCCTTTGCAATTACATTAAATCCTCTAACATATTAACAATAGAAATTTGCCAACCCAAGGAATGCTTGCATCGTAGTCAAATTTGTAGGCCAAGAAATACATACCAGAGATTCTACATTAGTCTACTAAACACCAAGTCCACTAGGGTAGATAGTGTATCCAAAATACTCAACTTGTTCATAAATGAATTTTAACTTCCTAAGAGATAGTTTGGGTTCATAATATCTCAAATTTGAGTTCAACAAAATGCCTCTCATGCTCCTCCATAACAATGATATTGACCAAAATACCATCAATATAATAGAGACTAAAATTTAATGGAGTAAGGATCCAGTCCACGACTCTCTAGAACTTTGCAAGAGCATTCTTTAACCTAAATGGTAAGCATCACCATTGGTATAATACATCTTTGCTATGAGGACCAATGCTCTAAAATAGTATCTTGGACTTGTCCTCCTCTTTGATTGACAATTGATCATATCTTGCTCAAAGATCCAAAGTATTGAAGACCTTTGCATGCGTTGTCACATCATAAATATCCTTTAGTGTAGGCCTAACATACCAATCAACCCTAATGTGTAAGTTAATAAGACAATAATCTCCACATGTCCAGTAGCCATGTATTGTCATGCATATCCTTCTTTGCTTGCATCATTATAACTAAAACATACTCTCCATATGAAATCTCTGCCAAATCAACCTCAAAGGCAAAAAAACAAATGTGGCTATTCAAGAATCCTTTGACTCTTTGTCCTTAAACAAGTGCTTGAATTGTCTTGATAAACATAGAGCTCCCAAGTGTCAAAGTGGTGAT
This sequence comes from Lunularia cruciata, assembly GCA_948567375.1. Lineage (NCBI taxonomy): Eukaryota > Viridiplantae > Streptophyta > Marchantiopsida > Lunulariales > Lunulariaceae > Lunularia > Lunularia cruciata. The sequence goes on from OX419758.1 coordinate 61,854,359, forward strand.
ACTTATCAAGTGGATCTTATGCTACTAAGCCAATCCAAGGCTCACAATTAAGGTTCACAACTCAATCTTATACCTAATGCTTAGATGCCTCTAACAAGACAATTTGTAATGATATATAAGCCCATTTCACCCTCTCTTATAGGCATTATGCTTGTAACAATATGGAGTTTAGCAATGAAGTTAGTTGGGCTTACGAAATAGCACATAAGACAAATTAGCCTAGAATATTCCGAAAGTATCTAGGAAGCTTCTTGGGAAGCTTCTTGGCTAGCTTAGCTTGCACCTCAAGTAATTAGCTTCTAGAAGGAAGGTTCTAGAAGCTTCCAACTAGCTTAGCTTGCACGCCAAGTAGGTAGCTTTTCAAAGGAAGCTTCTTGAGAAGCTTCCTAGTTAACTTGGCTTGCAATCTAAGAAAGCGGCTTGAGGAAGCTTCTTGAGAAGCTTCTCAAGGGCCTTGTATGCTACCTATAAATACCAAAGCCAAAGCTCATGCTAGGCATTCAGAGTTTTCACACATTCAAGTGTCCCAATGTGAATTCCCATTCTCTTATTTCTCTCCTCGGTCTTGGTCTTTTACACTGGTATCAAAGTAGAAATGGGATGGATGGAATTTATGGACCACCAAATCCACTTCCGCCAAACCATTGGGATTTTCATGTTCAGATATTACCCAAGCACTGCTTCATACAATTCATCACCTCATGCTTTGGGCAAGATTTTCTATATATGATCACCGTGTCTAAGGAACCCTTGATGCTTCTGGTTGTCACTTATGGAGAAAGGTGGACGTGTTGTATCTATGTGTTAATCAATTAAATAAATTGGGAGTAGTATGATAGAGTAGTAGTTATGGTGGCAATATCAAACGTTATCCTTGCAATGCAGCAACAAATCGAGTACCTTACTTGATTGTTGGATGAACAAAACCAACAACAACAAGAACATATAGAGAGAGCGCAAGTATGAGATGGAGAAGATCATATTTGATTTCCAAAACCCAAGTTTTTTGAAAGCAAGAATCTTCCAGGCACAGTGGAGAATTTTGTGTTTGATTGCAAATGTTACTTTTAAACCACCAATCTTCAAGATGAACGGTAACAAATTCTCTTGGCTTCTAGCAAATTGGATGGTGTGGCAAAAATTTGGTAGCAATTCTGAGTGGAGCGAGCTAAATGACAAATTATTGCACCAATCTTGACATGGACAAAATTCAAGGATGCAATATTTGGTCAATTTCAAACTATAAATGCCACTTGAGCCACACAAGATAAATTGGTGGAGTTGAAGCAAATTGGCTCCGTAAGAGGCTACATCACACAATTTCAGAACATCATCATGCAAATTCCCAATATACAAGAAGGAGAAGTTATGGATCAATTTGTGCAAGGATTGAAATCACAAATTAAATTGGAGGTGACCATGCAAGAACTACAAAACATAGAAGAAGCCATGCAATTGGCTGAGCGCTTTGATTCCTTGGTTGCAACAACTTGGTCTCAACCTCGACTTACACCAAGCTTACCAGTACAATATGCACAGGTGGAAGAACTAGCACCAGTGGAGATTGATGTTTTCCAATGGAGACCACTTGGTGTAGCAAATAGAGAAAGATTGCAACGAAATGGAGGTTGTTTTTATTGTTGCCAAGTTGGACATTCCATTGCTGAATATCCACTTAGGAATGGGCGACCTTGACAAGTTGCCTAGATGGAGTTTGTGGAACTGAATGATCAAGGAAACAAAGAATCCGAGTAGGAGATTTTGAGCTGCTTACTGGGAGCTTGATTAGTTCTAATGGGATTGAAAGCTCAACCTATGCAAGTTTGCTTCACTTGCAAGGTACAATATCTAATCGGGGTTGTAGGATTTTGGTTGATTCTGGAGGTTTAGAGAATTGCATGTCTATGTAAGTAGCAAAAGAATTGGTTATTCCTATCAAGCCAGTGATTGGAATTAGTTTGATGATGGCGGATGGTAGAAAGGGTTTTACATTCCGCACCTTGCATCCTATTATCTTCAAGATTGGGAAGGAGTATTTGGAGTGTATGAGGTTTGTAGTGGCACCTCTACACTATGGTATCATTTTGGGTCTACCTTGGCTTGAATATCATAAGGTTCAATTTGATTGGACCCGATGCTAAATTCAAGTACAACACCAAGGTAGGAATTTCCGATTATGTTGTTTGGCACCTCTGAGTAAGACACCCAAGAATAGTTAGTCCCAAGATGGGAAGTTTGTCAAAACGGTAGCCATAGAGCAAACCTTGAAGGGAGTGGAGTCCCAAGATGGGAAGTTTGCCAAGAAGGCACCATGGAGCAAGCTTGGAAGAGAGATGAGTCCCTGGAAGGGAAGTTGGTTAGTAAAGCAGCCATAGAGTGAGCTTTGGAGGAAGATAAGTCTATATTCACAGTGTGGATCAAGCCAATTGCACTAGAACAATTGGAGAAGGGCCAAGAGCCTCATCAAGCAATGGTTGATTGGATAGTTCAAGAGTTTGCAAACGTGTTTCCAGATGATCTACCAAAGAGATTACCCTCCGATCGAGGTATGCCCTTCAAGATCAAGTTATTACCAGGGAGTACTCTAGTGAGTAGACCGATCTATCAGCTCTCACCAAAGGAGTTGGAGGAGTTGCAAACAACACTTACAGAGTTGTTGGAGAAGGACTTCATACAACATAGTACCTCTCCTTGGGGAGCACCAGTACTATTTGTTCCAAAGAAGGATGGAGGACTTTGTTTTTGTATTGATTACCGTGGGCTCAATAAGCAAACCATGAAGAATGCATATCCCTTGCCTTGGATTGATGACTTGCTTTATCAACTAAGTGGAGCATGCTTCTTTTCCAAGTTGGATCTTTGTAGTGGCTATTGGCAAATTCATATTGATCAAGAGGATGTGCAAAAGATTACCTTTTGTACAAGGTATGGGCATTTTGAGTGGAGAGTTCTACCTTTTGGACTCACTAATGCTCCAACAATCTTCATGGATCACATGCATCAGGTGTTGGATGGACTATTGGATCGGTCCGTGGTGGTGTTCTTGGATGATATCTTAATTTATAGAAAGATAGAGGTAGAACACGTGAACCATTTGCAAAGTCCTAAGATGACTACGACAATGGAAATTTTACAACAAGAAGTTGATGTGCCTTTTGGCAAAAGGAGGTTACCTTCTTGGGTCATAAGATCTCATCATAGGGGATCAAGATGGAAGAAGAGAAAATCAAGGCCATTACTGATTGGCCTACCCCAAAGGATGCTACAGAAGTACGGGCATTCAATGGATTGCCCAATTTTTACCAATGGTTCATCCATTATTATGCTCATGTGGTTGCACCATTGACTGACCTCTTGGGAAAGAACTTGAGCTTCTAGTGGACTACCAAGCATGAAGAAGCATTCCTGAAGTTAAAGCATATGGTTTCTTCCAGACCCATTCTTCAACCATATGATCCTCAACTACCCTATGTGGTTGATTTTGATGCTTCTAACTTTGCAATTGGAGCCATGCTGCAACAAGAATTCCCAGATGGACTCCATTCCATTGCCTTTGTGTCTTGCCGACTCAATATGGCTGAACAAACTACTCTGCTTGAGATTGAGAACAACTTGCAATGGTATACGCCACCAAGGTATGGAGGCCTTACCTCTTGGGGAAACAAGTGATCATGCAAATTGATCACAAACCATTATTGCAGACCTTACACTTGGAACACATGCAGAGTCAACATCATCAATGGGAGGAACAACTCCAACTATATGATATCAAACTTGAGTACAAATCAAGTAGGTTCCATGTCATCCCTGATGCTTTATCACGATGACATGATTTGAAGTCTCTTCTTCTCATCATAGCAGCAATTTCTATAGTGTCAGTTGACTCCAAGGTCCAAAATGAGTTTCAATCAGCTCCATACCAAGATCCCTTCTTCCAAATGGTACATGGTTGCCTTATGGCATGCAATGAGGAGTACAACACCTTCTCCATCAAGGAGTGTCTTTTATTCCATGAGGACCGGATCTATGTTCCAGCTAAAAGTGATCTTCGACTTGTATGCCTTCAAGAAGCCCATGATTTACCCATTGTTGGTCACATGGGTGTGGACAAGACCTTGGGTAGCCTCTAACGTCAATGGTGGTGGCCCAACTTGACACGAGATGTTTGAGAATTTGTCTGATTGTGTGAGAGCTGCCAACATAACAAGGCCAGCAACCAGAAGCCAAGTGGACTCCTTCAACCACTCACCGTTCTATCCGCTTGTTGGGAGCATATGAGCTTGGATCTTATCACATCCTTGCCAAAGATAAAACAAGGACATACCGCAATTGTGGTGTTTGTGGATAAGCTTAGTAAGCAAATCCACTTGGCACTTACCTGTGATACCTTGGATGCTCCAACCTTAGTGCAAATCTACTTCGACAATCTCTTCAAGCATCACAAGATGCCATGTGTACTCATCTTCAACCGTGATCCTCAAATTACCGGGAAGTTTTGGCAAGCACTCTTCTAGAGTGCTTGCTAGAGCACTCTTCTAGATACTTGACACCAAGCTTGCTTTGTCCATGGCCTATCATCCTCAAACTGATGGCGAAACCAAACGTGCAAATCATACATTGGAGTATATGTTGCATGCGTTTGTCAATGTCCACCCTACCAATTGGGAGGAATGTCTTGCAGCTATAGAATTTTCCTACAACAATTCCAAATAGGCAAGCACAGGATTTTCTCAATTTTGGCCAAGATCCACTTGTTACAAATTCTCTTCTTGCTCCTCCTCCATCTCATACTTCCACATTCTTGACCACTATATCCCAATCTCTCCAACAAGCCAAGTCTCACCTCCTTGTTGCTTAGAATTGCCAAAAATGGATATATGGATCACCATCATTGTGATCTCACTTTTGAAGTCGGTGATAAAATCATGCTATCCTCTAGTAACCTCCCTCTCCCACTTGATACCCAAGTTTGTAAACTTGCACCTAATTGGATAGGACCTTTGATATCACCCAAATTGTCTATCATGTTGCTTATCAACTTGCCTTCCCTTGTCACATGTGTATCCATCTTGTCTTTCATGTTTCCAAGTTGAACCCTTTGTTCTTAACCCCTCGTCCTTTTCCTCTCAAGTCCAACCTCCTCCTCTTCCTATCACTATCAATGATCATGAGGAGTACGAAGTTGACCGTATCCTTGTGCGTCACCATATTCAACAAGGCCGTCGCCAACATACAAAGTACTAGGTCCTTTAGAAAGAGTATCCCCTTCATGATGCCATATGGGAACCTCTTTCTCACCTCCAGAATGCACAAACGGCCATCCAGAAATCCAAAGCTTCACTGGCAACAAGGACATCACCAACTAGCGGTGGGTGAATATGTAACAATATGGAGTTTAGCGATGAAGTTAGTCGGACTTACAAAGTAGCACATAAGACAAATTAGCCTAGAATATTCTAGAAGTATCTAGGAAGCTTCTTGGGAAGCTTTTTGGCTAGCTTAGCTTGCACCTCAAGTAAGTAGCTTCTAGAAGCTTCCAACTAGGTTAGCTTGCATGCCAAATAGGCAGCTTTTAGAAGGAAGGTTCTTGAGAAGCTTCCTAGTTAACTTGGCTTGCACTCTAAGAAAGCGGCTTGAGGAAGCTTCTTGAGAAGCTTCTCAAGGGCCTTGTATGCTACGTATAAATACCAAAGCCAAAGCTCATGCTAGGCATTCAAAGTTTTCCCACATTCAAGTATCCCAATGTGAGTTTCCATTCTCCTATTTCTCTCCTCCGTCTTGGTCTTTTACAATGCTCCACCAGTTGTTATCATTGTGAGTCCCAAAAAAGTCCATGATCTCCCTCTCTATAAGTATGGGAAACTAGAAAAATCATGTGTTGGTAAAGTGCATTTGGGTTTCCCTAAAAGGTTCAACATTATCATATGTGACCTATCAACCATTTCCACCATTTGAGATTGGCGCCAACATCCAAAATATCATCAATAATAAGGCGTGGCAGTCATTGAATCCCATTGTAGGCATGTTGTAAAACTTGTATAGGTAAGAGGATTGTCTACCAAAGACAAGGATAATGAGCACATAATCCAACTTGTGGAACATCTAACACTATGGTAAGTCCAATCCACGACCAAACCTTATGTGTACTCATCACCACCTAGGTTTGAGAATCATCCATCCAAGGAACATTCTCCAAAATGTATGTTAAAGAAATTGCATGATGATCTTAGAGATGTTGTAATATACAAAGCATCTCCCAAAGAGAGATCTTATATACCTTAATCTTGTCTAGCAAAAGTATATCCCCAACATGGCCATCCATAAATCATCAAATGAATAGTACCATGTTGCTCCAAATCCTAAATACCTAATAAGGAAATGTTTGGTAGTAGGTCTTTCCATAACCTTGACTATTGACATTTTTAATTAGGTTAGATACCAATAGGCCAAGTGTGCCACATGATGTAGAGAGATATATCTTATAGTCTTATCTCTCTTTACATACAAGTATTTTTGAACATGTATGCATGCTTACAATACTGCAACTAATCTAGCGCTGATCCCACTAAACAAATACAATAGACATACTCAATCCATTGGATACTACCAAGCAATAAATGTGATAACCAAAGGTGACAAGGTAATAGACTTTGGACACTCATCTTCAAAGTGGTATACTAGTGGTACTAAGCCTTTTGTACTAAATTATCTACATGATGATACAACTCCTCATCAAAATTTTACAATCTAATATCCATAGTGGATGGAACAACTCTACTTGTGCTCCAAACCCAAGTTATCTCCACTTTTATTGGAGTATCCTGTACATGAGTGTTCTTGTGTAGTAACTCACTTGGTCAAGTAAGTAAACCATTGAAGTTTGATACCAATGCATTGGTCTTTGATTGTAGTGAACCAAGACTACCACTACTAAAGCATATAAGTAGGCAACATACACATCCCCCACGTAATTGCCAACCTGGCCTAGATGAAGTTATCTCTTCCTAATAATCAACATTTGAGACCAACGGGATACAACATTATTACATCAACTAACACATCATGTGACTTTATGACTATCATAATGGCATAGGCTCTCATTAAAGAACTATCAACTAGATGTTGATAGTTCTTTAAAGTTAAAGTTGGACAAGAGCTTTGTGCATATGATGTAATATGTAGAACCACCTCTTAGAGGTGTTTGGATTTGAAATAAAAACCTCTTCACATTGGTCTTTTTTAGCACAAGACCAAGAATTATAGCCTTCCTCAACATAAGTGGTTGTGCACTAGAGATCACCTTTGTGATATATAGACATTCCCTAAAGGTTCAACCAAATTGAAAAACTCACTTTGGTTATCCAAAAGGACAATTCCAAGTATAAACCTAACTAACTCAAATCTAGTTTTGATGGGTAACTCATCCAACTTAGCAATTATTGCCTACTACAAGCTACTGATGTCCAAACAAATATCATGCTACTCATCCAAGTTAGCTCTACCATCAACTATGTAACAATATGGGGTCTACCAACAAGTTAGTCAAGGCTAACAAAGTAGAAAATAGGCCAAATTAGCCTAGAATATTCTAGAAATATCTAGGAGGCTACTTACCTTCCAAGTATTCAATAATGTGAAAACCAAGTGGTGACTTTTAGGAGGAAGCTTAACATGCACCCCAAGTAAGTAGCTTCTAAAAGGAAGCTTCTAGAAGCTTCCAACTACCTTAGCTTGCATGCCATGTAAGTGGCTTCTGGAAAGAACCTTCTTGAGAAACTTCCCTGTTAACTTGGCTTGCACTCCAAGAAAGCGGCTTAAGGAAGCTTTTTGAGAAGCTTTGCAAAAGCCTTTTATGCTCCTTATTAATACCAACACTAAAGCTCATGCCAAGAATTCAAATTTTCCCACACCCAAGTGTCCCAATGTGATCTTCCATTCTCTCTTGTGGCAAGGTCCACCACAAGTCAAACAAGCAACACTACTCACTCATTAGCTAATATTGACCAAAATATGATGATAAGGATCTAGGAGCACTAGGTCCTCCACTCGCTCTATAAGATTAAGGTTGTTCAATTTGCACTTGTAAACCAACATAATGTGATGCACTCTACTACATTCTAGAAGAGGTAATTTTTTTGGATGAGCTCTCTCTACCAAATCAAATCAAGATGTCATGCTCTCCTCCACCATGTTGAGTTCAATATGCTCTACCAAAATCAAATACCACCACCAAAGTTGATGAAGTCACCTATAACAACATAACATCAAGTACTCTACATCATATCTCCTTATTTATTATTCCATACAAGAATTGGACTACTTGGGCCTCAATAACTCCTTGAATGAATTTGATCAATTGTCTCATGCAAGAGTATATGCCTTGCACATGATTTTTATAGGCCTCTATTGGAACTCTTGCAAGCTCTTCAACTTGTTGGTTTGAATTCCTTGGTAGTTTTATTTTGAGCACTAGCATAACTCTACCATGGTGTTTAATCCTATAAAAGACCAAATCCGAGGAGAGAAATAAGAGAATGGAAACTCACATTGGGACACTTGAATGAGGGAAAACTCCAAATGCCTAGTATGAGCTTTGGCTTTGGTATTTATAGGTAGTATACAAGGCCCTTGAGAAGCTTCTCAAGAAGCTTCTTCAAGCTGTTTTCTTGAGTGCAAGCCAAGTTAACTAGGAAGCTTCTCAAGAACCTTCCTTCTAGAAACCGCCCACTTGGCATGCAAGCTAAGCTAGTTGGAAGCTTCTAGAAGCTACTTACTTGAGGTGCAAGCTAAGCTAACCAGGAAGCTTCCCAAGAAGCTTCCTAGGTACTTCTAGAATATTCTAGGCTAATTTGTCTTATGTGTTACTTTGTAAGCCCGCCTACTTTGTTGCCAAACTCCATATTATTACATATTCTCCCGCTGCTAGTTGGTGACGTCTTCGTTGCTAGTGAAGCTTTGAATTCTTGGATGGCCGTCTGTGCAATTTTGGAGGTGAGAAAGAGGTTCCCATGTGGCATCATGAAGGGGATATCCTTTCCAAAGGACCTTGTACTCTATATGTTGGCAATGGTCTTGTTGAATATGGTGAGGCGCAAGGATACGATCAACTTCATACTCCTCATGATCATTGATAGGGATAGGAAGAGGGGGAGGTTGGACTTGAGAGGAAAAGGAAGAGGGGTTAGGAACAAAGGGTTTCAACTTGGAAACATGAAAGATAGGATGGATACGCATGTGACAAGGCAAGGCAAGTTGATAAGCAAGAGGATAGACAATTTGGGTGATATCAAAGGGTCCTATCCAATTAGGTCCAAGTTTACAAACTTGGGTATCAAGTGGGAGAGGGAAGTTACTAAAGGATAGCATGACTTTATCACCAACTTCAAAGGTGATTACATGATGATGGTGGTTTGCATATTGTTTTTGGTGATTTTGAGACTTGGCTTTTTGGATAGGTTGGGATATAGTAGTCAAGAATGTGGAAGTATGAGGAACCTGAGATGGAAGGGGAGCAAGAAGAGAATCTAGAACAAGTGGATCTTGACCAAAATTGAGAAAGAAAGGAGAAAATCTGGTGCTTGGTTGTTTGGAGTTGTTGTAGGCAAATTCTGCAACTACAAGACATTCATCCCAATTGGTATGGTGAACATTGACAAAGGCACACAACATATCCTCCAATATATGATTTTCACGTTTGGTTTGTCCATCAGTTTGAGGATGATAGCCCATGGACAAAGCAAGCTTGGTGCCAAGTATCAAGAAGAGTGCTTGCCAAAAATTCTTGATAAATTGAGGATCACGGTCAGAGATGAGTACACGTGGCATCCCATGATACTTGAAGACTGTGTTGAAGTAGATTTGCACTAAGGTTGGAGCATCCATGGTATCACAGGTTGGTGCCAAGTGGATTTGCTTACTAAGCTTATCCACAAACACCATGATTGTGGTGTGTCCTTGTTTTTTCTTTGGCAAGGATATGATAAGATCCAAGCTCACATGCTCCTAGCAAGTAGATGGAATGACGAGTAGTTGAAGGAGTCTACTTGGCTTCTGGTTGCTGGCCTTGTTACATTGGCAGCTCTCACACGATCGGACAAATTCTCAAACATCTCATGTCATGTTGGGCCACCACATTGACGTTGGAGGGTACCCAAGGTCTTGTCCACACCCATGTGACCAGCAAAGGGTAAATCATGGGCTTCTTGAAGGTGCACAAGTTAAAGATCACCTTAAGTTGGAACATAGATCCGATCCGCATGGAATAAAATGCCTTCCTTGATGGAGAAGGTGTTGTACTACTTATCGCATGCCATAAGGCAACCATGTACCATTTGGAAGAAGGGATCTTGATGTAGAGCAAACTGAAACTCATTTTGGACCTTGGAGTCAACTGACACTATTGAAATTGCCGTTGTGATGAGAGGAAGAGACTTCAAATCAGGTCGTCATGATAAAGCATCAGGGATGACATGGAACCAACCTGGTTTGTACTCAAGTTTGATGTCATACAATTGGAGTTGTTCCTCCCATCAATGATGTCAACTCTTCATGTGTTCCAAGTGTAAGGTCTGCAACAATGGTTTGTGATTAGTTTGCATGATCACTTGTTTCCCCAAGAGGTAAGGCCTCCATACCTTGGTGGCATATACCATTGGAAGTTGTTCTTGATCTCAAGCAGAGTAGTTTTTTTCAGCCGTATTGAGTTGGCAAGACACAAAGGCAATGGAATGGAGTCCATATGGGGGGTTCTTGTTGTAGCACGGCTCCAATTGCAAAGTTAGAAGCATCAAAATCAACCACACAGGGTAGTTGAGGATCATATGGTTGAAGAATAGGTCTTGAAGAAACCATATGCTTTAACTTTTGGAATGCTTCTTCATACTTGGTGGTCCACTAGAAGCTCAAGTTCTTTCCCAAGAGGTCAGTCAATGGTGCAACCACATGAGCATAATAATGGATGAACCGTCAGTAAAAACTAGCCAATCCATTGAATGCCTCTACTTCTGTAGCATCCTTAAGGGTAGGTCAATCAATAATGGCCTTGATTTTCTCTTCTTCCATCTTGGTCCCCTCTGATGAGATCTTATGACCCAAGAAGGTAACCTCCTTTTGCCAAAAGGCACACTTTGACTTCTTGCAGTAAAATTTCCATTGTCGTAGTCGTCTTAGGACTTCTCACACATGATTCACGTGTTCTACCTCTATCTTGCTGTAGATTAAGATATCATCCAAGAACACCACCACGGACCAATCCAATAGTCCGCCCAACATCCGATGCATCTGATCCATGAAGACTATTGGAGCATTAGTGAGTCCAAAAGGTAGAACTCTCCAACAAACTACCCATACCTGGTGCAAAAGGTAGTCTTTTGCACATCCTCTCTATCAATAGGAATTTGCCAATAGCCGCTAGAAAGATCCAGCTTGGAAAAGTAGCATGTTCCACTTAGTTGATCAAGCAAGTCATTGGTCTGAGGCAAGGGATATGCATTCTTCATGTTTTGCTTATTGAGCCCACAATAATCAATACCAAAATGAAGTCTTCCATCCTTCTTTGGAACAAATAGTATTGGTGCTCCCCGAGGAGAGGTATTATGTCGTATGAAGTCCTTCTCCAACAACTCTATAAGTGTTGTTCACAACTCCTCCAACTCCTTTGGTGAGAGACGATAGATTGGTCTACTCATTGGAGTACTCCCTCACAATAGCTCAATCTTGAAGTGCATACATCAATTGGAGGGTAATCCCTTTGGTAGATCATCCAGAAACACATCCGCAAACTCCTTAACTATCCAATCAATCATTGCTTGATGAGGCTCTTGGCCCTCCACAGATTGTTCTTGTGCAATCAGCTTGATCCACACCGCAAATACAGACTTATCCTCCTCCAAAGCTTGCTCTATGGCTGCTTTACTAACAAATTTCCCTTCTAGGGACTCATCTCTCTTCCAAGCTTGCTCCTTGGTTGCCTTCTTGGCAAACTTCCCATCTTAGGACTTATCTCCGTGCCATGTTTGCTCTATGGCTACCTTCTCAACAAACTTCCCATCTTGGGACTACCGATTCTTAGGTGTCTTACTCAGAGGGGCCAAAAAAACTAATCAGAAATTCCTACCTTGGTGTTGTACTTAAATTTGGCATTGGGTCCAATCAAATTGAACCTTATGATATTCAAGGCAAGGTAGACCCAAAATGATATCATAGTGTAGAGGTACTACTACAACCTCATACACTCCAAATACTCCTTCCCAATCTTGAAGGTAACAAGATGCAAGGTGCAAAATGCAGAACTCTTTCTACCATCCACCATCATCAAACTACTTCCAATCACTAGCTTGAAATCTCCTACATGGATTCTTTGTTTCCTTGATCATTCCGCTCTACAACCTCTACCTGGGCAACTTGTCAAGGTCATCCATTCTTGAGTAGACATTCAGTAATGCAATGCCCCAATTGGCGACAATAAAAACAACCACCTTTTTGTCACAATTTCTCTCTATCTGTCGTACCAAGTGGTCTTTGTTGAATGACATCAATCTCCATTGGTGTTGGCTCCTCCATTTGTGTGTAGTGTATTGGTAGGCTCTATGGAGGTCAAGGTCAAGGCCAAGTTGTTGCCACCAAGGAATCAAAATGTTCAGCCAACCGCATGGCTTCCTCTAAGTGTTGTGGCTCTTGCATGGTTACCTCTAATTTGGGTCTCTCTTTCAAGCCCCTCACAAATTGATCTAGAGCTTCACATTCCAATATATCTCGAATTTGCATGATGGTGTTTTGGAACTGCATGATGTAACTTCTTGCAGAGCCAATCTGTTTCAACTTTGCCAACTTATCCTGTGCAACTCGTGTGGTATTTATAGCTTGGAACCAACTAATTATTGTGCTCTTGAATTCTGCCCATGTCAAGATTGGTGCAACCATTTGTCGTTCAGCTCAATCCACTTGGAATCTCCACCATAGCTTTGTTACTCCAACAATTGGCTAGAAGCCAAGAGAATCTATTTTTGCTCATCTTGTAGATTGGTAGCTTCAAAATAAAATTCACAATCAAACACAAAATTCTCCACAGCACCTAGAAGATTCTTGCCTTCAAATACCTTGGGTTTAGAGAATCTGATCCAATCTTCTCCTTCTTGAATTGGTACTCTCTCCACCTGCTCTTTTTGTCAAAGATCTCATTCATTCAACAATCAAGTAAGGTGCTCAATTTGTTGTTGCATAGCAAGGATAACATCTGGTATTGCCTCCATGGTTGCTACTCTGTCACACCACCCCTAATCTATCTAATTTACTCACACATAGAAATAGCACGTCCACCGTTCTCCATAAGTTACAACCGGAAGCACCAAGGGTTCCTCAGATATGGTGATCATATGTAGAAAATCTTGTCCAAAGTGTGAGGTGATGAATTGTATGAAACGATGCTTGGGTAGTATTTGGATGAAAAAATCCCAACGGTTTGGTGGAAGTGGATTTGGTGGTCCATAAATTCCATCCATCCCATTCTTGCTCTGATACCAATGTAAAAGACCAAATCCAAGGAGAGAAAAAGGAGAATGGAAACTCACATTGGGACACTTGAATGAGTGAAAACTCCAAATGCCTAGCATGAGCTTTGGATTTGGTATTTATAGGTAGTATACAAGGCCTTTGAGAAGCTTCTCAAGAAGCTTCCTCAAGCCGCTTTCTTAGAGTGCAAGCCAAGTTAACTAGGAAGCTTCTCAAGAAGCTTCTAGAAGCCGCCTACTTGGCATGCAAGCTAAGCTAGTTGGAAGCTTCTAGAAGCTTCTAGAAGCTACTTACTTGAGGTGCAAGCTAAGCTAGCCAAGAAGCTTCCCAAGAATTTTCCTAAGTACTTCTAGAATATTCTAGGCTAATTTGTCTTATGTGCTACTTCGTAAGCCCGACTAACTTTGTTGCTAAACTCCATATTGTTACAAATCCTAATATTGCACCACCTCTTGCAATGGTACTTCTACTCATGATAGCAATATCAATAACTTGTGCACTTCCATTCAATACAACAATAGTACTAAAGCTAAAACTCATGAGTATTGTCAATCTAGAAATTGAGCTTGAAGTAATGGAGATATAGTTCAAAGACCAATAGTGTCTTCACACTTCAATCTCCTCCAAGTGTGGTCTCTTGAATTTCTAGAATTGAACCATAGATAGACCCTCTAAGTGTTAGAACAACCCCTTCCATGTCATGAAAAGTATCAACAAAGCCTTTTTCTGAATCTACAACAAATCATACCAACTATCAAACTCTTGGATGAAATTATCCAACTTAACGGTATCCATTGTACCAAAAAAGTGCCTACGGTCTTTGGAGGCTACATAAATCTTGGCTATGTCTCACAACAATTGTGTGAATATATAATATGCACTCTCAATTGAATTAACTCTTGTGTCAAACTACAAACTAAAATGAATCTCTTTCCTTTTTTGGACTTGAGATATTGGCTAATATTAAGTATTCCTCCATGTAAGCCCACTACATAGTAAAACAAATTTTTTTAAATCCCCATTGAACTCCATCATGAAAATATAACCACAACCATTGTTGTGGAGTTCAATTTCCAACTGCCAAAAGACAAAAATGGTTGCATAATAAAAATTGGGACTTTTTGCTTATTGCTTATTGCTTACCTAATCTAATTACTCTTCAATCCTTCATTCATCTCAAACAAAAACTTGGAAATGAATCAAATCACATTTAGTTCAAGAAATTGATTAAACTCAAGTTATTTATTGAAACAATTTTATACAAGCCCACTCTATCCAATCATTCTAACCAGGCAATTTTAAAACTTCTTGCATTAAAACTCTTTTCCTTCAAATCATGAGATCATATAATTCTTTTTTAAATCAATCTCTTTTCAATTAGTTTAGAAATTTTGAACCATATAACTCTTCTTCTTCAATCCTCAAGTATCTCTCAATGCAAAACTATGGAACCTCATTTCCTTGCTAACTGCCTAGATTTATTCTCCTCCTTGTCTCTTATGATAATCCTCTCTAATAATAATATTCCATTCCCTCATCCTCTCAAAAACCTCCTATAAGAACCCCAAGCCCCATAAAAAAACTACCCAAAACCACCACAAATGGCCATGCAACCACTTGATAGTAGCCTAACATGCAAAGAAACAAGTTGTTGTATGACATGCGAAAGATGCAAAGCTATACTTGTCAACCCAAAATACAAATGTCTTCAAAATGGTTATAAACTTTCCCATAGAGCTCCAAATGGCACACATTTGGTCAATATAGAAATCATTTCAAACTATGTTTCCAACTAAAATGCCCCATTTGGACTAGTAACCACAAAGATATTAGCCATGAAGTGTATGTTCCACTCCAATGGTCACCTTGAATCCAATAGTCATCCCACTCCATTATCTTCCTTACTCCAATGTTCATGGTGTCATAGTGTTAGGGGAGCTAATCAACTGGGCAAAGTGTTTTCACCAACGAGCGAGACAAATGGTGTGGAATTTGCAAGACAAGTTGCCCCACACTACATTGTGCCATTTGCAACCCACTTCTATTTGGGACTTAACTTGCTGAACACGGCAGAGAGACACAAGATGGTGTCACACTTCCATCCCAACTTAAGAAGAGATGTCAATGCGGAGGAGCAGCAATACATCTTGCAAATCAGGAGCAGCAACAAGTTCTACGTGTAGACGGGGCAAAGCGTGTAGGTGAAGGTAAACACTCCAAAGTCAAAGAAGAGGAGTCAACAAGGAGAAGAAGAATAAGTAGCGGTGGTGACATCTTGAAAAGCTAGAAAGGTGAACCCAAGGAAAGATTTGGTGGTAATCGCATTGTCAAGCAAAGAGTCAGAAGGGGAGGCTGAGTGCAAGTCCAAAGACTTGGAGAAGGAGGAAGAACCCAAGTTCACGCTGTAGAGTGAGGACACGAGTAGCAATAGTGATGATGGACTGGAGATGCAATTGGTACCCAAAGAGGAGGTTCTAGAGCAAGAGGAGAAGACGATGACTATTCAGATAGGAGTTCACACTAGAAGGAAGGCGAAGTATGAAGCGGGACCAAGTAAGGTAAGAGAAGTGGAGAGTGGGAGTTCAAGGAGCAAAGAATCCATTCCTATAAGGCAATTACGGCTGAGAAGATGAGTATGAAAAGAAGAAGAGGCAAAGAAGGAGACAAGTCTGCAAGTTGAGGTAACCTCAAGTGAAGGAGTGGAGTATTTGTGGGAGATTGTGTGCCTATTGTTGGTAAAGTTGTAACACAAGAAGAAGGAAATGCAGTCAAAGTGTCCAGAGGTGAAGACTATATTGCAAGTGTTAGCAAGGTTAGAAGAAGAGAACTTGGAATTGAAGAAGAGTGTAATCCAAGGTGAGGAAGAGAAGGAAGTACTACGAGTAGATGCAGTAGTATAGAAATAAGTAATCGAGAACTTAAAGAAGGAAGTGGGGAGAAGAGAGAGAATGATAGAGCAGAATGATTTAGCAAGAGAAAGGCAAGTAATGGAGAATGAGATCTTGAAATAGCAGTTTGTGGATTCGTGACTTGAGATTATTCATGCTATGGTGAGGTTAGCAGACAAGGAGCAAGAGCTCAATAGGATGATGGAGAGTGTGGAGGAGAAGAAGAAACTTTGGCAAAGGGAGTTAACAGTGAGATATAGAGAAGAAGAAAGACTAAGAGAGTTAGTTCGTAATCTGGAGGAGAAGATTGTGCAAAAGGAGAAGAAGAAGGAGAAGGAAACAATGAAAGCCAAGTTTGAGGTAGAACTGGGGATGTATAGAGACGATTGGCTTGCAGATCAAGAATGTGAGAGAAGAATGAGACTTGAGCCATTGAAGGAGATTGTGACAAAGATGAATGCGATGTTGAGTATAGAAGCCAGCGTGCGAATTGAAGAGACAAGACTGCATGAGTTGAAGTTGTTGGTGCAAGAGACAAGGAGGAGAAGTTTGAAGGATAAAGATTTTAATGCCTTGCTTATGAGCCTCAGAACTCATGTAGATAGGAAGATATTAGAAGTAGAAGATAATATCACGATTAGATTAGATTTAATGAAGTTGGAGATAGATAAACTTTGGAAGGATGTAAGAGTGAAACCCGAAGTAGATGACATAGGAGTATAGATATCTTTGGAATTACCATTGGAGGTATTGGAGAAGAGTGGGTCGGGAGATAAGGAGTTAGGTGGATTACCCACTAGTGTAATTGTAGATCAGAACAAAGAAGTGTTAGAATTAGTAGAGGAATTAGGAGTTGTGAAACCCAAGGACAGAGTAGTAATTGAAGTTACTTTGGGATTGGAAGTTGAGGAGGAGGTAGACATTGGATTGAAGTAGTTACAGTTTTGAGATTTGAAGAGGCAAATATGAAGAGGTGCATTGTCAATTTGGATCTACAGGTAGGTAGGAAGAGTTGTTAGGAAACAATATAGTTGCTATAAACTATTATTTGTTTCACTATTTAAGAGTGTCATTTATTGTAAAATATTGTTTTGTGCTCATTTATTTCTGAGAATAGATAAAGCAAAGTGCTATGAAATAGTGCTTGTCGTTTGAGCTTAATTCCAAGTATCAATTTTATGTATGTGTTTGTGAGTGTTGGGAGAATTTTGAAGTGCAAATTAGTGTGTTTTTTGGATGTTGGATTCCGCAGCCTTGATCTTCATTCTATGTGTTTGATCCTGAGTGAAGTGCAAGTGGAGCAATGCCTTGACATATCTGACAAAAATTGTAGTGGTTTGTAGTATTTTGCGTTTGTGAGTGTAGCACAAAGTTGATGTGAAGCAATTTTGATCGAGGAAGTTGTGTGTTCAGTGGAGGGGTGGAACAAAATTCTGAGGGAAAGTTGTTTTGCAGTGAAGTGCCATTTTTGGTAGAGCATGAATCATCACAATCAAGATTATTTAGAAAGATTTGATAGAGTTGTGATTAAGGATTGTTAATTTGTGACAAGATTGCAAATCAATGCTTGTTACTCTCTTATGGGTGTAGTTTCTACCCAAGAGACTAAAGACGCAACCAAGAAGAACTACAGTGTAACATTTGACTTTGTATTTGACCAATTCTGAATCTTATCTCTATGGGAACAAACTTTACTTACCTGATTACCGCAAAAGTGATATTTTCCGGGTTGTCATATGATTTTTGGCATTGCTTCTGGGGATACAAATCTCAGAAGTGGAAGAATACAAAGCCAATTTTGAACTGGGGTGTAAAACAATATGAATGTTTGCATTGAGAGAACAACGAGAAGAGAGAGTTTAAAGACAAACATTGCAGCATGAAGAAGAACTCTTGAAGATCCAATCCACTTTTGACAAAACCAAACGCGAGGTGTAGGACTTTCAACTTCTTCATGAAGTGCAAGAAGCCTTGCAAGAACTTGACCAAAATAAACACAAAGGCGGTTGGCAAGGCTACTTCACATCTCCATCTTCCAAGAAGAAGAAAGAATCAAGCAGGCAGACATATTTGCTACGACCTAGTATACAGACTTCCTCTAAAGTTGTAAAGGAAGTCACGTTTCTAAATAATTTTGTTCAAGAAAAGACAGCATGGACACTAATGGAAGAAGAGTGTCACCTTCTATGCACAATTCCTCAATTGTCTCAAAGGAATTTTGAAACACTCTAAAGGTGTTGAGTCTTATTCTTCCACTCGGGTTGAAGTCGACATACTCAGGGAAGAAATTTTCAAGGAAGACCCTACTTTGAACTTGACTAATTGGAACCCTTGGGCTGACAACATGGCATCGATACCAGCCAACCCCTTGGTTCCATCAAGTTCAAATTTACCCCAGCCGATCCCACCAAGTCAAATGATGACTTCATTACCTATCACTCGACATGCCTATCAAAATACAAGGGGACAGAACAAGGCAAATACCCCAATGAAGTCATCTCCTTTGCTAACAAGGAACATGACTCAACTGATTGACTGAGAATTTTCCCAAGTCTGCTCCACAAGAATGCTCGGAGCTGGTACACCCATGTAACCCAAAAGAGGTTCATACCGGCGGACTAGGTGGACTTGAGAAACAATTTTCTGGAACGCTTTCAGGAAGTTGACTATGACACAAGCATCTTCATAGTGCTCAATGATCTGGATAGAGGCAAGAAGGAGAAGTTGAGAGACTACTCTGAGCGGTTCATGGCACTTTTGAACCAAGTCCCAAAGCAATCGGGTGTGGTGGGTTACTCCGATGCCCAAGCCATTACTTGGTTCTTGGGAGAACTTTCACCAAAGATTTGGATCTTTTCCAGGGAGAGGAATGTAACTTCCTTAGACAAGGTACTCAAACATGTTGCCTGCTACAAGGCGGCTCACTCTCACTCTGCCGGCAATTGAAGAAATCAAGAGAAGAAAGGCAAGAAGCCTAGAAGGAGAGCTTCTCACAATACATCCCCTTCATTGGAGGAATCCTCTACATCTTCAAGTTCTTCTTTGGAGTCCAAAGAAGAATCAAATCCAAGAAGAATACAAAGATGTGGGGGTAAGAAACCATTGACACCCCCAACAAAGAGTGTACATAAGGCTGAGACCAAGTTGGATGCCCTCATAAAGGAGTTTTTGGATTTTAAGATCCAGATGATTGGGGCAAAGGACCAAAGGAAGCCTCTATTATTTGGAAGATCCAATGTATGGTGCACCGCATGTGGCAAGTCAGGCCATGCAAATACGGAATGCAATACTCGTAATGCATTTCTAGTGCAGCAAATTGATTGGGTTCCGAGATAGAATTAGGAAGAGGAAGAGGAGGGGGTGTACCAAACCTAAGATGTACCCCCTCAGGCAAGCACATCACATCAAGGTCCAAGATACGGACCAAGGGAGTATTACCCCAATGCTCCCCCACAAAGACCACCAATAAGCAACCAAAACTGACCTCAGAATGTTGCACCTAAAGCATGTTACAATTGTGGCTCAATGGTACATTGGTCTCCAAATTGTCCGGAGCCAAGACGGCAAATTGGGTATGTTCTCCTTTGTGGGAATTGTAAAGGATTGGGTCATATGGGCAACCGATGCCCTCATCCTCCAAACCCAAAGCCACTTGTAAAATATGTACAGACCCCAGCTGAGCGTGTTGTGCTTTAGGCAAAGGGTGATACCCATGTAAATTGTATAACACTTGAGGAGGAGAGACCTCAAGACGGGAGCCCGGCCTCTAAAGGAGAATGGCCGGACCTCAAAATTTTGAAGGTTGAGACGCGTGCCAGCAAGAAAAAGTGTGATCCCAAGGAATTGAGCACAACCTCTTTGTCCTCACAAAAGGCAAAGAGGTTGCACCCAAAGTCCATCCTTTCTGTCAAGGAGGAAAAGATCCTTGCAAAAAGAGCTCAAGGAAGCGGTACTCAAAACTTGGGAACTGCATTTGGAGGAGGAGAAGAAGACAAAGCCTCCAGGTTTTCCAGCAGACATCCAATCCAAAGTAAAGGATCTGATCCAAGCTGAGGAGGGCCAACTTGAGGAACCTTAGGTTAAGACCACTAGTACTCCCATCACCATCATGAAGAGTCCCAAAGTCAAATTTGAATATGGAGAGACTTTGAACCTGAAGCCAAAGGTGAAGACGGTGAAATTAGGGGGAGTACCCTAATATGATATTGTAGTGAATTTGGCAGCCACAATAGCAAACGTCACATTTAAGAAATTGTGGGAAGACAATAAGTTGTACAAGAGGCAGCTGAATTCTACCCTCAAGAAAGTAAAGGCAATGTCTAAGAAAGACCTACCCACCATATATCATATTGAACAAGAAGATCTGGGATCTCCCAAGGTTGATGCGGAGATTGTAGGGTGCATGATCACATTGATACCCATTGATTTGGGTTTTGGTGTGAATGTCATGACCAAAGATACTGCAAATTGGTTTGGGTATCATACATTTGAGCCAACACCCCAACACCCCAAGTCTTGAAATTTGCAGACCAAACCAGGAGATTGCCATTGGGCATGCTGTCAAACATTACCACGATCATTGGAGGGGTGCCCTTCAAGTTGAATTACATTGTGTTGGGACCAATGACCAAAATTGGTTACCCACTATTGATCAGAAGACCCTGGTTGTATAGTGCCTAAGTTATGGTGGATTAGCACTAGCAAAAGCTGCGGTTCAAGGACATTTCGTCCAAAGATCAGAAGTTGGTGATTGTGAGGTTCCCCATCTCAGGGAAACAAGTTTGTCAAAAGATGAGGACAAATTCAAAGGCACCTTGTCTTTGTTCTCAAAAGACTCCAAAGATGAAGTCCAAGTCAATTACTTGGAATGTGACGAGGTAGACATAGAAGACAAAGACCCATATGACCTTGCCTTGGGTGAACGTGACTTGGAGGAAGGGGGTTTGATGGCAGCTTGACTTGGATTAAGCTGAGTAAGCCACATCAAAGGAGTCATCAATCCCAATGACTATCAAGATGTTATCTTGACCAAAGGAAAATTTTTGAAAATTTTGAAGACAGTCACTTTGGAGGAGTTAGCAGGATACATTGCACTATTTATAGAATTCCAAGATGTATTTGCTTGGTCTATTGATCAGATGTCGGGTATTCCACAAGAATTTGGAGAACACCAGATTGATCTGGTTGAAGGTGCAGTTCCGGTTTGGCAGAGACAATACTTCTTGAACCCAAAGTACTTGCTTTTGGTGAAAGATGAAATTGACAAGTACTTGGGGGTCGGAATAATCTTTCATGTCTTAAGCAATGAATGGGTTTCACCCATTTTCATTGTACCTAAGAAGAAAATGGGGGAGATCCAAGTGTGCCAAGATTTCCGCAAGTTAAATGCAATCACAAGGAAGGATCATCATCCCTTGCCTTTTACCAATACAATTTTGGATCAAGTAGCTGGTCATCCTTCTTACAATTTTCTCAATGGATTTTTAGGGTACAATCAAGTATCCATCCACAAAGAGGACAAGGACAAAACCACATTCACTACCAATTGAGGCATTGGGTGCCCCAATTGGTAGTGAATTTTGCTTACAATCAAATGCCCTTTAGGTTGTGTAATGCTCCTGCTACTTTCCAGTGGATGATGAATTCAATCTTCAAGGATTTCTTGTGCAAATTTGTGGAAGTCTTCATTGATGATTTTTGTGTATTTGGGCAAAGAGATGTACATTTAGATTACCTTTGCCAAAATTTTGAAAGGTGTCGTTTTGCTGGTTTGTCATTACACCAGGAGAAATGCTTTTTTGCAATGAAGGAGGGAATTCTTATGGGGCATTGGGTGTCAAGCCAAGATATTGAAGTCAATGTCAAGAAGGTTAAAGTAATCTCAGCTTTGGAATCTCTGAAGAACATTTGGGAGTTGCGAGCCTTCTTAAGACATGTTGGATACTACAAACACTTTGTTTCAAACTATGCGGTGCTTGCTGCACCCCTTTTCAAAGCTTCTGAAGAAATCTGAAGACTACCTGTGGGAAGCAAATCAAGAGGAAGCTTTCCAGGTATTGAAGAAGAAACTGGTTGAAGCACCAATTATGAGGGCCCCAAATTGGGACGTCCCTTTTCATGTATATGTGGATACTTTGGCCATGGCAATTGGAGTAGTCTTGAGTCAAAAGGATGACAAGAAGAAAGATTACCCCATATATTACGCTAGCAAACAACTTTCAATTTCAGAAAAGAACTATTAGTTGATTGAAAGAGAAGCACTTGAAATGGTGTATGCCTGCAAGAAATTTTGCCACTACCTGCTGGGATATGAGTTTGCCTTCTATGTTGACTATTTCTATGTTGACTATTGGTCAACATAGAAGGCAACTATTTATACTACTACTCTAGAGTCCAAGAAATCTAAGTCTGATGTTACAAATGGCATGACATGTCAAAACACCAAGCTATTATGCATTGCAACCTTTGGTCAAGAAGGCAGATTTGTCCAAGCAAATTGCAAGATGGATCTTGTTGTTACAAGAATTCACATATACTATACAAGTAAGGAAGGGAGCTTCACATTGAATGCGGACTTCTTGTCTAGGTTGGAAAGTCAAGACCAGGAATGGGAGATCAACGACAGATTCCCTAACGAAGAGTTATATCAATTATAACAGCAATGCAAAGTATGAGGTATGCGGCCAAATATCATTATCTACATACTCTTTAATGTCCTAAAGGGCTGGACCCGATCAACAATAGATTGCCTAATGAAGAGTTATATCAATTATAACAGCAATGCAAAGTATGAGGTATGTGGCCAAATATCATTATCTACATACTCTCTAGTGTCCTGAAGGGCTGGACCCGGAGCAAAGGGCAGTCTTTCTCAAGAAAATCAGCTGAAACACAACATTTTATTCAAGATGGGCAAAGACAAAATACTTTGGCGATGCTTGGAGTCATACAAAGTTGGAGGCAGAATTGAGTCTTTACACTCCAAAGCATCGGGAGGACATTATGCACTGAAGAATACTAGAAAGAAGATTCTTTCTTTGAGGTATCAGTGGCCTACAATGTACAAAGACACTCATGACTATATCTAAAGATGTGATACTTCTCAAAGAAAGGGAAGGCCAATGGCTACTTCCCAATGGCCTTTAAGACCAATTTTACCATTGGCCCCATTTAAGAAATTGGGAATTGATTTTGTGGGACCAATACAATCTGTAACCTGAGTCACAAGAAAATGCTACATTTTGGTTTGCACTGACTATGCTACCAAGATGGTTGAAGTTGAAGCAACTCGCAGAGATGATGCAAAAACTATGGCAGAATTTTCTTTTTGAAACATCATCTCCTGATATGGATGTTTTCTCAAATTGGTCAGTGAGAGAGGGATAAATTTTTTGAACTCTATGATGGAGGCATTAACCAACTACTTTCAGATTTAACATCAAAAGACAACTCCTTATAATCCAAAAGCAAATGGCCTAACAAAAAAGGCAAATGGGTTACTCTGCAAAATTCTGAATAAGATGATTGTCAATTATGCCTATGATTGGGACACAAAGTTACCAGCCGCATTGTGGGCATATTGAATGACAAAAAAAATCACAACCAAGCAAACTCCATACTTCTTGACATACGACTTGCACCCCATACTACTAGTTGAATTTGAAGTCTTGATGTATTGGATTCTCTGTGAGGAACAATTGTCGGAAGAAGAAAGCCAGGATCGTCCGATTTATCAATCGATGTGGTTAGAAGAGAAATGAAATGATGCAATGCAAACCACAAAATAAGTACAAGAATAGAGGAAAGTTAGGCACAATAATCATATCAATCCTATGACTGTTTGCAAAGGAGATTTGGTGTTGTTATGCAACAATTGCCAAATATTTTTTCCAAAAAAATTGCATTTAAGATAGATGGGGCCTTATTGAGTTCTTCATCTTTATGACTTGCAGACTTGGAAGGGCAACCATTTACCACTCAAGTGAACGGGTGGAGAGTTTAGAGATATTGGACCATAGACTTGGAAGTCTCTAAAACACCCAAGATCTATGTTTGCGGGGATGCTCACATTTGAGGGAGGGGGTATGTGGTACCCACATTTTTTTTTCTTATTTTTTAAGAAGAAGTGTACAAAAGAAGTTGAATTGTGCCTATATGGCACAAGAAGGCAAAGAAAGGTGTCCTTGGGTTGTAACCCAAGGAAAAATGACTTTGTGTTAGAAGGTAAGGTACTTAGAATTGCCCTGTCAGCATGCAACCCGAAGTAAGGAGACTTTGACTTGGGGGTGCTCAACCCGAGGCAAGGGCAGTGCAACAACTTTCCTTTGGGGTGAGACATTCAAGAAGGTACTACGCACAAAAATGGTGGTCATACGCGTGAGGGAAAATTGATAGTGACAAGAGCATGCAAGAGGTGTGATTTCTTGGTAGAAACTTGAAGTTAAGAAAGACGGAGAAGGCAAGCCACTATAAAATTCAAGCTAGAGAAGAAGCAATGACAAGTAATTTTCCATTGCCGTTAAGAAGTTGTCTTGTGGGAGATTGTGGGAAGGGAAGTGTAGTTGAAGACGCACTAGTGTGCCAAGAGGAAGTCAAGAGAGTAAGTCCGAGAATCAATAAGAAGAATAGCTCCTAACCCAGAGTGGAAGAGAGAAAGATGGGAAGTGGGAAGAAGAATTCTGAATTCATAATGAGAAATCATGCAATTTGGAGGCTAGATGTGATTGTGAGAATCAAAGTCCTGAGCAAGCTTTGGATCACATTCTTGGCATGGAACTGGAATGTTAGTTTTCTAGGTTTCATGATTGAGATCATTAAGAGTAAGTGTCTCAATTGCCCCGAGGAAGAAGAGAAGAGAGGAAATCCGGCTTGATGGACCAAGTCAGATTGGAGAGTAGTACTTGGAAGAGAGGCATGCGCAGAGCATGGTGCCATGTTCTTGGGGAAGGGAGAAGTAGTTGAAGAAACCCAAGAAGTGAGAGATGCCTTCTCTTTGAAGTGCACAAAGAATAGCTACAAAGTGGAGAGCTATAAAGATCTTGTAAGGAGAGGTATTGTAAGTGCATTGATGGTGATCTTGAAGCCGGAGAGAATGAAACATCAAGCGGTGTTCTTCCACAAGATGTTTGCAAGAGAGCCAATCAATTGGGCAAAGTGTTTTCACCAACGAGCAAGATAGATGGTGTGTAATTTGCAAGACAAGATGCCTCCACAATACATTGTGCCATTTGCAGCCCACTTCTATTTGGGACTTAACTTGCTGAACACAACGGAGAGACACAAGATGGTATCACATTTCCATCCCAACTTAAGAAGAGATATCAATGCGGAGGAACAGCGATAAATCTTGCAAATCAGGAGCAGAGACGAGTAATACATGTAGATAGGGTAGAGCGTGCAGGTGAAGGTAAACACTCCGAAGTCAAAGAATAGGAGTCAACAAGGAGAAGAAGAAGAAGTAGCTGCGGCAAGACCTTGGAAAGCTAGAAAGGTGAGGAGAGATTTTATGGTAATTGCACTGTTGGGAGAAAAGTTAGAAGGGGAGGCCGAGTGCAAGTCCAAAGACTCGGATAAGGAGGAAGGATCCAAGTTCATGCTGTAGAATGGGGACACAAGTAGCAATAGTGATGATGGAGTGGAGATGCATTTGGTACCCAAAGAGAAGGAAGTAAAGATGGAGACGGAAGAAGGAGGTGACCCCAGAACCAAAGACAAGGTTCCAAAGCAAGAGGAGAAGAGGGTGACTATTCAGACAGGAGTTCACTCCAAAAGGAAGGAAAAGTATGGAGCAGGACCTAGTAAGGTAAGAGAAGTGGAGAGTGGAGAGTGGAATTTTGGGGAGCAAAGAATCCATTCCCATAAGGCAATTGCGGTTGAGAAAATGAGTATCAAGAGAAGAAGAGGCAAAGAAGGAGACAAGTCCGCAAGTTGAGGTAACCACAAGTGAAGGAGTTGAGTATTTGCAGGAGATTGTGTGCCCATTGTTAGTAAAGTTGGAACATAAGAAGAAGGAAATGCAGTCAAAGTGTCAAGAGGTGAAGATTGTATTGCAGGTGTTAGCAAGATTAGAAGAAGAGAACTTGGAATTGAAGAAGAGTGTAATCCAAGGTGAGGAAGAGAAGGAAGTACTATGAGTAGATGCAATAGTATAGAAACAAGTAATCAAGAACTTAAAGAAGGAAATGGGGAGTAGAGAGAGAATAATAGAGAAGAATGAGGTAGCAAGAGAAAGGCAAGTAATGGAGAATGAGATCTTGAAACAGTAGTTTGCAGATTTGCGACTTGAGATTATTCATGCTATGGCAAGGGTAGCAGAGAAGGAGCAAGAGCTCAATAGGATGATGGAGAGTGTGGAGGAGAAGAAGCAACTTTGGCAAAGGGAGTTAACGGTGATATATAGAGAAGAAGAAAGACTAAGAGAGTTACTTCGTAATTTGGAGGAGAAGATTGTGCAGAAGGAGAAGGAAATAGTGAAAGCCAAGTTTGAGGTAGAACTAGGGATGTATAGAGAAGATTGGCTTGCCGATTGAGAACATGAGAGAAGAATGAGACTTGAGCCATTGAAGGAGATTGAGACAAAGATGAACATGATGTTGAGTATAGAAGCCAGCGTGCAAATTGAAGAGATAAGACTGCATGAGTTGAAGTTGCTAGTGCACGAGACAAGGAGGAGGAATGTGAAGGATAAAGATTTCAATGCCTTGCTTATCAGTCTCAAAACTTGTGTAGATAGGAAGATATTAGAAATAGAAGATAATATCATGATTAGATTTGATTTAGTGAAGCTAGAAATAGATAAACTTTGGAAGATGTAAGAGCTAAACCTAAAGTAGATGACATAAGAGTATAGATATTGCAATTGTTGTTTGTTTCATTATTTAAGAGTGGCATTTGTAGTAAAATATTGTTTAGTGCTCATTAGTTTTGAGAATAGATGAAGCAAAGTGTTGTGAAGCAGTGCTTGTTGTTTGAGCTTAATTTCGAGTTTCAATTTTGTGTTTGTGTTTGTGAGTGTTGGGAGAATTTTGAAGTGCAAATCAATGTGTTTGTTGGATATTGGATTCCGTAGCCTTGATCTTCATTCTGTGTGTTTGATCTTGAGTGAAGTGCAATTGGAGTAATCCCTTGACAGATCTGAGAGGAATTGTAGTGTTGGTAGTATTCTGCATTTGTGAGTGTAGCACGAAGTTGATGTGAAGCAATTTTGATTGAGGAAGTTGTGCGTTCAATGGAGGGGTGGAACACAATTCTAAGGCAAAGTCATTTTGCAGTGAAGTGCCATTTTTGGGAGAGCTTGAATCATCACAATCAAGATTGTTTGGAAAGATTTGATGGAGTTATGAGTAAGGAGTGTTAATTTGTGATAGGACTACAAATCAGTGCTTGTTACTCTCTTCTGAGTGTGGTTTCTACCTGGGGGACTCAAGACGCAACCAAGAAGATCTAGAATTTGACATTTGACTTTGTATTTGACCAATTCTGAATCTTATCTCTATGGAAACAAACTTTACTTACTTGATTACCGCAAAAGTGATATTTGCCAAGTTGTCACACATAACAAATACTCCCATGGTCTATAAATCATCCCTTCTTGCCTCACTAGGGAAAAACATAGGTAATATGAGAGGTCTTCACTATTGATAGCCAACTTGAGTGCCAATACTTTAAATAAAGTGCATCTCATGCAAACATGGTCCACAAACAAGTAGAGAATTGGGTTGATTCAATCATAAGAAGTCCAAATGGTAATCCTTCAGCTCAAAAATTCAATTTGACTACCTTCATCACTATTTTGCATTTATCATATTAGGAGAATTTATTTACACTACTACACTACCAAGATCACCAAGGATGAGATATGTTGTCCATTTCTCCCCAATGCTATATAGGTAGGTATATATATGAGTCTTTTAGTCTCTAGGATAATAAGAGAGAGATGACCAATTGGCTAAGGCACTAGTATAGGAACCAAAAATTAAATTTTCCAACCTCATTACATACAATCTTGAAATGTGGGTTGATTTTACTAAAAGATTACCACAAAATAACCTAAATTGGCTAGTCTCATGCAACCAAGTTTGCTTGATGCTCTTCTAGACCTTGAATTTTGGGTTGATTTTACCAAAAGATAACAAGAAAATTGTCTATATTGGCTAATCTCATACTAACAAGTTTTCTTGATTTCTCTTCTAGATCTTTATAGCCTATCTAGCCCATAAACCTATACCTAAAAGCCTTAAATTGCCCAATTGAAGCCTTTTTTGTTGTCACCTCAAGTCTTCAAAAACCTTCTCCAACTTGGCCTAACACACTTCAAGAACTCTAGAAGCCTATTGATTTTATCCTAACTTGAGCAACCTCCAAATAAGCTTTCTTTATTGCTAGGTTTTGACCTCTAGGACCTTCTCCAAGTTGGTTTAACTCACTTCAAGACCTTTAGAAGCCTTTATGTTTAGTATACTCCACCAAATCTAATACTACCTTGAGCAACCTCCAAATGATAAACTCTTTACCAATGATAAACCTTTACATCTTTTGCCAAATTTCAACCTCTAAATCAAGCTTATCTCTCTATATTGGGAGATGTGAAACTCCAAATCTATTGTTTGAACACTTTTGTGCATGATCTTGAAAGGTGTGCTAGTTTTGCCAAAAGACCACTAGAAAATTATCTAAATTGGCCATTTTAACACCAAGAAGTTAGCTTGTTTACCCTTCTAAGCATTTGTAGTATATCTAGCCCATAGCCTTTTGCCTCAAAACACCAAATTGAGGCCTCCTTTATTGCAACTTCAACACCTTCAGAACCTTCTCCAACTTGACATAACTCACTTCAAGACCACAAGAAGTCTCTTTGGATCTAATCACCACCAAATCTGATCTTAACTCAAGCAACTTTCAAATCAAGTCAATCCTCTACCAATTTGATGGACCTCCAAGTTTCCACTAAATTTGGAGCTCTAAGTCAAGCTAATCTCTCATATATTCAAGGGATTTTTAACTCCAAATCCCTTATTTAAATCGATTAGTTCCTAGATACAACATCAATTTTCTACTTGGGTCCAATTTATAACACGCAACCTCAAATGTAACTTTTTTTAGTAGAATTAACTATTGTATCTATGCAATTGGACACCCATTGACCTAATTTTTGCAACATTTCTGCACTTAGTCTTAAGAACTATCAAATCAAAGTGAAATACATTAATGTTTCTATGTCATTCTGAAAAAATTAACCACAATGATTGAAGGTCTCAATGATCTTTCAAGCTTGGAAATATCACCGACACCTATACTTTTGTAACCAATTTCTGCTTAGATTACTTCTTGGATATAAATTAGTCCGTCAAAACTGAACATTCAACTCAATATATTACAAAAAATGGGATTTGATTACCCTATCAAGCCACACCTACTCTAACTAAGAGATTCCAAGTGATGCTCATTGGCCTCTATTTACAACTTGGAGCTCAAAGGTTGGACCATGTGCATCTTTCAGCCCTTTCTAGAAATAAATTTAATATCAAAGAAGTGAGCTCTTTATAGTTGCACTTCAAAGGTATGCCAATTGAAATGACCTACAACTCCAACCCTAATGGTATCTCTATTGACCAACTTGATGGTGTAAACATTGGCTGCAATAGTGTGATGAAATGCTTTACTATAAAATTTAGCAGCCACTTAGTAGTCTTTGAGTGACTATTGGTAAAGTTATGACTTTTAAGACTAACACTCTAGCGTTTGAGAAAACAAGCTTTGGGGTTGCAGATGTTTTGATACATAGGAAGAAAAAGACACAAGTACAAAGATCTATGGCTGAAAGAACTCTGGCCTAGACCTTTGGTCAAGAAAGACTTTGACCTTAATATGATTGCACCCAAACATTCTACCCAAATTTGAATGCATCACCACATAGTTAAAGAATTGCTTCCAAAGATCATTTGTATTTAAAGGTGTGGTTTGCACCTATAAGAAGAATGGATTACCAACAACTCTATCATTGAAAAAATGACTAAGGACTGTTCCTATAAAACCAACTGCCTATTGACTAATTTCACTTTTGCCATAACTTTTTCAATTTCATATTTGAGCAACCTTAGAGTTTCCAAGTTTTTTTAATATTCAAAGTCCTCACTACCTTCATAATTGTAAAACCTTCACCATTCAATAAGAAATATGGCTTTTGCTCATAAAACTACAAGGAAGACCTTCAAAACTATTCTTTGAAGCCTAGTAGTAAACAAGAGTGCAATTCATTTTAGAAGCAAGTAAATCCAAAGTAAGCATCTTGGTTTCTTGCTCTAGAACTTATAACTTATAATTGAGTGAATTTGTGAGCATCCATGTGATGAAGGGGAGGAAGGAGGGAATGAAAAGGGACTTGAAAGGCAATCCTTATATTAAGACCAAGGAGAATTAGTTAAATGTATTAGGACCAGATGTAGGGCAAGTTGGTGCAATGACACTTGAACTAAAATTTGTAGACAAGGCACTAAGTGACCACATCAAGGCAACCTTCTCCAAAAAAAGGCAAAAGAACAATGCATAGAGGTAGGGAGTAACAAGGATCTGGCCTAAAGACCAATAGTTAAGCAATTATGAAGTTGTTAAAGTATAGCATCAAGATAACCTACCTCAACATGACCAAAGCTAGCTTCTTTAAGTACATGTTCTTGGGAGAACGTGTTAATTGTGCAAACATGTTCAAATTCCAAGTAAGGAGTCAACACAACAAATCCATAATGGAGCAACCTATTTAGTACTCTTTGTGATCCACTTCTACATGTGGCTTAATTAACTAACCAAGGAGTTCCCAAGCCACCTCCACCTAGCATGGAACTTTGCCTTGTAGCTTGAAGGGACATCAATGATTAGGAAGTATCATGAGGTGGATGCACAGTAAAAATCAACTAAAGAATTGATGCCAATGGATGAAGATGACAAAGAAGGAAAACACTCTATAAAAATCTCCAATGTCAACTTAGAGACCAAGGAAGAAACCTCAAGTAATAAATGTGTCCTTGGAGGAAGAGGCAAAAGACTCCAAAGAAGAGGAAGAAGATGAAGAGATAAAGGGATCCTTTACTTTGCAAGGGTTTGTGGTAGAACCAAAAGAAGGAGGGCAATTCTAAGATGCTCAATCATTTTCAAACCTCAAGCAAGTGGAAATAGTAGAACCATGCCAAGGACCAAATTGAGACCTCCCAATGAAATCACCTTATGGACTTGACCAAGAAGTTTGTGTTCAAGACAAGGAATGGATGAACACTAAAGTCCAAATAGAACAAGAACTTTGGCCCAAAGTAGAACCAAAAGTAGAAGTTGAAGCCATAGTGGAAGTCGAGGAGGAAGTCAAGGACCCTATGCTAGCAATGCAAGCTAAAGTTGTAGAAGGACCAGCCCACACAACTTGAGTATTGGTAAAGGAAGGAAGCTCACTTTTTCATATACTTGGTGACATTATACTTCAATTTATGGAGCCTTACTACCCAAGTACAAAGAAAACTGCCCAAGATAGTGGATTACACCAACTTGGTGTGTAACATGCACAATATTATCTACACTTGGAAGGCAAAGAAGTACCTACCTCAAGAGGAAATTATCAAGGCACAAAACTTGTAGAATGAAAAGGTGAAGAAGGTGCAAGCACTAATGCAAAGAAATTAATGAGGTAAAGAGGTACTCTTCATACTAATAGGTATGAAGGGGAAAGAGAAAGAACTTGAGAGGCTATAACTCAAATTATAAACTCTAAAAATTGAGAAGAAGATTATGTAGCCTAGGTATGAAGACCACCTATAAGCCAAAGATAAAGAAGTGGTAAGCATTTGCAATGAGTTTGAGAATTCCAAGGTTTGGTTTTTAACCTTGGATATGTAGATAGCATAGTAAAAAAGGGAGGTGGCACTATAGTTGAAAATACGAGCCAAAGACCTGAAGAAGGAGAATGATGAGAGGGAAGCAAATAGAACCTAAATGTTGGAGTAAGTAAAGAATGAAGTTGGAATATTGAACCAACACCTAGAGGAAGAGAAGTTAAATATCATTTAGCAATTGGAATAAGCTCAAGATCAATGCATGGATATGTTGAAGGAGGAAGCCAAAGGGAAGGAAACAAAGACAAAGATACATAAATTGAAATTAAATGTTTAGAAGTTGGAGGAAAAAACTATGAAGAGGAAAAAATGAACCAATAAGAGATAAAGGTTTGGGAACATGTAGATAGTAATTTCTCTAAAGTTTGTGACAACTATCTATTAAAGAAAGTAGAACAAAAGGAGAAAATTAAACTCCTCCTTAAAATTTTAGTGGCAAAAGTAGTTCTTTATAGCAAGAACCTTATGCCAAAGACACTTCATTGGAAGAAGTTTTGTATAGTTGTAGGAAATTCAAGTCTCAAGTTAACAAAAGGTCTACATAGTTGTCAATATTTTGGGAAGAATGCCTTTTGATTTGCATAGGACTTAGTAATTATGTCTAGAGTATTGTAAATTCAATTTTATATTGGGTAAATACCTTATACCTTCCTTACCATGTATAAGGTGCTTTATTAACCTAAAGGTGATTAGGATAAGATAGGATGGGAGTCATAAGTGTATGATGTAGGTAGCAATAGAGGATTTTTAGGTAATCTATGTAGGCTCAAAATCCCTTTGGGGCAAAGCATAAATGTATTTATGGCCTTAGCCTGAAGTCATTGCATTTATTTTCCCATATTTTTGAAGTTGAGTTCTTGACAATTGTGTTTGTTTCATTTTGAATATTTGTGAATTTCAAGGTTGAATAGTGGTGATAGGATATAGGATCACAAGTGCTAGAATGCAAAGAGTTGTATTTGAACTTGATCAAGATGTATGATTTATTAGGGATCCAAAGGAATAAACCAATGCATTGAGGAGTCAATCTTGATTTGGACCATTAGGAGTACCACAAAATCAAAAGCTAAAGTTATTTTGCCAATGCAAAGATACACTCATAGTTATACCTAAAGAAAAAGGTAATATAAATCATTGTGGTCAAAGTCTTTGGAGTCAAGTGAGTCATCACCTTCAAGATTACTTTGGAACTTATTTGATAAAGGTGATCACCTTAATCAAATATGATCCAAAGATTACTTCATCTCAAAGCCATCAACTCTGAAGGCATATTCTAGTTGGTTGAATGCACTTGCTTTTTTTGTAAGTACTTGCAATGTTGTAAACCGAATTGATCCTTCATCACATTGTTTCAGTGATTTAGCTCCCTCATAAATCAAACATCTTGATCAAGTGCAAATTTATTACTCTATACTCAAGCTCTTGTGATCTTGTTGTGAAATTTCTCACCGCTACTCCACACAAAGATTCATCAACATTCATAGCAAAGTAATTGGACTTTGATTTTGTGTAAAAATTTCATTAGTAAATGAAGTCTAAAATGATTGGGCCAAATCCTTGTATACAATTCTTCACTCCCCCAAAGGGACTTGATGGTTAAGCAAGAATTAAGCAATCTTTTATCTAATCCTACATATGCACTTACAAATTAATCTTATCTTATTTCAATATTCTCTTAGCTAATTAAAATTCTTCTTTCTATCTTAAAAGGTATCAAATCCTCCTTGAAGTTAATTTTGAATTTTCATTTTTTGGACTTACAATGTCAAAATAGTACTCAATCTAGAAGACCCAAAAGCAATCCTTCATAAATGTTTACAACTTTGAAGTTCTTCCATCTCAAATTTATGTTCAACTCCAAATTCATCCTCTTAAAATATTAAGAATGCTTAAATTATTCCTCCCCAAAGGTATAATTAACTACAAAGTCATTCATACTTTAAAGTCTTCTAAAATTTTAAATGCTTGTAAATTTTGCTACATACTTCCAAATGCTACAATTTTTATATCAATAGAAAGGCCTTTAGAATATGATTTCAATAAATAAACAAAATTCCATTTGTACTTATCAACATAGATATTAGCCCTAAATTTTACCTACACAATTCATTCAAGAGAAGACTCCTCAAAGTAGAATCCTCTTGGGAAAAGACTTCTTTGCTAGTTGGACCATCACTATCCTTGAATGAAAATCCTTTATTTGGGATCGCCTATCCTTTATTTGTAGTTCTTTACCTAGGTCATTGGGACCATCTCCTTCATACCTTGGTCTACATAAGGATGAAACTAAATTATACCCGATTGAGTGGTTTCTCACCTAAAAATAACAATCTGCTTCTTTATCCTTCATAGAAAGTAGAAAAAAAGCAAAGCACTTCTTGCAAAAGATAGTGAACAACAACAATCCCTTTTATTGGATATTGCTAAGCAATAAGTATGGTCTTTGAAGGTGACAAGGTAACTAAGTCCACATGATCATTATCAAATTGGTCCATTGGTGATACAAAGGCTCCATTCTAAGCCTATTGTTTGATCCAATTTGCATGATGTTGCAACTCCACCAAAGAACATCCAAGGTGGATGTAACAACTCCACTTGTACTCTAGATTTGAGTGATATCCTCTAGTACTAGCATATCCTCCTTGTGGGCATTCCTCTCAAGGAATGTAACCACTCAATGTTGAGACTTATGCTATGGTCCTTGATTGTAGTGATCCAATATTGCCACTCCTAAAGTAAGCAACATACATGTCTCTAATTGACTGCCAACCTTGCCTATAAGAAGTTGTCTTCTCTCAATAATCAATGTTGAAACCCATGGAATATTACTTTACAACTAGCTCATCATATGACTTTGTTATTATTGCAATGGCATGTGCTCTCATCATGGAACTATCACTTAGATAATCAAGCCAAATCTAAACAATGAGCTCCTCACATATGATGTACTATGTGGAACCATCTCCTCTAGATGTGTAGATCTAATATTGATATCTCTCAATATTGGTCTTCCATAGCCCAAGATTGAGAACTATAGCCTTCCCTAACATAAGAAGTTGAGCACCATAGTCTAATGAGACCCTATGTGTAATACTCCAAGGACAAGAGAAGAGAGAAAACACAAATTGCACGCTCAAACATTCGATGCCCCAAAGGAGCACCTTCTCTTTATTATATAGGCAAAGAAGATCTCCTCCAAGAAGCTCCACCATAGGATTAGGGACACAGATAGGTGACATGTCAGCAAGCTCCACCCTTGGATTACTTACTTGGATGGGTGACATGTCTGGTCTAGGTCCTATCTGGTTGGTCAAACAAGCTTTGACCAGAGGGAATCTTTTAGGGAATCTTCCTATAGGAATCTCAGAATCATGTAAGGTACTGTTGGAAACCTCTTGATGAGACAAAGTAGGGGGAGGGAAGGCCAGCCTTTCCTCCATTAAGGGGGGAGGGTTTGCACATTTTCAAGGCCTAATTCATCCGTTTAGGCCTCCAAAATTGGCTTCAAAGATTTCAAGCATATTTTGGTTCCTACTCTATTGGTAGAAGTCCCCTTTTGGTGATACCTCTTTCTGATCTGTTTAGTCCATCATGTGTAACATCCTTCCAAATGTTACCAAACCAATTCTCACCTTTAAATCATATGTCTAGCTATTGGTTGTAAGGTTCTCAAGTCTATTTCGGTTTCTGCCCCATTAGTAGAGGTACTCTTTTGGTGATGCTTCTATCAGATCTATTTTTACCATCATGTATAAAATAATTCTAGATGTTACCAAACCAAATTTCACATCTAGATCATATGGCTAACTCTTGGTATTACATACCTCCCTCCTTTTAAGACGTAATGTCCTTGTTGTGCAATTGTTGCTCAAATGCTTGCACCAACACCGGTGCATGTGCCAAATTGGCAGCGGGCTCCCAGGTTGCTTCATAGAGGGGGTAACCTTTCCATTGTACTAGATATTTCACCCGTAGATGGCGAGTACTCCGCATGCACTTTTGGAGAATCCGCTCCACTTCATATTCCTCTATGCCATCAATGAGTATCAGACAAGGTCAAATGTCTTGTGTGGAATGACCCTGGCCTGATTGGGAAGCATATCTGCATAGTAGGGAGACATGGAACACTGGATGGATCTTCATGTGTGGTGGTAGCTCAAGGTGATAGGCCACAGCGCCAATGCGATGAAGAATTGAGAAAGGCCCAATAAAACGAGGTCTGAGCTTACGAGGTCCAACTAATGTGAGGTTGGTTGTTGATAGCCACACTTGATCCCCAACATTGAACTCTATATGGCTACGGTGTGCATCAGCATACTGCTTTTGTTGATTTTGTGCAATCTATAACTTGTGCTTAGCGCTCTCCACACCTTGTTGGATTCTAGAAACAAATGTGTTGACTACATTGACCTTGGTAGTCATTGGACGGATCTTCATCAAGCTAGAAGGTGTGAAGGGATGCTCACCATACATGAGGAAGAACGGAGTGACCTGGGTGGATGCATTCATTGAATTGTTGTAAGCAAATTCCACCAATGGGAGTAGGGTGTCCCACCTCTCTTGCTCTTCTAAGGTGAAGCCGCGTAACATGTTTTCAATCGTGCAATTAGCCCGCTCTGTTTGGCCATCTATTTGTGAGTGGTAAGATGTGGACATGGCCAACTTGGTTTTGAAGAAACCAAAGAGTGTTTGCCAAAACAAACTGGTGAATTGGGTGCCTCTATCGGTGATGAGTACTCTAGACAAGCCATGGTGAGCAAAGACTGCATCTAAGTATAATTGAGCTAGTTGTGGAGCGGTCAACTCTTTGGTGGTAGGGCGTACATGACTCATTTTGCTGAGCTGGTCCACAAAGACCATGATGGAGTCAAACCCTGAGGTGGTCTTGGGTAATTCACAGATGAGATCCATACTCACTTGTTCCCAACGTTGGGTAGGAGTGGGGAGAGGTTGAAGGAGCCCAGCAGGAGCTTGATTAGAAGCTTTGTTTCATTGAAAAAGTAGGCAACTACGTACGTAGTTCATCACATTGTTGCTCATCTTGGGCCAATAGTAATGGCGCTTGACTGCATCCAAGGTCTTGTCCACTCTAACATGAGCTGCAATGGCCGAATCATGACATTCCACTAGAATGGTGGTGCATAATTTTGGGACATTTGGGATCCATAATCTGCCATCCCAAAAGGTGAGTCCTAGGGTGCTAGTGACACCTTTAGATGATTGCGCTTCTACAATCTATGGATCAGTTTTTGTAGCAGTTAGAATCTTTGGCCAAAATTCAGGGTTAATCTTAACCTCTGCCACCAAGTTGTTTGCCATTTGCATACGGGTGAATGCATCTACAAGTTGCTTCTTACCTTCCACATAGGTGATTGTCATGTTGAAGCGTTGTTGCCACTCGGCCTACCAAATTTGGCAATGAGATAGATCCTTCTGCGTCTTGAGGTAGACTAGAGGTTTGTGGTCTATCTCTACTACAAATGCCTTCTTGCCCAGATAGTGCTTCCAATGCTTGGTTGCTAGAATGATGGCCACCTCTTCTCGTTCTATGGTGTGGTAGTTGCACTCTACCGGTAACAAATTTTGAGAGAAATATGCAATTGGGTGCCATCCGTCATGCCACTCTTGTTGTAGGACTGCTCCTATTGCTATGCTTGATGCATCTATAGCCAACTTGATTGGACGCTTTGTGTCATACCACTTCAAGATTGGTGCATGTAGCAAGGTGGCCTTCAATTCTTGAAAGGCCAACTCTTGTGCAGTTCCTCATGTCCACTTCTTCTCCTTGCCAAGTAGTGCCATTAAAGGCTGTGCAACCTTGGAGAAGTCCTTGACAAATCTACGATAGAATCTTGTCAACCCCAAGAAGCTCTTAAGGTGTGTCTGATCTTCTAGGGCACTCCATTTTTGAATGAACTCTATTTTATCTGTCAATACTTGAATCCCCTCTGCACTTACTCTATGCCTTAAGTAGTCTACTTCAGACTTGCCAAACTCACACTTTCAGATTTTGGCGTACAATTGATTTTGTCTTAGAATTTGGAGGACCTCTCGTAGATGTTGTTTGTGTTCTGTCATTGTGCTACTATATACTAAGATATCATCCAAGAAGATGATAACAGACTTATCCAAGTATAGATGAAATATGTCATTCATTAGACTCATGAAAGTGGCAAGTGCATTGGTGAGACCAAAAGGCATCAAAAGATACTCAAAGTGGCCATACTTGGTTCAAAAAGCAGTTTTGTACACATCCTCCTCTGCAATTTGGATTTGATTGTAACCGCTCCGCAAGTCTAGTTTGGTGAAGTATCTCGCTCTGTGGAGTTGATCAAATAGGTCATCCATGCAAGGTAAGGGGTATTTGTTCTTCACTGTTTGCTGATTGAGACCCCGATAGTCAATGCACATGCGCATTGTACCATCCTTCTTCTTCACAAACAAGATAGGGGCCCCATATGGTGATGTGCTAGGTTGGATGAACCCTTCTTGTAGCATCTCCTCAATTTGAGTCTTACACTCCTCCAACTCATGAGGTGATAGGAGATATGGGGCCTTACAAGGAGGTGTCTTCCTCGGGAGTGTCTCAATTTTGTGATCTACTCGCCTTTTTGGTGGTAATCCTAAGGGTAGATCATCGAGAAAGACATCTTGAAACTCATCCACCACATCCTTCAATTTCTCAAGAATTTGTCTATCGAGTTGTGCACTTTGGACTTCTCTTATTAGACCCATAAAACATCTATCAGTCGTACAGACAATTGCCATCCCTATGACATATAGAGGTAGTTTTTGCTTGTGTGATTTTTCTTTAACCCCAATGATTGACCATTGGTGGGTTCTCACTACTTTTTCTTCTCCAATCCACCATAGGGTTGTATTGCTCCATCCATGGCATGCCTAAAATTGCATCATAATGAGCTAATTGTATCACTTGCCACTCAATTGCTTCCTGATATTCTCCTACAGAGAGTGTTACCCACCTAGGTAATGACTCAATCCTTTTTGTTTGCCCATTAGGTAACTCTACTTCTTCACTCCCATCTCTCTCTAGATCCATTCCCAATCTTATTGCAATAGAGCTAGACAAGAAATTATTTGTTGCTCCCGAATCTATTAATACTCTCACTTGATTACCTTCTAGGATTCCATTCATGACAATCAATTGTGAGGTTGCCTTTTGGGATCTTTGTGCATGATTCTTCTTCCTTCCCTTGCTTCTCTACTTCCTTATTGAGCTAGTAAGGCCGCAAGGTACATTTACTAGCAATCTTTGTTGTCCAAAGTGATTTCCACCTCTTCCTCTTCAATGTACCTCTCCATGTTGTTCAAAGATCGCCTATACAAAGGCCGAGGACCTCTAGGGAAACAAGTGCAACAGTTGGTAGATATGTGCCCAATACGGCCATAATTGTAACAACGGTGTTGTTCTCCTTGAGTCCCTTCTCCTTGTGGGACTCCATCTCTTTGTTCTTCTACCCGTCCCCGCTCCCCTTGAAGTGGTTGTGCTCCTCGATCCCGGAATCAAAGGTTGCCCAATTCCATTGGTACTGGTCCACCCATGTGTGGCATTTCTGCCCAATAATGTTGAGGTAGAACTTCTCCTTCACCTCCACCTAATGCTCCTACTATTCTCTATGCACAAGCAATGGCTTCAAATACAGTGCTAGGATTTTGTACCATGACTTCTTGGCAAATCCGTTCTTTCAACCTTCATTTGAAATTGTCAAGAGCCTCTGCTGGACTCATGTCGGTAATTGCAACTTGTAGATCCAGAAATGCCTCCACATACTCTTGTATGCTATTCTTCTGTCTCAATCTCCATAGTCGGGTTCGAGCCATATGCACAGAATCCACCGATTGGAAATTCTCTAGCAATCCTTGCATTGCTGTCCATGTGACCTCCTTTCTCTCTACCAACATGGATTGTTCCCAAGCATCATACCATGTGAGGGCTTTATCGATCAAGTACCCACATGAAAACACGCCTGCAGCATGCTCCATGATCTCTATTGAGAACAATCGGAAATATCAATTCATTCTCAAGATCCAATTTCCCACTACTCCCTTTGTACGCTGCCCCTTGTAAGGCTCGATGTTGCAGGTCTTCTTCATCCGGAGTAGCAATGTGGCTTCATTGTTGATAGGGTTCGTAAGCACGAGTGCCTCTCCAAGTACTTTAGTCGCAGGTAGTGGGTTTTGAGATGGCTCTTCTTCTTGCATGGCTTGATCATTCCTGAGGATCTACACTTGACTTTGTAATGTCTCCATGGTCATCTTAATCTCTTGAAATTCATTCAACATCCCTTGCATTCCTTGCACCAGCTCTTGTAATTGCGGCTCCATGGTTCCTACAACACTCAGTTGCTAATGTCTACTTCAATATAGAGTCAATATAATCACTCTGGAAGGTGCACAAACTATCGGAACTACCATTAGGACCTCAGAAGCTATCACTCGTTGATAATACTCCTCACCAAAATTCCTAATCACAAAATCTCTAAACATCACTTTTGGTCTCACTACATAATGGATTTCTACTTGCATGTTGAAAGGGAGAGGATTTGGGACATTCATATCCATATTATCATAATAGAATGTTGATTGTCAAGTCCCACTCTCTGTCATATATCACCACAAGTAGAATCACCGGGTTTGGTGAGTTAATCACTCTGTCCATGAATTCTGCACCAAAGTGATAAACTAGCAATACCCTCATTTGCTCATGCTGGATGTACATAACCTTGATGTGGAATGGGTTTGAGAATGGAAAGCTAGGTGTGGGAAATTGTCCTCCCGGTGCATCCATCCCATCTGCTCTTCTAAAGTCCTTCCTAAGTCTAGTAATTACTCTATGTTCTCCACCTCAAATTACTCAGTTTCAGTAGTTCATGCTATTCCAAGAGGGGTGATCCACCCTCTTGGACTAAAACACTTGCTCTGATACCATTGTAATATTCCAAGGACAAGAGAAGAGAGAAAACACAGATTGCACACTCATACATTCGATGCTCCAAAGGAGCACCTTCTCTTTATTATATAGGCAAAGAGGATCTCCTCCAAGAAGCTCCACCATAGGATTAGGGACACAGATAGGTGACATGTCAGCAAGCTCCACCCTTGGATTACTTACTTGGATGGGTGGCATGTCTGGTCTAGGTCCTATCTAGTTGGTCAAACAAGCTTTGACCAGAGGGAATCTTTTAGGGAATCTTCCTATAGGAATCTCAGAATCACGTAAGGTACCATTGGAAACCTCTTGACAAGACAAAGTAGGGGGAGGGAAGGCCAGCCTTTCTTCCATTAGGGGGGGAATTTGCACATTTTCAAGGCCTAATTCATACATTTAGGCCTCCAAAATTGCCTTCAAAGATTTCAAGCATATTTTGGTTTCTACTCTATTAGTAGAAGTCCCCTTTTGGTGATACCTCTTTCTGATCTGTTTAGTCCATCATGTGTAACATCCTTCCAAATATTACCAAACCAATTCTCACCTTTAAATCATATGTCTAGCTATTGGTTGTAAGGTTCTCAAGTCTATTTCGGTTTCTGCCCTATTAGTAGAGGTACTCTTTTGGTGATACTTCTATCAAATCTATTTTGACCATCATGTATAACATCGTTCTAGATGTTACCAAACCAAATTTCACATCTAGATCATATGGCTAACTCTTGGTATTACACTATGTATAGGAATATATGGGAATTCCTTGAAGGTCTAATCAAATTGAAAAGACCACTTTGGTTGTCTAATAGGATAACCTCATATGTAAACCTAGCTCACTCAAATACAAGGATAGTAGGTAACTCGTCTAATCTACCAATTGTTGTTTGCCACAAGCTATTTGTAAAAGTCCAAGACCGAGGAGAGAAATAGGAGAATGGAAGATCACATTAGGACACTTGAATGTGGGTAAACTCCAAAATGCCTAGCATGAGCTTTGGGTCTTGTATTTATAGGGATCATACAAGGCTCTTGAGAAGCGTCCTTGAGCAGCTTCCTTGGAGTGCAAGCCAAGTTAATTGGGAAGCTTCTCAAGAAGCTTCCTTCTAGAAGTTGCTTCCTTGGCATGCAAGCTAAGCTAGTTGGAAGCTTCTAGAAGCTCCCTAGATACTTCTAGAATATTCTAGGCTAATTTTTCTTATTTGTTACTTTGTTAGCCCTACTAACTTTGTTGCTAAACTCAATATTGTTACATATTTCCCCATCGCTAGTTGGTTACTTCCTTGTTGCCAAGGAAGCTTCAAACTCTTGGATGGCCAATTGTGCATTCTAGAGATGAGAAAGAGGTTCCTATGTGGCATCATGAAGATGATAGCCTTTCAAAAGGACCTTGTACTTTGTATGTTGTTGGTAGCCTCATTGAATGTGGTGATATGGAAGGATACAATCAACTTTATACTTCTCATGATCATTGGTAGGGACAGGAAGAGAGGGGAGGTTGGACTCAAGAGGAAAAAGAAGAGGGGTTAGGAACAAAGGGTTTAAACTTGGAAACATAAAAGACATGATAGATGGGCATATTACAAGGCAAGGCAAGTCAATAAGCAACAAGAGAGACAATCTAGGTGACATCAAAGGGTCCTATCAAATTAGTGCAAGTTTACAAACTTGAGTATCAAGTGGGAGAGGGAAGTTATTAGATGAGAGTATGACCTTATCACCAACTTGAAAGCTGAGATCACAATGATGGTGATCTGCATTTTTTTTCTGCCAATTTGAGCAACAAGGAGATGAGATTTGGCTTGTTGGAGGGATTGAGAGATGGTGGTCAAGAAGGTGAAAGTATGAAGGACATGAAATGGAGGGGGAGCAAGATGGGAATCAGGAACAAGTGGGTCAAGTGGGTTGGCTAAAATTGAGAAAGAAAAGAGAGAATCCAATGCTTACCTATTTAGAATTATTGTATGCAAACTCCACAACTGCAAGACATTCTCCCAATTGGTATAATGAATGATGAAGGCACAAAACATATGTTCCAAGGTGTGATTTTTATGTTCAATTTTCCATCAGTTTGAGGATGAAAGCCTGTGGACAAAGCAAGCTAGGTGCCAAGTATCTAAAAGAGTGCTTGCCAAAACTTTCCAATGAAGCAAGGCTCACGGTTGGAGATGAGTACACATAGCTCCTATGATGCTTGAATACATTGTCAAAGTAGATTTACGCCAAGGTTGGAGCATCCACAGTATCAACCATTGGTACCAAATGGATTTGCTTACTAATCTTATCCACAAACATCACAATTGTTGTATGACCTTGGCTTGTCTTGGGCAAGGAAGTGTTGAGATCTAAGCTTATATGTTCCCAATGAGTAGATGGAATGGAGAGTGGTTGAAGGAGTCCACTTGGTTTTTGGTTACTGGCCTTGTTGCGTTGGTAGCTCTCACATGTTTGGAAAAACTCCCAAACATCTTGTGCAATGTTGGGCAACCACCATTGGCGTTAGAGGGTACCCAAAGTCTTGCACACACCAGCAATTGGTAAATCATGGGCTTCTTGAAGGCACACAAGTCGAAGATCACCTTTGGCTGGAACATAGATCCACTTTTCATAGAATAGAAAGCCTTCCTTGAAGGAGAAGGTGTTGTACTCCTTGTTGCATGTTGGCAAACCACCATATACCATTTGGAAGAAGGGATCTTGTTGTCGAGTTGACCAAAACTTGTTTTGGACCTTGGAGTCAATTGACACCATTGAAAGTGTTGTTGTGGTAAGAGGAAGAGACTTTAAATAAGGTTATCGTGATAGAGCATCAAGG
Source organism: Lunularia cruciata (assembly GCA_948567375.1). NCBI lineage: Eukaryota > Viridiplantae > Streptophyta > Marchantiopsida > Lunulariales > Lunulariaceae > Lunularia > Lunularia cruciata. The sequence goes on from OX419758.1 coordinate 61,898,390, forward strand.
ATGACATGGAACCAACCTAGTTTTTACTCAAGTTTGATGTCAAAAAATTGGAGTTGCTCCTCTCATTGATGATGTTGACTCTTCATGTGTTCCAAGTGTAAGGTTTGTGATTAGTTTGTAAACAATAGTTTATGATCAGTTTGCATGATCACTTGTTTCCCCAAGAGGTAATGCATCCATACCTTGGTGGCATATACTATTGCAAGTTGTTCCCAATCTCAAGCAAAATAATTTCTTTCAATTGTATTTAGTTGGCAAGACACAAAGGTAATGGGTTGTAGTCCATTTGGGAATACTTGTTGCAACATGGCTCCAATTGCAAAGTTAGAAGCATCAAAATTTACCACACAAGGTAATTGAGATCATATGGTTGAAGAATGGGTCTTGAAGACACCATATGTTTCAACTTTTGGAATGCTTCTTTGTGCTTGGTGGTCCCTAGAAGCTCAAGTTCTTCCCCAAGAGGTCAGTCAATGGTGCAGTCACATGAGTATAATAGTGGATGAACTATTTGTAAAAATTGGTCAATCCATTAAATGCCTTTACTTCTATAGTATCCTTCAAAGTAGGCCAACCAATAATGGCCTTGATTTTCTCCTCTTCTATCTTGATCCTGTTCAATGAGATCTTGTGATACAAGAAGGTAACTTCTTTCTACCAAAAGGCACACTTCTTGTAGTAAAATTTCCATTTTTGTAGTCGTCTTAGGACTTCTCGCATGTGATTAATGTGTTTTGCCTCTATCTTGCTATAGATTAAGATATCATCCAAGAACACCACCACGTACTGATCCAATAGTCCATCCAACACCCAATGCATCTGATCCATAGAGACTACTTGAGCATTAGTGAGCCCAAAAGCTAGAACTCTCCACTCAAAATGCCCATACCTTGTGCAAAAGATAATCTTTTGCACATCCTCACTATCAATGAGAATTTTCCAATAGTCATTGCAAAGATCTAACTTGGAAAAGTATTGTGCTCCCACTCAATTGATCAAGCAAGTCATTTATTTGATGCAAGGGATATACATTCTTCACTGTTTGCTTATTGAGCCCATGGTAATCAACACAAAAATGAAGTCCTCTATCCTTCTTTGGAACAAATAATATTGGTGCTCCCCAAGGAGAGGTACTATGTCATATGAAATCCTTCTCCAACAACTCCATACTTGTTGTTCACAACTCCTCCAACTCCTTTGGTAAAGCCAATAGATTGGTCGACTCACTAGAGTACTCCTTGGCAATAACTCAATCTTGAAGAGCATACCACGATTGGAGGGTAATCCCTTCCATATTTTTTGGTTCTTGCATGGTCACTTCCAATTTGCTTTGTGACTTTAAGCTACTCACAAATAGATCTAGAACTTCACTTTCTTGTACATCTCAAATCTGCATGATGTTGTTCTGAAATTGCATGATGTAGCTCCTTATAGAGCCAATATGCTTCAACTTCATCAATTTATCTTGTGTGCTAGGGTGGCATTTGAAGTTTGAAATTGACCAAAGTATTGCATCCTTAAATTCTACTCATGTCAAATGTGACAACCTGGCAAATATCACTTTTGTGATAATTGGGTAAGTAAAGTTTGTTCCCGTAGAGATATGATTTAAAATTGGTCAAATACAAAGTCAAATAGTAACATGTAGTTCTTCTTGATTTCCTCTTTAATCTCTCAAGTAGAAACTACGCCCAGAAGAGAGTAACAAGCTCACAATCTTGACAACTTGTCACAAATTCACACTCCTTAATCACAACATAGCAAATTTTGTCCAAAAAAATCTTGATTGTGATGATTCAGATTCTCCTGAAGATGGCACTTCATTGCAAAAATGACTTCACCTCAAAATTTGTTCCACCCTACCATTGAAGGCACAACTTCCTTGACCAAAATTGCTTCACATCAACTTTGTGTTGCGCTCACAAATGCAAAATACTACCAACACTACAATTCCTCTCAGATCTATCAAGGCATTGCTTTGATTGCACTTCACTCAAGATCATACATAGAATGAAGATCAAGGCTGCGGAATCCAACATCCAACAAACACATAGACTTGCACTTCAAAATTCTCCACACACTCACAAAAAGTTGATACTCGGAATTAAGCTCAAGCAATGAGCACTGAAAATAGCACTTTACTTTATCTATCTTCAGAAATATGAATATTGAACAACATAACACTATGAATACCACTCTTAAATAGTGAAGCAAAAAACAATTCTAAAAAAACTACCGTTCTACAACAACTCTTCTAACTTGCAGATCCAAACAGACAATGCAACCCTTCATATCTGCCTCTTCAAATCTCAAATCTGTTTCTACCCCAATCCAATGTCTACCTTGTCATTGGCTTTCAAACCCGATGATCTTCCTATGACTTCTCCTTCTTTGGGTATATCTGATTCTACCAAATCCTTCACTATTTCTACTACTTCTAAACTAGGAACTACAATCAAAGTCATGGGTAATCTATCTACTTACTTATCTCCCGACTCACTCTTCTCTAATGTGTCAAATAACAAGTCCAAAGACACCTGAATTTGTACTTCTACAACATCGGACTTCCTCTCCTCTGTCACACTACTCCTGATTTGCTCTAACTCTGACTCGACTAAATCTAATCTGAGACTGACATTGTCTCTTACTTCTAACATCTTCCAATCTAATCGCTCCCTTAATTGGATCGGTAAAGTATTCATATCCACATCTTTGGCTTTCCTCTTCCAAGTTTCTTGCACAAGCAACTTTAACCCGTGTAGACGTGCTTCTTCCAATCTCCCTTTAGCCTCTGTACTCAAGATTGCCCACAACTTTCCTACAACTTCTCCTACTGATTCCGACTCATAACCTCAATATCGCTCTACCTTCAACTCTTTGCGGTACATCTTCAACTCACCTTTGTACTCAACAGCGAGCATCTTCTTCTCCTCCGCATATTGTGAACTCTGTAACTCAGCACTTCGTACCAGCTTGTGCAATCTTTCTTCTTCTCGATGCTTGACTGCCAACTCTCTTTGCCATGCTTGATCCTTCTCGGCTGCACTCTTCCTCAAGCTTTCCAACTCCTACTCCATTATTGCAGCCATTGCCTTCACATGAATACTTTCAATGTGCACATCACTGACCTCCTCTTTCATCTTGGTCAGCAACATTGCCTGCTCTTTCAATTCTTTGGCTTGCTTTTGCATTTCCTTACCTCTTGACTCAAAACTCTCTTGCAACTTCTTGAAAGTCTTCTTCTTCAAGACTACATCCACCCAAAGTTCTTCAACTTCCTCGTCTCTTTGGACTACACGCTCCTACAAACTCTTCACTTCAACCAGCAGATACTTCACCACTTGCAACTCATTTGTCACCTTCATACAATCTTGGGGAATTACCATCTAGTGCTCCTTCAACAGTTCCAACAATGGAGTTACAACCTTTGATAGATATTATATTCTGCCAAAGTTCTCTTCGTTTGTGGCCCCATCTTTGTACTTTGCCTCTTCCATTGACTCCTTCTGCCAAAGTGGCAATCTTTGTATCTTTAGAGACACTGCTTCCGAGCTTCCTTCCTCCTTACCTATTGAACTTGGCCCCGCAAGGTACTCCTTTTGTCTTTCAGCCCCCTTCTCTTCCACAACCAAGGCTATGCAATGATTTGTCTTTCTTGGTACACTTCGCATACTCAATCATCGCATGACAAGTTTCACCCACTCCAACCAATTGCTGAACTTCATGTTCCGCCTCACTCTCACTTTCAGATTCCTCATTTTGTAAAGTGAGTTTGTCTTCTTCTGAGTCCTCTCCTTGAGACTCTGTCTCCCCTTCAAACTCAATTTCTAATGGTGCTTCTTTCACCATCTTCTTACTTTGCAGAACCAGTCTTTGGGTCTTCCTTTGTGCTGGAGGTGACTTTGCATCTTTAGGTTTACTGCGCTTCTTCTTCTTTGGACTTGTGACTTCTTCCATCTTCCATTGTACCGTCCTCAAGAAGTGATCATCATTGGCTCACAGGTGTGCTATATATTGTTGCTCTTCTTCATCCGATTCCTATCTCAAATTAGGATGGAAATGCAACACCATGCGACGCCTCTCCTCTATTGTCAACAAGTTCAACCCAAAGTAGAAGCGTGCTGCAAATGGTGCAAAATAATGTGGAGGCAAACTTGTCCTCCAATTGACCACCATCTGCCTCGTTTGTTGGTGAAAACACTTTGCCTAGTTCACCTTCACTCCTACAAACATCTGGTGGAAAAAGACCATCTGCTGCATGTTCATGTAAGTCATTCATTTTGGTTTGGACATGGCCATTATCATCCCCACGATACTTTGTTTAATTGGGTCCCAATAGGACTCCACCTTGTAACCATTCATTGTACACGGAGCAAAGAACAAATTTTGGATCTCCGCCATCTCCTTTGCAGCATCACACTTCCGATAGAAGGTGATACCCGTCGGTTCTCTTGCTTCCTTCCCCAATGCTAACCTCCAATCCGACTTAGTCCATCAAGCCGGATTTCCTCTCTTCCCTTGACTTTAGGGCCTTCCTCACAATTACTGGCAGTTATCTATGCCATGACTCTTGGGAAACTAAATTTCCAATTCCATGCTAAGAAAGTAATATGAAGTCTATTCAAGACTTTGATTCTTGCTATGACATCCAACCTATGAATTGCAAAACTTTGCACTGTCAGAGCATTTGTGACCTTCTTTGCCATGATCTGCTCTCTCGTTCTTTGGACTGGAAAACTATTCCCTCTCCTGGACAAGACACTCTAACCCCTTTTGGATTTTGGAAAATTTCACTCTCAATTGGCTTCCTAACACACATTACTGCAGGATGACTACTCAAAGGGATTGGAAATCTACTTGACATATTCAACTTGTTCTTGCTCAATCACAATTTTATATTACCCTGAATTGCATTTATTCTTTAGTCAATTTCAAAATAGACTTCCCCTTCTTCTATGTGTTGCTGTCCTATCACTATCAAGGCATGCTTCTTCTGCCTCCACTGTTTCTTGAAGTGTACTTTCTTGCCACGTACCAAGGTTGTTAGACGGTCTTTGTATTGGCCTTTGTTTCCCAATCCAAAGATGATGCTCTTTGGACTTCTTTCTTTGTACTTCTCTCTTGAGTACCTCCATCATCAAGTCTGAAGTCCACTTCTTTGGATTTCCTTTGAAGACACTCCTCTCCATTCCTTCTTTCGCAATTAAGCTTTCTTTACTTACTTCTTCTCCCAAATGCTAATAAACAAAAAAAATAAATAAAATGTGGGCATTACATCAAGATTGGTGCAACAATCTTTCATTTAGCTTGCTCCACTTGGAATCACCACCAAAGTTTTGCCATACCATCCAATTGGCTAGAAGCCAAAAGAATCTATTTCCATTCATCTTGAAGATTGGTAGCTTCAAAGTAACATTTGCAATCAAACACAAAATTCTCCATTGTGCTTGGATGATTCTTGACTTCAATACCTTGGGTTTTGGAAATTGGATTTGATCTTCTCCATCTCAAACTGGTGCTCTCTCTATGTGTTCTTGTAATTGTTGGTCTTTTCATCCAACAATCAAGTAAGGTGCTCAATTTGTTGTTGCATAGTAATGATAAAGTCTAGTATTGCTGCCATGGCTACTACTCTATCCCACCATTCTTAATTTATCCAATTTATTAACACATAGATGCAGCATGTCTATTATTCTCCATAAGTCACAATCGGAAGTATCAAAGGTTCCTCATACAAGGTGATCATATGCAAAAAATCCTACCCAAAGTGCGATGTGATGAATTGTATAAAATGATGCTTAGGTAGTATCTAGACACAAAAATCCCAATGGTTTGGTGGAAGTAGATTTGGTGGTCCATAAATTCCCTCCATCCCATTCTTGCTTTGATACCAATGTAAAAGTCCAAGACCGAGAGGAGAAAAAGGAGAATGGAAGATCACATTGGGACACTTGGATGTGGGTAAACTCCAAAATGCCTAACATGAGCTTTGGCTCTTGTATTTATATAGATCATACAAGGCTCTTGAGAAGCTTCTCAAGTAGCTTCCAAGAGCTGATTTCTTGGAGTGCAAGCCAAGTTGATTGGGAAGCTTCTCAAGAAGCTTCCTTCTAGAAGTCACTTACTTGGCGTGCAAGTTAAGCTAGTTGAAAGTTTCTTGAAACTGTCTACTTGGGGTGCAAGCTTAGCTAGCCAAGAAGCTTCCCAAGAAGCCTCCTAGATACTTCTAGAATACTCTAGGTTAATTTGTCTTATTTGCTACTTTGTTAGCCCTACTAACTTCATTGCTAAACTCCATATTGTTATACCATTGGTAGCCAAAAAAATCCCATGTTCCTCAACCAAGGTGTCTCTACATCAACCACCTCCACAATAGAAACAAGAACCATATCATCCTTACTCTCACAAAGTATGGTAGCTACCAAGAATAATAAGGTTGGTCAACTCTTAAGGTAACATGTTGATGGTTGAGAATAAAGAGCAGCACATAATCAATAGATTTGCTACCAAAATCCAGGGTGGACCAAGAAAAATATCAAAAGGATAAAAATTAGGTAATTTATACAAGCCATTGAACCTACCCAACCAAAACTAAATCAAGATGCATTAAATATACAATAGGTAGAGTCTCAATAAAAGTAGATGGTTAACTAGGATCTAGTCTATCTTGCATTCTATTGCCAATTATCACATTGGCACTAGGACATTTATGAGCTATAGATATTGTCTATAATGCCTCAAAAAGTGTGAAAGACTATGGGAATATGAATTTTCTATAGACCTCCACTCTTTATGTGTCCAACTTCACTAATCCTCTTTTATAGTCAAGAGCAAGTATTGCACTCCTAATCACTACAAAAAATGAATCTACTTGTGTTGATATGCATATAAAGTCAAAGACATCCTTACACTAGCATGATAGATGGAAGGCTCAACACTTTAATAGTATCTACTCTTAATTAAAACCAGCCTCTACTTCAATTGCTCAATCTAAGTAACCATGGCTTTATTAGAAGGAAAAGAGGGTATTGTGCCTCTACCAACTATAGATCTATTGACATTACCTCGTCCTCCATGACATGTGGCTCCTTGAGCACCTACCATAGCAATTCTACCATGTTGTAGCATTGGAGTTGAAGTATTGGTCACTAGTGCAACCAAATCCATAACAATGGTCACATTGTCTTTGGGCAAGTTGAGGTGCTCAAGAGCTATGATGCACGTTACCTTGGGTGTACTACTTCTTGTGGTGAGATGTTTTACAAGTCCAAGAAGCAAACATACCACTTATTTCTTTAATTGACCAACAAATTATGGTAAGTTTTTGTTTACACCATGCCATCCACTCACTCCATGAGATCAAGGCTTATAAGGTCTATAGTGGCCTTGATGACACATTTGATTTGTGAATATTAATTATATTGGTGTAATCCAAAAGCCTAATATAATATTTGGCCATCACTAAGTAGTCCTTGAGTAACTAATGATATAACTATGATCACCAAAATTATCACTCTATTGTCATGGCAAACTAGCTTTGGCACTAAAATATCATGACATTTTAGAGAAACCCAATATCTATAACACTTGATAAATATCAAATAAACCTTGTTAGAATTCTTGTAATTTGTTCTTGATCATATTCCTCCTATTATGTTCTCAAAACCAAACCTTTTTAGTGCATTAATCAAATATCTTAGAATTGCAGAAAATATTTAGTTTAAAGAGGTCGTGAGATTGAGGAAAATAAAGCAACCATAAGAAATAAACATATTTTCAAGTTCAAAATATGTGTATTCTATTAATATACAAAATTTTAAATTTGAAGCTTCAAGTTTAAATCATAAATAATAAAATTAATACATTGAGCCAATCATAAAGCCATAAATGTACACATTCAAGCTAATATACTTGAGTGAATCCCAATTAAAAATATAACATATTTAAGCTTATACTTGCAAGCAAGTCCAAAGTAAGAAAAATTACATGTTTAAGCTAATAAATTTTAGTCTAACTATTCAAATACGTGATCTAATACAAAAAATACCTTAAAGCTCAAAAGACATGATAAGATTAATAAGAAGCAGGCTTCTCTACCAAAAAAATTAGCTAACTATGATACGAAACAATATTATATACTAATACTCATAGGTACCTTGCTTCTAAGTTATAATAATTCACCACATTTTGTATTAATTTCTTCTAATTTCCAAACTTCTATCCTACAACACATAAAGCTAGTATATTCTAGAAAAACACATCTTAGTTCTAAATGAAGTAAGATCTATTTCAAATGTCAAGCTCAAACAACTCCTTAAGATGAATTACAATTTAATTTGAACAAGTTTTTTAACTTGTAAGTTAACTTTAGCAAATGATTTCAATGTCCTCCTAAGTCTGAATCATTTGTGGTGAGAAAGAGCTAACAAGTGTTTGCAATGAGAATTAAAATCAGTGAACTCAAGAAGAGAGGATAAAAGAAAGATAAACACAAATTTTGAGCAGAAAATAGTCTACATGCGTTAAATACCCCATGGTAACATTATTCGTAACCAAGATAAATAAAACATTTTATGGAAAGAAGTAAGCAACTTTTCAAAGCCAATTTCTTCAATCCTTTAGAATTTTTCTCAATGACTTAATCTGAAATCTAAATAACAATTGTTGAGTATAAATCTTGCTTCCTTTTTGATTATCTAAGTTGGAAAATAATTTGCAAATATCTTTCTTTGAAACTTTGTTAGTTATTTATAGTAATCTTTATGAATTTTTTGTTCTTAACTTTACTTCCGAAGTAAATTAGAGTAAATTTTCCTAGGTCACTTGTAATATCAATAACATCTATGTTAATCATGTGCTCTTGATCTTGATTCTTTTATAGAATTTTGAGCATTATGAAGATTATTAAGGTATTCATGTTTAACAACATAAAGCGTGCTTATATTTTATGACTTTTACCTATATATCATTTGGATACCAATTACTAACCATGTACTTGGTAAAAGGTTTAAGATTTTATTATAAGTGTAACAATAATTTAAAGTTTGATTATGGCAAAATAGCACAATGGGGTTGAAATAAAACATAATTCAAATTTTGGAAGGTAAGATGAATGGAAAATTAATGAGGATGATCAAGTTGGTAACGCAAAAGATAGTTAATGTTTCCAATGTAGAATAGATCAATCTAGTTGAGTGCCATTCTACAAATTTAAGTATGAAGGGTTAAGTGAAGGTTATGCTTATTAATTGTAAGTTAATCATAGATTCCAAAACACGAATTCCAATTATATGTATCAATATGCAATTTTGTATATCAATGTGTTTTTTTTAATATCTCAAGTAGTGTAATACTCTAAGGACAAGAGAAGAGAAAAAACACAAATTTCAAACTCAATCCTTCGATGCCCCTAAAGAGCACCTTCTCTTTATTATATAGACAAAGAGGATCTCCTCTAAGGAAGCTCCACCATAGGATTAGGCACATAGATAAGTGACATGTTAGCAAGCTCCACCCTTGTATTACTTGGATGGGTGCTATGTTGGTCATGGTCCTTTTTGGCTGGTCAAACAAGCTTTGACCAGAGGGAATCTTTTAGAGAATGTTCTTATTAGAATTTTGGAATCACATGGGTGAGGTACCATTGGAAAGCTCTTGACAAGACAAACCAAGAGAGAGGGAAGGACAGTCTTTCTTTGGTTGAGGTGGGGGATTGTGCACATTTTTTAGGCCTAATTCATCCATTTAGGCATCCAAATTGCGTTCAAAGATGAGGCATATTTTGGTTGCCACTCTATTAGAAGAAGTCCCCTTTTGGTGATATCTCTTTTTGATCTATTAATCCATCATATGTAAGATCCTTCCAGATGCTACTAAACCAATTCTCACCTTTAAAACACATGTCTAACTATTGGTTCTAAGGTTTTCAAGTCTATTTTGGTTTTTGCCCTATTAGTAGAAGTACTCTTTTGGTGATACTTCTATCTGATCTATTTTTTCCATCATTGTATAACATCATTCCAGATGTTACCAAACCAAATTTCACATCTAGATCATATGGCTAGCTCTTGGTATTATAAACCTCCCTCCTTTTAAGACACAATGTCCTTGTTGTGCAGTTGTTGCTCAAATGCTTGCACCAATAGGGATGCATATCTCAAATTGGCTATGGGCTCCTAGGTTGCCTCATAGAGGAGGTAGCCTTTCCACTATACAAGATAGTCCACCCACGGATGGAAAATACCACACATGCATTTTTGGAGGATATGTGTAATACCAAGAGCTAGCCATATGATCTAGATGTGAAATTTGGTTTGGTAACATCTAGAACGATGTTATACATGATGGTCAAAATAGATCAGATAGAAATATCACCAAAAGAGTACTTCTACTAATAGAGCAGAAACCAAAATAAACTTGAGAACCTTAGAACCAATAGCTAGACATATGATTTAAAAGTGAGAATTGGTTTGGTAACATCTAGAAGGATGTTACACATGATGGATTAAAAAAAATCAAAAAGAGGTATTACCAAAAGGGGACTTCTACTAATAGAGTAGGAACTAATATGCCTGAAATCTTTGAAGGTAATTTCGGAGGCCTAAACGGATGAATTAGGCCTCGAAAATGTGTAGATTACACTCCCTCCAATAGAGGAAAGGTTGGCATTCCCTCCCCTTGGTTTGTCTTGTCAAGACCTTTCCAATGGTACCTTATGTGATTTTGAGACTCCTACAAGAAGATTCCCTAAAAGATTCCCTCTGGTCAAAGCTTGTTTGACCAACCATAAAGGACCTAGAACAACATGTCACCCATCCAAGTAAATAATCCAAGGGTAGAGCTTGCTGACATGTCACCTATTTGTGTGCCTAATCCTATGGTGGAGCTTCCTTGGAAGAGATCCTCTTGGTTTATATAATAAAGAGAAGGTGCTCCTTTGGGGTATCAAATGTTGATTGTGTAATTTGTGTTTCTCCATTGTGCTTCTCTCTCTTCTCTTGTCCTTGGAGTATTACAACATGCTCCACTTCATATTCCTCTGTGCCATCAATGAGTGTCGGACAAGGTCGAAAGTCTTATGTGGAATGATAGTGGTCCAATTGTGGAGCATATCTACATAGTAGAGAAACATGGAACACTAGATGGATTGTCATATGTGGTGGTAGCTTGAGGTGATAGGCCTATGAGCCAGCCTATCTCTCACTTATCATGACTAATGCAGAACCATCATTTATCTCAATATAAATAATATCTCTCAAGTATTTATAATACCAAGCTTAATATCATAATATCACACACATGCACAAGGGTGTTGCACTAAGACTAAGTTTTCACTTTGTCTTCAAAGTGAAGGTTTCTCTACCTTATATGATATATCTTCAACTTATCATGGTTAATCCTATCAAAGTGTCTTCTTCCCAACTCCTTGAGATTATAAGTGTAATTGCTCCACACCTTGTCCACTATGAAAGGTCCAAAGTACTCAAGCAAAAACTTCTTTTGCACTCTCTTGAATCGAATGGAATCAAACAACATTACCCAATCACCTTCTTTGAAAGGCTCCACCTTCTTCTTGGCTTGCTTCTTGTCATAGCTCTCCTTTTTTTTCCTTTGGGCTTGCTCCACTCAAACCATAGCAATTGCTCTTGCCTCTTCCAATTCCATGAGTTGATTCTTCCTTGACTTCTCTGCATCACCTCCTTGTGCTTTCTTCAATCACCTATGAATCCTTTGGAAGGTAGGAAGATCAAAGTGAATAGGTAAGGTAGACTCAATACCATGTACCAATTGAAATAGAGAATATCTGGTGGAAGTCTTCATGGTTGTCCTATACACCCACAAAACTACATGAATCCTTTTATCCCCATGGTGTTTAGCCCCCTCCATTTTTGCATCTTTTACCAACATCATGCACAAGGTCTGATTGTTCTCTCTACCAAGCCATTAGGATTTGGCTTATAGGATGTAGTTACTCTATTTGTGATAAAGAAATATCATAGCATGGCTATAGTGATGCTTCATGTAAACTCTCCTCCTCTATCAGAAACCAACTCCAAAGGGCATCCAAACCTAGTGATAATGCGTTCATAAAGAAATCTATCAACTTCATCTTCATTCTTGTACCTCAATGGTCTAGCCTCAACCCACTTGGTAAGGTAATCAATAACTATCACAATATATTGATTATTCCTTGGGGTTCTATAGAGAGGACCTACAAAATCAATTCCCCACTTCTCAAAAGGTCCTAGCAATGGAATTGATCTAAGTGGTGGAGTGGAAGTAGATTTTCTAGCAAAAGCTTGACAAACGTGACAAGTTTTGCAATAATCAAGACAATCCTTGAAAATTCCTCTCTAATGGTAACCTACATCTAGAATCTTGAAAGCAATCACCTTTCTTCCAAAGTGTCTTCCACACATTAAACCTTCATGAAACTCCTTTTTGAGTAGGATAGACTCTTCCTTACCCACTGCTCTTTGAAGTAGACCATCTGCACCTTGGTAAACAAGAATATCCTCCACCAGTGTGTAAGGTCTAGTTCTTGCTGCAAGGGCCTTCCTCTCCCTAGCATGCATCCCTTTTGGATAGTTATCTTTTGTCACAAAATCCATAATCTCCTTGTACTCCATTGGAGCCTCTTGAGTGACTGAGATTATCATGAGCTCCTAATCTGAGAAGGAATCATCCATTGGCTCATCATGATCATAGGCTCTAGATAACAAATCAGCATTTGCATGTTTCTTTCTTGGCCTGTCCTCAATGGTGTAATCATACTCAAACAAAAGTACCATCCACCTTGCTAGCCTCCCTTCCATATAAGGCTTGTTGAAGATATACTTCAAAGCCTTGTGATCTGTGACAATGGTGTCTTTCCCTCCAATCTAGTAGTGTCTAAACTTCTTGAGACCAAAGATCACTGCCAAACCCTTCTCTCTCCATGATAGAGTAGTTCTTTTATGTTGAAACCATTTGCCTACTAGCATAAGTTATTGGATGATCATGCACATCTTGGTCTAATTGACTAAGAGTGCATCCTATAGCAACATTGGAAGCATCAGTGTAGAGGATGAAAGGTTTACTCCAATCAAGTTTAGCAAGAATTGGAGCTACAACAAGGGATTACTTGAGCTCCTCAAAAGCTTTGAGAGCCTCCTTGTCCTCCAAAATCACCATGTAATCTACACCCTTCTTCATGTAGATGGTCAATGCATAAGCCTTGTTGGAAAATGACAAGATGAACCTCCTATAGTACCCAACCATCCCCAAGAATTGGCATAACTTTATCAAGCTTGAAGGGAATGGAAGGTCTGAGATTTTCCTCACTTTCTTAGGATCAATTTCTTTTCCATCCTTGGAGATGATGTGCCTCAAAAGTAGACCATCTTCACATCCAAAAATGCACTTCTTTGGGTTGAGTGATGCATTTGCCTCATCCAAGCATTGCAAGACCTTCATTAGGTGCTCAAAGTGCTCCTCCTTGCTCCCATATACACAAATTCATCAATGAAGTCTCTCACAAATTTCCCAATGAAAGGTTCAAATACCTTGTTCATGAACCATTGGAATGTGGCTGGAGCATTGCAAAGCCCAAAAGGCATGACCATGAAACCATAAGTTCCCCAAGGTGTGGTGAATGTGGTGAGTTGTTGATGCTTTTGTGCAATCTTGATTTGGTTATACCCATTATAACCATCTCCAAAATTGTACCTCTCATGACCTACAACTTCCTCCAAGATCTCATCAATGAATAGAAAAGAGTAATATTCCTTCTTAATAATAATATTAAGCTTCTTGTAATTCACACATACCCAAAGCTTGCAATTCTTTTTCTTCACAATCACAATGGGAGACACCCATTCCAAATTCTCCACCTCAAAGATAAATCCAGCTTCCTTGAGCTTATCAATCTCCTCTTCACCACCAAAGATATTGGTGGACTAATGCGACATTGCTTTTGGTGGACTAGTCTTGCATGTGACTCCACCTCAATCTTATGCTCCTCTAAGGTGACTTCCTTTAGATCCTTGTAACTGAAAGCAAACACATGGATGAACTTGCGGAAAATCTCCTCAAATCTCACCTTGTCCTTCTTGGTAACATTTGGACCATACTTGAGAGTAGATAACCTCCTTTCTATCTCCTCAAATGTCAATGGTGATTTATCCAGGTCTTCGAAACCTTTGGCTTAGGTGCAAGGTCCATAGCACACAAGGGATGCACATCTGAATCAGATTTAGATTCATCCTTCTCTGTGGAAGTCTCTTCCTCCATGCTTGTGTCCACACCTGAAGCTCCTTTTTCAGAATCTGATTCCCAATAATTAGAAGATGGTGTATCTGAATGTGAAGTGTTGGTGGTGTTAGTCACAGGAATTGTGACTTTATGGTTTGATGGCCAAATCCTCAAGTACCCTTTGTGCCATTGATTAGTTGTGCGTGTTGCTTTCAACCATGGCCTCCCAAGAATTAAATCATAGCTTGAATCCTTCAAGACTTGGAAAGTCATGAGATTTTGAACTCCCATAATTGAAACTATCACCTTATCCATCACCCCTACTGGTTGAACTTGTTGCTTGTTTGCCATGCACACCATAAATGTTGAAGGTCTAGAGAGTATCATACCCAACTTCTTCATCAACCTTTCTGACATGGCATTCACTATTGATCCTCTATCAACCATCGCATCCTTGATGTTGTGACCATTCATTGTCACATCAATCTTGGAAGCATATTCACAAGCCTCCCATGGTGTTGGCTTGGCATCCACCGCCCCCATTGATATTGGAGCTTTTGCTTTCTTCTTCTTCTTGCTCCTTGTAGAACTCAAGCCACCTCTAAGCTCCTTTCTCAAAGTAGGATTCAAAGCAATCAGTTGACTAACTGTGATGTTAGCATTCTGACTACCAACATCCTCCAAGACATGTAGTTGATTTGATATCAAGAAGTCCTCCATCTCCAACTTCTTTCTTGGAGTCTTTGTTGTTGAATTGCTTGTGTGAGAGCTCCTAGTAGACATAGGAGTATCTTGGCTAGGATTATCTCCTTAGCTTTGTTTGGATTAGGAGCCACTTGGGTTTCACTTCTTTCCCCTTTCCCTCTATTGGCTCACTCATAACCCCTTCCTTCATGGTAAGTGGAATTAGGGCAATTCCTTTGGAGATGGCTTCTTCTTCCACAACCAAAACAATTTTTATCATTGAAATTGTTGGCTGGTTGGCCTTCTCTATATGGATAGTTTCCATAACTCTTAGGCCCTCTCCCTACATTCTGATCCACCTCTCTCTTCTCCCATAGTTTCACTACATTGATCTTGAGATCTACAAGTTGTTAAGTGATGGCTTGAAGTGGATCCTTTGGTAGGGGTGCAAGAACTAGAGCAACTACTAATTGTGGTGCAACTTTTATCACCAAGGTATCAGAAGTTCCACCATACTTGTAACCTTGAGGAGGATGCACAACCTCCTTCACCACCAAATCACTCTCATCCCATAGTTTATCCACTCTCATAGATAGTTTACCCATAAGTTGAACGATTATATCCATTACTAATCTTGAGAACTTGTCACGCCATTTGTAGTTCCGCATCTAGCTACTCGGACACTGGAGTTCCATTGATAGTAGTTAGAGTTATTCTAGTAGTTTCTCAAGGACTACTTTCTGACAGTCTGATTTGGTGTTCGGGGTACTGACTTCACGGTGGGGCCCACCGTCACTTTGCACCGTTTGCACCGTCAGCGGGACCGTTAGGGTTCCCGTGCTAGCTCGAGTCCAGGGGGGTATAGTTTCGAAGTGAGCTCTAGAGAGCTCACTTCTCTGATGTTGAGCCTTCGAGTTCTTGGTTATGGTGGACAGAGGCCGGCGAGCGTCATCTGGATTCTCTATGCTTGAGTGGGTGTGGCTTGACTGTAATCAGTGCCCAGTTGTTGGCAGTTTATAGAGTGACAGATCAAGTACTGATCTGAGTTGAGTTCAGTTGAAAGTGTTAAGCAATATGATTACATCAGAGAAGTGAAGTCAGGGGGAAATTGGGTGCAGGACCGTTGAGTGTTGGTGGTATCTCCAAGCTCGGTGGATCGTGGTAGCTCGATTCAAGTTCTGTGTTTCCCTAGTGTGCAGAAGCTCGTTCAAGTGATTCAGATTTGGCAGTTAGGCGGACGGTGTGCGGAAGCACTGGCCAAATTTTGAGCAAAGAAGGAGCAATTTTTGAGCACTGTTGTGATTTTGAGCTCAGGAGGTGAAGGCAGGACCAATTTGCTGCGAGTTGGGCTCAGAAAGTGAAATTGAAGGTGGAGTTGGGAAGCTCTTCTCATGAAATTGTGATTTGGGAAAACCCATTTCGTCAATTTGGCTCGAGTGGAAAGTTAGCGGGAGGATTTGGTGGACAGCCATCTTTAGGGTTTACGTCAGATTTTACATTAGATTTACGTCAGATTTTGGGCCAGATTTGGAGGAGTTTTTGTTGTTTGGCCAGATTTGGAGGAGTTTCGCTAGTTTGGAAGACTTTTGCAAATTTGGAAAAGTTTCGCCAATTTTGGAGGAGGTTTCGAAGTGGCAACAAGAAAGGCCTCAATTGGCTGAATTTTGGCATTTTGAGGCATAGGGTTGTGGGCTATGAAGGCCTAGAAGGGCCAGCTTGCTGGCATGAGGCTAGCTAGTTTAGAGTAGATCTTGGTCATTGGTTGGCAAAATCTGCCTTTCTTGCTAGATTGTGTGCAATAGGGTTTGATCCCTAGATCTCTTGTTCCTAGACTGGTGCTCTAGCCAACTGGTCCACCCTCACTTGTTGTCCTAGTGACTGCGCCACTGTTATCTATACACATGTAGCTTTGGCTAGTAGAGGCAGTTTGATCTCATTTTTGGTGATCCTGGTAGCTTAGGACTTAGATACAAACTGCTCTTATGTCAAATGCCAAATGGTAGCAGAGTCAGTCCTGTGTTGTGTTATGAGATGGAGGGTTTTAGTTTAGATTTCTTGTGATTGGATCCCCTCCATTCTCTATTTCTTGTTTGTGCACCACATTGGTGTGAGGTGCCCTAACTTTTGAGCGTTGGTGCTCTGGTGTGCTCTCGGTGGTGAGGCTGGAGTGATGACCAGTCAGACTACCTTTGTTTCTCTTTGGTGAGGCAGGAAGTGATGACCTGCAGATCGTGAGAGTGCGTGTTATGATGGCAGGTTACAGGTTGCCTTTCCCCTAGTGTAGTTATCTCGGTTAGAGTTACATTAGTGGGTAGTGTCTAGTTGGTATTGGCACGTGGTGGTGTTGGCACTTGCGGTTGCAGTTGGTGGTTCGGGTTTGCTGTTGCAATTACGTGGTCACAACGGAGTTCTTTGGAGATTCCAGAGGAGTTAGCTCTATAGTACGCAGTGGGTTTACTCGGAGTGGTGCTCAGTATCAGCCTGTATCTCAGGTCCCAGTGAGGGAGGAGATTGACTCTGAGTTGGAGTTCAACACAGGAGCTGATTCAGTTGAGAGTGCACTTGGTGTGTCCGCACCGTTGTTGTGGGACATGGACGAGATTTATGGGGCCTCCAAAGGCCCTAGGCGTTACTCTGGTATAATGGGTACCATTGAGTTGGATGACTTCATCCAAGAGTTTGATAGTTGGTGTGATCTGCAGCAGATGCAAAACCCGACTTTGTTCACACCCTTCATGGCATGGAAGGGGTTGTTTCAGCATCTGAAGGATCCGCCAATGGATGACTACCATGAGTTCAGGAGAGCTCATTTGGAGGAGATTGAGTTACGGAGACAGTATTGGTCTCCACACTACGTCTCCATTACTTCAGGCTCGGTGGCCAGGAGTAGATTGGCTATACCCATGAGTTCTAGCTTGAGTAGTGTTGGTGGAGCTAGTGGAGGTGCACTAGCTGGAGATAGTGCTACTACGAGTGGAGGTACCGCTGCAGGAGGTGGTGTGGTACCGGGGTTTAACCCCATGGTTGAGTTCTTCCTATGTTTGAGGCAGAACTACTAGGGAGTGCGGACTGACAAGCTGAGGAGCTTGTAGGAGTTCCAGCGGAAGGCTGGAGAGAGCCTACGCGAGGCATATACTCGCATGAGGCGGCTGATCAGTTTCACTCAGGGAGTTACTCAGGCCCAGGCAGTCCAGTTTTGGTATGGGATACTGGACAGGGAGTTGCGACGTAGAGTTCGTGATGCTACGTTGTTGCAGGCTACTTTGCTCACTTTGGCAATAGTCTTTGGTTTGGCTGAGCATATTGAGCTCAACATGGTGGAAGAGAGAGTGGTGACAGCTGGATTTGGTAGAGAGACCTCATCCACGGTTGTGACTTCTTCTAGAGTGCAGCAGAGTGTACCACGCCCAGTTGGTTTTTGAGGACAAGGTGGACAGCCCAGATCCTATGGAGCGAGTGGAAGGCCTAGTGGAGTTAGACCCTTACTCTCATTTTCGGGTCAGCAGCAACCAGTGAGTGGTGGTGTTGCTTGTTGGACTTGTGGTGGAACTCACCATAGTAGAGAGTGTACTTAGGGCAGCGGACCTGGTACCTCTCGTGCATCACAGCCAGCACAGAGGCAGTGTGAGCACTGCCACAGATTTGGTCACACTAGTGACCGGTGTTTTGACCTACACCCGGAGTTACGAAGTGGTAGGGCTACTATGGCAGGTAGTAGAGGAGCTCAAGTTCATGGAGGACGAGGTGGTAGAGGTGGTGGTAGAGGATCTACACCTAGTAGGGGTGCAGTACCTGCCCTTACTTCTGACACAGCTATGGCTACTCGGATTGAGCAGTTGGAGCAGAGATTGGCTAGTATGGCTATTGCTCAAAGGAGATCAGATTCGGGTGCTGAGGCTTCCACCTCATATGCTGGTGATAGAGATGCTTTGGACTTCATGTGCGGAGCAGCACAGGTGGATGCATCTACAGCAGTGACTAGGAGTGCAATATGTGCTCCAGAGCCTAGAGGAGCATCAGTGGAGTTGGACCCACAGAGAGGAGAGGTTGGGAGACATGTCAAACTTCCCCAGTCTTTCACGCTATCTGAGGCATTGCAGACGACATCCATGTTCCTAGACGTCCTAGTGCAGGTGTGGTAGGTGGTGATGGAGTACATGATGGACTACTTGCTAGTCAGCCACCTGCTACTACACAGACTGAGTCTAGCATGATGTTGGGGGCGGCTCAGCTGATTATGCGGCATCCTTTATTTTCAGCCAGTGACATGTTTACATTGGGAGTTGACCCAGCCCCAGTATTCCGGTTGGCTGCCACGTTGTGTGAGAGTAGGGATGGTGCAGTTCCTACTACTAGAGCAGAGGTGGTTGGTAGTGGAGCTGACTTGGTTGAGGAGCATGGGATCCGTTCAACGACCAGTGGTTTATGGCAAGCAGCAGCGGCTAGACTGGAGGAGTTGCCAGCTAGACCGGCCTTTGAGAGAGCGCGGTTTACACCTGGTGTTGTCCTATTGGATAACCAGAGGGGGATTTTTTGTTTGGTGGGACCTTCAGGGAAGGTTTATACACCACAGAGAGTCTTGTTAGACTCTGGTGCACAGCCCCTTATGTTGGAGAAGGCTACAATTGTTGGTCTAGAGTTACGGAAGACCGATGTGGAGAGGTGTCCGTTTCAGATCCAGACATCTCTTGGTGGTGGTTCGACACAGTACATCACACGTGGAGAGCTTGTTGTCTAGGTTCAGCCTGGTCATCCGACTGATAGCTCGGTGGTGAGAGCTCAGGCTATTGCGACGATAGCTGAGTCATATGATGTGCTAGTTGGGGGAGCAGTGTTATACCCTATGGGTTTCAACATTGACTATTGGGAGGAGACAGCCTCTTATAGACCTGGTTGGCAGTCTGGTGAGGGACGGGTATGTCGCCTACCAATACGCTTCAATAGTGGCAGTCTTGGCTCACTACAATCCAGGACCATGGCAGCATTAGTTTTAGCTTTCAGCGGTGCAGTCACTTGGCCTGGTAAGTTGTTGGAGAGGAACGCCCATGCAGAGGATACTCTAGTACCAGATGAGATCACTCGGCTTTGGAGTACAAGTGGGATTGTTCCATCCACCTTGGATGTTCCATTGTGGAGTTCAGAGGAGGCATTGCAGCAGCAGGCTTGGAGTGGAGCCTTTGGACCATCAGGGGATGAGTGTGAGGATGAGCCTCCAGAGGCGATTGCTTTGACACCTCTGGATACCACACTCATTGCTTGGCAGTATCCAGTAGAGGGGATATGTATATTGGAGTTGTTTGGTGGGATCAACACCAGACTAGCTACGGTGTTACAGGCGAGTATACGAGTAGAGTATGTTATGGATACTACGACATCTCCAGGTTCATCAGTCTGTTTCTCCAGCTTACCTTTTGGAGAACGTTCCTTTGATGGGTGATTCTTGCACTAGAGTGGTGGCGAGTACACATCAGGTCCATTCTTGGATGGGACCTACTGTATTGTTAGATGCAGCCAGAGTGGGATCACGGGCTCATCGTCTTCGTCTTTGGTGGACGAACCTTTTACCCAGAGAGGTTCTACAACGTAGTTATGATGGGATTCAGCGATTGGACCACATTCTTGTTGATGATATCTTGGATGTTGGGCGTCAGTCTCAGATAGTGGTAGTGGCTGATAGGTCACCTATGGCAGTGGTGAACCTAGTTGGACAGCCTAGAGCTGCATTTCCCACACTCATGAGTTTCCCAGGGTCTCATGCTTTTTGAGAGGGAGGACCCGGACTTGTTTGGGACTCACAGTTACAGCAGTTGCTGGAGCCTAACGCTGATGAGAGAGAGCGAGCAATGGGTTTTCGCACCGGTATTACCGCTGTTCCAGTAGTGTTAGAGGCATCCAGGCATCAGGTGTTAGGTCAGGCTATGGACCTGAACTGTTTGACCTGGATTGTGAGCCTTGGCTTGGCAGAGTAGCGTAGGATGCGCTTGATAGGCATCACCACTTGGACACTTGTCATGGATAGTATGATGTTGATAGCGATGTATGTTGTGTAGCGATGTATATACGCACGACAGCTGTCATGCCATTTGTAGTTCCGCATCTAGATGCTCGGACACTAGAGTTCCAGTGATGGTAGTTAGAGTTATTCTAGCAGTTTCTCAGGGACTACTTTTCGACGGTTAGATTTCGTGTTTGGGGTACTGACTTCACAGTGGAGCCCACCGTCACTTTGCACCGTTTGCACCATCAAGTGTCCCGTCAGCGGGACCGTTAGGGTTTTAGGGCTAGCTTGAGTCCAGGGGGTATAGTTTCGAAGTGAGCTCCAGAGAGCTCACTTCTCTGATGTTGAGCCTTCGAGTTCCTGGCTATGGTGGACAGAGGCCGGCGAGCGTCACCTGGATTCTCTATGCTTGAGTGGGTGTGGCTTGACTGTAATCAGTGCTCAGTTGTTGGCAGTTTATAGAGTGACAGATCAAGTACTGATCTGAGTTGAGTTGAGTTGAGAGTGGTAAGCAATCTGATTATTGTGGCACTTTAGAGTCTATGTATAACTTATGTGTGAGTTGTGCTTTTATAAGGTATGATGTTGACAGCGATGTATGTTGTGTAACGATGTATATACGCACGACAGAGATAGTTGCAAATGAAAGGATGATGAGTACCTCCTCACCCCTTGTTTATATACTTGTGAAATAGTTATGTACCAAAGTTACTAATTATCGTAGTAACTCAAGTTACTAGACTAAAAGTCAAGTAAAATCAAAAAGTAGAAAGGAATATCCATTCACATGGGCATATTCCCCTAAGCATGTAGTCTTACCTTGACCCAACCACTAAGTCAAGGATTCCTTCACATGGGCTATCCTTGGACTAAAGAAGAATCCAAAACAAAAAGGCTTGCGGGCCCAAGAGTTCTCAACTCTTTCCTCAAAGCCAAACACCTAGGAATAATACCAAGTCAACACATTAAAATCCAAAATAGTGGTGCTCATCTTTTCTACTTCCTCTAAAGTAAGGTCCCCTCTATCTTAGCTATGACTAACTTTAGCTAACCATGACTAATATAGAACCATCCTTTATCTCTATATAAATAATATCTCTTAAGTACTTGTAATACCAAGCTAAATATCACAATACCACACACATGCACAAATGGGTGTTATAGGCCATAGCTCAGAGGAGATCAAATTTGGGTGCTAAGCTTCCACCTCATATGCTAGTGATAGAGATGCCTTGGATTTCATGTGCGGAGCTACACATGTGGATGCATCTGCTGTAGTGACTAAGAGTGCAGTATGTGCTTTAGTGGAGTTGGACCCACAAAGAGAAAAGGTTGGTTGATAGGTGTAATGCTCCGAGGACAAGAGAAGAGAGAAAACACAGATTGCACACTCAAACATTCGATGCCCCAAGGGAGCACCTTCTCTTTATTATATAGACAAAGAGGATCTCCTCCAAGGAAGCTCCACCCTAGGATTAGGGACACAGATAGATGACATGTCAGCAAGCTCCACCCTTGGATTACTTACTTGGATGGGTGACATGTCTAGTCTAGGTCCTATCTGGTTGGTCAAACAAGCTTTGACCAGAGGGAATCTTTTAGGGAATCTTCCTATAGGAATCTCAAAATCATGTAAGGTATTATTGGAAACCTCTTGACAAGACAAAGTAGGGGGAGGGAAGGCCAGCCTTTCCTCCATTTAGGGGGGGGGGGGTATGCACATTTTCAAGGCCTAATTCATCCGTTTAGGCCTCCAAAATTGCCTTCAAAGATTTCAGGCATATTTTGGTTCCTACTCTATTAGTAGAAGTCCCCTTTTGGTGATACCTCTTTCTGATCTATTTAGTCCATCATGTGTAACATCCTTCTAGATATTACCAAACCAATTCTCACCTTTAAATCATATGTCTAGCTATTGGTTCTAAGGTTCTCAAGTCTATTTTGGTTTCTGCCCTATTAGTAGAAGTACTCTTTTGGTGATACTTCTATCTTATCTATTTTGACCATCATGTATAACATCATTCTAGATGTTACCAAACCGAATTTCACATCTAGATCATATGGCTAGCTCCTGGTATTACAGACCTCCCTCCTTTTAAGACGCAACGTCCTCGTTGTGCAATTGTTGCTCAAATGCTTGCACCAACACAAGTGCATGTGCCAAATTGGCAGCAGGCTCCCAAGTGGCTTCATAGAGGGGGTAACCTTTCCATTGTACTAGATAGTCCACCTGTAGATGGCGAGTACCACGCATGCGTTTTTGGAGAATCCGCTCCACTTCATATTCCTCTATGCCATCAATGAGTGTCGGACAAGGTCAAATGTCCTGTGTGGAATGACCCTAGCCTGATCGGGGAGCATATCTGTGTAGTAGGGAGACATGAAACACTGGATGGATCTTCATGTGGGGTGGGAGCTCAAGGTGATAGGCCACAGCGCCGATGCAACAAAGAATCGAGAAAGGCCTAATAAAACGCGGTCTGAGCTTATGAGGTCCAACTAATGTGAGGTTGGTTGTTGATAGCCACACTTGATCCCCAACATTGAACTCCATGTGCCTATGGTGTGCATCAGCATATTGCTTTTGTCGATTTTGTGCAATCTATAATCTGTGCTTAGCGCTCTCCACACCTTGTTGGATTCTAGAAACAAATGTGTTGACTGCATCTACCTTGGTAACCACTGGACGGATCTTCATCAAGCTAGAAGGTGTGAAGGGATGCTCACCATACATGAGGAAGAACGGAGTGACCTAGGTGGAGGCATTCACTGAATTGTTGTAAGCAAATTCCACCAACGGGAGTAGGGTGTCCCACCTCTCTTGCTCTTCTAAGGTGAAGCTGCATAACATGTCTTCAATCGTGTGATTAGCCCGCTCTGTTTGGCCATCTGTTTGTGGGTGGTAAGCTGTGGACATGGCCAACTTGGTTCTGAAGAACCCAAAGAGTGTTCACCAAAACAAACGGGTGAATTGGGTGCCTCTATCGGTGATGATTACTCAAGACAAAAGATGGGATGGGATGGATGCACCGGGAGAACAATTTCCCGCACCTAGCTTTCCATTCTCAAACCCATTCCATATCAAGATTATGTACATCCGGCGTGAGTAGATGAGGGTATTGCTAGTTTATCACTTTGGTGCGGAATTCATGGACAGAGTGATGAACTCACCAAACCCGGTGATTCTACCGGTGGTGATATATGACAAAGTGGGATTTGACAATCTACATTCTATTATGATAATATGGATATGAATGTCCATTGATTGGTAACATAATTCCAAATGTTACCAAACCAATTCTCACCTTTAAATCATATGTCTAGCTATTGGTTCTAAGGTTCTCAGGTCTATTTCGGTTTCTGCCCTATTAGTAGAGGTACTCTTTTGGTGATACTTTTATCTTATCTATTTTGACCATCATGTATAACATCATTCTAGATGTTACCAAACCGAATTTCACATCTAGATCATATGGCTAGCTCCTGGTATTACAATAGGTTAGACTTCCCTAGTCTTTTATACTCTTTGAGACACTATAGATGACATCCATGGCTCTTAGACGTCCTAGTGCAGGTGTGGTAGGTAATGATGGGGTGCATGATGGACTACCTACTAGTCAACCACCTACTACTACATAGACTTAGTCTAGCATGATGTCGGTTGGCTTAGCTGATGCGCTTTCCATTATTCTCAACCAATGACATGTTTACATTGGAAGTAGACCCAACCCCAATATTCCGGATGGTTGCCATGCTCTATGAGAGTAAGGATGATGTGGTCCCTACTACCAAAGTAGAGGTGGTTGGTAGTGGATTTGACTTGGTTGAGGAGTATGAGATCCTCTCAACGGCCAATGGTTTATGGCAAGCAGCAACAAATAAACTAGAGGAGTTACCAACTAGACCGGCCCTTGAACAAGCGTGGTTTACACTTGGGGTTGTCTTGTTGGATAACAAGAGAGGGATTTTCTGGTTGGTAGGACCTTCATGGAAGGTTATACACCACAGAGGGTCTTATTAGACTTTGGTGCATAGCCCCTTATGTTGGAGAAGGCTACAATTTTTGGTCTAGAGTTACGGAAGACCGATGTGGAGAAAGGTCTATTTTAGATCCAAACATCTCTAGGTAAAGGTTCTACACAATACACCACATGCGGAGATCTGGTTGTTCAGATTCAACCCGATCATCTAATTGATAGCTCTATGGTAAGAGCTCATGCCATTGTGACCATAGTTGAGTCGTATGATGTGTTAGTTGGGGGAGCAATGTTATATCCCATGGGTTTTTGTATTGACTATTGGGAGGAGATAGCTTCCTCCGACCAAGTTGGTAGTCTGGTGATGGATAAGTTTATCACCTACCAATACACTTCAATAGTGGCAATCTTGGCTCACTATAGTCTGGGACCATGGTGGCTTCAATTTCAACTTTCAACTTCTATTTCTTGGCCGGGTGATTTATTGGAGGGGAATGCCCATGCAAAGGATACTCTTGTACCAAAGGAGATAACTCAAATTTGGATTACTAGTGGGATTGTTCCATCCACCTTGGATGTTCCATTGTGGAGTTCAAAGGAGGCATTGCAGCAACATGGAGATCAATTAGTGCAACAAGCTTGGAGTAGAGTCTTTGTGCCACCAAGAGACAAGTATGAGGATGAGCCTCTAGAGTCAATTACCTTGATACCTCTGGATACCACACTCATTGCTTGGGAATATCCAATAGAGGGAGTATATTTATTGGAGTTAATGGGGTTAACACTGGACTAGCTGCGGTACTATAGGCAGGTACGGGTATAGAGATACTTGTATGTGGAGAGAGATGAGGTTGCTAGGCAAGCCTCTCTCCATCATGTGGCACACTTGGCCTATCAGTATCTTGAGTTATTACTAATGTCAATAGTCCAGGATTACCAAAAGGCCCTTACAATAAATAGTTCTTTGCTAGGGGCACATGATCTGGAGAGATATGGGCCTATTCATTTGGTGATTTCTAGATGGACATGTTAGGGATATACACGCATTGGCCAAGGTTTGGGTCTTCCAGATCCCTGCTCTGGTGTGTTTTGGGAGATGTTACAAATACTATGATATCTTTAGGTTCATCAATCTATTTCTCCAACTTACCTTTTGGAGAATGTTCCTTTGATGGGTGATTCTTGCACCCAAGTGGTGGTGATTACACATCAAGTCCATTCTTGGATGGGACCTACCGTGTTGTTAGATGCAATCAAAGTGGGATCATGGGCTCATCATCTTTGTCTTTAGTGGAAAAACCTCTTACCTAGAAAGGTTCTATAACGCGCTTATGATAGGATTCAATGACTAGACCACATCATTGTTGATGACATCTTGGATGTTGGGCAACAATCTCAGACAATGGTAGTGGCTGATAGGTCACATATGGCAATGGTGAACCTAGTTGGATAGCCTAGAGTAGCTTTCCTCATGGTTATGAGTTTCTTAGGATGGTTTTAAAGAGGGTGGTCTTGGACTGGTTTGGGACTCACAATTATAGCAATTAGTGGAGCCCAACATTGATGAGAGAGAGCGGATGATGGATTTTCACACTTGTATTATCGTTGTTCTAGTAATATCAAAGGCATCTAAGTCAGCGTCAGGAGTTAGGTCAAGCTATGGAACTCAACTATTTGACTTGGATTGTGAGTCTTGGCGTAGGAAAGCAACGTAGGATGCGCTTGATAGGCATCACCACTCAAACACTTGTAAGCCCTTGTGCCTATCAAGACAATTTAGGCAGATGCTAGGGGCAATGAATTGAGTAGAGAGGGTACTCTTGGGACACAACTAGTGGCTACTAGAGGGAGTGGCCTACTTGGAGTCCATTCAGTTGAGTATGGTCTACTTGGATGTATCTAAAGGATTTATGGAGCTTGCAGCTAAAGTAGAGGGAGTTTTTCACACTAAGGTTGGGACCTCTAGTGCTTGGGGCATGATGATATTACTCCCAAGAGCCTAGTGTAGCAACCAGTTAGTTACATCTTCCACTCCTACAATAAATTACAAAGAATACTTGGGAGCCAAATGTTGGACCCAAGCTTACAAGAGAGGAAAGGCGGAGGGTTTGGAGGTTCTTGAGGAGCTACACGAGTTGTTTTGCCTTAAGTATGAAGGATTTGGGTGCTCTAAAAGGACTTGATCTACAGATTGAACTGACTAGCAATACACTAGTTTTCCAATGTCCCTATCAATATAGTGACATGGAGAGAGCATTCATTTAGAGCCAGAGTAGGACCTTTTTGAGGCTGGTTTGGTGGAAATTTCACATAAAGAGTATGCATCAGCTACAATGATGCCAACCAAGAAGGATATGCATTGCAACTACACAGATAAGCAGATGTGTGGAGATTACCATCCTATCAACTAACAAATTAGGGCTGATTGGTATACCATGCCTACACTAGAGGAGATCTTTGATGCAATTGGGTATGCAAAGGTCTTCAATACTTTGGATCTTTGAGTAGAATATGATCACTTGCCAATTAAAGAGGAGGATAAGTCCAAGATAACATTTTGGGCTATTGATCCTCATAATAAGGATGTGTTATATTAGTGGAAGTTCTTAACAATGGGGTTAAAGAATGCTCTTGCTAAGTTCTAGAGGGTCATGGACAAGATCTTATCTGGATTGGATTTTGCTTAGGGCTATATTGATGACATTTTGGTCTATAGCACTACTATGGAGGAGCATGAGAGAGAGTCATTGGAGGTGTTTGAGAGATTGAGCTCTCATGGACTCAAATTACATCTTTGGAAGTGTAGGTTCTTCCACAAGCAAGTTGAGTATTTGGGTCACACTATCTACCCTGAAGGACTTTGTGTTCAGTAGACCAAGGTAGAGGCTATTACATGTACTCTTTGACCTATAGATGTGAGTTGAGTGCAAGCATTCCTTGGGTTGGTGAACTTCTATTTTTGCTATGTTAGAGGATTTAGTACCATTGTGTAATATTTTGAGGATAAAGAAACATAATAGAAAACACGAATTCCACACTCAAACTTTGATGCCCTAAAGGAGCACTTTCTCTTTATTATATAACCAAAGAGGATCTCGTCCAAGGAAGCTCCACCATAGGATTAACCACATGGATAGGTGACTTGTCAGTGAGCTCCATCCTTAGATTACTTGCTTGGATGGGTAACATGTTGGTCCTTGTCCCATTTGGTTGGTCAAATAGGCTTAGATCAAAAAGAATCTTTTAGAGAATCTTCTTGTAGGAATCTCAAAATCACATGAGTGAGGTACCATTGGATAGCTCTTGATGAAACAAACTTGGGGGGAGGGAAAGCCAAATTTTCCTTCATTGGGAGGTAATTTGCATATTTTTGAGGCCTAATTCATCTATTTGGGCTTCCAAAATTGCCTTGGAAGTTTTCAAGCCTATTTTGGCTTCTACTCTATTAGTAGAAACGCTCTTTTGGTGATTCCTTTGTCTGATCTACTTTCTCTATCATGTGTAACATCCTTCCAGATGTTACCAAACCAAATTTCATCTCTAGATTATATGTCTAGCTATTGGTATTACAAACCTCCCTCCTTTAAAGATGCAATGTCCTTGTTGCAAAGCTAGTGCTCAAAAGGTTTCACTAACATTGGTGTGTGGGTCAAGTTGGTTGTTGGCTCCCATGTTGCCTCATACAATGGGTACCCTTTCCAATGTACTAGGTATTCCACATGCGGATGGCA
This sequence comes from Lunularia cruciata, assembly GCA_948567375.1. Lineage (NCBI taxonomy): Eukaryota > Viridiplantae > Streptophyta > Marchantiopsida > Lunulariales > Lunulariaceae > Lunularia > Lunularia cruciata. The sequence continues at coordinate 61,927,012 of OX419758.1, forward strand.
AGTACTGCGGATGGCAAGTACTGCGGATGCACTTCTAGAGAATGCATTTGACTTCATGGCATCAATGTCATCAATGACTGATGGACAAGGTCAAATTTCCTATAAGATAGGAAAATTTTCTAGTTGGGGTGCATATTTATGTAATAAGGAGAAATAGAATACTATATGAATCTTCAAGTGAGCCAGTAGTTTTAAGTGGTAAGCTATTGCCCCAATTTGATGAAGTATGGAAAAAGGTCCAATAAAATGTGGTTTGAGCTTGCAAGAGCCAACTAATGTGAGGTTGGTTGTTGATAACCAGAATTGATCCCCCTTAACCAGACTTAAAATCTAGGTGTTGGTAGTGGGCATCTGCATATTGTTTCTATCAATTTTGAGCAAAACTAGACTTAAAATCTAGGTGTTGGTAGTGTACATCTGCATATTGTTTCTATCAATTTTGAGCAATCTGCAACTTGTTTTTGGCACTCTCCACTCCTTGTTGGATTTTGGAAACACAAGTATTAACAACTCCAACTTGCTATCCACCGAGCGGATCTTCATCAAGCTTGATGGTGTGAAAGGATGTTCTCCATACATTAGGAAGAATGGTGTGACTTGTGTGGATGCATTCACTAAATTGTTGTATGAAAACTCCACTAGTGGAAGTAAGGTGTCCCATCTTCTTGCTCTTCTAGAGTGAAGCTCTTGTCACGCCATTTGTAGTGTCACATCTAGATTTCTTAGACATTGGAGTTGGAGTGATAGTAATTAAAGGTATTTCAGCAATTTCCCATAGATTACTTTTTGACGATCAGATTTTTCATTTGGGGTACTGACTTTGCGGTAGGGCCCACCGTCACTTTGCACCATTCACACCATCAAGTGTGCTGGCAATGGGAACATTAGGGTTCTAGACCTAGCTCAAGTCCAAGGGTATACTTTTGAAGTGCAGCTCCAGAGAGCTCACTTCTCTGATGTTAAGCCTTCGAGTTCCTTGCTATGGTGGACAGAGGCCGACAAGCATCACTTGGATTCTCTTAGCTAGAGTAGGTGTGGTTTGACTATAATCAATGCCCAATTGTTGGCAGTTTATAGAGTGAAAGATCAAGTACTGATCTAAGTTGAGCTGATTCAAGTGTTGTGAACAATCTGATTACATAGAGAAGTGAAGTCAAGGGGAAATCAGGTGCAAGAATTGAGAGTGTTGGTGGTATCTCCAAGCTTGATCGGAGCTCAAGTTTTCCCTAGTGTATAGAAGCTTGTTCAATTGATGCAGATTTGGTAGTGAGATAGATGGTGTGCGGAAGCACTGGCCAATTTTTGAGCAAAGAAGAAGCAAATTTTGAGTAGTGGTTGTGATTTTGAGCTCAAGAGGTGAAGACACGACCAATTTGTTGCGAGTTAGGCTCAGAAAGTGAAATTGAAGGTGGAGTTGGGAACATACCTTTGTGAAATTGTGATTTGGAGAAACATATTTTTTCAATTTGGCTTGAGTGAGGAGTTAGCGGAGGATTTGGCGGTCAGCTAACTTTAGGGTTTATGTCAGATTTTACGTCAGAATTTTGCGAGAGTTTATGTCAGATTTTGGCCAAAATTGGAGGAGTTTTGATGGTTGGCCAGATTTGGAGGAGTTTCACAAGTTTGGAGGAGTTTTGCAAGTGTGGAGAGTTTCATATATTTGGAGGAGTTTTGCTAGATTTGGAGAGGGTTCAAAATGGCAAGAAGAAAGGCCTCATTTGGCTGAATTTTGACATTTAGAGGCTTTAAGGCATAAGGTTGTAGGCTATGAGAGGCTACAAAGGCCAGCAAGCTAGCTTTTTGGCATGAGGTTAGCTAGTTTAGAGTAGATCTTGGTCATTTTTTGGCAAAATCTACCCATTCTGGATTGTGTGCAATAGGGTTTGACCTTTAGATCTCTTATTCCTAGGCTAGTGCCCTAGCCAACTGGCCCACCCTCACTTGTTGTCTAAGTGATTGTGCCACTATTATCTATACACTTGTAGCTTTGGCTAGGAGAGGCAATTTGATCCCATTCTTGGTTATCTTGGTAGCTTAGGACGTAGATACAAACTTCTCTTATGTCAAATGCCAAATGGTGGCAAAGTCAGTCTCGTGTTGTTTTATGAGATGGAAGGTTTTCATTTAGATTTCTTGTGATTGGACCTCCTCCATTCGCTACTTCTTGTTTGTGCACCACATTTGTGTGAGGTGCATTGAATTAAGAGCGTTGGTGCTCTGGTGTGCTCTTGGTAGTGAGGCTGGAGTGATGACCAGTCATACTACCTTTGTTTCTCTCCGGTGAGGTAGGAAGTGAAGATTTGCACACCGTGAGAGTACATGTTGTGATGGCAGGTTATAGGTTGTCTTTTCCCCTAGTGTAGTTATCTAAGTAAGGGTTACATTATTGTGTGGTATTCTGTGGGTATTGGCACTTGGTGGTGTTGGCACTTGGTGGAGTACTTACAATTGTGGTTGCAGTTGGTGGTTCTGGTTTTGCAATTACTTTGTCACAATGGAGTTCTTTGGGGATTCTAGAGGAGTTAGCCTTGTAGTATATAGTGGGTTTACTTAGAGTGGTGCTCGATATCAGCATGTATCTCAAGTCCTAGTGAGAGAGGAGATTAACTCTAAGTTGGAGTTTGACACATGAGCTGATTTAGTTGAGAGTGCACTTGGCCTGTCTGCACCATTGTTATGGGACATGGATGAGATTTATGGGCCCTCCAAAAGCCCTAGGCATTACTCAAGTATAGTGGGTACCATTGAATTGGATGACTTCATCCAAGAGTTTGATAGTTGGTGTGATTTGTAACAGATGCGGAATCCAACTTTGTTTACACCTTTCGTGGCATGGAAGTGGTTGTTTTAGCACTTGGAGAGTCCTCAAATAGATGACTACCATGAGTTCAAGAGAGCTCAATTGGAAGAGATTGAGTTATGGAGATAGTATTGGTCACAAAACTATATCTCTATTACTTCAGGCTCGATTGCCAAGAGTAGATTGGTTATACTGTAACACCCATTTGTCCATGTGTGTGGTATTGTGATATTTAGCTTGGTATTACAAGTACTTGAGAGATATTATTTATATAGAGATAAATGATGGTTCTACATTAGTCATGATTAGATAAATTTAGTCATATCTAAGATAGAAGGGACCTTACTTTAGAGGAAGTGGAAAAGATGAGCACCACTATTTTGGATTCTAGTGTGTTGACCTAGTATTATTCCTAGGTGTTTGGCTTTGAGGAAAGAGTTGAGAACTCTTGGGCCCGCAAGCCTTTTTGTTTTGGATTCTTCTATAGTCCAAGGAAAGCCCATGTGAAGGAATCCTTGACTTAGTGATTGTGTCAAGATAAGATCACATGCTTAGGGGAATATGCCCATGTGAATGGATATTCCTTTCTACTTTTTGATTATACTTAAATTTTAGCCTAGTAATTTGAGTTACTCCAATAATTAGTAACTTTGGTATGTAACTATTTCACAAGTGTATAAACAAAGGGTGAGGAGGTACTCATCATCCTTTCATTTGCAACTATCTCTCTCTCATTGAATTCTCTAGTGAGCAATGTCTTGAGTCTTAGAGTGTTAGCCTTGGAGGAGTATGATGGAGTTGGGGTTCCTTGCCTTCTTAGTCCATGGTGCGCTACCATAATAGCCATTAGAGGTTCATCCTGAGTGAGAGACAAGCCGGCTCACATTTTTGGTTCCGTTACCGGGACCTCTATAGGAGGCAAGATAATGTTCCGCGTTCAATTCTACATTAGGTAGAAGGAGGCTATGAGAGCTCACTTGGAGAGAACATTAGGAGAGGAAAGGGCTGAACTTATGTAAGAGAACCAAGATCCATTTTTATGCCCTATAGTTCATTATGATGTCTTTGAAGTGATTTTGTACATCTTGTACACATGAGAGGATTTGGAGAGATTGTGTGAGGTGGATTGCAGATTTTGGGGATTAAGGTGATTTTGGGCAAAATCTCAAGTTTGAGATCTAGACTTGAAATTTCTACACATGATAGCTTGGGTTATCTTTCAGTTAGCATACTTGAAGTTATTATGAGAGCTACTATGAGCACTAGGCTAGAATTTTTGAAAGTTGATAAGGTAAACTGCACCGATAATTGCATGCTCTCTAGAAAATTGTACAGAGTCTGATCTTTCTTCATTGTTTAGTGGATTGTCTTGAAAATTTCCAAGAAAATTCACTGCATTGTATCCTACCTGCTATCACAAAAATAAGAGAGAGATCATTCTTGCATATGGAGTTATGAGTTTTTGAATTGAAGGGGGTGATTTTCAGACCAAATCTTGAATATGTGTGCTGAATAGAGAGGTGTCTAGGCCAAATGGCTTGATGAAAAAATTTGAAATTTTTCAAGGAGAAATGATCTAGAGTTGTAATCAAGTGTGCAAAATTTTAGAGGATTGTGACATACTGGTTGGGAGATTTGAGTGACATTGTGAGGAAGGGTTAATTCTACAGAGTTGAGATCTCATGCATGAGGAGTTTGAGAGCAACAAAAAGCATGTTTGAGTGCTTAGATTCATCTTTGGAACATAGAGGGCCATCAAGAGTGGAAATTGAGGCTATTCAAGGTTCCCAAAGGGTTTGAGGTGATTGTAGGGGTGGATTTGAGGAAAAGAGATTTACAATAGAATTTGAAGAGTGTATTGAGAGGATCCAAAAACCTACGCCACTTAGAGGAGTCTAAGTGCGTCTAAGAGTGAGTCTAAGTGCTTTCTATGTGGAGAGTAGTCATAAGGCAATTTCATGTCCATTGACCTTTGAGAGCAAGAGATTGAGGGAAAGGAGATGCTTACTTGACTTGGGTTTGCATGTTGGACCTTCACCAAGATTGGGAGGGAGAAGATCTAAGACCAAGGAGTTGTGTGAGGTTTGTGGAGTTGACGGACTTCCAAAAGGACATGAGCGTAGTGGAGTAAAATCTCTTTTGGAGACTTTGGTGAAGGATCTTGGAGAGAGTCTTAGTACAGCTATAGAAATACTACTACCTTCATCAGCTAGTTTTCAAGATTAGTGATGGAGATAATCTTTCAACTTGTGGATAAACTATCCATGAGGGTTCGATTAATATGCACTCTAGGATTTGATGTTTCTATAGAAATCTTGGAGCAACCAAAGCCTTTTGTGTTCCCTAGGGTGGATTACTCTCAAATGGTGTTAGTTATGTACATACTCTATTAGTTATAGAGTGAGAGAAAAGAAAGATAGTGAGAGGTTAAGATGGGGAAACTTCCGGTTTTCTTTGGCAAAGATGGAGAAGATGTGGAGGCCTTTGTGAGAAACTTCAAGAGAGCTTGCATAGGAAACAATGAGAGGAGGAAGAATGAGTGGGCTTCATTATTACCAGATTTCTTTGAGGATGCAGCACTTACATGGTATGAGTCTGAATACCAAAAGAGAGAGAGGAGAGATGGGGAAGAAGAGTCTTGGGAGGGTTTGACTTCAGCACTCATTGAGAACTTTCTCCCAGATGAGAGTTATGAGAGATTGATGAGTGAGGTTGTCTTTCTCAAACAAGGAGATGGCGAGAAAGTGAGAGTCTATGTGGAAAGACTAGAAAAGTTGGAGTCCAAATTTTTCATAGTGTTGAGGAACGGGATGATGTGGAGACTACTATGATTGGCATAGGGGCCATGCTCACCAAGAATTTTGTGGGAGGGTTGAGACCACAAATTAGAAACAAGGTGAGATATGAGAAACCTTCTTCTAAGGTTGAAGCTATCAAGATTGCAATTCATATGGAGGAGAGTTTGGAAGGGGATGAGAGTGATTTGGTGGTGAAGGAGGTTGTGCATCCTCCTCAAGGTTATAAGTATGGTAGAACTTCTGATACTTTGGTGGCAAGGGTTGCAGCACAAGTAGTAGTTGCTTCAATTCTTGCACCTCCACCAAAGGATCCACTTCAAACCATCACAAAACTACTTGCATATCTCAAGATCAATGTGTGTAATACTCCGAGGATAGGAGACCTGAAGAGAAACACACCATGAGAAACACACGCTTTCACACTCAAACTCTGATGCCCCAAAGGAGCACCTTCTCATTATTATATAGGTAAAGCGGATCTCCTCCAATGAAGCTCCACCATAAGATTAGGTACATAGATAGGTGACATGTCAGCAAGCTCCACCCTTGGATTACTTACTTGGATGGGTGACATGTTGGTCTTGGTCCTATCTGGTTGGTCAAACAAGCTTTGACTAAAGGGAATCTTTTAGGGAATATTCTTGTAGGAATCTCAAAATCACATGGGTGAGGTACCATTGGAAACCGCTCAACAAGACAAAGCAAGGGGAGGGAAATCCAGCTATTCTTCTATTTGGGGGGGGATATTGCACATTTTTTAGGCCTAATTCATCCATTTAGGCCTCCAAAATTGCCCTCAAAGATTTCAGGCATATTTTGGTTCCAACTCTATTAGTAGAAGTCCCCTTTTTGTGATACCTCTTTCTGATCTATTCAGTCCATCCTGTGGAACATTCTTCTAGATGTTACCAACCCAATTCTCACCTTCAAATCATATGTCTAGCTATTGGTTCTAAGGTTTTCAAATCTATTTCGGTTTTCTACCCTATAAGTAGAAGTACCCTTTTGGTGATACTTCTATCTGATCTATTTTGAACATCATGTATAACATCATTCCAGATGTTACCAAACCAAATTTCACATCTAGATCATATGGCTAGCTCTTGGTATTACAAACCTCCCTCCTTTTAAGATGCAATGTCCTCGTTGTGCAACTGTTGCTCAAATGCTTGCACCAACACCGGTGCATGTGTCAAATTGGCAGCGGGTTCCCAGGTTGCTTCATAGAGGGGGTAACCTTTCCACTAGACAAGATAATCCACCCGTAGATGAATAATACCACGTATGCATTTTTGGAAAATACGCTCCACCTCATATTCCTCGTTGCCATCAACGAATGTTGGACAAGGTTGAATGTCTTGTGTGGAATGACCCAAGCCTGATTGGGGAGCATATCCGCATAGTAGGTAAACATGGAACACTGGATGGATCTTCATGTGTGGTGGTAGCTCAAGGTGATAGGCCACAGCGCTGACTTGACGGAGAATTGAGAAAGGCCCAATACAACAAGTTTTGAGCTTACAAGGTCCCACTAATGTGAGGTTGGTTGTCGATAGCCACACCTGATCCCCAACATTGAATTCCATGTGCCTATGGTGTGTATCACCATACTGCTTCTGGCAATTTTATGCAATCTGTAATTTGTGCCTAGCGCTCTCTACTCCTTATTAGATTCTAGAAACAAATGTGTTGACTGCATCGACCTTGGTAGCCACCGGACGGATCTTCATCAAGCTGGAAGGTGTGAAGGGATGCTCACCATACATGAGGAAGAACAGAGTGACTTGGGTGGATGCAATTCATTGAATTGTTGTAAGCGACTTCCACCAATGGGAGTAGGGTGTCCCACCTCTCTTGCTCTTCTAAGGTGAAGTCGCGTAACATGTCTTCAATAGTGCGATTAGCCTGCTCGGTTTGTCCATTTGTTTGTGGGTGGTAAGCTGTGGACATGGCCAACTTGGTTTTGAAAAACCCAAAGAGTGTGCGCCAAAACAAACTGGTGAATTGAGTACCCTTATCAATGATGAGTACTCGAGACAAGCCATGGTGAGATAAGACTACCTCTAAGTATAATTGAGCAAGTTGTGGAGCGGTCACCTCCTTGGTGGTAGGGCATACATGAATCATTTTGTTGAGCTGGTCCACAAAGACCACAATGGAGTCAAATCCTGATTTGGTCTTGGGTAATTCACAGATGAGATCCATACACACTTGTTCCCAACATTGTGTAGGAGTAGGGAGAGGTTGCAAGAGCCCTATAGGAGCTTGATTAGAAGCTTTGTTCTTTTGAAAAAGTAAGCAACTATGCACGTAGTCCATCACATTGTTGCACATCTTGGGCCAATAATAATGGTGTTGGACTGCATCCAAGGTCTTGTCCACTCCAATGTGATCTACAATGGCCGAATCATGACATTCTGCTAGAATGGTGGTGTGCAATTCTGGGACATTTGGAATCCATAATTTGCCATTACAAAAGGTGAGTCCTTGGGTGCTCGTGACTCCTTTGGATGATTGCCCTTCTACAATCTGTGGATCAGTTTTTGTAGATGCAAGAATTTCTAGCCAGAATTTAAGGTTGATATGAACCTTTGCCACCAAGTTGTTTGCCATTGGCATGCGGGTAAATGCATCTGCAAGTTGCTTTTTACCTTCAACATAGGTGATTGTCATGTTGAAGCATTGTCGCCACTCTGCCCATTGAATTTGGCGATGAGATAGATCCTTCAGCATCTCGAGGTAGACTAGAGGTTTGTGGTCTGTCTCTACCACAAATGCCTTCTCGCCCAAACAATGCTTCCAATGCTTGGTTGCCAGGACAATGGACAACTCTTCTCATTTTATGTGTGGTAGTTGCACTCTACCGGTAACAACTTGCAAGAGAAATATGCAATGGGATGCCATCCGTCATGCCACTCTTGTTGTAGGACTGGTTCAATTAATACGCCTGATGCGTCTATAGCCAACTTGATTGGACATTTTGGGTCAAACCACTTCAAGATTGGTGCATGTAGCAAGGCGGCTTTCAATTCTTGAAAGGCAAACTCTTGTGCGGTTCCCCATGTCCACTTCTTCCCCTTGCCAAGCAATGTTGTTAAAGGTTGTGCAACCTTGGAGAAGTCCTTGACAAATGGACAATAGAATCCCGTCAAACCCAAGAAGCTCTTGAGTTGAGTCTGATCTTCTGAGGTACTCCATTTTTGAATGACCTCTATTTTATCTATCAATACTTGAATACCCTGTGCACTTACTCTATGCCCCAAGTAGTCTACTTCAGACTTACCAAACTCACACTTTGAGATTTTGGCATACAATCCATTCTATCTTAGAATCTAGAGGACTTCTTGTAAATGTTGTTTGTGTTCCGTCATCGTGCTACTATATACTAAGATGTCATCCAAGAAGATGATGACAGAGTTATCTAAATATGGATGAAATATGTCATTCATTAGACTCATGAAAGTGGCAGATGCCCTGGTGAGACCAAAAGGCATCACAAGATACTCGAAGTGGCCATACCTGGTTCAAAAGGCAGTCTTGTACACATCCTCCTTTGCAATTTGGATTTGATTGTAACCGCTCCGCAATTCTAGTTTGGTGAAGTATCTTGCTCCATTGAGTTGATCTAATAGATCATCCATGCGAAGTAAGGGGTATTTGTTCTTCATTGTTTGCTGATTGAGATCCCAATAGTCAATGCATATGCGCATTGTATCGTCTTTCCTCTTCACAAACAAGACCGGAGCCCCATATGGTGATACGCTAGGTTGGATGAACCCTTTCTATAGCATATCCTCAATTTAATTCTTGCACTCCTCCAACTCATGAGGTGATAGGCGATATGGGGCCTTACAAGGAGGTGTCTTTCTCGGGAGTGTCTCAATTTTATGATCTACTCTCCTTTTTGGTGGTAATCCTGAGGGTAGATCATCAGGAAAGACATCTTGAAACTCATTTACAACATCCTTCAATTTCTCAAGAATTTTTCCCTTGAGTTGTGCATTCTAGACTTCTCTTATTAGACCCATGAAACACCTATTAGTCTTACAGATAGCTATTGTCACTATGAAATATAGGGGCAATTCTTGCCTATGTGGTTTTTCTTTAACCCCAATGATCGACTATTGGTGGGTTCTCACTACTTTCTTCCTCCAATCTACCATAGGGTTGTAATGCTCCATCCATGGTATACCTAAGATTGCATTATAATGAGCTAATTGTATCACTCGCCCCTCAATTGCTTCTTGATATTTTCCTACAGAGAGTGTTACCCGCCTGGGTAATGATTCAATCCTCTCTGTTTGTCTGTTAGGTAACTCTACTTCTTCACTCTCATCTCTCTCTAGATCCATTCCCAATCTTATTGCAATAGAGCAAGATAGGAAATTCTTTGTGGCTCCCGGATCTATTAACACTCTCACTTGATTGCCTTCTAGGACCCCATTCACTACAATCAATTATGAGGTTGCCTTTCGGTACCTTTGTGCACTTGTCTTCTTCCTTCCCTCGCTTTTCTAATTCCTTATTGAGCTAGTAAGGCCGTGAGGTGCATTTACTGGTGATCTTTGTTTTCCAAAGTGATTTCTACCTCCTCCTCTTTAGTGCGTCTCTCCATGTTATTCAAAGATTGCCTATATGAAAGTCAAGGGCCTTTGGGAAGTCGAGCACAACAGTTGGTAGATATATGCCCAATACAACCACAATTGTTACAATAGCGTTGTTCTCCTCAAGTTCCTTCTCCTCATGGGACTCCATTTTTCTGTTCTTCTACCCATCCCCGTTCTCCTTGAAGCAGTCATGCTCCTCGGTCTCACAACCAAAGGTTGCCCAGTTCCATTGGTACTGGTCCACCCATGGGTGGCATTTCTGCCCAATAATTTTGAGGTGGAACTACTCCTTCACCTCCACCTAATGCTCTTGCTATTCTTTGCACACAAGCAATGGCTTCAAATATCATGCGAGGATTTTGTACCATGACTTCTTGGCAAATCTGCTCCTTCAACCCTTGTTTGAAATTGCTAAGATCCTTTGTTGGACTCATGTCGGTTATTGCGACTTGTAGATCCAGAAATGCCTCCACATAATTTTGTATGTTGTTCTTTTATTTCAATCCCCATAGTCGGATCCGGGTCATCTGCACAAAATCCACCAATTGGAAATTCTTCAATAATCCTTCTTGCATTGTTGTCCATGTGACCTCCCTTCTCTTGGCCAACATGGATTGTTCCCAAGTATCGTACCATATGAGGGCTTTATCAATCAAGTACCCACATGCAAATATGCCTACAGCATGCTTGGTGATCTTTGTTGAGAACAACCAAAAATATCAATTCATTCTCGAGATATAGTTCTCCACTACTCCCATTGTATGCTGCCCCTTGTAAGGCTCAATGTTGTAGGTCTTCTTCATCCGGAGTAGTAATGTGGCTTCATCATTGATAGGGTTTGTAGGCACGGGTGCCTCTCCAAGTACTTCAATCGCAAGTATTGGATTTTGAGATGGCTCTTCTTCTTGCATTGTTTGATCATTCCTGAGGGTCTTCACTTGACTTTTGTAACGTCTCCATGGTCATCTTAATCTCTTGAAATTTGTTCAACATCCCTTGCATTCCTTGCACCAACTCTTGCAACTGCGGATCCATGGTTCCTGTAACACTCGATTGCTATATCCTAAACTTCAATAGAGAGTTAATATGATCACTCTGGAGGGTGCACAAACTATTGGAACTACCATTGGGACCACAAAAGCTACCACTCGTTGGTAATATTCCTCACCAAAATTCCTGACCACAAAATCTCTAAACATCACTTTTGGTCTCACTACATAACTAATTTCTACTTGAGTGTTAAAAGGGAAAGGATTTGAGACATTCAAATCAATCACAACAAAATGTAAATTGTCAAATCCCACTCTCTATCATAAATCACTATAGGCAAAATCATTAGGTTTGGCAAATTCATTATTGTATCCATGAACTCTGCTCCAAAGTGAAAAACCAAATACACTCTCACTTGCTCGTGTTGAATGTACATAATCTTGATGTTGAATGGATCAAGAATGGAAAAGCAAGGCATTGGATATTGTCCTCTTGGAGCATCCATTCTATCCTCCTAATTTACCAATTATACCAGAATGTCTCTCCTCAAAATTGTTCAGTCTCAATAGCCCATGTTCTTCCAAGAGGGGTGATCCGCTCCCATGGACAACACCCACTCTAATACCATTGTAATACTCTGAGAATAGGAGACCTGAAGAGAAAGACACATGAGAAACACACGCTTTCACACTCAAACTCTGATGGCCCAAAGGAGCACCTTCTCTTTATTATATAGATAAAGTGGATCTCTTCCAATGAAGCTCCACCATAGGATTAGGTACATAGATAGGTGATATGTCAGCAAGCTCCACCCTTGTATTACTTACTTGGATGGGTGACATGTTGGTCTTGGTCCTATCTGGTTGGTCAAACAAGCTTTGACTAGAGGGAATCTTTTAGGGGAATATTCTTGTATGAACCTCAAAATCACGTGGGTGAGGTACCGTTGGAAAGCTCTTGACAAGACAAAGCAGGGGGGAGGGAAGGCCAGCCTTTCCTTTGTTGGGAGGGGGAAGCTACACATTTTTAGGCCTAATTCATCCGTTTAGGCCTCCGAAATTGCCCTCAAAGATTTCAGGCATATTTTGGTTCCAACTCTATTAGTAGAAGTCCCCTTTTCGTGATACCTCTTTCTGATCTATTCAGTCCATCTTGTTTAATATCCTTCCAGATATTACCAACCCAATTCTCACTTTCAAATCATATGTCTAGCTATTGGTTTTAAGGTTTTCTAATCTATTTCAGCTTTCTGCCTTATAAGTAGAAGTACCCTTTTGGTGATATCTCTATTTGATCTATTTTGACCATCATGTATAACATCATTCCAGATGTTACCAAACGAAATTTCACATCTAGATCATATGGCTAGGTCTTGGTATTACAATGTGGTGCAACTATGGGAGAAGAGAGAGGTGGATTAAAATGTAGGGAGAGGACCTAGAAGTTATAGAAACTATCCATATAGAGAAGGCCAACCAGCCAACAATTTCAATGATAGAAATTGTTTTGGTTGTGGAGGAAGAGGCCATATCCAAAGGAATTGCCCAAATTCCACTTACCATGGAGGAAGGGGTTATGAGGGAGCCAATAGAGGGAAAGAGGGAGGAAGTGAAACCCAAGTGGCTCCTAATCCAAACAAAGGTAAGGGAATAGCATCGATAGACGTGGTTGAGAGCAAGTATGAGAAGGGAGAGTGCTCAAACTCCAAGGGTCTTAATTTGGAGCTTTGGCACAAGAAGAAGAGAGCTTGTTTTGCAGAGGATGTTCACTCTTCTCAAGGATTTACTCCAAGCAAGGATACTCCTATGTCTACTAGGAGCACTTGTAACTCAACACCATCAACAACAAAGACTCCAAGGAAGAAGTTGGGGATGGAAGATTTCTTGATTTCAAAGCAACAATGGAACTATGATGTGTTGGAGGATGTTGGTAGTCACAAGGCTAACATCATAACGGGCCAATTGATTGCTTTGAACCCTACCTTGAGAAAGGAGCTTAGAGGTGGTTTGAGTTCTACAAGGAGCAACAGGAAGAAGAAGGCAAACGCCCTAGTATCAATGGGGGTAGTAGATGCCAAGCCAACACCATGGGAGGCTTGTGAATATGCCTCCAAATTGATGTGAGAGTGAATGGTCACAACATCAAGGATGCATTGGTTGATAGAGGATTAGCAGTGAATGCCATGTCAGAAAGGTTGATGAAGAAGTTGGGTATGATACCCTCAAGACCTTCAACATTGTGGTGAGCATGGCAAACAAGAAACAAGTTAGACCTATAGGGGTGATGGATAAAGTGGTAGTTTCAGTTATGGGAGTTCAAAATCTCATGACTTTTCAAGTCTTGAAAGATTCAAGCTATAACTTACTTCTTGGGAGGCCATGGTTGAGAGCAGCACGCATAATTGATAGATGGCAAAAAGGGTACTTGAGGATTGGGCCATCAAACCATAGAGTCACAATTCTTGTGACTAACACCACCAACACTTCACATTCAGATACACCATCTTTTGATTATTAGGAATCAAATTCTAAAGAAGGAGCTTCAAGTGTGGACACAACCATGGAAGATGAGACTTCTACGGAGGAGGATGAATCTGAATCTGATTCAGATGTGTATCTCTTATGTGCTATGGATTTTGCACCTAAGCCAGAGGTTTTGAAGGACCCAGATAAATCACCATTGACACTTGAGGAGGTAAAGAGAAGGTTAGCTACCCTCAAGTATGGCCCAAATGTTACCAAAGAGGAGAAGGTGAGATTTGAGGAGATTTTCCACAAGTTCATCCATGTTTTTGCTTTCAATTACAAGGATTTGAAGGAAGTCACCTTGGAGGAGCACAAGATAGAGGTGGAGTCACATGCAAGACCAATTCGCTAAAAGCAACGTCGCATTAGCCCACCAATCTCTTTGGTTTTGAAGGAGGAGATTCATAAGCTCAAGGAAGCCGGATTTATCTTTGAGGTGGAGAATTTAGAATGGGTGTCTCCAATTGTCATTGTGAAGAAAAAGAATGGCAAGCTTCGGGTATGTATGGATTACAAGAAGCTCAATGTTGTTACCAAGAAGGACTACTACCCATTGCCATTCATTGATGAGATCTTGGAGGAGGTTGCAGGTCATGAGAGGTACAGTTTTGGAGATGGTTATAGTGGATATAACCAAATCAAGATTGCACCAGAGCATCAACAACTCACCACGTTCACCACACCTTGGGGAACTTATGCTTTCAAGGCCATGCCTTTTGGGCTTTACCAAGATGGGCATGATCATCCAATAGCTTATGCTAGTAGGCAGATGGTTTTAGTAGAGAAGAACTAGTCTGGCACGGAGAGAGAAGAGTTGGCAGTGATCTTTGGTCTCAAGAAATTAAGACACTACTTGATTGGAGGGAAAGCCACCATTGTCACGGATCACAAGGCTTTGAAGTTCATCTTCAACAAGCCTAATGTTGAAGGGAGACTAGCAAGGTGGATGATACTCCTATCTGAGTATGACTACACCATTGAGGATAGGCCAGGAAAGAAACATGCAAATGCTGATTTGTTATCTAGAGCCTATCATCATGATGGAGATGAGCCAATGGATGATTCCTTCCTGGATGAGGAGCTTATGACAATCTCAATCACTCAAGAGGTTCCAGTGGAGTACAAGGAGATTGTGGATTTTGTGACAAGAGGTAACTATCTAGAAGGGATGCATGCTAGGGAGAGGAAGGCCCTTGCAACAAGATCTAGACCTTACACAATGGTGGAGGATATTCTTTTCACCAAGGAGCAGATGGTCTACTTTGAAGAGTAGTGGGTAAGGAAGAGTCTATCCTACTCATAAAGGAGTTTCCTGAAGGTTTAGTGTGTGGAGGACACTTTGCAGGAAAGGGACTGCTTTCAAGATTCTAGATGCAAGTTACCATTGGAGAGGGATTTTCAAGGATTGTCTTGATTATTGCAAAACTTTTCATGTTTTTCAAGCTTTTGCTAGAAATTCTACATCCAATCCACCACTTAGATCAATTCCATTGCTAGGACCTTTTGAGAAGTGGAGAATTTATTTTGTAGGTCCTCTCAATAGAACCCCAAGGAACAATTGGCACATTGTGGTAGTTACTGATAACCTTACCAAGTGGGTTGAGGCTAGACCATTGAGGGACAAGAATGAAGATGAAGTTGGTAGATTTCTTTATGAATGCATTATCACTAGATTTGGATGCCCTTTGGAGTTGGTTTTTGATAGAGGAGGAGAGTTTATAGGAAGCATTACTATAGGCATGCTACAACATTTCTCTATCACACATAGAGTAACTACATCCTATAAGCCAAATTCCAATGGCTTGACAGAGAGAACCAATCAAACCTTGTGCATGATGTTGGCCAAAGATATAGAAATGGAGGGAGCTAAACATCATTGGAACAAGAGAATTCTTGCAGTTTTGTGGGAGTATAGGACAACCATGAAGACTTCCACCGGATATTCTCTATTTCAATTGGTATATGGTATTGAGTCTACCCTACCTATTCACTTTGATCTTCCTACCTTCCAAAGCATTCATAGGAGATTGAAGAAAGCACAAGGAGGTGATGTATAGAAGTCAAGGAAGGAATAACTCATGGAGTTGGAAGAGGCAAGAGCAGTTGCTATGGTTCGAGTGGATCAAACCCAAAGGAAACAAAAGGAGAGCTATGACAAGAGGCAAGGCAAGAAGATGGTGGAGCCTTTCAAAGAAGGTGATTGGGTGATGTTGTTTGATTCCATTCAATTCAAGAGAGTGCAAAAGAAGTTTTTGCCTAAATACTTTGGACCTTTCATAGTGGAGAAGGTGTGGGGTAATTACACATATGATCTCAAGGAGCTAGGAGGAAGACACTTTGATAAGATTAACCATGATAAGTTGAAGATGTATTATAGAAGGTAGAGACCTTCACTTTTAGGACAAAGTAAAAACATAGTCCGGGGGTAAATGTAACACCCGTTTGTGCATGTGTGTGGTATTGTGATATTTAGCTTGGTATTACAAGTACTTGAGAGATATTATTTAGATAGAGATAAAGGATAGTTCTACATTCATCATGATTAGATAAATTTAGTCATAGCTAAGATAGAAGGGACCTTACTTTAGAGGAAGTGGAAAAGATGAGCACCACTATTTTGGATTCTAGTGTGTTGACTTGGTATTATTCCTAGGTGTTTGGCTTTGAGGAAAGAGTTGAGAACTCTTGGGCCTGCAAGCCTTTTTGTTTTGGATTCTTCTATAGTCTAAGGATAGCCCATGTGAAGGAATCCTTGACTTAGTGGTTGGGTCAAGATAAGATCACATGCTTAGGGGAATATGCCCATGTGAATGGATATTCCTTTCTATTTTTTGACTTTACTTGACTTTTAGCCTAGAAACTTGAGTTACTCTAGTAATTAGTAACTTTGGTATGTAACTATTTCACAAGTATGTAAACAAGAGGTGAGGAGGTATTCATCATCCTTTCATTTGCTACTATCTCTCTCTCATTGAATTCTCTAGTGAGCAATGTCTTGAGTCTTGGAGTGTTAGCCTTGGAGGAGTATGATGGAGTTGAGGTTCCTTGCCTTGGTGCGCTACCATAATAACCTTCAGAGGTTCATCCTAAGTGAGAGATAGGCCGGCTCACAGGACACGGCCAATTTGGTTTTGAAGAGACCAAAGAGTGTTCTCCAAAACAAATTGGTGAATTGAGTGCCACTATCAATGATGAGTACCAAAGATGGGCCATGGTGAGGAAACATGGCATCTAAGTACAATTGAGCTAATTGGAGAGCCATCACATCCTTGGTGGTAAGACACACATGGATCATTTTGCTCAGTCGATCAACAAAGACAATGATGGAGTCAAATCCTAAGGTGGTCTTGGGTATTTCACAAACCAGATCCATGCTTACTTGTTCTCAATGGTGTACAAGAGTAGGAAGGAGTTGAAGAAGTCCTATTGGAGCTTGATTAGATGCTTTATTTTGTTGGCAAAGGAGGCAACATACTCTATCACATCATTGCTCATCTTGGGCCAATAATAATTGTATTTGGCTACATCTAAGGTTTTATCCACTCCAATGTGACTGGCAATGGTAGAATCATGGCATTCAATTAGGATGGTGGTCCTTAGGTCCTTTTCATCCAAATCCATAACCTGCCATCCCAAAATGTGAGTCCTTTGGTATTGGTGACACCTTGGATGGTCGAACTCCTACAATCTATGGGTCAATTTTTGTAGCAATATGCATCCTTGGCTAGAATTTAGGGTTCATCTTAACCTCTACCACCAAATTATTTGCCATAGGCATTTGATTGAATGCATCTACAAGTTGCCCTCTTGCCTTCCACATATGTGGTTGTCATGTTGAACCATTGTCTCCACTCTGCCTACCAAATCTATTGATGGGAGAGATCTTTTTGTGTCTTGAGGTAGACTAGAGGTTTTTGATTTGTCTTCATCACAAATGCTTTCTTGCCAAGGTAGTGCTTCCAATGCTTGGTTGCAAGGACAATTTCCAACTCTTTTTTTTGGTGGTGTGATAGTTGCATTTTGCTTATAACAACTTCCAAGAGAAATATGCAACTAGGTACCATCCGTCATGCCACTCTTGTTGTAGGATTGCTCCTATGGCTATCCCCAATGCATCTATAGCCAACTTGATTGGATGTTTTAGGTCATACCATTTCAAGATTGGTGCCATGTAGTAATGCATCTGTCAATTCTTAAAAGGCCAATTCTTATGTAGTTCCCTACATCTACTTTTTCCCCTTGCCAGGCAATGCTATAAGAGGTTGTGCCACCCTAACAAAGTCCTTGAAAAATTGACAATAGAACCTTGTCAACCCCAAGAAGCTCTTGGGTTAAGTTTGATCCTTTGGAGCGCACTATTTTTGAATGACCTCTATTTTATCTATCAACACTTGGATATCTACTTCACTTACTCTATGCCCCAAATAGTCTACTTCAGACTTGCAAAACTCACACTTTGAGATTTTGGTGTACAATTAATTCTATTGTAGAATTTGGAGGGCTTCTTGCAAATTTTGCTTGTGATCATCTTCCTATTGTAGACAAGAATATCATCTAGGAAAACAATAAGAGATTTATCCAAGTGTGGATAAAATATATCATCATCAAACGCATGAAAGTGGCTAGTGGGTTGGTGAGGCCAAACGGGATCATTAGGTACTGACAAGTCTAGTGAAGGGACGGTTTACTTGTTCTTGGATTGGGTTCTTAGTCATTTTGGTGCACCAACTGAGGTTTTGATCAGGGTACACAGTTTGTGGTGTAGTTTCAGGTCTTTTGTGATAAGGCTTTGATTGATCATTGTACTACCTCCTAGATAACCTTGAGTTAGATGGCTTAGCAAAGAGAGTGGTTCAGACAATGAAGAGAGGATTGCAAAAGTATGGTTTGTAGAGAGGTTACTTGTAATACCAATAGCTAGACACATGATCTAGAGATGAAATTTGGTTTGGTTAAATCTGGGAGGATTTTATACATAAGGGACTAAGTGATCAAATAGAGGTATCACCAAAAGAGTACTTCTACTAATAGGCCAAGAATTGAAACATGCGTTAAGACTTTAAAATCAATAGCTAGACATACGATCTAGAGGTGAAACTTGGGGTGGTGACATCTAGAAGGATGTTACACATGATGTAGAATATGGATCAGATAGAGGTATCACCAAAAGAGCACTTCTACTAATAGGGCACAAGCCAAAAATAGCTTGAAAACTTTAAAGCCATTTTGGAGGCCTAAATGGATGAATTAAGCCTTGAAAATTAAAAAACCCTTCTCTTTAGGACCAAACATTTGCCTTTTTCTTGTTGAGATCTTTCCAATGGTACCTTACCCATGCAATTTTGAGCTTCCTACAATAATATTCCCTAAATAGTCCCTATGGTCAAACCCATTTGACCAACTAGATATGACAAGGATTGACATGTCACCCATCCAAACAACTAATCCAAGGATAGCTCGTTGACAAGTCACCAATCTATGTATTTGATCCAAGGGTGGAGCTTCCTTTGAGGGGATCCTCATATAATAAAGATAAGATGCTCCTTTGGAGCAGAAGAGGATTGAGTACAAAATTTATGTTTTCTCTCTTGAAGAGTTATCTTGTCCTCATAGTATTATACCACTTGGGAAATTGGGATCTCCAGTTGCCTTGGTTGGCCATGGGCTATCGGTTGAGCCAGCAAGCTTCCTTAGCATCCTTCTCTCCTTAATTTCTACTCTATGGACAAGATCAAGATTTACCTACAGCCATTCATTGAGATGTTACTGTAGTGTTGGACTTGGATGATCCAGATGTATGGATGAGCACATGTTCTCAATGGGCAGAGATCTTTTGGATAGTGATGCGGATAGCCTTTGAGAACTTGGTGATTGCTCAACATAGGGATACCTTACGCTATGCTACCATTCAAGGAGGAGGTTATAGACCCTTGATCCGTCAATTTCATCCAAATGACTATGTATATCTATAGCAAACAACACCAATGATACTTGATGTTTCTACAAGCCACACTATCTTGCGAATGCACGAGGTTTTGCCATCTGGAGTCCTTATGTTGGAAAGACATGATGGTGTTGTTTGGAAGGATCATGTGCACAATTGTGCACCATGCCACCTCCCAAACATTGATGGTACTATGGACCCAAGCTTGGCACTTGTACATGTAGACTTGTGGTGTATGTTATGCGGCTCTTTTGGTGGAGTTGCTACTATGTTAGTGTTTGATAGCTGTTTGAGAGACTCCTCTCCTCTTGGTGGTTCCTCGAGGATAGTGGTTATGTCTTAGATGTACTTGACCTATGGCTAGTTCATCCTTTATATGATATAGATTGCAAACATGCAATTGATGATGGGGCTCAATAGCACCCGGCTTCTTGATCTTTTTCTCACCATAGGGTATACCATATACTTGGAGTAGATGGCTATCTAGTATTAGAGGGACTTAACCACCAGTCACGAGCAATTGTAGTACTTTAGAGTTCATGTATGACTTATGTGTGAGTTGTGCTTCTATAGTGTATGATGTTGATAGCAATGTATGTTATTTAGTAATGTGTATATGCATGATAGCTATCATACCATTTGTAGCATCACATCTAGATTGCTCAAACACCACAGTAGTAGTGATAGTAGTTTGAGGTATTTTGGCAATTACTCATAGACTACTTTCCAACAATTAGATTTAGTGTTTGAGGTATTGACTACATGGTGTGGACCGATTTTCACTTGCACCATTTACACTGTTGGGTATGCCATCAGCAAGACCATTGGGGTGAGACCTAGGTTTTAATCAAGAGTATACCCTAGAAGTGCAGCTCTAGAGATCTCACTTCTTTGTTGTTGAGCCTTTGAGTTCTTGGCTAGAGTGGATAGAAAGCCAATGAGCATCACTTGGAGTCTCTTAGCTAGAGTAGGTGTGACTTGACTGTAATCAATACCCAATTGTTGGTAGATTATGAAGCAACAAATCAAGTACTAATTTGATTGAGTGTGATTTGAGTTGTGTAAACAAATTGATTATTGTAGTACTTTAGAGTTCATATATGACTTATGTGTGAGTTGGGCTTCTATAGTGTATGATGTTGATAGTGATATAAGTTGTATAGCAATGTGTATATGCACAACATAATGTTATCATAGTTTTGGACTTGGATGATCTGGATGTATGGGTGAGCACATGTTCTCAACATATAAAGACCTTTTAGAGAGTGACATCTATGGCCTTAAGAAACTCGACAATTGCTCAACATAAGGATACCTTATACTAGGATATTATTCAAGGAGGAGGTGATAGACACTTGATCCATCAATTTCATCTAAGTGATTATGTATTTTTAAAGACAAACTACATTAACAACACTTAATGTGACTACAAGATGCATGATCTTGAGAACACACAAGGTTAGTTTTTTGGAGTCTTCATGTTAGAAGGACATGATATTTTTGTTTGAATGAATCATTTGTGCAATTGTGCCATATCATCTCCTAAACATTGATGGCACTATGGACCCAAGCTTGGCAATTTTATGTGCAACCTTGCGGTGTATGTTATGTGGTCTTCTTATGAGGTTAATATTATATTGGTGTGTGAGAGCTATTTGAGAGGATGGCATATGGTATGTTTCACATCTTTTGTCATGGTGGAGTCTCAATGACAATGGATGTCCTTGGTATACTTGATGTTTGGCTAGTTCATTCTTTATGTGGTATAAATTGAAAACATGCAACCAACAACAAGGCTTAATAACACTTAGACTCTTTATCTTTGCCTACCATAAGGCATATCATACAAATAGAGAAGATGGTTAGTTGGAGTTAAAGAGATCTAACTACAAACTATGGGGTAATTGTGGTCACTTAAGAATTCATGTGTGACTCTCTATATGAGTTATACTTCTATAATGTATGATGGTGACAACAACATGTGGTAGGTAGCAATGTATATTTTTAAAAGATTATAAACTAGATTGAGAAACAACAAAATACAAATCTACTTGTTCTATGAGCAAAAATAATTTATCAATCAGGTAAGGAGAAGCATGCATAAAAATTACACAAATTTCATATGGTTTGGCCAACATCTATGTACATCCATAATTGCAGAAGATTTCATTCATTCAAGAAATGTCAAGTCTTTATTTACCACAAACATTGTACTATATATACACTTGCACTTATCTAGTTCTAGAATGTGTGATGTCTTGTATTTTAACCTTCATTGTTTGAAATTAATCAATACATGTCACTTCACAAAGTTACGCAAGTAGGATTCATTCTTATAGTTTCCCATAAGGTACATATATATAAAATCCATTCCCATTATGGAACCCTATAATAGATTCCTATAGTGGAATCTTGCAATCCCGTAATAGAATCCCATAGAAGGCATTTCTATAAGACATATTTTTCCCAAACTTCACTTGTACATAACTTCTTACATACAAACATGACTTCACTTATACATAACTTCTATAGCTCCTTTTTCCATGATCTTGGTGCTTATTGAAAGCTCTTAGGAAGGTGTTTCCAATAAGATAATGCAAGTTTCATTTTCTTAAGTATTCACATATGAATCAATCCCAATGTGAACTACCTTTCTATGCCTTTCTTTGATAAATGGAATCCTATAATTTGAAGATATGTCCTTGTACTTACACTACAACACTCTAGTAGAAGATCTATCCCATACTAAGTTTTCAATGTTCTTATAAGATCTTTGTCCATAGAGAATTCTTGAAATTTATCAAACTTCATATTTAACAATCTCCCACTTGGAGTCTAACACACTTGTCAATGTGATGTATAAGACTTTCCAATCAATTAACTTTGAATTCTAATTTCAATTATGCATTGCTTGAGCTTCTCAACTACTACTAGCTAAGTAAACATAGTTGTGAGGTTGCCTTACTCCAACAATCTTTACCAAAGTTAATACTCCACCATCTACTTATTCATGGATAAAATGGTACCTCAATTGAATATGCTTTGTCCTAGCATGAAACAAAAGACTCTTTTCAAGACAAATAGTATATTGGCTATCACTATAGAGAAGATTTTCATCCAATATCTTTCTTAGCTCTACCACAAATGTTTCAACCAAATCACCTTCTTGCTAGCCTTTGAGATGACCATGTACGCAATTTATCTTGTAGAAGGAGCATTGCTCTTTTGCAATCAAGACACCTTACTTATAGCATAACTAACCAAGGTAAACATAAATTATGTAATGCTCTTTCTATTATGCAATTCTCCCCTCCCTCTCCACCAAACATGAATCAACAAGGCCTTCTAAAATGACATTTATTTTCTTCAAGCAAAGTGCTTTATCAACTATACCTTTCAAGTAGTGTAATAGCCATTTTAATACTTCCCAATACTCTCTTCTTGGGTTTGACATGAATCTTCTTACAACTTACACAATATGAGTAATGACTTTCCTGTTGCATACCGTTGCATACATCAAAGTGCCAACCATTGATATATAATGAACTCCTGCTCATATACTCTCTATCGACATCAATGAGTGATTGCTCCTAAGAGATTTTGAAGTGGCTTCCCAATGGAGTGGTTTGAATTGTAGCATTCTGTAAACCAAATTTGTGTATTAAGTTATTCATGTACTTCTTTTGAGGCAACTTCAAAGTACATGCAAATCTATAATGGTTAATCCTCATTCTTAGTACCTATAGTGAAGTAGCTAGGTCTTTCATTTCAAATACATCAAATAATAAGCATTTTATCTTGTTGATTTCCCTCATGTTGGATCCAACAACCAATATATCATCAACATGAAGCAACAAGGTGATGGCTGAATCAACAAATGACTTCATGTAGTAGTAATGATTCATTTTGCATTTAATGTAACTATTGTTGACCATATAACCATCAAATTTCAAGTACCATTCTTGAGGAGCCTCTTTCAAATCATACACATTCTTCCTCAACTTGGAGGCCATGTATCCTTTGTTAGTGATAAGTGATACCCCTCAAGTTGTGCCATATAGACATCCTCATCAAGGTCTTGATGTAGAAATGTGGCTTTTACATCTAGTTGCTTAAGATGCAAATCCTCTAGAGTCATAAAATCCAAGACTTATTTGATGGTATTCATCTTAACTATGAGAAAGAATATCTCATTTTAGTCTATACCTTTGACTTGTTGAAGCCTTTTGCTTGAAATTTTGGCATTGTATTGTTTGCTTCCATTATGTTCTTCTTTGACTTTGTAAACTCATTTGTTTGGTAATTCCTTCTTTCCCTTTGATAGCTTGGTCAATGACAAAGCCTCACTATTTTCTAAGGATGACATTTCTTCCTTAATTGCAAGATCTTACTACAATCAGTCCTTCTTTTGTATTGCCCTTGAGTTGTACTTGAGTTTGTCAACTTTTGTCAAGAGTAAATAATACATGTATGGAGAATATTTCTCTAATGGTTTTGCAATCAAGTAGATCTTCTGAACTCAATTATGGGAATGATTGGATCTTGCATGATCTTTCTGGTTTTTACCAAATCCCTATTTCCTACATCATTCTCTAAACTATCTTCCAACACTTCTTCTTCTTGATGTTTTGCTTGTTCTTTTACTACTTGAGAACCTGATCCAAACTTATCTTTGTAAATAGCATTCTTATGGAAAGTGACATCTCTTCTTTTTAGCACTTTTTAATCATCTTCATTCCAAAGATGATAATCCATGTAATCAGATTTGTATTCAATGATGAAACATTTCTTTGATTTTGAATGAAGCTTGTTCTTATTATTATCTTGAATCTTTTCATATGAGACATAACTAAAGGTTCTCAAGTGCTTTCAACTTCTTTCCTCACCAATCCTTCGTAAGGATCTTGAATACCAAAGGAATAAAGGGTCATTAATTTATGAGGTATATAGCAATGCTAACTACATTTGCCAAAAACATTTTGGGCTTACTCTACTTATAGTCTCATACATCTTGTGCTCTCATTAATATTTATGTTCAAGCATATGAGACACCACAACAATTTTTTGTGGAGTCTCATTGAAATTATTTTTTTATCCCATTCTCTACACAATACTCTCTAAACTCATTGCTATTATACTCTCCACCATTATCAAATTTCAAACACTTGATCTTCAAACTTGAATGGCTTTCAACCTTAGAATTCCATTGCTTGAAAACACTAAACACATCTCATTTATTTTTCAGATAATTAACTCAAACTTCCTTGGAAGCATCATCTATAAAGTTGATATAGCCACAAGATCTTCCAAGTGACTTGACTTAAGTCTAGCCATACACATTTGAATGCATTAACTCTAACTTTCCTTCTTTTGGTGCTCTTGTAGTCTTTCTAAGGGTTACCTATTTTGCTTCCCTAAAATACATGGTTCAAAAAACCAAGTTGAACAATCTTTGACATTGAGATCTATTCATTGGCAACTAATGGTTGATATCCTTTCCACTCATGTGACCAAGTCTTTGGTTTCATAGGATCAAAGGACAAATTCCATCAATGATTGTCATCAAATGGTTTGATATGTTTTAACATAAAGTATTCCATCCTTTTGTCCTCATGCCAAGATCAGAATTCCTTGAGTAACCTTCTTTTGCACACTTTCAAGGGATGTTCAATATCCTTCCTCTTCTAACTAAATTATGGAAATGAAATTCCTGTTTTATCCAAGAACACTATTGACAATTTTCAATGTCCACATAGACCCTTGAGAGGTCTTTAATTCTCATTTCCTTTTGCCTTTGATCAACAAGGTGAACCTTTCCAAGCTTTCTTGCAACAAAGTTGTGAATCAATAGAGTGAAATGATGCACCAAAACTTATAACCTTAGATTTGATAGGACACTCTATAATACAAACAAGTGCATCCTCTTATTTTATTCTTTTGTTAATTGACGTCTCCTTCTTCTTTGGACTTTTACACTAATTCATGCATTGACTAAGAATATTGCAATTTCAACACACAATTTCTTTACATGCTTCCTTTTGGTCTATTAACTCACTTCTTTCCTTGACTTTGATCTACCATTCCCCTAACTCTTACCACGTTGAGACCTTTTGCTTTTGACCTCAACAAATAACATTGCAGTTGAGAATTTTGAAGGATTGTACCTCTTTGTGTTTTCATTGAGAATGAAATCTTGTGTACTCTCAAACTTGAGCTCACTTGTCTTGATGAAATACTTACTATTGTGACTTTGTTCCCCAACTATTGGATAATGATGGTAATAGTGGGAAACTCTTGAACTTTGTCATCAAAGTTGATATGCACAAATTCCAAACTAAAACTAATTGAACTAAAATCATTCACATTTCTTGAATTGATGCACCTTCTTTCATTCTTGTGTTGATTAACTAGCAAATCAAGTATACCTTTTTTTCAGCTAGAGGTGTCTCATACATATTTCATAATGCTCATATTTCATCAACTTGTGAGTGGTCTTCTTGTGGACAATGTTGTATGAAAAAATTCTTGCAAATGTTGTAACCACATCCAAGGCTTGTTGATCTACAAGCTCCCACTCAACTTCTTCCATTTTTTTGAAGTTTTTGCCTCAAGAGGTAGGTGTAACTTCTTTTGATATAGATGGTCCTTGATCTACATCTTCCAAGATCCTTACATTTACATTGATCAATCTTGACTTTCCTTTTTAGGCCATCAATTTGCTCTCTCTCCAAAACCAACGCTTTGATACCAATTTTTTGGAAAAATCAAACTAGATTGAGATCTTGAATGAAATACAGATTTGACTATTCTATGAGCAAAAACTTATTCATGAATCTATTAAGGAGAAGCATTCATAGAAATAACACAAATTTCATGTGGTTCAACCATCATCTACCCATGTCTATAGAATTTTGTTCATTCAAGAAGTGACATGGTCTCTTCTAACTACCAACACTAAAATATATATACACATGGACTTATCTAGTTTTAAAATTTGTGGTGCACATTGATCATGTATCCAACCCCAAATTGTGTTGTGGTAATTGATACACACTTCCTCACCAAAGTTCTTAAGTGGGATCTATTCCCATAACTTTCCTTAGCATTTATTCCCATAGGGGGATCCTACAATAGATTCTCAAAGTAGAATCCTGTAATCTAGTGTAAGAATTAATTCTTGTAGCCATCCATGCACGTCACACAATCCATCCAGCAAGCGCCATTTGCACAACTCTTGTACTCTTGTATGACACATTTATCATGAACTTTAAGTGGATATTTTTTCATTTCTAGAGCTTTGTTTCTCATGATCTTGGTGTTGATGGAAAGACCTTGAGAAGATTTTTCCAACAAGATAAGGCACACCTCGTTTTCAGATGCATTCATGGGGAAATTAATCTAAATATGAATTGCCATTTTTTGCATTCTCATATATAGAATTGATTAATTTGAAGATTTCTCCCATACTTACACTTTTACATTCCAAATATATATATGTATATATATATATATATATATATATATATATATATATATATATATATATATATATATATATATATCTCTCTCTCTCTCTCTCTCTCTCTCTCTCTCTCTCTCTCTTTTATTGAATCTCCAACATCCCCATAGGTTACTTGTCATATGGAGCATACTCTTAATCAATCAGACTCCATACTTCATATATATATACATGATAATTGTCATGACAATGCAACACCAAAGTTAGTTATCTCTAATGCAAGAGTGTTACTCTTGGCAATCATAACTATGCCATTTATTTCTCAAAGGCTACTTAATGGTGAACATATCTCATGTAAGGGCTATTGATCCCTTTTTTAGAGTTACCATTTGTATTGTCACATGGCCATAAGAGGTGTTATTAGTGTTGGAGTCCTAGTTATTTCAAGGATTAGACCTTTGAAATGTAGCTCCAAAGAGCTCACTTCTTTGATATTGAGACTTTGAACTCCCAATCATTGTGTATAAAGGCTTGTGAGCATCATAGGGAATCTCTTTGCTAGGTTGGTTGTGGCTTGAAAATTAAATCAAAGCAAATTGTTGTGAGTATGTTGAGTTGAGCGTTAAGTTTCTTATCCAAGTTGAACTTATGTTTTAACTAATCAATTGTGGCAATTTTGACTTCATGTCTATATGAGTTGTGCTTCCATAGTGTATGATGTTGATAGCAATCTATTAACACATGCTGCATCCTTCAAACTTGTCTAATCTGCCATTTTTCCTTGAGAAGGCCTTTGGCTTTAAGCTTTATCCATTTGTACCTTTGCTTAAATAGATACAACTCTTAAGGATACTCCCGTAAGAATTTTCCTCCATAAAGAATAAGTTATTTGGCCACATATTTACAAACAAGGATGAATTGGATGAAATAATAAATTTTATAAAAAGAAGTAAGCATCCTAAATTCCTTTGAGATTTAAGATTTAAATGCAAGGTACTATTGGAAGTTTACTCCCAAGTTTACTTACCTTGTTTTTGTAAGACCTTTGATATTTGCTAAAACTTTGCAACAAGTTCAAGAGGTTATTTTTCCATAATAGCTTGCTCATATTATAACTTTTTATGAGTGGGACCTTGATTTTATAAGGCATTTGAGTAAGATACCAAAAATATCTCCATTGTTGAGACCATAAATTACTTGACCAAGTTGTTGGATACAATAAATTTTTAAATCATCAACCAATCTAAAGGACGAGGAATATATATATATATATATATATATATATATATATATAAAAGATTATCTCTACTTTTTTTGTTCTTTCACAATACTATAAATGATGGAATAGATGTATGCAAGATGAACTAAGCAAAACAAGACAAATAGATCCCAACAAAAAGTCATGGAATTAAAGGAAGGTATGCCTATAATCATAAATCAAACTTCAAAGATCTAAGTTCAATAAAATAAGAGTTTACTAGCAATAAAGCTAAGCAATTAGTAGGAGCTCTTATTGTTTTTTGATTCCATGTCTTACAAGAGAGTAATGAAGAAATTCTCACCTAAGATTAATTAGTTTTACTTAGAATTGTAGTTCTCTTAGTTGAGAGAAGACATATAGAAATCATATTTTTGAAACAAGAAGAATCAAATGTGAATCATTTGAAATTGTTATTTTTTATTAGAACAAATCTTACCTTTAAAAAAAAAAATTTTTCCTAAAGAAGAGTTTAAATTATAACTTTGTTATAGAGTACGTGTAGTACATCAGTCTCCAATAAACCATTATGGACAACAAATTTATATAATATTAATAATTTAATGCTTTATTCAAAAATACAATTTTTAAATATTATATATTTAAATGAGGAGAAAAAATGATTTTGAAGATTTTGATACTCAAAAGATACTTACTATGATCTCTAAGGGAATGTTTTATATGATATTGTGATAGGACTCATTCATGGATTTTACATTAGACTATATTGAAGGAGTAACTTTATCTTGTACTTGATAGGTTTATTTACTATGTCTTGCCTTACTATGAACAGGACGGCAAGACATCTACCCTTACTTAACTTAACTTAGTCCAAACTTAACTTCTATCATGAGCTACTCTTGATTTCACCTGAAAGTCTTTGTTTAACTTCACCCACGTATTTTCAAAAAGTTTTGTACTATCAAATAGCTTGACTACATAAGACTCTTGGTTTTAGGTTTTGACTAACCAAATACACTTATATGAGGTTGCATGCTTTTGAGACATTAGAGAATGGAAGAAATTCATGGTTGGTAGCTTTGACTTTACCTTTAAAGACTATAAAGATATTGATTGGAATGTGTTGTAACAAAATTTTGGAAACTTTCTTCATTTATGGTGAGCATGAAAGGAAGGTGAGGAATTCTTATAGCTTTTAGTATGTATAACATTGAGTAAGTTGCACCAATTTGTAGGCACATATTGTTAAATAAATCTTCTTGTTTTACAACAAGGCTTATGTCTATACCATTTACATGAAGAATAATGAAGATTATATATTGATCTTGGATAATAAGAAGGATCTTAAAGCTTTTGAGTACATCAATCAATCTCTTAATTTTACTCTAATGCTTGTTTCTCTTGATTGAGATATGCCTTTCATCATTTACACCCATTTACTTATAGGGTGCACTCTTGTTAAATTGACCAGAGATAAGGATGATCAACCAATAGCATATACAAGCAGAAATTAGTTTCAATAAAGATAAATCATTCAATGCTATAAAGGAGATGGTCAGCTACTTTTTGACCCTCTAGAATTTTGGAAAATACTTGATTGGAGAGAATGAAATAAGTATAACAAACCATAAGACATTCCAGTGTATCTTCAAGAAGCCTAATGTGGAGTTGAGGCAACCTAGTTAGATAATAATTTTATCTAAGTATCATAAATCATTGATATTTGATCTAGGAAAAACCATGCCAATGTTGATTTAGACTCTATTTTGACTAGAGTCTTGATCATAACATAGTTGAGAAAATAGATTAATATTTAAAAAATGAGGAAATTTTTATCTATTTTATCATCACTCAAGAGGTTTTGATGGAGTAGAATAGGATTTTGTAGTTTTTAACAAATCAAGACCATGTTTTACTCCTTATTTCAAGCTCAAGGACTTTTTTTATACTACCATCCCCAGTAAATCCCTCTCCAAGGCCTTAAGTAGGGGCATGAACATGGAGTTTGGCTCAAAATTTGAGTTGTAATCCAAACTTGAACCAAGGATAGAAATCTTGGACTTAAACCACAAACATGAGAGAATGGTAAACTCTAGATATAGGATATAAGTTGAAGATACTTTGGATTTCAACCAAAACCAAAGTAAAACTTCAGATATACACATTGATTTGAGTTGAAGTTTGAAGCTTTATCCTTATTTATTGCCTATACTTTTTATGCCATATGAGAACAAAAGCAAATTTTACAATAGGACTTTTGAAGAATCATTTTTATAAGAAGAATTTACCAATCACTTGCATAGGAATAAGAATGCCATGAAGATTAATTCAGTTTTTCCCCAAATCTTATTCCTAATTGTTTTGCAAAATATTGGGAAGAATGGATAAACAAGTTAGTATAGAAACAGTTATACGTAAATTAAAAGAGAATAGTTGCCTTTTAAGACAATCGCATATGTTAAATTTAGCCTTTTGTAGATAGTAAGTTTAAACAAACTGAAAAACCAAATTTTATCATTAGAAATTTCAATTAGAACTTAAATAAATGCTTTTATGAAATACACTATCTATGAAAATTTGACAAGGAGATAAATTTATGCAATTTTACCTAGAACAAGTATATAATACAATGAAATTTCTACAATACTTGAATGAAATTTTGTAGATGGTTGAACTTGTACATTTTATGTTGACTAAATAATATTTCTCAAAAGTAAAGAAGAATAAATTAAAACTATAGCACTATTTGATCTAGTAACATTTTAATGATGTAGAAAGAAATTGTCATGCAGTTTTTGAGGAGTATTTTGGTCTAATATTTTCCAAATTTGATCTTTGTGCTTCAAAGACAAATAATAAATTAAATATAGATAAAAAAATTAATATTAGTTACCATGGTAACTTAAGTATTAAGCAAAAACTCATATAAATCCTAAAGTCTGAAGGAATCCAAACTTATGTGAATAATCCCCTAAGAATATGGTCTTATCTTGACCTAATCCTAAGTCAAGGATTCCTTCACATGGGCTATCTTTGAACTAAAGAAGAATCTTAACTAAAAAGGCTTGTGGGTCCAAAAACCAAAAAGGCTAAAGAATTTTGACTCTTTCCTCAAATCCAAACACCTTGGAATAATACCAAGTCAATACACTAGAATTCAAAAAAGTAATGCTCACTCTTTCACCTTCCTTTAAAGTAGATTCACCTCTATCTTGGTTATGACTAAATCTAGCTAATCATGGATAATGAAGAAACTTTCTTTAACTCCAAATAAATAAGATCTCTAAACTACTTGCAAAACCAAATTGAAGATTGTAATATAACATGCATGCAATAATGTGTGTAACATGCCATTTTCTATATCTTTGGTAGATGAACTTCTCATATAAAGAAGTTTTAGCATTTGACTTATGATGGTATTCAACAACCAATGTACTTTTTTTATAGTATTTTGGATATTGGATGATAGTCTCAAATGATAGAATGGTTAATCATTATAAATATAACGATATGGAAAGACCTTGACTTAAGCAAGAGTTGAGGTTGATTTGGTGGAGATCTCACATAAAGTGCATGATTTGGCCATATTGATGCTAGCCAAGAAGGATATCATGGCAATTATACTAATATTTATATGTGTGAAGATTATCATCATATCAATTGACAAACCAAGGCTAATTGGTTTATTATACTTATATTTGAGGTAATATTTGATGCAAATAGGCATCAAAAGATCTTAAGTACTTCTAATCTTTGAGTATTCTTGAGTCATACACAAACTCTAAAGTGCTATAATATGAAATTGAATTATGTTTCTATAATAAATCATGTTGACACAACATATGTTATATAGTAATATATATATCTACAACATAGTCCAAAATTGAACGTAAACCTAATGGAATTGATGGTGTAACCTATGACTCCAATGGTGCAACCATAAACCCTAGTGGAGCAAATGGCAACCATAGAGTTGTTCATTAGTAGCTACTTATAACAAGAATTCTAACAAAATGGCTTAGGTATTGAAGATATCATCATGATTGTTATGCATATATATAAAATTTTAGTGCTCAAGAAATTTGAATTTTCTTACTTTGTTATGTTTGTCTTTCTTTTGGCTAGAGTGTAGTGCGGAATTCCCATTTTTAGGAAGGAAAACCCATGAAACTTGATTTTTGGATGAAGACACTATCTTTGGAAGATGTGTCTCTTCACAGGACAAGACTCTTCATGAATAATGGTCATTGTAATCCTCCGAGGACAAGAGAAGAGAGAAAACACAGATTGCACACTCAAACATTCGATGCTCCAAGGGAGCACCTTCTCTTTATTATATAGACAAAGAGGATCTCCTACAAAGAAGCTCCACCATAGGATTAGGGACACAAATAGGTGATATGTCAGCAAGCTCCACCCTTGGATTACTTACTTGGATGGGTGACCTGCCTGGTCTAGGTCCTATCTGGTTGGTCAAACGAGCTTTGACCAGAGGGAATCTTTTAGGGAATCTTCCTATAGGAATATCAGAATCACATGAGTAAGGTACCGTTGGAAAGCTCTCGACGAGACAAACCAGGGGGGAGGGAAGGCCAGCCTTTCCTCCATTGGGGGGGGGGGGGAATTTGCACATTTTTGAGGCCTAATTCATCCGTTTAGGCCTCCGAAATTGCCTTCAAAGATTTTAGGCATATTTTGGTTCCTCCTCTATTAGTAGAAGTTCCCATTTTGGTAATTCTACTAATAGCAAAAGGGGACTTCTACTAATAGCATATTTTGGTTCCCTATTAGTAGAAGTACTCTTTTGGTGATACTTCTATCTGATCTATTTTGACCATCATGTATAACATCATTCTAGATGTTACCAAACCGAATTTCACATCTAGATCATATGGCTAACCCTTGGTATTACAGTCATGGATTTCAATGAAGATGAAACTTTGTCTTCCAATTATTTGACGTTCATCTTTAGAAGGTAGGGTGGACTAGGTTTGGAAGAAGGGGCTGATTCTTTGTTGCAAAATAGCCAAAGATCACTTATTTCAAAGACATCTAGAGATGGCTCACATAAGTGGTGAGTGATAGGTGACTAAAGACCATGATGAGAAGAGGGAGAAAAATCCACTATAAAATTGAGACTCCCATAATGAAGTGGTTTTAGAATTCCTTAGATATTCCACTCTTCACAAATGTTTGCTTCTTGCAAACCAAGTGAGTAGAGGAGAAATCAAGAGTTTCTTTGTTAGGAAGATCAATGGCTAGCACAATGGTGAAAACCACTTCCACATGGGTTACCAAGAGCACTCTTAATTTGAAGATACTAAAGGTAGATCTATAATCTTCCAAGGACAAGCGACCTTAAGAGAAACACAAGACAAAACAAAAAGCTTTGCACTCAATCTATGATACCCCAAAGTAGCACCTTGTGTAATACTCCAAGGACAAGAGAAGAGAGAGAAACACAAATTACACACTCAACATTCGATGCCCCAAAGGAGCACCTTCTTTTTATTATATAGACAAAGAGGATCTCCTCCAAGGAAGCTCCACCATAGGATTAGGCACATAGATAGGTGACATGTCAGAAAGCTCCACCTTTGGATTACTTACTTGGATGGGTGACATGTCGGTCTAGGTCCTATCTAGTTAGTCAAACAAGCTTTGACCGGAGGAAATCTTTTAGGGAATCTTCCTATATGAGTCTCAGAATCACTTGAGTAAGGTATTGTTGGAAAGCCCTCAATGAGACAAACTAGGAGGGAGGGATGGCCAACCTTTCCTTTATTGGGGGGAGGAATCTGCCCATTTTTTAGGCCTAATTCATCCGTTTAGGCCTCCAAAATTGCCTTCAAAGATTTTAGGCATATTTTGGTTCCTACCCTATTAGTAGAAGTCCCCTTTTGGTGATACCTCTTTTTGATCTGTTTAGTCCATAATGTGTAACATCCTTCCAGATGTTACCAAACCAATTCTCACCTTTAAATCAGATGTCTAGCTATTGGTTCTAAGGTTCTCAAGTCTATTTTGGTTTTTGCTCTATTAGTAAAAGTACTATTTTGGTGATACTTCTACCTGATCTATTTTGACCATCATGTATAACATCATTCTAGATGTTACCAAACCAAATTTCACATCTAGATCATATGGCTAGCTCTTGGTATTACACCTTGAATGTATTTTATGGCAAAAAGACTTCTCCAAAGGAAGCTCCACCCTTGGATCAGATACATGGATTGATGACATGTTAGCAAGCTCTACATTTAAATTCGTTGCATGCATTGGTGACATGTTGATTTTGATAACATATGGTTGGTCAAACCATCTTTGACCAAAGGGAATATTTAGGGAATTATCCCATAAGAATCTTTGAATTGCATGGGTGAGGTACCATTGGAAAGCTCTCCATAAGACAAACATGGGAGAGGGAATGCTATCCTTTATTATGTTAGGAAGGGGTAGTTTGTGCACAATTTTGAGGCCTAATTCATCCATTTAGGTCTTTGTCACGCCATTTGTAGTGTTGCATCTAGATTGCTTAGACACTAGAGTTCCAATAATAGAAATTAGAGGCATTTTGGTAGTTACTCATAGACTGCTTTCCAACAGTCAAATTTTGTGTTAAGAGTATTGAATTCATGGTGGGGCCCACCTTCCCTTGCACCATCCACACCATTGGGTGTGTGGTCAGTGGGACCGTTGGGATGAGACCTAGGTCGAAATCAAGAGTATACCCTAGAAGTGCAGCTCCAAAGAGCTCACTTCTCTGATGTTGAGCCTTTGAGTCCTTGGCTAGAGTGGATAGAAAGCCGGTGAGTATCACCTGGATTCTCTTAGCTAGAGTGGGTGTGGCTTGACTATAATCAGTGCCCTGTTATTGGCAAGTTGTTGAGGATCAGATCAAGTATTGATTTGGATTAAGTTGATTTGAGTTGTAAACGATCTGATTACATCAAAAAAGTGAGTCAAGGGGAATTGAGTGCAAGAACTGTGAGTGTTGGTGGTATCTCCAAGCTTGGTGGATCATGGTGTCTTGATCAAGTAGTTCAGATTTCCTTATGAGAGAGTGTGTGTGGAAGTGCATGCAAAATTTGGAGCCAAGCAAAAGCAATTTTCAAGCGGTAATTGTGATTTTGAGCTCAAGACCAATTTGTTGCAAGTTGAGCTTAAAAACTGAAATAGAAGGTGGAGTTGGGAACAGATCCTCATGAATTAGAGATTGGATGAAAACCATTTTTCCAATTTGGCTTGAGTGAAGAGTTAGCGGAAGATTTAGCGGTCAACCATTTTTAGGGATTCATGTAAGATTTAACTATAGATTTATGTTAGATTTTATGTCAAATTTTGTGAAGGATTTATGTCAGATTTTGGCAAAAAGAACTTTGATCCAAGGAAGTAGATAGGTACTTTGATTATGTCACATGCCAAATGGTGGTAGAGTCAATCTTGTGTTGATTTATGAGATAGAGTGTTTTTTTAGCATTCTTGTGATTGGACCCCCTCCATTCTATGCTTTCTATTTGTGCATCTTGTTTGTGTGAGGTGCCTTAGTGCTATGGTGTGCTCTTGATAGTGAGGCTGGAGTGATCACCAGTCAGATTATCTTTGTTTCTCTTTCATGAGGTAGGAAGTGATGACCTACGTACCGTGAGAATGTGTATTGTGATGGCAGGTTACAGGTCGCCCTTGCCCCTAGTGTAGTTGTCCCAATTAGAGTCACATTAGTGGATAATGTTCCGTTAGTTTTGGCACTTTGTGGTGCTTGGTTGGTGTTGGCACTTGGTGGTGCTCGGTTGGTGTTGGCACTTGGAGGTGCTCAGTTGGTGTTGGCACTTGGTGGGGTACTTGCGGTTGCAAGTTGCCCTTGCATTTGGTGGTTCTAATCTATGGTTACTTTGTCATGATAGAGTTCTTTGGGGATTCCAGAGGAGTTAGCCCTGCAATACATAATGTGTTTACTCGAAATGGTGCTCAATATTAACCTGTATCTCAAGTCCCAATGAAGGAGGAGATCGATTCTGAGTTGGAGTTTGACACAGGAGCTGATTCAGTTGAGAGTGCACTAGGCATGTCCACATCATTATTGTGGGACATGGATAAGATTTATGAGGACTCCAAAGGCCCTAGGCATTACTTTGGTATAGTGGGTACCATTGAGTTGGATGATTTCATCTAGGAGTTTGATAGTTGGTATGATCTATAGCAGATGCGGAACCCGACTTTGTTTACACCCTTCATGGCATAGAAGGGGTTGTTTCAACATTTGGAGGGTCCATTGATGGATGACTACCATGAGTTTAGGAGAGCTCATTTGGAGGAGATTGAGTTATGGAGACAATATTGGTCTTCAAACTATATCTTTATTACTTCAGGCTTGGTTGTTGTGGTACTTACATTTTTTTGGTTTTGGATAGTTTTTAGGAAAATTTGAAGAAGCAATACGTTAGTAAAGCCTAAAGAGGGCTAAATGATAAAGAAATAAGAAGAAGAGTGTGTTTGGAGCAAACCTGAAGTCGACCTTGGGTCAAGATCAAAGGACCTAGAGGAACAAGACACAAAGACAAAGAAGGCCAGACTTTGTATCGAGCGG
Organism: Lunularia cruciata; assembly: GCA_948567375.1. NCBI lineage: Eukaryota > Viridiplantae > Streptophyta > Marchantiopsida > Lunulariales > Lunulariaceae > Lunularia > Lunularia cruciata. Next base: position 61,963,941 of record OX419758.1, read on the forward strand.
TGTGGTCTGATTAGAAGAATTGGTAACAAAATTTTCTAGAGGTGGCCCAATCAAGAAAGTACACGGGAAGAAAGTAATGGCCTCGTGATCAAGAAGTTCTTGATAGTGATAGGAAACCAATCCCACATAATTGGTGATTGGAGAGGAGAAACAATTAAAGAATGACCAATCAGCATACGACTATAAAATCAAGAGTTTTGCAAATAAGCAGCATAATGTCTAAATGCTACCCTGTCCCTATTCAGAGTTGACCCAAAGAAAAACAAATTGCACATCCGTAGAAGGAAGAGTGGGTTAGGATATTGGCAATGATCTTTCACAAGAAGAAGGTGAGGAAACACACAATGACCCCAAAAGTGAGTAAGTTGAGTGCGGTGAGAGGACTTGCAATTTGTAGGTTAGAAGTAATAGCACAGATCAAAGTCTTGGTGAGGCTTTGTATCACGTTCTTGGTCTAGAATGGGAACTTAATTTTCCAAATTTCATGGTAGAATCGCAGTAAGCAATTGCAAGGATGGACCAAGCACAAGGAGAAGAGAGGAAACCCAGCTTGATGGATGGAGTTAGATTGGAGAGTAGTCCTAGGGAGAGAGGCAGGAGAGGTAGGGAGGTACCACCTTCTATTGGAAGTGTGATGCTTCAAAAGAGATTGCCAAAGTGAGGAACTTGTTCAATCAACCTCAAACCAAGAATAGGTATAAGGTGGATACTTATAGAGACCCCAAGCAGAGAGGGATTGGAAGCATGATGATGGTAATGTTCAAGCCAGAGCAAACCACCTATGTTACGATGCAACAAGCGGAGTTCTTTCACCAAATGTTTGTAAGAGAGGCAGTAGATTGGGCAAAATGTCTGCATCAAAGAGTAGGGCAGATGATTTTGAGGTAGAGAATAGATATGCTACCACATTATTTTGTGCCCTTTGCAGCACATTTTTACTTTGGGTTGAACTTGTTGACTTTGGAAGAAAGAAGTCAAATGTGCTTGCACTTTCATCCGGATTTGCGGAAGGAGGCAGATGCAGATGAACAATATTATATGGAGAGGGTGCAAGACGGGGATGAGTACTACAAGAAAAGAGGGAAGGAGAAGATTCTAACAATTGACATCCCAAGGGCTAGAAAGAAAACCAAGCCTAAAAGTTGCCTTGCAATAGTTCAGACCCCAAAGGTGCCAAAGCTAAACCCAAGGGCAATGATGGTGAAGAGGAAAGAATCCACGCCGGAATCCAAAGAAGAGTCAGAAGGAGAAATTGGATCAAAGAGAGAAGCGTTGGGAGAAGAAGAAGAGTTCACTTGCAAAGTGAAGAATCAAGTAGTGGTAGTGAAGGCGAGGTGGAGGTTCAGCAAACCCGAAGGCCAATGGTGGATGTAGGAAAGCCGAGTCTAGAAGTTTCTTTGAGTGAATGGAGAAGTGAGAAGAAGAAGTTGTGGCACAACTATGATGAACTACCAAACGGAAGAACATTGTGCATGCAACCGAGGTGTGACCCAATAAAGTTGTCATGGAAGGGGAGGAAAGCTCAAATAGTGAAACCTTGAAAGTACAAAGATTGCAACTTTGGAGTAAGGTGCTAGAAGTAGAGTTGTTGGAAGATGAATGCTTATTGGATGTTGGATTCCACAACCTTGATCTTCATTTTGTGTGTTTGATCTTGAGTGAAGTGCAATTGGAGCAATGCCTTGATAGATCTGAGGAGGAATTGTAGTGTTGGTAGTATTCTACAGTTGTGAGTGTAGCGTGGTGTTGATGTGAAGCAATTTTGATCAAGGAAGTTATGCATTCAGTGGAGGGGTGGAACACAATTCTAAGGCAAAGTCATTTTGCAGTGAAGTGCTATTTTTAGGAGAATCTGAATCATCACAATCAAGATTGTTTGGAAAGAATTGATGGAGTTGTGATTAAGTGTGATAAATTGTTATGACAAGACTACAAATCAATGCCTAATACTCTCTTCTGGGTGTGGTTTCTACCTAAGAGATTAAAGAGGAACCCAAGAAGAACTAAGATTGTTATTTTTTGACTTTGTATTTGACCAATTCTGAATAGTATCTCTACGGGAATGAACTTTACTTACTTGATTACTACAAAAGTGATATTTGTTGGGTTGTCATAGTTGCCAAGAGTAGACCGGCTGTACCCATGAGTTCTAGCTCAAGTAGTGTTGGTGGAGCTAGTGGAGGTGCACTAGATGGTGATAGTGTTACCATGAGTGGAAGAGTACGACTGCAAGAGGTGGTGTGGTACCGGGGTTTAACCTTATGGTGGAGTTCTTCCAATGTTTGAGGCAGAATAACCAAGGAGTGCGGACTGACAAGATGAGGAGCTTGTAGGATTTCCAACAGAAGGCTAGAGAGAGCCTATGTGAGGCATACACCTGCATGAGGTGGCTGATCAGTTTCACTCAGGGAGTTATTGAGGCCTAGGCAGTCTAGTTTTGGTATGGGATACTAGACAAGGAGTTGCAACAAAGAGTTTGTGATGCTACATTGTTATAGGCTACTTTGCCTACTTTGGTAGTGGTCTTTGGTTTGGCTGAGCATATTGAGCTCAACATGGTGGAAGAGAGGGTGGTGACATCTGGATTTGGTAGAGAGACCTCATCCATAGCTATTAATTCTTCTAGAGTGCAGTAGAGTGCACCATGCCCAATTGGTATTTGAGGACAGGGTGGACAACCCATATCCTATAACGTGAGTGGGGCACCTAGTGGAGTTAGACCCTTACCTTCATTTTTGGGTCAACATCAGCCATTGAGTAGTGGTGTTGCTTGTTGGACTTGTGGTGGACCTCACCACCGGAGAGAGTGTACTTAGGGTAGTGGACATGATACTCGGGTGCATCATAGCCAACATAGAGGCATTGTGAGCATTGTCACAAATTTGGTCACATCCGTGACCGGTGCTTTGATCTACACCCAATAGGGCTGCTATGGCAAATAGTAGAGGAGCTATAGTTCATGGAGGAGAAGGTGGTGGTAGAGGATCTACACCTAGTAGGGGTGCAATACCTGCCCTTACTTCTTATATAGCTATGGCTACTCGGATTGAGCAGTTGGAGCAAAGATTGGCTTGTATGGCCATTGCTCAGAGGAGATCAGATTTGGGTGCTAAGGCTTCCACCTCATATGTTAGTGATAGAGATGCTTTGGACTTCATGTGCGGAGCAGCATAGGTAGATGCATCTACAACAATTACTAGGAGTGTAGTACATGATCTAGAGCCTAGAGGAGCACCAATGGAGTTGGACCCACAGAGAGGAGAGGTTGGGAGATAGGTAAGACTTCCCTAGTCTTTCATGCTATCTGAGGCATTGCAGATGACATCCATGGCTCCTAGATGTCCCAATGCAAGTGTGGTAGGTGGTGATGGAGTGCATGATGGACCACCTACTAGTCAGCCACTTGCTACTACTACTAGCCTATATCTTAGGTCCTAGTGAAGGATGAGATTGACTCTAAGTTGGAGTTCAACACAAGAGCTGATTCAATTGAGAGTGCACTTGGTGCATCCACATAGTTGTTGTGGGACATGGACAAGATTTATGGGGCCTTTAAAGATCCTAGGCATTACTTTGGTATAGTGGGTACCATTGAGTTGGATGACTTCATCCAAGAGTTTGATAGTTGGTGTGATCTGTAGCAAATGCAAATCCTGATTTTGTTTACGCCCTTCATGGCATGGAAGGGGTTGTTTTAATACTTAGAGGATCATCGGATGGATGACTACCATGAGTTTAGGAGAGCTCATTTGGAGAATATTGAGTTATGGAGACAATATTGGTCTCCAAACTATATCTCTATCTCTTCAGGCTTGGTTGCCAAGAGTAGATTGGCTGTACCCATGAGTTCTAGCTCAAGTAGTGTTGGTGAGAGCTAGTGGAGGTGCACTAGCTGGAGATAGTGTTACCACAAGTGGAGGTACCGCTGTAGGAGGTGGTGTGGTAGTGGGGTTAACCCCATGGTGGAGTTCTTCTAGTGTTTAAGGCAAAACTCCCAAGGAGTATGGATTGACAAGTTGAGGAACTTGTAGGAGTTCCAATGGAAGGCTAGAGAGAGTCTACACAAGGCATACACTTGCATGAGGCGGCTGATCAGTTTCACTCAAGGAGTTACTAAGGCTCAAGCAGTCTAGTTTTGGTATGGGATATTGGACAAGGAGTTGCAACATAGAGTTTGTGATGCTATGTTGTTATAGGCTACGTTGTTCACTTTGGTAGTGGTCTTTGGTTTGGCTAAGCATATTGAGCTCAACATGGTGGAGAAGAGGGTGGTGACATGTGGATTTGGTATGGAGACCTCATCCACAACTATGACTTCTTCTAGAGTCCACCAGAGTGCACCAAGCCTAGTTGGTTTTTGAGGACAAGGTGGACAACCCAAATCCTATGAAGTGAGTGGGGGCCTAGTGGAGTTAGACCCTTACTTTCATTTTTGGGTCAACAACAACGATTGAGTAGTGGTGTTGCTTGTTGGACTTGTGGTGGACCTCACCATCGGAGAGAGTGTACTCAAGGCAATAGACCTGATACCTTGGGTGCATCATAGCCAACACAGAGGCAGTGTGAGCATTGCCACAGATTTGGTCACACTAGTGACCGGTGCTTTGACCCACACCCAGAGTTACGGAGTGGTAGGGCTATTATGGCAAGTAGTAGAGGAGCTCTAGTTCATGGAAGATGTGGTGGTAGAGGATCTACAACTAGAGATGCTTTGGACTTCATGTCTAGAGCAGCATAGATGGATGCATCTATAGTAGTGACTAGGAGTGTAGTACGTGTTTTGGAGCCTAGAGGAGCATCAGTGGAGTTGGACCCACAAAGAGGAGAGGTTGGGAGAAAGGTCAGACTCCCCTAGTCTTTCATGTTATCTGAAGCATTGCAGACAACATCCATGGCTCCTAGACATCCCAATGCAAGTGTGGTAGGTGGTGATGGAGTGCATGATGGACTACCTACTAGTTAGCTACCTATTACTACACAGATTGAGTATAGCACAATGTTGGGGGCGGCTCGGCTGATTATGCGATGCCTTTTGTTTTCAGCCAGTGACATGTTTACATTGGGAGTTGACCTAGTCCTAGTGTTTCAATTGGCTGCCACGCTTTGTGAGAGTAGGGATGATGCGGTTCCTACTACTAGAGTAGAGGTGGTTGGTAGTGGTGTTGACTTGGTTGAGGAGCATGGGATCCGTTTAGCGACCAATGGTTTATGGCAAGCAGCAACGCTAGATTGGAGGAGTTGCCAGCTAGACTGACCTTTGAGAGAGCACGGTTCACACCTAGTGTTGTCCTATTGGATAACCAGAGGGGGATTTTCCATTTGGTGGCACCTTTAGGGAAGGTCTATACACCAAAGAGAGTCTTGTTAGACTCTAGTGCACAACCTCTTATGTTGGGGAAGGCTACGGTTGTCAGTCTGGAGTTACGAAAGACCGATGTGGAGAGGTGTCCATTCCAGATCCAAACATCTCTAGGTGGTGGTTCAACACAATACATCACACGTGGGGAGCTTGTTGTCCAAGTGCAGCCTGGCCATCCGACTGATAGCCCGGTGGTGAGAGCTCAGGCTATTGCGATAATAGTTGAGTCATATGATGTGCTACTTGGGGAGCAGTGTTATACTCCATGGGTTTCAATATTGACTATTGGGAGGAGACAACCTCCTATAGACCAGGTTGGCAGTCTAGTGAGGGGTGAGTATATCGCCTACTAGTAAGCTTCAATAATGGCAATCTTGGCTCACTATAATCCAAGACCATGGCAACATCAATTTTAGCTTTCAATGATGCAATTACTTGGCCTGGTGATGTATTGGAGTGGAACGCCCATGCAGAGGATACTTCAATACCAAATGAGATCACTCAGATTTGGAGTACAAGTGAGATTGTTCCACCCACCTTGGATATTCCATTGTGGAGTTTAGAGGAGACATTGCCACAACATGCAGATCAGTTGGTGCAACAAGCTTGGAGTGGAGCCTTCATACCATCAGGAGATGAGTGTGAGGATTAGCCTCTAGAGTCAATTACTTTGACACCTTTTAGATACCACACTCATTGCTTGGTAGTATCCAATAGAGAGGATATGGCTATTGGAGTTGTTCGATGGGATTAGCACTAGACTAGTTGTGGTATTACAAGCGGGTATACAAGTATAGAGGTACTTGTATGTGGAGAGAGATGAGACTGCTAGGTGAGTTTCTACATCATGTGCCACACTTGGCCTAATGGTATCTAGAGTTATTACCAATGTCCGTAGTTAGAGGTTACCAGAGGGCCTTACCAATAGACATTTCCTCACTAGGAGCACATGATCTAGAGCAACAAGGGCATGTTCACTTGGTGATTTCTGGATGGCCATGTCAGGGACATACATGTGCATACCAAGGTTTGGGTCTTCAAGATCCTTGTTTAGGTGTGTTTTGGGAGATGTCACAAATACTACAACATCTTTTTGTTCATCAATCCATTTCTCTAGCTTACCTTTTGGAGAAAATTCCTTTGATGGGTGATTTTTGCACTAGAGTAGTGGCAAGTACACATCATGTCCATTCTTGGATGGGACCTACTATATTGTTAGATGTGGCCAGACTAGGATCATGGGCTCATTGTCTTCCTCTTTGGTGGATAAACCTCTTACCCAAAGAGGTTCTACAATGTGCATATGATAGGATTCAACGACTAGACCACATCCTTGTTGATGACATCTTGGATGTGGAGGCGTCAGTCTTAGATGGTGGTAGTGGCTGATAGGTCACTTATGCGAGTGGAGAACCTAGTTCAACAACCTAGAGCCGCTTTTCCCACACTTATGAGTTTCTCGGGCTCTCATGCTTTTTGAGACGGAGGACTTGGACTTGTTTGGGACTCACAGTTACAACAATTAGTGGAGCCCAACGTCAATGAGAGAGAGCGGGCAATGGGTTTTTGTACTGGTACTACCGTTGTTCTAGCAGTATAAGAGGCATCTAAGTGTCAAGTGTTAGGTTAGGCTATGGACCAGAACTGTTTGACCTGGATTGTGAGCCTTGGTTTGGCAAAGTAGCATAGGATCCGCTTGATAGGCATCACTACTCGGACACTTGTGAGCCTTGGGCCTATCAAGATGATTCAAGCACATGTTGGGGGTGATGGACCAAGTGGACATGGTATTCTTGGGACACAGCCAGTAGCTACTAGGGAGAGTTGTCTACTTGGAGTCCATCTAGGTGAGCATATGCTACTTGGATTACACCCTTGCTTCACTTGGGATGCAACTAGAGGACGTGTGGAGCTTGCAGCCAAATTGGAGGGAGTTTTTCACATAGAGGTTGGGACCTCTAGTGATCGGGTGCATGACACTATTGCTCCCAAGGCCCAATGTAGCAACCAATTAGTACATTTTCCACTCCTATGATAGTTATAGAGGATACTTGGGAACCAGATCTTGGACCCAAGCTTACTGGAGAGGAGATGGAAGTTTTGGAGGTTCTTGAGGAGCTACACAAGTTGTTTTGCCTTCAATATGAAAGATTTGGGTGCTTTAAAGGGACATGGCATACTGATTGAGCTGACTAGCAATACAACAATTTTTTGACATCCTTATAACTATAGTGATATGGAGAGGACATTGATTCAGAGCCGGAGTAGTGACCTTTTTGAGTTTGGTTTGGTGGAGATTTCACACGGAGAGTACGCATCAGCAACAATGATGCCAACCAAGAAAGATATGCATGGCAACTACACAAATAGGCAAATGTGTGGAGATTACCATCTATCAACCGATAGACTAGGGCTGATATGGTATGCCATGCCTACATCGGAGGAGACTTTTGATGGAATTGGGCATGCAAAGGTCTTCAATACTATGGATCTTTGACCGAGATATCATCAGTTGCCAATAAGGGAGGAGGGTAAGTCCAAGATAACATTTTAGGCTATTGATTCTCATGGCAAGGATGTGTTATATCAGTCGATGTTCTTACCATTTGGGTTAAAGAATGCTCCTATTGAGTTCCAAAGGGTCATGGATAGGATCCTAGTTGGATTGGATTTTGCTTGGTGCTATATTGATGACATTTTAGTCTATAGCACCACTGTGGAAGAGCACAAGAGACAATTGTTGGAGGTGTTTGAGAGGTTGAGATCTCATGGACTCAAATTACATCCTTGGAAGTGTAGGTTTTCCATGAGCAGCTTGAGTATTTGGGTCACACTATCTTCACCAGAGGACTTGGTGTTCAACAAACCAAGGTGGAGGCTATTGCATGTATTCCTCGGCCTATGGATGTGAGCATTCCTTGGGTTGGCAAACTTCTATTGCTGCTATGTTAGAGGATTTAGTGCCATTGCCAAGGCCTTGACAAAGCTGACCAAGCTTACACATGAGTGGTGTTGGGGAGATGAGCAAGAGAGAGCTTTTGTAGAGCTCAAGGAGAGGTTGACATCTTCTCCTATTTTGAGGAGACCAATTAGAGGACGATCATTTTAGGTTCATACTAATTGGAGTTTGTGGGGCTTGGAGCAATGCTCACCCAGCATGATGATGAGGAAGGAGTTTGTGGTGGCCTATGCTAGTTGCTCCAACAATTCAGCAAAGATGAAGGGAGGGAGAGAGGGTTCATATGAGGGAGGGTGCTTGGTAGCAGTTTGGGTAGTAGCACATTTTTTATGTTACCTATTTGGTAACCCCTTCATTCTCATCATTGATCATCAACCACTAATGTGGTTGATGGAGTCCAACAAGCTTTTAGGGAAGCTTGCATGATGGGCTCTAATTTTATAGGAGTATGATTTCACGATTTTTCACATACCTGGAGTGGTGAACCGTGATGCAGATGGATTGAGTAAAAACCCATGTCCCAACCAGCAGGATCAAACCGGAGCATGTTGGCATGGTGAGATAGATGAGGAGATAGTGCCAAGTTGGCATTTATTTGCCTTTTTGTGTATTTTTTTGAGGCTTTGGTGGTATCTCTCTCAGCATATACAAGAGGAATTATTGAGGTCACAGATCTAGAGAGTGAAGATATTGGTACAATTCAGCAAGACATTCATGGTGACATCTTAGTGATGGACTATCTTTGCATTGGTGTTGTGGGTGGCAAGAGAGAGATCATGCCCTTTAGCAAGCCAAATGATTTAGATTGGAGTGCAGACACCTTTTGTGTGTATGGGAGGATGGTAGAGTGAGAGTAAGACCATTTCCATCTCAAAGACTATAGTTGGTCCGTCATGCTCATGAGGAGCTAGGACATTTTGGAGTAAAGCATACATATAGCTTACTCTAGAGTTACTATTGGTGGTGCGGTACATAGACCTACGTACAGTAATTTGTTGCTAGATGTGTGGTTTGTGACCGAGTTAGAGCATCATTCAATGCTCCTACACCACAGTTACACCCATTACCTATCATGGGATTGGGTTACCGCTAGAGTTTGGACTTTGCCGGACCTTTATCGTTGATTGTGAGACATCATTGGTATGTTTTGGTGATGGTAGAACACTTCTCCAAGTGGATTGAGTTGGTGGCACTTCTTGACAAGTCCAGTGAAGGGACAGCTTAGTCGTTCTTGGATCAAGTTCTTTGTCATTTTGGTGCACTAGTTGATGTTTTGACTGATCAAGGTACATAGTTCTTGGGGGAGTTTTAGGTCTTGTGTGATAAGGCTTTGTTGATCATTGTACTACATCTTGAGATCACCCTGAGGCAGATGGATTAGCAGAGAGAGTGGTTTAGACAATGAAGAGAGGATTGCAAAAGTATGGTTTGCAGAGAGGCCACTTGGGAGATTGGGATCTCCAATTACCTTGGTTGGCCATGGGCTATTGGTTCAGCCAGCAAGCCTCCTTAGCATCCTTCTCTCCTTACTTCCTACTCTATGGACGAGATCTTGATTTACTTGCAGCCATTCGTCAAGATGTTACTATAGTTTTGGACTTGGATGACCCAGATGTATGGATGAGCGCATGTACTCAACAGGCCAAGATCTTTTGGAGAGTGATGCCGTTGGCCTTTGAGAACTTGGCAATTACTCAGCATAAAGGTACTTTACACTATGCTACCATTCAAGGAGGAGGTTATAGCTCCTTGATCTATCAATTTCATCCAAGATATTATGTATATCTACATCAGACAACACCAACAACACTTGATGTTTTGACAAGCTACACTATCTTGAGAGTGCGTGAGGTTTTGCCATCTGGAGTCCTTGTGTTGGAAGGGCATTATGGTGTTATTTGAAAGGATCATGTGCACAATTGTGCGCCATGCCACCTCCCAAACATTGATGGTATTATGGACCCAAGTTTGGCACTTGTATGTGCAGGCTTGAGGTGTATGTTATGTGGCTCTTTTGGTGGATACTTGCTACTATGTTAGTGTATGATAGTTTTTTGAGAGGATGGCATATGGCATGTATGACTCCTCCCCTCATGGTGGTTCCTCAAGGACAATGGTTATGTCCTAGATGTACTTGACCTATACTAGTTCATTATAGTTATTCTTTATATGATATAGATTGCAAACAGGCAACTAACAATGGGGCTCCATAGCACCCAGCCTCCTGATCTTTGCCCATCATAGGATATACCATATACTTGGAGTAGATGGCTATTTGGAGTTAGAGGGACCTAACCGCCAACTAGGGGGAAACTTTGGCACTTTAGAGTTTATGTGTGACTTCTATGTGAGTTGTGCTTCCATAGTGTATGATGTTGACAGTGATGTATGTTGTGTAACAATGTATTTACGCATGATAGTTTTCACTTGAATTCTCTTGGCTAGAGTGGGTGTGGCTTGATTGTAATCAGTGCCCTATTGTTGGCAAGTTATTGAGTATAAGATCAAGTATTGATTTGGATTCAGTTGATTTGAGTTGTAAATGATCTGATTATTGTGGCACTTTAGGGTTTATGTATGACTTATGTGTGAGTTGTGCTTCTATAGTGTATGATGTTGACAGCGATGTATGTTGTGTAGCAATGTATATATGCATGACATCTCCAAAATTGACTCTAAAGTTTCCAAGCTATTTTTGACTCTTGCACTATTAGTAAAATTTCTCTTTTGGTGGCACTTCTATCTGATTTACCTAGCCCATCATACATAATATCCTTCTTGATGTTACCAAACCAATTTTCACCTTTGGGTAATATGTCTAGCTTTTGGTATTACAAATTCAGTCTATTTTTAGCTCCTACTTTATTAGTAGGAATACCCTTTTGGTGACACCACTATCAGATCTACCTAGCCCATCATACTTTACATCCTTCCATATATTATTACCAAGCCAAATTTCACCTCTAGATGATATGTCTAATTCTTGGTATTACACGCTCCATGTGAAATAGCAATTCAAAGAGTGACATTGTAGAGGTTGGGAGTTAGCTTTCTTTTGTGGAATTGGGAGTATACTTTAGTTGTTATGACTCTAGACATTTGTGGGATGAAGAGAGTATCATTGGGTGGGTTGATTGAACGTAAGGACATGGACATCTTTCCTTTGGAGAAAGATACCATGAAAAGAGCCAAGAGTAGCAAGAGATTATACCATCAAGTCTAGATTCAACCTGAATAGCAAAATGTAAGAGAGGATTGATAAAGCCTTTGCTCATGCTAAGAATCCCACTTATGGATGATTAGTGGAGAATCATAAAATACATAACCCAAAGAGATATTGTTGGGGCTTTGATGAAGGTCTTAAAACTCCATCAAACCACATATCTTATGAACTTGCATGCTACTTTCTTTGAGCACTTGTTTTCTCAAGGACCAATAAATTGGGGATAAATCTTCCACACTCATGTGAAAAAAGTATAAAATGTGTTTGATGGTCTAGTACCTCACTACCTAATGCCATTTGTAGTCATTTCTACATAAGTCATGGGTTACTCATCAAGGAAGAGAAGTTGGAACTCTTGGATCACAAGGTATCACTTTCCTATTTTGCGGAATACCTTGAGGGCTTGCACCAAATAGAGCTCATGTGGAAGGTAGATGAGAATTATATGAAGACATGAGAATTTGCAAGCTTTGTGAAGAAGGATAAGAAGCACAAATTCCATACTAGCCCCACTATCAAGAAGTCTATTATTTGGAAGAAGGCCAAGTGACTTCAAGCTATCAAGGAGTTTGATGAAGAAGAAGACACATATCCAAAAAGGAAGAAGAGAAACTTTTGAAAGTGCACCAAACCAATTTCGACTAAGAAGAAGATGCATCAAAGGAACTACCGAAGGAAGAAGAGGAAACCAAAACTCTAAAAGGAGAGAATCTTGGAGATACCAATGTTTGGGCAATCAATACTATGTTCATCCCCAAGCACTCTTCACCAAAGAGAACCAAGAAGCTTCCTATTCAAGAATTGCGGAGAGAAAGTAATCTAATGAAGATAAAAATCTTCCAAATAATATTGAGGAATGATTGCATGAATTCAAGCAAGGAAGTACTTCTCAACCCATGATAATAAAATGTGGTTGACCCAAGCGGATGAGTGTTGTGTTATTCGGGAGATGCATGAGGTGAGGTAAACTCAAGATATCTTGCAACCTTTGATGATGGTCTTTAGATACCCGATTATCCAAGATACAAGAAGGAATTCCATATCTTGGTTTATTTCACTATGATGATTGAGATGTCTGCTCAACTCAAGTAATGTAATGTGGAGGTAGCTTCCTCTAAAATTGAATTTTTTTATTCGTGAAGAAGAAAAGAAGCACGGTGCAAAATTGATTGCCTTGCAAGTGGAAGTCAATGTTTTGAAGAGGAATCATAGAGAGCAAGAGAAGAGTGAGTGTTTGAAGACCAAGTAGATCAATGAATTGGAGAAGGAATTGACCATGATGTAAGGGTCATTCTAGGATTTGGATGAAGAGAACCATTTGGGGAAGAGTCAATTTGAGATTATTTGGAAGACCAAAGCCAATCTTAAGAAGTTGATAGCCAAAGAGAAGGTAAAATCCAAGAAGCTTCTCTCTAGCAATTGGAGTTGTAGTGAAGCAATTGATGACTAGCCAAGCATTGGTAGCCATCCAAAAGGAAAGTCATGAGGAAGAAACCACTACCTTCTAGAGAGAGACAAGTCTTTGCAACACCAAGTACTAAGAAATAATGAAGAATCTACAAGATAGATTGAAGTTGGTGCTCCAAGAACTTGCAACTCCTACATTCTATTTGAACAAAGAAAAGCTATTTTTATACAAAACTCTATCTTTGGCAATAGCTCCTTCTTCTATTCTAAATTGATGCTTTATGGAGAAGTGAGATAAAAAATTGCTAGTGGAGGGGTTGAGGGAGGACAAGCACCAAAACACAACGAAGAAGTTATGTGGAATTATGGAGGAGACAATGGTGGAGTTTTTAGAGAGCACTCCCATCATGGATAGATATATAAGCTTTGGCTAGCATGAAAAAACTTATGGAGCCACTCAAGGATAAGACCTTGGAATGGGTTGTCTTAGGAATTAGGACTAGGTTTGAGAGGAAGTTTAGAGAGTGGGAAGAGAGCCTGCAAATGACATTGATATTTATCAAAGCTCATTTTGATAAGATAGTAGAGTCATTAGAGCAAGAGGATAAGTTCAAGGAAGCATTGGAGTCCTTAGAGTTGGTTGTGGAAGTAATGGTGCAGCACATTTTCTTGGCTATATGCACTCTATATAGCCTTAGAGTTGCACCTCATAATGGTCATGATTGATAGTTAATGATGGCTATTTGTTAGTTTTTGTTGTAGTTTTTACTTCCAAGTGCTTTCAGCTATTAAATCATAGCATTCAAAGTGCTATATTGTTTAGCCACAATTGCTGAATAAAGTGAAATATCTTCACTACTCTTTGTCATTTGCTCAAACTCTCTCTTGAAGATTCTTGATTTTTGTTTGTATTTTGGATGGATGTAAATAAACATTGTAGGAAGTTGAGTGTTTGTGATCACTAACTTAAAGCACAATCTTTTTATACCATACCTTGAGGGCTAGTGGGTTGTAGTATTATCAGTAAACCTAGAGTGTGAATATTCAATGAATAGATTATCACTAAGATTATGTGATATCTCTTGTGTCTTCCAAAGAGATAACATTTTATTTGGTGAATACATTGCATTCAAAATGCTAGGATATTGGGTTTTCAGCAAAGGCAGTGCACTACATAATGGTAGAAAATTGGTCTTGGCAAAACAAAGTGCACTTCAAAGGGTATAACATTACGGTTTGCTTAAGATGATGCCTTTGGGAAGGCACAACATTGACTTCATGAGAAAGGGCCTCTTTGGAAGAGACATTGTCTTCAGAATATTGTGGATCTGGATCTTAGAGAAAAGCAAGGAATTCTAGAAGGTAAGCATCTTCCAAATAAGGGATAGTCTTTGGAAGTCTACACCCCTCATGTTTGGAAGGATAAAACACTTCTCTTTGTAGAATCTTTTGGATTCCTTTGGAGAAGTGGAGCATCTCTCATGCTAAACCATCACTTCTCATAATTCATTGGAATTATATACAATAGTATTAGTGATTATTATTATTATTATTATTATTATTATTATTATTATTATTCCATAGTGTACCTTCTTGGTAGCATGGACTTTGTCTAAGAGTCATTTGTGCCTAAGAGGCAAATTAACAAATAGTAAAGGATTCAATTGTGACATTTTCATGAGTATTCATCTATTTTTTATCCATATCCTAATGAGAAAAATCTCTTACTCACCATAATACTCCAATTTTGTGTTTTTTGGGTTTTTACAATAGTTCATTAAAAACCTATAATTTGGATAATATTTAAACCAATCACAAAATTTGAAAATAATGCAAAATTGAAAAATGGTCCCATTATGATAAACCTAAAGTTGAAAATGTTGCATAAAGTTTGACCATGTTACCTATCCATATCTCCATGTACCCATCTAAATCACTCAACAAGACCATATGTACTCTATTTGGAAAAGGAACCCAAATCCCACATAGACCAAAGAATGGACTCTAAGTATATCTATCATACCAAGTGATCACCTCAAAGAACTACACACAATACTCTATAAACTCTCTAACCCTAAGCCATTGAACGTGTCTATACATACACATGCACTTATAATATGACCATCCACATTGATCAACCAAGGTGCCCCATTGTTGGAAGAGTACACTATTATTTTGCATAAGGTCCTCTAGACACCCAAGATCTAGTACCAAAATCTTCTTTGACTCTTAGGAACTATAAAGGAAATATATGCATACAACTATACACATTATATAAATTATACAAGGAATGAACTTCCTAGATACGATAATGTTCTTTCTCATCATCATAAGTCTCCACATTTCACCCTTAAGTTTCATATTCCTCCTCATGCCAATCTATCTTATCTTGCATATGTGCAAAAATAGAAGTGCAGCCAAGGCGTCTCAAAGTCTCAATCTATATGTAATAATGTCTCCACTATTAGTCATCACTCTAAGAATACCATGCAAGTGAGGCTCTATTTGAGTAGCCCTAGCTTGCACCTTTATATTGATATGTTGCACTTGGGAAGATGGTATCTCCAACTCACTAGTCTTATTTTATGTCTCATAGATGATACTTGGTATATTATCTGTCTAAGCCTACATGCATAATGCTATCTCCATATCCTCATCCTGCTTATATTGCCTCTACAAATCCTTCAACAATTGCATAGTAATATCAAACTCTCTTTTGTAAAACTCCTCTATTGAATGAGTATACTTGGCACAAGACTCTCCCTTAGACACAAGCTTGTTCAATTCAACTAATCTCTTTGACCTACTCTACTTGTCTGCCATAAAATTATCATCATGCTCTACTAGACTATGCTCTCCCTTTGTGTTATATCAACCTTCCTTGCTTGAGTCTCACTCTCTCCTTGTAAACCCTCTACCTCTATGGGTCCATACATTGGTTCCTTATCAAACCTCAAGCAAGTAACATCTAGGATATGACATCACCTCCTCTTATTATTGCACCATCTATGTCCAAAGGAGAAACATAGGAGAGGGATCTCCTAAAGGCTGAACTTGGAGAAAGGGATCCTCTAAAGGTTCAACACCAAGAAAGGGGTGCTCTAGAGGAGGATCGTAAGAGAGAGTGTCATATAAAGGATGTATATGGGAACTAATCTTGACATAGAGGCCTACGCACAAATACATACAAAACTATAATTAATTCAACATTCCTTTTATGAAACATGAGAAGTCTAGAAAGAGTTAAAATACTTATATTAAAATCATTGAATGGTGTTATAGAGAAGAACACATTTGTTTCTCAAACAACTTACAACTTTAAAACTCACTCACCATCCTCACCCAGATGGTCATCTTTTCCATCCTCTGATCACTCTACCATAGTATGGAGAAAGACCTCCTTGTCTTTGGGACAGTCATTTATGACCTAATCCTCATGCAAAAGACCACTTTCCAAAATGAGTCAAAGAAGGATCCACAAAGCTCATCTTGAAATGTCTTATATCTAGAGGCCTCATTGCTTTTGCACGTACCATAACTCCACCTTAATTACTGGTAGCATAAGCTCCTCCGATCATAGTCATTGTCAATACACAATAGCTTTTTGGTCACATGGAGAATAGAACGCTTGTATGCCACCTTTGATCTCTTAGTGTGGATAACAAGCAAACTGAGCATATGGAAGAACAATCTCCATGCAAGAAATTTGCACTAAAAAGCAAGATATCTCTTTGTTATAAAGTCTCAAATGGGGAACCAATCCTATATTAACTTATGTGGAATAGATCTCCCTTTTGGTGTGGTACCCTTACCCAAAGAAAATGCATCTTGTATGCCATAAAGAGTCAAATTAAAGGGTTTTCATGTAAAAACTCCATGTGTGGGACCCTATCCCAACTATTTGCAAACTTTGTACACAAATCAACCAACAAAAATTCCAAGAAATTGCCAAGGATGTAAAAAGTGGCCAAGAATGTCAAACAAAAGCATCTTGTGTTCACTCACAAAAGATAACTTTTCTCTACCTTCTAAATAAGATTTTCTCAAAGAGAATAGTTCAACTCAAGAAAAATAGATCCTCTTGGAAAATGGAGGCGGGTTTGCTTGTTATAAAGGAAGGTTTGCTCATATGAGGTAGTTTGCTTGCAATAGGGTAGATTTGCTCATAGCATGGAGACACATCCAATCTAGGTTTGCTTAAAGCAATTCAGTTTTCTTGGGTCATTTCATGAGGTGGCTCCACTCATAATAAGTTGGGTTTGCTTGCATTAGAGAAGTCTTTGCTCAAGTAGTGTTGGGTTTTCTTGTTTGGATGGGATGGTTTGCAATTTGGATGAGGTTTATGGTTCATTGCACACTTGATAGAAAAAAATAGAAAATTATAAATTAAGAACAAAGACCACATAATTTGAGAACACACAAATTGAAATTGAGAAACTGACATTCAAGAGCACAAATTAGACCTAGATTATGGTAGGGGTATTATAACCCAAGATATAACTTCATCCCTAGTGCATATTGGTCTTGCTCCCAAATACCACTCACTATAACTCTAACACGTGTCTTCCCAAACCATGCCCACTTGATCTAGGTCATATTATCTTGAAATTGGTGGCATTCAATAAATGAGTAATCTTCATTGATGTTCTTTATATTTGGAGAATCCCAAAATTTCTCATATTTTGCGTATTCTACCATTTTCTCCTATATGTGAAAACTGAAAAGAAGTCCAAAATTGTAATCTATGCTCTCAAATTGCACTTTCAAAATCACCTTGCACTTCCATAATTTTGAAATCTCTTTGAATCGCAACTCCTTTGTTCTTCTCTATTCCACTATTCCACTTTGCTCTTCCCTTGTTCCACTCTCTTCCCCTATTCTCCTGTGCTCTATAAGTCATAAAGCCTTACAGATTTTTCCCTCTCTATTTTCACCTTCCAAATGTCTATGTGATAAAATTCTTCTTTGGGAGTGTACTAAATTTTGTAATCTCTACTAAACCTCTCATGATCTCTCCTTCTCATAGACTTCTAGAATGAATCTTCCCTCTTGACCCTCTCCTCAACCTCTCCTGATTTATACCTCTATTTTCTCCCAACTTATCTTTGTCTTCTCTCCCAATTATCCTTCCTCTCTCTCTATTTCTCTTTTGGAAAATTAATTTCCTCTAATCTCTCTCTCTCTCATGGTTGTCCTTACGAAATTTCCCTATATTTCCTCTCTTAAACCTCTCCTAATTTCTCCTTCTCGCAAATTTTCCCTCTCTTAATTTTGTGTGGACTTTGAAAAAAATTCATTCTATTTGAAAACTCCCTTTCCCTCTCTCACCTCTCATGTGATCTTTTTCTTTTCCTTTAAGTATGGTCTTATTTAAGAAATGCTTTTACAATATTTAACTTTTTTATTCAAAATCTCTAGTTCACTCACCTCTCTTGATTTCTGTATAGTCCTATGCAAGAAATGCCTTCTTATGGACTTATCATTCTGAAAAGATTAACCAATTCCAATCATGGTCTCTTTTTCTATTATCCTTCTCCATGATACCAATTTCTCAAGATTCTTTATCCAATTTGTCTTGAATTAGTTATCATTAATTCTAAATTTGGAATAACTATTGAGAATCTAAATCTTCAATTTAATAAACATCAAAATCTCAACCTCTTGTCTAATTTTTTGGATTGGTATATCCTTTTCCCACAGAAAAACTGACTTTTATTGGCTCTTATTGATTTGTATATATGTCAAAAAATTCAAATATTTTTATACTATACTAAATTGTTACAATTCTATACACTTTATAGTTGTGTATACTTTACAATAAATGTTCTTATGTACAAATTAATGCCAACCAAATCAAGAAATTTTATTTGACAACAAAAACACACCCACTACAAGCAATTTGAATTGATCAAACACATTTTACATCTTTTGACTAAGAAAACCCAACTCTAAAATAAGTGAAGTTGCACTAGAACCTTATTCCATGAGTAAACCTAGACCTATAACATGAGCAACCTCTTCCATAATACAAGCAACTCCAACCACAAACATAGGGATCTTTGCCACCAACTAATCAACCTTTGCTCCAAAATGGGTATCCCTTACAAGAAAACAAGCAACCTCATTACAAAATGAGCAAACTCAATGCATAAATACAAGTCATAATTAAAACTTTAATCTTTATTTGTATGTCTCAAAAGAAAATCCACTAGGTGCTTGGTTCAACATAGCACAAACTTCTACAACTTACCTCATAGTTTCCTCTCTAATCTAGTGATTGCTCCAAAGACCAACCTCCATTTGGTGAGTGCTCTTGCCACTTACATCCATGAACTAAGAGGTATTTGCTTCATCTCTAACTAATTCTTCCTCATTCTCCCATAGATTGCACCCATTTATCAAAAGTTGTGCAATTAAACACAAGTGGAAATCCAAAACATGAGATAATGGTAGCATTCATTATTATTCATTTGTACTCTCAACTCCCACAAAGATTTCCAACAAGCTTTCAATACACCAATGTAGTGTGCATTTGGAGATCTTATTTGAGCCACTCAATGGTTGAAATCCTTCCTTTCTTGAGTGTTAGCTTGTTTGAAAAAAGGTACTAGATGACTTATTTGCTTATATCCAACATCTCCTGTTGAATATTGATTGCTCTCAAATGATACATAATGTAGTGTGCATTTAGAGATCTTGTTTGAGCCACTCAATGGTTGAAATCCTTCCTTTCTTGAGTGTCAGCTTGTTAAAAAAAAGTACTAGATGACTCATTTGCTTATATCTAATATCTCTTATTGAATATTGATTGCTCTCAAATGATCCATAATGTAGTGTGCATTTGGAGATCTTGTTTGAGCCACTCAATGGTTGAAATCCTTCCTTTCTTGAGTGTCAGCTTGTTAAAAAAATGTACTAGATAACTCATTTGCTTATATCCAACATCTCCTATTGAATATTGATTTGCTCTCAAATGATACATAGGTGCCTTAGTGATTTAGGTTTAACCAAATCTCATATATTTTTAAACATATCATATCATAATATGATTTGGGCACTTTTGTGCAATGTCACACAACTCATTTTCCACTCACTAAAAAATTACTAAGCAATAAACATTTTAATTCACTATCAATCTACATTAGAAGTCACATTCTCAAAGAAGACTTAGATTATAGAATCTTTTTTACCTACAACAAATGGATAATGATACGTTTGTCATCATAGATCACCTAATCATTGATTAAGTACTCTTCTACTAAACTAAAATTCCCCATCAATTATATGTGTTTGCAACACTAAATTCAGTACTCTCCACTAACACTACACACTAGAAAAACTTTCCTTGCAAACATTAATGAATTCTGGCACTTTCCTCAATCCTTTGCCTTTGCACTTCCTTTTTAAGAACAAATAATATGGCAATGGTTACTCTTGAGGAAACTTGGCTGTCAACCCTACATTAATTATCTATAATTTTATTCATTTTTGAACACATGCTTCATTTCCATTATGTCCAAATTGATCTAGTAGTATTGCAACTTGGAGCCATATAGGTGTTTTGTATCTTCCAAGATCCTTTCTTATTTTTAATACAATATTGAATTTGAGTAAATTCACTAAAGTAGGGAAGGAATCAATATCCATACTTACAAGTTGTTTGAAAGCCAAAGGGTCAAGCACTAAAAAGAATTTATATACAAACTATGTATGATGCAAAAGTTGCATTCTTTCCTCCAAAGATTGCCTTTCATTGATAAATTTGTACTATTTGGAAAGCCTGGTTGTAGTATCTATATCCTCTTATTCTTTGATCTAATCCTTTATATCCCAATCCCAAGAAAAATCTACCCACTCATCCTTAGACTATTCTTCTATACTATTTATAAATTTTGCAATTTAGAAATACATGAGCATTTTTAGTTCTCCCTTAAGCAAGGTACTAAGATGGTGCACTATGAATAAAGGAAACTCTACTGGAGCACAAGTCTCCTATTTTTCCATTCTTACCCAAGGTTATTCTGAGAAGAAAATACTAAATTGCATTATCCAAAGTTGTCAATATAAAAAGGAATATGAAGTATCAAATCAAGATTGCATATTGGAAACTCTTTCATACATTGGAAACTCTTTTAATGAGTAGAGAAAATTCCATCGAGAACTTTTGTACCATGAACTATGCACCACCATATCATACCTTGTTGCAAAATGGAGAAGTATGCCATTCGGGGATAAGGTCATGGAGTGTAGGGTAATGATTTCAAATGTCACAATTTGATAAGTGATATAGGTCATATAATTTCCAATTTAATTAATGAGGACTATTGAATGTTTATGTGGTATCTTGTAATATCATAGAAACACATAAGGATTTATGGGTCTTGGAAAAAAGGACATGTAGCCAGTTTGCTACTAGGATATGGCCCGTAAAAAATTGGAGTATCCTTTTATGCATCGTAAAACTTGATGGGACCTCCTATCGCTTTTCTTTTTGGAATGTTTATTGGGAAGGTTGTCTAAGTGAAACCCTTTATTAGGTTGGAGTGTGGTTGTGCCCTAGATATAGTTTTGGAAAGAGTGATTACTCATCGTCCTCGATGGGCGGCGAGCGGAGCTACAGCACTCAAGGTCTCCAAGTATATGTGTATGCAATGAGGTCACCTCTTTGTTCCTCTAGCCTTGGAGTTATATGGAGAGATGGACATGGCATTTGACACATTTGCCAAGGAAGGCGCACGAGGTTATCATATTAGATGCCAAGGGGTAATACTCTCGTACTTTGTAGTATACTTTAGACAACGTGTGTCCATTGCTCTATAGAGAACATTGGTTGGTGCAATCCATAAGAGAGCAATCACTCTAGATGATGCTTCTTCGGATGTTCTAATAGTTAGTAGACCTTTCGACTTGCATAGCTCGGATGTCTTAGGTGCGGCAGGGCAGATTTTTCATATCTATACTATTGGGGCCTAGTCCCATTCTACCTCTTTTGTCCCCTGTAGGGCTTGATGGGGTCTTCCCATCCTTCTTGTGTACTATGTGGTAGCCTTCTCTTGATAAGTTTCCTTTTGCACACCTCTTGCTGAATGAAGGCAATCCATGTTCAGAATATGATGGGCAAGTTCTAAATTGTGAAGGTCAAGTCTAGAGATAGACATAGAAATATTTACGAATTGATGGTTTGGAGATTCTAAAACAGCGTGTCTCGACCAAAGTTTTCAATGTGCTTGCAGATAAACTGTCCATATCTTAGTTTCCCCCTAAAAAAATGACTCTTCTGTACGTTTGATAGATCTATAAGGAGATAGTAATCGACAAGATATTCCGCGGAAAATAGTTTCTTGTGTCTCCACCTCTTATGTCGCTCAATCTTCGGTATCCACCGCACATATGTTAAGCTCTTAGAGATATAGAGATCCTTAAGTAAAAAAGGGCGACCGCATAGAAAACACGAAAGATGGGAAGATCCCATCAAGGCGTACAAGGGAGAGACAAAATAGATCCTTATGGAAGGAAGAGTAGTGTGGTTTCAGTTGTATCCGCCCTAGCATGATTCCATCCCACGCTCTCCGTTCCGTCGATGCTCAGAGAGCAAGTTTAATCAGCACAATCAGAGATTAAGTGCGGGCACACTGTGTTCCTTGATTGTACAAGCGAATTCAGGACCCTGATTCAACGCGTGGCGGGTGTGTGGTGTAGTAACACTTGTGAGCTGAGGAATATTAACAAGCGCCATTACTGGCGTCCAAGGACGAAAAATCAGAACGGAGCGAATTCGGTATTCAAAGCAAGTGTTTCCACTGACAATAAGAAGGATAGCAGCCACGGCTTTTGCTCTTTCTAGGCATGCAAGGGATGCCCTCCTCAATCGATCCTTGTGTACAGCGTACACCATTGTGTGTGGAGTGTTCTGAAGTCAATGTTGTGTAATATCCGTGTTCTACAAAACATTCGAAGATTTTGGGTTTTGCTGACTCTTCTTGTTGACAAATCCAATCGACATTAGTAAGTGCAGGTAGGAATATCGAGTACTATAGCTAATGTTCTCAACATCAAATCTTGATATTAATGTTGCTCGAGATCCTAGTTCAGGGCGGAAGACATGTTATTGAATGACTGGTGAAATTTTAAGTATTTGAGTGTTATAAGATACTTGCGATGTGATAGGGGTTTTTTAACCTTATATCTATAGTAAATAAAATGTATAAAATATATTTAAATTGAATCCATAGGGCAGAACTGAAACCCCCTAATGTTGACTGAAAATTTTCACTAAAGTTTGCTAGAACTTGAACTGATTCTGGATATGACAAGGGGAAGATCCATCGGCAGGACTGACTAAGAAGCAAGAAGGCTTGATATTACAGTTGATGGGAGGAGTCACTAACTTTAGGATATACATGTACAGTTTATCAGCTAGGATTACTGAACACGAATGGCAATCAATTGAGTTATTGAACTAACAAGTTATTGACTTTGACTAACTATTTTCTGGTATGGAAAAACGAAGATCCACAAGTGTAGAGAGAGCCACAGATCTCACATGAAAGTCATAACTACAGTATATTGGATTGTGGAGAGCGTTATGATTTGTCACTTGTTATAACTATGGTAGTCACGCACACAAAGAGGATGTTGATGCATTTCCAAACATTCACCTCCTGCATCCACCACTGTTGATTCCTGTTTGCATAACAGTCCATATCGAGAAGTGAATCACGGTACCCAATATATCTAAATATCGTTGAGCACTTTGGATTGTTGTGGGAGGAAGAAGGAAGGATTCCCTTTGCTCATGTCAAGAATCAGAAACATGAGAATAGTGCCGGCTTAGAGAACGAATGAACGTAAAGAAGCAACGAGTCTTGGTCTAAAAGTGGGGTCTAATAGTGGGGCCAAGTGTCATGACTGCAAAAAAAGAATACCAGTGGTTTACTGCCACTTCATAACCCCAACAGCGGAGTAGAATGGTCGGCTTTTTGTTTTTGGCTTTACCTTGCACGGTGACGAAGTGGTAAACCTGTGAGAGTTTAGGATAACCTCTCTTTCAATGACTGGTTTTCATACGATTCAGTCGAAACTGCTTTCCTACATTCAGCAGCTTCTTTACTGAATTATCCACTACAAAATCTGCTGTATTCGAGTAGTCAATCATTCGTTTTCTCCTTTCACTTTTCGGGTGTCAGTTACTACAAAGGATAATGGTAGGTTAGTCGTTGTCCAGCCCATACTCCATGGAAAGGTGTAACCTATTGTTGAATCCAAACTTGAAGAGTATCAAAGTTATGCCCTCCGGGATCAGGCTGGCTAGCGTTGCTGCACTATTACTCAACTTAATTTGGCTACACTGTCCAAACCATGAACAGGCAAAGAAAACCACTCTTGCAAGTTTTGGTTCCCATGAAAAAGTGAATCATCCTCTACTCTTGTCTGACATCGATGAACTCCGTAGAGGAACAATCTTCCACGAAGAGCAAGAACGACTCAGTCTCTTCGTATGGTGGGGTCTAGATTCTCGCACCAGCGATAAGATGGTTATGGTTTCTGCTTTAATCGGGTATCATATAAAAAGTCCTGAATATAAATTTTATTTATCGAAGAAGGAATTCAGGCGACAAGGCGGATGTTACAAGTTTAACTCACGTAAAGTGAAGCGCATGAGCAAAATGTGTGAACGAAATACACTTACACTAGTAGTTTTGAGAGATCTAGGTTAGGCACGAGACGGAGTCATTGGGCAAATGTGACACTGCAAAAGCCCCCAACAAGATTTACATCACTCTTCTTGACTCATGCTGCCGGTGTTCTCCAAGCGTACTGATAATATAGGTACAGCAGAGAGGAGCGCGAGAATCTGACCTCGATGTAGTTATGCCCGCGGGAGAATTGGATTGAAAGTCGACGGGTTCGATTGAATGTGTGGAATGTACAGACATGTGCTTCAAGTTGCTGATGTTCACTCCAAGATCACATCAGGAGTTGGCGTGGCCAAGATGGGATCGGTCTTGGATACCTCAGATCTATGCTTGCTGCTTTTCCGATCTTAAAATAAGTCTAACGAAATTTAGAACTGAAACGTTACGACCATCTTTGCAAATTCCCAGTCTGTAGAATGTCTCCACAAGGCCCTTGACACATGTTTGTGCTAAGCAGAGCTCTATGGTCTCCGAAAGGTGGAACCACTCTTAAGATCGCATCGAGACAGCATTCCCCTACACCATCTGCATGACGAAAAGACGTCAATATTGCCCTCACTTGTCAACACGTGCTATTTCACCCACACTGTGGATAGGGGGATTCCGCTGCAACTCTTGCTCTAAAACATGGACCCGACGTGGGGGCATTTGTGGAAAGAGCTGTTTGTCGTCAAGCTGAGTTGAATACTACGTTTGCATTTTCTACATGTAAAGAGGGTACCATGTATGATCTAAGCGAAGGCTTTTGCACTGTGGACCTACAGCCAAGAGACTAGCAGCTGAATAAAAACGTGGAGATGTGAAGCATATTTAAGAATATTAAAAAAAAAAGAGTATATGTTTATGTTCATGTGAATTGGACTAGTTAATATCTCTTCAAAACATATACTGTCTGTCTTGGGTCCTCGAAGTTTTCACTGTGATTGACCTACTCCAAAGAGAATTGGTAAATTGTCTAAAGAAATTCCTGAATTTCTTTCAGAAGACTCGCGAAGTGAGTCTGAAAAACGATGTCGATTCTACTTTAGTGAAATTTAATGAAGGTAGATTTCTATTTTAGTTTGAGTTTTTGTTATGCTTACAGTTGCAACCATGAATATAACTCTTTTTACTCATTCATATCTATTTACTTAAATACAGATGTTATTCGATTGGTGTAATTTGAATTCATGACGCTCATATAGTAGGAATAATTTCCAATTAGCTTTTGTGGATACTACTAATATATTAACAAAAACTGGATAGGTATCAGTACTGTATATGATTAAACTACTATTTACAGATAAATTCTGATCAATTATATTGTACTGTATTGTCTCAATCAAAATGGGTGACCAGGCCGGGATTTTACCTACTGCTTTAACTAAGTTCTTTCGAGATCCAACCAACTCTATGCACTTTAGTTGGAATAGCGAGTCGGATCTTTAGCGAACTCGAGCATAATTTAGCATACTTATTATTTATTGTTAGATTAGTTTGCCCTCTGGTTAGTGTGTTGAACTGAATAAAAAATTATGAAATTTTCCCACGCAATTTGAACAATTTTTTGATTTGAAAATAATAATTTCAACCAAAAATCTGCACTATAAACCTTAAATAAAAGTTTGATTATGCCCAAACCTCTTCAATATCTACGCTTCGTACATCTGTTTGAGATGCTGCATCAATTCCTCTCTCAGTGAAAAACTTAACTAACATATAGTTAGACCAGAGGTATTCTAAATAGAACGCATTTGAGTATTGCTACCCAAAGAGATCAAGTGAAATGACAAGGATGAAATAAGTCAGTTTCTTTGTTGTCTTGGTCCAGTTAGACTCAAATGCATATTGGACCAGCTAAAATGTTACACTTAAATAACACAAACATCTACACTCAACAAACCCTCATAAGTACGTACAACTTGTCCCATAATATAGCTTATATATATATATATATTCTATTCTACATCTTAAATAAAATTTATATCTCATAGAGTAGATAATTTTCTGATTTATATAGGATTATAACATGCACAATAATAAAATAATATTTTAAAGTATTTATTTTGAGACGTGTCATTAAAATTGTATTTTACCTTTTTAACTCTCGTACCTATAGCCAATCCATTTGTGGTGGCTTCTATAAGATTGATTGTATGCTGTCCGCACTTTCATATGTTATTGATAAAGGATAGATTATATTTAAATTATCATATGTGTAATGCAAGAAACACATATTAACTGATTACGCATAGTCTAGGTATTACTATAGATAGCATGTAGGATTTTATTTTTTTGAGAATTAATTGTGAATTCTAATATTATTTATATTCATGGAGCTATACGATATTAAAATATGTATTTTATTTTATATGGTAGATTTATACTCATAGATATATTTTTAATTATTCAAAATTTTATTTCATCCACCGGCTAGATTCTACTAGAACTATCTTGATCTAAATCTAGACAACGTACCATGCACATTATGATAGTGTCATCAAAATCATCTTAATCACAATATTTGATAGAATCCCTATATAGGTAAAGATAAATAGAAAATTTATTATCATTGTTTACAGTATATATTATTAATAATCTATTACGTATTTATGTATGTATGATTTAACTGAACTTTCGGTAACATTTCTTCTTTTACTTCAATATATAATACTAAAATAGATAGAGAGTCGTGCGAATAGTAGTAATCTATAATACTTAGTCCATTCCAACTCATGGACATTACTAGCCTCAAACTTACTAAGAGGAAGTTGCTTATGATACATCTCAAGTATGTAATTGCATCTTAATTTCATTGACGCCGAATAACTTTTATTTAGGCATTCAGTAAATTAAAATCTATCATTATTACTTGGAAAAAGGAAAATTTTGACATAACAGACTTGAAGATAACTTTAGAAATGTATACAATAATCCATTAACTTCTCTTGAAATGGAGATTAGTTTATTACAAACGTAGCGGATATGATATCCAACGTTTATATCATGACTTAAATAATCATGAATTATTCATTACATCCAAATCTTGCACTGAGCTTTACTAGATGAATATCAAATTTGTAGTTTCAATCTCCTTCTAAAACTTTATTATGGGCTGCTCTATACTTTATCACATAATGAAAAGAAGCAAGACACTCACATAAGGGTTTAGATTAAATTCACTTAACTCACTAAACTCACTAAACTCACATACATATCGCAAAATCCCAAGAAATTTTCAACACTACCATTTGCTATATTTACACAATTTGTTTTTTAATTTTGGAAATATGACCACTCGAGTTGTGGTCTCAATTAAAGCGTCAAGCATCTTTAGAAAGGTTCGTTGAGATTGAAGTTAGACTAATTGAAGAAAATGAAGTTGACGAAAATTCAATTATTCAATTAAATTAAATCAAATTTACTGAAGCTATTTACCAGAGTACAGCGTGCAGATATATTTTTGGAAGAACGATTTTCTATCCACTACTCTTATGGACTTACACTTATTATGGTTACATTCAACAATATTTGATCAGAGTTATTTACATACATGGAATTATGTTCTTTTAATTATGCATTAGTTTACCGATTGCAAAATTATATCTCCAAATATATCCATAGCTGGAGAAGAAAATAATAATCTTACGTCGATCACCCATTTAGCATCTCATAATTTCTGTTTAGAGAGAGACCTTGGATTGTTATTGGAGAACAAACGATTCACACTTAACCTTAAATTTATTTTTTAAATCACAATAGAAAACACAAGCATTTCCTCACAACGGGGAATCACTGTCTATTGAAAGGATGCGAGTAATTATTTAAAAGATCTAGAAACAAGAAGACAAAGATATAAAATTCATCCTCTGAATAGGATGCTCGAGA
Source organism: Lunularia cruciata (assembly GCA_948567375.1). Classification (NCBI taxonomy): domain Eukaryota; kingdom Viridiplantae; phylum Streptophyta; class Marchantiopsida; order Lunulariales; family Lunulariaceae; genus Lunularia; species Lunularia cruciata. The sequence goes on from OX419758.1 coordinate 61,992,452, forward strand.
TGCTACTCTTACTGTACAGATATTCTAAACCTTTCATCGTAGTCAATATGACCATCTTGGCTACATTAGAAGAAACGAATTTTCAATTTAAGAAATAACCCAACGAAAGCCAAAGTTCTATCTTATATTGATTACAGTTCGTGATGGTAAATTGATTAAATCGATAACGGAATGGGCTCTGTAAGAAATAAGATTGACAGGTTCCGTTAGTGTGGTTGTCCTAGAGACATATTTGTAAGCTATAACAACAACAAACATTGTCTACTAGTCCTTTTCTAAAGCTCTGGTCCGTATCTTGTCAAAGATGGTAGAAACATAGAATCTTAGTCAAAGTGGAAAAGTTTTGGATTGATTCAAAGTGTGATCGATCCACAACAATATCTGAATGTCAAGACATGAAATCCGAACGGAGAAGAAGTAAATACATGGGAGATGTTCTAGAACTGCAGTTTGCTGGAGCTTCCGGCTACAAGTTGGATAGAATCCTGGAGAGTGGGGGCATGGTTGTCACATCTCTCTAGCATCCACCTGCTGATAAAGCCTGACCGGGGAGCGACTGAAAGACAAGTACGAAACATTTGTATGTGCTGTGTACGCATCAATATGGCGCACCCTTGTGAGCAAGATAAGCAATGGGGTCTGGAAATGTGTATGTTTGTACATACATTGACAAGAAAGAAAGCAAGCGAAAAAGGATTTGTTTGAAGGATTCGCAATAGGGTACGTCGGGTTGACATTTGATGGGCATCAGAGACCTAAATGGGAGACCGACGGTCCTGCGGCCATAGAGTGTTCCTGTACGAAGAAGTGTATAAGCCGAGCTCTTATCCAGAGATCCTCTTCGCGCTGTTCCCGACTCTATGGTAGTGCAGCTCGCTCGAGTCATAAAATATTCCTGCAGTAAGTCATCGTTCGATGGGGCATCTTACGGCTGCTGTGCAGCAGCGTGTGTGGACAGAAAGTTTTCCGTGAAGATAGTCTCACCGTGGGACAGTAGTCCCGATACTGCACTGGGTTCTTTGCGTCTCTGGGCTACTGCGGTATTTAGGGTGTTGGAATCGGAGCACGGTTCGATGTCTGTCCGTCCGTCGCATCTTCAAACTTCCGTGCGCCGGAGCACGTTAGCATTGCGGCAGCACGAGGCCCGCGAATCCACTATGTGAGAAATCCGGCTAACTAAAAGACGCGGACAGATTCGCGACTCGAGACCGTTGATATAGATCTGGACGGCAAGGACCACTCGCAGATATTCTCAATCCGGTAGTATGGGTGCAGGGAAGTCTTTCTGTGGCAGTGGCGAAGAGGAGAAGTTTTAATTCGGAGTGAAATACGCCCCTGGGAAAAATTGAGAATATTGTAAACGCCGACCATTGGATGGGAATCGAACGGCTGGTAGGGAGTCCATTGGACGGAAATGTTTGAAGGTCATGAGGGAAGGAAATGAATCGAGAAAGAAGCAGCGGCAGCGTGTGTTTCCGGCCAACCCCTTCCCGGCGGGGCGGGTGTTCTCTTCTGTCACACTCTTCTGCCGCTCCTCTCCCCGTTTCGAGAGAGCAAGACACACACAGATCTAGCTAGCCAAGGCCAAGGAAGAAGGAAGGAAGGGGAAAGGGAGGGAGGTAAAGGAAAGAGGGAAGGGGAGGGGAGGTAAAGCAGAAATCACAGAGAGAGAGAGAGAGAGGAGGGGTGGGGGGGAGGGAGCTTTGGTACTTGCTCTTCTGCTTTCTTCATTACGCGCGTTTGGGTGCTGCACATATCTTTTCCCCCTCTCCTGTGTTCCTTTTTTGCTCACTATCGGATCTGGGGGATCCTTTTCCGTTCTTCTTCCACTTCTTCTTCTTCTTCTTCCTTCAGAGGCACTTCACAGGAGGCGCTAGTCGCTGTTGTCTGCAGCCTGCCACTGGTGCTGCCGTAGTGAGACACACACATAGAGAGAGATTTTTTATGAGTTTTTTAGGAAGCGATTTAGATTAAACATAGGAGGAGAAGGAAGGAAGGAAGGAGGATCGGAGGGAGCAAGGCGTGGGTGTGAAGAAGAGATTTTGTGAAATTTTGGTGGTTCGCATCTTGCACCATCTTCTCAGGCCACTCCGCTGCTGCTCGTAGACAGAGACGAAGAGAAGCCTTCTTTGTGTATGTAGATTCCAGTGAGATTTGAATCTCATTTTATTTTGTGTAGAGTTAGTGTAGATAGTGTAGGGAGAGGGCACGGAGAGGTTCTGATCGTGGGGCTGCAAATTGCCGGGTCGACCTATTTTCGTATTTTTTGGTCAGTGGTGGTTGTGGCCTCAGTTTTTGCATCTGAGGTTATTGACGATTGAGGTGTGGCCTCCGTCATCCATTGAACCTGGTGGTTGTAATCTTTTTGTCATTCATTCGTTATTTGTTGCATTGGTCTTTGTGTTGAAATTAGTCCCGCTGTCTCGTCTCTTGATACTTCTGCCTTTATACTAATCGGATTAAGCCTAGCCTGGTTATCCTCTCGTATCTTCTCATCTGCCACTTGGATTTTGCCCCGGGTACATGCAGAGCGAGTTGCCCTCGTTGTTTTTACCAAGTCCTATCGCATCCGTCTCGAACGACCCCTTCCCCTCATCATCTGGCCTCTTCCTTAGACTATCAGCTCCGTGTCCATGGAGTTGAGGTTCATACTGTGCGTCTCGTTTTTGTAGTCTCATCCTGCTGTGAACTCTCACTTTGTGTACTATTCCCGTGTGCGATTGACCCAATCTCTTCACTTTTTCCTCGTACAAATTCCGTAGAACCCTTGCTTTCGCCCTGTCGCTGCGCGGCCACACCCTTTTTGAGGCCCGGCTAGGTAATCAGGATCAGTCGGAGGGGATAGGTACTAGGAGATTCTTTCTTACTTGATACTACTTCAGGTACTCTCGAGGCCATTGCAGACTCGCGCGCTATCCAGAGAGTGAGAGATTTAATGAGATTGAGTGAGTGAGTGCTCACGCTCCTATAAAACCCTCGGTTGTCTCAGTATCCCGCCCTGGTGAGACGGGGCGTTCGAGGTGGAGGGTGGAACAGCCGGGAGCAGGGAGGAGATCATGGCTACTCCTGTATGGCATCCCCAAGAGGAAGGAGTGAAGGAGATATGCGGGCTACTTCAGGAGTTCAGGCAGCCGAGCGTAGATCAGACTCGTATATGGCAGCAACTTCAGCGCTGCAGCCAATTTCCGGACTTCAACAACTATCTTACCTTTATTCTGTGCCGGGCCGAGGTACTGTCACCAGAGCTGATCATTGTGCATGTTTTACGTCCGTTTTTGAAGTACCACGCGGGAATTGCTTTTTCGGAGATGGAGGTTTACCATTAGGTTATCTTGTTCTACCGTGTTGCAATGACACATTTCGCATGAGTAATTAGGTCTTCTTGGTTTCAACAGTTGAGATTTGGGTCCTCGACTTGGCTCTTCGTGCCTTGTGGGTCCAGTGTACTCGAGGCGGCCTACTCGATGTCACACAATCCCTGCTTGTCTACGTCAGTCTGCTGAGTTACTCCATCACCTCCAGCTGAGCTTCTTTATAACAGATTGTTTCTCGTTGACCTAGGAGGTCTCAAGGAATAATGACAGGAATGCCCCCCGGATTGAGTTTAATAGCCGACCTGGAGTTTGTTTCCGAACCCGGGAATACAGCTTAGGGTTAAACAGGGGAACTTGCTACTTGAGTGCGGAACTGGTCCTCCTGAACATTGATGACGCTCGCTTGAGGATGGTTACTAGCTTAAGCTTTCGTCGTGCGTGTCAAGCGCGTCTAAGTCACTACGGATCGATAACCCCCACCTCAATCAACACATTACTGGTTGCAATATCACGTGGTTAACCGGCTGGCTGTCTACTGAAACGCCCGAGGCAGCCCCGTGTTTGGTCACCAGTTTGCAGCTCTTGGGTCATGCCGCTTTCAATGGAAAGGGATTGGACACGCACAGGATCCAGAGGAATTACCGTGTTTATCGGATTGCCGTAGTGGCTTCATGTTCTGTTCAGGGTTGTGATCCCCTCTAGGATTGTTCGTACATGGTTTCCATTCCAATATCACTTCAGAATGATGGAGATTCCCCGGATTCGAAGCAATACCTGAAGGACGTGCTGCATTGTTTTTCAGGGTCACTCTGTGGAAGTTAGGCAAGCTGCTGGTTTGCTGCTGAAGAACAATTTGAAGACGAACTATCAAGCGATTGCTCCTGCCTATCTACATTACATCAAGGCTGAGCTTTTGCCATGTCTGGGGTCATCTGACAGACACATTCGTGCCACTGTGGGGACGGTTATCAGTGTTGTTGTTCAGCAAATCCACGTACAGGGATGGCCTGAGATATTTCAGGCTATTGCTCAGTGTTTGGACACCAATGACTACAACCACATGGAAGGAGCTCTGGATGCCCTATCTAAGGTTTCAAATTACTTCCTCCTTCTTTTGGATAATCTTGTTGACCATGGTGGGAGTGTCGTGATACTGAAGTGGGCTGTCAGACCAATTGGGATTGTTTTCGCATGGATACGTAAGACTCAAAACACCACAATCTGAGTTTGGAGCTTAGTTTATAAATCAACCACACTTCTATCAATCGCAAGGAATTTGGTTCTCTGGGTTCGAACTTGGGGTTACCTAGATACCCAGGTTCGATGTTTCTGGAGCTAGCTCACGATGTCTTGCGAGATTCGTTCCTATTTGGAGCTTACATTAGAACTGGACCGTTTGATCCGTAGCTGTCAGTTTGGTCCTAAGACGAATATCGAGAATACAACTGTCGTTTAGGGCTGTGTAGGTATTGATTAGAACTACCTAATCTAGGCTGTATATCTTTCCATTGCTCATCAAGTCACAATATGCTGAGCTCTTGCAATTATACATAATGCAGATATGTGAAGATATGCCAGTCGAATTGGACTCTGATGTACCTGGGTTGTCTGACCGACCCATCAACGTTTTCCTACCAAGACTTCTTCAGGTTTTTCTTTCTACTCTTCACCTAACAGCGTTAACGCAAAGGGAGTCTGAAAATTGAGACCTGCGACCAGCTTTGTTCTAGCAGAAATTGCAATTACTGAACAGGGGTTTTCCTTCTTTGTTCGTCTTTCCCTGAAATTGTGAAACTTACTTCCCGCTTCCGCATTCTCTCATGCAGTTTTTCTCGTCACCACACGCTACATTGCGGAAACTATCCCTGGGCACAGTTAATCAGTTTATCGTATCCCTACCAACCGTAAGTTGATGTTTATTTTAATTTCCTGCTCCAGATTTTGAAATTTGCAAAAAGAAGTGGTCACAGTTGCACAAGCCTTATTGAGTTTTGCACGTCGTTGTTTTTACAGGCTCTTTTCATTAACATGGACAATTATCTTCAAGGGTTGTTCTCATTGGCTGATGATCCTGCTCCAGAAGTCCGGAAACTGGTAATAACCGTCTAAACCTGTAACGCCTTTGTAGTTGAGTAGCCAGGGGATTCACGCCGTCACTGACCGTGTCAAGACTGACAATGTTTAGTCCTACTGCACTTAGCTTGATTTCGGTTCACCTAAGATTTCAAGATAGCTAGTACGGGCCCTCGCAGGCACAGGACATCTTCGTTAGTGGATGTGCTGTGTTTTGCTGATATCTTTATCAACATACACCTTGACGTTGATTGCGGCATGATGTTCGTTATGATGGACGGTTTTCTGCAGTTATGAGCAGATATTTCATGTTATGCGTCTGCGAGCGGCATGATAGGCGTTCTACTCTAGTCTTGAGCAGTAGGGCATGGTCATTTAGCGGTGTTATTCATTAGAAAACACAAGAGTGTGCCGAGTTCAGATGTCTCATGAGTCAAGATTTAGTTGTACTTTAGATCAATACAATACTGGTTTGAGAACACATTACAACATACTATTACTTCATCTACATGTTCACATTTTGCTCGTGGGTCCTACAGGTCTGTGCCGCCTTGGTAGAGCTACTTGAAGTGCAGCCCGCCTTTCTGCAGGTAAGCCTACCGCAAAGAAAATGAATATTAAGGTTGTAGGCTGTCACAACAAGCTACCTGCTTCTGCAACTATGAACTTCGTCATGCGATCAATTGTGCCGGAAGTGTTGATCAAGTTTCTCGGAGGCCGTACTGCTGTGGAGTTTTTAGCATCTACTCGTATCGTGGAACAGTCCTTAAACAGTGGATTGTAATCATGTCTGCTGTTATTGCAGCCACATATGAGAAATGTCATTGAGTACATGCTGCGAGCCAATCAGGATGTAGACGAGGAAGTGGCTTTGGAGTCATGTGAATTTTGGTGGGTAAATTATTCTGGTTGCTTGCCCGTCTCCTCCCTGTCCACCGTTTTCAACACAAATTTACTGTTCTCAAATTGCCTCGCTTTTAACAAGCACTGCACTAAGCATTTTCACCTTAATATTAGATTTTTGGCACATCCTTTTCTCTTCAATCGGACAATACTATGGTCAGTTTAGTCCCAATAGATGTGCTAGTTGTTTCTGTGGGTGACTTCCATCTCTAACATATGTTTCCTTCTCCTTATGAGATTAGTGAGATTGAAACCCACGATCAATTTTTCGAAGAGGGAGTAATGTTTTCTGTTTCTTCTTTCACCTTCAGGTCTGCTTTTTGCGAGGCGCGTTGTGCACCTGATCTCTTGAGGGAGTTCCTTCCTCGCCTGATAACAGTAAGCTAGTTGTGGTTCAGTGCTTTAGCTCTATGTACCCATATTGTGCATACCCGTTTTCTGTAATTTATAACTGCATGCATGTATGATCATGCCGTAGAGTCTATTCAGTGGTCTTCATCTTGATATCCGCTAGTTCTAAGAATCAATGCAGTTGGTTCAGCATTTAGTTCAGATGCTTGTATTCTTGACCATGGTGAATGTATTGTCGCCTTAGATTGAGTCCTATCCTTTGTTGTTGACAAATAAGTCTCTTTGTTACCTCCTCGTGATACTGCATCCGTGGCATGTTCATGAGAGTTCTTCCCTGTGCGCAGGTCCTTTTGACAAACATGGCTTATGCAGATGATGACGAGGCACTGGTTGATGCTGATGTAAGCTAGCACGGTTGTTTGTGAGTAGCTTCAGTGTTGAGTTCTGGTCTGCAGTTGGAAGAAGACATGTAAACTGTGTCTCTCCTCTCCTATCTTCAGCAATTTGACGGTGCGGTATGTTTTGAGGAGAAATTGAAGTGGGTTGTGTTATTGTGGGTTCATTGTAACAGGATGATGAGAATGGACCCGACAGAGACCAGGTATATTCGGAGTGTACTTTTGTGTAACTTATTTCCGACACACCATTTGCGTTGTGTGCTTTCTTGAAGTTTGGTAGGTCATCCCTGAGAACATTGTACGCGTAAATCGCAGTTGCCCAGATCTTTAACATGTGCAAACGGGTTCCCTGTTCCCAACTTATGCGCTTATTGTGTGTTTCCTCTTGTCAATCGCTCTGATTATGGCAAATATGTTCATGCAATTGCATGTGCTCAGTTTGTTGATAAGTTGGGGGATTAACTTTCAGGACCTGAAGCCTCGTTTCCATCAATCTCGAGTTCATGGTGCGGATGGTGGGAATGAAGAAGATGAGGTATGTCATCACGGTTAAAGTTTATGTCGGTTAGTGTCCGACTCAGGTACTTGCAGTCCATTCCCATAGTTGTGAAATTGAGTTCTCGGATTGGATTTTGCAAAGTATTACTCAAGACGTCTTCACGTCAAAACATTTCAACTCAAGATACTGCAAAGACGTCTGACGCAGAGTGGGTGGAAATTTAACCTAGATTTCGGTTGGCTGCAGGAAGATGACGATATCATTAACTCCTGGAACCTACGGAAGTGTAGTGCCGCTGGGTTGGACATATTGTCCACGGTTTTCGGGGACGAGCTTCTTCCTGTCCTCATGCCTCTTGTTCAAGTAAGGAATATATCATACTTAGTGCTTGATATCTAAGATGTTGTTCTAACTTCGAGGTTGGGCTTACCTACTCGTCGTATCGCATCTGAGTACCATGGATTCTCTATTGGTCTGATAACAAGGACTTCTGAACCTGTACAAAACGGCAGGGAAATCTCTCTCAAGCCTTAGATGCTGCGTGGAAAGCAAGAGAGGCTGCTGTTCTTGCCCTCGGCGCAGTTGCTGAAGGCTGCATAAATGGGCTACTTCCACATCTGACACAGGTAGATTGATTGCCCACTCGGCTAGTATTGAGCTGGTATTGGTGCTTGTTGGACTTTAAAGCTGAAGCGATGTTGTTCCAGTCCAAGACCATCAAGATTTGGTGCGATTCAAGCACTTGTACTTCGAAGTATTCATGATGGCCAGGTTTGTATGATACAGATTGTTGCATTTCTTGTCCCACTATTGGAGGATAAGCGTCCATTGGTTCGAAGCATCACATGCTGGACACTTTCACGCTATAGCAAGTGGATCGTGCAGGTGAGCCGTATAATGAGCACATTTTGGTAGACTTACACTTCAAAGTGAAAAAGGCTTACGATCTGGCAGTAATTTTGACACTCGTACATTATTTTGTTTAATTTTCTGTTGGACTTTCGGTTGGAAGTCATATATACTTAAAGTTCGATGTTACATTCGATGCATTCTACATTATGGATTTCTCACTATTCTAGCATTATGAATCATGTACATCTTGCTTACCGATCATTTGCAATTCATGAGTTCTGGATAACCCGTTCCCAGAACGGCATCTGTTCTCGTATACCTATATACTTAAAGTTCTTGGACCTTAAAGTTACCTTAGTGCTTTAACACTACTCTCGCATTGCAGTTCATGTAAATGTTGCTCATCGATCATTTGCACTTCATGAGTTCTGGATAACACGTTCCCAGAACGGCTTCTGTTCTCGTACACCAATATACTTAAAGTTCTTGGACCACTCATAACCTCAGTTTGATGTCTCAATTGTTCTCCAGGCGGTGGGACATCCTGATGGACATGCGCAATTTGATAAGGTGCTGACAGGACTTTTACGACGCATACTTGACAGTAATAAGCGAGTCCAAGAAGCTGCTTGTTCCGCTTTTGCCACACTTGAGGAGGTATGGTGATGTTACTTATTAATACTGTCTTGTTTTGTTTGAGAATCAAAGGAAAACATTCAGGAGTAAGTGGGGACTCGTGAAGTAGGTTGTGTTGTTCTCTTGAAGTTTCAGTGTTTCATTTGATATCTATCCCTGCACGCAACCTTTGAGAAGTTCGGATGTGTTAACGTGAAACAGGAGGCAGCAGAAGAACTAGCTCCTCGACTTGAGCTCATCCTGCAACATCTAATGTTTGCTTTTGGGAAATATCAGGTACGAAGTCTGTCGCATGCACTTTATGATCCGAGTATACTCAAATTCCTGACTTATTAATTGATTGATCCCTTTACTGTACCCATATGCACACGTTCCTATAATGGCTTCTGCTCTCATCTACCAATACCCATATGCACACTTGATAGGAGAGAAACTGTTACCGTTGTGTCTGTTATTGTTCATGGTCCGTTCTTGATCCTAGGTCAAGAATCTAGCATCAAGTGGTTTGATGCTACCAAATAGTTTTTCAATTTGCGTATACAATGTCATCTTGTCTTACCTGTTGAACGAAGTGGGTGCTATTTCCTCCTATTAAGGGGCCTTTCTTTAATCATGTTATACTGCTCTAGCTTGCTAATTCGTTATTACAGTCACGTTTACCTCCAGCATGGGAGGTCCATTCCTTTGTCTTGGTTAACTGATATTTATTCAATTTTGCACTGCACGGATGGTGAATGGTCTACATTTACTGAACTGGTGGTTCTCTATCAACTGTACTACAGAGGAGAAATCTGAGGATACTGTACGATGCTATCGGTACCTTGGCTGATGCAGTTGGATCAGAACTGAATGAGGTGAATACCCCTACTTAGGAGCCCTAGCCCTTTGACATCAATAACTACAAGGGGTTTTTATTCGTAAATATTTTGCAGTTCTTAAGGAGGTGCTCGCCGTAGGTTGCTCTTTTGAAATCTCGCATGGAAACTGCGCTATTCCAGCTGAGTAATGTGCCTTGCTGATTTCTTTGATTTATTTGGTGTCATACTTTTACAGGTGAAGTATCTGGAGATTCTTATGCCACCACTCATAAATAAGTGGCAAATACTTCCTGATTCAGACAAGGACTTGTTCCCACTGTTAGAGTGCTTCACGTCGATAGCTCAGGTACTGTGACATATCGCGGATCAGTTGTGCTTTAATAATAAATGTATGAGTTTCTTTCACGCAAGTTTAGTGGAAGTCCAGAATTTGGTTCTACGACATTTAAGCCAGATCCAAATAAGAGTATGGTGTCTCTCGTTATTCTGTGGAAGTAATAAATATAGCACTGTCAAGGTATCCATCATGGTATCATGATGAAATATTATTCATTGGCTATGCAGAGAGGTTGGATGGTTAGAGGATTAGATAAGAGGTTGTTTACAACGGATTGTTCCTTTCCTGAAGATGCGGGGATTAGAGGTTCTGCAAATAAGGTGCTCACTTAGAGACATGCGATTTTAACTATCAGATTTTGGTACCCCGCAGGCGCTTGGTCCAGGATTCACCCACTACGCTGAGCCTGTTTTTGTGAGGTGTCTCAACCTCATCCGAACACAAGAAGTAGCAAAGGTACGTCGTTCAGTTGCCTTGGTGGGAGTCAGACCACTCCCGATTTCAGTTGATCCGATCTCCCATTAGAAGATTGATTCTCCCATGTGATGTGCAATTGTCACTACTTTAATTGGCGCCTCAAGAGTTTATTCATTTTTAACAGAAGTTACAGAATAGCGAGTACTGCATAATTCGTGCGCTGGTCATTCTTACAAGTATTATAACCAGTGCACGACTTGTGCAGTATTTCGCTATTCTGTACTTCGCTATTCTGTAAGAATGGCCCCTACATCGTAGACAAAAACTATCATCAGATGTTGTCGAAGCTTTGTGTAGGACAAAGTAAGTGGACGTTTTGTTGCGCATCAGTAAACTAAGAGCTGTATTTGTGCAGTATTCAGAGCTCTCCTTCTGAAAATTTTGCTTCTGCTTACGGTTCTTAGTAGGCCACTGGCGTTGACAAGAACTGTCTGTTTGGTTTCTCATGATTGCAGGCTGATCCTGGGAGGGCAGGTGTAGCATATGACAAAGAGTTCATTGTTTGCTCTTTGGATTTGCTCTCAGGCCTTGCAGAAGGACTCGGGAGCAGCATTGAAAGCCTGGTAGGGGTCGGTGTCTTATGTATGTACTTCACATTTGACATTGCATTACGGGTCTCATCTAGTAAACATTTAACTCTAATAGTTGCCGGGAACTCGATGCAGGTCTCAAGAAGTGACCTTAGGGATCTTCTCTTGCAATGCTGTGCCGATGATGCAGCTGATGTACGACAAAGTGCATTAGCTCTTCTGGGTGATCTAGCCAAGGTATCCCGTGTGTTTCCAGTTCAGTCAATGTTTTTATTGCTTCTTAAGTCTACGTGATCTGATTTGAAAATATCAATGTTTTATCTTAGCCTCCGAATTTTCCTGAGGATTGTGAACGTGGGACTGTTTCCCTCTCCTTGTTTCTGATGCATTCCGTTTCCATTCCGTTTCCGTTTCCTGGACAGGCATGTGCAGTACACCTGCAGCCTCATCTACCGGACTTCCTGAATTTAGCGGCCAAGCAGCTGGTAAAGTATCCAGTTTTTGGTGCCTATGGTGACTGATTAGTACTTAAGCACGTAATGATCTCTATATTTTACTTGTTCGTGTAGCTCTTCGGGACTTGCTTGACAAAGGCCGTTGTGGTCACTAATACCTCTGCGTGATTAATGCTTGGTGGAGCTCAGCAGGGTTCAGAAGTAAAGGACAATGTGTCTGTCGCTAACAATGCCTGTTGGGCGATCGGTGAAGTTGCTGTGAAGGTCAGTAGGGTTTTTTGGTAGATGATTTAGTCCTTTTGTTTGGTTTTAATCACGTAAAGTAAGGAACCCTCTTGCAAGGATATAGCTTGTTCCTCCGCTAGTGAACTTATTACTTGCGATTGACTTATCGTGCAGGTCCGGCAAGACATCTCACCGGTGGTGATGAATGTCATTACCTGCTTGGTACCAATTCTCACAAATTCAGAGGTGGGTCTACCTACATAATATTCTTAAGAAACCAAGGTGGTTCAGTGATTGGCTGCAGGTCCTCTAAAGCTTTATTGATACGGGATTCGTACTCTGCGTTCGTGGTATTGAGGGGTCATTGTTGGTCGGAGAAATAATAGTGAAGATGTTTCCTAGCAGGCTTTAGTGTCTACCTGTCAACCTTCTCCAAAGTCAACCCATGAGCTTTTCAGATTGTTAATGTGTTGATTGGTCACTGCTTACAGGGTCTGAACAAATCTCTGTTAGAGAACAGCGCCATCACACTAGGAAGGCTGGGATGGGTGTGTCCAGATCTGGTAGCTCCCCATATGGACCACTTTATGTTGGCTTGGTGCCACGCCCTTCGCTCGTAAGCACATCTTTGACTCTTTTGTTGTGCTTGATAATTCGTGAGTTGGCATACTTGGATTTCACGGCCTGTACTAAGATAAATGAGCCAGACCAGAATATCACGTGCGAGAGTTCATTGGCTAATTGTACTTTAAATTCAAGTTTATGCTCACATTTGTTTATTTCCCATGCTGGTTATACCGAGATAAACAACCATCTGAGAGCATGCGCCTCTGGTATCACTTCTTTCATGTTAATTTTGTTTGACTTCAGCTACCCCATGTCTCAACCTTTACGGGTTTACTTTGCTCGGCTATTGGTATTGGATCGTGAAAGTGGTCGCCTCCTCCAACTTCATGTTCTGTCTTCTGTGCAGTATACGCGATGATGTCGAGAAGGAAGACGCTTTCAGGGGTCTTTGTGCTATGGTATTGAAACTATTTCTCTCTCTTCGGAGGCATTTTACCCGTTCTCTCTGCGTTTTACGCTTGATGGGTGTTGATCTTTGCAGCTGCTGAAAATTTGGAACATTTCATGCATAGTTGCTCAGGGGATCATACGAAATACTGTTTGACGTTGCAGGTACGATTAAACCCTGGTGGTGCCGTGAGCGCCTTCGTACCCATGTGCGAAGCCATAGGTAGTTGGCATGTAAGTTATCTTGTCTTCTCCCTAAACATTTATCAGAATGCTTGTGGTCGATTATAGGGTCAGGGCTTGACCCTGCTCTTGCGGAGCATTTGGTCATTGTTGTGGATGTCTATAACAGATCAGAATAGCCTTTCAATTGATGTCGTAGAAAATTCTGAGGCTAAGTACGCGCTCTTGATGTGTTCAACAGGAAATACGTAGTGCAGATTTGAGATCTGAAATTGCCCAGGTCTTACATGGTTACAAACAGGTGAGTCCTTTTGATACCTGAAATGTTCTGGATATCTCTTCTCAGGACATGGATTCTTTGGTGGTTACTTTCCACATTACTTTACTAATGCCCCGAAAACTGAAATCTGAGCTCCTCTGTGCGATTCGCAGTTGCTGTCCGGAGTTACCTGGGATCAATGCATGTCCGCTCTCGATCCGCCTCTTCGTGAGAAGCTTGTCAAGAAGTATCAAATATAGTTTGAACACTGGTGATGTTGACCAATTTGGACCGATGATGGCTGTATCATGAGGGTCATGTAGGGCTACTGCAAACATAGTTGCAAGTTTTTCCTCAGTATAGCCTGGATTAGACCAGGCCCACATCCTTCACAGATACTGTGCTTTACAAGGCATATCCCTTGTGCACTATCTGTCGCCCAGAAATCCCTTAGCTTCAGTAAAAGTTTACACAGCACACATGGCTAACTGTGTCCGGTTATCGGGTAAGAGGTGAGACTGTACCTGCCTTGGAGATACTGAGGTAGTGCATCATGTGGTGGTGAGGAGTCATGACTTCATCCTTTCCTGCTGTCACCTGGCGCTTCTGTTCCACAGCAGTATCATGTTTGCTTAGACTGTGCAACGCGAGGTTGCAGTTGTGGTCTTCTCCGTCATACTGTTAACGGCATGCATGACTTGGGACATGAAAATGCCAGCATGTATACTTCAAGATATGCAGTAAGTGATGCAGAATAGGCGGCGGCGGTAGAGATGTACGGATGAAACTTTGAGGGTTACGAAGAGGCCAACCGAATGTGGAGGAAGCGGGGGACATCACCATCGAGTACGTCGTGTACTCTATCCAGAAATAAGAAGGCTGGAAAAGGTGGTCTCTACATGCGGCTTGGATCTTCAGCAATTAAAACTAGTTCGGGACAAGTCCAGACTAGTTGCCTGGATATCTACAACGCTGCGTAGCTAGGTCCTGAAGCAAACAGGAAAGTGCCACAAGTTGAGAGAGCGAGGAAGGATGTTGGGTTTTTGGTGCAGCAAGTTAAAGCTGTCACACGTAAGCAATCATTCCCTGTAGCAGTGCTAAATTAGTGAGATACTTGTCGATAGGATTCTTTACAGCAGTAGAGGCCCAAAATAAGCCTTGTCTGATGATGTGTTGGCTGGCCAATACGCGATTGCAGCAGACGGTTGTTTCTTCACACTTGTAGGTTTTTATTAACGTCCTGCCAGAAATCTAGGAGCGAGTGGTGCATCAGTAGCACCCACCCCTTTGATTATTGAATTATTTGCGGTGGCGCGTTCGCCTCTCAAATATTTGATATTGTGGAAGTAAAGAAGTTTACACGCTGCCTGCTGCGAACCACCAGAATTTCTAATCCCATCAAGTAGGGAGAGTTGTATCACTCGTCAGAGATCAATGTTTGTAGTCCCACAAAGTTTAGGGCTGGTCCATGACTTGTCAGAGATCGGGAGGTCACGAATCTCCAGACAACGCCGTCTGAAGTGTTTTGCTCGTCCATAACGTGTAGGTTTTCAGCATTTGATTAATCACAGGTAACTATGGCAAATCACTTCACATGTCATGGCAGGAGAAGAATTTAGGGTGTTGCATGCTGATCCTGGCAGACAGGCCGTACGCCAGTACATCTGGTGACGCATGTAGACTTGGAACGAAAATTACACCGCGCATGAAAACGTCGCAGTTTATAAGTTTTATTTGCAGTCTTCTTTAAATACAAATTTGCCAAATCCATGCCGAAGAGAAGGCAGACTTCAGTGCTGCTAATCCCGGCCCTGGCTGAGGCAGGAACTTTAAAAAGTGTGCCTAAAGCCGTCTTCAACTTTAAAACTGTAAAGTGCAAGAGTTGCGGATTTTACTTACCGACAAATGATAAATTAAGACAATACAGATAATGAAGACCAAAACTCACTTGTGCCTACAGACCTTGGGAGGATAACAAAACTTTCGAGCCACTGGGAGCCGATACGCACATTAAAACATCGGGGTCAATTTTGTCAACATCGAACTGCATGTTCAATATAGAAGTTGGCTATAGTCCACTTCCAATGACTATTTTCAAGTTATCATCTTTAACGATAAAAGGTCTCGAGAAAATGAGAGGTTGATACTATGTCATCAATGAACCGGCATTTGCACAGAGGTATAATTTTCTAAAAGAGCTTCCGGAAATCTCAAATAACTGAAATTTGAAAACATGTTTAATGGAATTGGACAAGGGAATTCAATATACTAGTTGGTTGCAATCTATTTTCATCTATCCATTTTCAATGACCATTGCCAATGGTCGATTGTCAAGTTATCATCTTTAACGATAATCTGAACACACCAATAACTTCTATTGGAGGTCTAATAAAAATTTTATAATTCATTTTCTCCAAAGCTTGGTGGAGAGACAATGTAAAATAGTACTGCGATAAAAATAAAATTTTTCAGAAATAAATATAATATATAACTAGATTAGACGAGATATTGGTCTTGTGTTAAATCTTCCCCGTTGATAATGGTCAAAATATACGCAAGGACCATGCTCCCTTTAAATATGTCCATAATAAACTATCTCTTATTATGAAGATACTCGAAAAGGGTAAAATTTAATTATTCAATACTTATTTCACATATTTTCTGACCTTAAATTTCTTGTCAGATGATTATCCCAATAAATATGTAATAAATATTAAAAAAGAAGCTAAAATACACCTAGATTAGATTATCTTTTCCGTTTTTAAGGAGGATATTAAGACCCATATGCACAACGTAGAATTGTACAGAGCCTATCTGGTACATAACGCTATATTTTACATAACGCTAGAATTAGATTAGATTATCTTTTCCGTTTTTAAGGAGGATATTAAGACCCATATGCACAACGTAGAATTGTACAGAGCCTATCTGGTACATAACGCTATATTTTCTCCAGACTAATTGCAGGAACTTTTCATATACTATTTGCAAATTACAAATGAGAAATGAGGTTAAGACTACATCAGTATATCTTTATGAGGCCTTGCACCATTTCAGAATATCGAATGAGGCTACCCTACCTTACATAACACGTAGGGGTCTTTTTTTCTCTTCCACACATTGTTCCCCCATAAATCTTGTAATTACACATTTCCTTTCTTTCCCGGGGAGATTTTTTCCAATATATTTGAATGAAACTAGAACCTAGCAGTAATTTCTATTTAGCGTCAGATTGGGGCAAATAATTGAGTCTTAGATGTCTTTTCCCTTATATAGAACTCTCATGAGTTTTTGAAATGCAAGAAAAGTGTTATCACCGATCAGATAATATCTATTTGAATTCTTTTTAAATAATATTTATTTATATGGTTCCATGCTTTAAACGTCCCATTTGAAAGTAAAGTTAATTTACAAAAATTTCTTTATGATGTACTTCATAAATTATATAAATTTCAATATAATTAGGTATATATCAATAATTTCACTTATTTAATATAACATCTTTGTAGTGAAATATAAAGGAGTCCAAAATATGATCGATCATGATTGATATGACAGAATAAATAAGAAATGCATTTAAAAAATAAAGGGTTGATATAGATTGTTAGTATGTAAGAACTAAACCATTATTTATGAAAAATTGGAAATAGCTACTATACTCTTACTTTAATATTTGGATATTTTTAATGTAAAAAAGGAGAATTTCTCAAAATACATTCTAGAACTCAAATACCATGAGTTTATACCCTCATAATCAAGAAGATCAAGGGGTAAATGTGATAGCCTAGTGTTGATGTATTAATAATAAAGATGGTAATAATAGATTTTTCCCTAAAGGAATGATCTAACAAACAGTTGCAATTTGTTTATTATTTTCTATTTAACCTCTTGGGAAAGAACTACTCCCAAAAGAGTAGTGTCATTCCGTCAGGCGCACTATAGAAAAGAGAAAACTAAATATCACTCTGATTACAAATAGATTCCAAATTTATCCTGAAGTTGATAGCTCACTTCAAACCAAATGTTGTCCCACCCCAAATACTTTGACTGTGTAGATCCATTCTACACTTCCTTTCAAAGGCACATTTACAAAGTTGTCTTCTTGTTTGCAGAGTGCATATGCCTTGTGATTTTGTGGTACTTTTGATGCGCCCAATCCCAGTTGACTCCTTTGCACATAAGTTCACTCCTTTGGATCCCTTTGGAATTGCACATCATGATCAAATGCAAATACAACTCTTTGTACTCCAAAACTTGTGATCCTACTCTGAAATTCCTCACCACTACTCAACAAAAAAAAATCATCAACACTCAGAATGGAAAGACATAACTTTGCAAAGAACTCAAGCTTCTCTTTACTTAAATTTGAAAGTATGGAAATGAACTAAAATTCCTTTGGGCCAAAGCCTTAAGTACATTTTTCTTTTGCCCTAAAGGGATTAATAGCCTGAGTGGATACCTCAAAGTGCTTCATTACTACCTACATCACACACTTAAGATCCTAATCCTACCTTATCCTAATCACTTGTAGGTTGAATAGGCTCTAACACATGTCAAGAAAGGTGTCAAATCTTCCCCAAAGTTAAATTTAATTTACATCCTTTGGACCTACAACTCCAAAGATATGTACAACTTTGAAGTCTAGTACAACTTTGAAAGTGCTCTTCCTAAAGTATTTAGAATGCTAAGTGCATTGCTCCGCAAAGGTTTGTACAAATTTGAAGGCACTCCTTTGGAAGTATTTACAACTCCAAATGCCTACAACTAAGAGTAATGTCTACAACCAAAGAACAATTTTGGTTTGTTCTAACACGAGTGTCCCTTCTTCAATGAGATGATGTTCCTTTGGCTTGGTGTTTTGATGGAAAAAACTACCTTTGCCTTCAAACTCCTAAGGAGAAGTTTGGTCTGCTCCTCATACTCTACTATTTTTAATAGATAACTTTGATAGACTTCTATAAACTTCTTATTCAGTTTGCTCCTTCAATTTGAATGCTAGTTGGTCCATGTGCTTTTTCTTGTAAGTTCTTCTCTCCAACTTTTGGGCTTGCAACCATAGCTCATGAGTCTTTGCCTTCATTTCTTGTTGTTTCTCTTGTTTTAACATTCATGTAAAGAAGTCCCTTGCCTCCTCTAATTGTTGAATCTTCATCTTCACTTCTTGTAGTGCATCATGCATTTGGGTTTAATTTTCCTCCTTTTCATCCTCCTCCTTCTACAACTCACCAGTAAGATACTCTAATTGGATGGCCGCCTCCTTTCAGTATTTAGCCATTTTCAAATCAAAGATCATGATCTTGATCTTGTAGTCTCTAATTCATTTTAAGTACTTGAAAATTCTTGTTCTTGTTTTGGAGTTGGTCTTTGTATGCAGGCTTTCTTTGCTTTTGCTCCAACTTGAGTGCTCTCCTTGTAGTCTTCTAGACTCTTCTTCATTTTGACCCCTATCCATTGCAAGGGATTAATTCTGCCTCTTTACTCTATGGTTCTCTCGCACTAGTGCATTCAACTTCTTAGCCTCTTCTTTGTAAAGTTCACTAACCTTGGGCACTTCTTCCTTGGTGTAGTACTCCTTTGCCTTTTGGGTATAGATTTTCTTGTGCATGCTCTTCATCATGATAGTGCAATCCACAATCTATGTGCACTCTTGTTGGTATTGGGGAAGTAGTAGACTCATGAGTAGTAGTATTTCTCCCACTAAATGAATCACAAAGTGTAACAATATGGAGTTTAGCGACAAAGTTAGTTGGGCTTACAAAGTAGCACATAAGACAAATTAGCCTAGAATATTCCAAAAGTATCTAGGAAAACTTCTTGGGAAGCTTCCCGGCTTGCTTAGTTTGCATGCTAAGTAGGCAGCTTCTAGAAGGAAGCTTCTTGAAAAGCTTCCTATTTAACTTGGCTTGCACTCTAAGAAAGCGCCTTGAAGAAGCTTCTCAAGGGCCTTGTATGCTACCTATAAATACCAAAGCCAAAGCTCATGCTAGGCATTTGCATTTTTCCCTCATTCAAGTGTCCCAATGTGAGTTTCCATTCTCCTATTTCTCTCCTCGGATTTGGTCTTTTACATTGGTACCAGAGCAGGAATGGGATGGATGGAATCTATGGACCACCAAATCCACTTCCACCAAACCATTGGCATTTTGGAGTCCAAATACTACCCAAGCATCATTTCACACAATTCATCACCTTGCACTTTGGACAAGATGTTTTGCATATGATCACCATATCTGAGGAACCCTTGGTGCTTCCGGTTGTAACTTATGGAGAATGGTCAACGTGCTGTTTCTATGTGTTAAAAAATTAGATAGATTGGGAGTGGTGTGATAGAGCAGCAACCATGGCGGAAATACCCAATGTTATCCTTGCTATGCAGCAACAAATTGAGCACCTTACTTGATTGTTGGATAAACAAGATCTTTGACGACAAGAGCAGGTGGAGAGAGTACCAATTCAAGAAGGAGAAGATCGGATCATATTCTCTAAAGCCAAGGTATTTGAAGACAAGAATCTTTTGGGTGCAGTGCGGAATTTTGTGTTTGATTGTGAACGTTATTTTGAAGCTACCAATCTACAAGACGAGCAAAAATAGATTCTCTTGGCTTCTAGCCAATTGGATGGAGTAGCAAAGCTATGGTGGAGATTCCAAGTGGAGCGAGCGGAACAACAAATTGTTACACCAATCTTGACATGGGCAAAATTCAAGAGCACAATAATTAGTCGGTTCCAAGCTATAAATGCTACACAAACCGCACGGGATAAGTTGGCAGAGTTGAAAGAGATTGGCTCTATAAGAAGTTAACATCATGTAGTTCCAAAACACCATCATGTAAATTCTAGATATATTGGAAGGTGAAGCTCTGGATCAATTTGTGAGGAGCTTGAAGGTGAGAACCAAATTAGAGGTAACCATGCAAGAGCCACAACACTTGGAGGAAGCCATGCGGTTTGCGGACGTTTTGATTCCTTGGTGGCAACAACTTGGTCTCGACCTCAACCTCCACAAAGCCTACCAATACACTACACACAAGTGGAGGAGCTAACACCCATGGAGATTGATGCCATTCAACAAAGACCACTTGGCATAGCAGATAGAGAGAAACTGTGACAAAATGGTGGTTGTTTTTATTGTTGCCAATTGGGGCATCACATTGCTGAATGTCCACTCAAGAATGGACAACCTCGACAAGTTGCCCAAGTGGAGGTTGTGGAGCGGAATGATCAGGGAAACAAGGAATCCGAGTAGGAGATTTTGAGCCGCCTATTTGGAGCTTGATTAGTTCCAATGGGATTGAAGGCTTGACCTATGAAAGTTTGCTTCACTTGCAAGGTATGATATCTAATTGGGGTTATAGGATTTTGGTTGATTCTGGAAGTTCAAAGAATTGCATGTCTATGAAAGTAGCAAAGGAATTGGGTATTCCTATCAAGCCAGTGATTGGAAGTAGTTTGATGATGGCGGACGGTAGAAAGGGTTCTGCATTCTGCACCTTGTATCCTATTACCTTCAAGATTGGGAAGGAGTATTTGGAGTGTATGAGGTTTGTAGTGGCACCTCTACACTATGATATCATTCTAGATCTACCTTGGCTTGAACGTCATAAGACTCAATTTGATTGGACCCGATGCCAAATTCAAGTACAACACCAAGGTAGGAATTTCTGATTAGGTTGTCTGGCACCTCTGAGTAAGACACCTAAGAATAGTCAATCCCAAGATGGGAAGTTTGTCGAGAAGGTAGCCATAGAGCAAACCTTGAAGGAAGTGGAGTCCCAAGATGGGAAGTTTGCCAAGAAGGCAACCATGGAGCAAGCTTGGAAGAGAGATGAGTCCTTAGAAAGGAAGTTTGTTAGTAAAGCAGCCATAGAGCAAGCTTTGGAGGAAGATAAGTCTGTATTTGCGGTGTGGATCAAGCCTATTACACAAGAAAAATCTATGTAGGACCAAGAGCCTCATCAAGCAATGGTTGATCGGATATTTAAGGAGTTTGAGGACGTGTTTTTAGATGATCTGCCAAAGGGATTACCCTCCAATTGAGGTATGCCCTTCAAGATTGAGTTATTGCCAAGGAGTACTCCAATGAGTAGACCGATCTATCGGCTCTCACCAAAGGAGTTGGAGGAGTTGCAAAAAACACTTATAGAGTTGTTGGAGAAGCACTTCATATGACATAGTACCTCTCCTTGGGGAGCACTGGTACTATTTGTTCCAAAGAAGGATGGAGGACTTTGTTTCTATATTGATTATCATGGGCTCAATAAGCAAACCGTGAAGAATGCATATCCCTTGCCTCGGATTGATCACTTACTTGATCAACTAAGTGGAGCACGCTACTTTTCCAAGTTGGATCTTTGCAGCGGCTATTGGCAAATTCCCAATGAGAGAGAGGATGTGCAAAAGACTGCCTTTTGTATAAGGTATGGGCATTTTGAGTGGAGAGTTCTACCTTTTGGACTCACTCATGCAGTCTTCATGGATAAGATGCATCGGGTGTTGGATGGACTATTGGATTGGTCCATGGTGGTATTCTTGGATGATATCTTGATTTATAGTAAGATAGAGGCAAAACACATGAATCATGTGCGAGAAGTCCTAAGATGACTACGACAATGGAAATTTTATTGCAAGAAGTCAAAGTGTGCCTTTTGGTAGAGGAGGTTACCTTCTTGGGTCATAAGATCTCATCAGAGGAGATTTAGATGGAAGAAGAGAAGATCAAGGCCATTACTGATTGGCCTACTCCAAAGGATGCTACAGAAGTACGAGCATTCAATGCATTGGCCAGTTTTTACCAACGGTTCATCCATTATTATGCTCATGTGGCTACACCGTTGACTGACCTCTTGGGAAAGAACTTGAGCTTCCAGTGGACCACCGAGCATGAAGAAGCATTCCAGAAGTTAAAGCATATGGTGTCTTCAAGACCCATTCTTCAACCATATGATCCTCAACTACCCTATGTGGTTGATTTTGATGTTTCTATTTTGATGCAATTGGAGCCGTGCTACAACAGGAAGTCCCAGATGGACTCCATCCCATTGCCTTTGTGTCCTGCCGACTCAATACGGCTGAACAAAACTACTCTGCTTGAGATCAAGAACAACTTGCAATGGTATACACCACCAAGTATGGAGACATTATCTCTTGGGGAAACAAGTGATCATGCAAACTGATCACAAACCATTGTTATAGACCTTACACTTGGAATACATGAAGAGTCTACATCATCTATGGGAAGAACAACTCCAACTGTATGACATCAAACTTGAGTACAAACCAGGTTGGTTCCATGTCATTCTTGATGCTTTATCATGATGACCTGATTTGAAGTCTCTTCCTCTCATCACAGTGGCAATTTCAACGGTGTCAATTGATTCCAAGGTCCAAAATGAGTTTCAATCAGCTCTACACCAAGATCTCTTCTTCCAAATAGTACATGGTCACCTTACGGCATATGATAAGGAGTACAATACCTTCTTGATCAAGGAGGGTCTTTTATTCCATGAGGACTGGATCTATGTTCCAACTCAAAGTGATCTTTGACTTGTGTGCCTTCAAGAAGCCCATGATTTACCCATTGCAGGTCACATGGGTGTGGACAAGACCTTGAGTACCCGCCAATGTCAATGGTGGTGGCCCAACATGACACAAGATGTTTGAGAATTTTTTTGATTGTGTGAGAGCTACCAACGTAACAAGGCCAACAACCAGAAGCCAAGTGGACTTCTTCAACCACTCGCCATTCCATCCGCTCACTAGGAGCATGCAAGCTTGGATCTCATCAAATCCTTGCCAAAGACAAAACAATGACACACCGCAATTGTGGTGTTTGTGGATAAGCTTAGTAAGCAAATCCACTTGGCACCAACCTGTAATACCGTGGATGCTCCATTTTTAGCACAAATCTACTTCAACAATGTCTTCAAGTATCATGGGATGCCACGTGTACTCATCTCCAACCGTGATCCTTGATTTACCGAGAAGTTTTGGCAAGCACTCTTCCAGATACTCAACACCAAGCTTGCTTTGTCCATGGCCTATCATCCTCAAATTGATGGACAAACCAAATGTGAAAATTGTACATTGGAGGACATGTTGCGTGCCTTTGTCAATGTCCACCATACCAATTGAGATGAATGTCTTGCAGTTGTAGAATTTGCCTACAACAATTCCAAACAGGCAAGCACCGGATTTTCTCCTTTCTTTCTCAATTTTGGCCAAGATCCAATTGTTTCAGATTCTCTTCTTGCTCCCCCCCTTCATCTCAGGTTCCTCATATTTCCACATTCTTGACCACTATATCCCAATCTCTCCAACAAGCCAAGTCCCACCTCCTTGTTGCTCAGAACCGCCAAAAACAATATGCGGACCACCATCGTCGTGATCTCACCTTTGAAATTGGTGATAAAGTCATGCTTTCCTCTAGTTACCTCCCTCTCCCAATTGATACCTAAGTTTGTAAACTTGCCCCTTATTGGATATGACCCTTTGATATCACCCAAATTGTCTCTCCTCTTGCTTATCAACTTGCCTTGCCTTGTCACATGCATTCCATCTTGTCTTTCATGTTTCTAAGTTGAAACCCTTTGTTCCTAACCCCTCTTCCTTTTCCTCTAGATTCCAACCTCCCTCTCTTCTTATCCCTATCAATGATCATGAGGAGTACAAAGTTGATTGTATCCTTGCGCGTTGCCATATTCAATGAGGCCGTCGCCAACATACAGAGTACAAGGTCCTTTGGAAAGGGTATCTCCTTCATGATGCCACTTGGGAACCTCTTTCTCACCTCCAAAATGCACAAATGGCCATCCAAGAATTTGAAGCTTCACTGGCAACGAGGATGTCACCAACTAGCGGCGTGGGAATATATAACAATATGGAGTTTAGCGACAAAGTTAGTAGGGCTTACGAAGTAGTACATAAGATAAATTAGCCTAGAATATTCCAAAAGTATCTAGGAAGCTTCTTGGGAAGCTTCCCGACTAGCTTTGCTTGCACCTCAAGAAAGTAGCTTCTAGAAGGAAGCTTCTAGAAGCTTTTGACTAGCTTAGCTTGCATGCCAAGTAGGCGGCTTCTAGAAGGAAGCTTCTTGAGAAGCTTCCTAGTTAACTTGGCTTGCACTCTAAGAAAGCGGCTTGAAGAAGCTTCTTGAGAAGCTTCTCAAGAGCCTTGTATGCTACCTATAAATACCAAAGCCAAAGCTCATGCTAGGCATTCGGAGTTTTCCCTCATTCAAGTGTCCCAATGTGAGTTTCCATTCTCCTATTTCTCTCCTTGGAGTTGATCTTTTACACAAAGTGTGCTCCTTCCTTCATCGACACTTGGGTTGGTTGAGCCAATCCTTCTCCAACTTTGGTCCACAATTTTGGTAAAGGGTCCTTGTCTTCACCCTGCACTTTGAATTCTTCTTCATCTAAGGCTCCAACTATTTGTTCTTCCTTGGGCTGAAGGTCTACAATTTCATACTAAACTTTGGGCTAAAGCTCTTCTTCTTGAATGTACTCAAGGTGCTCTTATTCTTCTTCTTGGACACAAGCTTCTTGATTTTGACCAAGAGTCTCATTTTTATGTAGTTTAGCCTACTCTTGCATACCCTTGTCTCCTTCTTGCTCCTCTTCTTCCTTGTACTCCACCATTTGGTCTAGATTTGGAGCCTATTGTACACCATTATATTGTTCTTCTTCCTCCATTTCAAAAGTGGACTCCTACAAGGTAAATGATCCTTGCTCCTCTTCCTCACCTTCCTCTTATTCATTGTCCTATGCCTCTTTTCCTGATGAGGAGATTTCAATTACCTTACTACTTGATTGAAGCTTCTTTGTTGGCAGTCGAGGTTTCTATGGAGTGCTCTTCTTCCTCTTGGTATCCTTTGGAGTTGTGCTATCTTCCTCTAGTGTATAAAATTGCTAGTTCTTGCATAATATGCCTTGGCTATCCAATACTTGCTTGATTTATGATTGGCCTTTGGGTTGCAATGCACATGAGCCTTTAGGGTGAAAGTGGTTGGGGAACTTCTTACGCTCTTGGTAAATAGATTTATCTCTGTGTACAAATGGATGGAAAATGGTGCCAAATAGGTTGCTCTTCCCTCTAGCTCAAAGTCTTTGTGCAATATTCTTGCTTGCAAATAAAACATTTAAGCCTAGATTGCCGCCTCCCCTTGATACATATATGTGAAGAAGACTGCTTGGTTGTTGGTCAGGTATGTTATTTTCTTTGGCTTAAACAATTCAATAACTATATCCATGATTGGCCTCCAAGCTAGATATTTGTTCTTGGTAACTCTCCATCCATTATTATTTGATCTTTATCATTAAAAGTTGCTTAATCTCATCAGTTAGCTCCCAATCCAAAAACTTGGTGTCTAATGTAATTTCTCTTGATGGTCATGCATACATGCTAAGTACCATACTCCAATGTTCTTTGGTCCAATTGAATGGGTTTCCTCTCAAATCTCCCAAATTCTACTCCTTCCTCCTCTTCATCTCATGGATGATTGTGAAGGCACTCAAATCTCAATTCTAGAGCAAGAAACCCCAAATGCTTGCTTTGGATGACTTTGGCATTGCAATGCATTGCACATTTGTTGATTGTTGGTGCACAAAGGAGAACTTTGGGGACCTTCCTATAGATTATAAGAATGAAGACCATATTACCTATCAAGTATGGAAGAAGGTGAGTGCACAAGCTAGGATGACTTCGAGTTCTGGGTCACTTTGAATACTAGGAATACTATAAATGTCAACTCAAATTTTTTTCACTCAATCAACTCTGAAAACTAAATTGCTTTTGTGGAAAGAGAAATTGGTCATTAGCATTTGGTTTTATAGACAACTCCCTAATCACTCTCAATCATTTGGCAGTTGAGGAGTTGGTGAGCACTCATCCTCTACACATGCAAACCATTCCTTGACCATTTGCCCTCACACATGGGAAGCCTTTGCCAAATGCAAACAATCTTCTTGAATGCTAAAGGCCATTGGCGGTTATTTTGGTCTAGGTGGTAGCATATTCATATGTGTACCATCTTTGGGTATGAAGTCCTTTGGTAATAAGTGCACTTTGACTCAAAAGGCACTCAACTTGTATTCGTTGTGTTTGACCATCCTTTGGCTCTATCCTCCTTAACATCCTTCATGATGAATGCTTTGGACTTCATACTCCTTCCATTCTGACTTCCATTTGAACTTAACACCACTACAAATAATGCACTCACTAAGGAAGTTTCCTTCATAACCAATAAATTATTTGGCCGCATCTTTTAAAAACAAGATGCAAAAATATGGGTACCATGGTAAACCTTAGAGAGAAGAAACTAAAAGAAACATCACAATATTCTTTGCTTATCTTGAATTCATTTAAAAATTGATAAGGAGTACGAGTATGTCAAGAATGTATATATTTATTAGACTAATTAAATAATAATAATAACAAAATATTAATATATTAAATATTTTAATATGAATTTATATATTATTATAAGAATAAGCCTTAGATAAGCCTTAGAAAACTATAGAAAAAAATAAAAAAAATAGGATTATATTTTATCTATCTAAGTAAGACAAATTCTCAATTTATAAGTACAAAGTACAAAAACTGATTTTAATATATGATTTATTAATATATGATAATATCTTTACTTTATTTTTCTTTGGATAGGAATATGCTATTAGAATATAAAAATAAACCAAGTAATTTATTGGAAAAATTTCATATGCCAATTATTACTGATTATATTTAAAATTTGTAAAATAAATTTTAAAGTATTAATTTTTAGTGAATCATAGTACAATTAAAAAAAAGGATAAAATATTATACGCATATACAAAAGTGGTTCAAAGTCTTACAAGTTACCTTAAAATCCAATTCTAGAATAAATAAATACTTAGTAAGAAAGGTTATAAGTTCAAATAGAGACTTCAATTTATTATGTGCTTAAATGAAAATAAAATCTTAACATAAAATAAATAAATAAAAAATAAAAAATTTCTCCTACAAAATAAATTACAAAAGCAAGAGGTCCTAAGGATCATGGCCTTAAATGGAATCTCCTAAATATTTATATTTAATCTATAAATAACACATCATAAAATTAGATGTTAATCCTATGCAATATAACATTTAAATTGATGAACAATGCATATCTACATAGTAGTTTGTTGCTATAACAAAATAACATTTGTCTAAAACTACATTTTGAATGGATTATTATATTTCACTCTAAGAGGATGAAATTTTATTTGTTGATTGGAAAATAAGATTAGAATCAAAGGTTATTTTTTAATTTCAAGTTAGAAATTTCTAGTTAGAAATTTCTAGATATAGGAAGAAAAGACTAATGATGTAAAAGATAGAGAAGTTAAATAGGAGAATGAAAAGTCAAAGTAAAAGTCATATTGGAAACATTCACTTGAGGGAAACTACAAATGCCTAACATGAGCTTGGGCTTTGGTATTTATAGCAAAGCAACACAAGGCTCTTGATAAGCTTCCAAGGAAACTTCCCTCTCAAGCCCTCTTCTTGGAGTGTAAGCTAAATTACCCAAGAAGTTGTCAAGGAAGCTTCTTTCTTGAAGATGCCTACTTGGCATATAAGCTAATCTAGCCGTTAACTTCATGTGCAAGTTACTTGATCCTTGGAAGGTACTAAGAAGCTTCTAGAACATTTGACCAAGAAACTTCCTAGATGCTTCTAGAACATTCTTAGAACCCTTATCTATATACGGCTTATTTTACTAACATATTAGCCTTCATTAACTCTTCTATTAACTCCATATTATTAAATATTCCCCCATGGTTAGTTGGTGATGTCCTAATCACCATGGAACTTCAAACTTCTAGATGACCATTTGTGCATTGTAGGGATGAGAAAAGTGCTCCCATGTGACATCATGAAGAGGATACCCTTTCCAAAGGACCTTATATTCCTATGTT
The DNA here is from genome assembly GCA_948567375.1 of Lunularia cruciata. Classification (NCBI taxonomy): domain Eukaryota; kingdom Viridiplantae; phylum Streptophyta; class Marchantiopsida; order Lunulariales; family Lunulariaceae; genus Lunularia; species Lunularia cruciata. The sequence continues at coordinate 62,020,709 of OX419758.1, forward strand.
ATTGGCAACCATGTTGGATGTCATGACAGGTAAGTATACAATCAACTTTGTATTCTTCGTGGTTGTTGACAAGGATGGGAGGATAAGGAGATTGTACACAAGTGGAAAAGGAAGATGGATTAGAAACAAAGGGTTTTAACTTTGAAACATGGAAGATAACATAGATCCTCAGACCTTTAGGCTAGGCAAGGCAAGGCAAGTTGACAAGCAAACAAGAGAAATGATTTGAGTAATATCAAATGGACATATCCAATTAGGAGCAAGTTTACAAACTTGGGTATAAATTGGGAGAGGAAGGTTACTAGAAGAAAGCATGACCTTATCACCTAATTGAAAGATGAGATCATTATGATGTTGACAACATATTTCTTTTGCCAATTTTGAGCAACAAGAAGATGAGACTTGGCTTGGTGTTAGGATTTAGATAATGTGGACAAGAAGGTAGAAGTACGAGGAACATGAGATTGTGAGAAAGGAAGAGGGAATTTAGAAAAATGTGTCTTGCCCAAAATTAATGAAGGAGTGGGAGAATTGGATGCTTTCTTGCTTGGAATCATTGCAACAAAACTTGGCAATCACAAGACAATTATCCCAATTGGTAGGGTGAATGTTGATAAATGCACAGAGCATATCTTCCAAGGTGTGATTGGCATGTTGGTTTGCCCATCAGTTTGAAGATCATAGGATATAGACAAAGTAAGCTTGGTGCCAAGTAGCTTGAAGAGTGCTTGCTAAAATTTACTAGCAAATCAAATATCATAGTCAAAGATGAGAATCCTTGGCATCTTGTGGTGCTTGAAGACAATCAAAGTAAATATTAGCTAGCATGGGAGCATCCAAAATTAGTGCCAAGTGAATCTGCTTGCTAAGTTTATCAAAAAACACCACAATGGTGATATGACCCTAATTTTTTTGGGCAAGGATGTGAAGAGGTCAAGATTTACATGTTCCCACTAGGTAGTTGGAAATGGGAAGTAGTTGAAGTAGGACACATGGTTTTTGGTTGTTGATCATGTTGCTTGACAAGTCTCACAAGGTCAAAAAAACTCTCAAACTTCTCATGCCATGTTTGGCCACCACCATTGATGTTAAAGGCTACTCAAGGTTTTGTCCACACCTTAAATGACCAAAGATTGGTAAGTAATGGTCTTCTTGAAGCCACATAAGTAAGAGATCATCTATATTTGGAACACAGATCCATTTCTCAAAAAATAGAATGTCTTCCTTAAAGGAAAAGGTGTTTTACTTCTTGTTGTGCACTACAAGATGATTTTGCACCTGCTAAAAAAAAGGTCCTATTGTAAAGCAATCTTGAACTCTATGTGTACCTTTGAGTTGGTTGACACCATCGTGATTATTGCTAGCACAGGAAGTTCAAGAAAAATGTTGAAATCAAGACATCATGATAAGGCATCAAGAATGACATGGAACCTACCAAGTTTATACTTGAGTTTGATGTCAAAAAAGTGTAGTTGTTCCTCCAATTGATAATACCAACTCTTCATGGCTCCAAATGTAAAGTCTACAAGAAAGGCTTGTGATTGGTTCACATGATTTTTTTCCCAAGAGATGATGTCTCCATACCTTTGTGGCATATACCATTGCAAGTTGTTCTTGACCATGGGCAAAATAATTTTTTTTGTTGTGTTTAGTCGATGAAACATATTGGGATGTAAGCCATCTTGAAATTCCCATTGGAACACCGCTCTAATGGTAAAGTTAGAAGCATCAAAATCAACCACAAAAGGGAGTTGAAATTGTATGGTTGGAGGATGGGTCTTGATGCACCATATACTTCAATTTCTTGAATGCTTCTTTGTGCTTTTTGGGCCATGCAAAGCTTGATGTTTTTCCCAACAGATCGGTCAATGGTGTCACCACATGAGCATAAAAATGAATGAACCATCATAAAAGCTTGCCAATCCATCAAATACCCAAACTTCATGGCTCCTTAGGAGTAAGCAATTGGTAATGGCTTTGATTTTCTCTTCTTCCATCTTGATCCTCTTTGCTTAGACATTATGACACAAGAAAATAACATCCTTTTGCTAAAAACCACACTTTCTATTGATGTTGTTGTCATAAGACTTCTTGTACATGATTCTTGTGTTATGCCTTTGTCTTACTGTAAATTAAAATATTATCCAATAATACCACCGCATATCTATCCAATAGCCATTCCAACACCTGATGCATTTGATTCATGAAAACTATTGGAGCATTAGTGATTCCAAAAGGTAAAACTCTCCATTCAAAGTTTTCATACCTTATGAAAAAGGTAGTTGTTTGCACATCTTCTCAATCAAAGGGAATTTAGCACTAGACACTTTGCATATCCAACCTTGAGAAATATTGTGCTCCACTTAATTGATCCAACAAGTCATCAACTCAAGGCATAGATAACATTCTTCATGGTTATCTTATTGAGGCCATGGTAGTCAATGAAAAATTGAAGCTCTCTATCCTTCTTTGGTACAAAGAGTACTCCTCAAAAATATATATTATAGTGTATAAAATCTTGCCTCAACAACTCAATCAATGTTATTTGAAGTTCCTCTAACTCCTTTGATGAGAGCCGATAGATTGATATGCTCATGGGAGTACTACTTGGCAATAGCTCAATCTTGAAAGGGATGCCTTGATCAAAGGGAAAGTAATCTAGAACATGCCCTTAAACTCATGAACAATCTGATCAACCACTAGCTTCTGATCCTTGTCAAAGTTCCCTTGTGCAACAAGTTTGATATGCATTGTAAAGACAAGGATATCTTCCTCCAAAGCTTACTCTATAGCTACTCTATTGATAAACTTCTCATCTTTAGTTTTTTTACTCAAAGGTTTCAAACAATCTAATCAATGATTCTTAACTTGGTGTTTTACTTGAATTTGTCATTGGGTCCAATCAAATTAAACCTTATGATGTTAAAGCCAAGGAAGATCTAGAATGATATAGTAGTGTAAGGAGGTGACTAAAAATTTCATATACTCAGAATACTCCTTTCTGATCTTGAATGTAACAAGCTGTCAAGTTTGGAATGCAAAACCCTTTCTACCATCCACTATCATCAACTTGCTACCTAATACATGCTTTATATAAAGACCTAGTTCCTTTTCTAATTGCAAGGATATGCAATTCTCAAAACTTTTAGAATCAACTAAAATTCTACAACCATAATTGGATATCATACCTTGCATATGAATCAAACTTGCATTGGTCGAGCCCCCAATCCTGTTGGAACTAATCAAGTTCCCAATAAGTGACTCAATATCTCCTATCAAGATTCTTCATTTCCTTGATGTGCTTCACAAACTCCATTTGGGTAACTAGTCAATGTTGTCCATTCTAGAGTAAAAATTTTGCCATGCAATGTCTAATTTGATTATAATTTAGAAACAACCACCATTTTATTGCAACTGCTCATGGTCTACCATGCCAAGAAGTCTTGGTTAGATTGCATCAATTTCTATTGGTGCTGACTTATCCACTCATGCTTGGTGTGTTTGCATGTTTTGTGGAAGTCTAAGTCAAGCCTAATTTGTGGTTATCAAGGAGTCAAAGTGCTTAGCCATATGTATAGTTTTTTCTAGATGCTTGAGTTCATGCATATTTACTTCCAATTTTGTGCATGATTTCAAACCTCTCACAAAGTAATCAAAAGATTCACCTTCTTTTATGTTTGGAATCAACGTCATGGTGTTTTGAAATTGAGAAATGTAACTTCTCATTGAACAAATTTGCCTCTCTTTGCTTGTCAATCTTATGCAGCTTGTGCAATATTCACAGCTTAGAATTGCCCAATGACTTCACTCTTGAAGTTCTCCCATGTTGAAATTGGAGCAGCAAACTGCCATTGAGTTTGCTCCACCCAAATTCACCATCATAGTTTTACCACTCCATCTAATTGAATTGAAGCCAAGAGGATTTGCCTCCAATTATCTACAAGATTTGTGGCTTCAAAATAAATTTCACAATCAAACATAAAATTCTCTACTACTCATGGTAGAGTCTATCAAAGAACACAAGGACTGGACCTACATTCCAAGACCATTCATAGTGAATCATGAGAGAGAGAGTGTGTGTGTGTACAAGGAAAGTAGGCAAGAACAAATACGGGGAGAATACTACTCTCATGTGTATATAATATACATGTGTATCCTAAACCTATACAAGTAAAGAATAAGAACTAGGTCACTAACTAAGTCACTATGAGCTTGGGATTGTATCAACACTCCCTTGCAAGCTAACTCAATATCATGTACACCAAGTTGAAGTCTAAAAGCCTCAAACTTATCTCTAGTTAAAGCTATGGTAAAAATATCAACCACTTGCTTTCTTGTGCAAACAAACTTAAGCTCAATCTGCCCTACCAGAACCACCTTAATTTCTTAATGCTTAGTCTTAGCATGAAACATGAGATTACTAGCTAACTTAGTGCTACTCATATTTGTGTATAAAAATAGGAATTAAAAAATCCACACCAATATCAAAAAGCAAACTCTAAAGCCAAAAAATTCATTAGTTGCATTGGTGGCTCCATGTACTCTACCTTAGTGTAGGGCAAAGCTATAGTTGGTAGAAGCCCAACTTATAACGGCACTCCAAAGTCCAAAATATGTACCTTGAAGTAGGTCTCCTATCAAGAACACTCCTTGCCCAATCTGCATTAGTGTAACCATGTAGCACCAATGATCCACCAAATATGTAGCAAAGGCCAAACTTCAAAGTGAACTTCACATATAAAAAATGTGCTTGATAGCCTCAAAGTGACATTTGCATGGTGATTGCATGAACTGGCTGACAATTCCAACCACATAAGTCAAGTCATGTCTAATGATAATCAAATAGATGAGACTACCAACCATCTGCTTATATCCATGGGGATCAATGAGCAATTCATTGTCATCAATACCAGAGGGTTCTTCTCCACAGATGGTGTAGTAATAGGCTTACATTCCAATAGGCCAAATCTCTTTAGCACGTTAGTGGCATATTGATGGAGCACAAGCTATACGCCTTATCCATCCCTAATAAAATCCACACCCAAAAAATATCTAAGACCACCTAGATCTTGCATCTCAAATTGGGTCTTTAAGTACTTAAGATGAGACATTTGGGGCATTGGAGTATTAAGGAAGTAAACTTTGTGTTTTTAGAGCTCCTTTGGGGTATTGGAGTATTAAGGAAGTAAACCTTGTGTTTCTCTTGTGTTTTTCTTGGGGTTTCTCATGTCCTTGAAACATTACAATATCAAATCCTGATCTACTTCCCTTAAAACATACAAGGTAGGATCAGAAGGACAAACAGAAACCTACGAGCTACCAAGAAGGAAGTAATCTTTGCATACCAAGCCTTAGGTGCTTGCTTCAAGCCATAGAGCTCTTTCTACAACTTGTAGACTTGAGATGGAAATTGAGGATCCTCAAAACCAGGTGGTTACACCATGTAGACCTCCTCAAGATTTCCATTGAGAAATGCATTTTCGAGGTCCATATGGTGTAACTTCCGTCCTTGCTGAAACGCAACTACAACCACTATACAAATAGTTGCCATCTTGGCAATAAGACTACATGCTTCATCATAGTCTATGCAAAACTATTGATCATAACCCTTTACCACCAAGCATGCCTTGTACTTGTAGATAGATCCATCAAAACTAAGCTTGATATAGAAGACCCATCTACAACCAATAGCCTTATGATCAGAAGGTAGATCCACTAGCTCCCATGTGTGTTGGTGGTAGAGGGCATCAAGTTTTGCCTACATGGTAGCAATCCACTATTCTTGTTGTAGAGCCTCTCACAACGTGGTTGGTTTGTGCTCTTGCAAAATAGTAGTCATATATGCAAGATGTATAATGAGAAAACTTTCATCTAGAAAATTGCCTAACAAGGTGCTTCACCCATTGAGACTGTCTTGGATAAGTAGTTGACTAGTTACCTCTCCTTGGGTTGCTTTTGATGTAGTAGGCAGATTGATTTGGCCTTCCAAATCAATAGATTATTGCCTTCAAAGACCTTTGGTTTTGGAAATCACACTCAGTCTTCTCCTTCTCAAAATGTCACTCTCTTTAATTGCTCTTGTTGTTGACCATCACAAATACTCTCTTCCAACAATTGAGTAAGATGCTCAATGTAATACCAAGAGCTAGCCATATGATCTAGATTTGAAATTTGGTTTGGTAACATTTGGAATAATGTTATACATGATGGTCAAAATAGATCAGAGAGGAGTATCACCAAAAGAGTACTTCTACTAATAGGGTAGAAAGAAAAATAGACTTGAAAACCTTAGAACCAATAGCTAGACATAAGATTTAAAGGTGAGAATTGGTTTGGTAACATTTGGAAGGATGTTACATATGATGGACTAAATAGATTAGAAAGAGGTATCACCAAAAGCGGACTTTTAGTAATAGAGTAGGAACCAAAATATGCCTTGAATCCTTAAAGGCAATTTTGGAAGTCTAAATGGATGAATTAGGCCTCAAAAATATGAAGATTACCCCCCCCCCCCCCCCCCCAAATTGGAGGAAAGGCTGGCCTTCCCTCCCTCCTAGTTTTTCTCGTCAAGAGCTTTCCAACGGTACGTCACCCATGTGATTCTAAGATTCCTACAAGAAGATTCCCTTTGGTCAAAGCTTGTTTGACCAACCAAATAGGACAAGGACCAACATGTCACCTATCCAAGTAAGTAATCCAAGGGTGGAGCTTGCTAACATGTCACCTATCTGTGTGCCTAATCTTATGGTGGAGCTTCCTTGGATTAGATCTTCTTTGTCTATAATAAAGAGAAGGTGCTCCTTTGGGGCATCGGAGTTTGAGTGTGAAACTTGTATTTGTGCGTATGTGTTTCTTTGCTATCCTTGCAACATTACACTCAATCTATTGTTGCATAACAATGATAAATTTGGGCGTTGGCACCATGACTATTACTCTACTACAGTCTTACAATTCTCTAAGTTAACACATAGACGTAAGATGTCCATTGCTCTTTGTAAGTTACAATATGAAGGATCAATGGCTCATCAAACAAAGAGATCATATTCAAGAACTCTTGGCCAAAGCAAGAAGTGATGAATTGTTGGAAATGATGCTTTGGCAACACATAGATACAAAAATCCAAATGGTTTGGGGGAGATTGACTCAATGATCCATAGATTCCATCCATCCCATTCTTGCTCTAATACCAATGTAAAAGACCGAGGAGAGAAATAGGAGAATGGAAGATCAGAATGGGAAAGTCACAATGGAAATGCTCAAGTGAGAGAAACTACAACTGCCTAGCGTGAGCTTAGGGTTTGGTATTTATGGCAAAGCAATGCAAGGCTCTTGAGAAGCTTCCAAAGAAGCTTCCTTCTCAAGCTACCAAGGAAGCTGCCTTCTAGAAGCCGTCTACCTAGCATATAAGCTATGCTAAGCATTAACTTCATGTGCAAGTTATCCAATCCTTAGAAAGTACTAAGAAGCTTCTAGAATATTCTTAGAACTCTTGACTATATTTGGTTTGTCTTACTAGCTTATTAGCATATGCTAACTCTTCTGTTAAATCCATATTATTACAAATGACTTACTCATAAATTGTATAATTTAGAATTTTTAGTATATAATCTTCCTATTTTTGGTATGGAAATATAAAATTTTATATTGAATCAACCTTAATTAGTAAAACCAAATATATGAAACATGTGATTTTATCATCATGAAAAAGACTCATGATATACAATCTTTTAGATATTCTTCTTATTTTTAACTTATTTTTGTATTCATAATATTTAACATTTCTATTCTATGTATTATTATCAAAATTTGGTCATGTCCAAACATTTCAATTTAAGAATTAGCTTTACATAATGGACACTTCATTTTAATCACACTAAAATTTAATCATGAGTAAGTAAACAAAAATTAGTTAATAAATTAAAGAATAGAAGAAAAATTGTTGTAATGTAAAATTTTGGATGCAATAATAATCTATCTTATACCCAAACTTGTTTAAATAAGTTAAGAATAAAAAGCTTTTGTGATATCCTAGAAACATTGAATGTAATAATACTCTTCCTTATATATGGCCAAGAAGTAACATAACAAATGATTATGTCATTTATTGTCCATCACAAAAGCTATAGAAGTGTTATCAATTCCTAGAGAAGGGGCAAAAGAAAAGAGTATAAGTAAACGTAGTAGCTCATTAGCATATTATTCTTAAATTTTACCTTTACAAATTCTTTCTTTATATATGATATTAAAACTTTTCTTATCAAATTAAATTATGTCTCTGTAAAATTTAAAATTTATATAAATTATATTGATCTTAACCTTAATTAGAAGTGTATTTATTAAATTTGTATTTAAATTAAAAAAATTCATAATTATACAAGAGAGATGATTATACTACTGATAAATGATCCATTTCATATTGTCAGATCTATATTAAATTATCCATGGTATCTTATATTATTTCTATATTAACCACTTGCTATATTGGACCACCTATGGAAGCAAACTGATTGGTATGTTATCACATCCATGTGCAAATTGGTAATATACAATAACAAATTACCAATAGTTAGTATGCCATGTTAGATAATATATGCATGCATATAGGTTGATGTGTCATATTAGATCAGACTATGAGATTACATGGATTAGAGACTAGATTTGCACTTTGATTTAGGGATAATAGCATCCTATGAATATAAATACAAAATTGAAAAAAAACAATACACATAAGACAAAAAGGACAAGAAGACCCCATCAAACTCTACAAGGAAAAAACAAAAGAGGTAAAATAGGGTCAAGCCTAATGATAATGAAATAAAAAATCTGTCCTATTGTTCTAGAATGTTAAATCTAGTCTAACAATGTACATATCATTGGAGTATCCAACAAGCATTACCTTGTATAATTGCTGTCTTATAAACTACACAACACATTGTTCAATCTATAGTATCTAGAGAAGCATCACCTAGTGTATCATGACATTTGCAGCCAAAGTTAGTTTGCTAGGATGCTTGAATCAGTATGTTTGCAGTCACTATTGTATTAGTAGCTACTCA